>JAUIMM010000370.1:1865000-3111250 GCA_031769625.1 Taudactylus pleione | reverse complement strand
GAACAGATGTTCTGTGCACACATAGGAAATGTTTTAAAAGACAAACACTTTTTTTTGTAGGAATGTGCTTGGTTATCATTTATTTTCTAATTGCTATGTGATATAAAGGTAATGGTGTTATGTTTCAGCTGTGTATATATTCTTACACAGTAAATACTGACAGAAAAATACATTGGCAAGTTTAGAAATGGTTAAGACAAGAGAAAAAATGAGCCTATTTTAAAATGCAATTTTGAAATCTGATTTTAATAAAAAGTATAAATATTTCACAAATTTATTGCCAAGTCTTAGTTTAATGTATGCATAAATAACAGGGATGTGAGGATACACTATCTATGCATGATGGGAGATGTTACTGAGCTGCAGCTGGAGTTCTGAAGGATTCCAATTTCAGATAACAGAGGCTTCTGTAAATACGTCACATAAAAATAAAAAAATAAAATGATATAAAATAATTGTTATTGACACAAATATAATGTTTGGATTTGAGAAAAGCTTTAAAAAAAAGTCAAATTAATACATGCGTTGAAGTATATTGTTACCATAGTTGCACATATTTTCATAAAGTAGCAGTATTATTGTATAGTGCGCACTACTAGGAGGACATAATATTAAAAGTTAATCCCTATAATCTTCTTTTAGTATATTTGTGGATAATATCCTCCAATTGATTAATAATCATGTTGAATAAGTCTATAATTTGCTTTTTGTTATACTGACAATTCTTCATACCTATGGACCTTTTACAAACAACTTTGGCAGAATCTCAAGTGTTTTCCCCTATTTTTGATTGTTTATCTTTATATTGAAATTAACATAAAAAAACAATTTTTTCAGAATGCTACCAAAAGAAATCTAAATTATTACCTCAAAATTTCTAAATATAAAGTTATCTTACCTTGAGAAAAACATTTTTCCTGGAAAACTGCTGTGTGTGTTTTGCTTGCATCAAAAATTCTGGGATAAACTCAAAAATAAAAAAAAGTAAAAAATCATGACTAGAAAATAGTCAAAGGTGGCAACTATGCATTACAGTCTTCCCTATGTATTGCAATGGAATAACTGACAATTAGTAATACATGCATTGCTGAGCAAAACACTTAGAAAACCATTTTCTGAAATCATGGATTTCCACTATGCTTATTGTGACAATGCTGTTTCATTTCAGCTGTATAATCATTAGTATATGACGTGTACTCCAAAGCACATATTTACTGTATTTTCATTGTGAAAATAAATTCTAAAAAAACAAAACTGAGTCATCCACATCTGTCACACATTTAACAGAATCCTCTGTCTCTAGTCTATTCTGTCTATCTTGGGGAATGAAATGTCACCTATTTTTGTTTCAAGCTAGTTCTAAATTGAATTGAAACCTTAATAAATAATCATTGACTGCTTGAAAAATGTTGACATTATTCACATAATTTATTGCTGATTTTTTTTCTTCCTGGTTTTCCCTTTTCTTTCCAATGCTTCACAATCTATGACTTATGTAGCATTCATTAATAACATATTTAATTCTAATCATTTATTACATGATAATGGACTATACTACACTACAAATTATTTGATATATAAAAATGCAATATAGTAAACTAAGGTAAAATATAGATACTGAATATATAAGTTATATAATAAAATTTATATAATAAAATGTAATAATAAAATATTTTTATGCGGCCTTTAGTGAGCATGGGCATAAAGCAATAGTCATAATGGAAAACAAGTATGTTATATAAGGAAATTATGAGCTAATGCTCTGGTTTAAATCCTTAACCGCTGAGGGTTTTTGCACCCTTGTGCTGAGGCCATTTTCTGACATTAACGCCTGTCACATTCCAACATCGATATCACTGTTTTTTTAATGCAGTACCCACACAAATTTTACTTTGTTTTTCTTCGGAAGTTTCGGTATTTTCAGAAAATACCATTAGTATTTTTACTCATTCTAACACGTAAAAATTGTTTTTACCCTAATGGTCAAAAAAAGTGTTTATTATTGAAATTTCTTCTTATAAGCACCACAAATAAATACTATGGGGTTCTTGTTTTGTCAATATTCTACCTTTCCACAATAATAAAAAACAAGATTCTATGTGTAGGTTTTGACAAAAAAAAAAAAATGTTGCACTTTCATTGAAAATGCATTTCTGCTTACTTGGTTTAAATCATTCAGATGTGTAGAATACGGTAGCCTAGCAAGGCCTACCACTTAATAAATTAGAGAACCTACCACATTAAATAAGGGGCATTTTTTTTATTTGGCACAAGATGGAGAAGATATGGGTTTTAGATTGTTTCAGTTACTGTATGGTGATCACTAGACAATAACTACCAATAATTACTAAGGGGACACATTGATTGGTGATCACCAGACTACTAAGGGTGCCCCTGCTAAGTTGACTCCACATTTACAATTGCAAATATGGAGCCTTGGGCCTGATTCAGAGCTGAACGCTCTGACCAGAGCGCTCGCTCTGAATCAGGGCCCTCCTACCTTTTTTTGGAGCGTCCTAATGGATGCTCGCGTAGCTGTGGGTTGCCATCGGGCTTGCGACGGAGACCCTGCGGTAGGGTCTCGCTGCCGCAAGCCCTGGAGTGATTTTGGCTCTATCAGAGCCAAAATCACTCCCACTGACATCACTACTGATGTCAGTGGGGCCGGCTTGAGACAGTAGGCGTTCCCATGGGAACGCCTCCGTCTGGCAGGCACGCCCCCGGCACGCCCACCAAAGGGGGCGTTCTGTCAATCAACATCGACAGCATGCCCCCTTTGGTGCGAGACCCGGAGCGATGGTGAGCCCGTCGCTCGCCGGGTCTCGTGCATGCGCACGACGGAGCTCCCTCCGTTGTGCGCATGCGCAGTGGGGAACATCGACCCGCTTGCGAGCGTCCTGCTGCTCGCGAGCGGGTCTGAATGACCCCCCTAGTCCCATCCACATATATGGAAAACATTTATTTTTGGTATTGCAGGGTAATATTGTTTGGTCATCACAGGTGATCACCAGACCATGGGCGTAGCGAGAACGGAGCAGATGGAGCTCTGTCAGGGGGTGCCAACCATGGTGGATAAGAAGTTCTTTCATTATAAATAGACCGCTGGCAGTGTTTCCGTACTGTCCACTTCTGGCCCCATTCACTTACCATAGGAGGCACAGCCCTTCCTGTACAAAGGCTTCCTGTACACTCTGCTCCTTCTGCATTAGAACAGGAAGCAGTGAGCACCACTTCTCCCTACTGCATTCATATTGACATGCTCAGTGCAGTATCCTCTGTGTAGTATCACTGTCTTTTAGCATTATTGCCCGGTTAGTTTCCTCTTAGTGATTTTGCCTTGTGTTCTGTTCTATTGTATTAGTGCTTCTCCCTTCATATACTGCCCCTACACTTATACCCCATCCAATAGTGGCTAACGCTGTTCCCACTCCTCATGTTGCCCCAACAATACTCCCATTCCTCATACTGCCCCAAAACTGCTATACTGCTCCAACAATACCTCCACTCCTCATACTGCCCCAAAACTGCTCACACTCCTCATACTGCTCCAACACTGCTCCTACTCATCATACTGCCCCAACACTGCTCCTACTCCTCATACTGCTCCAACACTGCTCCCACTCCTCATACTGCCCCAACACTACTCCTACTCATCATACTGCCCCACCACTGCTCCTACACCTAATACTGCTCCAACACTGTTCCTACTCCTCATACTGCCCCAACACTGCTCCCACTCCTCATACTGCCCCAACACTGTTCCCACTCCTCACACTGCTCCAACACTGCTCCTACTCCTCATACTGCCCCAACACTGCTCCTACTCCTCATACTGCCCCAACACTGCTCCCACTCCTCATACTGCTCCACCACTGCTCCTACTCCTCATACTGCTCCAACACTGCTCCTACTCCTCATACTGCCCCAACACTGTTCCCACTCATCACACTGCTCCAACACTGCTCCTACTCCTCATACTGCCCCAAAACTGTTCCCACTCCTCACACTGCTCCAACACTGCTACTACTCATCATACTGCCCCAACACTGCTCCTACTCCTCATACTGCTCCAACACTGCTTCTACTCCTCATACTGCCCCAACACTGCTCCTACTCCTCATACTGTTCCAACACTGCTCCTACTCCTCATACTGCTCCAACACTGCTCCTACTCCTCATACTGCCCCAACACTGCTCCTACTCCTCATACTGCTCCAACACTGCTCATACTCCTCATACTGCCCCAACACTGCTCCTACTCCACATACTGCCCCAACACTGCTCCTACTCCTCATACTGCCCCACCACTGCTCCTACTCCTCATACTGCCCCAACACTGCTCCTACTCCTCATACTGCCCCAACACTGCTGCCACTCCTCATACTGACCCAACACTGTTCCCACTCCTCACACTGCTCCTACTCCTCATACTGCCCCAACACTGCTCCCACTCCTCATACTGCTCCAACACTGCTCCTACTCCTCATACTGCTCCAACACTGCTCCTACTCCTAATACTGCCCCAACACTGTTCCCACTCTTCACACTGCTACAACACTGCTCCTACTCGTCATACTGCCCCAAAACTGTTCCCTCTCCTCCCACTGCTCCAACACTGCTCTTACTCATCATACTGCCCCAATACTGCTCCTACTCCTCATACTGCTCCAACACTACTTCTACTCCTCATACTGCCCCAACACTGCTCCTACTTCTCATACTGTTCCAACACTGCTCCTACTCCTCATACTGCCCCAACACTGCTCCTACTCCTCATACTTTTCCAACACTGCTCCTACTCCTCATACTGCTCCAACACTGTTCCCACTCCTCATACTGCCCTAACACTGCTCCTACTCCTCCTACTGCCCAAACACTGCTCCTACTCATCATACTGCCCCAACACTGCTCCTACTCCTCATACTGCTCCAACACTGCTCCCACTCCTCATACTGCCCCAACACTGCTCCCAATCCTCATACTACCACAACACTATTCCCACTCCTCACACTGCTCCAACACTGCTCCTACTCCTCATACTGCCCCAACACTGCTCCTACTCCTCATACTGCCCCATCACTGCTCCTACTCCTCATACTACTCCAACACTGCTCCTACTCCTCATACTGCCCCAACACTGCTCCTACTCATCATACTGCTCCAACACTGCTCCTAGTCCTCATACTGCCCCAACACGGCTCCTACTCCTCATACTGCCCCAACACTGCTCCTACTCATCATACTGCCCCAACACTGCTCCTACTCCTCATACTGCTCTAACACTGCTCCTACTCCTCATACTACCCCAACACTGCTTCTACGCCTCATACTGTTCCAACACTGCTCACACTCCTCATACTACTCCAACACTGCTCCTACTCCTCATACTGCCCCAACACTGCTCCCACTCCTCATACTGCCCCAACACTGCTCCCACTCCTCATACTGACCCAACACTGTTCCCACTTCTCACATTGCTCCAACACTGCTCCTACTCCTCATACTGCCCCAAAACTGTTCCCACTCAGACTGCTCCAACACTGCTCTTAGTCATCATACTCCCCCAACACTGCTCCTACTCCTCACACTGCTACAACACTGCCCCAACACTGCTCCTACTTCTCACACTGCTGCAACACTGCTCCTACTCCTCATACTGCCCCAACACTGCTCCTACTTCTCATACTGTTCCAACACTGCTCCTACTCCTCATACTGCCCCAACACTGCTCCTACTCCTCATACTTTTCCAACACTGCTCCTACTCCTCATACTGCTCCAACACTGTTCCCACTCCTCATACTGCCCTGACACTGCTCCTACTCCTCCTACTGCCCAAACACTGCTCCCACTCCTCATACTGCCCCAACACTGCTCCTACTCCTCATACTGCCCCAAAACTGTTCCCACTCACACTGCTCCAACACTGCTCTTAGTCATCCTACTCCCCCAACACTGCTCCTACTCCTCACACTGCTACAACACTGCTCCTACTCCTCATACTGCCCCAACACTGCTCCTACTTCTCATACTGTTCCAACACTGCTCCTACTCCTCATACTGCCCCAACACTGCTCCTACTCCTCATACTGTTCGAACACTGCCCCTACTCCTCCTACTGCCCCAACACTGTTCCCACTCCTCATACTGCCCTAACACTGCTCCTACTCCTCCTACTGTCCCAACACTGCTCCCACTCCTCATACTGCCCCAACACTGTTCCCACTCCTCACACTGCTCCAACTCCTCATACTGCCCCAACACTGTTCCCATTCCTCACACTACTGCAACACTGCTCCTACTCCTCATACTGCCCCAACACTGCTCCTACTCATCATACTGCTCCAACACTGCTCCTAGTCCTCATACTGCCCCAACACGGCTCCTACTCCTCATACTGCCCCAACACTGCTCCTACTCCTCATACTGCTCTAACACTGCTCCTACTCCTCATACTACCCCAACACTGCTTCTACGCCTCATACTGTTCCAACACTGCTCACACTCCTCATACTACTCCAACACTGCTCCTACTCCTCATACTGCCCCAACACTGCTCCCACTCCTCATACTGCCCCAACACTGTTCCCACTTCTCACACTGCTCCAACACTGCTCCTACTCCTCATACTGCCCCAAAACTGTTCCCACTCACACTGCTCCAACACTGCTCTTAGTCATCATACTCCCCCAACACTGCTCCTACTCCTCACACTGCTACAACACTGCTCCTACTCCTCATACTGCCCCAACACTGCTCCTACTTCTCACACTGCTCCTACTCCTCATACTGCCCCAATACTGCTCCTACTTCTCATACTGTTCCAACACTGCCCCTACTCCTCATACTGCCCCAACACTGCTCCTACTCCTCATACTTTTCCAACACTGCTCCTACTCCTCATACTGCTCCAACACTGTTCCCACTCCTCATACTGCCCTAACACTGCTCCTACTCCTCCTACTGCCCAAACACTGCTCCCACTCCTCATACTGCCCCAACACTGCTCCTACTCCTCATACTGCCCCAAAACTTCCCACTCACACTGCTCCAACACTGCTCTTAGTCATCATACTCCCCCAACACTGCTCCTACTCCTCACACTGCTACAACACTGCTCCTACTCCTCATACTGCCCCAACACTGCTCCTACTTCTCATACTTTTCCAACACTGCTCCTACTCCTCCTACTGCCCCAACACTGCTCCTACTCCTCATACTGTTCGAACACTGCCCCTACTCCTCCTACTGCCCCAACACTGTTCCCACTCCTCATACTGCCCTAACACTGCTCCTACTCCTCCTACTGTCCCAACACTGCTCCCACTCCTCATACTGCCCCAACACTGTTCCCACTCCTCACACTGCTCCAACTCCTCATACTGCCCCAACACTGTTCCCATTCCTCACACTACTGCAACACTGCTCCTACTCCTCATACTGCCCCAACACTGCTCCTACTCTTCATACTGTTCCAACACTGCTCCTACTCCTCATACTACTCCAACACTGCTCCTACTCCTCATACTGCCCCAACACTGCTCCTACTCCTCATACTGCTCCAACACTGCTCCTACTCCTCATACTGCCCCAACACTGCTCCTACTCCTCCTACTGCCCCAACACTGCTCCTACTCCTCATACTGTTTCAACACTGCTCCCACTCCTCATACTGTTTCAACACTGCTCCCACTCCTCATACTGCCCCAACACTGCTCCCACTCCTCATACTGTCTCAACACTGTTCCCACTCCTCACACTGGGCCTGATTCAGAGCCGGACGCTCTGACCAGAGCGCTCGCTCTGAATCGGGGCCCTCCTACATGAGGGGCATTTTTTTTATTTGGCACAAGATGGGGAAGATATGGGTTTTAGATTGTTTCAGTTACTGTATGGTGATCACTAGACAATAACTACCAATAATTACTAAGGGGACACATTGATTGGTGATCACCAGACTACTAAGGGTGCCCCTGCTAAGTTGACTCCTCATTTACAATTGCAAATATGGAGACTTGGGCCTGATTCAGAGCTGAACGCTCTGACCAGAGCGCTCGCTCTGAATCAGGGCCCTCCTACCTTTTTTTGGAGCGATCTCATGGATGCTCGCATAGCTGTGGGTTACCACCCACAACTATAGCGAGCGTCCATGATGATGGTCGCGATGTTCTAGACCATCGCGACCATCGGGCTTGCGACGGAGACCCTGCGGTAGGGTCTCGCTGACGCAAGGCCTGGTGTGATTCAGAGCCAAAATCATTCCCACTGACATCGCTACTGATGCCAGTGGGGCCGGCTTCAGACGGTAGGCGTTCCCATGGGAACGCCTCCGCCTGGCAGCCACACCCCTGGCATGCCCACCAAAGGGGGGCGTGCTGTCAATCAACATGGACAGCACGCCCCCTTTGGTGCGAGACTCGGAGCGACGGCTACCCCGTCGCTAGTCGGGTCTCGCGCATGCGCAGGACGGAGCTCCCTCCGTCGTGCGCATGCGCAGTAGGGCACCATCGACCCGCTTGCGAGCGTCCTGCGCTCGCGAGCGGGTCTGAATCAGACCCACTGTTCCAACACTGCTCCCACTGCTCCAACACTGCTCCCACTCCTCATACTTCCCCAACACTGTACCCACTCCTCACACTGCCCCAACACTGCTCCTTCTCCTCATACTGCCCCAACACTGCTCCCACTCCTCATACTGTTTCAACACTGCTCCCACTCCTCATACTGCCCCAACACTGCTCCCACTCCTCATACTGTTTCAACACTGTTCCCACTCCTCACACTGTTCCAACACTGCTCCCACTCCTCACACTGCTCCCACTCCTCATACTGCTTCAACACTGCTCCCACTCCTTATATTGCCCTAATAGTGCTCTCACTGCTCAGACTGCCCCAACAGTGCTCTCACTCTACATATTGCCCCAACAGTGCACTCACGTCACATAATTATTTAACACTACTCCCATAATATTGCACCCCCTCCAAATGCAGCACCCCTTCTAAATACCTCCCCAAAACTGCAGACCCCCACATACTGCCCTAACATTGCACCCTCCTCCAAATACAGCCCCATTTCACACTTCAAGTCACTTCACCCTCAGGCTCAGTACTTCCGCAGTGTTGCATACCCCTTCAATCTACACATTTAGCACCTGTAGAGTAATGTCTCACCTATTAGAACTGAACATCCCCGAGTGGGACCATCATGCCCTAGTCCGACACTGCTTCTGCCAAATTTCTGTCACTCCCAACTTGCCCCCGCATGCTAGCTATGCCGGACACACTTCAATACTGTAGGTGGCGCCATAGCATGCGCTTGCTCTATACGCCGCAGCTCCACGCTACACCTCTGCACCAGAAAATAGCTTCTAATGGGTCACATAATTTTAAACAGTGCACTACTACCTTTTGGAGGAAGACTCCATGATTTTTCTGTAGTGCGGAGAGTTTTGCCTGCAGATCACACTGAACACCAGGCAATAATGTCTATGTGGCCACATAGTTTGATATAAGGGACTCCCATCATAAAAACAAGGTTGCCCTATCTATCTAGGTGCCAGGGTTTGAGAGATAGAGGGACTTAAAGTCCCTATCCTATCTCTGGCAATATTTTAATATAAAAAAAGTGATGTCACTGCATCGGGACCGAATCTATAGATGCTTTGGACTCTCCACTGGTGCCGGTGGGGAGAAGGTAAATAACCAGGGGGAGGGGGCACTTTACTGCGGATGATGAGTTGGATCTGCAGTTTTAAGATATGTGGATAATGTGCCCCACTCGTCCTCCGCGCTAAAGGGTTTAACTTTTTACCTGCATAGTATTATTACTATCATGGTTAATATTATTATTATTATTATTATTATTATTATAATTATTATTATTATTATCTTTTGTTAGGTGCCACAAGATGCATGCAGCACTCTACAAGAGGTACTATAAAAACCAATAAAGTATACACCATATATACAATGCACAACATTGAACAGTCCATAAAAAAAATAAGAGGGAAGAGGGCCCTGTCTGAGAGCTTACATTCTAAAAGGGGGTATAAGAATTGAAGGGTGAACAGGGAAGACCAAGGTAGGTAGGAGGAGGAAGCAAGATAGTTATTAAGAACAGGCCTAGTAGGTTGTAGTGAAAAGGTGTGTCTTCAGGGAATAGTTAAAGCTAGGAAGAGGGGAAGAAAGTCAGACTTGGCAAGGGACAATGGGCCTGATTCAGACCCGCTCACGAGCGCTGAGCGCACGCAAGTGGGTCGATGGTGCCCTAATGCGCATGCGCACGACGGAGTCTTGACCATCGCGACCATCTTTTTGGCCGCTCGCATAAGCTGTGGGTTGTCACCCACAGCTATGCGAGTGGCCAGGAGGCCGCTCCATTTTTAGGTAGGAGGGTCCAGATTCAGAGCGAGCGCTCTGGTCAGAGCGAAATGTTTCAGAGGAGGGGATGCAGCATGAGAAATCTTGGAGGCAGGCACTGGAGGATGTGATCAGAGAAGAGAAGACAGCAGTTGGAAGAGAAGTGGAGAGAGTGTGGACAGTGATGAGGTTGGAGATGTAGGTTTTGAAGGAGTGATTAAGGACTTTATAAAGGGTGCGAGGTTAGAACTGTATTTTTAGGAGGATAGGTAGCCAGTGTAGGAGCTTGTACAGGGGAAAGGTAGTGAGGCGAGAGGTAAAAACATAAGCATTAATTTTAAGGATAAATTAGAACACAAATTTTGTATAATAACTTAGAAGCTATGATATTTAAAGGCACCATGGGTAATTCATGAAGTATGTTTAATGGGAACAAAATGCTCCAGAATGTAAAAAATAATCTTATTTCAAGATCAAAATAAACTATTGAATCTCCATTGTTGACTAAAATACTAGCAAGTATTGACCAGTAGTGGAAGTAACAGATATATTATATAAATTTTAGGAGTAAATGAGGCAACACTAGTCACAATTGTAATCAAACATTTATTTTATTAGTTACTGAAACTTGGAATATATTTTTCAACACAAGCCAAACTGTATGTCAGTGTTACTGCTATAGATGAGGTCAATTACTGACTTTAACACACTTTATTATAACAGAAAAACCTACACATTCCGCTTAAACATCATTACTACTGTTTGTAAGATGCCACAAATTCCACAGCATACACAATCACACAAATACAAAGTAAACATAATAAATCACAAAAGTACAAATTACACAAATACAATTATAATTGGCAAAGATACAAGTATAAATCAATAAGTATAATTGAAACCAAAATCACACAAATAATGTTAAACTTGAAAACATCACAAAATGTACAAGTAAGTATAGTATAAGTGTTTCCTTTTGTCATGAGGTATTTGCAATAATCCCACTATCACTTGCAGCAGGTATAAAACCGTTAATTGATCTAATTCTAGCACCGACAGTACATGTGGATTTCTAATTTTGTACTCTTCATCAATTGTTAACTTAAAAACATAACAAGTACATTTAAGTAGACAAGGGAAGTGCAATCATGAGACATGGAGTAGAGCAGGTCCTCATGAGAGCTTACAGTCTAGAGGGAGGGGAAAAGTAGAAGATAATGGGGCACAAATATGTGACATGAAAGTGTGTACAAGGAGTAGCCTTGGGGTCAGTAGCGTAGGCTACAGTGAAAAAGTGGAATTTTTGAGAGGATGTCTGAAAGACTGGAAGTTGGGGGATAGTCTGGTTATGCAGGGCAAGGAGTTCCACAAGTGGGGACGCTCGGAGGCTCTAGAGTAGACTTGGATGTGAGAGTGAGAGTTGATTATCAGAGGTTATCATAGGAGTATATCAGATGCGGAACAGTAAGGTAGAGCTGGGGTAATAATTCATGATAACGTCAGACATATATGGGGAGGGTGCTGGTGGGGGATTTGTAGGTGAGGGTAAGCAGCTTCATTTGCCCTTTGTAGGGAATGTTGAGCCAGTGAAGCATACAGGCCTACTCTGCCGATTTGACCGGGAGCCTCCCGAAAATCGGGGTGCCGCTCCTGGCCCCCCCGGAAAAGTAGGCGAGACTCCCGGCCCCTCCAGTCCCCCCCGCAATGCATCCCCAAACAGCGATGGGGCTGATGACGCGCGTCTCGCTGAATCACGTCATCATGACCCTGCCCCCTACACCACAATTCTGGAAATATCGGCATTGTGTAGCGGGGGCGGGGCCAAAATGATGTGAGTGTGTGGCTCCGCCCTAGCCCCGCCCCTAAATGACATGCAATGCCCCGGTAATGCCCCATTTTATCAGCACGCCCCCTAGTAAGTCGACCTGGCTGTTCCATCCCAAGGGGCAGCCAGGATATCGGCAAGTATGCAGTGAAGTGATTTGCAGAGGGGTGCAGCAGATGAGGAGCAGGGCTGGATTAAAATTTATGGGGCCCTAGGGCAACAAACTTGTGGGAGCCCTCATGAATAAAACTGTCAAAATGATATAAAAGCAATGTTATTTAAAAGTATAACGTGTAAATAATACCAGCACCACAAATACTGTATGTTGAAAACACTGTAGTGCCCTCAGATCACATTATGCCAAATAGAACTCCCAGCTCACAATATGCCACAGTGCCACCCCCAACATATGCATACACTGGTGATGTAGCTATGTGTGGGGGCTCCCCTTGTGTGGGAGCCCCAGGGTGACAGAACCGATGATGAGTTGCGGTAAAGGATGATTAGCTTTGCTGCATTCAGGATTGCTTGTAGAAGGGAAAGTTGGATGTGGAAAAAGCCAGCTAAGAGGAGGTTGCAGTAGTCAAGGTGGTAGATAACGAGAGAATGAATAAAGGTTTTGCTGTCTTGAGTGTGAAAGGGGCATATTCTGACAATTTATACAAGGAAGAGGCAACAAGACTGCATGAGAGATTGGAAATGTGTAGTAATCATGTCTGGCAATGTGGATTGCACTATAAAGTTGGTAACTAGGCTGGGACTTATGAATGCTAACACTATTTTCCATGGATAGTCCAAGCTTTCCTTTCGGTTTTGTCCCTGGATATCCTCCTTTTTTAAATTCTGACCAAATGCATAGTACAACTCCTCTTATTCTCTGTATTTATTATGTTTCATGATTTAATTTTTAAATATTAATATCTATTAAAGATGGCAAGGATGCAAAAAAAAACTATATAGCCAAGTTTAGAAAACATTTATCGTGGGGGATATATTTTTAGCTTCTATTTATAAAGTGCCAATATATTCCGCAGCTCTGTACATTGAGGGAATACTAAACAATAACCTACAATTACATAAAAAATAAGGTAAATATAGTCTTGCCCAAACAAGCATACAATTTAATAGGTGTGGGATGTAGTGTATAAGTGATCCAGTAGAGTGCATGTCATACTTACTTAGGTACATTGACTCAGCAGTAAGTGTACTTGAAAATTATTTTAAAATACTGGCAACTAGCATATTGTGCCCAGCTTTGCCCATCTCATGAAACTTAACAGTACACAGTTTCCTCTTCACTCGCTGTCCTCAATACACAGCCCCCTAGTCACTCACTGTCCAGAATATACATCTATCCTCTTCACTTGCTACGCCCCTCTCATCACTCACCCTTCAAAATATACTAATATGCTAATACTAATTGTCTTCAATTCAGCAAACAGAAGGGGCAGGGCCAACCTCCATTGAGGGAGTGCTCTGGGCATATTAGCGCTGATGTACATATTTATACTCACCTGACCACTGATTTTTTTTTTTATCACCCAATGAAAATACATAATAAACACTAATTTGAAGTGCTAGTGGCTTAAATCGGCTGTGAACTACTGGTCTCTATAGAAATCTCGAGAGCAAGGATGTCCAAATAATGGCATTGCAGCTTTCATTAGCTTCCCAAAAAAATACCATGCGTTCAAATATATGACATAATGATATTTTACAAATAGCCTGCAGTTAGCAAGTTATAAAAACAAACCTGGTTTAACAAATGAAAAACTTGAACAGTATTCGGGGGCATACACAGGATTTCAAGAGGGCTTTTCATGGCAATATAGTGTGAATGATTATCATGCAAGGTCCATGGCTATTATATTAGCTAGTGCTAGATGGCTCTCCAACCCTTTCCCACCTAATCTACTTGCCCGTATTGTACTTTCCATCTACAACATGGACAATGCTGCGTGCACTACTGTTAGTAGCCCGCATCCCTCCATACATGAGCAGAGCATTGTGAAGTGAGACATTCCTCCTGATTGAGACCGAGCAGTCAAAACTTGTCCACCAAAATCAGGACAGATGGCAGACTGTCCTGACCTCTCCTACCTGTTCTTTTAGCTTTCACTACCTCCTACTACTGGTGCCTTAAGCTGAAATGCTGTTATTCAGGACCCTGGGATGTTAGGACACTGTTTGAAAAAAGAATAGATGCATGAATTATGTAAAGCCTAATAATTAGTAAACCCTCTCAGCTAGGCCTCCTTACCCCCAAATGAATCCCCTGTTAAATACACAGCTCCCATATGTAATAATTAGGCATGTCCTCCTTGCAACCAGCCCTTCAGTACCAGATTAAGGTCCACATAGGCCTCAAGCTGAAATTTAAAAAGGGCCTATGTATTACATTAGGGCTATTCTTTGACTTTCTCAGGACCTAGGAGAGTCAGCAGATAGCCCTAATGTAATATATTACCCCTAGATCTCAGGAATTACCATGATGAAATACATACCCAGTCACGAGGATGTCACCTACATAGAGCTGCTCTCCCCCGCACACTTCCCCAGGGGAAAAACAAAACTTACAGAAAATGTTTTTATTTCTTTAATTAAATATTCCTGCCTCCTAATGGAACTCCATTTCTCTGAAGCTGTTGCTCTATCCAGCACCAGCCTTGGTAAAAAACAGAGGGGGGTTTCAAAAAAGCAATGACAAAAAAATTAAAATATACACATAAATTGAATATAAAACATGACTGCAATAGTTATATTGATTGCAAAAGCTAGTATAATAGCTGTCTAACATACAGTATTAATCTCTAAACATCTTATAGAGAAGGTAAATGAGTTCTGTAGTTAGAAAGGATATTTTACATTAGTAATTGCCATTTATCTATTCTATATACAGACCCTGTTTACCTTGATGCTTTGATGTTTATATATTTCAATAGGTAGCCTACATTTTATACTAACATTAGTAATGTAATAATAATATATATTCTGTTTTGAATCATTATTTTCATTTTACAATATTATGTGACTGTATGTGCCTCTATATATCTGTATGTGCCCCTCTATGTCTGTATGTATGTGCCTCTATATATCTGCATGTGCCCCTCTATGTCTGTATGTGCCCCTCTATGTCTTTCAGTGCTTCTCTATGTCCATATGTGCCCCTCTATGTCTGTATATGACCTTGTAAGTGCCTCTATATATCTGTATGTGCTCCTCTATGTCTGTGTGTGCCCCTCTATATATATGTATGTGCCCCTCTATGTCTGTATGTGCCCCTCTATGTCCGCATGTGCCCCTCTATGTCTGTATGTATGTGCCTTTATATATCTGCATGTGCCCCTCTATGTCTGTGTATGACCCTGTATGTCTGTAAGTGCCTCTCTATGTCCGTATGTGCCTCTGTATATCTGGATGTGCCTCTTTATGTTTGTATGTGCCTCTATATATCTGCATGTGCCTCTCTATGTTTGTATGTGCCCCTATATGTCCAGATGTGACCTTGTATGTCTGTAAATGCTTCTATGTCCATATATCACGCTCTACAGTATGTCTTGTATTCCGCCCCACCTATATGGTTTTTATTGTGCTGCCTTCTGTTCCATGTTCTGTAGTGTGTTCCTCTTTTTTTTGCTCTTTATTGTTCCCCATCTGTTTTTTATATGTACTCCCTATCGCCGCCTGTATTTTCCTTTCTGAGCTCTTCATTCCCTTAATGTGCTCTGCATCCCCATCTTTATATTCTTTATTGTGTACGTAATCCCCCAGCATGTACCTTATTGTGCCCCAGCCCCATCTATAAATTTGTTAGTGACTCTTAACCACCCATATGTAATGTATTGTGCCCCAGTGTCTGTATTTTCTCTACTGTGCTGTTTAACCCCCACCCCCCTTTCTCCCCGTCCTCTTTCTCTATCTATACTGTGGTCCCACAGCACTCCAGTAGGTAACTTACCTTAGGCTGTTCAGTTTTCTCTCCTCATTGAAAGGACACATCCGATAGGCAACAGCAGTGTCGAGACCTCATCATAGCAGAGATGAGGTCAGGTGTTGGGGAGCCTGGACCTATGAGCCTCTTGAGCCAATCGACTGGATTACACAGCGCTAATTGTGGTGCAAAATCAATTCCAGTATCTGGGGCATCGGAGGAGACACATGTCCGTTAGTTCTGCCCCTTAAGTGACGTCACTCTACGTGCCAGCGTGAGGGACGCGCTGAGGCTGCGATAGTATGCGGCGCAAGGAGGGCCTCTGAAGCTTTCTACTGCGCCGGCATCTGAGATTAATGAAGTACGGAGAGGTTCTCATGGAGGGGCCCAAGGCGATGGAATGGGCGCAGTATCAAATGGCTGCTGGTTGTGACAGGGAATATTTTTTTCCTGCCAGCCCTGTCTCCCTGCGGATCCTTGTGATGTGGGCCTATTTTCATTGGAGGGCCTGGAGCTGAAGCTCCATCCACCCCATTGTTAATCCAGCCCTGCAGCCCTTACATAAATTTAATAGCAATCTCATAATAATAAATAGACCCCTCCCCCCCAACACACCCAACATTTCATTAAAAGTAAATATACATACTCTCCCCCATCCCCAACTAGACCATACTTGCCTAACCTCCCGATTCGTCCCGGAGCCTCCCGAACATCGTGTGCCGACCCCCCGCAGTTTTAAGAAAAAACCCCACAGCGGGGGAGGCCGATGACGCAATTCACGCTGAAACGTGTCATTTTGGCCCCACTCCCCTGCTTCACAATGTCGGTAATCTTGGCATTGTGTAGCGGAGGCTGGCCAAATGACGTGATCGCGTGGCCACGACCCGCTCCGCCCACAACTCTCCAACCATGCCCCCTATGCCGGCCATGCCTGCTGCAATGCCAATCTGGCTGCTCCCTCCCGTAAGGGGCAGCCAGAATATCGACAACCCTGAACTAGACCTGACATTAAACTAACACCATTTAGATTTCATAAATAAACATATTTCCCCCTACAAACATCTCAGACAATGGGGTATTTACTAAATGGGGTATTTACTAAAGTGCGGGTTTTTAGAAGTGGAGTGCATGTGACTGTGACTGTCAGCACAGAGCTCTAATACTCAGGCATTCAGGCAAATATTTCTTCCCAACCCCTAATCTCTAACCCTAACCCTCCCTCTTGTGCCTAGGCATACCTCTACACCCCACAGTCTAACTCTAACTCTCCCACCCGCACCCTAACCCTAATGTTAACATTTTTACATGTCGACATGTTGTGTTGTGCTTCAACTGAGAGAAATAAAGGAAAATTGTCAGTTCTGTAAAAGATTTGGCAGTTTCCATTTACTTCTTTTAACCAGATGAAAACCAATGTTACTATTTTTTTTTTTTTAAATACAACTAATAAAAGTTAAAATACGACATATAAGCTCATTGGGAAGAGATAAAGTGGAGAGATATAAAGTACCAACCAATCAGCTCCTGTCATTTTTCAAACACAGCCTGTAAAATGACAGGAGCTGACTGGTTAGTGCTTTATCTCTCTCCACTCTCTCTCTCCAAGGCTTAGTACATCTCCCCCTAAGTCATACATGAGGGTTTGCATACTAATTAATATGTGGATAATAAAGAGCAAAGAATAAGGGTCTACCTCTGTACCTACAGTACATGCTATGAGTGCCTACCTGCATTTGTAATATTCTGATTATACAAACCTTGAGTTCAAACTAGGATAGAAAACCGCCCTTCAAAATCTTGTGCAATATGCTTACATTTACATACAATTGTATGTTTCATTAATTGCCACAATTGCCTAGGTCTTTCATTGGAACACCTAATAATACATAATGTAGTCATTAACAGACAGTTGGAAATTATTATGTTTTTATATTAGGAAATGTCATACACTATAGCAATATTCCACTTATTTCTTAGCCTATATACATTGATTGATGTATATGAATATGAATGCCAATCCCTGAGATGCAGACTGATGATCAAATACTGCCAAATGCTGCCATTTTATTGTGTTCAATATACTATAGCGGATCTTTTACAATCCCAAGTATTGATCATTTTTCAGGAAGCTAAAAGCTATAGTGATCAGATACCACATTTTTGCAGAATTTAACTGCCAAAATTTTTTCTTTATAATGTTTCTCCGTTATGTGCATTATCCAGCTGAATTCTGGTCATTGCCATCTTGGCATGCAAAAGCAAAACCAGAGATGTTGGAAAACTTTTTTTTTTGCTACTGCACTACATGATGTTAACTTCTACTATTAAACCAGAAAGGATCTTACCAAAGATATAACAAAATGATATTTTTTATCATTTTTATAAAATTTCTCAAATTTCCACTTAATTGGTGCCTGTTCAGTTGATCATTATTATACTTGAAGTGACAAAAGGTGAATCCAAATGAGAATGTTCTATTATTGCCACTGAAGAGCACCACTTAGGAAACAGCACAGCAGAGAGAACCACTGACCACAAAGACAATGATCCAGGCACTGTTTTCTCCCGGGAACAAATGCGAACCATAGATCATTGCTATCCATGTGGACAGCATAAGCAGCATGGCACATGGAGAGTACAATGTCTGTACAGGACTATCAGTTTTCGACTAGAGCAACACTTTCATGTGGATGTGCCTTAAGTTAATTTAGGTGGCCAATTTAGGCCCTAAGTAATTAGCTAATTCGATAAAAAAAAATTTTTTTAACTAAATGAGATAAGCAGAGTTTTTATCAGGCCAGGAGGCAGATATCATTGTGCCTCTGTGATGCATTTATCCAGTCTTTCACCAAAATGACCGGTTTTGGCCTCTGTATTTGTACTGCTCTTCCTGACACATGGGACGTATGTTCCCACTCACTGAGCAGGGACATCAGCACAGTGACAGGGTGCTGCACACATGAGTAAGAGACATTAGCTTAGCACAGATTCATTGTTTATTGTTTTCAGTATTTATGGAATAAATGTAAACAAATATATTTACTAAACATAGTTTTTTCATAGTCAACTATTGTCTGTGGTACTTCTGGGATATAGTTAGGTTAGGGTTAGGTACCCCTGGGGTGGGTTAGGGTTAGGCACCACTGGGGGGGGGAGGGTTAGGTTTAGGCAGTAAGGGGGGAGGGTTAGGTTTAGGCACTAACGGGGAAGATTAGGGTTAGGATGTACAAACAGAGGGTTAGGGGGACAAGGGGGGAGGGTAAGTATACTTACCCAACCCTTGTCGGGATCCTGAGTATCGGAATGCTGCTGTCGGTATATTGGCAGCAAGCATCCCGAATGCCGAAATTTCATACCCATTCCGTTCTTCCCACAGAATTTAAAATGCATGCAAATCATCATGCAGACAAAATCTCTGACAATCAGCAACTGGAAAAAACACCATTTATTACATACAGTATACGCCAAAGTGAGAAACTTTATAAATGTTAAAAACCATCCATATTTTGTATGTCATTTCTTTGGATAGAGGGAGGTGATTTGTCTACGTTCTGAGCGAGGAAGGCATACGTTCTCAATAACTATAGTCAGACTGTTGGTTCACCTACTCTGCCATTCAGACTTTGCACCTTGTATAGTAACTTCTAGGTAAGAGACTACTGTTATTGATTAACCAGGATTAACAAGCTGACATTTCTTAATGAAATGGATAGAAAGAAGTAAATGCAGGTTCTGGGCAGACATTATTATTATGGCTCAGGACCCATGAGAATGCACCCATGACTGAAATGTAATGCAAAAAGCTTCCACTTGCAGACTACAAACAAACCAAGGGACAGTTGCTCTCAATGGAAAAGTACCAGTGTTGTCAATTAGGTTCTACTTCGGAGAAGGATCAGAAACAGCTTAGATCTGTTGCAATAGGTTCAAGTGCACAAAGGGCATTTAAAAAGCCAGACTCTCGGGTGGTATTAAGCTGATTGACGTGTACGGGTTGTAACGGAGCTATTACACCGCCCACTTTATTGTACAACAATACCCACACATATATTCTTAACTATGTCTTATATTATCACAGTATTAAGTTTACCACGTAAACCTGATCAATAATAAACACTGGGAACGTGACAAGTTAGTGTTACACTGGTCATTTCTTAGCAGGAGGGTTTTTTTTATTACTTATTGCTGTGGGAAAATAATGTTTTACATTTTTACTGACAGTTTAGGTAAATTAGGTCAACTGGCTTATGTAACTCTAAATATTCTGACAGTAGTTTTCAGTTACCGTTAACACTACAGATATTTTTGGGAAGAATCTGGGCATACAGGATGCCTGAACACCCACTGGATTTCCTTCCATTAGCAACTTCGGCACATACTGTAGCACCCAGTTGTTAAAAAGTAGGTCACACAGAACAGGTCAGACTATAGGAACCCAGCCCATCTAAACCAGATCACGGTATACTTCAGTGCAAACAGGGGCCTAGTGTCAGAGTCTCCGCAGTTCTGTCTATTCTCTATAAATGAAAGTAAATTGCAAATTCCCTCCTGGGAAAGTGAGAAAGCTTAGAATATATATATATATATATATATATATATATGTGTGTGTGTACTATGTTCATTATACGTACATACATTGTCGGCATATAAGCTGGGTGGCATGGCACTAGTCGGCCCCTGCTTTCCATGCCTATAATTGCATGCTTCTATTTTGTTGGCACCTGATGCAATTTTCTGAAGCATCAGTTGTGTTTACTGTTGATATTCTATCTTGGCAGCCATCAGTTACATTATAGAGTGCAGTGCAGTGCAGCCATGCAGATACAAACAAGCTACTTGCAACAGCTCGTAGGAAGTACATTTTAAAATGGGCAATGCAATATATATAGTGTAAATGGTTATCCAAACAGTTAGTTATCGGCTTGCCTGTAAACAAATGAGTTTGTGTTAAGTGTATATTTAATAACCCTGCTGCTTTCTACAGATACGTGTACTTCACATGACATGTAAATTCCTGGGAATATGCCCTTTTTCCAGCCAATTGTATTTGGAAATGAGACGAATAATCAGGAACTGGATGAGTTAAACCCATTGTGTCACTTTTTTTTAAAGCTGTCATCTTATAGACACAGGCTGCAACATAAAACCATGGTCAATCTGATTAGTTAGGCTATAATCCTGTTTCCGGCTATAGATGTAAGAGTTATTCTGACTTCTCAGGTCCATCACTCTCTCAGTACTATCTGTTTAACCCTCTGTGTCGGAAGAATGGATCATACAGTACAGACAGTCTGCAAATGTTAAATAGCATTAGGTGTCTATTTCCTGTAGACAGAGAAGCCCCACCCATGCATCCAAATAGACGATCGGACCTGTCCTGTGTATTTTACATGTTAGTTTATATATATATATATATATATATATTCTTTATCATTTCTATAGTGCACACAATATAGATTTCCCCTACTATAACAAATCCTGGCTTCCACTGAGCGTCCTCATTCAATATTGTTATCTACAGGTCAGAAGTACGAAATGCCAGAGAAATACCGTTCTGAGTTCCACTGCACATGCAGAACATGTATACATTCTATGGGCAGTAATCCAACACAAACACATTACCATTCACATCAGCAACAATTACATGCAGTTATAGAAGTCTATTCTATAATACAGCAAATACCATACCACACTTATAGTCCATGGAGTAAATGAAGAATAGCAATACAGTCCGTTGGCAGAGTTCACTAATGAAGTATGGTCCCCTGTTTAGGAAAAATAATAGGCCAGCTGCCCGAAAGATGATTATACTTCTAGAACAATGAGAAATCTGACAGAATAAATGCAATGCTCACGTCCACGTAGTCAGCTTGCAGAACGAGGGATCCAGCTGGTTAGCTCATGGTCCTCCAGACTCTCATGTGGGAAAGAGCAGCCTGTAATGGGCACAGAGCTGGCAAGGCCACCCTGCCTCGAGCCTATATGAAAGCTGAGCATCTGATGTAGAGTATGTAAGGAAGGAACCTTTTATTTGTGTGCATTTTGCAGTGTCCCCCTCTGTTCTGGGTATAGAAAGTGGATGATTATGTGCAACACACTCAGTACAGAGCGGGCTCCGGACCCTCTCTTATGTCACAGAATAGCAAATTAGTTCTCAGAATTTCTGGGCTGTCCTTTCAAGTTGAAAGCCTACGTCACGGCCAAAGGCACAACACGTGACCCACTCAGCCGGGCGATACCATCTCATGCAGGGATTCCAGGGACCCTAAATGCAGTTTACCTGAAGTTTACCCTTAAGAAAGATGCATTCCTGCAAGAGGCATTTTTTGCTGGCAGGACAATGGGTTTGGATGGCCACTGGTTGCTTTTGGACGAGTGCGATGGGCAGGAGAAAGTGGAAAGGGGCTGGCTGGCTGGCTCTCAGTCCTCCCCTGCCTGCATATAATGGTAAGATCAGAAGCTCAAATTCCGAGAATTGAGCCCTGTTGATTCTTAGAACTGGGGGTTCTTAGAAGTGGTGATGCAAGGATTTTCTAGGAAAGCCCTACCAGGTGATCATTCGCTTTTCTCTTTAATTCTTTTTTTTTTTATTACTTGCCAGTTGCTTAGGGTAGAGGTTCCCTGGCTGCTCTCTGCTCTCTTTATGCATTTTTATCAATTTGTTTTCTTATGTATTTGTTACTTTTTAGATATTTTTTGGAGGAGATTGTGATTTGCTTGTGGTGGAAGATTGATGGGAATATTAGATATCGTTATCTTTTCCCTGCCATCATTTGGAATTGGAAGGGGCTATCTAATAGAGATGCAGCTTAATCTTGTTTGACTGTGTATATATATTTACGTGATGTGATTGCTTGGTACTGTATATAGGGGACTTCTGGATGCCAATAGTGTACATAGGGGATTGCTGGATGCCAGTAGTGTACATAGGGGATTGCTGGCTGCCAGGAGATGGACTGCCTGTGGACACTGAGCATTTTCTGCATGTCTATGTTATGGATAAGCGTAGCAGGGACTCCCTGCTTCTCTGTCTCTCTGTGTGTGCCAGCCTCTGTCTTTCTGTGTGTGCCAGCCTCTGTCTCTCTGTGTGTGCCAGCCTCTGTCTCTGTGTGTGTGTTAGCCTCTCTGTCTGGCTTCTCTCCACTTGCTCCGGGGGTAAAATGAGAGTGGCAGACTGGTGTACCCGAGTGTGCGCCGATCACACAGCACCGAGCAGAGTGCCCGGGTGTTAGTGTGCGGGCGCTGTGCATTTAGAGAATAGGGTGACACATGTATGGAGTACGCGTGCCTACACCTGTCCCCTGTACATAGGGTGATCTCAGGGGCTCTCAGACTACAGACACTGCTTGCTGTCTGTGATATAGATCTATATAAATAAAGGTAATAGCCAGAGCTGTGAGCCCGCTCTCTAGGCTCTGGAGGCGGCTGAGGGCCGTGCATCCAGCGTTACGGGATGGGCATGTCTCCGGGCTGTAGCCTAGCAGTGAGTGCGCAGTCTGCGATTGTCCCTTATGTGTGTGGCCGGGCTCTGCGAGCTCAGCGCCGGGAGGACCAGGGACATTTCTTGCTCTGTCCTAATGGTCCCGGATCCTCGTCGTGTTGCGTCTAATGCCCGTTACAGGGATTATTATTATACGGCGGCAGCACTGCAGGGGCATATGGAAGCTGCGCGCTATTGGTGTCTAGACGCTGGCACTGGGACCGACTGTACCGCACCGAGGTGTCTGGCTGCCCCCAGTTATTATAGGGGGCTATGAACAAGAGAATGCGCATCTCATTTCCCAGTGCGCCCTCCTATGTGTTCTGTGTTTACTATGCAGGAACTTGGCACACGCAGCGAGCCTCGTAAATCAGCATCCCAGAGTGAAGTTGTGTTGGCCTCGGTCCACACGCTATTCCTGGAGATATGTCTATACGGGGATCAGGGGGCTCTCCCTGGCAGGGCTGCACCCACCCAGTTACCATGATTATATCCAATGGGTGTCAGTCATATTATACACTCTTACCAAATCCGCCTGGTATGTGCGGGTATGACTGAGCCCCCCTTATGAGACTGCCCCCTTATAGGACAGTGCACTTTGTATACAACACTGCACTGCCCCCTTATATAACAGTGCACCCCTTTCAATCAGCAATCGGGTTTCAAAAACTTGGTCAAATTTAGGTGTATTTATTTTGCAGATTGGAATGCTAATGCATGGTTGCGCAGTGGTCAGTAGATATCCATTATATTGTTACAAGTGTCTTGTATCCCCCAGTTTTAAATGAGGCCCTGTGAAAATGTTACTAATGCACCACACTTATAATACCAATCAATGTACAATAATACAGTGTCGGTATCGCGCATAATAACACTATATAGTGCAGGAGTACTCACGGGCTGCCAAATTTTACACTGGCTCCCAGCAGCGCTTCCACGTATATTACGCTCAGGTTATGGAGCTGTGCTATATTTAGTACACAACTATCTTATTTGAGTCTTACATTACAATAATAGAATGTAAAGCTGTCAGTACACCAGCTACTGTTCGCTCCTGGACGAATTGCTGATTACCAGGGAGATGAAGGCTTTTACAGAACCGATTACGTTAGCTTGGATTACATATGCCAATAATCAGTCCTGTGTGAGACTCCAGCCCTCAGCGGAACATTGTCCAAATAATGGTAAATAACATATGTCTACGCGATGTATCCGATACTGCGGCGCCCCCTGGTGGTCAATATTATTTTGGCAGTGTCTCATCCGATTCCCAAGTGATTCGCTAAATTTAGAGCCTCACTGCTTGTTTTTGCGTATCCACAATGTGATGGGACAGCAACAAGACTGGGATCGCAAATCTTCTCACATCCTAATCGGACTTTTTATTACCAATGACGTAACACCTCTACGGCAGAGAAGGGGTTAAAACATAAGCTTTTTCCCCCTGTGGCTTGAGAGAGGTTAACTGGAGGTTTCACATTCCTCTGCACTGGCTGTAAGGCACGAATGGATTTTTGCCCTATGATCATGTTTCAGCAGTGTAGCAAAAACACAAAACAAAAAAAAAAAAACATTCCATCAATCAGACGTTTTACTGTCTTGTCTCCTATTTACAACCTGGCCTCCATTGACCATATTTTGAGAGTTCGTTTTACTGCTGTACCATGTTTATTTATTAACATTTATATGGTGCCAGCATATTCTGTTGCACTTTATAAAAGTTGTGTACTATAGTATTTGGTGTTACTATTTTTTACACTATCGACCACTGTATGGAACATGGTATTTGGCAGGCATTTCAGGAGGTCACTGCCCTTTACTGGAAGCCTCAGTAAAATTAGTCTAATATAAGACTTGGTGTGCCTCTGTCCCATTAATTTCTGTTGTACAGTGTACCAGCAGGTTGGGTGGCACAAACCACCAGAAAGTGAGAAGTACAGGTTTCATGTCCCCATAATAGAAATCTCCTCCTTGGTTGAATACTTGTGTCTTCCTTGGGGGGGGGGGGGGGGGGGGGGGGGTTAGGTCTATAGTTGGCTCTGTCATGGAGACTGCTCAGGTTATTTTACAAAGGAGGTGTCTTTCTGCACTGCTCCTAACTAATGCATTCCAAGGCTGGCCCCTGCCAAGGCTAAAGCCATATACTTGAGCACTGTTATTTCATGGCCAAGCTTCTGGAGCCAGAGTGACTTGGTGGGAATAGAAATAAAATCATATGTTGTGTCAGGATTCAAAACTGCATAAAAATGTTTATTTTTTTTAAGCGAGAAAAGACGAAACATCAGAACAAATGTGTGTGTTTATCCAAAAACAACTTTTTTTTTTTTTTTTTTGGAGCTATTATGGATAGACATGTCAAATTCTGAAAAGAAATAAGCTACTGCCCTCCAGTGTCTGCACAAGTTATGTCACTAACTATACAACTTACTGCGCAAGAATGCACACATCTATTTCAAGAATTTCGGTGTACATTGTGTTTTGTTTTTGTCATTTTTCTTATAAATGACATCCTATTTGTGATACTTTATACAGTTTAATTGCCTTCATCAGTGTACTTACTTCATATTATTTATGTCTCTGTATCATGCTTTTTTTTATGGACCACTGGATTATTAATGTCTCTGGGTAAAAATTTGAATATTTTTGGTTGCCTAATTGTATGATTAGAAGTTTTATTTTAGGAACGTTGACTTATATGAAATAAAAGAAAGTTTTGTAGTGTTTTGCTTATAATATTTTCTATTTGTTTTTTATTTATACACGTGTTGTTACACTGGCTGTTGCTGGCCCCTTTCCTTACAAGAATGGAAACTACTGTAGCTAGAAAGTTTGCCTACTGTTTCTAATGTCGCTCATTGGAAATGAATGATCTCTGTGGCTACATTTAGGTGAAGTACACATCAACAGAATTTCTATTGCTGGTTTGTTTACACTCATTTACATACCCTTTTGGGTAATTAGGATTATGCCTCCCTGCTTTTGTTTCCTTTCTGTATTCTGATGGTTCTCACCTTGGCAACAGGATTAACCAGTTAACTGCTGTCCTTGTGAAGTGTCACTGTTATGTGGTAACACTTAGAACTTGCACTTCTCCGATACTGTTACAAGTTGTTGGTTAAATAAGGAATGAGTAACATTGCAGTCACATCTCGCTGCCAGTCACAAATCCCAGGCGACTTGTGTGTTTTTAAATTATTAATCCATTGGACTTGAAAGTGATTCTCAACTGGAAATCATACTGGGAGAATTGCCCCTCTGCTTTTTCTATGAATAACAGAATAGATTTTTTTTTTTTAAAGGGCTTCATGTTTTAGATCAGGGGTAGACAATGTGTGGCGCTCTAGCTGCTGTTGGACTACACATCCCAGCATGCCATGCCACATTTTTGCTGTTAGGGCATGCTAAAACTTTAGCAGGCCATGATGGGATGTGTAGTTCCGCAGGAACTGAATTAACACACGTTGCCTCTCCCTGTTTTAGATTACGCAAATGGTTTTCCAGTGAAAGATTTAATTGAAGGTATGAACAATGATGTATATTGGAAGAAGCCTGATTTACTTGTATTGCTACTGCTGCCAAAGACATTGCTTAGTGGATTTGTTTTCCCTGACTGACCTACCAATGAAATACTAGCAGGACCAGATGATTTGAATACTTTCTAGAGTCCTGTAAGCTCAGCATGTACTGTATGTCTCAACTCTCTTGGTGTGTGCTGCAGGCAAAATTAATCCACTCTCATAAATCAACAGAAATCAAACACATCTCTTGAATTTATATGACACATTTAGCTAAAAACATTTCCCATTAGAAAGATTTGCCACCTATGCTTTCTTAGAGGCTTCAGAGATATCATAGAATAAATAATGTGCATAGAGCTGAACATCAAATCATTTATTGATACATTGTAGAAAAGAATAATATGCACTATTTGGCCTATTACCAAATGACGGGAAGACTTGTTACAAACCAGCTGTGATCTGTTACTACTTTTTTTGTGTGTGCAAAGTTGCACATCTAGGGGTATATTTACTAAATTGCTGGTTTTTAGAAGTGGAGATGTTGCCCATAGCAGCCAATCAGATTCTACTTAACATGTTTATAGCACCTTCTAGAGAATAATAGCTAGAATCTCAGTGGTTGCAATGGGCAACATCTCTACTTCTAAAAACTCGCACTTTAGTAAATATACCTGTTGGTGTCATAATTGTCTGGCTTAGACTGCGTTCGAGTTGTGTTTTTTTAACACTGGTAAAAGTTCTTCTTAAGCATTGATATGCATTTCTACTAGACCTTAGAGATGATTGTGTATTTTGTAATGTGTTTATCTGTGGCAAATGTCTATAAATGGAATAAGTAGCATTTGGGATAAAAAGCTTATATTAGTGGGTGAGGTTTCCAGTGTCAGATCTATTTATAGGCATTATACATAGAATTGTCTGTGAACCACCGATAAAAATTATTCTCAAATGCCAGTGTGTATGTATACAAAATGTTTTGGTTCTAGAGTATGGTAGACTGTCAGAAAATAAATTTATTCTAATTAAGAAATAACTGTCACATATACACACATTTACAATGACTGAAACATCTTGTATTCTAAACTACCGATTTAGGCGAAACAGTCTAGATTGGGCCTGAGGGTTGAGGGCTATATACCTGTCTAGCAGGCAGAGAATGGGGGGTGGGGGGACTGATGTACTCACCATTGAAATGGTTCAAGGAAGATCTAGTGTGTTGGAGGTGATGGTCACACCCCTGTGATGTGTCACCTCAGCAACTTTTTGTATTTGCATCTTACTCCCAATTCCCCAAATTACAAGTTTGGAGTTATTTTGAACATGTTTATTAACAACTACTAGAAAAAAAAATTGTGCCACTGGCAGGAACAATGGTATAAACCCCACAGCAACCAATCATACATTTTTGCTTTAATTTTCTGAAGTGCGCTAGAAAAAAATCTTACAATAGATTCTGGTTGCTGAGCTTTACAGTATCTGGTTCTGTGCAGAAGTGTTTATAAATGTCCCCCCTATTATGTTATGAAATGAAACAATGTTTCGGCTATTTCACAAGTCCTAGAAAGAATGTGCTTTTCTTATCTTCTTATAAATCTAATCATAGTTAGTGTTTAGTGTGATACGTTATAATGACCTGTATGGAAGATTATGTTATTGGCAGGAACTTCTCTTCCAAACTGGAATTGATTCTGTTGATATATTGAATGAATCCTTTTGTGCCCACAATACAACTTTTTTCACAGTTCTAAACTTGAGTCAGAAGATTGCTTGGCTCAGATACTCCACTGGTGCAACTTTTAAACATGGCAGCCTATGATTGGGCTTTCAATACTTGACCACTAGTAATTGCATATGGAAAGTAGATAGTGTATGTTTGAATTCAGGTCCACATAGACTTTCATGAATTTTCTATCTATCTATCTATCTATCTATCTATCTATCTATCTATCTATCTATCTATCTATCTATTTTATAATTTAATGTCCATAAACCATCAGAACCATTATTTGCTATCTGACATTTACAGTTTTTCACAACTTTATATGCACTTTGTGTTGGATCCTAAACTATCTTCTTTTTGACTATAGGTAGTTTTTTTCCTCACTAAAGCTAATTTGCTTTTTGTAAAGGAAATCTACTGTACAACAGGACATATACTGTAAAGCTGCCTGTCCTGAATGGACTTTCCAGGAAAGTTAATTCTAGAGGCGTTCATTGGGTGAAGTAATCCTAGTCTGAGTCAAATATTTCCCAGAATGATATGGCTGGAATATCCACCCCTTTTTCCTCTGTTGAAAACAGACCATGTTAATGTACAGCATCTGTGGGCAGGTGGTGTTTAATGACAACATGGGATGCAGAGCAGGCAATATTCTACCAGTCAGATTCATGCATTCAGGAGTCTGTCCCCAGCACCCTATGTATAAGGTAATTTACACTACCTTATTATGCCTACATCTGGCAATCACTAATGGTTTGGTATGCAGTTTTTAGAAACTGATCGGCTGGCTGGCAGAGGCAGGGTTAAAGTCCAGACAAAGTTGTACAGCCTGCTCTTTAGGGAGACTGCTTATTAATCTGTACAGCAGAAAAGTTATTAAAATCCTATGTGTATTTATATTTCTATGGAAAAATATATGAAGTTCTTTTGTTACTGTGTACATCTTTGTTATACTGTACTATGCCCTTCCAATGAGTACACGAAGGAATAATGTTTAACCCCTGATAACATGGGGCCACATTGTTTGATATTTGACAGTGTTGCGAGTTAAGTTCCAAGACTATCTTTTACTGAATGCAGAGTGTTAGTCTTCTACTGTTTGAGCTTACTTTTTTATAGATGACCCATGTTGGAAATGTCAAGTAAGCTAGTACTTATCTTCGGGATTCCGGCGGCCAGGATCTGGCGCCGGTATTTTAACAGGTGTGGGATTCCGGTGTCGGCATTCTGACCGCCGGAATCCCAGCGGTCGGCATTCTGACTGCATCCCGGTAAGGGGTTTGTGGGGCAACTCTTTGCTTTGGGGGCCTGGCTTATGAAACGCCTGGCTATAGAAATGTTGTTTTCTTCCAGTCCTGTAGCTGTCCAGAATGTGTCATATTCCTAATTTATGTTGACAGATTGACATTGGCTGCTGTGATGTCATTGCAGAGAGTTGATAAAAGACAGGTGAAGAACTTGCAGAAATGTGTGTTTTCTCTTAGAGTAGGCAATTCCTAGTTAAGTGTTGCACTACAGTATTTTTAACTCTTTGAATACAATTAAAAGGAATGTATGTGATTTGCATGCTGACTAACCGAACGCCCACTACCCCATATTTGAGTATGATATAATGCATGTATAGGATAAATAAACATGTGTGTCTCTGAAAGGTATCTGGTTTGCTCATGCTTTCGATCCACTATTTTATATAGCTACAAATAGCTATTTTAAGATTCTTCTAGTTTTGAAATTTAGGGTGCTTATCATGTTATTCAGTTTTGAATGCAACCAAAGTAGCGTTGTCTACCTCCCAGGTGTCTGTTTCACCATGGGTATTGTTGGGATGCATGTGATTGGGTATGTGCTAGATAAAAACAACAAGCCAGACAATAAGGGAAATGCCTAGTTTCAGAGTTCTAAAGAAGAGGAAGATGAATGAGTTGCAATCACTTAAAGTTTGGCTTTCTATCTGACCCATGTAGCACAAAAATGGGTTAGCTACCTAACCCCCAAAGTCAATGCTATTTTTGCCAATGTTTAATGAAGATGATATTGTTTATGTAGGTCAGAGGTAGGCAACCGGCAGATTTCCACTTTTTGTGGCACAAGTTCTATTTACCAGTCTTTGCATCCTGGGACTTGTAGTCCCATAACAGCTTCAGAGTCACAGGCTGTTTAAACATGATGCAGATAATAACACATTGTAATATGTCATGCTTTTATTCTGGATAGTTCTTGCAATTCTACAATTTTTCTTAATATTTTCTGGTATTGTGTTTTGTTTTTCAGCATTCAAAGAGGAATTTGGATTGTGAATTGAGATTTCGGGTAAGTGTTGGTCTGATTTTTATTTTTAATCTAGCATAGTGAGCACTTGGGATCACAACTGCATAATAACTCCATTATCATATCTGGTGAAGGTTCACTGATCCGCAAATAACATAAACTGCTAAATGTGGAAGTTGATACTTGTTTGATATATAACTCTAGAGCCTTACACTCCTGCACAAACCTACTAAGGTTGCATTCTATTAAGTTCTCTTTTGCAATGCATGAATCATCTGTAAATTCATGTCATTTTTTTTCTACCTCTATGATAGGGGCAACAATGACATCTGCAACTGACAGCTGCATCCAGTTCACTAGACACGCTAGTGATGTTCTCTTGAACCTTAACCGACTTCGAAGTAGGGACATCCTAACAGACGTGATCATCGTTGTGAACAGGGAACACTTTCGGGCTCATAAGACAGTCCTCATGGCCTGCAGGTAAGGGAGCAATTGTAGGAATCTAATCCATTATTTAGCTGACTAGCTATTAAACTGTAGTGTTTACGAGCTAGGGAGCTGCTGCATGTTTTATAGAGGGCATGCATGTGTCTAAAGCTATTTATTCAGGAATTGGTTGCAAATTTATGTCTATTGTGAATGTTGAACAGAATAGAAGGAAATAATTTCAAAGCATCTGTATTCTATGAGAGCCTCATAACTGTTCTTATCTTATAGTGGATTATTCTACACTATCTTCACTGACCAGATGAAATGCAATATGAACATTATCAACTTGGATCCAGAAATCAGCGCAGAGGGTTTCAGAGTCCTACTGGAATTCATGTATACATCTCGGCTTAGCTTGAGAGACAGCAATATTATGGCAGTTATGAGCACTGCACTTTATCTTCAGATGGAACACGTTGTGGACACCTGTCAGAGGTTCCTCAAGACCAGGTAGTTTTTCATTATTTTGTGTATTTAAGAAAATACTGTGCTACAATAAGAGACCCAAGCATCTTGTAGATTATTTCTTGCAAGATCTTATAATAAAGTCAGTCAATAGTTTTTTTCTTTTTGTCACAGTGAAGATCTTGTGAGTTCCGTGAAGCCATCTAAAGGTGAGGATTTTCTGCAAAGCCGAGCGATGTTACCTCCAGATGTTCTGGCCTACAGAAACTGTGAGATGTCAGAAAATACTGTACCACTTCGTAACACAGCCATCTGCGATGGGAGATCCTATATTCCCAATCTGTACAATGGTTCACCATCCTCATACCCGCTGTACAGTCACATTCCAGTGCATGGGTTCCTGTTTCCGGAGGATGAAATCAGAGATGTGCAGATGGCTGACATCCAGAGAGCCAATAGATATCCTAAGGAAAGTGTGCTACCTGGAGAAAATTCAAGGACTGTGTTAGGTGATTACAGGAAAGTTGTGACAGATATATCTGCTAACATGTGCCACAGCAACATCTATTCACCAAAGGAAGCTGCACTGGAAGATCCACGTAGTGACTCTCACTATAATGTGCTTGCAGGCTCTCGGTCTGCTGGTCCCTCTGTTCGAAACAGCCCGTTCTACAATTGTGACAAAGGGAAAGAGGAGGAGCGAACATCCTCAGAGGATGAAATAACTCAGCACTTTAAACCTGCAAACTCTCCTGTCAACCGCAAGGGTCTTGTGAGCCCTCAAAGTCCACAAAAGTCTGACTGCCAACCTAACTCTCCAACAGAGTCCAGCAGCAGTAAAAATGCCCGCATCTCACAGGAATCTGGTTCTCCTGTGTCCAAGCCCTCTACAGACCCAAAGGCTTGCAACTGGAAAAAGTATAAGTTGCTCAATTCCCTTAACCAGAGAGAAAAAGAAAGTTGTGCAAACCAAAGTGAAATGGGCAACTTGTCTCCACAGTTCTACACTTCTCAGTCATCATGTCAACAACCGGTCAAGTCTGAAAGCATGGACAGTCAAGCTTCAGTTAAGCTTAATGAGGGCACAGATGATTCGTCAGCACCCCAAGCTAGCAAGCTGAACAACATTGTAAACAGGTAAAGACAGAAACTGCTCGGCTTGTTTTAGTAGTATTTTGGCATTGGCTAAAACCGTAATAGCTGATATTGACCATGGATTTTTTACATCTTCTGCCAGAGCCTCATTTTGCTATTACATGCATTAGTTCTATTACAGCATTATTCAGTTATTAAGTATTGTGCTCTCAGTGTTTAATGTATGCATGTAGTTTCCTGCACAACCCATAAATATGTTGTATTATTTATTTTTTGCAGGAATATGGAAGGGTCACCATTGAGCAGTGAAGGACATTCACCTCTCTATATTCACACACCCAAGTTCAACATGTTTTCATCACAATCCCCTCCTGAAATATGTCCTCACACCCCTGGGTCTAACTTTGGAGAGGAGATTGCTGAGACCCAGTCAGAGTACTCAGATTCAAGCTGTGGTATGTTTACATTTTTATACTCTCTTCATTTGCAAATGAGCTGCCTGCTTTTTCAGGTGTAAGCAAAATTGACTTTAATTTAAAAAAATAACGAACCCTCTATAATTGACTACTCCAGTTTTTATATGTCTTTCTGTTCGCTACTATAAACACCCACTTCCCCATTATATTTCATCGTCTAAAGGTAAAATCTAATCCAGTAAAGCAAACACATTTGCTTCATTGGACAATTTGAGAGTATATTTGACAAGATTTAAAAGTCATGTGCCAACCAGCCTGAGATTATATTGACAGAAAGATAGATATTTGTGAATACTATATTTAACGTTTTTAGTAGATGGCAGCAAAATTAGCTTTTGCTAAAAGTTTAATCAAAGTGATAACCTTTATTGCCTCACTAGATATTAGTTGCCCTGGTAACTAATTAGGACTTTAGAGAACGGAGTTTACTACTAAAATGTATTCAAATCTGTTAAGTTTGCCCATGTGGGCCATCAATCGTAGTCTACTTTTACCTGCTTTGTGATGCATAATTAATATACTGTGTATATATATATATATAGATATATATAAATATGGTGTCTGAACCATCGACAGCAAGGCTGTAACCTCCTTATTAAGCGCGTATGTAGACAATCACCCTCCCATTTTGCATCATCAGATGCAGATCTAAACCCAGAAGTTTAGAATCTCAACTATTTTATATTTTCTTCACAGAAAATGGCACATTCTTTTGCAATGAATGTGACTCCCGTTTCTCTGAGGAAGGTTCCCTGAAAAGGCACACTCTGCAGATGCACAGTGACAAGCCCTATAAGTGTGACCGCTGCCAAGCATCATTCCGCTACAAGGGAAACCTTGCTAGTCACAAGACCGTTCACACTGGTGGGTTGCTGATATACTGGAAATGTCGGTCAGTTTAGATTCTAGTTATAACAATGTGGTATGACCATTTGCAGTGCTTGTGAGGTTGGCCATACTATTTAATAAAGTACTATTTAAACTTAGAACTTTGCACACAATTTGAAAAATGAATATAACGTTGAATAAAACAGAACAGTCAGTTTTCCACCACTTCTACAGAGTATATAATGTTTGTTTAATACTTAAAGTCATATTTTTATAAATTTTTATGTCCTTGGTTTTTAGGAGAAAAACCATATCGTTGCAGTATTTGCGGTGCACAGTTTAACCGACCTGCAAACCTAAAGACCCACACAAGAATTCACTCTGGAGAAAAGCCGTACAAGTGTGAGACCTGCGGCGCCCGTTTTGTACAGGTAATTTGTCCCCACACTGTTACCACAAGCCATTTCTCAAACAGATTTGTGTTTCTATTTTTGTCTAGTTAATATCTATGTTTACCTATATTGCACAGTGAATGAATCAATATCTATGAAAGTGATATTGCCTTTATCAGACAAGATCTATATCAAACCTCAATGTCTTGTTTTGCAATATGGTTTGGGTAAATTTAAGATGTGCAACTAGACAGAGAGGCTAATGTATCCTATACTGGTGATTATAAGAAAGTTTGAAGGCGCCAAGCTGGACATTTGTGGAGCCCATAGCAATATTGTGACGGGGATCCCAAACTTTCTAGGAATTAACTTCCTTCAGTTATGGGGATGGCCAGCCTCTTGTTTCCTACCACGCTGCACTTCTTACCCAGTGAAAGGCTACATCAGAGTTCTCTTGCTTTCTGCTTTGCTGACTAAATATACTGCTCTGTTCTCATCAGAGGGGAGCAGAGCTCAAGGCAGGTGAACAGTTGCCCTGTCAGCTGTCAGGCCCTATATCAGCTGCTAGCCCAGCGGTTACACCCAAATTGATGAAGTACAGACACACAAAGCCACAACTCCACGTAATGAAACTTGAGGTTACCGCTTGTCATCATTGTTTATTTATAAAATGCCAGAAACCTCACCAGGGTCAGACTTCTGGCACAACTGAACTAATTGTACAAAAAAAACTATTTGTACATATAAATATAACAAGGTCATATTAAGGTGTCATAAAGGATGCAGACATCAGACAGAGGGTAGAAAAGGGACTTCTTATGACCTACATTTTATTCAGATTATTTTTTAAGACTTGACATTTGTCTCAAGAACATATTTTGGTTAGAATGATTGTGGTTAAAGTCAGTTTTAGTGCTTGTCAAAATAAAAAAAATGTCCTTGCCTGTTTCTGTCTGTTGGTAGTCGTGGACTTGTGCATTTATACAGTCACAAAGTGATTTCTATACTATAAGTATACTTATCCAGTGTTTGAGAACGTTGTCAAAACAAACCGATTATAAAGTTACTGTGAACTTTGCAGTTTTTATCAATCATGTTTTCCACATGATAGTACAGGTATATGGAGTTTACTTTTGGTTTCACTGGTTCTAGATATATTAGTGAAAACTGTTAATAGAATACACCTCATATTTAATATAGATTTTGATCACATTGCTAGAAGTGATCAACATTCATTGGGCCTAATGACCAGGGGCCTGATTCAGCATTGATCGCAATTGCAACAGCACACGCAGATCAGTCAGTTGTTGCGTACTGCGCATGCATATGCACGGCACTGCATGTGCGTGGCGATCGCACTGCGATTACGAATGCACTGTGGAATCCATCACAGAGTGAGTGACAGGCCGTGAGTGTTTGGGGGTGGTGACGGGGGAGTGGTTGCAGAAACGCAGGCATTCTTGTCCGTTTGATTGGCGTGCATAAATTAGCCACTGTGATTGCCTACACAGCCTGAGTACTCACTGCGTGCGATGCAACTTGCAAATTCTGAGACCAGTCAGACCTGCTGTAATTGTGCGTGAGGGTCCCGATGTGCTCCGATGGTACCGATGTATACGCAGGTCTGCGAGGTATTACGGATGCGAGAAGGCAGTAGTGGGCATCTCTATGCTGGCTGTACCGTGGCAGACATTCGCATATTTTCACAGATTCATTGCGTGCGATTACGCAGTTGCGATCAGTGCTGAATCAAGCCTCAGATCCGTTCTGGCTTTATTGCAGCCTGTTGGTGGGTTTGGAAGAAATTCAGAGCCTTTTTCCCATCACTTTTTTCCCATCATGTCTGATGATGAATTATGAATCTATCAATTTTGATATTAAGGGGGGTAGCCAATTATCCGCGAATGTCGAAAAACTGGGATTTTTCGCCAAATAATCCCCATCTGTTTTTTTATCTGAAATACTAGGACAGGGAGAGAAAAAAACATTTGCGAAAAACTGGGATAATAGTTGAAAGATTCCTGTATTTCGGCTGAAAGCACATAGGATCTGTGATAAGTTCACGGACCTTTGTGGTTTCGTCTTTGCGGCGGCGAAAAAACTGCACTTTTCTTAGATTTTTCTCATGACACATCAGGTCCTGAAAAAAAAACTCCGATAAGTGCTGGTGTCAGGCTGCACTTTGCAGTTAATTGGATACTCCCAGGGGATCCATTAGTGCCTGAACAATATTCTGGGCTAATTGGATACCACCCTATATGGTTTTCGGGCACAGTCCTGCAATATTTTCATATTTTATATTTTTCTTTTTTTAACACATACTGAGAAACTGCTGTGAAAACCTGAGCACTTTAGAAACCAGCAAGCAATGCAGACTGTCACATGACTTATATATATTATTATTGTTAAGTGTCTCTATTGTATCTATTAGAAATATATTGCACCTTTCATGTATTTCAGTGTATATTCAACCTTGCAATGCAACAACTACCTATTTAATAATTTTCATGTCATACTACATGCATTCATGTACAGTGTCTTGTGTGCCCAGGTTGCTCATCTCCGTGCTCACGTGTTGATTCATACTGGAGAGAAACCGTACCCATGTGAGATCTGTGGAACTAGATTCAGGCACTTGCAGACGCTCAAGAGCCATCTTCGTATTCACACCGGAGAAAAACCTTATCATGTAAGTCATCTGGCTGTTATATATGGAATATACTTTATTGAGATTAACAGATGTCTTTATTGCATTTAACACACCTTAACCCAGTGGTTCCCAAACTTTTTTGAATCACGGCGCCCTAGTGTATCAGAATTGTTTTCACGGCACCCCTAAGCCAAACATTTGTTGTTGTGAAATCTTGAAAAAAATTTAGTAAAGTGAAGTAAATTGTGCTGACCTGTCATCCCTAGGTTCAGTTATGTAGTGGGGGACAGGTTTGCACTTCTGTTTGTCCACATATTTACATTACATTGACCATAAATAATTTCGTTTGGTGTTTGACCACCACTGCTAAAAGTATTTTTGTTTATAAAGCGCTGTACGGTCTTAGAGGGATCATGACACTAATAAATGAAATACAGTTACATGAAACAGAAGGTAAAGATGTGCTTGCCCAAATTATTCTACTCTGTAAGAGATTAGGGGGATACTAGATATATAAGATAATGGAAGAAAAAACTATAGATGTGGATAGGGAAAGTGCAAAGGGCTACTGTAAGGTAGATCACTTTACTTCCAGGTTTGAAACACGGCCGCACATCTGCGCATGCACGGTCATCAGACGACCCATGTGCTAGAGGGCCATACTGGGGAGAGAACCTTTGGATCCCCCTCCCGGAAAATTGTGCATAATATAGTCAATAGGCTATAATGGCTAATACCATCAGTCGTTGACTTTAGGCGCCAATTTGACATTTTAGCGGCCGCATAGAAACCTGGATCAGACAGGGGATGTCTGTTTTCAGGGGATAGAACCCCAAATTATGTTTGTATAAAAGTGCCCTTTAATCAGCTATATAGCATGTAATAGCAAAGGGAAAACTGTTTGCACCCTGCTTAAAATATAACTATTTACATATACAATATTGATCAACATTTATAAATCATTTTCATAGAAGTCCAGTATGTGTCCAGTATGTGTCCAGTATGAGTAGTGGGCATTGTTGCACTTTGTCATTTATTTTTAAAATCAATCTTAATCCCTTCATCTCAATTCCTTTTTATAGTGCGAAAAATGCAACCTCCATTTCCGTCACAAGAGCCAGTTGAGACTTCATCTACGTCAGAAACACGGAGCAATCACCAACACAAAAGTCCAGTATCGTGTGTCCTCCACAGAGCTCCCTAAAACTTGCTGAGCCCTTGCCCACCGATTCTGGAGTGCCTCTAATTTGACTTGTTAGTGCAGATGGGTGAAATAAAACGGGTTTAGCTATTTTTATTTTATTTTTGTCCTGGTCATGTGAAATGTGCGCCCTTCATTGTAAATAAATTACATACACATATACATACATATAGAAAAAAATATCTGTGTGGTGTAGTGACCATGCACTCTTTGTTATTTCAACGTTGTAATTCTTAGCCCAAGAGATCCAGAGTGTTGAGAAAATACTGAATTAAGTGATTGGACATGCAAAGCCTGTTACACCCTGCTGTGCAGACCCAGCAAACAATGCACTGGTGCTCCCATGTGGAGTGAAATATAGCGTTTAACGAACCAACAATATGATTGGTCAAAACGCAATTTATATATAGTCTGAGGGGTTCAACAAGACATCTTTGCTATAACAGTAGAAGTTGGCGATTGTTGTAGTCCAGGTCCCAGAATGCTTTGCCAGGCAGTTTGCCTGTACTTTTTTACAGGTTCCTTAGCCTGCTTTTTAGGCATTATAGGGATAAGTCCATTTTCCTTTGTTAATATTGCCAAGATACCCAGCAGAGCACCTTTCTAGTGTAAGTTGATTTTTCTTTGTTGGTGGCTAACTTAGTAGAATGATTATTACCATCAGCCATGTTTTAGTGACTGAAAAGGAAACAACGTACAACATGGAAAACCACAGCCTGTTGGGAAGTGGTGTTAGACATGAGTCCCCATTAACAATGATTATACCAGATCACACCCACATGCTTAGACAAGACGTGGTATTCTGTGGATGCAATACAATGAAAGCACTTCAATGATGCACCTTATCTAAAAGGAGCTTTTGCACCCATAGTACCAGTCTGCTAATAGTGGTCTTATTGGTGGTCTGTATTTGGCACCTTAAAAAAAATATTTTCTAAATAAGATACAATTACGAAGATAAAAGCACTAATTTTTAATGACTATCCCAGGAGGAGTGTCCCTGTCTAGAAGGGAGAGTGTCCTGTCGTGTATATACAGCACGGAACTGAATGCACTTTCTACAAAGTTATTGTGCCAGGTGCTAGATGTTTTATGTAGTTTGAGGTAAGGGAAACTGGAGTCGAAGTAAATCTCTTGGCTGCTAAGGACCTAGCAATGCACCAAGCTGAGGTCTGATATGAGACTCTCATGGCAGAATCAACTGACTGTCATTCTTTATATGGGAAATGATAAACTGCTCCATTCTGTCAAGGCAGAGTTTAGCACTTGCCCCGCCTTATTCCCTTCTTACTACAGCAATAAGGCATTCTGGTGTCATGCGGCCAGTGGTAGCCTTGCCTTGTACAGTACATTAGGCTGATGTGACCCCAGAAGGTGCCTTTTGCTATGGCTGCAATATTATACCAGCACTAGGAGGCACCAAAATCCAATATTTTTCTAGTCGCGAATTTTCTTGCACCCTTGAAAAATATACAAAAGTATTTAATTTTATGGTATGCAAAATGTGCACTCTATGTAAGGAGAAAAAATATAGAACTATAGAACAAAGAATTATTGTGTATGCTTTTTAAGAGAGGGCTTTAACTTTTGTTATAGTTTTAACCAAAGGAAAAGGAATTTATGGCAGAGTTTATGTGTATGTATATATATATATATATATATATATATATATAAACAAATATATTATAAATAAATATACCTATATTATAAAGATTTAAAAACAAAAAAGATTAAAAACAAAAAAACTAAGCGCTATATAAATTCTGAAATACAGCAAAAGTTTAGATTGTATCTGCGGGCAGAATCCAATCTGAGATTTGTTTTATTGTGATAGAGCACTTACAACATATTTTAAAGTATTGCACCAGTGTACGTGAGAAGATATTTTGTCTAAACGCAACAGTCTATTTGTATTTCTATGTTTTATTTGTTTTCTGGAAGTGAAAGTTTACAGTATGTAAAACTCAGACACCCTGTCGAAGGATGATGTAACATTTTTCTTTGTTCCAAATGTATGTTTGTAAATATGTATATTTCGTCTTTGGTGCCTTTTAACCTTATTGGTGCCAGGGGGTCCAGCAACATGTTGCCAGTCCCAGTGGCAGTAAAGGGGTTAATGAATGTTTGAACCCAATTCCTTTTTAAAGGTACAGCCTAAAGCTAGTCACTAATCTTTAGGAAAGGTCAATCATTTTTTATTTCTTTTCATTTTGTTCTCCTTATGTTGATTTCATGATGCTTTGTCCTGCTTGTGTTAATAATAAACTGCCGGGAGACAGGGTTTGGGCTGTTTATAAAACTGAATTATTGCATTGTAAACAATAGCTGTACAAGTAGAAAAAATAAAATCCTTAACAGCAAGAAAACTGTGTTCAGATTCATATATGAAAATTAAATAATCCAATTATGAGTAAATGTATATGATAAACATTACACATCAATTGTTTACAGGTATATTAAAACTGTGTGGGATTTTTTTAGTCTAGTAAAAACACTTTCTATATATAAGTGTATGTTATCCTTATTTACATGCTGTGGGGAATGTAATCACTTCTGAATTATTAAATCTATATTTTTCTAGTGCATTGTAATACGCCAAATTGGTTATAATCTGTTGTAGATAAGGAGGAGGAAACAGTACACCACAATAGTCTCAGCAGCTGCAGTTTAGGTTTACACCCTCCAAATTGCTGGGTATTACATCCAGCAATTTGGGGGGCAACATCTCCATAAAGTCGCTGCGATTTGATTGGAAGTCACTGCAAAATTTTAATTCTGTTACATTCTACCTGCTATCTGCAAACTAGGGCGTTCTAGCTGTCTCCCCCTTTCTAGTCATATTAGACCTTTCAGTCCAAATGATATTGTATGGGGTGTTGATAATCAGATTATGGGACAGAAAAACATTAGCTGCCTTTATGCAGAGTTTTGGGTGCTGACATTAAGATGACTGCATTGCTTATTTAGAAGCAAATTTACATCATTCTGGACCAAGAATGAAATGTTATTTTTCACCAATTACTTATAATTGGCAAGAAGAAAAGTGTCAAAGTTTCATCCTTTAGGTACAAATACAATTCACTGATGGCCGTAACATTGTTGTGATCTTTAATCAACTATGCTAATTGGTCCCCAAGTGATACAGTTGTTCAGCATGACTGCGGAATAAACATATCTTATCTAGTTTGGCCATCTATATGTGTAGCCAATTTGGACTATCTATCTGGTCATTTACAGTGTGTTGACCAAACAACCTGATGCAAATACTGTGATGAGGATGGGTAACAACGTTTGAAAATGCTAGGTACCTGCAACAAGAATCGTACTATACAATCATTTACATTTTTACATCAGACTACTACTATAAAGGGAACAGAAATAAGTACCTTGAAAGTCACTGCAGACAGCCTGTGGGAGCCCAAACTGATAAAAGTGACTACTAAGGGTAAATTTACTAAAGTGAGATTTTTTAGAAGTGAGTTTTAAAAGTGATGTTGCCCATAGCAACCAATCAGATTCTACTTAACATTTAACTAGCACGTTCTAGAAGATAATAACTAGAATCTGATTGGTTGCTATGGACAACATCACTTTTAAAACTCACTTCTAAAAATTCTGAATTTAGTAAATTTACCCCCTAATGTATAATGTAGATAACATGCTTTCATTTCATTTTTTTTTCAACTTTAAAAGTATTAATTTTATGATATGCAAAATGTGTGCTCTGTGTAATCTAAACAGACGTCTAACTTGTCCAGACAGATTAGACAGGACCATACTGTGTTTCCCATTATCCGTTTATGTACAATATGAGGTTCTTTGAGAACATGTCACACTTGGAAAACAAGTTCATGGTGCAGAACAGAGACAAACCTTGCAACATTCTATAATCAACATGCATGTAGTTTAAATATGACGTTGATTGCTTTGAATTCAGGCCAAAATAGATAAAGTTCAACAATGTGTCCTCATGCGACACACTATAGGCTGGGAATGTACTCAGATGTCCACATCTATAAGCTACTCCTAATAAGCTTGTTTCTCGGTAATAGAGTTAGTTGGGAGACCTCTTCATGGAGTGGTCTCTAATATTTTTTTTCCAGACCAAGCACAGGTGGAAGTGTAGCACTATTAGCCTTGTTTCTGAGTCAGACACACTCCTTATATGACTGTAGCGTACTGTGCATGTGCAGAAGTGAATTTATGCATTTTTGTGCATCTCTAGCTGATGCTGAGTTGGACAGATCATGGTCGGATCTTTCATTGTGTGAAATGGGCTTTTCAGAGTGTAAACTGGGCGGTAAAGCTGGGATCGCACCTTGGTCTGTATGCCGATTTGTACACATCTATGCGACAACACCGCTCTTATCCATACATTTGTCCAAATAATTGTGAGCATTTGCACCAGCTTTATACTTGGTGCAATCAGACAGATGTCTGCATAGACACAACTCTATATATCACATGCCATTCCCCCTACACACCCTTGACATACCTTCACTAAAGTAGCCTACAGCCAAATGCCCCATTACCACCCAGATACACACATTCAGCAGCAAGTGGAAAAAGTCTACGACTCAGAACTACAAGTAGATGCATGCGCTCAACTGCGGAGCATTTGTATTGCTACAAATCCCAAGATCTGTCCACGAGTTCTTTCTCTGCAGCGGCCACTTGGTCTTTAGCCTTGATCGTGCAAGTGAAACCTAATATCGTATGCATTGCATTCCCATTGGTTATGGCATATTTAGTAATGTTTTTATTACAATTATTTTTTGCACGCCCCAAGCTAGATTGAAATGGCACACCCAAAACTGGGATGTAATGGGGACATGCAAGAAGTAAAGTCATCTGCTACCATTCTCTTTCAGTTTGCCAGACCTGGTAGTAATTTCTTCATAGTATGTATATTTTTAAAATTCAGATAATACTCTAAATGTGATATAAGATATTCTAGGATCAATTAAGGAGGGCATAACAATGGAATTCTATATCAACATGAAGCAGGCACAACAGAAGACCAATGTAATGAATACATCCTTATCAGACCAAATTGTTAACCTTGCAGGAAACGTAATGCTGAAAATCAAATAAAATCTGGGTTCTGGGTCAAGTTTCACTTTTGCAAAATGCATCCTCCAACTCATTGTTTTGTACTACATTCCTGAAATAGACATCTTAGCATCTCTCCCTCAGCAGTTAGAAGAGTAAATTGCGTACATTGCTATTTCTTCTAACAGCCAACCTAATATAACTGAAAATAAACTTTCACTTACTGAACAGATGCAGAAACATACTGGATTACACAAGCACAAAATCAGCAAATTGGGATGAAATCTGATATGGATCAAGAAGAAAACAGATAATCTGAAAGGAAATACTTTATAATCATATGTAATATACTGTATATCCATAAAACACTGCAATATTATGCGTGTAATCAGCGCTATTTTTCAGCAGGGACAAGCAGGAACTCAGGGCCTGATTCAGACCCGCTCGCTAGATGCGTTCGCACGCAGCCAAAGTATGCAAATCCTGCGATCGCACGGCAAGGCATTAGCACGCCCACTACGTCTTAGCATGCAATCGCGGTGAGTTTTAGACGGCCACCAGCCTGACATAAGACGCCCACTGTCCCACGTCATCTCCAGGAAGTGTATGCAACTACTGGTACCATCGAGTACCATCGACAGCGAACGCAGCACTTGTGGTCGACCATACCCTACCACAAGCACTGCGAGTGCTTCAGTGTATAAAAGAACCATGTGATATGTAATATGACGCTCAAGGGACATCTGCGTTCGCACCACCACTCCCCCGTTTCCATCGACCATCCCCTGTCACCACCCATAAACGGCTTGTTCTGTCACTCATTCTAGCGAGCTGTCTATGCGCAGCGAGTGAACGCTTCCCGATTGCATGGACTAGATCAAGCATGTGCACTGAGATGCCTACGCATTGGCAGATTGCAAATTTCGATAGGCTGCGTGTGAAAACAGTGTCCGAATCGGAGCCTCAGTTCCTAACCTTCTCCATTGACTCCATTAATGTCCTGTGCCAAAATTTATTTGTCATAAAGTTTTATGTTAAAGTCCCTTTTTAGGTGCCTTCTTTTTAAATACTATATATATATATATATATTATACTGTATCCAGATCCTGCTTTGTTTGTAGTTTGTAACACTTATTGCAAATTAAATTTTGTCCCAGGACATTATGTCATAGTTAATGAGAGGTTCAGGAATTGAGTTCCTGCTGAAAAATAGAAAATAGCACTGTACATATGGCTAGGTAGTACAGTATAGATCAGGGGTGGGTACTAAGCGGTCATCCAGGTGTTGTCGGTCTGCGTATCCCAACAAGTTGTGGAACTACACATGCCAGCAAGCCCTAATGCGGAAAAAAGGCTTGGAGTATATGTGTTGGGGAAAGGGTGTATTGGCCAAAGAAAGTGCTGAACAAGCGAAAAAAAGACGAATGTTTACATGAAGAGGAACGCGAGACGCAGCATGCTTCCTGACCTGAGTGTAATTATGCATGCCCATAGAGGCAGCTCTGCTTAGGTGTATAGTCGTAAGAACGGACAAAGGTGCATACACTGCACTTTTGGTCTGATCTAGCCTGGTCGAATTGGATGAAAACTGTACATAAGATGTGATCCTTCAATTCGACCAGTTTTCTTCCAACAAAACATGATCGGAGCTGCATACACACTCTTCCTATGTCGAATGAACAGCTTAAAACTGAAAGAATGGCCGACTATTATATAGGTGTGTACCCAGCTTAAGAAAGCAACCTCCAGAAGAACGTAAACATTCAATTATTGGACACAAAATTATTTACAGTTGATCTAAGCAAGAGATTATTTCAAGCAGCCAAAATGCAGTTTTCCGGTGTTTTACCGCATTTCTCAAATGTATTCCTGTGCTTCGTCCTGGGAAAGTAGAAGACATGTGGGTAAGATGGGGGAGAAGCACTATGATTTCATTCAAAGCAACCTGCCCATGTGGCATTTTGCAGGGATTCCTGGCTTTGTAGCGCTAGGGGCAACGATTATGGTAGCAAATCACATCATCAAGTCCTGTATCCCACCCACTTCATGGTTAGCTGGCAGGATGCGGAGGATTTTCCCACTTTACCGGGAGATTCTCCCCCAAGTGCGTGAGTCTCCTAGAACTTCTGGGAGAGTAGGCAAGTATGTGGTACACCCTTGCTACTGTTTAAATCTCTGTGCAACACTGAGCTGTGATCATTTAACTGTAGATTGCAAACTCTATCATGGACAGGGCTACCATGCATTTATTTAGACACCAGTGGCATAACTACTGCCCCCGCAGCCCCCGCGGTAGCTTGGAGGCGCCGGGGGCAGTGGTTACACCACTGCAACTGTGAGCGCTGGCCTCTGAAGTGATCGGAGGCTAGGAAGCCACCGATCACTTCAGAGGCCAGCGTTCCCAGTAATGCATTGCGCGGGTGACGTCATGACGTCACCCGCGCAGTGAGTAACCTGAGCGGCCGCGTCTGCAGCGCGGGAGTTGGGAGAGACAGCCGGATGACAGCTGCAGCCTGCACGGAGTCAGGTAAGTAGAGGGGGAACATCTACAGGGCGCACTAATTGAAGGGGCACAACTACAGGAGGCAGTGGGCACTACTTGACGGGCACAACTTCAGGGGGCAGTGGGCACTACTTGAAGGGGCACAACTACCGAGGCACTTCTTGAAGGGGCACTATTCTAAGGGGCATAACTACAAGGGGCAATACTTTAAGGGACACAGCTACAGGGGGCACTACTTGAGGGGCACATCTACAGGGGCACTACTTGAAGGGGCACAATTACACGGGGCACTACTTGAAGGAGCAGAATTACAAGGGGCACTACTACAGGGGCACAGCTACAGGAGGCACTGCCTATGGGCACAACTACAGGGGGCCCTGGATAATGGGTACTACTACAGGGGGTATTGCATAAGGGGCACTATTACAGGGGGCATTGCATATGGGGCACAACTACAGGGGGTACTATATAAGGGGCACTAATTTAATAGGTTATAAACTATGTTCCCAATAATCTGGTTCTACATGGACATAAAAGCTGTGCAAGCTGTCTTGAGCTGAGGTGACAGTCTGGCAGGAGCGGAGAGGAGGGTTGATGAAGCAGATCTGTCAGGGTGAGATGTAATGGGCATTATTGTGTGGCATAATGTGTAATGGGCATTACTGTGTGCACAATGTGCTATTAGGGGCATTACTGTGTGGCATTATGTGTTATAAGGGGAATAATGTATAAGGGGCATTACTGTGTGGCATAATGTGTTATGTGGCATAATGTGAAATAGAGGCATTACGGCATGGCATAATTTGTTATAAGGGCATCACTGTGTGGCATGTGTACAGTGCATTGCTGTGTGGCATAATGTGTTGTAAGGGGTATTATGGTGTGGCATAATGTGTTATTGGGGCGTTCTGGTGGGCATAATGTGTTATAAGTGGTATTACTTAGTGTGTCATAATGTGTAAGGCACATAACTGTATCATGAACATGAAACCGCACACCTTACACGTCGTCTTTGGGTGTGTTTGTTTTTGGGCGGGGGGCGCCTTGAACTTTTTTGGCATGGGGGAGCAAAATTTATAGTTACGCCACTGTCGACTACATTGTGCTACAGAACACAGGTGCCTTACAAACTATTAGAAGCATGGTATCCCGCACATTTAAAAGACTTTTGGTTTCAACAGAAATTTCAACCTGCTTCTCATGCATTGCGCAGTTGAGTCCAGTGCTCCATTCAGGTAAGCCACAGCAGATGCAGTTACATTTTCCAGGTCACCAGCAGGAGTACAAGTGTTTTCATTACTCACTGACACATTTTCAAAGTTTCACTGGTGGAGTTAATTCTTTATTACACTTGTGATTCTGTGTGGAGGCCTGGAAAACATGTACTATTTGGGGTCCTGAGGGCGGAGTTTGAGAACCTGTGCCTTAAGATATCAAAAAGAGGTGTAATCAGCCAGGCCAAGTAGCACAGCTAGAAGGCAACCCATTAAGATGAGACCCATCTGGTAAGATGGAATTGCTGGGCTCCAGAATAGATGCTAATAGTTAGGGAGGACAATCCCGGGATTGGCAGGATCCAGGAATTTTGACCCAAAAATGCTGGGGTTTGATTTATGGGATTACAGTGCGCATGCGCACATTTGTACTCATCCGAGCAGCGCTGAGCACTCTGCTCAGATGTTGCCTTGGCAGACTGTGCGGCTGAGGGTGTGTGCAGCTGCGTGTGACGCCAGAGGTCACGCTGTGCAGCCCAACAACAGCTCACCCCTTCAAGATCCGTGCCCGCTCGCTGAGGTCTCTGTCTGCCCCTGCCAATGCCAAGTCAGTGCTGCAGGCACATGGTGACAGTGAGTGACACTGTCACTGTTTCACACTGTCTGAGCGGCGCCTGCGCCAGAACTCAGAGTCGCTGCCACTGCTCTCAGTGCTTTGTAGGAGGACTGGATCTGGACTGGGAGTCACTGTGAATGCCTAGGCTAGCCCTGCCTGCACGGTAATGTCTAAATCACCTTCACCGAGACTACCCTGACATCAGCCAGTGTCCAGCATCATTCCCTACCATCCAAGTGGGCATAGAGGGGGAATATAATCTTGTGATGAGGGTAGCAAGCCACCGAGCCCGAAGCGTGGTGAGCGCAATGAGCCCGCTATGGGACAACTTTCTTCTTTAGGTGGCTTTAATGGGCATGGAAGTGCACTTCCGCCCTCACTCACGTCACTTCCAGGTCCCTAGCATGAAGGGGAAATAAGCTCTACCCTGCCTGCACTCTCCAAAATGTGCTGTGCTACTGAGGAGGCTGTGTGTGCTGCTGCAGAGACTGTTCTTCAGCTGGAGTGGACTATGGGAGAGGGTGAGTCAATTGAATGTTTTTTTTCTAGTGTAGAGCTTGGCTTTCTGGGAAAGGGGTGCATGAAAGCTATTTTATTCATGTGGGGGTCTGGGGGCCATGAAACTTTTATTTTTTTTCCTGTGAGCCAGTTCTGAGTCAGAAGCATAGGCCCACAGAAAAAAAAATCAAACTTTCATTGCCCCCCCACACCACAGTAATTCCAGGAATCACTAGATTGAGATTTTTTCAATCCCAAATCCCAGGATTGAAAAAATGAGGCAGGATAAGATTTCCTAATAACAGCTGACAAGCCACTTCAAAGAAGAGTGTTCCTGCTGTGCACCACAAATTATTAGCTCTGCCAGACTCCTCCACCAACATCAAGGCTCCCTCAACGAGCCAGAACCCCACCACAATCACTATATCCTAAAGCTAACATAGCAGACTCCCCAAAAACAAAAGAGAACACCAAGAAAAAGAACCATTCTGTCACCAACCAAATGCACCCAGTCAGGACGGTAAAAAATTGATGTCAAATTATCAGAATGAGTCATGGTGCATGAAACAACCACCAAATTACAAAAAAAAACATCCAAAAGGACTGTGAGCCCATGCAAACCACAATAAACTGCACAATGAAAGAGCCAGTCAAAACCATTAGCAAAACCATTATAAATAGGAACCCAATGTCAAAACAACAAAGAAAAGGGGCATGGAGGGAGGAAAAACAGTATCAGCAAAAGAAAAGGAAAGGAAAGGAATAGGGGCAAGGACGTGACCTGGGGTGAAAAAATCCTGAAAATCTATTGGGGTACCATAGAGGCCAAATTGCGGCCCCTCTTAGGGCAAAAAATAGGTAAAAATACCACTGCTAGAAGCTCTTATTGACTGGAAACAGGTGGCAGCCGCTTCAGGTCCCTACATGCAGGAAAAAAGAACAATATGCATATAGCATCCCAATTTCCAATGATCTAACACCTTTAAAACCATGCAGAGAGAAGCCCGCTGCATTTGTGGATGAAACCGCACCAAAGCAGAATTAGAGGGTTAGTAATTCAGTAGGAGCATGATCCTGCAGGTGAAGCAGCTCAAAAAGCAACAAACCTAGATAGTAAGTGAGGAGGAGCAGGGGCACCAACCCGGAGCACACTCCCCGCATAAACCATCCAATATGTGATCAGCTCGCCTCAGAGCACTGCAATATACAGAAAAGTACTGTGGAGCTTCACACAGTATAGCAACAGGTGGCAAAAAATAAAGGCTATAGATGGCGACACCATAGAATCGAGGGAAAATACAGGCGCAACTACAGCAGCATTCATGGCACATCAACAGCGACTCAACTCCAGCTAGGTGAAGGCAGATCCGGATGTCAATATACACAATCTCTGCTGGCCAGGTCCCGTTAAGGGGGGAAGAGAAAGGGAGAGAGAGAGGGAGGGAGAGAGACAAAGAACGACATAGAAAAAGAAGATGGGGGGGAGAGAGGGAGAGCGAGAGAGAAGTGAACAGAGAGGGAGAGAGAGAGAAGGAGAGGGAGGCAGAGAGAAAAAGGGGGAGAGAGAAAGGGAGAGAGAGACAGAAAGGGAGAGAGAGAGAGAAAGAGAGAGGGAGGGGGGAGAGAAAGGGAGAGAGAGACAGAAAGGGAGAAAGAGAAAGGGAGGGAGAGAGAGACAAAGATGGAGAGAGAGAAAAAGAGAGAGGGAGGGGGAGAGAGAGAAGGAGGGAGAGAGACAAAGAACGACATAGAAAAAGAGATGGAGAGAGAGGGGGAGAGGGAGGGAGAGAGAGGAGTGAACAGAGAGGGAGAGAGAGAGAAGGAGAGGGAGGCAGAGAGAAAAAGGGGGAGAGAGAAAGGGAGAGAGAGAAAAGGAGGGAGAGAGAGAGAGACAAAGATGGAGAGAGAGAGAAAGAGAAGGAGGGGGAAGAGATAGGGAAGGAGTGGGGTGGCAAGAGATAGAGAAGGGGAGAGAGAGAGGGAGGGACAGAGGAAGGGAGGAAATATAGAAAAGGAGACTGAGGGAGAGAGGTATGGAGAGAAAGGTAGGGTAAGGGAGGGAGAGAGAGAGAAAGAGAGGGAGAGAGAGAGGAAAGGAGAGGGGGAGAGAGAGGAAAGGAGAGGGAGAGAGAGAGGGAGAGAGAGAGAAGGAGAGGGAGGCAGAGAGAAAAAGGGGGAGAGAGAAAGGGAGAAAGAGAAAAGGAGGGAGAGAGAGAGAGAGACAAAGATGGAGAGAGAGAGAAAGAGAAGGAGAGGGGAGAGAGAGGGAAGGAGTGGGGTGGCAAGAGATAGAGAAGGGGAGAGAGGGAGGGACAGAGGAAGGGAGGAAATAGAGAAAGGGAGACAGAGGGAGGGAGGTAGGGAGAGAGAGAAAGGGAGGGAGAGGGAGAGAGAGAGGAAGGGACTGAGAGTGCATGCACATACTATCTGATGCAGCATCAGGTTTCTAAATGGTGGTGACCACTTCATGGCATCATCAGCCACGGTACATCAGTGAGTGATGCTGCCGGGAGCTGACCAGGGAGAGTCCAGAGAGGCACGGTTCTGGGCAATGGTTGTAGTAGTGTGTGGGGCCACCAATAAATGTGACCCCCTGGATGACTGCCCAATTCGCCCTGCCTATAATCCAACGCTTAAATCGCCTCTGAGTACAGCAGCACACAGCCCAACAGTGAGCCCCTATACTAAATCACATTGCTGTTACAAATATTACAACATTTCAGCAACTTTAGTGGCATGGGGACGTGCATAAACATCATTATGAACAAAGTTGTCTTGTAGAGAACTTGAATCAAACTGTCCATGGCCTGTTATGCATACATGTAAATAGAAATAGCAATGCTGTATATGCAAGTACAAAGTGCAAACAATATTTCATAACATACAGGGAGAACAAGAAACAAATGGCACCAAACCAAAATCTCCAAAACCTAAAGCGGCAAGTAAGTAGTACTAAACAAAACCTGCCATGAGGGAAATAAACACTCCCACATGGAAACCTCATAGAGGCCCAGAGGAGGGAAACATCTGTCCATAAGGGATCTTGGTGGAGATGCATGAAGAGGCAATTTCGGGGAGGAGTGGTAGCAACCTTGACCGTTCAGACAGCTACAGCTATCGATTTCAACAGCTGGAGCTGTCGTTGCCTGATGCATAGCACTGTCCCTGGCTGTCGGTTCTGACAGCCAGGGATTGTGCATTAAAAAAACAATAACGTTTTTTTTCAATGAGCCATTGGTGCCGCTGGGGGAGGTTTCTGATCGGCGCATGCGCAGAGAGCCTATCAGAAGCCCAAAAGAGGGAGAGTGCCAATTGCCGGAGAGGTTAGTTAACAATCTCCCTCTTTGGCAAGTGAAGTAATAATACATGTCGCTGATGAAGGGACCTGTTTCACCTCACTAAATGGGCAAAGCAAGTCCTGACAAATAGCGCCCGGTGGCCTGACCCTTCATACATCTCCCCCCTCATGCTGAACACATGCACAGGATGCACACTGACCCCACTGTTATACTGTAGAGTAACAATGGAAAGGACAGAGGGCCTGATTCATACCAGCTCGCAGGTCTGAAGGGCGTGTTTTTTTTTTCCTCCAGCCCGTTCGCAAAGCTGTGGGTGACCACCCACAGCTTGTGCGAGCGGCCTGGAGATGGACGCGATTATTGTGACCTTCGTGCTTGTGATGAGACCCTGTGGTAGGGTCTCGGCTCCCGCAAGCCCGAGCGGACTTCCTGCTCTAATAGAGCAGGAAGTCCACTACTGACATCACTAGTGATGTCAGTAGGGCTGCCCACAAACGACAGGCGTTCCGTTGGGAACGCCTGCGTTTGCTCAACCACCACCCCTACCCGCCTACAAAATGGGGCGAGCTGTCAATCAACATCGACAGCCGCCCCGTTTTGTAGCGAGACCTGGAGCGATTGAACTTCAGTCGCTCGCTGGGGCTCGTGCTTGCGCACGCGGGACGCGGTGCATGTGCAGGGGGCAAACATCGACCCGATTGCGAGCGCTGTGCACTTGCGAGCAGGTCTGAATCAGGCCCAGAGAGTAGAGCCCCCATATCACAATGTAACTAATGAGCAGCGCCTCATGCAATGAGCAACTACATAAGGCTGATCACCCTGCCAACTGACAAGTGAGAGTAGAGAGTAATGCCAAGCAACACGCACCAAACTGGGCAAATAGGAAGCTGGCATGTGGGGGACAGAGAAAAATTACTGATGCTCATGTGCTAAATTCTGCGGGTTGGCCTAGGGCAGGTCTGCAGAGAGGGGAAATGGAAGAGCTGGTATGGATTACTCAGGCCAGGGCCTGTTGTAGGGGCCTGGGCCAGCTGCTAAGGGGGCAACGTATACTTTCAGTTTTTTTTGCAGAGTACGTGGCCACTGCTCCCGGATTTGGTCATGCCCCCACTACATGGACTTTGTTTATCTCGCAATGGCCATGGCCTAGAGCTGTAGCTAGCTCCACTTATTAACTCCAATTAATAATCCATCACTGCCACTTTTCTGATGGGCCTACTGTATTTTCAGACGAGGCCTGGGGATGCAGTCCCACAGTAACCTGGCCTTAAAACCCAGCAGGGCCGGCTTGATCCTATTTTTTTTATTTAGCGAATAAAGATTTTGGCACCCCTATTGCAGGAGAGGGATTTTACGATCCCTCTCCACCGGCTCCAGAAGCTGACACTGTGCACATGTGCAGGCTGCTTTGTCGTAGTGACATATTCTGCCACTCGCGGCCTGCCTGAGCTAATCTGTATGTTGCTGGTCGCGGACGGGTCAGGGTGATCTCCTCTTTGCAGGGCCCCACTCGGCCGTGTACCCAGCATATCTATAGAACCGGCCCTGACCCTCAGTATCAATAGTGACTAAGGAGATAAGTCATACTATAAAATGTCCCAAAGAAATTAGCACTAAATTTACAGTTTAGCTGAGTAAATTGTTAAATCCTGATTGAAAGCTACAGCTTAGACCATGAGCTCTGAGAAACACTGTGCATTACAGTTTTTATTTTGTTTTTACAAAATAACTTTACACCTTGCTGCGGTTACATATAGGACTTCATCTTTCACTTCTGTTACCTTTATGAGACCAGGGAATTGAAAGCAGGAGAAGAAAGTGGTTCTGGTATCTTCCTCTTTCAAGGATTATTTAATGCAAAACAAAATTCAGAGTGAAACTCAGAGAATAGTCATGCTCTCTGTTATCTACAAGGTGTGTAAAGTCTGGCTGTGATGGCATAAGGTCTCCGATGCATAGATCCACTAGTTTGAGATGATACCATCATTAATGCATGGCTCAAGCTCAGGAAAGAATGACATGTATACTGCTGTGCCGGGCTCTCAAACAAGGCAAAAAAGGCATACACCTTGCTCAACCTAGCTGGTGCTGAGGCTGTTGATAAGGCAGACACGTTTGTCTATTCAGAGGGGGGATATCAGGAGGATCCAGAAACACTAAAAAATAGTTTGATGAGATATGCTTACCAGTTAAAAATTGTATAATGGACAGACATGTTTTTAACGAGATGTAGTTATAATATCGACAGCCAGGATGCTGTCTGTTTAAATCCTGGCGTTAGAATCCCGACCCCGGACTAAACATAGGCATCTAAATCCCGATGTCAGCCTACATACTGATGCCGGAATCCCGACTGATGGCATCCCAATCAAAAGTAAGCCCGGGGCGTCTTGGCTGTTAGCTGCGGAGGGGGGGGGGGTTAGGTTTGGGCACCACGGCAGGGTTAGAGTTAGGCTTTGGGGGGGGGGGGCGGTTAGGGTTAGGCTCCACTGGGTTAGGCACTAAGAGGGGACGGTTAGGTTCAGGCACCAAGGGGGGAGGGTTAGGTTTAGGCACTGAATGGGAGGGTTAGGGTGGTAATATGAGTGCAGTAGACAGGTAGAGGTGGGGAGGTTTAGGTTTAGGCACCTAGAAGGGAGGGTTAGGGGGAGAAGGGGGGAGGGTTAGTATACTTACCTGACCCTTGTCGGGATACAGAGCATCAGGATGCCACTGTTGGCATTTTGACAGAAGACATCCCGACTGCCAGTATTTCACACCCAACCCGTTTTTAACACTGCTGTGCAGAGCCCCTCTGAGAGTATACATTCATATGCACCAGACTGAAGCTACTATTAAAGAAATGTGATTATGTTGCATTAGCAAGTGAGCTCATCAGGCACAGGATTGTGGGCCTCATTCAGAGGCGGTCGGAGGATGCAAGCGGTCACTCAGAAACTGGGCGGCCGCTTGCATCCTGACCGCCCGCCTCTGTTTCGGTCGTTAGGCTGTGGGTTTACACCCACAGCTCTAACGACCGCTAGGGTGATGGTCGCAATGGTCAGAGACCATCGCGACCATCGGGGCTAACGACGAGACCCTAGGGTAGGGCCTCACTTGTCGTAAGCCCCGGAGAGCTTCTGGCTCTGTCAGAGCCGGAAGCTCTCCACTGACATCACTAGTGATATCAGTGGGGCCTCCCCCAAATGGTAGGCATTCCCATGGGAACGCCTCCGTTTGGGCTGCCACCCCGCCGGCCCGCCTTCCAAACGGGGCGAGCTCTCAATCAACATCGACAGCTCGCCCCCTTTGGAAAGAGACCCGCTATGACCGGCGCTGTCGGTCATAGCGGGTCTCACGCATGCGCACGAAGGAGCCGGCTCCCTCGTGCGCATGTGCACTGGAAAAACATCGAGGTGGCCGTGCGGTCGTAGACCGTACGGCCGCCTCTGAATGAAGGCCTGTGTGTGGGACTTACAATGATGTTATAAAAGAGAGTCTGATGTATGGCAACATGTGCAGCAATATATATGCTGGGTTCATTCTGGCGGTCGCTACGCCGATTTTCATGCAGCTGAGTGATTATCGGTGGTCTACACATATATCACAGCCGCATTGCGCATGTGGAGCAAGTGAATTGCGATCAAGCTTGCTGTGAGGATTCAATCGCAATTGATTGACAGAAAGAGACTGTTTTGTGGGTGGTTACGTCCATTTCGGGACGTTTCCTAAGCGTGTACTAGCCAGCGTCAATGATCGCGCATGCAGAGAACAAAGCGTCCAAGATGGGTAAACGTAATGGGTAACACTCAAGGAGAGGTAAATCACATACAGAGGGGAAGACTGCGAGGCATTCCTATCCCACAATTATACATCCAGTTAACTATCTTTCAGTTTAAAACCTGAAGGCAAATAGAAGTGAAAAAACGACGGCCAAAGCACAGATCAGGCCTACTGTTTTTGCGGGTTTCCCATTGGCTTTTGGTGGTTTTAAAACCGACCATTAGTAAATCTCTGGTTTCTATAGTCGTCTATGTAAAAGTATTGAGTGTTGGTCTGATGGTTCAAAAGCTGGGTGTCACACAATCGGGACTTAGTTACTTTTACCTTGTCCGGCGGTGCTTACCAGGATGAGCTATCATGTCCCAGAGCATTGTCATTCCATTTCCTGAGGTTCATGGGCGCAGCCATGTTCTCTCTGATCAGGTGAGCACCAATGTCAAGTCTCTACCTGTCTACTGCACTCATATTACCACTTTAGCCTACAGTATCTCTGACAAAAGCACCCTATTAAAACCTGCACCTGACACAAGCATCTTGTTGGAACAATGTGGTTCTTTTCCTCACAGTGATCTCGTTCACTAGTAAGTGCTACCTCCGAACCACTACCTAAACCTGCACTGCTGGATTCCTGCAAGCTGCTGCCTCTAAGTTACTACAGTTTTGCAGTCTTGGTGCTGTATGCTGCTTCCAAGCCTGCACCTACCAGCCTGTGTTCAAGTACCAGTTCCAGTACAGCTCTACTACCTATACTCTCACCTGTCTCAATCTGTTTCAAGCCTATGGTCCCATTCCGACTGGCTGCTGCTATCTCCAGTCCCACTCCATTTCAAGCCTGCAGTGCCACTGTGGCTGCCTGCTGCTATCTCCGGTGCCACTTCAGTTCAAGCCTGCGGTTGCACTCTGACTGGCTGCTGCACTCTCTGGTCCCACTCTCGCGCAAGCCTGTGGTTTCATTGCGGTTGGCTGCTGTTCTCTCTGGTCCCATTCCGGCACAAGCCTGTGGTTTCACTTCGGCTGGCTGCTGCTCTCTACAGTCCCACTCCGATACAAGCTTGCTGTTCCACCCCAGCTGACTTTTGCTCTTACTCTGTTGCTCTCTCCGGTACCACTCTGGTACAAGCCTGCTGTTCCACCTCAGCTGACTGTTGTACTCTCTTTGGGTCCACTCCGGTTACTCTGCCGCTCTAACTCCGGTCCCAGTCTGATACAAACCTTCGGTTCTACTCTGGCTACTCTGCTGTTATCTCCGGTTCAAGTCCGGTGCAAGCCTCCGTTTCCATTCCGACTACTCTGCAGTTACCTCCAGTCCCAGTCCAGTCCAAGCCTTTGGTTTCACTCCGGGTACTCTGCTGTTATCTCTGGTTCCAGTCCGGTACATGCCTCCTGTTCCACTCTGGCTGCTCTGCAGTTACTTTCATTATCCAGTCTGGTACAAGCCTCTGGTTCCATTCCGGTTCAAGTCTCTGGTTCCTTTCTGATTTCATTCATTGTCCAAGTCTGCGAGTTATTCTACAATTCCAGCTGCTTGTTTTCTGAAGTCTCCTGGGCATCTCTAAGACTCTCCTAGTGCTTTCAGTGCCAAGTCTTCTGACACAGTGACCTCATCTACTAGAACATCCTCCTGCTCATTGAACCTTCAAGTTTACTTTAATCTCACTGTACTTGAGTTTACTCCTGACCTGCATTATACTGCTTTTTCTCAGCATTGCAGCTTCTGACCTAGTCTGGGAGCCAGTATTCACCATACCATCGGTACCTCTGTCGATGGTGGTTGTTGCCATGTGGGCCCTCTCCTAGAGTATTGGCATTTGTGCTGAGTCTCTGCTACAAATGTTAATTCTGGTTGTTGGCGACTGGGTGCTGGATATAAGTTCTCTTTGATGGTTTAGGCTCCAGTGACCCAGCTCTGATAATTGGTCTGCAGCATCTGAGCATCTGTTAGCAGATTCCAGACTGGCTACCGATTACCTGAATACTCGCTGTGCTGTCCCCATGAGTTCTCAAACACTGGTTCCATCTCCTTATCCCTATATCCAGGGTACGAGGTTCAACCCAGGGGCAGACTGAGGGCCTGATTCAGAGCCGGAAGCTCTGACCAGAGCGCTCGCTCTGAATCAGGGCTCTCCTCCCTCAACTTGGAGTGGCCTCATGGACGCTCGCAAAGCTGTGGGTTACCACCCACAGCTATAGCGAGCGTCCATGATGATGGTCGCAATGGTCAAGACCATCGCGACCATCGGGCTTGCGACGAGACCCTGCGGTAGGGTCTCGGTGACCGCAAGCCCTGGAGTGATTTTGGCTCTATCAGAGCCAAAATCACTCCCACTGACATCACTAGTGATGTCAGTGGGGCCGGCCCCAGACGGTAGGTGTTCCCATGGGAACGCCTCCGTCTGGCAGCCACGCCCCCAGCACGCCCACCAAAGGGGGCGTGCTGTCACTCACCATCGACAGCACGCCCCTTTTGGTGCGAAACCCATAATGACGGCTTGGCCGTCGTTATTCGTGTCTCGCGCATGCGCACAACGGAGCTCCCTCCATCGTGCGCATGCGCAATTCGGCACCATCGACCCGCTTGCGAGCGTCCTGCGATCGCGAGCGGGTCTGAATGACCCCCTGAGAGCCTTGCAGGTGTCATTGACTTCTCCAAAGATCCTAGGAATTTACTACATTGGTCTCACCCATTAGTAGACCCCTGATTATATCACCACTATTATGCTACAGCCCATGGCATTGGGTTTTTGGATGGTTGTCCATTGGTTTTGTCTTAGTAAATGGTCAGTTTGCAAAACTGATGGAAAAATGCCCCAAAACTTCAAACCGACCTTTAGTAAATATATCCCAAAGAGTAGGAAGATGAGTTGCACTTGTGTGTTAGTTACAGCATTGGAGATCATTATGACTGACGGCCTGATTCAGAAGTGGATGCAATGTCAATGTTTGCGCAGTTGAGCGATTATTTGATACTGTGTAAAAAGTCTTGGAAACATCCAAGGCACACACGCACCACTGAGTGTACGCAGAGGGTCTGATTCAGCAAGGATTTCAATTGCAAAGCTGCATGCAGGCAGCTTTGCAATTGCTATCCTTGCAATAATGCAAATGCAGCAGGAGGTGTATGACTCCCCCTGCTGCATTTGTGATCCCAGCACTGAGACGGAGGTCACTGGCTGGGATCACCATCATGACCATTGAGACCATCGGCGTTTGATGGTCGCGATGGTGGACAGTGCCGGGCAGCCGAACAGCTGGGTAAACCTCAGCTTACTCAAGCTGGCCGGCTTACGATCCCAGAAGACTGCATAAGTCTCTGGGCTGGCCACTCCCAGGAAACAGGGCGGAATGGCAGCCATCCCTGACCCCGCACCATCCTTTAAATGCTTCTGCCTATCAATCAGGCAGAGGCATTCAAGAGCTTACGTGCAATTGAGCAGGACTCATTCTGCATACTCGCATACTCGCATAATCAGGAATCTGCATTCAGCAGTGCACTTGCTGAATCAAGCCCACAGACCACTGTTGCATATGGATTTCATGCTATTTTTTGGTTACCTGGAGCAAATAAGGCCATCTCAAATGCAGCTCCACAACCATAGAGCCCCATTTTAGAAAATTTTCAATGGAGAGCCTACGGCAGCCAATGGGCTTCGTAAGTGTCGATGGTGTAAGCACTTGTGCACCAATGGTGGAGTGTTTACAACCGCCGCCAGCATTGCACTGTGCATGAGTATTGAAAGTGTGTGTCTCAGAGCTTGCACAGATCGTCGTAAGCTAGTACAGAAGAGGAAAGCAGAAATTAGCATTTGCATATTATCGCAAACATTCGCAGTCACGCATGCATTAGTGTCCACCTCTGAATCAGGACCTGAGCCCTCAGGACCTGAGCCTCATTCTCTGGCTGGTAGTGGGATTATGATTAGAAGTTCCATTGATGTGATGGTCCAGGTCCAGACATGAATTAAATTAGCAATCAGGTTCTAGAACAGACAAGTGTATATGTGACAAAATGTACCACATGACTATCTGCCAATCATCGAGACATGTTTTGTCTTTACTGAAAGATTTTTTTTCAAAACGAAATGGGTCAATAGTCAGGTCAGTCAGGAATGATATTTGCCACATTGTTTTGACCCTACACTCCTCTCAGATTTTATTTGAATCTTCTTCTGCCTGGTGACAAATTGTATAACTATTATTTAAACAAGCACTTTAAAACAAAAATGTGTTACTTCTTGAAATAATAATAATAATAATAATAATAATAATAATAATAATAATAAACATTACCATATTAATCCATTGATTTTGCTAAATATATGAAGTCAGTGGAAATGCTAGGACTCTAGTACAAGCCATTCTGCATTTTGTAGGACATACGAACAATATAGAGAGCTGTGAAAATTATACTGAAATGTACGGTATACCTGCAAGATATTATTTAAAATTTATATTATGACAATTAAAAAAATATTTTCTGTATATCAGGCACCAGATTTAAAGTTAATGTTCAATAACCGTGTTTTTAACAAGAGCTATTCTGCCATCTTCTGGTCATTTACATGCAATGATACAAGTTGAATCCAGAGTACTTATCCATGCAAGGGTTTTTTACCTAAAACTTTATCTAGCCTTGTGCTGTAAACCAGGCCGGCAACCGAAATCTTGGGGCCCAGTATAGTGATATCAATGCCCCCCCCCCTCCTCTAACATTTACCCGAAAAGAATCAAACTTATTTTTTATATATATCCACAATCTGCTGGCACCTCCAACAAAGAATAGCAATAAGCTCCGGTGCCTGTCAGACCATACTTATACTTCCAGACAAAGGGCCTGATTCAGAGCTGAACGCTCTGACCAGAGCGCTCGCTCTGAATCAGGGCCCTCCTACCTGTTTTAGGAGCGTCCTCATGGACGCTCGCATAGCTGTGGGTTACCACCCACAGCTATAGCGAGCGTCCACGATGATGGTCGCGATGGTCTTGACCATCGCGACCATCGGGCTTGCGACGGAGACCCTGCGGAAGGGTCTCGCTGCCGCAAGCCCTGGAGTGATTTTGGCTCTATCAGAGCCAAAATCACTCCCACTGACATCACTAGTGATGTCAGTGGGGCCGGCTTCAGACGGTAGGCGTTCCCATGGGAACTCCTCCGTCTGGCAGGCACGCCCACCAAAGGGGGCGTGCTGTCAATCAACATCGACAGCACGCCCCCTTTGGTGCAAGACCCGGAGCGATGGAGAGCCCGTCGCTCGCCGGGTCTCGCGCATGCGCACGACGGAGCTCCCTCCATCTTGCACATGCGCAGAGGGGGAACATCTACCCGCTTGCGAGCGTACTGCCGCTCACGAGCGGGTCTGAAATGACCCCCAAAGATGGCACTCGGAGTCTGTATATATATATATATATATATATATACACACATATATATTTTTTTATATATATATATACAGAGATATATGTAACCAATTTTTTTTTTATAGCAAAGATGCTAAATGGAACAGATTCCTGTTGTGGGGCACTCGTTATTTATAATATTAAATTGGATTGTTAAAATGTAACCTTTATTATTTGCATTAAAAGGTAGGGGTTTGAATATCCAGACTCAGAGGAAAGAATGGTGAATCTGCCCCAAAACAAAAGTTAAAACAAACAAAACCATGAAAAAAACCCATGTTACTCTAGAATAGTATAACGGCGAATATAGTGTTCTTAAATAAATACAAAATTGTATCTGACCACCCAGGAATAAAAATTATATGTATGTGCTATAATGTGGGAAAAATCCCAATTGATGCAATAGCGTACCTCTGTATATCAATATGTATTGTATTTAGATCAAAATACAGTCACGGTGGTAATAGCAGATAGTGAATAGTCTATACACTATTCTATACAAGTATTTATCATAGGTATTCCAGAAATTCACATGCTATCAGTCATAGTCAATCATAAAATTTGAATTACATGCAAAAATAACATGGGAGTAGAAGCAAGCGCTCCTGAGAGACCAATCTGTCCTGTGTTACAAGATATCAAACAATGTAATAAAATTGAATATTTGAAATAACGAGTGCCCCACAAGAGGAATATCTTCCATTGAGCATCTTTGCTAAAAAAAAATTGGTTACATGTATCTCTTACATTTCCTGGGGAGCACCACCAACCATTATACAGAGATAGATTATCTTATCTGTGTCAAAAGAGTTAAGCTGTGTACACACTGACAGATACATTGGCCGATCAATTGATCGGCCAATGTATCTGCTGCCCATCAGGCAGTGTGTACCCGCGATATGTCGGTGAACATCGGCGTTCGGCACAGATGATGGTTGTTCAGTGTGTACGAACAACCATCATCTGCTGCAGATCACTCGATCTGCAGATATATCTGTATAGTGTGTACCCACCTTAAGTTGGTTTAAAATATACTGTCATATTTTAGTCCACTGCAGGATCACTAGCCAGATATATACAGAGATATAGGCCCATATTCAATTTGAGGTGAATAGTCCGGATCCGCGATACTTTTTCGCCGATGACGTCATTTTCTCCTGTTTTGCTTTTACCCCGTAGTTTGCTCGATGCGCATAGACTGCCCAGCAGAGTGAGTGACAGGAGAAGCCATTTGTAAGTGGTGACAGGGACTGGCTATTAAAATGGGGGATTGGAGATGCGAATGCAGGCGTGCCTGAGCGTCTCAACGCCATTTCAGAGGCGTGCATAATTAACAGGCAGCGTCACAGTACACATCACCTGGTTGTATTTCAAACTGAAGTGATCGCAGTGCTTGCGACAGGGTATAGTCAACCTCAAGCGCTCCGTTCGCTTCCGATGGTACCAGATGTACTTATGGTTGCATACGCTTCCTGGAGATGACGTGAACAAGTGGGCGTCTTAAGACAGGCTAGTGGGCGTCTGCATACATAAAGCGATCACGCGTCAAGACAAAGTGGGCATGCTTAAGCCTTGCCGTGCGATCGTCTACCTAGCCATCACTTAGCTGAATTTGCATATGCTGGGTGCGAGCGTACACATCTAGTGAGTGGGTCTGAATGAGCTTCTTAATTCGTTAAATGCATTAGATGTAATTAGTGTCAGACTGGGGTATAAAGGGCCCACCAGGGAAACCAATGGCTGGGGCCCACCCAGTAACATGTAGTGATACAATGCGGCATTGGAGGAAACTGAAAATCTACATATATTGTATATTATTAAATGACAGTAAAATATGCAACTATGTTAAAAAGAGGAGAAATGTATTATTAATACTATGTGTAACTGGCGAGAATCTATGCTAGCTATGGTAAGCAAAGTCGCATGCAGATGAGAAGGCAGCAGTGGGCGTCCCTATGCTCAGGTAAGCTGAGTCAGGCCCTTAGGTTACAACAATAATACTCCACACAAAAGGTCAAAAAAAGCATAAAATTAATACTAAATCACACTAAAGGGAACACAGGTTCCAAATGTTAATATAAACTAATACAGTATGCTGCACAATTCGTTTTCAGCTGCTCTAGGAGCCTTGTATAGAGAGACTGCAGAGACCTGTGTGATCCTGCAGCCATGAGCCTCTTTCGTCTCCTCCATTATGGTACCGAGAGTTGTAGGCAAGTCTGCAGGATTTATTACACAGCTTACTGCCTCCCACTGCAGTTACTACAAGAGATTTATTATTTGAATATACAGGATCCCCACAACTGCAGCAGAAGCCTAGTTTTTTATCCTAATTTAGCCCCCTTGCCAGCCTTATGAACGTGTCTAAAGACAAGTGTCACTGTCAACTCACCACCACTGTGCTCTCTACGGGCTTCTCCCCCACCCCAAACTTCTAGCTCCGCCCACTCCCACACGTGGGCGGGACCAAGCATGCATCACTCTCTGCAGGCTTTTCCCCCCACCCCAGGACTTCTAGCTCAGCCCACTCCCATGGGTGGGCGAGGCAAAGCACGCAGCACTTCATCCACCACAACCCTGCTGGCCGGGAGCACCTGCACTTACATTACTATAATGGTGCAAGCTGCTGCCAGCCAGTGAAGGATTCTAAAGTGTCACTGTCACCACCACTACTATGCGGGCTTGGCCACACCCACTCACGGGGGTGGGTGGAGCTACAACTCCGGTGTTTCTGCCCGCAGAACAGTGACAATTTAGAAACATTTACCGACTGGCAGCAGCTTGCACCTTTATAGTAATGTAAGTGCAGCTGCTCCCCAGCCAGCAGGGTTGTGGATGAAGTGCTGTGAGTTGGCCCCGCCCATCCGCAGAAGTGGGCAGAGCTACAAGTCCGGGGGCCCACCAGGGATGTCCCCGAATCCCCAGTGGCCCAGTCCGAGCCTAGATGTAATTAATTCTGGTGAGTATAGCATAGCATAGCAACCTGCTGGATGTAATAGGTGGTCAGTTAGAAGGTGTCTACAAAAGTCAATTACAACTTTTGTCGAGTTAACACCTGCTGAAACCCACCAAACTTCTTGCTGATTCAACGGTGAGTTTCATAACAAACAGTGTGTTTGGATACAAATTGTTATTGGTTGCCCAAGGTCATTGGAGTGTAACTTAGGCTGTAGGCCTGGCTAAAGGGTGCATTTTTTCAAAGTGCAGTTTTTTTTAAGTGTTTAACTGTAGCATTATACCTGCGTTAAACCGAAGATAAACAGAAGGATAACACTCTACGTTCCATCTTTCTACAATACACTCAATTTAAGGACAAACTTGCATAAAAAATTGTGAGTTCAAAATCTCATCATGACAAACCTCTGCTGTCTACATGTCCAGGACTGTTACAACTGGACTCCCTATGTGGTCATGGCAAGAACTCAACACTTCTATTGCTATTAAATAATGCTGGCCTTCTGATTTTCACATACATCTCAATGCATACTGTATTTGTGCCTATTGTATGTCAGTTTGCCTCTTTCCACTTACAAATACTGTCTTTTATCGTAGCTCTCTTGCCTAGCCTCACATCCTTTATCTGCTTACAGTCTACTTTATTTTTCAAATTCTGCACACATTATACAGTATGCCCACTTTTATTCCGCTCAATAACAAACTTGTGTTAATGTGCATACATATTTACCAACACTGTTCTTTCACTTGCATTTCTGTAAATCTCTTGCACTCATTCATATTTCATTAATATTTCCAGTTTTCGTCCCTCTAGTTTACTTATCAACACCATGCCAAGGTTTTCTTCAACTCCCTCCTTCACGCAGTCTCTACCTAATCCTCTGTTCTTCCCCCTGCTTCCACCTTTATCCTTTCCCTCTTGTCTCCTCCACCCCCTCCTCCCCTTCTCCCCCCTCCTCTGTCTGCCTACTCTTCCCTCCTCTCCCATTACTCCACTTTCATTCTGTTCTACCCCCCCCCTTTGTCCTACTACCCCACCGCTAATCCCTCCTCCTACACTCCTCTCCCTGACACTTCACCCCACTGCCATCCACATCTCCCTCCCTGCCCACCTCCTACAGGTTCCCTTTCTAGCTCAGGTGCCTGCACCATCACTACATTCTATTCATATCGGTCCCCCAAATTAATCTCACCTCCACGCTACAGCAACCCTGATAATCTTATTCACATCTCACTCACAGATGCTATCTCTCTATTCTGTGCCCTCTGGAATGCCAGGTCAGTCTGTAATAAACTGGTCTCCACCCATGACCTTTTCATCTAGAAACTCTCTACATTACCTAGTCATTACTGAAACATGGATTTCACCCTCTGACACCACTTCTCCTGCTGCTCTCTCCTCTGGGGACCTCACATTCTCCCATACCCCTTGTCCTGGGGGTCGCCATAGTGGTGGTGTTGGGGTCCTTTTATTCATCTGTAATTCCTACTAGCTAATACCCTCTGAACCATCCTTTACATTCCCCACATTTGAGGTTCATGCTATACGCCTCTTCCAACCAGTACTTCTCAGAGTAGCTGTCATTTACCGTCCCCCTGGCCCTCCCTCCAATTTCCTTGACAACTTTGCTTCCTGGCTCCCTCACTTTCTCTCCTCAGAGCTTCCCTCCATTATCCTAGGTGATTTTAATATTCCAATTGACATTCTCACAGAATGCCTCTAAACTCCTTACCCTCACATCTTCATTTGGTCTCTCCTAATGGACCGCCTCACACTTCCATGTGAGTGGGAACTCACTTGACCTGGTCTTTATTGACTGTTGTGATATTTCTGATTACTCCAATTCCCCATTCCCCCTATCTGACCATCACCTTTACTCTTTTAACTTATCTCTCTCTCCTTCACCTCCTCTACCTCCTAAAGCTACCATTACTAAGCATAACATTGAGGCTATTGCTTTTTCCTCCCTGCTGGACTCGCTTCTTTCCCCTATGCTTTCTCTCTCCTGTCCTGAACAAGCCACTTCCCTGTACAATGCCTCCCTTACTTCTGCTCTTGACCATGTTGCTTCAGCAATGACTACTTACCCTCGCAGATCCACACCACAACCCTGGCATTCCAAATGCACCAGATACCTGCAAAAGTGTTCACAAATTGCAGAGCGTCAGTGGAGGAAATCACGCTCTAAGGCAGACGCCCTCCATTTAAAATGTATTCTCTCATCCTACAGTGCTGCCCTGTCCCTCTCCAAACAATCATATTTCAAGAACCTCATCTCCCAGTCCTCAAACCCCTAGCATCTCTTTGCCACTTTCAACTATCTCCTCTGCCCTTCCCCTCCTCACCTCCCCTCCTTGCTCTCTGCCCTTGACTTTGCCACCTACTTTACATCTAAAATTGACTCCATACATGAGGACATCATATCCCATCAGACCCTCAGCACTCCTGCCCCTCCTTTCCCTGACCAAACCTCCCCATCTTTCTCACCAACTCTGACATCCTTCTCCCTTGTTTCTGGAGAGGAAGTCATGGCCCTCATCCGGTCCTCCCCTCTTTCCATCTCCCCCTTGACTCTATTAATTCCCGTCTACTCTGTTACCTGTCTCCTTCTACCTGTTCCCATCTTGCCTACCTCCTCAATCTCTCCCTATCATCTGGCACTGTACCTTCTGCATTCAAACATGCCCTCGTCTCCTCCATTCTTAAGAAAACCTACCCTTGATCCTAACATACTCTCCAACTACCAACCCATCCCTCTCCGACCTTTTGATTCCAAACTAACCACCTTACCACCTTTCGTTCCTCCCACTCCCTGCTTGACTCACTTCAATCTGGCTTCCATTCTCTCCACTCCACTGAAACTGCCCTCACGAAAATATATAATGACCTCCTTGCTGCCAAATCCAAGGGCCACTACACTCTGCTCATTCTCCTTGACCTCTCTTGTGCATTTCACACTGTAGATCACCCTCTCCTCTTGCAAATCCTTCACTCTCTTGATCTATGTTGCACTGTCCTCTTCTAGCTATCCTCCTACCTCCCTGATCATTCCTTCTCTGTCTCCTCTCATGATTTCTCTTCCCCCCACTTACACTAACAGTAGGAGTTCCCCAAGGTTCTGTTCTTGGACCTCTCCTATTTTCCCTATATATGTCCTCTTTAGGTGAACTCATCAACTCTTTTGATCTTCAATATCATCTTTATGCTGACCTCTCACCCTCTCTCCTCACCCGTATCTTCAACTGTCTCTGCTATCTCTTCCTGGATTCCTGGATGTCCCAGCACATTCTTATACTTAACATGTTTAAGACTGAGCTGATCATCTTCCCACCCTCTTCCATTACCTGACCCCACAATTTCATTATCTATTGATGTGGCACAACTATCTAGCCCCAAAGTGCGCTGTCTTGGAGAGATGTAAACAGATGCTTCCCGCAAAGCCACACCCCCAGATTGAAGGAGACATGGGCTTCCCTCAAGGCCATGCTACTTCATCGGGCATGCACAGGGGGCCTATTTTCCGCAGCGGGTGTGACTGACCCCAATGTCGCAACTGGTGTTTGGTAGTGTTTGTTTTCTCTTTATTTTTCCAGTGTTATGTGTTGTTTGTGTTTTGTGTGGTGGAGAATGGTGAGTAGAAGGAGTACTCACATATCTCCCAACATGACCCTCTCCAGTAGGGACACAATACTCTGGTCCTGGACTTCCCTGGTAAGAGGCGGGGCTGCACCACAGTTCAAAAACCAAATAGGGGAGTCACACCAACTGTCATTTCAAACATCACTGGATGTGCCTCACTGGCAGTTGGTGCAACTCCCGTATTTGAATTTTGGACTGTACTGCAGCCCCACCACTGGAGCCTCCACCAATCATAAATTACCAGGGAATTCCAGGACCAGAGCATTGTGTCCCTCCTGGAGAGGGTCATGTTGGGAGGTATGGACTCATGGACAGAACAGTGAGGAGGAGGTAATAGGAGTACTCCCTGTGTTAGTGTAGTAAGGTGGAGAGGAAGAATAGGAGGTTAAGGCAGAGGAAAAGCCTGCTGAGTGTGCCCCTGGAAACACCAAAACTGGCCACAATGTGCCTGAATCTGAGATTGCTGCTAATGCAGCAGCTCTTGCAACAACAGTTGCTGGAATATGCAAATGCTAATATCAGCGTTTCTTTTGTGCGGGATGGTGCGATGGAGTGTATAAGTGTAGCTCCCTTAGTGTAGCACCCTTAATAAATATATGGAAAAAGTCTAAATAGTTTATAGTATAGTAATTTAGAGTAAAGTAATATCATATGTATATACTACTGTAAAATCAAATGCATATGTGTGTATATCTTTTGTGAGGGGGTGGATTACATCCCTATAAACAGTGATTAGTGACCCCATTATTTTCTATGTAGAAGATTCCGGAAGGGGTGCCGGGAAAAAGGGACCCCATGAGGACAACTCCACTGGGTAGAAAGGCAGTTGATGGCTAGAAAGGCAGTTGACTCACCAGTAACTGTCAGAATGCAGTTCCCCCTCCAGAGCTGACAGATCAGAGCTCCCAGTACCGCAGAGCACAAGAGCCTAGTAGTGGTGGTAGCAGAGTGGCCTAATCAGTAAAGCCAGTGTGGGCAAGGAGGCAGTGTCAGAGGTACCTGTTTTGGAGGGCACCAGGAGCAACAGCAGCGGCTGAGTTTGAAGCAATTACCGGAGGTCAGTCACCACGGAAGTGACGCCCAGCTGACAGGAGGTGGGCAGTGTTGGATCCAATCTGCAGCAGCACAGTGACAACTCAGATGTCCGGAGATGAGCGCTGCTGCAGGAGGATAGAAACAGCCGGCGGCCGCAATGATAACGAAGGGCTCTGTGAGTAGCGCTAGTACACTGGTGCTTCATAGCAGTGTTATATTGAAGCCATATTCTTCAGGGATAATGATAATTGCAAGTTTTAGTTATAGCTGGCAGCCATCTAGGAAGAAATATCCACTATAGACTTTTCCTAATAACTTTAAAGCCGGGAATATTATGCCCTCAAATCTATCGCTGCATTTAGGATAATAACAGCTGAAGGTCAGATAGAAATTGAAGTTACTCAATGAGCTCCTTATTTCACTGAAAATACTAACAGCCACAAGAGAGCTCGTATGTTTTAGGTAAAATATAACTTTTGTGTTATTGCCACTCAGCTTGATATAATAGTGACTGCATTTCTGGTGCCTCCCCTTTCATATAGTTCAGAGTCACAATAGCTGATCCTATAATAGTTAGTTGGGGGAGGACTAGATAGAATAGCCCCAGTCACCCTCACAGTCCTAATACTGTACTGGGATCGTAATCCACCTTCACGAGAAAAACATACCAGTGTGTGGAACTAATGCGTCGGATACAGTAATGACTGCAGCTGTTAACATTCGCTTTTGATGTACATCTTTGATTAGAAAAACGAAAATAGTTATCTTTCAGTCACGGAAAGAAGTAATTCTTTGTTTTACAATTGATAAGAGCAAACCATCAGACACTCCTAATAGCTTTGAACTTTGACAGGAGAAGGAAAGTTTCAGGCAAGTGGCTTGTTAAACTTATAACATTAATTGCAAGGAACTCAGCAGCTCAGGAAACAACATAGCAACAGCCACTATTCAATTTGTGTCATAAAACTGGAGCAAAGAAGGACACAGGACATACAGTATTAGTTACGTTTCCCTTAAAGCTCTTATTAGTCAATATAAAGGAGATTGGATTGTTTTTAGATACTTTTTACTGTTAACTAAACTTAATTTCAATGGACAAATCCTGTCAATCTCTAGTTATCTATCATTTGACATAAAAACAGTGTATATTCCTTTCCAAATGCTATAGTGTATGTAAGTTTAAATTCTTCATTAATATGTTAGTTAATGTTATGTAAGGCAGAAATAAGGGAAAGTTAGTAACCTTGTAATTTATTCATTAAGGAAGGAGTCGATCCCAGCGTATCAAGAGATTCATTGGTATGTGGTGCAGGGGATGCTCTGCGGCATTCGCATGACATCAGTTAACCTAATAGTTTGATAAAAGTTAGATTAGTTTAAACATTGGTACATATGTTGCAAATAAGTGGAACTAAAATTATATTTGTAGGGAATCAGTATAGTGTATGTAATAAACTTGTCACAGCTTTTCAGTATATGATATCCCACTTATTGTTTGAACACTTACCTGACGATGGGGATCGTCTGAAAAGAGAGGGTAGAGATTGATCTGTAAGAAAATTAAGGTACAATACATTAATTACATTAATTATCACTAGTCTATGTTTGTTAAGTTAATATACAATATATACCATTTTGGATCTACCCAAGCAGGCCCAATTTATAATTGACACTATCATACCACTTAGCTTGGGTAGAGGTACTAATAAAGTTGGTCACCCAGTATAAAACTGACTGGGTTACACAAGTATTGATACCCATGGTCCATGGTCGGTGCATTTGCGATGAAGATTATAAACACTCCAACATCGACTCAACATTGGTAGCCCGTCAACATTTATGGTAGCCTATGGTCTACTCTAGCTACTCTCCTCAAATCCAACTAAACATGGTCTCTGAAGCTGCGGATCTGTGACTGGGAATGCAGCAGCGTTCCCAAACATGCCCATGACACTACCATGACACATCCATGAAACGGCCCCTTTCTCGCGATAACATAAGGTCACCTTCAGTCTCCACATTGAACCATCCAGAGATCACAAACCCCTTCTCAAGTGGTAGAGATGACGTATGTAATTGCGATCATCATCAGACACTTAGGTTCACGTGTGCACCGTAAGGATTTCCATGACTTTTTGTGCATGTGCAAAAGCAAAAAATCGCTCAACTGCGGGAACATTGAAACTGCAGCCATCTCTGAATTAGATCAAATGTGCGGTTTAGTTTCCAGGAAAATTGTGCACTGATGCCAGTGTGTTATAAGAGCCTGGGCACACAGGTACCGCATATCTCTGCCCCACAAGAAGCAACTGTGGCAGGCAGTCTGTGATACCATCAATGCTATGGGCCACATGAAGAGAAACATTGACAATTGCTGCAAGTGCTTCTCAGACATTAAGAGGCAGCTGAAAGAAAAGCTAACAGATAAACACTATGCAGTAAGAGGGACTGTTGGGAGACCCCCACTGCATATAGATTACACCTCATACAAGGAGGAAATGAGGAAGCTTTTACCGCCAGAAAGCCTCCTAGGCATGCATGTGGTGGACACATATCTACCTTCTCTCAGAGGGCCTGATTCAGAGTTATATGCTAATCATACTTGCCTACCCTCCCGATTTGGCCAGGAGCCTACCAAAAATTGGGTGTCACTCCCAGCCCCCTGGAAAGGCAGACAAGCCCCTCCAGCCCCCCCAGCGGTTATAAGTGACGTGATTCACGCTGAATCGCATCATTTTGGCTCCGTCCCCTTCTTCACAATGCCTGTAATCACAATGCCTGTTACCTCGGCATTGTGTAGCAGGGGCTGGGCCAAAATGATGCAATCATGTGACCACACCCCTGCTCCGCCCCCAATGCCAGCCATACCCCCTTGCTTTGCCGATCTGGCTGCCCCTCCTGGAAGAGCTAATGCTGCTGCTTCTGCAAATGTGTAATGCAAAAATATACAAATGTTGCAGCCACCGGGAGATGTACAGAGCCGCCCACCTGCAGCTTTGCAAATCCAAGCACCTGCGTACAAAGGGCCTTATTCGCTATGGATCGCTACTGCGATCGCATCTGCAATTACGCACGCAGACCCACTGTGAAAATACGCTAAAGAATGCTATCACAATGACGTCGCACAGCCAGCATAGGGACGCCTACTGCCACTCACTACCGCTATCTCACATCTGTAATACCTTGCAGTCCTGCATATACACAAGGCACATTGAGTAACATCTGCCCCTCACGCACAATTACAACAGGTCAGACCTTACTCAGAAATTGCTAACCTCACCTCACACAGTGAGTACTCAAGCTGCGTATGACGTCGCAGTGGCTAATTTATGCATGCCCATGCAATGGCGTTCAAGTGGACAGGCACGCCTGTGTTTCTCCGACCACTCCTCCATCACCACCCCCAAATGCCCACAGCCTCTCTCTCACTCTCTGTGATGTTTTCTTATCTGCATAGGTGATCGCAATGCGATTGCAAAGCTAACTCACGCAGGTGCACTGCGTTGCATATGCACGTGCAGTACGCACCATCGGCAGATCTGCGTACGCTGTTGCAGTTGCGATCCGTAATCAATCAGGCCCAAGACACAGCATCAGTCGCAGATCATTCAATATTATCAGTCCTGTGTAACTCTATCGTTGCATAGAATGACCACCTGAACTGCGACACTGGAGCTATGTTTTGGGTGTATGAGATAGCAGATGTAATGTGACATGCCTGCATTTCTGGCGGCATACCCCATATCCTTCCCCAAATGGCCATTAACTGTCAATCACTCTGTAAGTAAAGAATTGCTGCTTGCGACTATAGTAATGGACCATAGAAAAAAAGGATTCCCTCCAGCACACTGCAGAAATGAATAAGCGCCAGGCCATCGTCAAGGCTCCTCTATACTGGCGTCCCTAACATTAAGGGGTTCATGTCCGAGAAGCAAGGTACCCCAAAAAATTCTAGCAAAGGACCATCCCCAGGGCATCACTTTACAAGCACCTGTGCTATGTCATTAAGCTGATGTGAGCGACCACCATACTTTTTGTTTGCAGTCTTGAGAGGCATGAAGGGAGCCAGCATTGGGAGGATGTGCTGGTCCTTATAGTGCCATGTGGAGGTTTTTGGTGTACCTCCAAGGTGAGTCAGCTCTCAGCTTATACATGTGCTGTTATTATGCAGTACACTAATTTGTAATTATATGACCCAGAGTGGGTGCTGATATTATGTAGCAATAATTATTTTGGGGTGAGCGTTTGGGAGTGGGGCCCCCGGAGTTGTTCTGGCTGGACCTTTTTCAGGGCATCACCACTTAATTCACATAGATATTTTTTTATCACTTTTCTAATTGTTTGTTTATTTTTCATGTAATTTTAATTATTTCTCATGTCTTTAACACTTATTCATTTATCTTTACACATTTATTCTTTACACTTCACTATCACCTTTTTTCCCATTTTCATGTGATGCCCCGGGGATGGTCCTTGGCTGGAATTTTTTGGAGTACCTTGCTTCATGGACGTGAACCCCTTAATGTTAGGAAAGCCAGTATAGAGGAGCCTTGACGATGGCCTGGCGCTTATTCATATATTTGCAAATGTATGTAACTAATACCTCAGAATCTCTATTATCATGTAGGATTTAAGTATTTTTTGTTGACATTTCTGCAGTGTGCTGGAGGGAATCCTTTTTTTCTATGGTTCAGTGTAAACCCCGCCCTTTACAAGCACCTGTGCTATGTCATTAAGCTGATGTGAGTGACCACCATACTTTTTGTTTGCTAACTATAGTATTGGACATGATTCAGCTTTGGGAATAGAGTAAGATATAGCAAGTAAACCTGGACAAACCATGCTGCAATGCAAGGGGTGCATATACATACATTTTTTTTGCATGTGGGGTAAATACTGACTGCTTCTGCATGTAGCCCACAAATGCTAGACAGCGTTATTTTTACACTGCAAGTTAGATGTCAGTTAGGACACATCCCTCCCAAATCTAGCTCTCTCTGCACATCGGTGGCGTCAAATGGGCGTGGTCACAAGGGGCGTGGTCACTTAAAAATGGGGTGTCTCAATATGACAAACACCCCTTTCTCGTCACTCTGAACATTCCTTTCCATATGCAACTTAACACCAGTAGTGCCCCTTATACAGTACCCCAAGTATGCAATGTACCCAGTAGTGGTCCCTCTTATGCAGGCCCCTAGTAGTGCCCCTTATACAATACCCCCAGTAGTGGTCCCCCTTATGCAGCCCCCCATTATTTCCCCTTTATACAGTGCCCCAATAGTGGTTCCCCTTATGCAGTGCCCTTTATATAGTGCCCCCAGTAGAAGTCCCCCGCTATGCAGTGCCCCCAGTAGTGGTACCCCCTATGCAGTGCCCTTTATATAGTGTCCCCAGTAGTAGTCCCCCGCTATGCAGTTCCTCCAGTAGTGGTCCCCCTTATGCAGGCCCCCAGTAGTGATCCCCCCTATCCAGTGCCCCTTTTAGTGGTCCTCCCTATTTAGTAACCCCAGTAGTGGTCCCCCAGTGCAGTGCCCTTTGTGCCCCATATATGGTTCTCCCAGTAGTAGTCCCCAGTAGAGGTCCCCCCCATAGTACCCCCAGTAGTGCCCCCCCCCTGCAGTGCAGGCAAATACAAGTAAAAAAAAGAAGAAAAAAAAAAACTTAAGTGAATCCTCGCTCTGGCTCTAACTACTGCTCCCGCTGCCTGAATCCCCCGCTCCCGGGCTGGCTCACTCTGCATTATGGGAGAAACGTCTCTCCCATTACCCACTGCAGGAGCCGGAAGGCGGAGCTTATGAGTGAGCTCCAGCCCGGCTCTTGCAGTGGGCGCAGCAGCCAATGAGAGTCTGTCTGACTCTCATTGGCAGCGGTGGCGATGTGTGTGCAGCAGCAGCCAATGAGAGTCTGTCTGACTCTCATTGGCTGCTGAAACACACACATTGCTGCCACTCTGGCGGCGATGTGTATGTAAAAAATGCACCAGCCTGAGCCCGCCTCCCACCCTCCGCCTGGTGTAAATTGGGTAAGCGCTCAGGGGGAGGGAAGGAGCATGGCTGTGTGCAGCACAGGACGGTGCTGAGCGCAGGGAAGCCTAGTGCCGATCCTGTGTATATGTGTAGTGCTGACCGCACTCACTGCGGTCGGCACTACACTGGCTAACTAGGATGGGCCAGTTCCGTGGCCGTTGGTGCCCCCCCATGCATGAGCCCCAGCAGCCCTGCCCTAGTTACGTCACTGCTGCACATATTATATCTGCCCCACCTGCAGTGTAGCATGTTTTTACCAAGATGCACAGATACTTGCTCTATCTTACTCCAATCCCAACTCTGAATCAGGCCCTCAGACGCATGCATAGATACATAGATACCTGATAATCACTTAACTGTGAAAACATTGCCATAGCGACGTATAACTCTGAATCAGGCCCAGAGTGAGTAACACACATGATTTTTTTTATTTTACCATAAACAATTGTGTTTTTTTATTTAACATAGGTAGAAATAGTGACCCCTGTAATCAATAGTACTGTACAGTTTTTATTCTGTAGAACATAGAATAAGCTAATCACATTTTAATTAATTTTTAGGTGTAAATTTACTAAGATTTGAGTTTGATCGAGTTAGCAATCTCTGGAGAGTTTTTGCATTTTTTCCCACTCGTAAATTTACTAATGTCAAACTCGGGAGAAAAATCTCCTTTGCTACAAGAAAAGTCTGGAGAGTTAGCAAACTCTCTTCACTTCGCTATCGGCTAAACTTGAGTAACTTTTCACTAGTGAAGATAGGATTCGGGAATTTACCAAGATGAGAGTTTCTAAATGGACAAAACTAAACAGATGAAACTCCTGTCCAAATTTGTGCAATCAATTCACCTGCCGGTGAGCTGCGAGTTCTGCAGAAACATACACAGATCAGTGTGATCCATGTATGTTTTTGCTGGTAAATAGCCCAAAAAGAGTAAAATGTTTTAAAAAAATGATGTAGGGTCCCCCCCAAAAAGCATAACCAGCCCCGGGCTGCTCAGACAGTCCTGGTTCTTAAAAATACAGAGGAAAAATTAATAGAGTCCCACCATATTTTAGGAACCTAGCACTTGGCTGCTGAGCCAGTCCTGGTTTTAAAAATAGGGGGTAAATAATTGCATAGGGGTCCCCTGATATTTAAAACCAGCACCGGACTCAAATCCGGTTGGGCAGTAATGCCACAGCCAGGGGACCCTATCATCAGGTCTCCACAGCCAAAGCATATGCACCCCAAACTGGTCAACCCAAGTCTGGGATTTCAGGGGAGGTGGGGACCCCCAATAAAGGGGCCACCCCTCTCCTGAGTTCCCCAGGCTTAGTCTGAAGCCTGGGGCTCTTCCCCGTACTCCTGGAGCATTGGGTACGGGGGTAATAGTATTGTAAATAGTGTTTACATGCGGGTCACAGCCAATGAGCGGCCACTATATGTTTGGCTGCCGGGCTGTGGGATTTCCCAAATAGGCCCGTCTCCTGTCATTCACGAAGTATTGGTATACAGTATGTGACAACACATATACCAATACTTGTCCGGTATGGATCGGGTCACTCAGTTTATTTTTTTGCAAAGTCTGGGGATTCTATGGAGACCAGCGCAAGGACAGAGGTTAGCATAGCATCTTTTTTTCTACTTGGAGAAGGAGACAGAACATCTGGCAGCAGATTAGTATGTGTGAGTGAGGTATGTGTATGTAATAAAGTTATACATTCTACGGTGTGTGTGTGTTGTAGTTTATTAATCATATTTCTTACAGTGGAGTTATGGGTGCCAGCCGCCTGCTGGCACTTGCAGTTCCACAAGTGCCAAAGGGCAACCATGCTGGCACCTGTAGTTCCACTGTAAAAAACAATAGTTTTACACTATTTGCAATACTATTACCCCCGTATCCAATGCTCCAGGGGTGCGGGGAAGAGCCCCATGCTTCAGACTAAACCTGGGGTACTGGGGAGAGGGGTGACCCCTTTATTGGTGGGTCCCCACCTCCCCTGAAATCCCAGGTTTGGGTTGACCAGCTTGGGGTGCAAATGCTTTGGCTGGGGAGACTTGGTGATAGGGTCCCCTGGCTGTTGCAATACATCCTGGCCAGATTTGAGTCCGGTGCTGGTTTAAATATAGGGGGACTCCTACGCAATTTCCCCCCCAATTATTAAAACCAGGTCTGGCTCAGCAGTCAGGTGCTGGTTCCTAAAATACAGGGGGACCCTATTCATTTTACCCCTGTATTTTTAGGAACCAGGACTGGCTAAGCAGCACGGGGCTGGTTAGGATTTTTTGGGGGGGACCCTACATAATTTTTTAAAAAAACAATTAACTCTTTTTGGGCTATTTACAGGCACCTTGTAGCACCCCAACTTTCTTGGACTCTATAGGAGCATGCAGTGAATCCTTTGTGACCTGAACCAGACTCCAGGACTTCAATTTCATTTTACAGTGGACTTTGGTCAGACGGAGAATATACAAGCCACAGAAATTTATCTTACCACTCCAAGGGACCTTCCATCAAACCGTGATTGCTGTTCTACCAATTAATTTAGGACCCTCAGCATCGTGAGTTGGTATCATACTCCTCAGTGGACCATACCACCATACTTTTTTATTATTCTTGATATTCCCAGGGAGTCACATAGGAACGGGACACTACATACTGCACGTATACTCCATTTGGACTACCAATATTCAGAGAGAGATGCTTATGCAATAATACAATGTTATATTATTGTTTTATTTACTGTAATATTTTATATGTATTTTATTAGAGATTAAATGCTGCTATTTTTACAAATCACTTCATCTGATTGTTTGTGTATATTCTTCCATCCTGATAAAAGGACTGTTTATTGCATCTATATAACTGGGAGAAGTGCCTGATCACTGAGCTGGCGTACTGTTGGGCTTGATAAAAAGCAAGTGTGTGAGCTTGGTATTGCATATTTATCTACAAGTGCCTGAATGCAGAGAGGAGACCTGGCAGTGACACCCACTAGTGCCATGATATAAAATATACCTTTGGAATGTCAGGAGGAGAAGGACAATGTTGCTCGGCCATTTTGGAATTCTGGGTTGGCAAAGAGCGGTTTGACAGTCATTATTAATGTGTTTTTTGTGCAAAATTTTGGCAAAATAACCCTCAAATGTTTTGGTTTTTGATTTCTTTAAAATTTACAAAAATAGCTAAAATCATGTAATTTTTACCTGTTTTGTTCAGTATTATGAACATCATTAACATTAACATTCATTAAAGTCAATTTTGACTACCTTACAACTCACAATTTTGTTTTCACCAATACTGGCCAAAGGGTGCAGCAAGCTGGCTGACTAAAGTAAGTGACAGAGCAGCGGGACAAACACATGGCAGTTTAAAAATATAGCACTTCTTTGAAACATAGTGGCACTGCAGTGGCAGACAGAACTAGGCAGACATTAATCAAGAACTAGATCAGAGGCCCCATGCCAGCACAGGTAAATTGAAGTGAAGTATTTAGTGGAAGCCAGATAAAGCATGCATTGATTGATAACTAATAGTATTTTAATAACTATCAAGAAAAATATTGGAGGTATGGGACAAAATATAAAAAAAACAAGCTTTCAAAATCCCAATTAAATTTTTAAGTGGAAACTGAATCTAAACAGCATAACACAGGGCTCAGGACAATTCAAGAGAATCAAGGTAGCGTAATGGACTAGTTGAAATCAATAATTAATTACACGATTATATGATTTGATGATACTACCTTGTATCTGTGAAGAAGCTGCAGGAAACAGGGCCTATATGCCTGGATGAGAAGCTGGTGCTGGATGGCATTGCAAGATACAAAAGAATATAAATGCCCCAGTAAAGTACTGTAGTATACACTGCCTGTAAAACATACACAATCTTGACAAAGCCCATAAAGAAAAGTGGTGCACAATGAAGTTTTCCCACCCAACCTTATGTCGTGTATTCAAAAGGACATTTTAACAAACCGTGCACTTCAGCGAAAGGGACTGCCACTTTTGTGGCTGAAGTGCTTGTTTTTTCTATGCCCCCACAAAATAAGCTACCAATGGGCTTCACGTGGCTAACAGTGTTCTTAATCTTCTCTACAGTTGGAAAATGTAATTATCATCCTCAATATCACCCTCATCAGTGTTAATATTATCATCACACAATATTAGCTCACTGGAATCCACCATTACAGAAGTCTCTGTGCTTTGTTGTAATTGGCAGCAAACATCTTCATAGAATTTAACTAAACATGAATAAAGAAGTTGATATCTGTCGGCGCTTTACTGATATGACAATATAGATAAAAATAGATTAGATATACTGATAACAATCCTTTGAGAATGTCTTATCCTCCAATGATTGTATGTCCTCTATTCATAAAAGGGGCCAGACTTTCAATCACTGAAATCTTCTCAATAGTATCACCAATAATTCTGCATCAGATGGCAAGGATGAGGGTGTGACTCTCAAAAAAAAGGAAAAAAAGCAACCCATAGCATAATTTCCTTTTTAATCACAAATGAGCACATGTAACATAAAAACACACATAAGAAGCTAAAATCCAGAATGGAAGAAAAGAATACAATTACCATAAAGGCTTTCAGAACCTGCTTGAAGTTCTGGATAGGCATGTAAGGAAGGAGCAGAGGTGTTGCCTCAAATCTCCCCAAATTCCAATCAGCAACAGGAACCCAGTCACCGCTGTAACGCGTCCCAAAAGAGTGAGTCAAAAAGTGAGCCAACGCATTTCAACCCCTTCCTTGCTTATAAGGTTTCTGGCTATGTTATTCACTCTTTCCGAGTACACACTAGAATGTGGGAAACTTAAGTAAACTAAAGCTAGTTTGTGCAAGGGGCTCCAAATTGTCTATTTTGCCTCCCAGTATTCAAAGGGACTGGTGATGTTGATCTGCCTGTTATTATTTTACAGGACTTTACAGAGTTTGATAAATTATTTGCATGAATTCACTGCTAAATACATAACAGTGAGGTGGTGCCTATATGGTTAAAGTCCATAACTCTACTTAATTTGTCCTCACAATGTACAGCTGCCTTGACAAATGTTGTCAGAGTTTTGCAAAAAATTATTCCACATGAAAGAAGTGGCCTTTTGATCTTATGCCCAAGCATTACAAAGACCTTCTTATCATTGGCAAGAACTGCTGCCACTGGTAGCTGACTTACTTTGGCAAAAACAAAATCCTCCTCCTGAATTTATAAACTTGTTCTTGTCCAACACATTTATCATCAACATCCTCATTAGCATAAGATACACAAATATCCCCATCAGCCTGTTGCACTTCCACAATATCATCCTCAATTCCATGTCATCATCATTACTTTTATGACTACTCATCCTCACATTTGCAGAGGCTTCAGAAATGATGGAAGGAGGCTTTTCTATGATTACAGTGTTAGAAATGTCAGATACATAGCACTTGTGAACACACAGTTTGTTCTTCAGCCTTAGTTTTTGCTCTGATTTGCCTGTTTTAAAGGTGACACATCTAGAGTCAGAATGAGAAGGTGGCACATGCGAGGTTTTAGAAGATGCCTGACTGTGTTTGGCCCTAGCTTTTGCAATCAACATTCTAGTGTATGAAACAGCAGGAGCAGGACCACCACTCATGAAGAAAGGCCATAGTCTGAGCTTATTTTGTCACTGTGTGTGGTGTATGGCATGTTGGCAATACCAGCAATTTTTTCTTCATAATTAGAGGTGATGTTTTCTTTACATTTTTGAAATACTGTTTAGATTTGAGGTGCTCTTTATGCCTTCTTTCTCCTTGACCTCCCTTAGTAAATGATGAAGAAGTACTATGACTGGCAGCACTAGTATTGGATTGCTCCTGCTCTTCTATCGACTAATCCATGATTGGTTTTATTCTTTTACACCAGGACAGGAGTGAGGCTACTGTAGTTAAACTTAACTGCCACTACACAGTGTGAATGTACAATGAGTTGGGAAAATGAGAGACTGTACCTTTACCGTGCAGTTTTATTGAAAGACTGGATATTTTTTTTTTACACCAAAAATTTTTTTTTTTACATTTATGATTTTTGGTATGCAGCTGATGGGGACACAACAACACCCACTAAGTACAGTAATATATGCTGCATCTCCAAAATACACTATACAAATTTGTAAATTTGTTTATAAAAGACTGGTAATTTTTTTTACACACCAGGATATATGAGTTCTTTGTAATAATTATTTTGGGTGTAAAGATGACTGGGATACTGTACCTTTGTACATAGTAAAAACAGTAATATATGCTGTGTCTCAAAAACATACTATACAAATGTTTTCATTTTTATAAAAGACTGGCAATTGTTTTACACACCAGGATAAGAAAATAATTTCTTTGCCATAATTATTTTAGAGAATAGATGACAGTGATAGCACCACACACATTAAGAGCAGTAATATACTCTGCATCTCAAAAACACACACCTTGAAAAATACAATTTAAATTGAATCAGAAAAGACTGCAGTTTTTTTAGAAAACAAAAAAAACATGTTTGCTTTATTTACTTATTTTTAATAACAGGAAAAGAGGTTTTGTTTGGGGTACTGCTCACTCAGGCAGACAGTTGCTAGCTAGTGTGTCTGACAAACACACATACAAAGATGCCTGCAGTCTTTCAGGCCCTTCTCATGCTTCCCCACTCTGTCCTGCATTCCTGCAGTAGTAGTTGTGAAGCTAGAGCCAGAGGATGAATACATTGTCCACACTGATGTAGATCATGCCAAGGCTACTCAGGAGGCACTTTTCTGCCCACACAGGATTCCCAACAAGACTTGCCCTCCCAACCACAACTTTAACTAAATTTATCACAAGGAATTCCGTCAGATTCAGTTGGGCTTTATGTCAATCATGACAATTTGTGTCCATCAACTCCCATCTAAGGAAATTAATAAGGGTGACAACAGCAGTCATACTGGTGCAAGCCAAGGCCTAACTTCATATACATAGGGAGCAGAAGGGACAAAGGGAAAATGTACAAGTTGGCACAAGATCATCAGCTACAAGCAGCTGAACAGCATCCACTGCTACAACTACACATATGCAGAGTGTGCGGACCCATGGAGGAGTTAGGAGAGGAATGTTAGGGCATCAGAAGGGGAGATCCCCCCAAAAAATGCAGCAGTTCCCACAGTCTGACCAATCAGCGCATCTCCATTCATTCCTATGGAGCGTGTCCCAGAGTGACTTCTCATTCGCGATGGGGAACTCTGAGAAGCAGTAATGGCGTTTTTGTTTTGCCAAGATTTGCGATGCTACATGGACTGAAGAGGACGTGATCCCTTCATATTGTAGGTATTAAATTGGTGAACAAGGGCTATGTGGAGGTGCTTTTTTAAAATTAAATAAAGCAATATTAGTTGTCCGTGTCCTGTCTTTTGTTCAATAATTTTAATAGGTTTACTACAAGTTCCTCCTGACCCTTAATGCGTCTTTATGTTAATGCCGCAGCCGATAGGGCTCATAAAGAGATGCCCTTCCATCGGTCGTACAATGGTCGTACCATCTGACATTGCAACAGCCCAATTGAGGCTTGGAATGTCTGTCTGAAAATGGTAAGTGCAAAAGTTGCAGTCGTTGACCCCGACACATCTGCACCTGACTAGCCACCCTCCTGTTACCACCCAGGAACACCCACTAAAATTACTTCTCTCTGTGTCCAAATCTGTTTTGTGTCACCCGGCAGTAACCATTGGGACGCAAGCAAAGTGCGACTCAGACGCATGCACAGTGGAACTCGGACACATACGCAGACTGAAAAAAATCATCTGCTTGTGTCCAACATCGACACTGCGTCCACCTTTAAATCTGGTTCTTTGTACACTTTGGTCCTTCTATTGTATTACATCTGACATATGATGGTGATTGTTTCAGTTGTTTATGATTTTTATCTAAATATTGATTTGATCCAATAAATCAGGTTTTTTATTTATATGTCATTGGTCTGCATAATATACATTACATTTAAATTGGAATAATTGGGTGCCTAACATTACATTTAGGGCCTGATTCAGTTCTGCATGCAATGCCGATATTAATGCTGTTTGGAAGTACAACAGGATGAGGGGGATAATTGTGCATCTGACACTAATGAGGGTGTTGATGAATGTGATGGACAAGAGTAAAGGCCCCCATACATCAGAGATTGCTTGCAGCAATCGTGCAATTTGCAATCGATTGTTTATAAAAATCGTTCCCTTTTTCAATCGATTGCAGATTGCAGAATTGCCACAATCGATTGAAAAAGGGAAAGATTTTTATACACAATTGATTGCAAATTGCACGATTGCTGCAATCAATCTCTGATGTATGGGGGCCTTTAGTTACTAAATGATTGCCTGATTTGATTTGTCTGTGTTAAAGGTGACACATCTAGACTCAGAGCGAGAAGGGGCTGCATGTGAGTTTACAGAGAATGTCTGACTGTTTGGCCTTTTTTGCAATAGGCATTCTAGTGCAAGAAAGAACAGTAGCAGGACCATGATTTGCAAATAAAAGCCATGCTATGGTCCTTTCCTTGCCACTGCATGTGGTGTATGGCATGTTGGCAATTTTACAATTTTAGGCAGTAACTCTTCCCTTCATAGTTAGAGGTGGTGTTTTCGTAAAGATAGTCAAATATATATATATATATATATATATATATATATATATATATATATATATGGAGAAATAAGGGTGTCTCCTAGTGCAATAATATTGTAAATACACTGCAGGTGCAATTTAATGTTTTTTTAATTGTTTACTGAACTTGTCGTGCATTTTCAATATTACTGCACTAGGAGGCACCCTTGTTTCTTATTATTTTTCAGATTGTGTTTGAATAGCTATTATTTACACAATTTGATCATAAAAAACAGCAAAACAATTTTGGGGACTTTTAAAAATTTTCTTTAGACATTTAAGTGGTTTCTGCCAGCCACCATACTTGACTCAGACCTGTTCTTTGTTCCACACATCCAAGCCATATCCAAATCTTGTTCCTTAAATCTATGATACATACCCAGAATATTACACAATACAAAACTTTAATTTATGCAACTATTGCCCGTATTCAATTTGAGGCAAAATGTCATTTTCGCCTATTTCAAATTTCCTCGTATTCAATTACATTGACTTTTCACCGGTGTGAAAAGTAAATGTAAAAAAACAGGGATCATTTTTTGCCTCCCTTTAGCAGGCGAAAAAAAGTGCAGACTTGGGGTTTAGTCGTGTAGGGTAAAAAAAATAGCCTGCAGCCTTTAGTAAGTCCCCTTAGGATAAACTGTGTAAAAAAAAAATTAAAAATACCCTCAGGTCCCCCCGAAAAATGGTGTTAAAATTTTGGGGTGAAAATAAAAAAGGCGAACAGTGTTTAAAATAGCTAAATAGGTTCTGGGGTGTTTCTCAAGTATGCGGCAGGTGTTTTCTAGAATAGGCTATTAGCGGCAGGTGCATTTTTGCAGAATTTAAAAAAAATTACTTTAGGGACTTAAAAATATGCTAGTGCCCATTTTCAAGTACCCCAAATTTGATGGGACCACTTTTTAAAACGAAAAAAAAAAAAAAAGCCAAGTGCTCTTCTGCATCACTTCTTCAATGTCGGGAAAAAGCACCTGCTGCGGCTATTTAAAAGCCCGACTTTCTTCTGCAGGCATAAATGGGGGTACCCATAGTGATCCCCCAGGACTGGACATCTTTACAATTATTTCCAAAAAATTCACCAATGGAGTGGTTTATTGATGTTATATAAGGTACAGCTGTACTCACTGTTATACTCACTGGTTCTCATGGAGCGGAGTGGAATATAATACAGCTCACCAGCCATTCAGTGGATGCCAGGAAGTGGTGTATGATAACAACATGTTTCCAGGTAGGCAAGTAATCACAGGTTTCTCAGGAGCTAAGTGAAAGACTTGCACTCCCACTGTGGCGCTCTAGCACAGTGGACAAGATGGCACCGTACATGCGCAGTAATAGCCTTGGTGGCAATCTTAGTAAAGGTAGTGAAGCCTCCCTGGAAGAGCAACATGGAGTATTTTCTGTAGTGCTCTTCATCGTCAACACCATCCCCCCCTCACTACAAGATTCTCTGTTACACAAACATTTATTGAAAGCTTCTTTGTAGCAACCTGAAAAATACAGAGTTAGACACATAAGAAAACATCAACATATCATGACTTTGATCCACTCTTCTTGGCAGACACATCAGCAAAAGTCCACTCATTGACAGTATGGACCACAAAAACAGTGTCTTGACTCAAGAACTCAGGACTGTTGTGCCACTCATGACTCTTGATGTCTTTCACACTTGTCTTTTAAATCTACCAAAGTCTATTTTCCTACTTGCGACTTCCACTCACAAAAGCCACTCAACCGCACTATAGATAGAGGTGTAATACTCCCAACTATTACATACACAGTCCTTGACTATTGTTAATTGTTCTTACATATGTTTTTAACATGTATATGTTGTATCTGTACACCAGTATTGGGCTTGTTTTAAGATCTCACCTGCACATATATGTCTTAAGACTGTTTTAAGTATTAAATAAACTCACTACATCTTAATTTAGATTGCCTCCCTCATTTTGGTCATATGGCTATAGGATGCGCTTAATGTTCCCCCCATTTTAGTTCCACTTACACCAGTCAGATTTTGACTTCTGGATATCCTGAAGTTCACTAAATGCATTATTCCTCATCATATATTTTAGGTGGCTTCCCAATATTTGATCAAGACCTTTTCTGTGGCTGAATATCCACATTGGTGGCTTCTGGTTCAGACACATTTACAGTTGTTGGCATATCCAGTGATACATACTTGTTCTGTGTATCAACTTGCAGCTTTTCTATAACTTGTGCTGTCCCTTTAAATACGACATCTCTTGACTTGACAACCTTTTCTGTACTTGGATTCCATAATCTGTAGCCTTTACTTTCGTGGCAATAGCCAAGCATGATGAACATTACTGTTTTTGAAATCCAGCTTGCATCTTCTTTCTTTTGGAATGTGCATGTAGGCAGTATTTTGTAAAAAAATTTCTGAGATGTTTTACACTTGGTTTTCTCTTTAACCAGGCTTCAATATGTGTTTTGTCTTTTAGGGCAACTGCATTTTGAGACAGAGGGCCTAATTCAGACCCGCTCGCTAGTGCTGAGTGCTCGCAAGCGGGTCGATGTTGGGCCAGTGCGTGTTCGCATGACAGACCCGGCTCCATCATGTGCATGCGCGAGACCCGGATAGCGACGGGCAAGCCGTCACTATGGGTCTCGCTACAAAGGGGGCATGATGTCGATGGTGAGTGACAGCATGCCCCCTTTGGTGGGCATCCCGGGGGTGTGGCTGGCCAGACGGAGGCATTCCCAAGTGATGTCAGTGGCAGTGCTTTCGGCTCTGATAGAGCCAAAAGCACTCCAGGGCTTGCGGCAGATGAGACCCTACCACAACGGTCTCGTCGCAAGCCCAATGCTCGTTATGGTCTTGACCATCGCGACCATCTTTTTGGCCACTTGCTATAGCTGTGGCCGGGAGGCCGCTCTAAAATCAGGAAGGACGGCCCCGATTCAGAGCGAGCGCTCTGTCAGAGCGTCCGGCTCTGAATCAGGGCCTGAGCTTCCACCCAAAACTACTTGTCTAAGCCTACATCCTTCAGCAAACATCTTGCTTTCTTCACTAATGTACGGTTTGTTACAACGTTTTGCTCAGAAGTATTAGCAATGGTCAATTGATTACACCTCTCTGTTTAGATATTATCCACCATTATCAGATCTCAGGGTCTTGTCTTTAACTGTTAGGAACCGTGCTTACCCTTAGTGTCATGCTGCTCTGTCTTGGTGGACAGAGTGCTTGCGGCTCTCATCTCAGAGTGTTCTCTCAACAGGTTCCCAGCATGGTTGTGGTCCCAGGGGACCGGAGCTCCAGTGGCGTTCCCTCTGGCTCAGAACCTGGTGCTAGTTGCGTTAAGTCCTGACCAGCAGAGTATGTTACTGATAGGTTCTTAGTGTGGTGGTGCCTCAGGGGGTTTCGGACACTGGGTGCCACCATATTGGTCCTGATAAGCTGACTGCTAAGTCTCCAGTGATAGGCAGGCTGGCATTCAGCTGAATGCATCAGCCAATCCCTGTGTGTCACAAGGTATATACTCCTGGTCCTAACAACATTCAGTGCCTTAGCTTCCTTGCTGTATCTTGTCCTTGGCTCCAGCTCCCAAGCTAGTTGTCTTAGATGCTCTAACGAATCCAATGCTGGCTCTAGTCTATGCTCCAAGTCTGGTTCCATTGCAGCTCCAGTGTAGACTTCAAATCTGGACCACTCCAGATCCAATCTAAGCTCAAAGTCTGGTTCCATTCTGGATTCTGACCATGCTCCAAGTTTCATTCACATTCTGGCTCCAGTGTAAACTCCAAGTCTGGTCCCACTCCAGTCTAAGCTCCGTCTGGTCCTACTCCGGTTCCACTTCATTCTTAAAGTCCGATCCCACTCTGACTCCTGTTCCATAGTGTGTACCAAGTCCATTCCATACTCCAAGTTTGGAACCACTCTGGCTCAATTGCATACTTCAAGTCCAGTCTCCCTCCAGTGCCATTGTGTGTACTAAGGGCCTGATTGAGCAAGGATTGCTTTGGCAATTACGCATGCAATCAGACATTTGTTGCGTTCTGCGCATGTATATGCATCGCAGTGCACGTGTGCGAAGACTCCAACGGGATCGGGATTGCGATCACAGTGACTATGTGGACCCATCGCAGAGTGATTGACAGGAAGTAATGTTTGATCGGCGAAACGCATGCATCCCAGTGCATTTGAACGCTGTTGCAGGGGCATGCATAAATTAGCCACTGCGATGCCATACACAGCTTGGCCTTCCACTGTGTGCGATGGCTACCAGTGCTACTCCTCCTTTCAATGGGTTTCCGTCTTGACATGGGTATTATATTATACTGTTATACTATATTATATTCTAATATCCTATGTTTCCAGTTGTATTTTTATACATTTGCATATTATTATTATTACTGTTTTGATATATCAATATACTCATTTGCACTTATTGGGCCGGATGTAATCAGGTGCGATTGCAAATTCACACCAAATCGCACTTTTCAAACATGCAAATTTCATCCAAAAATCGCAAATGTAATAGGGTGCAATTTTTATCCTCAAGGAAACATCCAATTTTTAGGCCAACCAGAATGCTAGTTACTTGATGGGTGTGCTAGAGCAAGAAAGAAAGTCACCCATTGGCACCGAAAAGTCCTATTAAATTATGCATTACACACCGTATATAAACCACACACCCTCCATTTTGTTCTTTGATGGGGTGTGAGGCATTTTGGAAGGAGAGGAGGCTGTTTACTTGTTTTGATGCATGGCTTCTAAGAGGAGACCAGTGGTTCAGCAGAGGATGAAGGAGGAGGAGGATGAGGTCTTCCTCATTCAGGCTGTGAGTGAGCAGGTGGAGGAGGAGGGAGAAACTCCTGAGGCAGAGATGCAGGAGGAGCAGGAGGCACAGGTAAAGGAGGAGGAGGGCGAGGAGGAGGACAAATAGGAAGAGGAGCCACCAACTCCTTTGCCGGGGAAATCACACAGTGGGCGAAATGTGAGCTTTTCTTATGAAGAGAATTGCGCTGTGGTGAGAGCCATGGTGCCTGTTTTCCACTGGCTACTTGGCAAGCAGGCTCACCACACTCCCCTGGCCAGGAAAAAGGCTATGTGGTTTTCTATAACTGAAGCTGTCAATGCTGTGAGTGTCTGTAAGTGTGATGTCAACAATGTGAAAAAGCGCTTTAATAATTTTAAGAGGGTGCTCAATGTCAAGATGTGAGAAGAAACTAAGGAAGCCCACAGGACAGGGGGTGGTTGCAGGATTCTGACTCATTATACTGTATTTGAGGAGGACCTCAAAAAAGTAATACTACCAGAGATCCTACCGGAGGTTCACATCCATGACACTGATCGGCCTGCAACCCAGGAACAATCTGGTGAGTACCCCTAAAGTTGAGTAACATACATCTGTGTGTAACATTCTGCTTGATGTTTGTGGTAGCTCAGGGGAGCCCAGTGATCTGCTGCTGGAGAACAACACATCCCAGCATGCTGTGACATTGTCAGACCAGGGAGAAATGTGTAAACTTTAAGGGTGTGCTGGGATGTGTTGCGACCACAGCATCAGGAGCCATGCTTATTGGTCACACTAATACGAAAACAAAGAATGCTTGTCTGTGATAAACAGTACCATGGAATAGTCACAAGATGAGTATGCAATAACACTGCACACTTTAAAAGTAATGCAAATGTTTACTAAGTACATGGATGACATTAGACAGTGCTATTTATTGCTGGAAGTGCATCTCAACTTAATGTCGGATGGAAATTCAGAACAAATGTCTGTTTTCTTGCAAATGAAGGCTGTACAGTATATTAACCAAAACTTTAAAATTCGAACAACATTATTTTATTCTACAGCCCCACAGCAGAAAATGTCCACAGCACCACTCAAAAGGCCACGTCCACGTATGGATGAGGCTGCACCTGGTGAGTTATTGCAAAAGGATAAACCAAACATTAGCGCATGGGTCAGCAGCTACACAAAACCATACTTAAAGTTACCAATAAAAAAATCACTGAGTTTTTGGCAAACATACACATAGAGCCATGTAATGTTAGTCAATGTGTAACACCAGTGTGGTCTTATTATTTGGGTTAAGTGGCAAAAACTTTAGGTTTCTTTAAACACACTTCCCTTAAATAGTCCCTACCACCATGTTAAGTTCAAACATGTGAGTCCTGACTTTTCCAAAAACCTTCTTATGTAGTCTGGACTGCAACTAACTAAGAATAAGCATGGTTATGAACAGAAGGAGTGTTAGCAGGTCTAAATGTTTGTGCTCAGTCTTTAAACAATGTGTAAAGTCTAGTTACTTACCCAGGCCCGATGTTACCATTAGAAAGCTTTAGGCGTCTTCCTAAGGGGCGCCAGCCACAAGGGGGGCACTACTGAGTCCACAAAAAAAAGGAAAGATTTCTCTTTCAGTCCCGGCTGGGACTGCTGATGACCAAGGCTGATGCAGGAACTTCCCAAGCCCCCGGCACTGCACTCTCACTTGTTAGTGTGGTAGAGTCAGCAGCAGTAATGGTGACCTCTTCCCTCTCCTCTCCTTTCCTATGGTTGCCACGCTTTCTCTCAGGGAGAGTGTGTGTATGTGGAGGGGGGGGGGGGGGGGTTAATGAGTGCTGGCAGGGTGAGTGTGTGTGGAGGTTAATGAAGACTGGCAATGTGTGTGTGTTAATTAGTGCTGACAGGGTTGTATGTGTGTTTGGGTTAATTAGTTTTGGCATGTGAGTGTGTGGGTTACTGAATGCTGAAAGGGTTAGTGTGTGAGGGGATTAATGAGTACTGGCAGTGTGTTTGTCGTGGGCTTTTTTGGGCCCTGACATATATTGGGGCACAGATGTGTGGCAAAATATATTGGGAGCACAGCTGTATGGCACACAATAAATTTGGTGCACGGCTGTGTGGCATATGTATTGTGAGTACAAATGTGTGGCACAAATGTGTGGCATATTTATTTGGGGCAGAAATGTGTGGCAGAATATGTATTGGAGGCATTGTTGTATATTATAATTATAAATTGGGGATACAGAAGTATGTCATATAATGAATTTGTGAAACAGATGTGTGGCATATTATGAATTTGGGCAGTGTTATGAGGCACAGTATGATTTGGGGATTTTCTGTGTGGCATATTAGTTGGGACATTTTTCTATAGTATATTATGAAATTGGGACACTGCTGTGTGGCATATGATAAATTGGGGTCACTTAGGTGTGACATATTATGAGGGAGCAGGGGCAGTGGGTGAAATGTTGCCTAGGGCACCTAGAAACCTTGCACCGGCCCTGTACTTACTATTTTTGCTGTAAATCCAGGCCAATCGCATCATGTTTTGCAGAGCCAAGTGTCATACAAGGACACCCCAGAACTGCAGGAGATCATCCTGGAACTAGTTGATCCTGTGTAGCCTGAGGATGAAAGCACACCTCTGGTAACATAGCATACACCTCAGCAGATCACAATAAACTAATGCCCCTACCGCCCAATGTGCCCCTTCTGCTGATGAGCTGGCCCTTTCTCTGGACACTTTCAGAGATAAACAAATGGCTTTTATGGATACACAAACCCAGCAGCTACACATTGTGGACCAGCACCTTCACAGTATGGGTCTACAGGCCACCAACTAAAAAAATTGCAAATGTCAGCAGAGTAGCAGAAGGCACCCATATAAGAATGGCCAGTAATCTTGACTCCCATCTGTTTGACCTAACTCAAGCAGTTAGGGCACAAACTGAGGCCATTCAAGCCCAGAGTAATGTCATAGTGTCCCTGCAAAGATATTTTTTAAGCCAAAGACCCAGTATGGATGGGTCATCGATATCTACCATGTGCAGTGTGCTGTCTACCCCCTTACTGTGTAACCTACCACCCCCTGATGCAGCCTGCACATACAGGAGGAGCAGTGTAAAGCCTAGGTAGGGGCCGTGGAAGTTCAGGCGTAAAAATGCACCACATCTTTGTGTAATTTTTTTTTTCCTAATTTGCTATTTTCCTAAAATGTTATTCTAGGAAAAAAAGAAAAAATGGTTGTTGCAAAGGACACATCATTTACAGTATCAAATAGTACATGTTAACATGGTTATTTATGGTTTCTTAAGGTATATTTAAACACATATATAGCTATTAGGGGTTGTGTGCATTGTACAATAACTTACCATCTATTTTGCCCCATTTCCCACCAAATGCCCCAGTTTCTTGCCAAGCAAAGGGCAACAGGTCCCTAATTTTAGTGAGCCCCTGGTAAGGTATAAGGTTATTTATGTTTTGTACTAGAACTTGGTATAAATAGGTTGCATGGTCTCTCCTAAATTATTCAGGATCCTAGCATCAGTTTTGTGACCACATGACATTACAGAGGGCAAGCTGTCCTCATGTATGTATGTGTGAGTGTGTGTGGCGTGTCCAAGACCCCTGTTGGGAGGTGACTCCTGTCCGCACAGTGTCCCCAGTGTTAATGCAATTCCTATTGACTCGTATTACTTGGTTGATTTTCTATAGCTCCTTTGTGTGATATCTTACATGTTAAAGTTAGAGAGGTAGGTGCTAATGCACTCACATAATCTTGTAGGATTCACTGTGTTGAGGATGTGTATGTTATAATTATTAGTGAGGCTTTTGTGGGTGGCACACTATAGTGGAAAATTCAAGATAGTGTAGCCTGGGTGGGCTCTCTCTGTAGTCTAGGTACTGGGTTGCACAGTAACTATAAGCAAGGGGACATGTATTGTATGGGTAAGTATCACTGTTTTGGTATTTGTCTGTCTAGGCCAGGTCTGTTACGTGTGTGCTAGGGCAGACCTTCTGTGTTCCCCTGTTCATGTTTCTTTGTAGGCCTTGTTTGTCCCAAGCATGTGGGTGCTAGGGCAGACTGTGTGTGTTTCACTATTTGTCCTACCCCTAGGGCATTTCCAGATGATGACAGGCTTGTCAGGCAGGTGGTATTAGCACGATTCACCTTAGTGTGCAAATACACATTAGCAAAAACCGGGGTCTGAGGCTATTGTGCCAGTGATTACTCCGGTTACTGCAATGGCCTCTTCTCCTATTAATGTATTAAGTCATTAACCTTGTGTATGTGCCTGCTTTTCTTTACAAAGGGTTGCCAGGCCTGCATTCCAGGATCAACCTCTCTGCGGCCTCAAGGTGAGAGCATATGGAGCATGATAAGCTCCAGACTACACTGCAGGCATGTAGTTACTTTACAGACGAATCCTGACATGTGGCCACAATACCGGTGCAGGAATCCCGACATCAGGTGAGATGCCGTTGATGGAATATCGACAGCCGGAATCCCGATCGTAAGTAAGTCGACTCGTGTTAGCTGTTAGCCACGGGGAGGGGGGGGGTTAGGTTTAGGCACCACGGGGAGGGGGGGGGGGGAGGGATTAGACTGTGGGGGTGAGAGGTTAGGATTAGGCACTCCCGGGGGTGGGTTAGGTTTAGGCACCACCAGGGGGGATTAGGGTTAGTCACTAATGGGGGAGGGTTATGTTTAGACACTAACCGGGTGGGTGAGGGTTAGGGTGTGAGAGCGGCAGGGTTAGGGTTAGGATACAGGAAGGAAGGTTACGGTTAGGGGGTGAAGGGGGGAGAGTTAGTATACTTACCTACCTCCTGTCAGGATTCTAGGCATCAGGATGCCGCTGTCGGTCTTTTGACAGTCGGCATCCCAACTGTCGGTCTCCCATACCCAACCCTACACTGCATCACATCTCTCAACACATCTTACACCAACTCTGTGGAATTTTCTCCCTAATTATGCAAGAATTATATCCTTCAGGCCTTCCCTGGAAATGAATGCATAATAATAATAATAATAATAATAATAATAATAATAATAATAAATAATACTACATGGTAACAGTGTAACTTGACATATAAGTACAATATAGTGTAAATTGACAACAATAAAGTGACAACCTACAGTAGGGAGGAAGAGGTCTCAGACAGCGGGTAGGGAAAATCACTGTCTGGTAGGTCAAGCAAAGGTAAGTCCCTGGGAGAGGAGACAGTTCGGTACTTGATAAGCATGTACATAAGGAAAGGGCAAGCATATCAGAGTTGCTGAACGTACTTGGAGGCATAAGACAAGGAGAGGACAAACATAAGACAGGTGGATTGGACAGTGCTGAGGTAAGTACAAGACTTGTATCTTTAAGAATGCTACCTTCCAAGCCATCCGTTACACAGTTACTGAAAACTTGCATTTATTCTGTGACCACTGAAATCAATATTGCTATGTAACTGGATCATATAATGTAGCACCATTAAGCACTTTTTCCCAATGCAATCTGGATGGGCAAACATATAGCATAAAAATCATATATTAAACTGCTTTTTTCCTATAGATTGTAAGCTTGCAAGAAGGGCCCCTCTTAACACTTTCATTGGTTGTAAATAGCTGGGGGTAAATGTAATAGCCTGCGGACTGCAGGCATCAGCGAATTCTGTGTGAGACTGCCCAAAGGAGCAAACATCAACCTGGTTTTTCCTTTTAAATGACTGTTGCTTTAAAACAGTCTGCAGACTAATACATTTACCCCCCAGTCTTGTTTTAAATAATAACTATACCTTCCAGCCACAGGAATTGTACAGTGTAATTTCCATATCTAACCACTAGGTGACAGTACAGGACAGTCATTTGCATTCTACTATCTGACTGAGTACAGGAAAACTACAGTTTATTGAGTGAATACATTCTATTATTTTAAACATTTATTAGCCAATCTTTAATAAAGGCAATTGTAATATAATACATTTAACTTTATTTTACTATGCAGGAATTAATGCATTTTTATTTTTCCTGCATTATAGAACTGGTCTCCTTATCTAGACTATTTCCTGTAATTATTGTTAGCATATACCTTAATTTCAGTTTTATTTCTATATGCTTATTAGTGTGAAGTGTGTTGTTGAGTCATTGGTTATAAGCATACTGTAACTTCATAACTCAATGTAAAACAGTACATGGAAAGCAGAGCTACTGAAATTGTTTATTTTCTATTTGTCCTAGAATGTAACCCACATCATGGCTAATAAGACAGTTATTATGACATAATCCCTGAAATATTCCAATAAAGATAGTAGGAGATATCAGAGATACTTCCTGCTCTCTGGCCACCAGCCCCCAATGGTATTTAACAAGATCTTGCATGCAAGGACTTAACCTAGAGTGTGTGACCTGTGCCGTCACAGAGGATGCTGGGCCCTTGGGGCGACACTCATGGGTGACTAAAGAGGTGGGCTGCCCGGGGTGCAGTGGCCTAGGGGTGCAGTCACTGTCATCCCACCAGCACTGCCTATACTGGCTATCGGTGGCTCGGCCACACTCACTTGCATAGTCATTGAGTGACTGCCACGATCACTGATTGCCCAGATATAAAAGTATGGAAGAAGTAGACTGCGGGCCTGATTCAGAGATGGACACTAATGTGATTGCATCTCAAAAAAAAAGCTAATAGTTCAAAAGCTTACCAGGGCATAAGGACACCCACCGCTGCCTTCTTATGTGTGTATGACGTCATTTACCTGTGTAAATATCAGTAACACTGACGTACATTGAGCAGCCATCTTGGCCTTGTGGCAGGTCTGACCAGCCGCAAACACTGCAGCTCTGCTGACACGCAGAGGGCTCTCATGCTGCTTATGTAATTGCAATGGCTTATTTATGCACGCCCATGTAATAGCATTTAAACGGTAAGACACAGCAGCGTTTTTCTGGCCACCCCCTTTACCTCCCCTAAATGCTGACTACCTGCTGTCACTCACTTTGTGAATGGGTTCTCTGTGCAAGACAATCACAGCACATGCACACTGCGACTTATACCCATGCACAATGACAAACAGTCGCTCCAATAGTGTAAAAGTCGTCATTGCGCCTGTCTCTGAATCAGGCCCTGAGTCTTCCTCTTTCCTCCCAGAATATTGGACATGAATACTCCGAGCCTGGGGACCCTGGATTCCCACCCTGGAGGCAGTGGAACAGTCCCACAGGGACCATTTGAAAAATGAAAGCTGCCAGGTGAGAGACTCAGTGGCTCCGGCCATGATGTGAGGGTGCCTTATGTTCCATGGCTGGTCTGAGTGTCAGCTGCTGCTGTGCTTGTGACTGACAGTGTAGACAGTGTGTGACACTCACCAGCCTCCAGGACAGGGCCGGCTCTAGGGATGTTCGACCAGTGTGGTCGAACAGGGGGCCACCCATAGAGGGCGCACCCCTCCACAACATCCCGATTTCAGCGGACAGTACTGCAGACACGCCTCCAAATACTGTGAAGTAGGGGGCGTGGCCTATGGCACACTGAAAAGGGCCGGCCCTGCTCCAGGAAGTACCAGCATGTGAGAACTGGAAGGGAAAGGGAGTTAAATCATATCACACTCATTTGGCAGCTCAATATGAGTGACCATGGCCTGTATACCCATTTATTAATTACTTGCCTGACATTGCAACCATGACAGACTGTACGATGCCTAATTTGGTTGCAAACAATGCGGCCAGTTAGAAATGCCCAGTGGGCAGCTGCCGGAAAATAATCTTCCAGCAGCCGGCAATTGCAAAGGGACCTCCCCTCCACATCCCTGCACCCTCCTGCAGTATCTGTTGTGCTGCTGTTCACTGCTGATCGGGCAGCTTGGCAGTACCCCCCCCACCCGGCGGCTGCAGAGACGAAATTTTAATGAATCAGCCCTCAGCCCCCCAGTGTATGGGGGAAATGTAAATGTCCCAATGATCAATATTCTGCTATATCGCAGGACAATATTATAAAAATATTGTTATTAATATTATATGTTTTTAAAAAAATCTAAATAAATTATTTTTAATAAAATTGTGCTGGATACGTTTCAAATATTGATCTAGTTCAATCATAAAAACGTGACAATTTCTGAGCGTTTTTTGGGAAAAAGTATTAGCCAGTTAAATGGTCCCATTTTTAGAATCCTAAATTTCTTTCAGTTTCTCCATATTAAAATGGCTGATCCGGCAGCTAGACTAGTTCCATGTCCAGTATATTGTGTAGGCCAAAGCGAGCAAACAATGTTTTCTATGCCAATATCTAGTATAACATCCATGTTATACAGCATTGTAGTGCCAATGTACTGTGTTATACTATACACAGTACTGACCTCCTTATGGCAACATTATACACAGCATCCTCATGCCAGCAGTGTACAGTGAGCAACCCTCCTCACACACTAATGACCATCTCATGACTATGGCCTTCATAAGCAAATGGTTATATTAGGACAGTGGTTCTCAAACTCGGTCCTCAGGACCCCACACAGTTGACATTTTGCAGGTCACCCAGCGAGTGCACAGGCGTATTCATTAGTCACTGATACATTTTAAAAGATCCACAGGTGAAGCTACTTATTTCACTTGATGTTCTGTAAGGGGACTGGAAAACATGACCTGTTTGGGGTCCTGAGGATCGAGTTTGAGAACCTGTGTATTAGAACTATGGGGCTGATTCAGACCCGGACGCTAAGCTGCAAACACACGCTATGGGTGATTATCACAAGTTTGCGCATGCATATGCATCAAAATACGCATGTGCGAACCAGTCACTGCGTCCGGGAATTTTGTGCTCATAGTACACAGACTGGGCGCTACTTTGAGTGACAGAATGTGCCATTTGTGGGTGGTAACAGGGGAAGGGGAATGTGCTTGTGAGCGGGGGAGTGGTGCTGGGAACGCAGGCGTGTCTGGGCGTCAAAACAGAGTTTTATGGGTGTACATAATTAGCAAAGATGTGTCATTGTACAAGTCATGTGGTTGTATTTCAGCCTGAAGAGATCTCAGTGCTTGCGGTGGGGTAGGGTCTACCTCAAGCGTTGCGTGCAGCTCCGATGGCTCTCGATGTTACTGATTAATCATATACTACCTGGAGATGATGTGTGTTAAGAAACAAAAGTGGGCGTCTTTATACCGGTGTGCGCTCACTCTGCCGTCGCTCTCTAAGACATAGAGAGCGTCCTTACACCAGACAGTGCGATCGTGGAATTTGCATACCCAACTCCTTTTGGCTGCGAGAGAGCGCAGCTTAGCGTCCGGATCTGAATCAACCCCTATGCTCCTTCTGAGTCTAACTTGTCTCGTGAGAAATCCACTAGTTTATTTTATGTTTTTCTGGATGCATATATGTATTTTGTTTTAAATGTGTAAATAGTCACCGTGGGCTTCACATGGTCCAGGCAGTGCTTTACTTCCCAGAGCCAGTGGCCACACCCTCTAGGCATGACATCACTGGTTGAGGGGGCGGGGTTAGCGCAGGGCACACTGCCACCCTGTTACAGCACTGCTTATGTGATCACTTCACTTCTTACTGATTGCCGGGATGGGCTCTTAGCCCATGTCACAATAATATAAATCAATAGATTTAAGCAAAAAAAAAGTAATTCTTATTGCCACAACATGGCATAATATTAATATTCGAGGGGACATTGCACAGTTTAACAAATATGTATCTTTCTGTCCTTGATTTATGATTTGTTTCTCTTCTAGTCCAAACATATTCTTAGGTCTTCTTACAACTACTGTATGTGTGAGATCTTCCAACAGACTTCAATAGTGTTTAAATCTGAGGACTGTAAAGACCATTCCAATGGTTTACCTTTTAATTTAATTAGTCAGAGATGGCAGAGATTGCGTTAGCTTTTTTTCATTTAGAAATTCAGTTAAAAATTTAATTTGACCAGGACCACCCAAAACAATAAATTCAGCTGTATCAGACACATTAAAGCCCAGACAATAAGCCTGATTCAGATCTGCACACAAATGCCAACGCAGCTGTGATTTCTCACGGATCTCAATAGCAATAATATGCTTATGCCTATTACTGGAGCATAGGGATGCCCACTGCTTCCTTCTCATATACTGTACGTCCGACGATGTGCAATAGCATTTATCATCGGGAACATTGACACAGATCTGGCAGTCATGCAGATTCTGAGTAAAAGTGACCACACACTAGACGATTATCTTCATGATTTGCATGATTTCGATGCATCGTAAGGAAAAATCTGTAAAATTTTTGCAAATAGCGCAGTTTCCACTGAGCAATAACGATCCGATGCGCGGTCCCGCAGGTCAGTTAATCATAACAGGTAAGATCTGGCAATCTCTTTAATGATGCACTGGAAATCGTTAAGTATGCACGATAGGTCGTTGGTAGATCATTTATCAAAATGAACACTTTATGCACAATAACTTTTGTCCAGGAAGGCCAGGGAGCTGCCGGGAAGTTCAAAGGAAATCGCTAACGGCATTGCATCGTTTGCGAGCCGTGTTTAATGTGTGGGCACCTTAAGTCTGACATGTCTCAAACACTGCGTCTCTCCTGACACACAGAGAGCTCTCATGCTGCGAGGGAGGACCCAGCCATCGGATTACTTGTGTGAAGATCGGCCATCTGAGTAATCCTCAGGTTACTCAGGATGGCCGGTGGTTTCACGCTACCTGGGGAAGATGCAGACCCTGGCCTCGTCACTCCCACATAACGAGACACCTCCATTTTGTGCAATGGACCCAGTCACCAAACACTCTCTTCCCCCAAATGTCTGCAGCCTATTCATCAGGCTTCACCTCAGGGGCACTGTTAGCGTGATCGCAGGGCCCATTCAGCATATGCACAGAACATGTCTAGTGCATGCGCGGACGCTCGACCATTGGATTTGTACGTAAACCATAGGGTTTGTATACAAATACAAATCGTGCCCAGTGTCCATTTAAATCTACTTGCTAATTATGATGACTATTTTTGGGCTTGGTGGATTTCTGGGCACCTATAATGTGCCATAAACATGCTTATGAATTACTCACTATTTTTGTCTTGTTCCCATTACTCAGTCTCTGCATGCCCATCAGTTTTTGAAGTCTAAAAGTCAAGCTGCCATCAAATGCTCCTGCAAAACCGAGGAAAACCGACGGAAACTACAGTACACAAAAACTAACACTTGTGCTTTTCTTTTGGTTATGATATATCACATGCTATTTTGACATCACAATTGCCTTATAAAAAGCCCCAAACTGACAAATTCCTTTAGAAGTAAGTAATGAGTTGCCTGGCTAGTGGTTGGTGGATTTTGGTGACATTTGTGGAGAAATATATTTGATTGATGAGCGGAGTTGTAAGTTGTCTTAGAGTTGTCAGCTGTGTTTTCCTCCTCTGTGGCTTCCTCTGGTGAGTTGCTGGCAGCCTAATGCTGTGAGCAGCACATCAGAGGAAGCCGTGGAGGAGGGAGACACTGCTGGACCTTGCTGGAAAGGTAAATGATTGTAAATACAGGTGGCATATTCATAATTATCATAATGATACTGAGCAGAATAAACCATGGGTAGTTAGCAGGGCCGTAACTAGTGGTGTGTGACCGATGCAGCTGTACAGAGTGCATAGCTCTGTGGGCGGCACCATTGCTGCCCCATGGGCCTTGCTTCTGGCTAGCAGGGTGCCTGGAACGGCACCCAGCAGTCAGTATCACTGTGGCAGTGCAGCCTGTAGTGTCCTGCTGTTAAGCCCTGTTATGGTCCTGGTAATTAGTATCATTCTGAAATGGAGACCTTAGTGTAGGTTTTATCTTTCTGTGTTTGTCCTGTCTGTTATTTCAGTGTTTTATGTAAAATCGAGGTGAAGATAAGAGTTAGTGCAGAGGAGGAGAGGGAACCAGAAGGTGCTGAGGAGGCACAAGAGGTGGAGCAGGAGGCAGGAGAGGACAGTCTGCATTCTAATTTCAAATCTGCCAAAAATGTAAATGTGGTGCTAGTAGCAGCAATTGTGCCTAATTATGATGCAATTTAAGGGAGTCAGACATCTGACCTAAGGTGCAAGCTCCAAGTATGGACTTCAGCGGTGCTCCCTGTGAATGCTGTGGGACAAGTTAAGTGCTCTCAGCACATTGCAGAAAGAGATTTTCTGATATCAAGAGGTAGGTCAAGGAGATAAGGAAAGCAGCAGCCAGAAAAGGTGGTGTCACTTACCGTCCATGGAATACTTGGAGCCATTGCAGACTGGTTATTGAACATTAATATTATTTTACATGGGGGGGAAGGCGGTGGTGTGTATTGCTGCCCAGCATGCAAGAGTGGGCTGGTCCAGGGGGCAGGTTGTCATTTGCCCCTTGGGCCTGGGGCCAGTACACTTTTAAGGATTTTGGGCTGCAGTTAGGAAGCAGCCTAGGGAGCGGCCGAGCAGCATTCTCTGCCTGTCAGTGCCTCCTGACTGCCATTCATGCCTGCGCTGCCTCTCTACACTGACTGCAGGCTGCTAGCATTATTGATTGATGGATGGCATTGGCCATCCACTAATCACATTCCTGGGAATATCTAAATTCTGATTAGTGGATGGCTGGAGCCATCGACCAATCAGTGGAAACTGCAGTGAATACGGCTGCTCAGACTCAGGGTGGAAGAGAGGGTGAGTAGATGTGTTGGGCCATCCCTATAGATCTAAGGTCTTTTTATTGTCTGGAGGACAATTGCAGTAGGGATATGATTATAATTGAGGGAGAAGGGGGGTGGTTCTTAGGTATTGGAGGGGAGGCAGTTCTGGGATATAATTTATTTGAGGAAGAAAGATGGTTGTTAGGTCTGAGGGGGGTGCAGTTTTAGGACATATTAATTGAAGGAGAAGGGGGGGTTGTTGTGTCTGGGGGTGCCATTCTGGGCATGATATTAATTGAAGGTGAAGGGAGGTTGTTAGATCTAGGGGCAGTTCAGGGCATTATATTAATTAAAGAGGAAGGGGGTGTTGTCAGGACTGGGGTGGCAGTTTGGGATATTACGACTGTACTAACTACATTCCCGGAGTTCCTGGCTCATGCAGCTAGTACTTAGAGGTCCCTTTGAGGAGACAATAAAATGTATTCTGAGGCAGGTTGGCAGTGTTTCGATGGGCCCCTAACATTACACTCCGATGGTGGACCCTTCATGTCCCAGTCCAACACTGTATTTATTTTTATTTATTACCAGTTATTTATATAGCGCACACATATTCCGCAGCGCTTTACAGAGAGAATATTTGGCCATTCACATCAGTCCCTGCCCCAGTGGAGCTTACACTCTATATTCCCTTTCACATGTACATACGGGTTAATTTTTGTGGGGAACCAATTAACCTACCAGTATATTTTTGGAGTGTGGGAGGATACCGGAGTACCCGGTGGAAACCCACGCAAACACAGGGAGAATATACAAACTCCACACAGTTAGGGCCACGGTGGGAATTGAACCCATGACCTCATTGCTGTGAGGCAGTAACGCTAACCATTACACCGTCTGTATGTGCAAAAGTTGGGAAAACTGTCACTTTAGTACTTAATAATCAATGTTTAATATTGTTGTACTAATATATTCACAGCACCACAAAGAAGATTTGGAACACCCAGAAGAACACAAAATTGAGAAAACTCCATTAGGATGGCGTATATGGTATATGATAAGATATTTGCAAAACATTTTTATGTCCTGCTGCCAGGAGATAAACAATACAGATGTGTCCTGCTTCATCTTTGCTCATAGCACGTCATACAGGCTTCTAAGTCACGGCATGAGAATAGCGCGGCATGGCGCGGTAAGGCGCAGTGAGACTTGACAATAACCACGGCATGCAATACACAGCTTTACCACTGGGTGGCCAGTGCTCCATTGATTAAAACTACAGTGAGGAATAATACAGCAGTGGTTGGATATGGCACTACAGAATACAATAGAACAGTAAGCCCTGACAGGTGGGCCAGTCACATAATGTCACAGTACTGCAGAGTGTAAACAGTGCCTTTAATATAGCGTACAGTAATGTAGTAATTCTGCACGGCAGGCTATTTTCGGCAGTGATGTGTGGCACTCGCACAGTGATGGTATGCCTTAAAAATAAGTAGTGGGATTTTAGCAGCACTGTATGAAATTATCAATGAAGCACAAATCTCAGCAGAGAAAGAGGTGTCTTTGAATTACAAACAGACTATGTGTTTTATACCGCACACTTGTGGCAATGTCGGCACAGCTGTGCCACTTGGATTTTGGTGCTATTCGGTACACATCAGTAAGTACCGGTCACTGCAGCACTGTAGAAAGTGGTGTGTAGCACTCACACAGTGATGAAATGCCTTAGAAATGAGAAGTGGGGCTTGAGCAGCGGTGTATGAAGCCATGTTTGAAGTCTCAGCCCAGAATAAGGTATTTTTTAATTACAAACTGACTGTGCATATTATGCAGCACACTTGCGGCAATGTCGGCACTGCTGTTACGCTAGGAGTTTGTACAACATGGCGCTAATCAGTACACATCAGTACGTTCCGGTCACTGTGGCAATGTAGAAAGTAGTGTATTGCTCATTTCTAAGGCATGTCATCACTGTATTTATGCCGCACATTTCTGTCTACAGTGCCACAGTGACCGGCACTTAGTTCTTAGTACCGATAAGCGTCAAGCTCCTAGTGCACAGCAGTGCCAACATTGCCACAAGTGTAATGCATAAAACACACAGTCAGTTTGTAATTTAAAGACACCTCTTTCTGGACTTGAAGTTCAGTGATGGTTTTCATACAATGCCCTTCAAACTTCACTGCTCATTTCTAAGGCATATCATCACTGTGTGAGTGCTGACCACCACTTTCTACCATGCCACAGTGAATGGCAATTAATGTTGTGCAAACTCCTAGTGGCACAGCAATGCCAACTTTGCAGCAAGTGTGCTACAAAGTTTGTAATTCAAAGATGCCTCTTGTAGTTCAGTGATGGTTTTATACAGTGTGCTTCAAACCCAACTGTTAATCTCTAAAGCATGTTATCACTGTGTGAGTGCCGCATATCACTGCTGAACTATTTGCATGGCACAAGTCACATGGACTGGCACTGACTTTTCTAAAATTAGGTGTTATTGTGCTGATATGTGTATCTAGCATAATATACTGTAATAATGATGGCTGAACACATTTATATATTATTTTTCAAAAGTATAGTCAGGACTCGCATACCAAATTATTTAATCCTTTATTACACTCTCAGTTACAGCTCTCAATCCATGACAACTATAGTGTACCAAATGACAGGTTCAGTCAGCCAATCAGCGGGCTGTACTACAGACATTGCATTGTCTTTTTTTTCTTCACATGAGCAGTACAGTTTAGGAAATGCAACATCTGGTGGACAGAAAGTTGTATTACACTCTCCAGCTTTTCCAGCTCTGCAGTATGTTACGATGCGACTGAATACACCACATCACAGCGCAACATAGTGTATGGAGCAAATATGTAGCAGAACACGTCTGTAGGACCATCAAGAGTAGTTTCTGGCCAATTCTCTAGTCAGGATGCTGAGGAGTAAGAGGCTGGGACATTGTGCAGTAGTTTTCTGTCATCATCTGCGAATGCTGCTCAGGATAAACTGATGATTGCATTCTTTTGGAGAAAGATAAGATTCAAATTAAACACTTCATATTGAACATGTGCCACACATTGTTCTAATGACCACTACAACCAGCGGGAACAGGTCAAAATCCAGACAGTAGGGATGGCGGTGCTTAGAATGCCGGCGCCAGAATCTCAACACCTGTCAGAATCCTGGCACTGGCATCCCGACCGCTGGCATCCTGACAGTAAGTACTGGGGTTAGGGAGAGGGAGAGGGTTAGGGTTAGGCACTAGGGGAAGAGTTAGGGTTAGGAACTAAGGGGGGAGTGTTAAGTTTAGGGTGCGGGGAGGGGGAGGTTAGGTTTAGGCACTAGGGGGGTTAGGTTTAGGCACTGGGAAGGGAAGGTTAGGGGTAGGGAGAGAGGGAGGGTTAGCATACCAATGTGTCGGTATCCTAACCCTGTCAGGATACCGGCATAGGTATTCTGACCATTGGGATCCCGAGTGCCGGCATGCCTTATCCAACCTCAACCGGCAGTCTAAAGCCCTCATAAGGATCATACTGACTGAAGGACACCTTCTTTCTGTAGCTATTAAAAACCTTTAAAAATAAATAATTAAAACATTCTACATTCAACATGTGTGGCTTACTATAGTGGTTGTCTTTTTTGTCCTTTTGGAAAAAAATAATGTATTTCTGTTGGTGATTGCTCTGTGACATTTGCTTTACATTTTCTATACAATTTCATCCATACTGCCTAAAAAATGTTAATGCGTTCAAAAAATGAATCAGCCTTATTACTGGATTGTTAAGGGGAAAGAGTATAATTTTGGTATTATTTTGGATGGTGTACTGTGTTTTTATAACACATTTTATAATTTTCTTTTTTGTTAAGGTCATTTATTATTTAATTCTTATGTTTTTAAATGTTGCTTCTAATTTAGATGAAAAGTTAGGGTTACTTGTTTGTAATTGTTGCACTGACTTAGCATTAGTGGTTAAGAGTACTTATCAAATGGTTTTTAAAAGGACCTGAGTAAGAGGTGCACACTATGTCGATGCTGTAGGCAAATGGTCAATGTATTCAATCAGCGCATACGTCCCAAGATTAGCACTGAAAGCTGTTGAATAAATTGGGATGCAGAGAGAGGCAAACTAACTGCGCGTTTCTGAGTGGTAATGGGAATGGCAAGCCAGACAAGTGTGTTGCAGTCAGCGACTGCGTCTTTAGATGCAGTTGTAATCACTGTGGCAGCCATGTTCAGATGGAGAAATTGCACCTGTCATAGGACTGGTGCAATCACTGAGCTGACGGTGAAGCTGATGCGACTGATGGTGCGTCTTAATATGCACGGCACCGCAGCCGGTAAACGCCTCTGTATAAATCCTATCAGCTGCAGCATTAGCATATAAACAAAGTGGTGTTTCAGCAAAGGATGCAGTGGCGGCTGCAATAGCGACCCAGAGTGTCCACATCTACAGCATGGCAATCTTTAGCAAGGTCATTTCGCAAGCTCTGTGGGGAGACATGAGGAAGACCTACTCAGTCTACATTTATTTCCATTAAGTCCTCCAGAATGAGACCCTGACATAGGGCCTAATTCAGAGATGGACGCAATGCCGAAGTTTATGCAGCTGAGTGAATATCAGTGGTCTGCGGATGCATCAGAGTCACATTGCGCATGCAACAAGTTTCATTACTGATGTCATTTGCAGCAAGGATTTATTTACAAAGTGATTGACAAACAGGGATAGTTTGTGAGCAGCAAAGGGTGGTAGGGGTGGTTACTGAAACGCAGGTAAGGACTCATCAGCCAGCAAGGACTCATCATGAGTCCTTACTGGCTGTGTCTGGACGTGCAGGATCCACAGGTTCCCACTCTTTCGGTTGGAGCTCCCGTCTTCCAGACAAACCGGAATTAGTGAGATACCATCCATCTGGGCTGCATGTTAAGATAAGCTTTATTGATTGTTTTAAAAACTGATCACAATTTTTAAGGTACGCATATTATTGTTTCACATTTAGTGTGTATTAATTTTTTTTTTAAATACTACACTATCATCTCTATTCGTTGTTTTCGGGGTATACAATCGGGAACCGGCTGCCTTAATAACAGCAGCCGGCTTCCCGACTGTCATATCCCAGCGAGGGTGAAATGCCAGGCTTCTATATCTAGATCCCTGTCATTTCCCCGATGCCGGGAGACAGGCGCCTGGCATCCCGATTGAAGTGATGCCGGGTGCTGCGAGCGGACAGCCACGGGGGGGGGGGGTTAGGTTTAGGGCCCCCGGTGGCACCCCCCGGAAGGGTTAGGGTTAGGCTAGGAGGAGAGAGGGTTAGGGTTAGGCACCCCCCCGGGGGACTTAGGTTTAGGCAGCGGGGAAGGGTGGGTTAGGGTTAGGCACTTAGAGGGGGAATTAGGGTTAGGCACTTAGGGGGGAGGTTAGGGTTAGGCACCCCTAAGGAGGGTTAGAGTTAGGGGGTTTGGTTAGGTTAGTTTATACTTACCTTAGGGACGATCAGGATTTCCAGCGCTGTCAGGCTTCCGCTGCCGGCCTCTGCTGATCTGTCGGGCTGCCGTTGCCGGGAATCGAACTGCTGGCCATGCGGCAGCCGAGATTCCATACCGATTCCGTCTTTGGTGCCTTTTGGTATGTGGGTATGTTCCAGATCTTCAGGAACCAATAACCATCAGAAACTGTTTGTTGTCTAAATATACCCTGATGACCATATGACCATATACTCAAGCTTGAGTCTGGTATGCATATATTTCAGAACTACTACACTATAAGTTCTTTTCTTGGTAATTTCTTGTTTATATATATATATATATATATATATATAAATATATATATATATATATGTATACAGCAGGGCCGTAACTAGGGGGATGTGCCTGGTGGCACCGCACAGAGCACAAGGGTGTGGCACTGTCATTGCCCCATGGCCCTTGCATTTGGCTAGCAGGGTGCTTGGTATGGCACCCTGCAGCCAGTAACACTGCGACAGTGCTGCCCGTAGCGTCTTTTAGAAGATACAGGCAGGCACCCTGCCATTTATACAGCTGCACAGAGCATCTTCAAGATACTCCATGCACTGCCCCCAATTACGGCGTCATGACATCATGACAAAAGGGGGTGGGGCCAGCACAGGATGCATTAAAGCCTTGTTACAGCACTGCACATTGGCATGTTTTGTCTGCTGTGGCCTCAATTTTGCACAGCATTAAAATATATGAAATATTGTTGTTTCAAATAGCTGTAATTAAAAGCCGGACCCAGATCTCTGGTTGCAGTAACATCCACAGTATGCTTAATGCTTCTGCAGTCCCTCAAAATTAAGAGATTTATTAACCATTAACCCTGCACCCACCACCATAGGTGCAAGGAGTAGCCCCAGGCTTCACTCCAGCCCTGGTGTATCCTCGGGAGGGGGACCCCTTTTTTGGATGGTCCCCACTTTCCCAGGAATCCCAGGGCTGGGGTGACGAGTTTGGGGTTGGATAATGCTTTGGCAGGGGGACCCCATGATGTCTGTTCCCTTCCCATGGCATTACTCCCGGCTGGTTGAGCCCGGTGCTAGTTAATGGAAATATAGGGGAAACCCAATGCCATTTTCCCCCAAATTTCCAGCACCTTAATGGGCTCAAAAGTCTGGTGCCCCCTCCTTATGTCACCTGGGGCACATGCCTTGTCTTCCCCGCCATTGCTGCAGCCCTGGGTAATGGTAAATTGGAAAAAGGTTTAAGGCAGTGGTTCCCAAACTGTGTGCCGTGGCAACCTGGAGTGCCTCGGGACACTTGCAGGGGTGCCTCAGGGTGGTGGACCAGCATCAAATGAAATTCTTTATGGTCAATGTAATGTAAATATGTGGACAAACAGAAGTGCAAACCTGTCCACCACGACATAACTGAGCCTGAGGATGACAGGTAAACACAACTTACTTCACTTTACTACAGTATTTCACTACATTTTTTTCTGAATTTCTCATTAACAAACTTTTGGCTTAGGGGTGCCGTGAGAACAATACTGATACACTAGGGCGCCGTGATTCAAAAAGTTTGGGAACCTCTGGTTTAAGGGAATAAACAGCAGTAGCAGTGGAGGGTCTGACATGGATACAATTATGCAGAGAGTGCAGAAGAGTAGAGAAATTATGTGAAATTAAATCAGATTAAAAAAAAAACTTAAGTTGAGGTCCTTGAAGGTGAGCAGCACTTTGAAAGTTATGCTAGACTTAAGGAACTACTGTAGAACAGAACCTCAAGGAAGAAGTGTGTTGGGACTGAACTGGAAAAACATAGTGACCTTTGCTTGAGAATTTTGGATATAGTACAGTGGAGAAAGATGTGAAGCAGGAAAGTCTATTGGTATTGGTCTACAGTAACCCGAATGGGAGAGGAGAAAGGGCACAGTTTTGGCTGTAGAGTGACAGATGAAAGGATGTATTTTGAATATATAATGGGGAAAAGCATTAGGTTTAAGCCATATATACAGTATACTGTATATTAGCAGCAGTAAGGAGATAAATGATAAAGCTAGGCAACATTTTTCAGAGACAGGTGGTATGATAGTTTCATTGGAGTCTAATTTAAAAAAAAACAAAGCAAAAAGTGGCACAAAAAATTGCTGACTTTCACTTTGTCTCCACATTTATATTTTTTTAAAATGCTGGGACAGCCCTTGCAGTAAAGGACTGTCCTGGCAAGGAGACTTCAAACATCTTTCACATTTGTGCAAGATGTCTACCTGCTCTGCATATGCGCCATTCAGCATTGGTGACGTCAGACCGATGCTGATTGGTGAAGTGGCCAGGAGGAGCAGAGTAGAGAGAGCCAGCTGGGGTAGTGGGAGATGATAGTCAGCAGAGAAAAGCAGAAAGGGAATGTCTCACTTTTCTTTCCATTTCTAGAGGGAAGAAGGCACATAACACCACCAAGAGAATTCAGTCATTTCTCAGCACTTTTTTAGATACCCTGCCTTTGGAAGGCATCATAATTAAAGCAGCCCCTTTGGGATATATATCCTGAAGTAACTTTGAAAGATACCCCTGTATTATTATATATTCTGCTGAACTGAGGGTATACCGGTATTTTAATGTGCAAATCTATGTAAATTAATATTGTTTGTACATAAAGAGAAAGAAGCAGGTGTGTGACAAGCCAGTGGGCACCTATCAGACTAAAAAGGGAAGGAGTCAGCATGAGCCACTAACTATAAAAAGGGGATAAGAGAGCTGTTAAATGGCTTTTACTGGACAGTACCTGTGAAAGAAGAAAGAAGGCCAGGGAAGTACAAAGTTGAGGTTAGGAGCACTCCTGGGATTCATTTGAGAAGGACCTGCTGATTTTGGCAGAGGGACCAATGCAGACTCCCTAATTAAGTAGTAAGTGTATTACAGTGTCACTTCTGGAAACAGCATTGCCAGGACCACCCGCAGTGTCAATACTGTGGAATTAGCAGTGGGGGGACTGAGACATATTACATCCATAGAGGTTGCTTCCAAGTGTGACAGCATAGCGGAGCATTGCTGGAAAACCATGTCTCCCCTAAAGTCAGTTTGTCACCAACAGGACAGGTAGCAGAGGTGAGAACAGTAAAATCTTAAATATTAGAAGGGAAGTAGCTCTCCAACTGTTAAACTGATGATAGCTCCTTTGGCAAGGATAGACTGAGTATTATTTAAGTGCTGATTTTCATCACAGTATAGATGCAGACTAAAAAGGAGAAAGACAGAACCTTATATCTCCTAATTCAAGTACTGTATATGTTGCTTCTCTGTAAGTATCATAACAATACCAAGTGCAACAACGACTATTTCTTGTAAGAAACACGTAGAATGAAGGAAGTCTAATAAATAGCTAAATTAACTCTTCGTAGTGAGAAATTGTATTTTCAATAAAGCTAACTCACCCTATGAGAGAATTATTTATAACAACATACTGCTACTTGTTGGCTCAATGCTCAGACTTTGCAACTGTGCAACAAATAATTATATTGCAACATGACAACAGCTACAGTTTCAGACATACAACTGCTCCTGCTCAGACCCGGGAATTTCTCCTGTGAAAAATCCCGGGTATTTGGTCTAGCCCCCCTTTCACACTACACTGTCTACCCGGGAAATTCCAGGGTAGACCCCTTTCAGACAAGAGCAGGGTTTTTGAGAGTTTTAGACAGTTTTATTAAAGTGGACGGTAAGGCGCAGAGGGACAGGTGGGGAAAGTGACAGAGGGACAGGTGGGGAAAGTGACAGGGACAGATGGGGAAAGTGACAGGTGGGGAAAGTGACAGGGACAGGTGGGGAAAGTGACAGGTGGGGAAAGTGACAGGGACAGGTGGGGAAAGTGACAGGTGGGGAAAGTGACAGGGACAGGTGGGGAAAGTGACAGAGGGACAGGTGGGGAAAGTGACAGGGACAGCTGGGAAAAGTGACAGGTGGGGAAAGTGACAGGTGGGGAAAGTGACAGGGACAGGTGGGGAAGGTGACAGGGACAGGTGGGGAAAGTGACAGAGGGACAGGTGGGGAAAGTGACAGGGACAGGTGGGGAAAGTGACAGGTGGGGAAAGTGACAGGGACAGGTGGGGAAAGTGACAGGTGGGGAAAGTGACAGGGACAGGTGGGGAAAGTGACAGAGGGACAGGTGGGGAAAGTGACAGGGACAGCTGGGAAAAGTGACAGGTGGGGAAAGTGACAGGTGGGGAAAGTGACAGGGACAGGTGGGGAAGGTGACAGGGACAGGTGGGGAAAGTGACAGAGGGACAGGTGGGGAAAGTGACAGGGACAGGTGGGGAAAGTGACAGGTGGGGAAAGTGACAGGGACAGGTAGGGAAACTGACAGAGGGACAAGTGGGGAAAGTGACAGGTGGGGAAAGTGACAGGGACAGGTGGGGAAAGTGACAGAGGGACAGGTGGGGAAAGTGACAGGGACAGGTGGGGAAAGTGACAGAGGGACAGGTGGGGAAAGTGACAGGTGGGGAAAGTGACAGGGACAGGTGGGGAAAGTGACAGAGGGACAGGTGGGGAAAGTGACAGGGACAGGTGGGAAAAGTGACAGGTGGGGAAAGTGACAGAGGGACAGGTGGGGAAAGTGACAGGTGGGGAAAGTGACAGGGACAGGTGGGGAAAGTGACAGAGGGTCAGGTGGGGAAAGTGACAGGGACAGGTGGGGGAAAGTGACTGGTGGGGAAAGTGACAGGGACAGGTGGGGAAACTGACAGAGGGACAAGTGGGGAAAGTGACAGGGGGGGAAAGTGACAGGGACAGGTGGGGAAAGTGACAGAGGGACAGGTGGGGAAAGTGACAGGGACAGGTGGGGAAAGTGACAGGGACAGGTGGGGAAACTGACAGAGGGACAAGTGGGGAAAGTGACAGGGGGGGAAAGTGACAGGGACAGGTGGGGAAAGTGACAGAGGGACAGGTGGGGAAAGTGACAGGGACAGGGGGGGAAAGTGACAGGGACAGGTGGGGAAACTGACAGAGGGACAAGTGGGGAAAGTGACAGGGGGGGGAAAGTGACAGGGACAGGTGGGGAAAGTGACAGAGGGACAGGTGGGGAAAGTGACAGGGACAGGTGGGGAAAGTGACAGAGGGACAGGTGGGGAAAGTGACAGAGGGACAGGTGGGGAAAGTGACAGAGGGACAGGTGGGGAAAGTGGCAGGGACAGGAGGGGAAAGTGACAGGTGGAGAAAGTGACAGGGACAGGTGGGGAAAGTGACAGAGGGACAGGTGAGGAAAGTGACAGAGGGACAGGTGGGGAAAGTGACAGGTGGGGAAACTGACAGAGGGACAAGTGGGGAAAGTGACAGGTGGGGAAAGTGACAGGGACAGGTGGGGAAAGTGACAGAGGGACAGGTGGGGAAAGGGACAGAAGGACAGGTGGGGAAAGTGACAGGGACAGGTGGGGAAAGTGACAGAGGGACAGGTGGGGAAAGTGACAGGTGGGGAAAGTGACAGGGACAGGTGGGGAAAGTTACAGAGGGACAGGTGGGGAAAGTGACAGAGGGACAGGTGGGGAAAGTGACAGATGGGGAAAGTGACAGGGACGGGTGGGGAAATTGACAGGGACAGGTGGGGAAAGTGACAGGTGGGGAAAGTGACAGGGAGACAGGTGGGGAAAGTGACAGAGGGACAGGTGGGGAAAGTGACAGGTGGGGAAAGTGACTGGGACAGGTGGGGAAAGTGACAGAGGGACAGGTGGGGAAAGTGACAGGGACAAGTGGGGAAAGTGACAGGTGGGGAAAGTGACAGGGACAGGTGGGGAAAGTGACAGAGGGACAGGTGGGGAAAGTGACAGGGACAGGTGGGGAAAGTGACAGGTGGGGAAAGTGACAGAGGGACCTGTGGGGAAAGTGACAGGTGGGGAATGTAACAGGGACAGGTGGGGAAAGTGACAGAGGGACAGGTGGGGAAAGTGACAGGGACAGGTGGGGAAAGTGACAGGTGGGGAAAGTGACAGGGACAGGTGGGGAAAGTGACAGAGGGACAGGTGAGGAAAGTGACAGGTGGGGAAAGTGACAGAGGGAGAGGTGGAGAAAGTGACAAAGGGACAGGTGGGGAAAGTGACAGGTGGGGAAAGTGACAGAGGGACAGGTGGGGAAAGTGACAGGTGGGGAAAGTGACAGAGGGACAGGTGGGGAAAGTGACAGAGGGACAGGTGGGGAAAGTGACAGGTGGGGAAAGTGACAGGGACAGGTGGGGAAAGTGACAGGTGGGGAAAGTGACAGAGGGACAGGTGGGGAAAGTGACAGGGACAGGTGGGGAAAGTGACAGGTGGGGAAAGTGACAGGGTCAGGAGGGGAAAGTGGCAGAGGGACAGGTGGGGAAAGTGGCAGGGGGACAGGTCACTGAAAATATCTGCTCCCACTCCCTTTCTCCCCCTCAGCCCCTCTCTTGTATGCAGCATGTGTGAAAGAGCAGAGCAGTCTCCCTGTACCTGTAGTTTCCCAATGCAGCTCCGTGCAGCAGTGAGAAAACGGGGAGGCTGTAATCTCTCCCTCCACTTCTGCCTGGTGACAGCCGGAAAGTTCCCCCACTGGGGCTGAGGACAGAGGAGCCGCTGATCTCAGTGCTGCCGGCGCTGAGTATGGGAAGGGGGGGAGGTGCGGGCGCTGTTACCGGCGGCGCTGCTACCGCCGGTAATTACAGGTACAGGGGGGCCGCTGCTCTCAGTGCTGCCAGGGCTGAGTATGGGAAGGGGTGCAGGCGCTGTTACCACCGCTGGTGCCGCCTCCCCGGTGGCTCAGTCGGAGCCAGGGCCAATCAGAAACTGCCTGGTGCAGCCCGGGAGTAAAATCCCTGGGTTGCACCGTTCACACTAGAGCAGGGTAGTCTTAAGTCCCGGGTAGGACTTAAGTCCCGGGAAATACCCTGGTCGATTGCAGGGGCGGCTACCCGGGAACGTGTTCCTGGGTAGGTACCTTTCACACAGACATGAGACCCGGGAATTTGGGCCGAGGCAGACCAAAATCCCGGGAATTTCAGTATGTCTAAAAGGGTATGAGTTATTTCTTACCACTGGAAAAAGCTTCAGCACTTTTATAGAATTGCAGTAATCACCCCTCCTAATCCAATTAAATATAAACCAAACACAATTGGAACCGTCAGCCAATACTACTAAGGATCCCATATTATGAAGTAAAATTTGTGCTCCGCTGAGGTTAACCTAAACTAATACACTGAGAGACTCATAATAGGGGGCAGTTTTATACTGCACTATAAACTAAAGATATTAAAAAATATAAAATATACCAGCACTTCAAGTACTGAGCCGACCACCTGTCAGCTGGTCCACAAGCCACACGCTAGCAGATCTGGTGTAGGGCCACGAGCCAATTGGATCTCGTGGACCGGCAGCCAATCAGGATCTGCCGCACTGGTGGCTCCTGATTGGCTGCCAGTCTGCGAGCTCCAATTTGCCACTGTTTCTCCCTGGCACCAAATACATAAGGCTGAGGCTGCTGAAGGGACTCAAGAGGGAGCTAAGAGTCTGCAGGCGGGGCAGGGGGAGAGACTGCAGGGGGCTTTACTGTAGTGCATAATGTTATAAGGGGCATTACTATGTGGCATAATGTGTAAGGGACATTATTGCTGGATGGCACAATTTGTACTAAAAATCACTTATAAAGTGCATTACTGTTTGGCATCATTTGTAAAGGACATAAATGTGTAGCATAATGTGTAAGGGCCATTGCGGTGTTGCATAATGTGTTATAAAGGGCAATACTGTGTGGCATAATGTGTCATTAGGAGCACTAGTATTGTGTGGGATAATGAGTATAAGGGGCACTATGGTTTGGTACACTCCACCGATGAAAAGGGGATGGGAATGCTGCTTTTTGAGTAGCCACAAAATTTCTACTTCGACCACAGCATGTATATATATATATACATATATATATATATATATATATATATATATATATATACATATATATATATATATATATACATATATATATATATATATATATATATATACAATCAGGTCCATAAATATTGGGACATTGACAGAATTATCAGATTTTGGTCTCTATTCACCACCACAATGATTTTGAAATAAAACAAACAAGATGTGCTTTAACTGCAGACTTTCAGATTTAATTTGAGGGTAATTACATCCAAATCGGGTGAACGGTGTAGGAATTACAACAGTTTCAATATGTGCCTCCCACTTTTTAAGGGGCCAAAAGTAATGGGACTATCAACTCAAAAGCTATTTAATGGACAGGTGTGGGCTATCCCCTCGTTATTTCATTATCAATTAAGCAGGTAAAAGGTCTGGAGTTGATTCTAGGTGTGACATTTGCATTTGGAATCAGTTGCTGTCAACTCTCAATATGAGATCCTAAGAGCTGTCACTATCAGTGAAGCAAGCCATCATTAGTCTGAAAAATCAAAACAAACCCATCAGAGAGATAACAAAAAACATTAGGTGTGGCCAAATCAACTGTTTGGAACATTCTTAAAAAGAAAGAACGCACCGGAGAGCTCAGCAACACCAAAAGACTCGGGAAGACCACGGAAAACAACTGTGGTGGATGACAGAAGAATTATTTCCCTGGTGAAGAAAAATCTCTTCACAACAGTTGGCCAAATCAAGAACACTCTCCAGGAGGTAGATGTATATGTGTCAAAGTCAACAATCAAGAGAAGACTTCACAAGAGTGAATATAGAGGGTTCACCACAAGATGCAAACAATTGGTGAGCCACAAAAACAGGAAGACCAGATTACAGTTTGCTAAACAACATCTAAAAAAGCCATTACAGTTCTGGAACAACATTCTATTGACAGATGAGACACCAGAGTGATGGGAAGAGAAGAGAAGGAAAGGAACTGCTCATGATCCAAAACATACCACCTCATCAGTGAAGCATGGTGGTAGTAGTGTCATGGCGTGGGCATGTATGGCTGCCAATGGATCTGGTTCCCTTGTATTTATTGATGATGTGACTGCTGACAAAAGCAGCAGAATGAATTCTGAAGTGTTTCGGGCAATATTATATGCTCATATTCAGTCAAATGCATCAGAACTCATTGAACAGTGCTTCACAGTGCAAATGGACAATGACCTGAAGCATACTGCAAAAGCAACCAAAGACTTTTTTAAGGCTAAAAAGTGTAATGTTATGCAATGGCCAAGTCAATCCCCTGACCTAAATCCGATTGAGCATGCATTTCACTTGATGAAGACAAAACTGAAGGGAAAATGCCCCAAGAACAAGCAGGAACTGAAGACATTTGCAGTAGAGGCCTGGCAGAGCATCACCAGGGATGAAACCCAGTGTCTGGTGATGTCTATGCGTTCCAGACTTCAGGCTGTAATTGCCTGCAAATAATTTGCAACAAAGTATTAAAAAGTGAAAGTTAGATTTAGGATTGTTTAGTTTGTCCCATTACTTTTGGCCCCTTAAAAAGTGGGAGGCACATATAGAAACCGTTGTAATTCCTACACCGTTCACCCGATTTGGATGTAATTACCCTCAAAATAAATCTGAAAGTCTGCAGTTAAATCACATCTTGTTTGTTTCATTTCAAAGCCATTGTGGTGGTGAATAGAGGACAAAATATGAAATTCTGTCAATGTCCCAATATTTATGGACCTGACTGTATATAGAGAGAGAGAGAGAGAGAGACAGAATCAGCAGCACTCAGAGACTTGATTGTAATCTTTTAATGTGATCCCTCACATATGCACCAACATTTCGGGGCTCGCGCATCCCTTTGTCAAGGTAGAACTGTTCTATCTACCTTGACAAAGGGGCACGTGAGCCCCGGAATGTTGGTGCATATGTGAGGGATCACATTAAAAGCTTTTGATCAAGTGCTGCTGATTCTGTCTCTCTAACTAAAATATGTGCAGAGGGCACAGGAGCACATCATTGTTTTATGTACAGCAGAGTGCCGGTCCGGTAATCTATCTATCTATCTATCTATCTATCTATCTATCTATCTATCTATCTATCTATCTATCTATCTATCTATCTGTCTGTCTGTCTGTCTGTCTGTCTGTCTGTCTGTCTGTCTGTCTGTTTATCTATCTAGCTAGCTATCTATCTATCTATCTATCTATCTATCTATCTATCTATGTGTGTGTATATATATATATATATATATATACAGTCAGGTGCATAAATATTGGGACATTGACAGAATTTTCATATTTTGGCCTCTATTCACCACCACAATGGCTTTGAAATGAAACAAACAAGATGTGCTTTAACTGCAGACTTTCAGATTTAATTTAGGGGTAATTACATCCAAATCAGGTGAACGGTGTAGAAATTACAATGGTTTCTATATGTGCCTCCCACTTTTTAAGGGGCCAAAAGTAATGGGACAAACTAAACAATCCTAAATATAACTTTCACTTTTTAATACTTTGTTGCAAATCCTTTGCAGGCAATTACAGCCTGAAGTCTGGAACGCGTAGACATCACCAGACACTGGGTTTCATCCCTGGTGATGCTCTGCCAGGCCTCTACTGCAAATGTCTTCAGTTCCTGCATGTTCTTGGGGCATTTTCCCTTCAGTTTTGTCTTCATCAAGTGAAATGCATGCTCAATCGGATTTAGGTCAGGGGATTGACTTGGCCATTGCATAACATTCCACTTTTTAGCCTTAAAAAACTCTTTGGTTGCTTTTGCAGTATGCTTCAGGTCATTGTCCATCTGCACTGTGAAGCGCCGTCCAATGAGTTCTGAAGCATTTGACTGAATATGAGCATATAATATTGCCCAAAACACTTCAGAATTCATTCTGCTGCTTTTGTCAGCAGTCATATCATCAATAAATACAAGGGAACCAGTTCCATTGGCAGCCATACATGCCCACGCCATGACTCTTCCACCACCATCCTTCACTGATGAGGTGGTATGTTTTGGATCATGAGCAGTTCCTTTCCTTCTCCATACTCTTCTCTTCCCATCACTCTGGTACAAGTTGATCTTTGTCTCATCTGTCCATAGGATGTTGTTCCAGAACTGTAATGGCTTATTTAGATGTTGTTTGACAAACTCTAATCTGATCTTCCTGTTTTTGTGGCTCACCAATGGTTTACATCTTGTGGTGAACCCTCTATATTCACTCTTGTGAAGTCTTCTCTTGATTGTTGACTTTGACACATATACACCTACCTCCTGGAGAGTGTTCTTGATTTGGCCAACTGTTGTGAAGGGGTTTTTCTTCACCAGGGAAATAATTCTTCTGTCATCCACCACAGTTGTTTTCCATGGTCTGCCAGGTCTTTTGGTGTTGCTGAGCTCTCCGGTGCGTTCTTTCTTTTTAAGAATGTTCCAAACAGTTGATTTGGCCACATCTAATGTTTTTGCTATCTCTCTGATGGGTTTGTTTTGATTTTTCAGCCTAATGATGGCTTGTTTCACTGATAGTGACAGCTCTTTGGATCTCATATTGAGAGTCGACAGCAACTGAATCCAAATGCACATGTCACACCTAGAATCAACTCCAGACCTTTTACCTGCTTAATTGATAATGAAATAACGAGGGAATAGCCCACACATGTCCATGAAATAGCTTTTGAGTTGATAGTCCCATTACTTTTGGCCCCTTAAAAAGTGGGAGGCACATATAGAAACCGTTGTAATTCCTACACAGTTCACCTGATTTGGATGTAATTACCCTCAAATTAAATCTGAAATTCTACAGTTAAAGCACATCTTGTTTATTTCATTTCAAAGCCATTGTGGTGGTGAATAGAGGCCAAAATATGAAAATTCTGTCAATGTCCCAATATTTATGCACCTGACTGTATAATCAGTCTAGTGCAAAGCAGGAAATGAAAGCAAATGTATGATTTAGATCTATGCTTAGAGTGCAGATTTGTAGTTTTGGGCACCGTTGTTATAATAACCCTTTATATCTTTTCATCTACGAAGCAGTAAATTGTATTCCATTTGGTATGTATTACTCTCTCTTGATTTATACTATACAGCACTGCAGAATATGGATGCAGCACAAATTATGATAATAGGAGTTCCTTGTGGATGATTGTAAAAGGCAATTTCTGTTACTTATAATATAACTAGCTGTACATTACTTTGCAAATATTTATGTTCTGAAATTGTATAGAAACATACATACACATGTACACAGATTGGCACACCCTTGTGCACTTACGTATTTGTTTAATAAGATGTTACATATTGTAAATTTGATTATATTTGAGGTTTATGTGTCTCTTATAATTTAAATATTGAAAAGATGACATTCCTACTCTGAACTACATTGTGCAACCAAATCAGGTTAAGAGCTTTATAGACTAGGAGATAACAATTATGATGAGCCTATTATGAATGTTGGACCAGTTGCTTTTCTCCAAACTCTCCAATGTTAATAATAGATGTGCTTCATAAAAATACTGCTTTAATAATTAAATTCAACTGATATATTAAAAATGTTCTCCAACAATTACTGCAGCAATATTAGATCCTTCCCTTAAACTTATTTTGCCACTGAAGTGTGCCCTTCTCCTGCTGCAGCCTCTGTCTTCCTCTAGTTCATATGAGTCATTAATGGGCTTTCTAGGTTCAGAAGTCCACAAACAGAGATTTATGTCTGGATCTGTTGCTCTGAACTGTAAGAATGGCTAGGAGCTAGTTTATCCTGCCAGGCTTCTAAGTGAATTGGCATAAAGTACAGCTAAGTACAGATAGAACCTGCACATGGGAGATTCTGATTTCTAAAATTAAAATCCTTGTTTTAGCACTTTTACAAAGTATAATAAATACTGTGTTAGCCATATGGCACCAGCTGTATTTCTAATATAGCACATACAGATTAAAGAATACGAGATGCTATTTTATTGAAGTGTATATAACCAAGTCATTTGCATATTATGTTTCTTAAAAATATATATCCGGAATTCTGTTACTTTCCTATAATATAAATCCTGTGTAGGTCGTATTTTCTGTGTCAAGCAGTGCATGAGGAACGTGTGAGTCTGATATTTTATTCCTTGGAGGACTTAGTTTAGGATTGCCGATGGGATAGTCTGCACGGCACATACGGGTTGAGCAGATGCCAGTTTGCAACTTACAGCTAAGTGGAGGACATTGGTTGCTGCTGACACAAGGCATCAATCAACCTTCAAGAGCAGTCAGCCGGCTAATATGCTCACTGCAGGGACAAGAACATAGCAAGCAGTAGAATAAAATCTACGAAGTTGAATTGTGTTCTAGACCAACTGAGAGTCTAAGGTCTATATCCATTTTCAGCCAGACAGGCCAGATGATAATAACGATTACAAGGTGATACAAACTATAAATTCTTTTAGAGTTCACTCAATATTAGTATTATTGAGTAAGGACCTGATTCAGAGATGGGTGCAAACTCGATATTTCCGCAGTTGGATGATGATTTAATTACTGCTCAGGTGTTGGAGTTGCACGGCGCATGCATCTCGATGGATTACCGCTGTCACTTCCAGTGAGGATTTATTTGCGAAGTGATTGACAGTCCGGCACCATTTATGGGTGGTAACAGGAGGTAGCAACTCAAACAGGCATGTTGCAAACATTTCAGAAGCATATCACAGTTTGTGACTGTGATCATGTACGCCGTTGTTAAGGCTGCTGCATCTTAGTTCAGTCTGACATTCTGTGTGACCATAGGGTTATTTAGCAGTTTGATGATCGACCAATGTGCGTCTCAATCCAAATTCCTGAGGCTGCGGAATTTGCATATTTTCAAATCTTAAAACCCTTACACATTCATATACTGATTCATCATTTGGCTATGGAGATTCACATATACAAAGGGGGAGGGGAGGTACCAGAGACACACATGACGAGGTGGGCAGAGGAATACATGAGGAGGTCGTTGGGGACCAAGGCACTCATGGGGAAGGGGCAGAGGAACACATGGGGTGGGATGCATGACACATTATATTTTGAATGCAATGTATCCCACCACTCATCGCAAGCATAACAGCATTTACTAACACCATATGCTTGAAGAAAATCACAAAGCACATCTCTCCCAGTAAGAGCTGTGCTTTGTGATAGAAGGACTTCTGGGTTTAGGACCCGGGAGTCCTTTTGTGCATGTGTTGAGTGACGCACGTGCTGTGGAGGTGCTGGAGGGATCCAATTAGATCCCTCTCAGGGGGAAATGTGAATAGAAGCCCATAGCCTTCCATTGGGCAATGTCTTCTAAAGAGGGCATTGCCCACTGCATCCAAGCTCCAGTATGTATCTCATGCCAGAGCTTGGAGCATATGCAGTAAGTGGCTAAACCTTTGAAAATGGCATTTTCAGAGGTTTGACCACAAAATATGCTTTGCTGCATACCGCCTATGGAGAGAATTACATAGGCACACATGGGTAGGCAGACAGAGGCACATGTGGCAGAGGTAAGCAGGAAGAGGCACACATGGATGGAAGGTATGCAGAAGTGCACAAGGGGAGGGAGAACATAAGAAAAACAAACAGAGGGTGAGACTAACATGAGGAGGAGTAAATTGTGGGCGGAGAAAGGGGATGGATAGGCAGGTGGCTGGTCTGATTTTTTTTTTTTGGAGAAGAGGAGAAGAGGGGAAGTAGAGCTGTTGGAGGGATGGAGATGCCAATGCAGATGCTATAGGCAGCATGTACCATTGGGCCCCCAGCTCTGTCAAGCACTAATGATGCTGGCTGTGAACTGCTTCTGAGTCAGACTGTCTTAACAACACTGGCCTTTACAGATGTATTCTCTATACCACCCTGATGGTGGTCCTCGTCATCATTACAACACTGTATTGTGGCAGAGTAGCCACCTGAAATGGGTCCTGTTTGTATAATAGTCAGAAAAATCAATTGTGTGCTATGTTAAATATTTGCAATTCCCTGCACACAATATGAAATAAACCAGGACATACATACTATAAACATCAGATATAAGTGCATAGGAATTACAGGGATAACAACATTTTGAAATTAAATCTGGTACATTAATATAACAAAGTTCTTGAGCTATAAAAACCTGATGCAATGTATAAACAAGTACTTATATCAAGATCCACCTACACTGATAAATGCATCTTCTTGATTAGCTATGTGAAAAACAAATGTTGGCTCTTTTGTACTGCGCATACTGAGATGACTACGTTTGTAGAGTAACTGGCATATGGACAAGCCTCATTTCCTCTGTAAACACCTGTACCTTGTTACACCACTGGGACAGCTCATTTCAAATGGTTTCATTTTCTATCTTTCTTTTCTTTTTAATACAAACAATTACACCAGTACAAAGCACAAACACAAAAGATAATTGAAGGAGCAGAGCAGAAGATGTATCAGTCCAGCTCTGCCAATGTTCCCTGAGCAGTCTCTCATTGCAGATAACACAGGAAAGGTGTGAAAATGACAGTCTCTGGGGGTGACTTAATAAAGGTGTAGATTACCACCACCTTGTCAGGGCCATGTTTGTCTGTATACTATCCAATCAGGTGTGGAATTAGAAAAATGATAAATAAGCCATTTTTTTTAAACTGCAGTGGAGAGATTGGAGGTGACAAGAGGTGGAATGTTATCCCTTTCTAAAATAATTCCCTGTTTATTTAATATACATTTATGCTTTTCCATTTAAAGATAAATGAAAAATAACCCAAAATATTTTAAAAACTAGCACAGATATAACCTTCAAGAGCTCACGGGATAACACCTACATAGAAAATAAAACAATGGCTTTTATGATTTGTTAAAACCTTTTGTGTTGTTTCTCAAGATCATTGATTTTTGACACCCCTTAACGGACCACTAAACCTAGCTTAAAGATGTGTTATATGAAAGAGCTACTAAAAACATACACAAATCTATGTGTGAAAGGTCTCATATCCTGACATTCTATGTACACACTGTAAAGCAAATGACTGCATACTGTATTATTGTTCTCTGTGACTATTTTCTGCAAAAAAGTGTCAAGAATAGACTGTCTTTAGTGCTCTTCAATGGCATTACTGACAAGAAGTTTTGTTTGGATAATAAACGTTCTCCCCTCTTTATCACATATTTTTTACTTTCTGATAACCTAACTGAATATTTTTGTATATGTATATATATTTCTGTAGAAATATGACATTAAATGGTTAGCATAACAAATATTGCAATATGTGAGTGCAAATGATTCAGTGGGCCAAATGTAATAGGGTGAGAATTTAGAAAATATGAGAGTTTAGCAGTAAACTCTCACACTATGGCGAGTTGCATTTTCAAAATGAAAAACATCTGGATGAGAGTTTAAATCGTGAGAGTTTTTTTGAGTCTAAAAAACATGCAAATTTGTATGTTCTCAGGCCCTGATTCAGAGCCGGACGCTCTGACCAGAGCGCTCGCTCTGAATCAGGGCCGTTCTATTTAAATTTGGAGCAGCCTTTTGGACGCTTGCATAGCTGTGGGTTACCATCCACAGCTATAGCGAGCGTCCATGATGATGGTTGCGATGGTCAAGACCATCGCGACCATCGGGCTTGCGACGAGACCCTGCAGTAGGGTCTCGCTGCCGCAAGCCCTAGAGTGATTTTGGCTATATCAGAGCCAAAATCACTCCCACTGACATCACTAGAGATGCCAGTGGGGCCGGACCCAGACGGTAGGCGTTCCCATGGGAAAACCTCCGTCGGGCAGCCACGCCCCCGGCACGCCCACCAAAGGGGGCGTGCTGTCAATCACCATCGACAGCACGCTCCCTTTGGTGTGAGACCCGGAGCGACAGCTTGGCTGTCGCTATGCGGGTCTCGCGCATGCGCATGACGGAGCTCCCTCCGTCGTGCGCATGCGCATTTGGGCACCATCGACCCGCTTGCGAGCGTCCTGCGCTCGCGAGCGGGTCTGAATGAGACCCTCAGACTCTATTACACTGGCCGAGTTTAAATAGTGTGAGAGTTTTCTTTCACATTTTCTAAATGCTCACGCTATTACATTTGGCCCAATTTCTTGCACAATGTGGTCACACCTCTCTAGTTTTCAGTTCCTTACTTTCATTAAATAATTATGGCAGAGCACAATACTTTGTAGACGTTTTTATTGTTGAAAATAAGTTTTGTGACCAAATATTTATTGTAGGTCCTTTCCTATCCAAATTGTGCCAGGTAATTCCCTAAGTAACCGATAGTTGTTTTTGACTTTCGACTAAAAGCTGTGTGCAGGTAAAATTGAACTCAGATGAAAAGCAATGACCATGCTAATATTATTATTATATTATTAATATATTTATATGTAGTGAAGGATTGTTGAGTCGGGGACAACTTTGGTGTGAGCTGGCCAGCTCAAACAAAATGCTGGAGATTGATTCTGAGCTGCATGCAAAGCCGAATGTGGCACAGGTGTTACTGCCTATATATGCAACTTAGTGCATCTAAGAACAATTCTGAGTTGGACGCATCTCTGTTGAATTTAACCGATGGCTGAATATGCATTACTGTGAGGCAATGGGACATCAACACGCAGAAGCATCCCATGGGTATGTTATGGGAGTGTAGACTGAGTTTCAACCTATTTTGAGCTGATCGTATGCAGAAATAATGTCATATTCAGTCATACCTTCTGCACTAAGAGGGAGGTGTAAGTTCCATGCAGCACTGGCTGCATTGGCTCCCATACAGTGGCCAAATTGTAGTGGTTGCATCCTGTGCGGCTGATTCACTTACAATCACAGTAATGGTCCCACAAGACTCAAATAGCCTTCTGTGTTAGTAAATAATGCATAGGCAACTGCAGTTAGTACTCATTGATGTGACCACGAAATTCACTGATGGAATATTGGTTCTAAAAGACACCTGTAGACTATGGGAGCTCCGTAGTTCAATACTGTGTCTGTGAATGAAGTGGTCAGCAACTGCTTCACCAAGGAGGCTGGAGGCGCCCCAAATCATTCAATAGTTATCCAGTCCAGCCTGTCCATGGGTATTTTACGTGTCCTTGGTGGTTGTGGAAACCAGAAGCCAGACCTTAGCCTATACTTTTAAAATTAGACATTTTGCACCTATGGTACCAGGCAGATGATTCCTAGGTATATTTTGACTGATGTAAAAAAGAAATTCAAATACAGAGTAGTGATAACATAAACAGTCATGATATCCCTTCACTGTCTTGTGTAATTTGTCCCCTATAGGTCATATTCAATTAGCCGCTGGGTTGTCCCCATAATTAATTGCCATCCTAAATCCCCGCGGTGCGGGGAAAAGCTATTCAATTAAATAGCCTTTTCCCCGTGCCGTAAAATGGAGACTTACGTCCGTAAACACATTGATTCCGCGTAAACTGCGGAATCAACGTGTTTTTCCCCCACGCGCGAGGCCGTTTCATTGTATTAACAAGGATTTTACCTCATACCACCAGGAGCTGTGAGGTAAAGTCCAACTGTGGGGACTCATATGCGGGGTTTCGGGGACTCCCGCACGAGGAATCCCTGGCAATTTAATAAGTCCGGCAAGGCAATTAGTCGCGTGGACAACCCTACGGCTAATTGAATATGCACCATAAATGAGGCTAAAAGAAGTGTGTTAGGAGAAATACTGAAGTAAATGAAGGGGATGGTTAAAATATTGTGGTAAGCAGGACGTGTTCTCCTACTATTACAACCATGTGGTTTTAGGGGGCACATTTATAATCCAGAATGTAGTCAGTATGTGGGTGTGTACATTCATTTGTGTGAGGTGGGCAACTATGGTAGGTGCATTTTCACAAATAGAAATGTATTGTATGCCTCAATGGTCTGTAGTTAGTAATATTAATATATTCAGCAGTACATAAATGAGAGGCGAACTGGTTAAATATCATGAGAGGTGAGTGATCATACTGTATTGTTTACTTGTAGATTCAGTCTTCCAAAATAAAAATAAAACCCTATTAGCAATATATCAAAGTCAGAATTAGGTTTAAGAGCAGTGTTTAACATTGGCAGAACCAATAAAGATCTAAAATTAAACTTGAGCAGACTCTATCTCATTTGTCTGAGGGATGTCAGGGGAGAGAAAGCTATAATGATTGTCCCATTAACTTAGCAGAAGTAGATAAAGCAGCTGTGGTTACTTAGTTCTGCTTACAAATACTGAGCAGTCATTCATCTCCATGTCCCTGGTCTTATAAATGCACTAGTTTATTGGATGTTAGAGAACAGACACAGTTGTGCGCTTTCAAAATGCTTTGCTCCCCTGTGTCTTTCATAAGAGTTTAAATTAATATAGAGAAACATACAATCCCTTATAAATGTGCATAATATTGTGTATATAGAGACCCAATAGAAATGGACATAGGTAACTGTGTACTATATCCTACATTCTATCCAAATGTGGCTGTTTTCAATGATGTTTTGCCAAAAATGAAAATTGCTTCTCCTTTTTTAAGGAAAGGGGGTCCTAATCACTTGTGCCTTGTCACTCAGGTGGTAAGTGCTCCATGATGGAATACATGCCTATTAATGGAAGCAAAACACATGTAGACCAGTAGAACACATCATTCATGCACCAGCTTCTTTATCCTGTATTGTTTCTGCAATCCATCATACAGTATCAGGTTGGAGGAAAACAAGATAGGACAGTCACATAAAGACAAGAGGTGTCATGAAATTCAAGACCAGCAGCACCAACTAAAATCAATTATTTAGTTAGCTGCTGTTGCCTATTGGCTACAGATCACAAAAAGTACCAGGAGAGAGATCCCTAGCATCCCTCCCTGGCACTCTATACTCAGACCACACATGCACAGTGGTGCTGATGGAGAAGTGGAGAGTTTGCATTAGGGTTGTGTATAGAGGTATACAATTGGGAAGCCAGCTTCCCGACTGTCATATTCCAGCGAGGGTGAAATGCCGGGCATCTAGATGTAGACGCCTGACATTTCCCTGACGCCGGGAGACCAGCGCCCAGCATCCCGATTGAAGGGATGCTGGGCGCCAAGAGCAGACAGCCGTGGGGGGGGTTAGGTTTAGGGCACCAGGGGGGGACTTAGGGTTAGGCACCCCCCGGGAGGGTTAAGGTTAGGCTAGGGGGAGGGAGGGTTAGGGTTAGGCACCCCCCCGGGGGACTTAGGTTTAGGCAGCGGGGAAGGGGGGGGTTAGGGTTAGGCACTTAGAGGGGGGGATTAGGGTTAGGCACTTGGGGGGGAGGTTAGGGTTAGGCACCCCTAAGGAGGGTTAGGGTTAGGGGGTTAGGTTAGTCAATACTTACCTATCCACGATCAGGATTTCCAGCGCTGTCGGGCTTCCACTGCCAGGAACTCTGCTGTGGTCGGCCAGGCACTGTCGGGAATCGAACCGCCGGCCATGCAGCAGGCGGTATTTCATACCGATTCCTGTATAGATCCCCTTCAGTTAAAGGTATACAGCTCTCTCATTGTACAGTATACTTGAGACATAAGATAAGGGATACCATTGCAACATTGTCTTTTATAAAGATGGGGACTGGACAGAGGAATGTAATTTTTGTTTTTATGAAGAGCGACTTCAGATACAGCCCTGGTGTAATTAGGAGTATATACAGCTATGCATTAGTCACAGATAAAATAGTGACCTGTATAGTGCAATTAGCATGAGGCTTAGATTCCTCCTGATGGAGCTGAAAGCCACCTAATACCCCTGATGGAGGTGAAAACCACCTGATGTGAGGGTTTTGAGGACTGAGGGCCTGATTCAGAGGCGCACGCTGTTTGCGTGCACTCGCTCTGAATCAGGGCATTACTTTTTTTTACAGCCTCCAGGCCGCTCGCACAGCTGTGGGTGACCACCCACAGCCTGTGCGAGCGGCCTGGCGATGGTCACAATTATCGTGACCATCGGCCTTGCGGCAAGACCCTGCGGGAGGGTCTTGGCTCCCGCAAGCCTGAGTGGACTTCCTGCTCTAATAGAGCAGGAAGTCCACTAATGACATCATTGGTGATGTAAGTAGGGCCGCCCACAAATGGCAGGCATTCCTAAGGGAATGCCTGCATTTGTGCAGCCACTCCCCCTCCCCACCAACAAAATGGGGCGAGCTGTCAATCAACATCGACAGCCGCCCCGTCTTGTATTGAGCCCCGGAGCGATGGAGCTGCTGTTGCTGACTGGGGCTTGTGCATGCGTTCGCCAGAGGTGGCACATGTGCAGGGGCCAAACATCAACCCGCTTGCGCGCACTATGCGCTCGCAAGCAGGTCTGAATCAGGCCCTGAGTTTGAGTCAAGATACTGTAAGACAGCCATTGTGGTGGGACTACAAATCACAAAATGCCCAGTCTACTGCCTACTGCTTCACATGCTGGGAAATTGCTCCACCAAAGATCTGCCCACAGACTCAGTCGCTGGTGCCCCAGGCCCCCACCTCCCATGCCCTTTTACCCGCAGCTCCATCTAGTTCATCCTTCCTGACATCCAGCTCCTGGAAGATCTGCAGCCGCGCTTTTGCTTGGCCTCGCAGCACATGTCCGTGGCTAGAGATGCCGCCAGGGAGGAGTGGGACGGGGTGTTGTGGGTGAGGGGGGTGCCGTATGTGTCATACTGGCATAAGAAGCTGCTGAGGAGCAGTGACACCAATGAGTGGGAACAGTGATGCCAATGAGTGGGATAGATGCAAGTGGCAGCTGATGGTCTGCCGTGGAGCCCTCCACTAGTATATGCATATGACAGCTTCTCAGGAGGTGCCGTGTATTGGGGGCCATGACGGTACACCCAAGGAACATATTTACAGCCCTAAGTGGGGTGAATATATTTTGGGCAATGGAGAAGGTGCCCCTGCAGTGCTGGCACCTGGCGGCAGGCGCCTCCATTGTCTCCCATAGTTCTGTTCCTGGCTTTATTTATTTGCATATCAAACCTCAATATCACATAGAAAATATTGTCTATATAGAGTAATAATTCTCAGCAGTGATTAGATGTAGTGGGAAAAAAAATCACTGCTCAGTGTTTGCACATGAAATATAATTGAAATAAGTTTAGTGTAAAAATGTTATATGTGATGATCTTTAAATACTGTAGGTTCTGTTTTTTATGGGATTAAAGGTGGACACAGTTGGTGCATGTAAGAAAATAACCTTCTCCACTGGAAACAACCTATAATAAAGATGTAGAGATAAAATACTGTATATCCTTAGAAATGTTTCAATAAAAACATATATGGTATATCTAAAATATTTAAATGTTCTCTTGATTTAGAAGGGTTCTAAATGAAGCCATTCTGTACTGTAGCTAAGAAAGTCACATGAAGATCCTTATGCACCAGCTTCTGTAGTACTAGCCCACCCACCATGCGGGCAATGCACATATTTTACAGAAAACAGTACAAGCCTATGCTCTTGAACAGCCAGCGTAATAACATATTCATGAGGCTGTATTCTGCATGGACCGTGCCCAACACCCTTGAGGTAGCCACTGAATATTCTAAACATCATCTCCTTCCTGATGTATTCGGAAGCTACAATAAGAGTAGCAGTGTATATATAATATTGTACTGTAGCTCACAGTCACACTAAGGTGGTTGCAATAGCGACCTGCATTATTCCCTACTCACATGTAACCTGTGACACCTGGAACTCGGGACCTGTAGTGTTTGTACTGTGTAGTGAGAATTAATAGTGTAACTACCTGCAAGTGTCGTTTTTCTAATTACAGCACAGGCTTCCTATTGCAATTTATTGGCGTGCTACAAAATGCACTGTGATAAGAACAATATTTCATATAAGCATTCTAGTATGTGTATTCAGTCATTAGCAGCTCTGTGGTACATTGCAGATACAGTAGCAGGTCATTTATGGAAAATGTCATTATAGTGCGGCACCTTTTGTACAAGGTCCAATCACCTATTGAACATAATGGCCAGCTGTGACAGCTGTGTTTTGAGACTTTTACGCAGTTTTGATAAGAGTGTAAAGCATTAGACCAATGCTAGTGGAGACGGTTTAATATTGGATTCGCTATAAATGGCCAGGTCTGTGTTATAGGTACAACAGCCCCACTAATAAAATTCAGATTGATCCTATGCATAAATGATTCAACAGTAGTTTTTTTTTTTTATGTGTTTGTCACTTCCTGGGATCATAAAGTAAGGTTGAGATTATGAGTAATCAGGTAACGTGAGGCTTCACCCTGGTATTATTCCATACTGGCCTTCCTTCTGTATATGCAATGTGCAAGGATTTTCTTTATGAAGCTTTGAGTCTGAGCTTATGGCACTTTATTGTACCAACTTGTTAAGCAGACACTGCATCACTACGCCAAAGGTCATTTCAATAGTCATACCCGATTAGATGAACTTTAAAAAGCAAATGGAAATATACAGTAAATTCACAAACACATAGGCCTCTTTAGGTAGCTACTATATTTATTTAAGCATTGATTTTAAAGCTAAATAGGCATATTCACACTGGGTAGATTTCTAAGAGTAGGAGATCTCCAGAAAATGGCAATCACTATTCAGGATCTCCAGAAAATGCAAATCACTAGTCAGGATCACTAGGGAAAAAAAGCCAATCACTAAAATCTCAAGAAAATGAGCACTATTCAAGATCTTCAGAAAATGCCAATTACTAGTCAGGATCCCTAGAAAAAAACAATTACTATTCAGAATCTCCAGAAAATGCCAATCACTAGTCAGCGAATCTCCAGAAAAGCCGATCACGAGTCAGGATCTCCAGAAAATTCCAATCACTATTCAGTTTGGTCACCAAGCAATTTGCAGTAAAACACATCTGAGACCAGGATGACGCTAACTTTTATATAGATATTCTATATAGACATGTATTCGTGTATTTTATAAGCATCAACATAGTCTTATATAATTGTGAAGGCACATGATCATAACTTAATCTGATATTTATATTGATGAATAAGATAGATAAATATAATCTCTCTCTCTTCCTTGGATAAGGTGGCATCAGTTATATATCTGTAATACTACGGCATGCTGGATCAGAGCTGTTTTGCTGAAAAAATGTGCTGACAAGTTTTCTAAATTAGCTGGAACTGTTCCGTATTCCAACCCTTTCCAATTACTTATCTGTCTGTAATTGATACTTTGATACTTATAGTACAGTGACAACTTTAGCGTGATAAAGTAGAAGTATACTAAAAACCCAAAACGTAATGCAACATCTGTAGATGAGTTGAACTGCTGTTATAACGAAGACAAACAACAGTGTCATACATTAAAGCTGTAGTTGATGTTTTATGACTTTTATTCTATCAATGCGACAAATATACCAATAAAGCGTAAGCAACTGACTTGGAAAGACTAAGAAGTAAATGCACAATACTTAAAAATGAAGTCCACATAACGCAGATATTTAGAATATGAAAATGAATAATCACGTTGCCACTAGTGAACTGCAATGAAACAAAATGACACATGGTTAATTCACAGAAGAATGAGAGCACAGGGCGATGACACTGGCATTGATTGAGTTAATAACCTGGTAACATATAGAAACCATTCATATTTCAAATATGTAGAAAGCTTATGCAAACAGTATACATATAAAACTACAGACGTAAAAAAATACACACGAAAAAACCTTTCAGGTTCTTTTTCATCTCGGTGGGTTTAGTGATTTATCTACTTTGGGGTAATGGTGCGTAAAAGTGGTGGTTATCTCAGGGAAGAGAGGGGGAGGAGGGGGCTCTTCCTTCGCTGACGTCACATGGAGAATTTAAAAGGGGGCTAAGGAGATCCCAGGAGCAGAAGTAGAAGTAGACTCAGCAGGTTCCTTTGCACTGATAGCTCGTTCTCTGAAATCAGCTTGAAGAGGTTACTGAAGAAATGCAGTCCTGCCGTGTGCGTTGTGCCCTGACCCTGCTCTCACTGGCCTTGGCTGTCAGCTCAATCTCCGCTGCACCTACAGACCCGAGACTCCGCCAGTTCCTGCAGAAATCACTGGCAGCAGCAGGGAAACAGGTAAGGACTATTGATGCTTTCTGTCACCGACTATAAACAGTCACTCATAGCACCAACATTTTTAGGGAACTTTTAACGTTCTGATTTACAAGCTTTAGTTATATGCAAACTTTCCTTTGCCATACTACATATGATGAAAATGTATGCTGCCTTATTGTATAGAACAATGCAGGCATCTGCAGCTCTAAAGCAGCAGGTTATGGAACTCAACCAATAAAGATGTGCACCGTATCACTATATATTGGCTTCTGTTATAGTCGTGCAGGGGTGATTTGCAAACATTTTATTATATCCTGGAATGTGATGAAGTTTTATTAAAGCCCCGATCAAGTTCTGATGTCTGTAGAGTCGTGTGCCGTGCTTTAGACTGCCAGGCGATATAATAATCTGTAGACACCAGCAGGGCTGAGCTATCCACGGTGCTGAACACACAATGCACTCTGCATGCTGTTAACAACATTTGTTTTCTCTTGTAATCATCTGAATTAGCAATTTTATTTGTTGAGATGACTGTATGGGATGACATTTGTAGCACTTAGAACAGCTATTAATGTCCCTGTTTTTCTATTTAAAAACACGATCAGTAATGGAGTTAGGGTTACTGCTAAAACACACAAGTACGCAGCAACGGTGGTGAAAAGTTCAGACTTCCCGTCAGTTTCAGTACTTCGGACAGCTCCGGGTCTCTCAACTGGAGCCCTGTAGCTATGTATGTGGGAGATAATGCTGTAGCTGAAGTATAAACCAATGTGATAATGATAATATTGTTGACAGCAGTCACGCCATGCATACTTGTTAAATTCATTAGTATGGTGCTTCATTTTCATGGCAGTATACAAAAGAATAGTTATTAGTAAATAATGTCCATCTTCAATTGTTTCATATGCACCTTAGCTCAGAGGGTAGATTAGAAATATTGTTGTTAATAGTGTATTATTATTTACTACTTACTGTATAAATGTTAGCATATTCTTATATTGAATATTGGCAAACTAACACATCTAATCACTCTGTTTGCAGGAGTTGGCTAAGTACTTTCTGGCAGAATTGTTATCAGAACCATCCCAGACAGATAATGAAGCCTTGGAATCAGATGACCTGCCCAGAGGTGCTGAACAAGATGAAGTAAGGTTGGAACTAGAAAGATCTGCAAACTCCAGTCCAGCTCTAGCACCCAGGGAACGCAAAGCTGGATGCAAGAACTTCTTCTGGAAAACATTCACATCTTGTTAGCCTCAACCAGCCACCCTTCATTCTGGTCCTTTATTTTCCTACTCCTTAAATCCCAAATAAAGCCTTTACCACACAAGCCGAAGACTGTAAATACCACACACAGTTATGGTGAATAAAAATGTTAATTTGGAGTTGTTTAATAAAACTTTTAGTTGAAATTGTAAATGATTTGCATGAGTCATGATTTATCAATGGTCCTTATGATATGCACTTCTAATTTTCACAGATTTTCTATTTTTAATTATATGTTGCTTGAAAGTGTGTTTTTAATGATAAATGTTAAATTTTTCCATTGACACAAGCAGTCTTGAATTACAAAAAAAATGTAATTCAGTTTCATAGGGGACTGCACAAACACAGTAATCATACATACGTCCTTGCTCTTGAAAATGTCATGTTACTGGAGGAGTGGATATCATTAACCATTTAATTTATGGAGAGAATAAGAAGCAGTGTTGGGCAGAACTACAAGCAGATATGTACGATATTCTAAATGGAAGACACAGTAATCAGCTTGCATTGTTTAAAGAGAGCAAATGGTTTAATCCTCTTCTTTGTTTATAACATTTATTGCAAAGATCTAAATGATTTGTAGTTATCTTTTTCATAGAAACCCCAGTGGAAAAAAAAGACTATAATGATATAATTACCCCAAATAATATGTGGCTTGAACTTCTCTTCAGTGTGCTTGTTCACTATGTGAACATAATGGTTGCTATTTTGAATTGAACGTTTTCTTTCTTCTTTCTTTAACACTTTACAATTTAGATTCATTCCTACAGTGTGATTAGCTGGATAAAGGTAGAGTTTGATGCAGTCATCAGGTTCTTGAACCCGTTATTCCCACAGATGTTTATGGATATATACTTGGAATACTGAAGTCAGCTATTAGTACATGGAATTATTTTATGGCACAGTGAACAAAGAGCAGATTTTCAACTTATGTCTATCGAGTCATGGTCCTACATATATTATATTACCACTTTGCCACATGTTTCATCAACACCAGCTGGTCCATTACCTGACAGGGCCAGAAGAAGGATTCTAATGTTTACTTTTTAGTGCTCATATAAAATGAATTATTACTGTATTTAACATCAAAGAAGTGCTGCTGCTTAGCTATGCACAGATAAATAGTCCTTGATTGTGCAGTGATTACCAGCAGAGTTCGGTTTGCATGGTTTTGTCCAATTTGATTATCTGCAAGGTTTACGGCTTATGTTAATTTGGGAATACTCCGCTGGAGTTTTGGCATTAGGTGGTTATTAATTATGTCCAATGGGTATGAACTAGTTAATCTGGTAACATTTACCTAGTAACCTTATAACATCAATAACTGTTCACAAAAACCATAACAGAGTTGGTTATAGACCAGTCAGATGGTTCAAAATGATTCCATATATTACAGCATATTAATCAGGCATATTGACTTTCAATATAGATTTTACAAAGAATGCAGTCCTATATCTTCCATGCTTCCATATATTACTGTGCAACAAAATCAATTTAAAGGAAAATAGAATCACCATTTTTTATAATAACATGCAACAATACAATAAGTAGGAAAAGCAAGGCGATTTCTCACAGTCAAAATATTACATCAAAGATGAGCAGAATCGTCAATCAACTATGTTTATAGAATATGTAAGTGAAAAAGAATCAAAAAGTGAGAGAGAGTAGGAAAATAATAGACAGAAGAGAAGGAGGAAAGGGAGGGTAAAGGTCAAGGGATGCATACATTGTAGGTATGCAGCAGTTAGAAGGAGGCTTATGGGTCTGCCGGAGAAACAGAGGGAATCGTGATCACTCAGGAATAACCAATGGAACACTTAGAGCAGGGGTAAATGAGCCTTATACATGAGGGGATTCTTGAAGAATCCAGCTAAACCAGACCGCCATGAACTTAGATATTGTTTATGGTTATATAGAAGTCAAGATGGTGACACCAATCTCAGTCCGGGTGAAGGAAGTAGAGAGTGCCATCACACCGGAACCACTGCTCTGATTACATTATTAAGATTCTGGGGCAGCAATTTTTTTTATAGCTGGAAATAGAAATGTCTGAGTAGGACAATAACCAAAATTTAGGACCCGGGGGAACAGAGTAACCCAGAATTTCTGAAGCCAAGACTAAGACTTTCAGCCAGAATGGAACTATGAGGAGGCAGTCCCACTATATGTGAATCAATGTTCCCTATACCATATTTCAGTATAATATGGTAACAGACAGCTCAGCAGGATTTATAGATACTTTAAACCATGTGAGTAGGAACAGTTTGGTGAGAGCACAAGGTAAGAGGCAAAGTGTCAAATCTGCAAAAAAGACCCAGTAATCTTTGTCAGTAAGTAAAGAACCAGTAATCTTTCAGCCTTTTTAGTAAAACAACAGCAGGGCACCTTCAGGAAATGCTGACAGGGCTTGTCAGAAAGGGAGAGTTTTGTAAGATGGAAGTGTAGCTTCCAAGTCAGCTAAAATGGAGGCTGTTACAGTGCAGACCCTAGTTAATAAAACAGGAAAACCCCTATGAGTGTGGTTGTGAAGGGAGAGAGAGGCAAAAAAATCACCTTGGTAGTCCTGCAAACCTAAACTGAGCCTGCAATGATCAGCAAGCCAGCACCCTGTCAGGGGGTACAGCTGCAGAAAATCCCTTCTTATGGCATATCCTCAGGCAGTGAGAGCCAGAACCACTATGTTTGGTAAAGCTGACACTCAAATGGCCCCAGCGGCATAATTCAACAGGTCCTGGACAGGTATAAAGGAACTTGAGGGTGGTCTGTCCAAGCAAGATGATGGTGTCTCTGGATCCTGGGCGGGAAGAGCTCTGAGACTGTAAGCGGGCAGACAGGCAGCAACCTGCAGGTATGCATGAGATGTCCCTTGGCTCTGCTGTCGCTATCCACTGGCAGCATCGACCTCCATAAGTGGTAAGGGTCCATGGGGGGCCAACAATAAGTAGTGGGGGCTCCCAAACAGCTTCTTATATGGGCTTGCACCGGGAGCTCAGGAGAGATGTGTTTGCTCTGGCTACCTGCTAGGACATTCCCCCAGTGTTACCATTTTTAATGAGAGCAAATGCATATTGTATTATATCTTTAAATATTACACAAGTACTGTACTCCTGTTTTGCTTTAGCACATCTAAATAGGAAAAAACGTGGAACTAAGTTTTATATATTCTTTGTTTGTCCTAAGCGGCTGTCTTTTCACTGTTTTGTTGCATGACTTGCAGGGTAACACAAAAATAGAGGCCTACCTTACTGCATTCTGTGCCTTTGACATATACAGTATCTACAGAAATGAAGAATTACAGCATTATGGTCCTTGTAGGCAGATACTTACCAAATGGTCCTTTGTAGGCACATGAACAATAATTACACATTATACTGCAGGGATATTAGATCAGGTTATATAATATATTTTGTTCTGTTATCAATGTAGGAGTTGCACCAAAATGAAATACAAGCAATATGAGGATCATGTTATACTGTTACTTTGTAACTCTCAGAATTTCATATGGCTAAAAAATATTTTTTTTCCAACTACAGCACTATGATTTGAAAGGGAGTATCACTTATGAAACTATGAAGATTTGCCTGGGTGTGGAAATTTAGTTTCATGTACAGAACATAATTATGTGAATTGATCATTCGCAATGATTTGTCAATGTGAATTGGTGAATCATGAGTTACTCACAGGTTTTAGAAACTCGAGTGCTTTTGTGCAGTGGAATCTGTTGTGCACTTTTCTGCAAATGGATGTAACATGCACTTTCAACTTGTTAACCTTAATTTTTTATTCAACCTGCCAGCAAAACTAGATGCAGTCTGTACTACTTTGTATGCAGCAGTTGTGTGAAAATATGCAAACGTTGCAGCCGCCGGGATTTGTATTGAGACGCCCACCGGCCACTTTGCAAATCGAATAGACTGCTCACAAAAACGCAGCTATATCCCAGATTAGTATATTATTGGACTCCTGAGTAATCCTTTGGTCATACAGAATGGCCGCGGAAACTGAGACACTGGAGCCATTTTCATTGTCTATGGTATCACAGTCGCAGGCAGAGACAATCCCCAAAAACGATCATGACATGCCTACATTGGAATCACCACTTGCCCATTGCCACCCTCAAATGGTCCCTTTCTGTCAAACTTGATGCATGCACAGTGTGATGTAATGGTGCAAGTTGAGGCACCTGGTGTCACCAGTACTAAACTACATCTTGGTGCTTTTGTGTATTGCAAATGATCTCTTAAATATTCAAGGTTACAATTGTCAATAGGGTTCTGCTGAAAAATGAATTATTTACAACAAAAAATATATCCTATTGAATGTAGTTTCTGCTTGTCACAAAATAGCTCTTTGTTCCAAATCATTGTAGTGTTAGACTTATCATGGTTCAGTAAGTTTTTTAATAATTCACTTATTGTTCTTGTGAATTTAGTATTGTGTGAGGGAGATGTTTAAGAAAACCCAATTATTATTTTTCATTTGTTATTTTTTCTATATTTTTTTTTAAATAAATGTCAGCCACAGTTTGGGGGGTTCCTGATTATCACATTTCTATTGGTAGCATTGAAGATACATTTAAAAGTTGCATAGGGTAAATAAAAAAACTATTCACCTCAGGAAGTGCTTTATTAGACCTCAGAATCAAATAATACAGTAGTAAATTTTATTAAGATCATATATACTGTATGGAAAAAAAAATATAAGCATAAATCACATAAAAAACATATATAAATCAACAAACTATGGGGGGAATTCAATTCAGCGCAATGATGAGTAGCTGCGGGAGCGAGATCCCACAGCTATTCAATTGAGTGCGCTGTGTGCCTTGTCGGGAAGCAGGTAATTCAGAGAATGTTGGTTCTCGCAACTTAACCTGGGTGTTAAAGCGCGATAACCGGCATTCTCCAACTAAAGTGCTGGGTGCGCGGCTGTTAGCGACGCGCTAAGCTGGCGAACAGCTGCGTGCCCGGCCCTTTTTGTTGGATTTCTCCTCACACCCCCAGGGGAGTGCGAGAAGAAATCCTTTGCCCGCAAAAACAGCGTGTTGAATTGAATAGCTCCGGGAGCTCCATCCCGCAGCTATTCTACATCGCACTGAATTGAATTCCCCTCTATGCATCCAGTCTATCTATATCTGGAAAATATTTCATTAGTATCAAGTATAGGCATTCAAAAGTTCCCTTTTGTTAATAGAAAAAAAGGCTCTTTGAAGTAGAAAAAAATGTCTCTGCCTCTGACTCCGTTAATGTGCAGTTCCTGATAATAATTGTAACAGAATAAGTCTCCATGCAATACTGAAGTATCAACTCCAATAGCAAATGTGATTTCCAGCCAAGATAGTCTGCAGTGTATAAGATGTTTAAAATGTCCCTGTCATGTTTCTCTGTCACATGGCGGTTTCCTCAAAGGGTTAGTATCAGTATTGAAGATACATTCAGACAATACACTATACATGGCTGTGAATGTGCATACTTACGCCGGATGTAGTATATTCAGTCAACATTTAGAATGTCAACATTTAGAATGTCTACACCAAAATATTGATATGGCCTGGATGTCTACATTCAGAATGTCAACATGTACAGAATGTTGACATGTCAAATGTAGACATTCACAATGTCGACACTGACATAATGTCGACAAAAAAAATCGGGTGTAGACACTCTGGCTGTCAACATTTTACACTTAGGTAATGGCACTAATGACAAGTACAGAAAAAAATGCTCCAGACAGTGTGAATATAGGGAAAATGAAAAATCAGGAAGGTACTTCTGCAGTATTATTTACACAGTTATGTAGCCTATGCAGTGCGCACATAACTGTGCAGTAGTCTGGTCTACTAATATTCACAATTACAGAAAGCAACCATAGACCTGTTTACCTAATACAATCCAGGAAAAATGAGTATCCAAAGCTCTGTAAGCTACTTTTAAAACACTATGGGGGAGATGTACTAAATTCTGGAAAGTGATAAATTGGAGAGTGATAAACTACTGTACCAGTCACTCAGCTCCTAACTGCCATGTTACAGACTGTGTTTGAAATATGACAGTTAGGAGCTGATTGGTAGGCACTTTATCACTCCAATTTATTACTTTTCAGAGCTTAGTGCATCTGCTCCTGCATGTGGTACAATTGTTGATATTTGCCAATTGGTTCATTTATGCACAGTGGGAATTATTAATTACTGTAGATGAATCTTTGAAAAATGTGGACAGATTTATGACTCAATTCATGAATGGAAAATCCCTAAAATTCAAACTAGTTGCAGAATTAGGCAAAGAAACTCCTGCCTCTCTATATATACATCACAGGCTTCTTGAATCACTTCCCAGTACATAACATTATAGGAGGAATAGCTGGGCGGAGCACATGCACCTTTACACTGTTAAGAGTATTTTTTGCAAACAAATACCCTGAAAAGTGTGCGAAGAGTATTGCAGGGACAGAGCTTTCTCGCTATCTCTTTACCTGCATGCGATATTTGATACTGTATGTGATGTATTCAAATATCACATTGCAATATTGGGTGAATTTATCACATTATATCTGCATCTGTGAGGCGGATTGTGATAAATAGACCCCTTAGTCACGTACCCTTCTATGTGTATTACTATGCCCATTGTGTTTGAAATCTACACATGACTGGAGCAACAGCAAGACAAATATAAGGCACCTAGGGGTATATTTACTAAAGATCAATTTTGAGAAATTTAAAATAGATGAAAATCGATCAACATTGATGTGTTTCTGGGGCTAAATCACACATTTACTAACAGACAATGTTTCATTTGGTTTCTCAAGTATTAGTAAATGTGAGATTTAACCCCAGAAACAAAACATTGATATTGATCAATTTTTATGGATTTTCATCAATTTGAAATAGATCAAAATCAATTAAAATTGACATTTACTAAATATACATCCTTGACTCTATCAGTGAATGTCTTAAGTTGCTTAGCAGTAGCACTGGCGTTACCTTTTCCAAAGTCCTATTACTAAAGCAACAACCTCCCAAAACATACTGAGCTACAGTAATCAACTTTTAAACACTTCCAACATCAATTAATTAATATAACCCAGATCAAGAAAATTAAAGATGTAGCACAAACTAGGAAGTGTTTACCAAGTGACATAGATGATTCTAGAAGGTCTACGCCTAGTTCTAATGTTACAGCCACCCTCCCCTCCACTGCTCTTCCATTTACAGTTTGCTGAGTGATCACAGCATCACCTAACAGGTGACAGCCATTTCCTTACTATGTGTATATATTTGAAATACTGCATTTTATTTGTATCAGTGTTTTACTGCATTGAGTGTGTATATGTTTATATTACCACACTGTTTGCATATATCTCTTTACTACTGCACTCAGTATGTGCATATGTGTATATTTATTTTCCTGTACTTTGGGTGTGTATTATTGGTTTTGTTTTTGGGAACACAGTAACACTGTACCATGTGTATAACTAGAGATTTTCATGTCTCGAAGCAACATTTTGTAAGGCTCCCATGTGCTGCCCAAATGTAAAATGAAAATGTATGCACGTGACGCTTTTGAAGGAGAGACAGAACCCCAGGTTCAGGCTCGATAGCAGCTGCATCATATGGCAGTTACACCATTTGCAGGTGTGTATATGTATGTCTCTGTATCTATACTTCTTTGCAGGTCTGGTTTAATAAATAATTGTAAGGAAATGTGGTGGAGGCACATGTTTATTCAATATGCCACGGGAAAGTTCCATCTTATGAAATGTGGATAGCACTGCAGATGTCTTATAAAGATAAAGGTTTAAAGAGGAGGCTTAACCCGGGGCACAGATTGTATGCAATGAAACTTGTACAAACATGAATGAGTACATAGAAAGAATGTTACTCATCTCTCAAGAGTTAATTTCAGTTGGCGTTGCTATTTATGATGAAGAGGTAGCTATGGCGATGCTACAAACTCTTGTGCAGGAGTAAAACTTCTTGGTAGTGGTATTAGATTCTAGTACTACAAAGCTAACCACAGAGAAAGTATGTGCAAAATTTTGGGCAGTTCACAGAGTTCATACCCACTGAAACAAATACTGAGAATTCTGTTCCTTTGTCTGAGAGTTGAAAGTACAAATAGTTTAAGATCAGATGTTTAAAATTTCACAAAGTTGGGATACAAACATCAGATTGCAGATTAAATGTATCAAGTACATCTCATCACTTAAGTGTGACAGTGGGAATGAGTCAGCCTTGAATGTAGCAGACAGCCACCTTAGAGACTGCTAGTTCATGGATTCAGGAGCCACAAGGCATTTTAGTTATAAGAATTGATTTAAGTCATTAAGGCCATATTAGTCAACTACAGTCTGTAGTGTTGGAGAAACTATCTTATATACTACTCATGTTGGGACAATTACACTATGCCTAAGAGCTGGAGGCAAGACAACCTCATTGCTGTGAGTGTTCTTGAGCAGAAAGGATACAGAGTCCATTTTGCAAAGGGGCGGTGTGGTGTGTACAACCAAAGAGGGACTGATATTGCAGCAGCAACCTGATACCAACAATTATCTACCCTTGGCACTGTAAAGTGCTGTGAAATGGTTGCTGAAGAATCCACCTAATCAATGGAACTGTGGCACAGGCAGTTGGGGCATCTAGGCTATGATGGAATACTGAAGCTTCAGAGTGGTATAGTGGCTGGGATATTAGAGGACAATCCTGAAAGACCAATATGTAGGCACACAGAACCTACCCCCCTGCCACACCAAGCCTACCCCTTCACCCCCCCTGAATACTTGCATTCTGGCTCTGTGTTGTGAATACAGCACAGTCAAAGCTGCTGCATAGAATGCAGAGTGACTCCTGATGCCTGACATCAGTTATCAGAGTCATGGACATGATGTGTCACAGGACGCTGATGAGGGGACTCAGGAGCTGCTCTTCACTCTATGCAGCAGCGCTGACTGTGCTGCTGCATTCACAACACAGAGCTGCAGCAGGGTCACATTGACCCTGTGTGGGCAGGGGCAAATGCAGGATTTTCTTTTTTTTCCCCAAATATATATATATATATATATATATATATATATATATATATATATACACATACGTGAGTATTAAACATGCACACACACACATATATATAATATAGGTAGCAAACATATACATTATATAAAATATACACACTAACACACACATATGCAGTATACAAACACATTAACACATACATACACACATATATACACACTAACACATACACAGTATACACACACTAACACATACTGTCAGGGCCGTAACTAGGGTGGTGAGGCCGGTGCATCGCACATAGAGCAGGAGCCCTTTGGGTGGAACTGGCCACTACCACCATGGAACTGTAAGTGCCCTCAATGCCTAGAGCCCACTGCAATGCATATTAGTAGCGGTGCACCCAGCCCTTTACTGCCAGGTGCACCGCTAATAATATATATTGGAGCAGGTCGGTGCCGGTGACCGTCTCTTGCAGAAGAGCTGTGGACTAGTGGGGTACCCCATTTTAGAGCGGGTACAGGCGCGCTCCTCCAAATTGGCATCTCATTGGCTGGCTCCTAAGCAGGGAGTTATCTGGGTCCTCACAGTCCAGGCCTTCTCCTAGTGTCCCAAGGTCCTCATCAGCAGCAACGACAGCAATCCTGGGCAGGTCTGGTCAGCAGTGCAGTCCTCCGCATCACTCCCCAGCGGTGTCCTCTTCAGCGGCAGCACCCTCCCAACAAGCGGCTGTCTCCCAGCATAAGCCCTCCAGCTCTCCTCTTCTGGCGCTGTCTTCTTTGTTGCCCTAACTGTCCAACGGTCCTCTCACGGGAGTTTCAGCTCTCTTCATCCAACACTCAGCAATGACATGCGTGGTGGTCAGGTTCCTGCTCCAGCCCGACAGTCTTCAATCAGCAGCAGCCCATCACAGCAGGCACCAGTGGGGCAACTTCCCAGCTCCAGGGGTCCTCCAACTAGCAGGCAAGCTCCTCCTCCAGATGGCCAGGCACACCAGGTCCACGAAGTAGCAGGGGGTATGGGTCTCAGACAGCAATTGCCCCTATAGCAGCACAGGGTTTCCTCACAGCAAGGGAGTGGTAGACAGCTGGACTCTGGGACTTTGTACCACAGCAGCACAAGTACCCCTGATGGTAAGTCTCTCTAGACAGCGGATGCAGAGTCTGCAATGGTGTCCCCACTGGGGTAATTGGGTGCTCAACTCTGCTGTCCAGCAATCATCCTCCTACCTTCAGTTGGGCCTCCTCTTAAGCTCTCACCTCTAACTTTAGCTGGCCTCCTGGCTCCTGTATCATTGGTAAGGGGCTCCTAGTAAAAACCTGCACCTTGGGCCCTCTGCCACACAACCTAGGGCAGCCAATCAAAAGAGTCCACTTTAGGAGGTGTCCTTGGTTACTGGCCAAATATCAAATCTTCTTCCTGGGCTGCGCAAGCTCAGAAGTCCCAGAGAGGGAGAGAGAGAGGTCACCAGCCAATACTGTAGCATAATGTGCACGGACACTACTGAGTGGCATAATGTTTATAAAGGGCTCTACTGTGTGGCATAATGTGTATAAAGGGCTCTACTGTGTGGCATAATGTGTATAAAGAGCTTTACTGTGTGGAATAATGTGTAAGGGGCTCTACTGTATGGGATAATGTATAAGGAGCTCTGCTGTGTGGCATAACATGAATAAGGGACACTACTGTGCGGTGTAATGTGAATAATGTTGCACTACTGTAAAGCGTAATTTGAATTGGGGTACTATTGTGGGATCATGCCCCTTTTTTGGGCGCGTGCTGTCCCTATTTAAAATATGGGCGGGGGGGGCACCAATGCTTTTCTGGCACAGGGCACCAAAATGTCTAGTTACGGCTCTGCATATTGTGTATACAAAAAACACATACATACACAATAAAACAATACACATACACACATTTTTATGCCCCAGGGTGGTTGCCCCTGTCGCCTCCTCCCTTATTCCGGCCCTGCTACCTACTATCATCATCCACTCATTTAAGTTTTTATATCTTCATAGTTATGTTTTTTGTTCTTTTTTCAAATTGTTATATGCAATTTAAATTTGTATCTTATTTGCATATGTGTTGGGTGTAAATTAATTATACCACACAGAACAATAAATAGAATTTTATAAATTATTTGGAATATTTTTTTTTTACAAAGAAATCCGATGGCCATCTGGTATTATAAATAAATATATAAATAAATATCGAATGCTCCTATATTGTCCCTGCTAAGGTGAGTACATTATATACTACTATAGCACCTTATTGTTGGGTACATTGATCTACACCATGGAGACTTGCTACTTTTGTCTCCTCTGATTATTTGATGACTTCAAAAGCAAACTAAATATATCATATGCAAAATCTGCATTGTGTTTGCAACCACCATAAGACCAAGGTGAAAATTGTGTCCAACACACACTACTCATTTTAATAAGGTGAGTACATGACATAATCTTACAGCACAATATTATTGGGTACTGTCACGCTTGGCGCTGGGGGAGTGGAAACTCTGGGTCCGGGTTGCAGGAGGAAACGAAGGCGAGGGGCCTGGATATATGTTCTCCTCATCCACAGCTCTCGAGTGTTGACGAGACCTGGGCAATGGTGCAGAGTCTAACCCACAGGATGGTGTTCGCCAGTGACCCCTCCAATCGGGATTTGGGCTTAGCTGCACCCTGTGAGCAGGTCGCGGTCCTTTGACCAGGTACCCGAGCTCAGTGGGAATTGGAGACACAAATAACCGTGGCCCTAATAAGAGATGCCTAAGGTTTAAGGCACTGTGGAGTGATCCACAAACAACGTAAAGAAGTCTGGCAATACTGTAGCACAAAGTTCACTAGTGACACGTTTAACACAGAGGCAGATATGGTAATTCACTGTTGTATGAAGTTCACTAGAGGCTCGTTAGCACACAGGCAGCTGGTAATTAACTGTTGCACCTGGTTCACTAGAGACTTGTTTAGCACACAGGCAGATGGTAATACACTGTTGCATGAAGTTCACTAGAGACACGTTTTAGCACACAGGCAGATGGTAATTCACTGTTGCACAAAGTTCACTAGAGACACGTTTAGCACACAGGCAGATGGTAATACACTGTTGCAAGAAGTTCACTAGAGACACGTTTAGCACACAGGCAGATGGTAACTCACTGTTGCACAGGGATCACAGTAACGTCTTGGCACACAGGCAGAGATGGAACACACTGTAGAGGAAATAAAACGCCAGGAACCTGGACCGGAACTCAACTAGGGACTAGGAGACAACCGTTGTTCAGGCAGTTTGCAGAAAGGTGGAAGCAGGCTATATACCCCACAGAACCCTTTGATAGGTGCACAGCGATCAGCTGATGCTCACCTATCCCAGGCCAGAAGTACAGTCACATGGGCCGACTGACATGGCGGCGCCCATGCCGGGAACCCCGAGTCCAGACACCGGACCGCCCGCAGTCCCCTATGCACGGGGAGAATGCTCAGCGTCCTCTCAGCCGCCGCGCCAGCTGCCCGACCGCCCGGGAGATCAAAGGAAGCCGGCGAGGAGGTAAGGCCGTGCTGATCCCCGGCAGAGCCCTGACAGGTACATTGATCTGCACCACGGAGGCTTGTTATTTTCTCTCCTCCGATCTTCTGATGATTTAAAGTTGACCGACCACATTTCACGCAATATCTATATTGCATTTGCAACCACCATAGGACCATGGTGAGAATTCTGTCCCACGCCTACTACTCACTTATAAATGGTGAGTGTACTTTTGTTCCTGAAAAATAATTTTTCTTTAATAAGTTATACACTATATGTTGTTTTTTTCAGTTTTTTCTTTATATGATCATTTCAAAATACTTCGACAAAATACAAAAGTTAGGTATAAGTGAACCAATTATGTTTATTATTACACATGGAACAGTGCAGAAGTAAAGCTGGTACTTTAAGCAGGCTTATAACACAGGATACAAAAGATCAACAATGGCCCAGTCTAGGAAAATAATTCAGGAATGGATAATTCGCTGCTGATATATGTCAGGAAACAGGTGATTCAGGTTTTCCAGATAGCACTGGAGCAATACTGGAGCAGGTTTTCCAGATAGTACTTGACAAATGCAGGTAACCAGGAGACTGGAAGAACATTAGAATGCAGTTGGTAAATGCAGGTAAACAGGAGTCTGGAACAACAGCAGAATGCATTTGGTAAATGCAGGTAACCAGGAGACTGGAAGAACAGCAGAATGCAGTTGGTAAATGCAGGTAAACAGGAGTCTGATACAACAGCAGAATGCAGTTGGTAAATGCACTTGGTAAATGCAGGTAACCTGCAGACTGGAAGAACAGCAGAATGCATTTGGTAAATGCAGATAATCAGGAGTCTGGAACAACAGTAGAATGCAGTTGGTAAATGCACTTTGTAAATGCAGGTAACCATGAGACTGGAAGAACAGCAGAATGCACTTGGTAAATGCAGGTAAACAGGAGTCAGGAACAACAGCAGAATGCAGTTGGTAAATGCACTTGATAAATGCAGGTAACCAGTAGATTGGAAGAACAGCAGAATGCACTTGGTACAGTAAATGTAATTTGTAAATGCAGGTAAACAAGAGACTGGAACAACATTAGAATGCTCTTGGTAAGTTCAGATAAACAGGGGTCTGGAACTACAGCAGTAGCCATGGCAGCCAGGAGCACAAGAACACCACAAGAAGCACTGCAACTGACTTGAGGAATCTGACATAGTGATGCTGACATGTTGATCTGGCCCAGAAAGCACTGTGGAGCAGGTTTAAGTCAGAAAGTCACAGGTGCAGCCTATAGCTGCTGTATCAGGTAATTAACACAGACTTGCAGGATCACAAAATAACATATGTGACCAGACTTGCTGGAACAATGTTAAGTAGCATCACTCAAGAGAGCAGCCCCACTGGTGAGACAGTGATACTGCAGCGTATTGTGAGACCCTCTCCTTTCTTCAGATCTGGGAGTTATTGTTTAATTTAGATTTGCACAAACTTGCGTTTGATATGTGGTTGACATGCAGCTGATATGGTCATCAAGTCTTTGCATACTTATCTTATTATAAAGGAATGTAGTATATGAAAGATATCAAATCGACAAACAGAAAATAATGCCAACTACAGAGAAAACAGTACAAATTTCACTTCAATTGTTAAAAAACACCAATTGGTGTATTTAAATTAATTTCTGAACCTTTAGTTCCTGTTCAACCCATACCTGCTGACTATATAGCATAGCAGCTCCCGACAGATACTGGAGGGCAGGTGGGAGGTATGGTCTGCATGGCAAAAAGCATTACATCATTGGTGGCCTACCACCATCTGTACAATGCATGATGACATGATCCACCATGAATTGCATCATGGAGCCCCTCAGACTGACCTCTTCCTCTCTAGGGAAGAGGGCAGATCCAGTATGGAGTCTTTGTAAAGTGCCAGAATAACATATTGAAAATGTATTCATTTCTGGACTACATCAGTGTTACATCACAATGTAGATGTTTTAATGATTACTTTTCCATCTGTGTTCTCTATTACACAGATAGGTTTTTGATAGTAAATGACTGATTTCACTGTGAGTATACCGTAGGTTTTTGATAGTAAATGACTGATTTCACTGTGAGTATACCCCCCTCCCTCCATAACAAAAAATAAAAAACAGCCGCAGCCCTAGGCATACACACATATCATCTTGGTGGCGTGATTTTTTTTTTTCTGAAGATTTGATGTGAAGATTAATTATTTATTGATTTAAAATGTATTGCCTTGGATGATTTGTAGATTTAGAGATGCTTCACTGACAAACTTGCAAATATAAATGTACCCACCTATGTACAAGATCTGTGAAGGAAGATAGATTTTTGGATTAATATTTCACAATTACAGAGAAGCTGCAGAAATAATGATAATCAGTGTTGCTAAATTTTTCAAAGCTTAATTTTCAGTGTAATTGTTATAGAAAATAAACAGATAAACAGCATCTTGCTAAATTGTGTTGTGCATGTTTGAAGCATCCAAAGAGATGACAATAAATAACAGATATTGTTATTCTTTTTCATGATAGTAAAACTGACCAACTCCCAAACAGTAATAGTGACTGCCACAAGCTGTAGCCCCGCATCTAACACTACATAAAACCCCTGTAGCTACATCTTTAACACTAGCTGACTGACTATGTATGTGAATTGGGATCACTGAGTGCAGCAACTGAAAACATTGTTAATAAAGATATATAAATGTGTTAGCAGTAACTGGCTGACAGCACTGCTCCTAGGGTAATTGTTTTAATTTAAATAGCAATTGGTACTAGTATCTTCTTTTCTGTCATGAATAAAAATATAATTGCAACCAATAAAAATGGGTACAATGTTTTACGTTTTTTCTCTGAAAATACTAATTAGTGTATTTATTTTAATAAGAGTCGGGGCAATAGGATGCCTCTTTCCCCATTTACGTACAGCAGTGGATTTCAACCTTTCTGCTCAAGTACCCCCACCAAGTCATGTTTCTGGATATATTTTATCATGCACAGGTGAGTTAATATATTTCACTTGATCAGTAATTAATTATCCCTGTTTAAACAGGCAGAATCCAGAAAACATGACTTATTGGGGGGTATTTGAAGAATGCAGTTGAAAACCACTGACCCACAGTAATGGCACGGGTGGAACTGGCTAAAAGAAAACGGGTGGGGTGCTTTTACTCTGCTATGATGCCAGTAATAGAGGGGATAGAGAGCCAGTAATAGAGGGGACAGAGAGCTGAGCTCACACTTCTGCTGTATGCAGTCAGTTTGTGCAGGAGACTGGTGACATCATCATTAGGGTTCACCAGTGTAAAGAGCTCTTTCCCATTTGAATGAATAATAGTGTTACCAGGGGCGGATTGGCAGTTACATTCTGCGGGGAAAATCCCGGTGGGCCGATTGGTTGTGGGGCCACTTTTCCATTGAGGCCCCGCCCTCTTATCCCCGTCACCCGTGGCCGCTGGGTCCTGACACAGACTCACTATTTTTTTACAGGCACCCGGGCTGGCTGACTGTCAGCTCTGCCTCTGCCTTGCCACTCCTGAGCCTCTCTCGCGAGGCCAGCATGGCCTATTTAAACCCCGCCCAGCATGCCTTTGTCGTCACACGCCACGGAGGAGTGAAGAAGAAAAGAAGTGGAGCGGCCTGCGGGTGACAGCGGCAGAGGTAAGTTGTGGTGCCGGCGGGAATGGGAGGATGCCCAGGCAGTCTGTCTCCTCTCTACTCTTCCCTCCCCAGGCTGTGAAGTGTCAAGTTTAATTTCACAGCCTGGGGAGAGGGCAGAGAGGAGAGGAGACATTCTGGCTAGCTGCAGTGCAGGACATTGGGGCTAGGTCTGTCAGGAGAGACTCGGGATGTCTGGGGTGGGGGCCCTTCTAAGGGGGAGAGGAGATGATCTGTCTAAGGGGAAAGGGGGATGAAGTGTCTAAGGGGGAGGGGGTGAGGAGAGATGATCTGTCTAAGGGGGAGGTGGTGAGGGGAGATGATCTGTCTATAGGGGAGGTGGTGAGGGGAGATGATCTGTCTATGGGGGAGGTGGTGAGGGGAGATGATCTGTCTATGGGGGAGGTGGTGAGGGGAGATGATCTGTCTATGGGGGAGGTGGTGAGGGGAGATGATCTGTCTATGGGGAGGTGGTGAGGGGAGATGATCTGTCTAAGGGGGAGGTGGTGAGGGGAGATGATCTGTCTAAGGGGGAGGGGATGAGGGGAGATGATCTGTCTATGGGGGAGGTGGTGAGGGGAGATGATCTGTCTATGGGGAGGGGGTGAGGGGAGATGATCTGTCTAAGGGGGAGGTGGTGAGGGGAGATGATCTGTCTATGGGGGAGGTGGTGAGGGGAGATGATCTGTCTGTGGGGGAGGTGGTGAGGGGAGATGATCTGTCTATGGGGGAGGTGGTGAGGGGAGATGATCTGTCTATTGGGGAGGTGGTGAGGGGAGATGATCTGTCTAAGGGGGAGGTGGTGAGGGGAGATGATCTGTCTAAGGGGGAGGGGGTGAGGGGAGATGATGTGTTTAAGGGTGAGAGGGTGAGGGGAGATGATGTGTTTAAGGGTGAGAGGGTGAGGGGAGATGATGTGTTTAAGGGTGAGAGGGTGAGGGGAGATGATGTGTCTAAGGGTGAGAGGGTGAGGGGAGATGATGTGTTTAAGGGTGAGAGGGTGAGGGGAGATATGTGTCTAAGGGTGAGGGGGTGAGGGGAGATGATGTGTCTAAGGGGAAAGGGGGATGATGTGTCTAAGGGGGAGGGGGTGAGGGGAGATGATGTGTCTAAGGGGGAGGGGAGATTATGTGTCTAAGGGGGAGAGGGTGAGGGGAGATGATGTGTCTAAGGGGGAGAGGGTGAGGGAAGATGATCTGTCGAAGGGTGAGAGGGTGACTGGAGATGATCTATCTAAGTGTCAAAGGGGAGGGGGTGAGGGGAGATGATGTGTCTAAGGGAGGGGAGATGATGTGTCTAAGGGGGAGGGGGTGAGGGGAGATGATGTGTCTAAGGGAGGGGAGATGATGTGTCTAAGGGGGAGGGGGCGAGGGGAAATTATATGTCTTAGGGGGAGGGGGTGAGGGGAGATCTGCTGAACTGGGGGAGATGGACTTTCTGTGGGGGAGGGGTATCTGCTATACTGAGATGATCTGTCTGTGGGGTGGGCTCATTTTGTTCTAAGGAGATATGATAGTTCTGTGGGGAGGGGGGATGCTATACTGAGATGATCTGTTCTAAGGGGAGATTATATTTCTGTGGGAAGGGGTCTGCTGTACTAGGTGGAGATGATCTGTCTGTGGGGAGGGGCTCTGCTACACTAGGGGTGCGGGAGATGATGATCTGTGGGGAGGGGGGTATTCTGTGCTAAGGGGAGATGACCTGTGTGTGAGAAAGAAGGGCTATTCTGTGCTAGGGCAGGAAGACGCCACTGAGGAGACGCAGGATGATGGCGCTAGAGAGGTGCAGGATGATGGCGCCTGGGAGATGCAGGAGGATGGCACTGTGGGGAGACACAGGCGGATGGTGCCAGAGAGAATTGGGGGTGGCACTGGAGAGGCGCAGGGGGATAGCGCTGAAGAAACACATAAGGGGATAGGCTGGAGACACACCAAGGTGATCATGTTGGACACACACATAGAGGACGGTAGGACCACTGGTACTATTAGAAGAAAACACTGGGGCACAGTAATCTTCAGTAAGATTACAATTCTAATGAAACCATATTCTAATGCACATGGTACCAAATGAGCAAATATATTTTATTAATATTAAATTGTTCAATAAAGGAAACTCCCATTTTGTCCTGCCCCAAAACATCTGTTACTATGTATTATCTGGTTAAACCTCTGTTGCATGATGATGACATTGGCTTTATTGCTACACAAACAGGCGGCTTCCAGACCATGTGATCTCAGCATGAATAGTGATCACCGACTCAAGAAACTGCCTGTCCAAGAAGGATCAATTTCTTCAGAGGTTCTCCGCTGCAGAGAGATCATATAGGTAAGAAAATACTCATTCACCTGCTCGCTGTGCTTATTCACTGGAGAGAGGGATTGGGGGAATGGCTATCATCTCCTGAAGCTGGGGACATTTCTCATTAGACCACACCCCTTGTAATTAGGCCACACCCACTTTTCCGGGTGCACGCCTACGGCGCGCGCACATAGGGCCTCTTCCACATTTTTTTCCAGGGCCACTTTTAATTCCCAATCCGCCCCTGAGTGTTACTCAGAGCCGTAACTAGACTTTTTGGTGCCCTGTACCAGAAAGAGCATTGGCGCCCCCTATTTCTCAAATGGGGACAAATCGCACCCGAAAAAGGGGCATGGCCTCATGGGGAAGGGCCAATGAAAAGATGGGGATGCTGGGGAAAAAATAAGAGGAAGCTACAAGTGAGAATGATTTTAAACAGAAAATTGAAAGGCTCGAACAGCGCCCCCAGCCTGCGGTGCCCTGTGCGTTGGCACAGGTCGCACTACCCTAGTTACGGCCCTGATGTTACTGTTATGTGGAGTGCAGTCCTCTGGAATGGAACCTATATCAATCTATGGGGGAGATATACTAAGCCTTGGAGAGAGATAAAGTGGAGAGTGATAAAGTACCAACCAATTAGTTCCTAACTTACACTTTACAGGCTGTGTATGAAAAATGACAGTTATGTAGCCAGTGGTTAATACCTGGCTTACTTAGGGGGCATTGTACATATTTTAAGAATGTTTATGCGTTCTTATAACTCCTTAGGGTGTAGCTGTATGCTCATGACTCTGGGGGAGCTGTGCGGCCCCTCAGTGGGTAGAGAACTATATGTGTATATGGATACTTGACTACAGGGAGTGGTTTTAAGGAAAATTGTTCTAAGAGAATATACTGTTAAATATGGAAATGTTTATCTAAGAAGATACTTATATTTTATTGTTTGTATTAAGAAAAGAATGTGAGGGGAGTATGAGGAATATAGTAAAGGCAGTGCTGTGTTTTTTCTCCTGTCTCGGTGGCAGGAGACAGAATGTTCCAGAATAGCCACGAGCGTTCAGATGACCTCTTGCGCGAGCTGTGAGCGGGAAGAGAGAGGTCGTGCGGCGGTAGTGTAGGTTTATAAAAGGGCTGTGCACAGCGCTGTGAGGCAGAATGCTGTTCCCCCCAGAGCCTGCTGTGCTACTCACCAGAGCGCTAGGAAGCGAGAGCACAGAGTAGCTACAGCGGAGGCCAGAGAAGGGCTTGCCAGGGGCTGATTGGCACTGTGGTCCCAGCCGGAAGCTGTCAGCGGTGACCTGGCTCCGGCGTCATCCATGTAGGAGGAGCCGGCAGCAAGGAGAGAGCGCCAGCGGCTTGGCCGGAGGCAGAGCCGGAATCAGCTGACAGGTGCTGGAGTCAGTATTGGAGGCGGACCCGGCGCCGGTAACGAGGCACCATCAGGTGCAGAAGCCGGACGCTGGGGGAGGAACCCGGCAGCGCTACTGAGCAAAGGAAGGGGAAGCCCCTTTGGGAACAGTGAAGGAAGGAGGCGGTGCACTCAGCTGAGTGAGGAATCCCCTGTGTGAGTAGCAGCAGCAGCGCTGCACTCACAATGTAGTGAGTAAACCTCTTATTACATCAATACTCACAGCAGGCTATTTGCAGCAGCATAAACACTGTGTCTTAGGGAGCAGAGGTTGGCAAAGTAGCGTATAGCCCATAATTAAGAACCCAAACCCCTGAAGGGTTAATATAAGCCTCAAGGCTTCATCTAGCCCTCTTATGTATAATGAGGATAAAGGAGCAGCAGCGAGTTTATTGTTACAGACATGAGCAGCATACACTGAGAAGTCCTTATTATAGGCAAACTATTACAGCTGTGCAGGGACATCCAAAACTACTTATATAAGAACTTTACCTGCACAAAGCCTTTACTATCTATTCAGCTATACAGTTCCCACAGGACTTTACTCTTGTAAAACAAAATCCAAGGTAATTGGACATTAAAACGGGCTCTTATGGAAGTTTAAAGACTAACTGTATCACCAGCGGTAGGTTCCCTTGCCTACAAAAAGGAGTCTTACCCAGTCTATAAACATTTCATAGTGGACACCTCAAAGGGACTCATTACCTCAGACACTTTAACAAAGACTATAACAGCTGAGAGCTCACGGACCAGTGCAAAGTTAAAGGGAATCTATAGCCTACTTAGGATATGCTAATATATATGTATGGTATTTGAGAACTGTAATCTAAAGTATATTACATTTGCATGCCTTTTATCTTTCTGCATTATAAAGATAACTTGAGGTCAATTTCACTGTGAATCACTTACCTGTTACTGTTCGACGAATAGAGATACAGCTCTGCTGACCTGGAAAGGAGACAGGAAAGAACACTGTGGTAACTTAAACATAATTATTATAAGGTCAATGTTTACACCTTACAATATATCTATGTATATATAATATAAACAATATTCTTTAGGTTTCCCCAAGTAGACCTTGTCACATTATTCATACTTGGGTGGAGGCACTGATTACATAAAGAGACTCATCATTAATTTGACATAACAGGGATCTTTAGCTCAGTAACCCTATATCTAGAGAAAAGGGGGGTTACATTTGGAGGCATACTGCTGAGATCATATATAAAATATGGCTCAGGCTCATATACAAGGGAGTGATATCTTGGAGTGGTGTAGGAAGATAAGAGTGTCGCCAGCAAATAGTGTGGCCATATTTGGTAATCTACAAGACACAAGAAGTGCAGAAATTGAGTTGGCATTAGAGCCACTGTATGGAATCAAGGAACCTAGGATAGTGGATCACTGGAAGAATGAGGCTGGGGACATTTATGTTGTGTTAGTGGTTAATAAGCAGCCACTTGAACGGGAAATGATCCCCTCAATGATTCCTGCTATGGATGTTTCGGGGGGTAAATGGAGCCTGTTATGGCCTAATACCAAACCAGAGGTAATAGGAGAGGTAGGAGCTGGAGACCAAGGGTTAGGTCCAGATAATATACCCCTTATTGAGAATAGAGAACCAGAGTCTGGTTCTGAATCCCACCAAAATTCTGTAATAATATTGGCGGTGGATAAGGTTGTGGGAGAGTTTGGAAGGATCCATTATGAAGGGGGGTATAGGAGGTTGAGGCCCTTCTCAGGTATAAAACCAGTTCCCGCTGGTGAGGATGGGTATGAGGTATGGAGGGAGACTACCATCCAGCAATCTGACGAATGGCACTGCCCTGATACAGTAAAAAAACAAAGTTTAGCAGAATGCTTGAGAGGTACAGCTATGGAGGTGGTTCAGGCGGCCTGTCGGTGCGATCCTAATGCTAGTTTCCGGGACTATATGGCCGCCTTGGAGCTGGAGTTTGGGACGCCTCGGTAAGTAGATGACCTCATGTACTTGTTCAGACATACTTATCAGGAGCATGGGGAGAAACTGGCCTCATACATTTATCGTTTGGATAAATTAATCCATAGGATAGTGGAGAAGGGTGGGATGGTTACCGAGAATATAGATAAAATCCATATGCAGCAGTTGTTAGAAGGAGCTATGAAATAAAGCATGAAGAGGCTCTAGTGGAGTCAAGGGAAAAAAATATAAAAAAGGTAAAAGCGGCAATGCCAACAGTACAGAACCATTCTCCTAGTGTGGAACAGTTGGCAAGGTCTGTGGAAACCTTGCGGGAGGAAGTTGGTCAATTGACTTTGCAGTTGGGAAGAGGGTGGAGGTCCCCTGATAATTACCCCCCAAACTCAGGGCAGGATAATAATCCCAGAGGGAGAGGGTTGCAAAAATGTTTCCGGTGTGGGAGGCCAGGGCACCGGGCTGCACAGTGTAATCATCCCTGGGAGGATAAAGGCCCTGGTGGGGTCCAAAGTGAAGTTAGAGAATTTGAACTGTCGGCAAATGCCAGAGGGCGATCGATCAACCCCGCATCGGTCCCCTAGATAAAAGTCCAAACACAATGGGGAGTTCCGGAATGAAGGGAGTAATGCCTGATGGGCTGTTGGGGCAGGCTCCACTGATATTGGCCTTGGTAAATGATCACGAATGTACTGTCTTATTGGACAGTGGATCTCAAGTGTCCATCATATTCGAGGGATGGTATAAACAATTCCTGGCCGATACCCCTATTCTCCCTTTATCTGAGTTAGTGTTATGGGGATTGAGTGATCAGAGTTATCCCTATTTAGGATATGTTCCCATTACTCTTAAATTGCCCACTGAAGTGGCTGGCGTAGCGGGGGAAATTCAGACCATGGCCCTGATCTGCCCCGATTCAAATGAAGAGAGAGCTGTGTCTATCATAATAGGGACAAATGCAGACTTATTCAAAACCCTTGCACAGTGGTGCAGAGAAGCTGGGGGAGCAGCTTATGATAAATCATTAAAGATTCATCCGCTGTGTCTGTCAGTGTACCAACAAATAGAAACGGTGGAAAATGCTAAAGAAACCCCTTGGGCTCCCTCAGCCTTTGACATCTGTTTTAGGGAAAGTGATGTATCAGAAATAGGAAATAATGAATTGATTAAAGACCTGTTAAATAGGAGTCCTGTATTTTCTCAGCATGAATGGGACTTAGGACTAGCCAAGGATGTCGAACATCACATACGATTGAAGGATGACACCCCATTCCGAGAAAGGTCCAGGCGCTTAGTCCCGGCAGATTTTCAAGATGTCCGCCAGCATTTAAAACGGTTATTAGACCAACAGGTGATCACTGAGTCAGAGAGTCAATTTGCTTTTCCTATAGTCATAGCAAGGAAAAAGAATGGGGAGATCAGAATGTGCATCGACTATCGTACCTTAAATCAGAGGACCATTGCTGATTAATACACGGTTCCTAAAATTGATGAAGCATTGGATTGCCTTTTGGATCTACGGAGTGGATTCTATCAAATCCCCATGAATTGTAAGGATTCTGAAAATCGGCCTTTATATGTCCCTTGGGGTTTTTCGATTTTCTGAAAATGCCTCAAGGGATAAAAGGGGCGAGAGAGGTAGTGGTGTATCTCGATGATATCATGGTTTTTGGTCGGACCTTGGAAGAGCATAATCAAAGGCTTTTAAAGGTACTAGACCGATTGATGGACCATGGATACAAGCACTCATTAGAGAAATGTCAATTAGGCCAAAGGTCCATGAAATATGTTGGCCACATAGTCAGCAGGGAGGGTATTGCAACTGGCCCTTCAAAAGTGGAGGTAGTAAAAGAGTGGCCTAGACCAAAAGATTTAAAAGAGCTGAGATCTTTTTTAGGCTTTTGCAGTTACTATCGTCGGTTTGTACCTCAGTTCTCTCGGATTGCTCGGCCTTTAACTGATCTAACTAAAGGATATCCACCAGTTGGGAAGCGGAAAAAATCTAAGGAAGGTACACCCCTTCCTCATTATCATCGGGTAAAAGAAGAATTTGGTGAGTGATGGACAGAAGCTTGTGAAGTGGCCTTTCAGGGTTTGAAGGAAAGTTTAACTAATACATCGGTGCTAGCCTATGCTGATCCTACAAAACCTTATGAGATTCACATCGATGCATCATTGGATGGATTGGGTGGGGTGCTATATCAAATGCATGGAACCGAATTAAGACCTGTGTCCTTTATTAGTAGGGGATTGTCTAATAGTGAGAAGAATTATCCTAGGAGAGAAATTATATAGTGATCATATGACCTGCATTCCTAAATGACCAGATATCAATAAACAATCTGGGACCTGGAAGTCAAGATGGTATCTGGAGTTGTAATCTCACAAGGCCAGTCACAGTGTACCCAGAAAAAAAAGTATAATGTACATATGGTGAAGTACAGTTTAATAATACATAAATATATGCACATGAAGACAAGTAAAATCAATAAATACCATAGGGATCCCCAAGAAGGCAACAAAGATGACGTTTACTGGATCAGTGCAAGAACTGTCAACGGGCAGTTCTTAAAGGAGCATGTGATGTTAAACATCAGAAAAAGTCCCGGTCACTTCACTGGTTCAGCTCCCAAGCATCGGTCCGTGTCAATCGCGATCCCCGTCAGCCGCCGAGGTCTCCGTTCCACCGACGCGCTTCGACCCCCGTTCTGGGGTCTTTTTCAAGGTAAGTTCAAATGGTGAATGGGCATTCCCAATACCCTGTCCCTTAAAAACCCCCCTTAGCCAATCAGATCGGCGCCGGCACAGCTGATCTCTATACATGAATCAACTACAATGTCCATGATCCTTTGCTGCGCCAGCGCCGTCCGCACTCCTATCCCACGTCACTTCCGGTGTTGCCGTGGTAACAAGACCTTTTACTCATCCCCTTGTGTCACGTATTCTTTTCATAAGGACATCCCGATACGTCACATCCGGGGTATTCGTATATCAAGTAGTTAAGCCCTCATTCGTTGTCATGGATATGGTAAACAGTAAGTTCATCACATCGTATAACTCCGTCATTGTTGTATTCAAATTAGATGTCAGGATATCCAGTTGACAGAAAATAAAAGAATGAAAAAATCACATTATGGCATGTTATTTTATACATACATAAAGCATTAAAATATCTCATGTGGGCTTTATTCAAAAGTGCAACATGCAGAAAGGTGAGAAAAGTGCAAAACAGCATAAAATAACTATAGAAACCACTTGATTTCAAAATCAAGGTTTAGACCTCCCGGAGTCAAAGTACCGCAGTCAAAGATGCTTTTCATTTCAGCTATGGCTAATTGTTTAGCTACATCATTTCTTCACCAATGACTCACTATGTGCCTTAGACCTACAAACCGTTTAATAGCTGCAGTATTACAATTATGTATTTGTTTAAAGTGATTTGAAAGTGCATGCGTTTCAAATCCTTTGCGGATATTTCGTAGGTGTTCACCTATCCGAACTTTTAAGGGTCTAGATGTTCTGCCTATATAGAACAGATTGCAGCTGCATTCAACTGCGTATACAACACTCTTGGTGTTACACATAATAAAGTCACTGATGGCACAGCATTTACCATTTATTGTAACTTCAGTGGTTTTATTTTGTCCATCTCCCTAGATGACTTTGCACCCCAAACAGAGTCCACATCGATAGAACCCTTTTGAGGTGATGCCCCCCCTTTTGGAAATATTCGGTAGGGCACTCTTGACCAGATGAGAGCCTATATTGGGGGCCCTTCTATAAATACATTTAGGTTTCATTGGGAGATGGGGACCTAAAACAGCATCTTTCTGTAAGATACCCCAATGTTTGTTTAATGTTTTTTCTATATATTTATGTTGACTACTGTAGGAAGTTATGAATGACCATTCCACAGCAGAAGGTTTCTCATTTATTTTCCTGTTGTTTATCAGTAGCTCCTCCCTTGGTATTCTCCCTACCTCTTCCTTTGCTTTTATCATAAGATTGGAGGGATAGCTTGATGCTGTGAACTTGGCCTGCATATCATTTGACTGCTTCTCATAAACTTCTGGTTTACTACAATTACATTTCAATCTCCTTAATTGACTGCCTGGGATAGAGTGTAACCAATACGAGTGGTGACAACTGTCTATTCCAATGTAGGCATGGGAATCCATCGGTTTAGAGTAATTCGTAGTATTCAATGAGTTATCCACAACATCTATTTGGGAGTACATAAATCACTGGAATGACTGGTTATTTGCATAACTCGGAGTGAACCTGGTGCCCATAGCAGTCCCAACTCCTATCTACCTGAAGAAAAACATCCCATTTCTCCATCTTTTTATCCAGAGAGAGAGGGTGTTATCCAGTGAGATGAGGCACTTGAGAAAGAGGGGCTGTAGAGGATTTAACTCTAAAAAAAGGAAAAGGATACTATATAGGAAAAAGAGGGCTATTCAAACCAATAGAAAGAATGGAAATAATCCAAGGACAGCGTCTTTAGAGACAGCAGAAAATCAAGGGAGTAGCAGCTCCAGTGGGACAGTCAAAATATTAAATTTAAGTACTCACTTATGAAAGGGGATAATGAGGTGGAAGATTTAGGACAGGGGGGTACACCTTTCAAACCTAAATCAGTGTTTAGTCCATCACATATAAGAGGAATTTTCGTAGAGACGTTTTACAAATTGGTTCATGATGACATACAATTGATGGATATAAAGAGACTGAAATTTAATATGACTTTCAAGGAACGAAAAGCATTAAAAGATCTAGAGTCTAATACTGAAATAGTGATCAAGCCAGCCGATAAAGGCGGGGGGGTGGTAATTTTAAATAGGAATGTATATGAGGAAGAAGTATTGCGACAAGTAGAGGATAGGAGTACATACTATAAACTCTGGGTAGATCCTACCCAAAATATTTTGGAGAAACTTAAAACATTATTGGATAAATATAGTTGCTAAAGTGTTAACAGATAGAGAGTTCACTTTTCTCTATAATATAGAACCAGTCATTCCAGTGATTTATGTACTCCCAAAAGTGCACAAAGATCCTGTATACACCCCCCAGGTCAACCGATAGTGTCAGGAATTGACTCTATAACAGCAAACCTATCAGAATTCATCGATTACTATCTCCAACCATTAGTGATACAGAATCGGTCTCACCTCAAAGATACAAAAGATTTTTTGAACCAACTCAAAACTATTGAAGTAATTTGGATTCGGAGTTACAGAATTTTATAATTGAGAGAGTCCAGTTTATTTTATATAATAATTAATTTGTTTTTAATGACGTCTTTTATCTACAGAAAGTTGGGACTGCTATGGGCACCAGGTTCACTCCGAGTTATGCAAATCTGTTTATGGGGCAATGGGGGAATGATGTGATATGGAGTGCCAACCCCTTCGGAGCGAACCTGGTGTCCTGGTCCAGGTATATAGATGATGTGTTTTTTATATGGAGAGGAGGTAGTGCACTTTTAAAAGAGTTTTACTTGTATCTTAATGAGAATGTTTTAAATATAGAATTTACTTTTAGTGAGAGTACCACATCAATCAATTTTTTAGATAATACGATAGATGTTGTGGATAACTCATTGAATACTAAGAATTACTCTAAACCGATGGATTCCCATGCCTACATTGGAATAGATAGTTGTCACCACTCATATTGGTTACACTATATCCCAGGCAGTCAATTAAGGAGATTGAAACGTAATTGTAGTAAACCAGAAGTTTATGAGAAGCAGTCAAATGATATGCAGGCCAAGTTCGCAGCATCAGGCTATCCCTCCAATCTTATGATAAAAGCAAAGGAAGAGGTAGGGAGAATACCAAGGGAGGCGCTACTGATAAACAACAGGAAAATAAATGAGAAACCTTCTGCTGTGGAATGGTCATTCATAACTTCCTACAGTAGTCAACATAAATATATAGAAAAAACATTAAACAAACATTGGGGTATCTTACAGAAAGATGCTGTTTTAGGTCCCCATCTCCCAATGAAACCTAAATGTATTTATAGAAGGGCCCCCAATATAGGCTCTAGTCTGGTCAAGAGTGCCCTACTGAATATTTCCAAAAGGGGGGGCATCACCTCAAAAGGGTTCTATCGATGTGGACTCTGTTTGGGGTGCAAAGGCATCAAGGGAGATGGACAAAATAAAACCTCTGAAGTTACAATAAATGGTAAATGCTGTGCCGTCAGTGACTTTATTACGTGTAACACCAAGAGTGTTGTATACGCAATTGGATGCAGCTGCAATCTGTTCTATATAGGCAGAACATCTAGGCCCTTAAAAGTTCGGATAGGTGAACACCTACGAAATATCCGCAAAGGATTTGAAACGCATGCACTTTCAAATCACTTTAAACAAATACATAATTGAAATACTGCAGATATTATACGGTTTGTAGGTCTAAGGCACATAGTGGGTCATTGGCGAAGAAATTATGTAGCTAAACAATTAGCTGTAGCTGAAATGAAATGCATCTTTGACTGCGGTACTTTGACCCCAGGAGGTGTAAACCTTGATTTTGAAATCAAGTGGTTTCTATAGTTATTTTATGCTGTTTTGCACTTTTCTCATCTTTCTGCACATTGCACTTTTGAATAAAGCCCACATGAGACATTTTAATGCTTTATGTATGTATAAAATAACGTGCCATAATGTGATTTTTTCACAACAATGACGGAGTTTATACGATGTGATGAACTTACTGTTTACCATATCCATGACAACGAATGAGGGCTTAACTACTTGATATACGAATACCCCGGATGTGACGTATCAGGATGTCCTTATGGAAAGATTACGTGACACAAGGGGATGAGTAAAAGGTCTGGTTACCATGGCAACACCGGAAGTGACGTGGGATAGGAGTGCGGATGGCGCTGGCGCAGCAAAGGATCTTGGACATTGTAGTTGATCAGCTGTGCCGGCGCCGATCCAATTGGATAAGAGGGGTTTTTAAGGGACAGGGTATTGGGAATGCCCATTCACCATTTGAACTTACCTTGAAAAAGACCCCAGAACAGGGGTCGAAATGCGTCGGTGGAACGGAGACCTCGGCCGCTGATGGGGATCGCGATTGACACGGACCGTTGCTTGGGAGCTGAACCAGTGAAGTGACCGGGACTTTTTCTGATGTTTAACATCACATGCTCCTTTAAGAACTGCCCGTTGACAGTTCTTGCACTGATCCGGTAAACGTCATCTTTGATGCCTCCTTGGGGATCCCTATGTTATTTATTGATTTTACTTGTCTTTATGTGCATATATTTATGTATTATTAAACTGTACTTCACCATATGTACATTATACTTTTTTTTCTGGGTACACTGTGACTGGCCTTGTGAGATTACAACTCCAGATACCATCTTGACTTCCAGGTCCCTGGTTGTTTATTGATATCTGGTCATTTAGGAGCACAGGCCATATGATCACTATATAATTTCTCTCCTATAATATTTCATTTTGGTGGAGGTGTGGGAACTACACTACCTTTTATAGAGATCACTGACTTGCTGCTTTTCTGTGCGCACCCACTTGCCTTTATCTGTTATACCAGAAGAATTATCCTGCCCACAAGTTGGAATTTTTAGCCCTTAAGTGGGCCGTAGTAGACAAGTTTCATGATTATCTGTATGGGGTAAAATTTGAGGTACACACAGATAGTAATCTATTGACCTATGTCCAGACTACAGCTAAGCTTGATGCCACAGGACATAGGTGGCTGGCTGCTCTTTCAGTATATCAGTTTTGTTTGAAATACAGGCCAGGAAATTGTAATATCGATGCAGATGCACTATCCAGGATAAAGAGGGCACCTACAACGGAAGAGAGCCTGGAATGGATTGAAGTCCCTGCCTCAGAGGTTAAAGGACTGTGTCACCAAATTGCTATTAGTACCCCCAAATCTGAGTGCATTAGTGCTCTAGGGGCCACTGGGGCAGCTTTGCCTTTGGCTTATGGTTGGGTTTCCCAATTAGAGATAGGGGATTTACCTCAATTGAGCCCCCATCAAATCGAGCTGGAACAGATGGGCGATCCATATATTCGAGATGTCTTTATTGGAATAAGACAAGGATGCCCTTTAAGCGCGCAACAATTGACCAATCATAAAGCTAAAATATTGAATAGACAACGACAACATTTGATGATAAAAAATGGGATTCTCTATAGGCGAATGGTAACTAAAAGTGGAAGAACAAAGATCCAATTAGTATTACCGGAAAAATTTCAGTATAGGGTTCTCAAGGCATTGCATGATGACCATGGGCATCTTGGGATTGAAAAAACTCTTGGGTTAATCATAGACCGATTTTACTGGCCCAACATGGAAGAGGATGTGATTAAACATTGTAAAACTTGTGGAAATTGCATCTTGCGGAAGTCCTTACCTGAAAAGAAAGCACCAATGGTGAATATCACCTCGATTGGATCTTTGGAATTGGTCTGCATTGACTTTCTGACCTTTGAATCTGATGGGGGAAAAAACATACTATACTAGTAGTGACTGATCATTTCACCCGCTACGCCCAGGCCTATGTAACTAGGGATCGCAGAGCTACTACAGTAGCCCGAACTTTATGGGAAAGGTTCTTTGTACACTATGGTTTACTCGCTCAGTTACATTCTGATCAGGGGAAGGAGTTTGAAGGTCGCATTATAAAAGAGTTATGTGCGATATGTGGGATAGCCAAAAGTAGAACCACCCCTTATCATCCCCAGGGAGATCCTCAGCCAGAGAGATATAATCGGACCCTCCTGAATATGCTGGGCACTTTAGATCTTAGAAAGAGGTCTCAGTGGGGTCGGTATATCAGTCTATTAGTGCATGCTTACAACTGCTCCAAGAATGAGGCGACCAGGTACTCCCCATATTATCTAATGTTTGGACAGGAAGCTAGGCTTCCTATTGATATCTGTCTAGGGACCAAGCCCCATGAAACTGATCACATCAATCAGGTGCCCCATACCAAATTTATTGATCAGTTACGGAAAGATTTGAAAGAAGCTTATTCTATAGCCCAGCAAGCAGCTAAAAAATTGGGAAGGAAGAAAAAGTACTACTATGACTTAAGAGTCCGTGAGCATTTGTTACTCCCAGGTGACAAAGTCCTGATACAACACTTAGGAGTTCCCCGTAAATTGAAATTAAGCAACAGGTGGAAGTCTGACATATATGAAGTAGTGGAGAAGCTGCCTGGAATCCCTTCATATAAGGTTAAGCCAGAGGGAAAAGTAGGACCTATAAAAACTTACCATAGGCATCATTTGCTGCACTTAGGGCATGGAATTTGAAAGGGCCCTGGGTTATCCAGCGAAAGTACTAGCTTGCTTCCTCTAAAGAAAAAAACAAATATTCAAACTCGTAGAGTATCTAAGCCTAACACTTTAACTGAAACAAGAGAACCGAATCAATAAATAGGAGACAATAAGATCACCAGGGGGAGGTTGTAGCTAATGGTTAATACCTGGCTTACTTATGGGGCATTGTACATATTTTAAGAATGTTTATGTGTTCTTATAACTCCTTAGGGTGTAGCTGTATGCTCATGACTCAGGGGGAGCTGTGCGGCCCCTCAGTGGGTAGAGAACTATATGTGTATATGGATACTTGAATACAGGGAGTGGTTTTAAGGAAAATGTACTAAGAGAATATACTGTTAAATATGGAAATGTTTATCTATGAAGATACTTATATTTTATTGTTTGTATTAAGAAAAGAATGTGAGGGGAGTATGAGGAATATAGTAAAGGCAGTGCTGTGTTTTTTTCTCCTGTCTCGGTGGCAGGAGACAGAAGGTTCCAGAATAGCCACAAGCGGTCAGCTGACCTTTTGCGCGAGCTGTGAGTGGGAAGAGAGAGGTCGCGCGGTGGTAGTGTAGGGTTATAAAAGGGCTGTGCGCAGCGCTGTGAGGCAGAATGCTGTTCCCCCCTCCAGAGCCTGCTGTGCTACTCAGCAGAGTGCTAGGAAGCGAGAGCGCAGAGTAGCTACAGCGGAGGCCATCAATACTCACAGCAGGCTATTTGCAGCAGCATAAACACTGTGTCTTAGGGAGCAGAGGTTGGCAAAGTAGCGTATAGCCCATAATTAAGAACCCAAACCCCTGAAGGGTTAATATAAACCTCAAGGCTTCATCTAGCCCTCTTATGTATAATGAGGATAAAGGAGCAGCAGCGAGTTTATTGTTACAGACATTAGCAGCATACACTGAGAAGTCCTTATTAAAGGCAAACTATTACAGCTGTGCAGGGACATCCAAAACTACTTATATAAGAACTTTACCTGCACAAAGCCTTTACTATCTATTCAGCTATACAGTTCCCACAGGACTTTACTCTTGTAAAACAAAATCCAAGGTAATTGGACATTAAAACGGGCTCTTATGGAAGTTTAAAGACTAACTGTATCACCAGCGGTAGGTTCCCTTGCCTACAAAAAGGAGTCTTACCCAGTCTATAAACATTTCATAGTGGACACCTCAAAGGGACTCATTACCTCAGACACTTTAACAAAGACTATAACAGCTGAGAGCTCACGGACCAGTGCAAAGTTAAAGGGAATCTACTTAGGATATGCTAATATATATGTATGGTATTTGAGAACTGTAATATAAAGTATATTACATTTGCATGCCTTTTATCTTTCTGCATTATAAAGATAACTTGAGGTCAATTTCACTCTGAATCACTTACCTGTTACTGTTCTACGAAGAGATACAGCTCTGCTGACCTGGAAAGGAGACAGGAAAGAACACTGTGGTAACTTAAACATAATTATTATAAGGTCAATGTTTACACCTTACAATATATATATATATATATATATATATATATGTATATATAATATAAACAATATTCTTTAGGTTTCCCCAAGTAGACCTTGTCACATTATTCATACTTGGGTGGAGGCACTGATTATATAAAGAGACTCATCATTAATTTGACATAACAGGGATCTTTAGCTCAGTAATCCTATATATAGAGAAAAGGGGGTTACAGTTAGGATCTGATTTGTTGGTACTTTATCTCTCTTCACTTTATTTCTCTCTAAGATTTAGTACATCTACCCCTATGCGAGTTTGTGATAGATAAATAGCTGTAGTGATAGTGGTGAGGAAGAAATTAAGGAATTATGTGTACGGCATATATATATATTTAAAGGGGTGTATGGTGGTTTAGGAGCATATGTGACAATTTGCATTGACAATACTGGAACAGTATATTGCCAGGGCCTATAGTATAATTTGAGTATGGCCAAGCAATGCTAATCTAGCATCCGGGCCACATGCTCTGCTCCCAAGAAAACAGAGTGAAAGGGCTGCACTAAGCATGTGTGGTCTGGCGGTTGTGCCCACTGTGCATACACCAGTCAGAAGGGTGCATGCACAGAGGGTGCAGTTTGCAGGGGAATCAGGTTGAAGTGAGTGCCCAAAATCAGGAGGGCAACCATTGTCAGGGCTTCACTTCCTTCTGGGCAGCCTTAGTGGCCATAGAACCCCTTGCACCCAAACACTTCTGCCACTGAGTGGGAGTATGAAGGTCATATGCTAGAAAAAGAAGGTGGGGGCACAAGATACTAGGAAAATGACACATGAGATGAATGTGGGGATATGTACCAAGGTGAGAGCAGGGGTCATATATGACAAGGAGCAGGAAGACAAAGAGAGGAGGGTGAAAGCTGCAAATAATAGCTGCTGGAATAGTTTCCAAGTCATATATTTGCAAAATATAAAATACATAAACAGATATGCAATTCTCACAATGATTAATAGTTGTATTATTCATGTGCCATTGGGCAAGAATTAATAACTAGTACAGTAATTCCTTTGTCTCACATATCCAAGATCAGCTGTTATAGATTTCAAGTGCTGTTCAGCTGTGCTGTACTTGTATGAAATAATGAAGACTTGCAATTTGTGAGACACCAAACATGACAAAGTGAAAGCTGCTCAAATCAATTTGGCAATACTCTTCAGGCGGATGAAAGGGAGGGGTCATACTAAACACAAAATAGAACCCCCAGCACACTAAATTGAACTTGCAACAATGCCTGAAAACTATATGGTAATAGAAATTCAGAGATATTTATTGCTTGAATTTGCAAATACATGGTAAGCCACCAGGCCAACTTCACGGCTTCTCTGATAACTGGTGGTCCCTACACTGCATGATAACAGTACCACTCTGGGTCATGTAATTGTCTATTGTAAAGCTGGCCACACATCTAAAGATTATCTGTCCAACCAGCCAACTAGTTGATTGGTTGGAATGAAAATCTGGTAAGGTATGAAAGCAAATGACAATCAGCAATTTGCTCCCAAACAACGGAAAATGGACAAAAACTGTTGTTTGAACAAATTGTTTAGATCAAACATTTAACAAACTTGTCTGACGACCATTTTCATCTGTTTTCTGGCATTTAGGAGCAAATTGCTGATCATCATTTACTCCCATACGTTACCAGATTTTCATTCCAACCAATCAACTAGTTGGCTGGTTGGACAGATAATCTTTAGATGTGTAGCCAGCTTAAGGCCTCATGATAAAGGTACATGCAGAAATACATCCAAATTGATAGCCAGCTTACCTGGGAGTCACCCCTGGGACCTCCAATTAGCACTATAAGAACCAGCATGCCCTCCAAATGCTGATTCCATCTATGCCTCTCAAAACAGCAAACGTAACAAACTGGAAGCTGCTCAAATCAATTTGGCAATATTCTTCAGGTGCATGAAAGGGAGGGGTCATTCTAAACAAAAAAAGTTGCGAGACACCACAAACACTCCTTTATATTAGAGAACTTTGCGAGAAGACCCGAGTCGGGAATAGGTTCAACTTGGAACCCCAACATCCAGGTATGTGAGTTTTTCAGCAAAACCGAACCGCTCATCTCTAATAAAAAACGGATCTCGCGTGTTTTGGACTGCATGTTCTGTAAGTCCCTCCCTTGTGATTTGAGGTACCATTTCACACAGGAGAGTGTATGGAGAGGACGTGGTCTGTAGTTCATGCTGCAATACTACACACAGGGACTGATTCAGCAGTGATTGCAAGTGCAACTATGCATGCAGATCGAGCGATTGTTAGCCATTGCGCATTCGTATAAGCCGCACTGCGAGTGTGCTGTAATCACACTGCGATTACAGATGCACAGAGGAATCCATCCCAGAGTGATTGACAGGCTGTGAGCATTTGGGGATGGTGACAGGGAAGTGGTCGGAGAAACATAGGCATGCCTGTCCGTTTGAACGCCATTGCTTGAGCGTGCATAAATTAGCCACTGCGATTGTATATGCAGCTTGAGAGCCCACTGCATGCGAAGAAACTTGCAGTGTCTGTGGTAGGTCAGATCTGGTGTAATTGCTGCATGAGTGGTCAATGTGCATCAATGGTACCAATGTTTACACAGAAGAGCAACACTGGTCGAATGTGAGAAGGCAGCAAAGGGCGTCTTTATGTCGACGCTGCTTTGGCAAGCATTAGCATATTTTCGCAGTAGCGATCGCTACTGAATCAGGCCCATAGTACTAGTCAATCCAACATATATAGTGATCACCGCACAGGTGAATACAGTGGGCACCAGCAGAGGTCTCATACACCGGCCGGCTGAGCACACAAGCCGGCTTATATAATAGGGCACACCGCAGCCGGAGCTGACTCTGCATGTTAATTACTGGTGAGCTCTTGTCAAATGAGGACACTAAGGCCCTCATTCAGACCCACTCGCGAGCGGCTGTCCGCTCGCAAGTGGGTCGATGGTCCCCACTGCGCATGCGCACGACGGAGGGAGCTCCGTCGTGCGCATGCGCGAGACACGTTGAGCTAAGGACTTTCTTTTGCTCGGAGTGTCTCATCAAAGGGGGCTTGCTGTCGATGGTGACTGACAGCACGCCCCCTTTGGTGGGCGTGCCGGGGGCGTGCCTGCCAGACGGAGACGTTCCCAAGGGAACGCCTACCATCTGAAGCCGGCCCCACTGACGTCACTAGTGATGTCAGTGGGAGTGATTTTGGCTCTGATAGAGCCAAAATCACTCCTGGCCTTGCGGTTGAAAACACCAGGCTTTTGCTCGCAGTTTCGATGGTCGCGATGGTCATGACCATCGCGACCATCATCCTGCATGCTCGTATATGCTGTGGGTGGTGACCCACAGCTATACGAGCGTCCAGGAGGACGCTCCATATTAATGGAGGTGGGCCCTGATTCAGAGCGAGCGCTCTGGTCACAGCGTCCGGCTCTGAATCAGGGCCTAAATGCCTACAGAAATTCTATACAGTACATGTGCTCCCAACGTCTAAGAATTGGGTTTTATATTAATACATTATACTGGAGGTAATTACCAGTACTAACTAACTGCTTCATGCCACAAAGTAATTTAAAATAAGACTATTGCATCTTTTTACAATGCTAGTGTATTTTTAACTACATGAAATTTAATTTACTGGCATAGGAGGCTGGATTTTGTGCATCTAGTAACACATTCAAGATACCTTTTAATATTCATAACAACGGACATTTTTCTTTACTTTTTTATAATGCTGCAATTGTTTGTGCTACATCCATATACAATTGTGTCAATGTAACTTAATATTGTTACTTTTTTATACAAGTTGGTCTGTACGTGATTTTATGGGATATGTAATATTGAATAAATACTTTTTATGAGTTATACAAACATGCCAGCGCAGAATTGTATTTTATATGTTTTAACCACAGTACTAGTACTAGTTTGTTTGTCAGACACTAGCTAACACCTGCAATCCAGTGCAAACAGGCTATTGTGTATGTTTATTAGAAGTGAATTTGAAGTGAGCTGCACTTACAATTGTGTTTCATAGATTCGCTATATTCTTTTAAACTGCTATGTGTTTGTGCCGCTGTCCTGTCATTTAGTTTAGCCAGCCAGCTCTCTGTAGTCTTTGGCCAGTATTGGTAAAAACCATATTGTGAGCTGTGAGGTGGTCAAAATTTACTGGAAATGGCTTGAAATTAAATTTATTCATGTTAATAATTCTATAGGAACAACAGTTCAGAATTATACGATTTTAACTGTTTTCATAAACTTTAAGGAAATTCAACCAAAACCAAATCAAAAACACTTGAGAGTTGTTTTTCCAAATCCAAAACACAGGGGGTCTGCGCACATCTCTTCTTTATATGTTTGTGAAAGAAAATCTTAAATGCAACAGGATATAGGAATTATCACAGTAATCAATAGGTGTATTAAAGCCCCTAGACATCAGCAATCGATTGTGGAAATTCTGCAATTTGCAGATGATTGTGTAAAAACACCTGTAATGTATGGGCTTCACAGATCGCAGACTGCAACCAAAAAGTGATTGGAATTGTTCATTCAGGTTGTCCAACATATTGGATTTCAAAGATCAATTGAGGCTGTAGATTGCTAGTATATGGAGATGATGAGCAGATTTGCAGACCGTCACTAGTAATATGATGGGCCTTTCAATACTGGAAGATCTGTGTTTGCTGAAAATGATCTGCAAATCACTGAAAAGGATCTGTACTGTATGGGTGCAGATTGCTAGACTGGGAAATCCTGAAATCGGGCAACAAATCTTCAAATTGTCCAATTGTGGTTTTCAGATGGCTGATGTATGGGGGCCTTTAGTCACTACTAGTCAGTGGGATGGAAAAATATTTACCAATATTAGTATTATACACTTTGGTACACCAAATCAAGATCAATTGTATGAATTTCAGTTGCTGTATTTATAATTATTACATGTTCTGATGTGCTTGTCATATTCCGATTGTTACCTCAATAACACCACACATCATAATGAATTGACTATTTTTGTGTCAGGTATGTTCATAGACTATAACTTCCATAAATACAGTTAAAATTTGCCATGATGGTTGTATCACTAGAATCTCTAAAAAAGTATCTGAACTTCATTCCATTAAATGTTGTTGTTGCTTGTTGCTCATTTTTAAATTCAGCTAATCTCAGTTATTTTTGTGAGTATTCATTTGTAACCTAGTTGTATATATCGCTGAAATTATAGTTACGTTTCTGCTTGTCAGATGTATAAAATGCTATTAAGATAATGTACTGTATTCTTTTGTAGCAGCACATAAACCACCAAAAGAGCAACTTTTGCAAGATTTGCAATTGTTTACTGTCTATTATACTTGTATAAAAAGTAGTGCAATACTAAACCACTAATAAACTCCACTTGATAGGCAAATATGTCATATGCTGACTTTTGCATGACCCTGTTATTTCCACAGTGTATAGCTGTACAATTTATTTAATAAAAGCTACAGCATAAGAGTACTGAGAATCTAACCTCAGAATTATACTGTGATTCAACAACATAATGGCATTTGCTTTACAATTCTGACCTGTCTGTCATTGTTTTCTAAACTCCTAGATCTTTGACTTTTGGGTATAAAGATACTGTAAGCAAAGCACAAGAACTACAGTATACTGATCTCAGACAACGTCAAATATGCTGTATATAGCTTGGATCACCATAGTAAATACTAGTAAGTGTAATGTGTTAATTTCCTTTGGGAGGAGAGAATGTACCTTTTTGAATGGGGGTCATGAAGCTATTGAGCCCTTAAGCTTTACATCAACCTGAGGACCTCGCTAAGGAAACTCGCAAATAATGAGAAGTCCAAATCATTATCTGCTAGTATGAGGCGGGTGAGTTTTCATTCAAGAAGCTTGTTTTTAAAAAAGCAATTGATTTTTACTAGTGCTGGGCACTGACTATGATTATTAAGACCATAACATTATCTTGTCATCTTGCAGCAGTCAGAAGTAAAGTGTTGAAGGACAAATAAGGATGATTTAAATAGTTTAACCACTTAACTGACAATTTTTTTCTCCAAAAACTGCTCCGAAATTGTAATTTCTTTTTATGATTGAATTAGATCAAGAACATCTTTTTAAAAGTATTCCAATGCAATTTTTTTTTTCAAACACCATATACCATAAAAATATTTTTTTTTATGGTATATTGAAGTGATGACCATTGATGGCTGATGGGTTCAACCATCAATAGAAACAACTAATTGTTTGAGACCACAGCTGCCGACTGTTTCCTTAACATCGGTTGGGGGCCTGCACACACAATGTATATACATATATAGTATATATATATATATATATATATATGCATATATACTGTATACACATACAGTATATGTATATATACATGTGTATATATTATACGCCTATATATATATATATATATATATGCATATGTGTATGACTATGTATATATATATATATATGCATAAGCGTATGTATACGCTTATGTATGTGTGTGTATATAAATATATATATATACACACATATATATATATATATATATAGTATGTATATATATATATATATATATATATACCAAAACAATGTTTCTCCTATATGAGGTATAGCAACCCACAAGGAAAAAACAAGACACAGGAGGCACTCCCTTTGGAAAATAGAAAAATATACAATATACTTATGTCATGTTGAAAAAACAGTACAGCAGCATGTCGACGTTTCAAGGTCCGTAGACCTTTTCATCAGGACTGTACAACTGGTATCAGTCCTGATGAAAAGGTCTACGGACCTTGAAATGTCGACATGCTGCTGTACTGTTTTTTTAACATGACATAAGTATATTATATATTTTTCTATTTTCCAAAGGGAGTGCCTCCTGTGTCTTGTTTTTTCCTTGTGGGTTGCTATACCTCATATAGGAGAAACATTGTGTTGGTATGCATTATTTAGGAAGGCACCCCATCCTTCGTAGCTTTTCCTGAGTGCCGAACTTTTGCAGTATATATATATATATATATATATATATATATACGCTTATGTATGTGTGTGTATATAAATATATATATATACACATATATATATATATATATACACACAAACATATATATATATATATATAGTGTGTATATATATATATAATATATATATATAATATACATATATTATATATGTACTGTGTATATGTATATATATATATATATATATATATACATATATATATCGTGATTTTTTATTACTGCAACAAAGCCCGATCACTGTCCAGCAGTGATCGGGACAGGGGCGGAGTAGTACCCGTAATGACGGTCCGGGGGAGGAGGTAACTGCCTGGCTGGGGGAGGAGAGAGTGGGGAGCTGCCGGCTGTGCGGGACAGGGGACAGAGGGCCTGATTCAGAGCCGGACGCTCTGACCAGAGAGCTCGCTCTGAATAAGGGCCCTCCTACCTAAAATTGGAGCGGCCTCTTGGACGCTCGCATAGCCAGCTTATGCGAGCGTCCATGATGATGGTCGTGATGGTCAAGACCATCGCGACCATCGGGCTTGGGACGAGACCCTGCGGTAGGGTCTCGGTGACCGCAAGCCCTGGAGTGATTTTGGCTCTGTCAGAGCCAAAATCACTCCCACTGACATCACTAGTGATGTCAGTGGGGCCGGACCCAGACGGTAGGCGTTCCCATGAGAACGCCTCCGTCTGGCAGCCACGCACCCGGCACGCCCACCAAAGGGGGCGTGCTGTCACTCACCATCGACAGCACGCCCCCTTTGGTGCGAGACCCGGAGCGACAGTTTGGCTGTCGCTATCCGGGTCTCGCGTATGCGCACGACAAAGCTCCCTACGTCGTGCGCATGCGCATTTGGGTACCATCGACCCGCTTGCGAGCGTCCTGCGCTCGCGAGCGGTTCTGAATGAGACCCAGAGAGCAGTAGCCACCGACGATGCTGCGGCTGCTGCTTCGTAAGCTTTGTTACAGGAAGCCGCGCAGCTGAAGTGGTGGGTGAGCTGCCGGCTCCCTGGGGACAGAGCAGCAGCTGCGGCTGACAGGAGCCGCAGCTGCTGCATATTTAAATCTGATGTCACCGGCAGCCAGTGCCAGTGAAGAAAGGGGAGCCACTGGCTCCCCGGGAACAGAGCAGCAGCCGCAGCTGACAGGAGCCACAGCTGCTGTTTCTTTAGATCTGATGTCACCGGCAGCCAGCGCCGGTGAAGGAAGGGGAGTTGCTTTGCCAACATTGTCCGGGGAGTCATAATAAGACAAGATACCTCTGTCCAGCACAAAGTAACGCGGCTGCCAGCCTGTCAGGTAGTTGGTCCATTTCAGCAGGGAGCCCTCCATGTCCAGACTGTGCTGATTAATTTGATATGTGAAACTTGTGTAGCTGTATAGATTTTTTTTAATTCAGAGCAAAGATTACCATGGGGTAACCTAATTCTACAGGCTGTGTGTAGAGTGGGGGAAGGGGGGAGTTTGACAGGGGAGGTACACCTGTCCGACCGTAATGCTGGGTCCTTAGGATAGCTCATGGAGCACAGAAACCTACCATTGAGCAGAAAAACAAAATAAATAATTAATGGCTTATATAGTAACATTAATGGCTATAGTCTAGTGCAGAGGTTCCCAAAGCGGTCCTCAAGGCTCCCCAACAGATCATGTTTTAGAGATATCCATGGTTGAGCACAGGTGTTTAAATCAAATTGTCTGAGGTACTAATTAAGTCACCTGTGCTCAACCATGGATATCTCTATGGGGAGCCTTGAGGACCGCATTTGGGAACCTCTGTCCTAGTATATTAGTTCTTTAAAATAGAAGTGAGAAGAGCTAGGATATAGGGCATCATTCAGACCCGGTCGCAAGCACTGAGCGCTCGCAACCGGGTCGATGTTCCCCCACTGGGCATGTGCACGTCGGAGCCTGCTCCGACGTGTGCATGTGCGAGACCCGGCTAGCACCGACGCTCTGTCACTAGGGGTCTTGCACCAAAGGGGGCGAGCTGTCGATGGTGAGTGACAGCTCGCCCCATTTGGGAGGTGGGCAGGGGGCGTGGCCAGCCAAACGGAGGCATTCCCGAAGGAACGCTTGCCGTTTGGGGGCGGCCCCACTGACATCAGCAGATCAGAGCAGGAAGCTCCCTGGGCTTGCGAGTGCCAAGACCCGATGGTCGTGATGGTCCTGACCATTGCGACCATCACCCTGGTCGGTTGCTAGAGCTGTGGGTGGTAACCCACAGCTTAGCGATCGACCAAAAGGTGGCACTACGAGATGCAAACTGCCGCCCTCATTCAGAGCGACCGCTTGCATCTAACAACCGCCTCTGAATGAGGTCCATAGTCCTTTTATAGGTTTCTGGATTCTCTCATTTTTGTGGAAATGGTATATATACTTGACAATGCTTTAATTTAACTGTCACAGGAGGATTAAGTACTTGTGTGGATGAACCCGGGGTGGATCTAGGAGAGGTTGTAAGGGCAGATGTCTGATATTGAAAGGACGCAGCTCTGAGATGGGTGTTGCTCATGGATGGCCCACTGACATAGAAGTGATGCTGATGGAGAGATACACCCGGAACGGAATGTGGATATACAAAACAGGTCACTGGAAAGTTCAGGAGGAGCACAGACTATCAGAATGGCTTTTAAGCAGGCCTCCCCCTAGGGGTGGTTGTAGGGCTCCCCCTAGGGGTGTCTAGGAGGCTGGAATCTGGAGCAATAGCATATATGTGAGACTCAGCAGGAGCAAGGTATGAGAAGGAGCTCAGGTCCTGATTCAGAGCTGGATGCTCTGAAAGAGCGCTCGCTCTGAATCAGGGTGGGTTTTTTTTGTGCGGCCTCCTGGCCACTCACATAGCTGTGGGTGACCACCCACAGCTATAGCGAGCAGCCAGGTTGATGGTCGTGATGGTCAAGACCATTGTGACCATCGGGCTTGCGACGAGACCCTTGTGGTAGGGTCTCGTGGCCGCAAGCCCCAGATGCTCTTGATGTCAGTGGGGCTGCCCCCAAACAGCAGGCGTTCACATGGGAACGCCTCTGTTTGGGCAGCCACTCCCCCGGCCTGCCCACCAAAGGGGGCAAGCTGTCACTCAACATCGACAGCTCGCCCCCTTTGTTGCGAGACTCGGAGCAATGGGATGCCCGTCGACAGAGCTGACTTCATTGTGCGCATGCACACTGGCCCACCATCGACCCGGTTGCGAGCGCACAGTGCTTGCGACCGGGTCTGAATCAGGCCCTCAGAGAACTAGCACCCAGCTAGGCTCGGAATAACATTGCACTGGCAATGAAAGAACTGCAGATCTGCCCTTAAATACCCAGAGGAAGTGCAGGATTGGTTGGTAGGACTCCTGGAATGCTCTGCCTGGATTGGCCGAAAGGAGTTACCTAACCCCATCCAAGATGGTAGTGCCCATGTTGTGCTACAGCACTGCCAAGGTGTGTATTACTCACACCAACAGCCAGGACACTATGCCTCCAGACCCCTGTAGCATGCAGCGCGGACCTCCATGTGCCTGCACCCCCACCAGGAGGACCCCGCAAGAGCGTCCAGACAGGTAAGTGCCGCTGACCCCGACCCCTCACAGCCCTGGTCGTGACAGTACCCCCTTCTTTACGAGTGACTTCTGGGCACATTTTGGGTCTTTCTGGATTTTCAGAGTAAAACTTATCCACTAGACGGGATGCATTGACATCCTCACTTTTCACCCAACATCTCTTTTCCGGGCCATAACCCTTCCAGTCTAGGAGATATTGGAGTTGACCATAGCGGACATGAGAATCCAGAATTTGTTTTATCTCGAATTCCTCCCCTCTTTTGGTATGGACCTTAGGAGGTGATTGTAGAACTTGAAGGAATTGGTTAAGGATCAAGGGTTTGAGTAAGGAGACATGGAAGGAGTTTGGGATCTTGAGATAACTGGGTAGCTTCCATTTATAGGTTACTGGGTTGATGATCTCCGTAATGGCAAAAGGACCAATAAAGCGTGGGGCAAATTTCATTGAGGGTACCCGGAGTCGTAGGTTATGAGTAGAGAGCCAAACTTGATCTCCTATTTTCATGTTGGGAACAAACCTTCTTTTCCTGTCTGCCCCTAACTTGTAGTGGCTGGATGTCTTTATTAAAGAGGAGTGGACTTGGGACCAGATTTGGGAGAATTGCTGTAGCAAAGAATCGACTTCTGGGACATCGAAGACTGGAAGACTCTGGAATCCAGGAACTCTGGGATGATGGCCGTAGACCACAAGAAACGGGGTTTGTCCAGTGGAGGAATAATAAGAACTGTTATGAGTGAATTCTGCCTAGGGTAAAGAATCCACCCAATTATCCTGGGAAGAGGACATATAAATTCTAAGAATTGTCTCTAGGTTTTGGTTGACTCTCTCCATGCACCCGTTGGTTTGGGGGTGATAGGCCATGGAAAACTTTAGCTTGACCTGTAGCGCTGAACACAAGGCTCTCCAGAATCTGGCCATGAACTGAACCCCTCGGTCTGAAACAATTTCAGCCAGTAACCCATGCGGACGGAATATGTGAGAAATGAAAAGTTGAGCCAGATCAGGAGCGGAAGGTAGTTTCTTGAGTGGTATATAGTGCACCATCTTGGAAAAACAGTCAATCACTACCCAGATAGTAGTGTATCCATTAGAAATCGGGAGATCAGTTATGAAATCCATGGATATTTGAGTCCAGGGATGGGTCGGTATGGGTAGCAGTTGAAGTTCTCCAGCAGGAGCTTGCAGGGAGGTCTTGTGATGTGTGCATTGGGTGCAAGAGGAAATAAATTTAGAAATTTCAGCCTTCATGGCGGGCCACCAATAGGACCTTTGGAGAAATTCTAGAGTTTTGCAAACCCCTGTCTGACCGGAAAAGCAAGATTTATGGGCCCATGTTAACAGCTGCCTCCTGAGTTCAGGAACCACGAACACTTTCCCCAGAGGGGGTTGGACATTGATGGTAGCAAATACTTTGGGTTCTAGGACTGGAGGCACTGTTGAATCTTCTATAGGGTTCTTGGAGGAGAAAGATCGTGATAGGGCATCGGCCTTCAAGTTTTGTGATCCCTGGCGGAATGTTAGAGAGAAATTGAACCATTAGACAAAGATTGCCCACTGAGCAATCAAGGACTGATGCAGTGGATGTTCTTTAAGAAGAGTAGGTTTTGATGGTCTGTGAAAACTGTGATGGGATGTTTAGCACCCTCGAGTAAATATCGCCACTCCCCAAATGCGAGTTTGACTGCTAGCAGTTCTTGTTCTCCAATGGGGTAATTTCTTTCTGCTGGTAGGAACTTTTTGGAGAAGTATTCACAAGGATGGATTCGGTTGTCCATCTAATCTAAAGTACTGCTCCGAAGAAGTGTCCACCTCTAAGAGGAATGGTTCCTCAATGTCAGGTTGTCTCAGGATGGGGGCAGAGATAAATGCTTGTTTAAGCAACTGAAATGCTGACTCAGCTTCAGGGGACCATCGAGAGGGGACCGCTACTTTCCGAGTCAGAGCGGATATTGGTGCTACTAGGGTAGTGAACCCCTTAATGAATCGTCTGTAATAATTGGCGAATCCTAGGAACCTCTGGACAGCCTTGAGAGAAGTAGGATGGGACCAATCTAGAATGGCTTGCACCTTCTTGGGATCCATTTCTAGCCCAGATCTGGATATTATATATCCCAAAAACTAAATGGAAGGAACCTCAAAGACACATTTCTAAATATTGCAAAATAAATGGTTTCTCCTGAGATGGGATAGGACTTCATTCATGTGTTTTCAATGCTCCTCTAACGAGGGAGAGAAAATCAAGATGTCGTCGAGATACACCACCATTTAGAAAAGACTGTAGATCCCTTGATCCTATCAAATAATTCAGTAATGAGAGGTAGAGGGTAACGATTTTTCACTGTAATATCGTTTAGTCCACGATAGTCGATACAAGGACGGAGACCCCCATCTTTTTTGGACACAAAGAAGAAACCTGCACCGGCTGGAGAGGTGGAAGGTCTGATGAAGCCTTTTTGCAGATTCTCCTGAATGTACTCAGACATGGCCTTGGTCTCAGGCAGGGACAGAGGGTAGGTGCGGCCACGAGGTGGGGTTTTCCCTGGTAACAAGATGATGGGGCAATCCCAGTCTTGGTGTGGCAGTTAGGAGTCTGCCCCAGCCTTACAAAATACATCACGAAAAGAATGATACTGACATGGAAGCTGTGAATATTCAGACAACTGTATCTTTTTGACAGGTTTGATACATGGTAGGCAAGACTCATGACACGCCTCTCCCCAGGACAGAACTTGCATGGTGTTCCAATCGATCTTGGGATTGTGCTTACTCAACCAGGGATAGCCTAGGATAATCCCATGAGAGGTTTTGGGAATAACTAGAAATTTAATAAACTCAGTATGGAGAGCCCCTACCTGGAATCGTACTGGTGGAGTTATTGAGGTTACAGTTCCGCTAAGGATACGGCTGCCATCCACTGCGCATAAGGTGATGTTGTGGTCGACTGTTGTGATGGGTATTGAGAACTCCCGGACAAATTTGGTGGTGATAAAGCTCTCCGCTGCTCCAGAATCAAGGAGAGAAAGCACTAATTTAGAATTTTGTTTAAATTCCAGAGAGAGAGGCAAGGTAGATACTTTTTTAGAGGGTGACAGAAACATAACTCCCAACCTGGTGTCCCCTATGCCAGTTAGGAGTGGGAGTTTCCCGGACAAATAGGGCAGGATGCCACCAGGTGACCAGTCCCTCCGCAATAAAGGCAAAGATTGTACGGCAACATCTTTGATGCGCTTCAGTGGATAAGCAAGCTCTATTGAGGCTCTTCATTGGACGGCTCAGGTACTGGAACATTAGGAAGAGTGACCGGGCGGAACTGAAAACGATCTCCCTTGGACTTCACGACTTGGCGCTCAGGGTGTCTGAGGTCCACTTTGTTGCAGAGTGAAATTACCTCATTCAGAGAAGGGGGAAGATCATTAGTGGTGAGATCATCCTTTATTCAGTCTGAAAGACCACTTCAGAATGCCACGATCAAGGCTTCCTCATTCCACTTTAGCTCTGAAGCCACTGTCTGATACTGGACTACATACTGCCTCACGGGGCAGTTGCCTTGGCGTAGTCACAGAATCTCTGCCGCAGCAGACATTGCTCATCAAAGATTCTCCTAAAGGAGGCCAGAAATTCTGGATAATTGTCCAGCAAAGGATCGGACCTTTCCCACAGTAGCGATACCCAATCCAGGGCAGATCCTGAAAGAAGGGACACAATGTAAACCACTTTAGCCTTGGGGAAGGGAAGTTCACTGGATGAAGTGTGAAATGTACGTCAGACTAGTTGAGTAAACCTCGGCATGACTTAGGGTTCCCGTCAAACTTATTGGGTGTCGGCAGATGTAGATGAGATGGAGCGGTTGGAATGGGGATGACTGGTACGGCCTGCAGATTAGGAACATTCGGCAAATTCACTGTAACCAGAGAAGCCTGAAGGTTATTCTGGTGAAGAGACATCTACTGTAGAAACTGGGCTAATTGCTGCTGCATCGCATCTTGGAGAAGGTCTGTCCTCAGATCCTGACCACCGGCCGAATCCATCAGGCCAGTGCAAACTGTCACAGGAGGATTAAGTACTTGTGCGGATGAACCCAGGGTGGGTCCAGGAGAGGTTGTAAGGGCAGATGTCTGATATTGAAAGGATGCAGGTCTGAGATGTGTGTTGCTCATGGATGGCCCACTGACAGAGAAGTGATGCTGATGGTGAGATACACACGAAATGGAATGTGGATATACAAAACAGGTCACTGGAAAGTTCAGGAGGAGCACAGAATGTCAGAATGGCTTTTAAGCAGGGCTCCCTCTAGGGGTGGTAGTAGGGAGTAGCACCGCTGGTATGCAGAGTGTCTAGGAGGCTGGAATCTGGAACAATAGCATATATGTGAGACTCAGTAGGAGCAAGGAAGGCAAGGAGCTCAGAGAACTAGCACCCAGCTAGGCTGGGAATAATGTTGCACTGGCAGATCAGCCTTTAAATACCCAGAGGAAGTGCAGGATTGGTTTCTAGGACTCCTGGAATGCTCTGCCTGGATTGGCCAAAAGGAGTCACCTGACGCCATCCAAGATGGCGGCGCCCATGTTGTGCTGCAGCACTACCAAGGTGTGTATTACTCACACCAGCAGCCAGGACACTATGCCTCCAGACCCCTGTAGCATGCAGTGCGGACCTCCATGTGCCTGCACCCCCGCCAGAAGGACCCCGCCAGATTGTCCGGATAGGTAATTGCCGCTGACCCCGACCCCTCACAGCCCTGGTTGTGACATCAACACTACACAAAAAAGCATGCCATGGGGTACCAATAGGGTGCCATTAGCGTTAGGTCAGGAGGAGTTATGATTAGGTTTAGGCGTTAGATAAAGGTAGATCTAGAGACAGGAGTAGGTGTCTGTGAACTTAGTGACTGCAGGCATCATTGTCATTTATCAGTGTATGTGTGTTTGACACACAAACTACACACTCACAAAATGCAGTGCAACCAAACAGGCTAGCAGCTACTGTCTGTGTTGCTGTTGATTGTTTTTTGTTTCTTAAGGTGGGTACACACTATAGCGATATATATATGCAGATCGAGTGATCTACAGATATATCTGCAGATGACGGTCGTTCATACACACTGAACGACCATTATCTGCATGCTGCAGTGAGGCGGGCCGGACTGGGGGTGGGCAGGGGGCGTGGTCTAATCAAGGGAGGCATGGCCTCGCCCCCTCCGAAAAAATCAAAACATTGCGATGCTGCGCTGGGGAGGGGGACTCTGTGTGCCCCTCAGCCCGGCGCACAGTCAATGGGGGGCGCGATTAGCATGAACGCTTCCCCCCTTTGGTATAGGAGACTGCTCAGGGTGCTGCTTTAGCAGCCTCAGACAGTCTCCCAGTGCAGCCCAGCAGGGCGGGCTCTAGGGGTGTTTGACCTGCTCGGTCACCCATAGAGGGCGCACCCTTCCCCAACATCATGATTTCAGCGGGACAGTACTGTCCCACTGTTTTACCCGTGGGCTGAAGTGACCCGCGGGTGGTCAAATCGGGAGTTTGGGGACCCCCACCGCCACACCACACCCCGGAGACTCTGAATGGATGCTGCGCGCATGCGCGCGACATCCATTCAGTGACCGGGAGAGGGGCTCGGGGAAACCCAATTAGTGAGGCTCTCCCCAGTCTGACGTCATTTGGAGGCGGGCATGCCTCCTAATAACGTCACATAGGGGGCGTGGCCTATGATAATGAGGCCATGCCACCAATTTGGTCGCATATGGCTTTGCCGCACGAGAAGATAGGGCGCACTGGAGAGGGCCGGCACAGGTTGCTCCGAACCCTGGAGCTGGCCCTGCAGCCCAGCACACAGCAGCCTGTGCTGGGCTGCTGTGGATGGGAAGCTGTGCCAGGCCCTTGTGGCTCCCCCCCCTCTTGGCGCCCCTGTGTACAGGCGTTCGACTGATCGCCCGTACACACTTGCCTGCAGACATATCTGTTCATTGGCTGTGCAGCACAGCCAATGTAATATGTCTGTGAACGACGTTGTTCACAGACATATTGTCTGTACACACTGGCCGACGGGAGCACAATATATTAGCCGATCAACTGTTCAGCCAATATATCCACCAGTGTGTACCCAGCATTAAAGTGAACCTGCACCATTTTTTCTGCAGTATACTAATTGTTTATATGTTAAAAAAACACGCTACTGTGTTTGATGCTGCTGTATACAAGAAGACTGAATTTTTTTCCCTAGTTATATTAAAAAAATTGCAAATAAACCCAAACCTATATATTCCTGTTTAAAGCAAAAAAAAAATTGCATGCTTTTCTAATTGAATTAAAAAATTATATTGTGTATTTCAAGAAGTGTGTGTTCAGTTCAGATGAGTGACGTAGTATATATTACGGTTCTGTGTGCAGTGATGTTCCACCCTTAATATGCACCCCAAAACAATTCTCACTAAGACCTATTCCTTCAAGTGTTTGCAAACAATTGTCATTGTTTTTTTGTGTAAAAAACAAAGCCATTATGGAAAAATTTGCATAGTGCGTGTTATCCTTCCAGTGTAAGCAATGGTGTGTGCGCTTGTGTCCCACACTTAATCTGCACTCCAAAACAATTCTGACAAAGACCTATTCCTCCAAGTGCATGCAAACAATTGTCAGTGTTTTTTTGTAAATAAACAAAGCCATTATTGCAAAAAATTTAGCATAGTGCGTATTATCTTCCAGTGTAAGTGACGGTGTGTGCAGTGCTGTCCCAACCTTATTCTGTACCCCAAAACAATTCTCAAGTGTATATATAAATAATTCTTGGCTAATGTAAAAAATAATACCAATCATGGATCAGCCATTAGAAGAGCAGAAGCAGCAACCCAGTACTAGTGTTGCGGCAGCTGCCAGGCATGATAACAATAACGGGAAAATTTACTGTCGAAAAACATAAAATTGCCAGCATGCCATACATCACATGCAGTGACAAGGAACAGCTCAGACCATGGGCTTTCTTTGTGAGTGGTGGTCCTGCTACTGTTGTTTTATGCACTAGAATGCCTATTGCAGAACCTGGGTCCAAACACAGGGCCTGATTCAGACCCGGACGCAAGTGGCCGATCGTACGTTTGGAGTACGTGCCGAAATATGTAAATTTAAGCGCTCGCACGTAATTTCGAACGCACCTAAAATTCCACCCCAAAGTCTACTGACCCCTCCTCTAGCTAACGAGCGAGCCAAATAGCGAGCGTACATCCCCAATGTGGCTTGCAGGGAACGCACGCACAAGTACAAACCAGAAGTGGGCCTGTCAGATTCTGATTACCTGCTCGGTTATTCTGCCTACCTCCCTCAATCGTATCATGCCAATCAATATATCAATTAGCTTAATTGCTCTTCATGTGTTTTTTTTTGAATTGCAATAAACTTTACTCTTGTCCGTGTTTGTGTTTACCCGCAGAATATGTACGGTTTAAACAATAGCTTTCTTTTGCCAAAATACATGTTTGAGCCAATTATCCATTTGTTTTCTGTGTTTTTACCCACGCATATTTTACTGGGTTCATTTCTTTATTTAAATTAGCTTACGCATGTCACTGCATCAAGCCTATCATAACTCTCAATAGATTTTTGGCCCTGTGGAACACATGACTCATACACTAACCAATAGAATGGTTCCTGTTAATTTCCCAACTACATTAGCCAATCAAAATTATTTTCTGGTCTTTATTAAAACTGTTTTATTAAAAATACACCATTGCCATCATCACCAAGCGCGAGCTCCTGGTTTTAACCGAGGTGATGGACAGGCGGATCACCAGCCAGCCTCCCCCCATCACCAATCGTGAAAAGCATGCCGCCTATGCGGAGGTTCGTGGACGCCTGCGTTTCTTCGGCTCACGCCGCCAGATCGGCCAGCTGGAGCGCAGGCGGTCCGACCTTCAACGGCGGACGGCCCGCTTGCTGGCATGCTTTCGCATGCGGATAGCGGAAAGTAAGTTTTTTTGTCTTTGGTTTTCATGTTTATCTTTGTGGCCCTATCTGCGTGTGCATGTTTTCTTGTATGGCCTGTTTATTCTTTGCACTCATATCTGCGTGTGCATGTTTTCTTGTATGGCCTGTTTATTCTTTGTACTCATATCTGCGTGTGCATGTTTTCATGTATGGCCTGTTTATTATTTGTACTCATATCTGCGTGTGCATGTTTTCTTGTATGGCCTGTTTATTCTTTGCACTCATATATGCGCGTGCATGTTTTCTTGTATGGCCTGTTTATTCTTTACACTCATATCTGCGTGTGCATGTTTTCTTGTATGGCCTGTTTATTCTTTGTACTCATATCTGCATGTGCGTGTTTTCATTTTTTTGGGTTAAACAATTAGCGTTTAACAAGGTGATGTTCTAAACTAACCTCAATTTGTTTTCCATCATTTAGGGGCAGAGCGAAGACTACGGCGTCATCGCCGGCAAAGACGGTGCTCCCGTCCCCTCTCCCCAACCCTCAGCCAAACCTCCTCTCCCCAAAATACCCAAAATTCGCCCTCCTTCCCAGCCTGCCCAGACCCTGTTGCCCATCCCTCTGTGCTAGTTCCCCTCCATCCCAATTCCCCCTCCCCTCAACCCACCCCTCTCTTGACCACCCCATCTCCGGAATCGGTGATCACCCCTCCCACCTCCTTGGGAAATTTGACCACCTCAGAGGAGGACGAGGGAGTTGTTTCGGGGCCAGCCGTCATTCATAACGGTTTCCCTTTTATCCTTTTTTGTTGTTGAAAATGTGTTGATCTAATCCTTTGTCTGTGCCTTTTCCTTTTTTTTGTTTTCCAAAAGTTTTGTTATATATCTGTTTGTATTTACATTTCACAGCTGATTTCCCCATACACATATCCCACATGGCAAAACAGTCAAACTTGTATGTCTGGCTTACGGTTGTTTTTTTTTAATGGTTTTTTGTTTGTCCATTTTTTTGGGCTTCTGGGTTTTTGTTAAAATGTGCTTTTTGCAACACTATTGTCACTTTTTGATAACTCTCTTTTGCTTGTGTTTTTTCTGAGATTCATAAATTATGGTTTCATTGTAGTAAGCACCACAATTTTCTAACCCACAGAGGACCAGAGGCATTTGGCGGACCTAGCCGGGTGCGTCCAAGTTATGCGGGGGCACGTGATCGGCCTGCTGGTGGTCCTGGATCGTATGGCAGGGATCCTGCGTCCCTAATTTTTTTGTTTTAACCCGCAAATTATTTTTCCTAATTAAAAAGTTAAATTTTGAGTTCAGTCTCATTCCTTGTCTCTAAATCTTAGATTGTTTAAACTTACATAAGTAGACTCTTGCAGCAAGTATTTGCAACTAATGTCACTAAGATTGTGTTATGTTGTTTTTTTTAAAGCAGGCACATGAAACAGCTAACACTAACAATAGGTTTTGCTTTAAAAAATTGACATGTTACAATTTTGTGGGAAACCTGCTTAGGCCGAGATTCCAAAGCATACTGATTCTACATAATACCTTTTGGTGTTGGTTTGGACCCACAAAGCATAGTTAAATAAAGTGCAAATTGCGACATTACAGGATTAACCCTTAAGCAAATTTAACGTGGGTGAACCTGCTTACACTTGCTTGTAATGTACAATAAAATTTTTGGGATTACAAAAGCAAAAAATGTATTCACCACATAATAAAAAAAAAAAAGTGTTGGTTCACAAACAATACACACAGTGATAACAAAATGTAAAAACCAGCAAACACCATAAGAAAAATTAAAAGAAAAATCAAGAACTGGTTGACGAATGAGCATGCCAACATGATTCAACAAATGTTGCGTTTCAAAATTGGGTCCAGAATATATATCCAATGTGTCACCATGAAGTAATTTTTTGGTAGCAGGAAGTAGTCATCGTTTCAGTCCAAAAGATTATGAAATAAAACACAAGATGGGAAATGAAAAACAATTAATTTGATGGTCTCAAAAAATCCTTACGACATTGTGTCAAAGAACTTCTTTTGTGCCAATAATTGCCTAAAATATCTGGCCACCACATCATCGCGTATGGCCCCCCCACATACTGACCTCCGACCAACCTCGTAGGGGCCATCCTCAGGCAAAGCATCCTCTGCCTGTATTGGGACACCACTCCTTATGGCAATGTTGTGAAATATCCCACACAAGACCACAATTTTCGAAACCATATCCGGCAAATACATGAGTTCGCCACCAGAGTGGTGGAGGCATCTGAATCGGCCTTTTAAAAGGCCGATACAGCGCTCCACCACTTGCCTGGTGGCGGAATTAAAATTACTTTGTGGCCCTGGTGTGGGAGCCAAATAAGGAGTGAGCAGCCAGGGCGTGCAAGGGTAGCCACTGTCTCCTGTGAAAAAGAAGTGACAACATCAGGAACACTGTGTATCAAGCTTAGCATTGGTATGTACTAAAGGTCTCCACTTACCCAGAAGCCACGCATCACCAGCTTGTAGGTTGTCTAATTTTTGCCATATCCCTGATTGCCGGATGACGAATGAGTCATGTGCACTCCCGGGTAATTTTGCATTCAGGGACAGGATCTGGAGGGAGGCATCACATACCACCATTACATTCAGTGAGTGATAGTGTTTGCGGTTCCTAAAAATGGCCTCCAGCCGTGCTGGAGGCTGAAGTGGTATGTGAGTACCATCCACAACCCCTATGATGTGTGGGAAGCCAGCTATTTGGTAAAAATTGGCCTTGGCCACACTAAGGGCACCCATATCCAAAGGCTTTTTAATAAAATGATGGAGGTGCTTGAAAAGGGCCTCCATCACTGCCCTCAGGATCCTGGAAAAGGAGGATTGGGATATTCCCGCAACTATTCCCACCGTGGTTTGAAAGGATCCTGAGGCACAGAAATGTAACACCACCATAAATTGCGTAAGTGGTGGTATTGCTGTAGGACTGTCAATTTGCCGCTCCAGATCACTCTTTATTAATGAGAGAGTGTCTATGATGATTTGGGGCGGAAGACGGTAGCGTCTTAACACCTCATCATCAGGCATTCCAAAAAGGTTGACACGTGTTCTATATATCTGGGGCCTTGCACACCTACGATGCCTACGCCTGGGACGAGATTGAGGTTGGTCGGCTTCCGGGAGCATGGCCACAACAATCCGACCAATATCAACCTGAGATGGCAAGAATTGAATTTAAGGTTTGTTTGCCCCAAAAAATAACGAAAAATACTTATCTTTACGATACAATCCAATGATGCTTACATGCCGGGGTATTGTCATGATTTACAAAGCCTAAAAAACAAAATACCCGAACAAGGAAAAAATGTTTGGTGGCCATTTAGGATTCTTAATTTGGTAAAAGACAAACACACATTTCTCCAAAGAGCAAACTGACAGTGCGCAGACTTCCACAATTTGGGGCCCAAACAACAACCAAGATTGGGAACGGTAAATATCACCCAATTAAACTACAGAAAATAAGCAGACAAAAATGCGCTAATTAGTTCGCAATTTAACTACAGAAAATAAGCAGACAAAAATGCGCTAATTAGTTCGCAATTTAACTACAGAAAATAAGCAGACAAAAATGCGCTAATTAGTTCAGACATTTAGGAAACACAAAACCAAAGGTAAAAACTGTAAGGTGCACAAAAGTTGCGTAAAAAATGACATGAACATTTAACAAACAAGTGAAAATCCAAACTTACCAATACAGGATATATAAGTCACCGGACAAAAAGGTCGTTGGGGCAGAGCCAAAAGAAACCTACAACAGGAGAATTTTGAAAAATTTAGCGAGCAAACACTAAATAAAAGAAGGATAGAAGTATAGCCAAATTGAACAAAAGGAAGACGGCAAAAAACTTGCCAAAAAAATACACCACAACTAAAAGAACCACACCAAAAAAAGCGAATGGAAAGATAAACTAAAAAAAAACGCACTGAAAAAATCGCCAAACACCGCTAAATACAATTCCCGCCAACAATCCACTCCGACCAATGTAATCTCCAACAACCAACACCCGCCACCTAGACTCGAGATGGCCAAAACCATAAATAGTATTTCTTTTCCAGCTCAAATTAAGGAGGGATCATAGGAACGCACAATCAATGATGCGGACGAATAATAAGGACGCATGCATAAATACATCACGACCAAAAAAAACGGTCTGGTGTATTTCTTGTTTTGGTATGAGAAATGGCTACAGACCAGCCAAACAATGGCCAAGAGGCGGCCGGTAAGTTTTTCTGGCATTTCCAAACAAGGATTATTTTGAGACAGAATATTGTGAAAGTTTTTATTGAAAATAGGTGTGGAGGATGACATGGAAGAGGCTGCTGGGCCCAGTATTCCGGGCACAGCAGGGAAAAAGAAAAGGCAGCCACAATTCACAAGAAAGGAGATGGAGGTTTTGGCTCAGAAGTGTGTGTACATCCTGCCACAGGCAGACAGGAATATGGGTGCAAGCCAGAAGTGGAGAATGTGGGAGGAGATAGCCAGTGCTGTCAATAGGGTGGGTGATTATGTCCGTCTAGCCTGGGATGTCAAACGGCGGTAAGTAAAAACTTGACCACCCAAAAAAAACAGGGTGAAATAATGCAGGAATAATGGCTACTTTTTCACCCACAGATGGCAAGACTTCAAATATCGCCTGAAACAAAAAATGGCTGACAGGGCTAGGCATGCAAGGGGGACAGGTGGGGTCCCACCCCTGTGTCATTGGAGTTTAATGATTTGGAAGAGCTGGCACAGGGGTGTGTGCAGGATGTGGAGGTGTTTGGCGTGTCCAACATGGATACGGACATGCCAGACTTTGCGGCTCCTCATGTTGTCCCAGGTAAATGTTGTGATGTAACCAACTCTGAAATGTTAATGTGACAATATGTAGATTGTAATGTTCCTATTTTCTCTTTTTTCTCACAGAGACACAGGCGGATGAGTCTGCTCCAGAGGGGAGCCGTGGCCGCAGAATTTCTGCTGGCTCTGCAGGGGAGGAACCAGTACATCCGGCTGAGGACCCTGCAGAAGCCAGTCCTGGGCAATCCCCCTCGCAGGCAGTGGCACTCCTCACAGAACTAAATTTTAAATTGGATTACCATACGGAGATTCTGCAGAGGATGGACGCCAGTCTGCTGCGGGTGGCTGAGGCCCTGGAGCAAAATGCGGCGGCCAACGTGACCATTGGTCAGGCCCTGGCTGAATATACAAGGGCCAACATCAGAATCGCCAATGCCCTGGAGCAGCTCGTTCGTCAGCACATGGTGGAGCCGACCTCCCTTCCTGCCGGAACATCAGGATCCTCCACCTCTGGCACAACAACAGCCATTCCTCCAAATGTGCCTAGCCCTGTGCCTAGTCCAGAGGCCACAACATCTGCCTCTGGACAGGCCAGCCAGAGGACATCCCGGAGCTGGTCTGGCGCCCACCCTACCCCAGCCAAAAGGGGGAAAGAAACGATGACAGCACTGGCTACTTTGCCCACACGCCTTCTGTGCTTGCCCCATATTCCTTTCTGGCCAAAACTTCCCTCTCCTTTCTTGTGAATTGTTTTTTTTAATTATGTCATTTTTGTTCCAAAAATATAATTTTCCAAAAAAATATGTGCCAAATATTAGTGGGTAACAAGGACCCCAAAAATGTACGTGACAATGCACATGATTTGTTTTAAAATGTGTTTTGCAAATAAAACCTACAAATTGTTCTCAACTGTATTGTGACATTAATTGACAATTGGTTTATAGTTAATTCTGTCCCACAAGGGAAAAACGAAATCTGAGTTTGGGACTTTCCCAAAATCAAGGGTTAAAACAAAATGTTACTTTAAGGAACACTTTGGAATAAATAAAAAAAAAAAAAGCAGCCCAATGCAAAAGGTTACAATACACACAAACATGATTACAATATTGTTACAAAATGCAAAAATACTAACCAAATTGTAAAATACATTCCTACAAAAAAACGCTAATTGATTGTGTAATCCTGAAATTAGCAGCTGAGATTTTCAGCTGCGTACGGTTTTGTGCTATTACAAAGGGGAAAAAAAAAAAAACATTACAAGCTGGTTTTCAATCCAAAGTTGATTGTTTATCTGACAAGCCGTGATAAATCGATGAAACATCGCGGAGGTCCGGGCAAAAGGGCAAGGCCATCGCCATTGTGGTCGAGTAATCCTGACCCTAAGCTGTGCGAGCAGTTTGAACGGAAAGAGGATCAGCCAGTGACGTATGAGTTGGTACGAACACATTGGACGTTCGCATGAGCTAATTTATGTACGCCACAAAAACGCCTCGCCACGCCTGCGTTTTCCCATCTCCACCCCCGTCAACGCTCCAAAAACGGCCTGTTCTGTCAATCACATTTGACATGTCACTTCCTGTTCGCAATTTGCCGAACGAGTGAAAAAAAGCTCGCAATCTGCCGTACACACATGCGCAGTGTTACACCGGCGCATGCGCGGTTTCACAACATCGGAACGCAACGAGCGTACTGCTGTTAGCGAGCGGCTCTGAATGAGGGCCACAGTCAGGCATATTCTGTAACCTCACATGCAACACTTGTAGCTCAGAGTTCAGTGGTCTCACCTTAACAAGTGGCAAATCAGTACACAAAAAAATCACTGAGGCTGAAACACATTTCTGACACCATAACCCTAGAGAAGCCTCATTCTACTATATCTGCACCTAAAAGTAAACATAGTGACATAGGAATTGAGGAAGCTACAGTGGAAGGGCAACATAATGAGGGATATATTTTTGTGTCTGAAGCTGGAGGATGTTGACGATGAATGTATTGGACAAGAAGAATTTGATACAAATTTAGGAGGAGGATATTAGTTACTACCAAGTCCAGCTCGGCTAATACCTCCAGTTCCAGTTAGTTCTGTTACTGCCAAGTCCAGCTTGGCTATATCTCAATTTCTGATACTGCCAAGTCCTTATCTGCTACTATTTCAGGTTCCAGCCAGTCCAACTAATCATCAAGTCTGGCTTGATCCACCAGTACCAGCTCCATCCCAGTTTAAACCAAATCCAATCTGGTTCTGAGATTTACCATCACCAGTTCAGCACACCAGCATTTCAAGTGTGTCCTGCTCACTGGATTTAGCACAGCACACTAGTTTATCAAGTACCAAGATCATACATTCAGCCTCCTTAATTTCAAGATTCAGCTGTTCCTCTCTCAACTTCTGAGCCTCTTCAGGGAACTACAACTTCTAGTTCCATGGCAGTTTACACAGGCCAAATGAACCCGGAACAGGATCAGGCTTCAGGAGCTAGTGGTCTTCTAAACCTGACTTCTAGGTTATAAAGCCAGAGATGGCACATGGCCAAGTACTCCAGTTTTTGCAGGAGCTCTCCACACATTTAGAAAGGATACAGACTATGCTGATGAAAGCTACACCTGCCTCTCATTCTGCAGTGGCAGCTGCCGTGCCAGTCCAGCAAGCAAATTCAGCTTCAAAGTCTCATTTGCAGCTTCCAGTCCCCAACAGATTTGATGGAAATCCAAAGCATTGTTGGGGATTCCTCAATCAATGTGAGGTCCATTTTGATTTTCTACCACAATATTTTCCCACATCCAAGAAAAGTTGGCATATAGCATTTCATTACTTACTGAATCTGCTTTGAATTGGGTGTCCCCCCAAGAGAATTTTTGATGAGCCTGGAAGATCTGTTGCAGCTTCTATTGACCCCCTTACCCCCCAGCAAGGTCCTTGGTCAGTGGACCAGTACGTGGTCCAGTTTAAACAATAGCAGCTGAGCTTCAGTGGAACAATGAGGCCCTGAAAACCGCCTTCTGGGACGGATTGTCGGAAAAATGAAAAGATGATTTAGTGATGCGGGACTTTCTTGACAGATTAGAAGAATTAATTTTCCTTTGTGTCAAGCTGTATCTTCGTATCCAGCTTGATTGTCATTTGCTCCCATGCATTACCGGATTTTTGGATGGTTGGAGGAGAGTTTCTCTGGTGTATGGCCAGCTTGAGGCGAATGATTAAACATTCTCTGTAAAAATACCTAATAACATATTGGGGAGGGGAAATGTACAAAGCCTTGGAAAGAAATAAAGTGTCTCAATTAGCAGACAGACCACCATATATTTACCCATTTAATATATCTGAAAATAGATGTATTGATGTTGATATTAAAACTAAAGTTTATTAAATTCTTAAAATGAAACATAGACACTCGAAATCAACTTATTATACAAAGACAGCATAGACAAATAAGAACATTAATAGTGTATGATACACTATATCTATTAACAGTGATCCACTATATCCAGGTCTATTTGACAGTACTGGAAGTATAGTTATAAATATTTGCTAATGATATACACAATTGAAATCGACAATTCATCGAAATGCCACCCTAAATAGTACACATACGATACTTCACTAATCACAGAAACCATGCATATGGTGCTGGGGGTATAGTTATAAATATATGCACAATTGAAATAGATAATTCATCAAAGTACCACCCTACCTAGTACACATATTAAGATGCAATATTTCAATCATCACAGGAAACATACATATGGTATGTCTAGTGAAAGTAGTCCCTCAGTAATCCACCAGAACCAGTGAAAAAATAATACATAAGATGAGCCCACCACAGCCTTCTAATGTGATATTAGTTAATAAAGGTGTAATGTACTGTTATCTAGGGTAAGATATTCTAAGGTTGAGTGGATCCACCTGTATATTTAGATATACAAATAACATATAAATATAAAAAACATGTATCACAATTGACATACAAATACAAAACTAAAGGCGAAATAATAAACAAATACATACAACATGCAAAAGGTATAATGATACCACAATATTAAAATGCTGAACACCACGGACACAACCTATATATATAATATGGAGGTTATTAGAGCGTCCCTCTATTCCGATCTGGGAGAGTACATATGGTACTAAATATTTCCCTGATATAGATACAGGTATAGAGTGGTGTGCTTATATGCCCAGGATCTGCTGTTGCCTGTCTTAGATATTAGAGGACAGGGAATGAGAGTCCCAGGAACTGGCACCAGAAATTAGAAAGCTGCTTCTGCTGTTACAGCCCAGTCTCACCAGTATCCCAGAGTGCGCACTGTGGAGCCCACCAGCAGGCTGTCTGACACGTGTTTCGCCGGGGCTTATAAAGCCCCGGCGAAACACGTGTCAGACAGCGTGTCAGACAGCCTGCTGGTGGGCTCCACAGTGCGCACTCTGGACCCCTGCACCACGGACGATCATACAGAAGGGAGACAATATTGGCAGGTACTTTCTTCCTTCTACTTTTTCCTGCTCTCTCATTATAGCCAGCTGCCTGGATTCCCTGCGCTGCTGTACGGCAACAGGGATACTGGTGAGACTGGGCTGTAACAGCAGAAGCAGCTTTCTAATTTCTGGTGCCAGTTCCTGGGACTCTCATTCCCTGTCCTCTAATATCTAAGACAGGCAACAGCAGATCCTGGGCATATAAGCACACCACTCTATACCTGTATCTATATCAGGAAAATATTTAGTACCATATGTACTCTCCCAGATCGGAATAGAGGGACGCCTCTAATAACCTCCATATTATATATATAGGTGGTATCCGTGGTGTTCAGCATTTTAATATTGTGGTATCATTATACCTTTTGCATGTTGTATGTATTTGTTTATTATTTCGCCTTTAGTTTTGTATTTGTATGTCAATTGTAATACATGTTTTTTATATTTATATGTTATTTGTATATCTAAATATACAGGTGGATCCACTCAACCTTAGAATATCTTACCCTAGATAACAGTACATTACACCTTTATTAACTAATATCACATTAGAAGGCTGTGGTGGGCTCATCCTATGTATTATTTTTTCACTGGTTCTGGTGGATTACTGAGGGACTACTTTCACTAGACATACCATATGTATGTTTCCTGTGATGATTGAAATATTGCATCTTAATATGTGTACTAGGTAGGGTGGTACTTTGATGAATTATCTATTTCAATTGTGCATATATTTATAACTATACCCCCAGCACCATATGCATGGTTTCTGTGATTAGTGAAGTATCGTATGTGTACTATTTAGGGTGGCATTTCGATGAATTGTCGATTTCAGTTGTGTATATCATTAGCAAATATTTATAACTATACTTCCAGTACTGTCAAATAGACCTGGATATAGTGGATCACTGTTAATAGATATAGTGTATCATACACTATTAATGTTCTTATTTGTCTATGCTGTCTTTGTATAATAAGTTGATTTCGAGTGTCTATGTTTCATTTTAAGAATTTAATAAACTTTAGTTTTAATATCAACATCAATACATCTATTTTCAGATATATTAAATGGGTAAATATATGGTGGTCTGTCTGCTAATTGAGACATTAATGTAAATTTCACATATGATCATGATCTCACTTAGATGTAATCAGTTTGTCCTATTTCTCCTATACTAATTTTGTAGCCATCAATACAGCACAGGAGTGTGCCCTGATAGGAGTCTTTTCTTTTTTTTTTTTTTTCTCTCCTCTTCTAAACCTTGATAATATTTACTCCTGGGATGCACCTCCAGTTTTTGAAATATACCTAGATACGTGTTTCCAATAAATCTATAATTAGATCGTTAGAATTAACTGTTTTCCTGTGCAATCAATCTTCTTCCCCTTTTCCTGTAAAGAAATAAAGTGGGCAGAGATAGAAGTGCCAACCAATCAGCTCCTAACTGTCATTTATAAAACACAGCCTGTAAAGTGACAGGAGCTAATTGTTTGGTACTTTCTCTCTATCAATTTTATCTCTCTCCAAGGCTTAGTACATCTCCCCTGGCTCTCTGTTAATAAAGCTTTATACTGTAATAATGTTCAAAAATGGTAAAATAGACACATTTGCAGAAACTATAGGCATTGTGCATGATTTTTTCCCAGTTTATAAACTAGCATTTTTCCCTCTTACCATGCTCTCATTCCTACAATAAATAATGACCTTGCCTAGGCAAACATTAATGTCGTCTGGAAGCTGTCACACAAATTTAAAAATAGAGTAATGCAAAAGGGAGAAACTGATGGAGTTGATGTCCAATTCCTATAATGTAATCAATGACAGCCATCCACATTTGGGGAATGCAAACTGCAAGGCTGAGGAAGAAGAGGACAGGATTCACAAATGGAATTTCAATATGCTTGAAAACAGTGAAATTAGTTATTTTGGAGGAACTAACTAATGCCCAGCTATATAACACAGTAAAACGTTTCTGGAACTGGTAATGTATTTCTCAGTTCTCCAAGCAAAATATTAAATAAATGCCCTCCTTGTGATCAAGGAAACAGCATCCATTTGCCAATGGTGGAACTTAAGGTTAAAGCCAAAGATGTTAGATGTGTATTTGCCATTTCAGGAAGAAATGATGAAGAATCAGCTACGGTGTTATACATGACTAAGGGGCATATATATCAAGAGTATTTTGTGGAAACTCCAGAAAACAGGAGGGGGGGGATACCCTTAAAAATATGTACTGCATCTCCAGGATGTATGCAGGGGGTTGGGTATGATATGCCAGCTGTTGGGATGCCGCTAGCCAGATCCCGACAGTGGCATCCCGAAACAGCCAGAATCCCAACAGCTATAGAAGTCATCAGTAAGTGTTTTGCTACCCCTCCCCTAACCCCTACCCTAACCCTAACCCACCTTTCCCATTGCCTAACCCTGACCCTCCCCCCTAGTGCCTAAACCTAACATCCCCTCCATAGTGCCTATACCTAACCTCCTCCCCAGACTCTAATCCTAACCCTTCCTCCCCTGACCTAACCATAACCCTCCCCCTAGTGCCTAGCCCTTACCTTCGGGATGCCGACCGGAGGGGATTGTGGCTCCGGTATTAAGACCGTCGGCATCCTGCAAGGCTGGGATGCCGACTCCATCTCTATGCAAGGGAACTGCAACAAATATTGGAGATATCTACTGCAGTCCCTCAGTTTCCTTTGCAAAGCAGGCCCTGTAGGTTAGTATAGGGATGCTAAAATATGACATTTACTAAGCTCCAAAACGCTTTGCTGATGTTGGCCCTGATAGCTAATACTATCTTTAGATGGCATTAGCTATAGTAGCCTGTGTTTTCTCCTCAGTAATGTCCACTTTCATATGCTCAATCTTATGATGACATAAGCGCAGTAACTTGGCCAGGTTCAAACCAGGAAGTAAATTGATCTTATAAGAGATCACTTTCTTTCTTACTGATCGCCGGGACAGGCTCTTATTGGTACCCATGTCCTGGCAACTGTACCAAACGATTTGCAGTAATAAAGAATTGGACTCGGAATAAATATGCCCCTAAAACATAATGCAGGAGGACATTTTAGTTAATGCTATATAGTTTCATGGATACTGAGGAATTCCCAAACATTTTTTGTTTGAGTTGAGCTTTATGAGACCATCACGATCATTGCTTTTCCTATAAATCAATATTGATCATACACAGGTATGTGAATTACTTTTTTGTCACTTTGGTTATGAAAAAGATGTACTCTCAAGACATGGTGAAATAAAATATAATAATGGTTCAGTATCACAAAACAAACTTAGATATGCTCACAAAAGCCAGAAAGTAAACTGACACAAAAACAAGATTTGCAGAAGACAAAACAATCAGTTGATATCTTGTCAATAATAAAATGGCTACAAATCAGGAATGTGCTTCCTAGTTTACTGCATTAAGGACCTGATTCATGTCCAATGGAAAAGGTTACAGCCACGCCAGTTTGGTGTGCCCGGTCACCGCTCTACATGGATCCGGGTACACTTCAGACACAGGCCGGACACAATACCCGCACAGTGTGAGTACTGGCTATGCTACACAGATGATTACAGTCCTCCGATAATTGGATTCTCCTTTTGGCTACATTTTTGCTGACATTCTGATTTCCAGTGGACATTTAAACCTTGTCTGTGGACTATATAGTTATTTCAATGTACCTTGGAATGGTCTATTGGTATTTCTTCTCCATCTGTTTATATACCATGCCAGTATAGAGATATATTTTATATTTCACATATTTATGCTATCATGTCTTAATTGTTCTTATTGCAATACATTTTTGCATTATTAGTGTGGTTTGTTGGTTAAACCAGTGCTGTACTCCACCTTTTCCATTGTTCTATTTAGCAGGTACAGAACCTACATGTGTGAGCTGCTCTGTTTAGTCAAGAGGTTATTCTCTGTCTGTCAGCGTACCTTATTGTATTTTCTGATTCACGTCCAGTCGATGTTTGTAAATCTGCGCATGTGCCGGACCCGAACTGTGTATGTGCAGGTTGTGTCCTGCATTCTTACATGCAATTCGGCTGCAGACATCAGATGAGTGACAGTCTGCTGCCATTTGGGGGCGGCGATCGTCTGTGTTCCTGGAAAAAGTGGCATGATTTACTGGCATCGTAAGCGATAGCGATCAGAAACAGCAACTATGGACGCTGCTCTCGGATCGCAGATGCATGCAGGAGGTATTTCCTATAGACACTTCCTGCTGCATTTGCATAGCTGCTTCCCTGCACTACCTCAAACATTCAAACTGAAGAATTCAGACCGCAGAACAAAAATGTTGCAAAAGATATTTTTTTCATTTTCCATATGGAGAGTATATAATGTAACCAATTTAAATATCACTTTATTTTTCTGTTTGATTTCCAGATTTCTAGAGAGGCCGTGTATTGCTTTAATAAATATTTCTGGAAAATCACAGGAACATGCACAGATCTTTGCTCTTTAAACCTGTAATTAAATAAGCTTTATGTAGTATATTAACACAGCCAAGAGTGCAAATATTTACAGATGAGTAATGCAAATAATTATATCAAGTACGTAAAACTTATATCAAGTATCTGCAGTACTTAGTTGAAGAAGACACTTGACATTGTAAGTTGAAAAATCTTACCATTAAGCAGAATATGGGCATTATCAAAACACCACAATGGCCTACTCTAATAACAAATATTTACTGTAATGTAGCGCAATTATCTGCATTTTGAAAAACGTAGAATAACGTGCGCAGAGCATCATGGTCTAGGTGAAGTGGGTCACGTTCATTGTATTTTGTTGCCAGATGTTTGGCAACAGTTCAATGTGCCCTGTTCATGCTTTGAATCTCTCGTCTCAAGTGAAGATAGGAGAAATAAGGTCACTCACAACAGACTACTAACGATGCTCATTACTGCTTACACATAGCAAGGAGGTAAGCACTGCGTCAGTCACTCTGCAGGCAAAGTCATCAGGTCACTTTTGATAACTGCCCTGTGGAAGTACTTAGTTACGCAGCAAGAGAGGTGATTGTGATCATGTCAGCTCACTTATTCATTGCATAGTAGAACTCCCATCAGTAAGATTAGATGTATTATTCACTCTCTATTTGAAAGAATAAAAGATAATGAGAATAAATACTAACATTTATGTCATGCCAGTCTGCTGCTGAGCCCTGAACAAGCACCTTTTACAGCATTTATGTGTTCATTATTCTTAATTGCTTTATATTTTGACTTTTCCACAATATTTTGTTTCTGCTTTGCATAAAAGACAAGACTGTAATGTACAGCATATCTCATTGTCACAGAGCAAGAGGTACGCTATGTAGACAAAAGTGATTGGTCAAGTGATGCATACCATTGCGCTCGAGTAACAAATGGCCACTAATGTGGTCGGTTTTCGACAAGAACACTTCATGGGGAGGCCCATGCACTTGCAGTTCTAAGGAAACAACGGATGTCTTTATCAGGATGATAATGCCACCTGTCATGTTTCCAGGCAATGCTGGACTGGTATACAGAACATTCGGTAACCCGAATGGACTGGCCAGCTCAGAGTCCAGATCTTAACCCCATTGAAAACCTCTGGGTTGAATTGGAGTGACAGGAGCTTTCTATGCTGACTCGACCTTCAGTGTCACAGTTGGTCACTGTACTTAATGTGGATGGCAAAACATACCGCCTGCTGTTGTCCAGGATCTTGTGGACAGAAGAAGGGTGTCTACAGTAATCGCTGCACATGGTAGACCTACAAAGTGCTGATGTCAATAAAGTCTCGTTGATCTATTTACTGTCAGTGTCCAATCACTTTTGTCTACATAGTGTATATAAGTAATTGTACATATTTGTACATGTGTGTGTCTCCATGGAACAAGCTCATGATTCATCTGTGCATTTTATGTGGGAAGCCATTATGGCTTTGAAGGTGGAACTCAAAGTTATATATCTTGCACAAGAGAGTGAATGACAATAAATGAAAACCTACTAACAGATTTGGTCTTCTCATCACACCTACCACATAAATACTCCATAAACTACTACCTACTACATAAATTCTAATATGGGAGTTTTTCTTGGACCACAGAGTCATGGAGGGCATTGTCAGTAATCTGACCAATAACAAAAAAATGCAAGGGCTTTTCTACTTCAGATGAATAGGCATCTAAAACCATTAATATAATACTTTTACATGAAAATAAATATTTCAGGATATTTTTGTGGGAGTGTTCGAACCCTGTAAAAAATTATGTAAACAGTTTTTGTAATTTGTGTTGTTTTCCTTAGTGAATGCCAATAAAATAATACTTACTTGAACTGTTTAATTACATGGGAAGATGAGTCTCCAAGAAGTAATAATGTGATTGTTGTTGAAAACATAAGATAAAGGTATAGTATCTCATACAGGACCTCAGAGTTAGACACAATTTCTTCTAAGCGCAAACATAAAATGCGACACTAGAAATCAGATTATAACTCCCCAGTGTACCACCTACAGTATATATAGAATGGGGTCAAGGTTAGGATTTACCTTTGTGTCCCAGTTTGAATTGAGTCAAGGTTCGGATCTGTTGCCGGTTCGGAACTCAGTTGCCTGCCAAGGCCCATACAGTTTGACCACATCTTTACCTTCTATCCCCAAAGTGCCTTGGTCACGCTCAACCCTTCCTTGTCACGTATGGTACTTACTGGGGGGCCGCAACCTGCGCAGGGTAGTAGCAAAGGCCATAGCCCATATCCCCTTGCTGGGGTCACTGGTGAAACCTGCTCCATTTTTAGACTCTGTGCCTTAAGGGTAAGCGGTGTCAAACTGAGGGTGTTAGTCTGGCGGTCACTCAGCTACCCGTGTGAGGAAAGAAAGATAATAAAAACACTGAAATGTGTTTTTTTGTTAAATGCTACCACACTTGTATTGTAAAGAATATTGTAAGATTAACAGCTCTCTCTCTCTCTCTCTCTCTCTCTCTCTCTCTCATTACCATTATAGAAAAACAATGATTCTTTGTTAATCAAAGATGCCAGAGAAATGTATGCATAGTAAGCTAGAATTACTCAACTTAAAGGTTATAACTAAATTCATTTTTAAAACCTTCCTAATATGAAGTTAAGCCTATAGAAAAAAACACTTGGAAACTGTATTATCAGTGGACGGCTCAGCAATCATGTTCATCAGTTTGGAATAAAATTGTGAGGTTTTCAGATATCAAATAAGCAAATAGAAAAGCTGTTGTTACCTCAATCTGAAGCGCAGCAGGAATTTAATTAGCCCTTGCGATGACGGTGAAGTATTTGAGAGGTATCTTGTGTGGAAACATACTAAACTTGTACAGTCAGAGGAGAATAAAATCACAAAAACAAACACAGTACAGAAAATCACTCTACTTCTAAAGAAGTGTAAAACTTTTTCTTGGAAGGAAGTGTTTTAGATGATTTAAAAGGACATCCACATAAGTGTTATTACATTTATATACTGTACCTTAAATGTTAGTAAGTTGTTTTGCTATTTATCTTTATTAATATATCTCTTTTGTCCTGTGTAGCAGGTACTACCTTACCAGATTCAACTGACCAACCTGTAAAGAGAATCAACCACAGAACACTCTGACCAAAAACAGTTTCAAATTGCATCCTTAATGAGTTAGGATAGTGGGAGCTAGTGCCCAGGCCCTATCCACTGATGTGCCCCTAGTGCCCCTAGTGCCAAGGCCAAACCCTTTTACAATGCCCCAGGTGTAGGTGCCTTTATTGCAGTAAGTATAATGCCTACTGTACACTGTGCAAGTTTTTGCTGGTGTGGTAGTGCTAAAAGGCAGTGGCAGGGATCACTAGACCAATGCTAAAATACATTGCTGGCAGTTGGGTCTATATTGCTTAACACAATGTGAGCCACACAGTTCCTCATTGGGGAAATATGGCCGCATTCCTACTGTGAGCAAAACACTGTGAATGTATAGTGCCTCCCAAAATTTGAGGAGCAAGCAGGAAGGGTAAGGAGGAACTAGAGGCAGTTGGTGACCCATACAGACCGTTAGGAACTTTCTGGTTGACTAGGGACACTCTGGTCATGATGCCTAGAGTCTTTAATTTTTGAACCTTGCATTTTTTTATGGTGTCTGACGATATTGGATCAGAACCTCTATACACACCTTAAGTTCCTATACCTTCTAATATCCTGCCTATACCTTCTAAGGATGACGCTAATTTGCGTACGCAGTCATACAGTAAATAAAGACTTAGACCTGGAATCTGTGGTTCCAGCACAAAGTATTATTCAAGTAAAAGTACAGTCAGTTACACGCTATGATCTGTGTACAATTTAGCGCAAAGGAATTATACAGACCCAAGTACAGTATACATACGCAGTGCCTCTGGTCCAGATGTTAGGTATCAGCAAGAAACCCCTCGTCCATCAGCATTCAGCATGAAGACTAAGACCCAGTGTTTGAGCACACATGTTTATACCCCCCAGAATAGACAGGACAATAGAGAAGTTTGTTGCTGATATCATTGGTTCCCAAGGGAGAAGCATCTGTTACAGAGCATTTAACAGGCTGGTTCAAATAGACTCACCCAGCCTCTAACAGCTGATGATCTCTGCCCACCCGCCCCCTGCAACATCATAACAGTTAATACATTTGTTGCTTGAAGTCTCTGCGGTCCATAACTCGAGAATGCATGATGCGATCTCCCCACCGATATCACCGGAATACTGTGGAAAGAGTATGCATCAGTACAAAACCAAACACGGCTTTCTTAGCATGTATTAAACCTTAGTTATCAAATATCTTTATTTTACAGCATTTATACTAACTGAACCAACTTAAATCTTATACCTTAATGCTAATGGAACCTTGTAAGTGAATATGTAATGTGTGAGTGTACAGGGTTTGATATGAAGATGCTAGTTAACTGGGGACAGATGAGTGTGCATTTAGCTACTAAGCAGTGTTTTTCTTATGCATTCGCTAATGGGCGTCATGTTAGCAGCTCAATTGTGCGTAAAGTGCGGTGTTTATGCATGAGATTCCATCTATGATGGACTTATCATATTTATATATATATATATATATACATGTGCATACATACACACACATATCATTCCTCACTCACAGTTTCAGACTGCAATGCAAATGTGTTACCTCCAGCTGTGAAGCTGGGGCCATTCTGTCTGGGTGTGGGGCTAAAACCTGTTTAGGATTCAGACACATTCAATTGTGTAGATCAATGCCTGGGTTATATTACAATTGCCACAACTATACTTATCTGCATACAGGGATTCCCAATTTGTATGTAAAGCACTCACAGTTTCTGGTGCATTGTCTATTCTATTTACTTTTTCTCAAGAGGCTGTTCTTCTAGTTGCCCTTGGTAGATTATCAAAAACATTGCCATCTGTTCTTAGCTCGTGAGTTGTAACTTAAAGTGACGGTGGTCGCAAAATGGCGTCTTGCAGATTCTTGTTTCTAAAATGGAGTCTAGCTGCCATTTGCAAGATGACATCGTGCACACTTCAATTTTAAACTGATCTTGTCTCAGCCTATTATCCAGCTTTGACAGTCCACCCTTTGATAGCGAACAACATGCTATCACAATCTGCTATTAGAATTTAATTTAGGCTTACATTTACATATTATTTAGTGTTATTATGGGATGGCACAAGGTGGCTCTTAATCCATCAATAATGTGTCTCTGGGTGGGTACATAAAACTACTATTATACGCACACCACGGATCTTGGAAGATCATGTAAAAGGTATGAGGATGCACCAATCTTATAAAAGCAGTCTTGAAGGGGAATATAGACTTTACATTATCTGAGGTGTTTTAAAAATAACATTTCAATAATACATTCTATGCATGGCTAAATATAATACATTAAATGATGGTGTTTCCTAGCTCAGGGTTGTAATGCAGTTTTGTAATTACCTCGGTATTCATACTGGCCACCATCATGATTTCATTCTTTCGTTTTACTCTATTTTTACATTTTCCACACTTCAACACAATAGGAACACACCGGACACATATGCCAATTATTATGATGACAATCAGTATAAGGATCAAGAATTTGCCTATGCTGGCGATCACTTCCTGGACCCATTCCCCTAGACCTGAGAACCATTTCACTGGGTTCAGCCATGACATCCATCCTTCTATCTTTTCCCCTACTTCAGCCACTGAAGCATTATGGTTCTTACGGAATTCCCATTTTAGCTGCAGAATTTTCATCCATCTTCCGGTCTTTCACCTCCTTGGGATCGCTGGTATCATTGGTGACATAGGTGCAACATTTTACTCCAAATTGGGTGGCTAATGTTACGCAATATCCTCCAGTAACAGCAGTTAAATAATTCAACACTAGCCTGTGTTGCACCAGTTCTTTCTTGTACGCTTGCAATTCTCTCCCTGTATACCTGAATGTGTCATCGTACATCTCGGTGATATTATCCATCAATTTAGCAAGTTCCTGAATATATCTAAAATTTAATGTACCCCGAGCAATTCTGGTGGGATCCAGTGCGACTAAAACTTGAAAGCCAGTTGTCTCACTAATTAACTGAGTGGCTTTATGCACATCACTAGGTATCATGTTTCTTTTGCCTCTGTGTTCATATTGTGTGTGAAGATATGGTGATGGTATGTTTTTATGTATACTAAGCATTTCAACATGTGTCAGGGTCATAACTTCTGGAAGTTTTCTTCCCAAATAACATAACAATTACAATAGTAAAATAGACCAGACACTCCCCTGATTGGCATTGCACTCGTCCTGACTTCACTCCATCAGCACTGCCATTAGCTCCCATTTCCTCAATCAGTCCTCCATCACAGACACTGAGTATCCCCAAACAGATCATCACGACAAAATCTCTGGAAAGAAAAAGAACTAGGATGACCACAGCAGACCACTCCATTGCTGGAAGCACTGATCTACACATTTCTTTAGCTCAGATATCTCACCGTCACCTTTTTAATCCTTCCGGCACAAGCTCGCAATCGACAGGTCCATGTTATCGGCCTTGTCTCCGCCTTGTATCTCCACCGGTTGGTTAATCTCCCTATAGTGAGTGGAATGGACCCACGTATCTTCCTCGGCCACCCTTTGAGGATGTTGTATCGTCAGATATGGACCTTTCCACCGATCAGTCAAACAACCTGAGCTAAAAAAATTTGGATCATAACAAATTCTCCAGATTTGAGATCATGACAGTTTGCATTAGACATGTTAGTTAATAACACTTTCAATTTCAGTTATTCTCATTCATCTTCGTGAGACCCTGCACAGTAACCTCATTATCATATTTTCACATGAGGCTGCCTGTTTGAACAGTATCTCAAAGGGGGGCAAATAAAGGAAAAGACAGTCTGGGATAATCTTAGTGTTGTTACCCATCACCTTACACATGTTCTTGGAAACGTCACCTGTAAAATAAGTCTCCCTATGATTTTTAATAATTCTAGGGATATAGTATCTGCATACAGGTTCCTGCAATTAAATCTTGTTATTAATAGCTACTGCTCTAAATAATGTCTGGGCCACTGGGTTGGATAGTATTCCGAGTAGTCGACCTCAGCCTGGCATGGCTGCCGTTTATCCTTAGCAACCTTGTGTCCTATGAGTGGGAGATAAAGCACAACAGTTTAATATCATTTAAACATAACCTAAAATACAACAATAAATTGTCCACATTTTACATTAGAACAGATCCATTGATAGGTTGAAAAGATTGTAAACAGTCATATAAGGCCTGGGAGAAGATACTGGGGTTACCTATGAACCCATGGGAAACTCGTGTTCCTGTGTGGTGTTCTTCACTTTGCAGTTCTTACTTATGTGTCCCACTTGGTGACAGTTAAAACATATTTTTGAACGGGTTGGATGAAAGGATTGTTGTGGGAGTTGAGCAAGAGGAAAAGATGGTGGGTATGGGTAAGGATGTGAAGGATAAGGGTATTGTGGGAGGTATGAAGTTTGTGGGTAGTATGAGGCCTGTGGTTGTGTATGATATGTGGGGTAAGTATGTGTTTGCTGTGGTGTGGGATTGGTGAGGACGTGTTATTGTTCAGGTGCAGGTGTGTGTGTGGGTGCAGGTGTGTCGGTTGGCTGTGATGTTATTGTCATTCTTTCCAGAGCTTGGATACTGACAGTCATTAGTTTTTCGCTCTGGGTCTCTCTCTCTTCTTTGTGATATTTTTATCATGCTCTATGGCAGACTCTATGAGGTTATCTATTGTGACTCCCCTCCAGCCAGGTTGTGAGGTCTGAAACCGAGTCTATAAGTCGTCTTTCAGACCGTCCATGAGTACCATGACTATCATTCCCCTGTGGTGAGTGCTATCTTTAATATCTTCTAACCCAGTGTACTGGGTGATAGCCTGCAGAGCCCGGTCGCAATAATATTCTGTAGTTTCACTCTCCTTTTGCTTAATTGTGAAAATTTTGTTCCAGTTAACTATTACTGGAAAATATACACCCAATTGAGTTACAATGCGGGAAATGTTACCTTGGTTTACTTGGTCTATTAAGGGAACGTCACCATCCAATACAAAATCTGTGATAAATTTTGTCACGTCGATATTACGTGGCAGACAGGCCGTTAACACCACATGCCAATCTTTATTAGTTGGCTCATGAGAACTACCCAAATTTCTCAAAAATCTTTGACATTTGGCTAGTTCCTTTCTGGGATCGGGGAAATCATTTATGATGGAATTTAGTTCTGCTCTTGTCCAGGGACAATGCATTACTACTTCCCTCGTGGGGACTACACCATTCGCATCTGCATTTCCATTCAGAACAGTTATCGTCCGAATGGGATGCAGACCGGTAGCATTGCTACCTCTGACCTGGTTACCTAGCTGGGGGTTTAATCTGCTGCTGCTACGTATGGTATGAACAACTTCCTCTACGGGTGCAGAGGGTGTTAACACTTCACTTGCTGTTACCGATGGAGATGGCGCCACCACCCATGATTGTGGTGATGCAGCATCTATCGTTTGCACAGCATGGGAAATGGCAGACATTACAATAGGCCCATCATCCACATCATAAACAGTTTCCTTATGGTTGCTTAAGAGAGGGTACAAATTGCTTGTTACATTTTTATGGGTATTTTTGGGAACTGTACTTGCACCTCCATCCACATAAGGTGGGGGAGGTGAGCGTGAACTGCTGGCAATACTCTCCACAATGCTACCTTGCAGCACGTGCGCGCCATTTTGCGGCTCGCCCGTATTGCAATTTAACGTCACGGATGTATTTTCTGGCAATGCGCTCGCGACGCTAGTTTGCGTTGCTTGCACATTTTTAAGCCTTCATGCTGCCACAATTTTAAACATTCACAATATTTGACCTTTTTCTCTCGGGAGTGCATCAAACTGATGTGACCCCGACATTATCTAATACATCCTTATCAAAACTACCAATTCTGGGAAACGGTCTAACACTCTTCCTCGTCATATTAAACCATAAATCACAATACTTTATTGCATAAGTACCGTACTTAGTATGCATAATATGACGTGCCGATCTGATCGGCACCTCCATTAGCAGCACATCATTGTCTAACATCTCTACTATTTGCATGGCTCCCATTCTGAGACAAAATCCTACGCTTTTCAATAAAGATTTAAACTGGTGAAAGACAATCAAGATACTTTTACTTACCTTTGGACGATTTAAGTCGGCGGCGCCCACACACCTGGATAAGATTTGAAAAAGGCAACTTCCACACCCGGATAAGATTTAGTAAGGCAACTTCCACACCTATGGGAGTTTATATGTCGGCCACTCCCACGCACCTCTCTACAACAAAGACAACATGTACACCTGTTACTGTGTATAGAACGGTAAAGCTACTTACTGAGCGGCTAGACTAACCCTTGCACCTAGCCCTTAAGGATCATATGATACCCTTAACTTTGTCCAACAAATATTCACTGTTACACACTTTTTTCCTGCACAGAAAAATACACGTTAACCCAGATATTGATAACAATTGAAAAAGGTAAACCTCGACGGCTTTGTTTAAACACGTGGCAGTAGAACCGGAAGTACGTATACACTATTGTGCGACCAGCCGCATACACAATAATGCGACTACCACACAACCGCATGATGACTTTTTAACTGCGTACGCAAAAGTGCGTCTTTGCTGTGTGCAAAACTGAGACTCAGCCGCGTACTCAATACTGCGGCAGCCTTTTAAACGTTAGGTTCTATCAACAAAGGAAAACAAACTTTTTCCTCTCTTGTCCCTGGATTCTAGTCAGCTTCCTTTGCTCACACGAAAATGGATAGCGATTTTTCAGCACAAAGCGGTTGCAGGAAAACCCTGCATGTGGCCACTCCATCCTTTGCTGAGATATCGATAGCCGTGTGTGCCATGTGAGTAGGTAAGTGACTTCACTCGATGAGCCCCCATCTGACGATATTGGATCAGAACCTCTATACACACCTTCCTATACCTTCTAATATCCTGCCTATACCGTCTAAGGATGACGCTAACTTGCGTACGCAGTCATACAGTAAATAAACACTTAGACCTGGAATCTGTGGTTCCAAAGCACAAAGTAATTATTCAAGTAAAAGTACAGTCAGTTACACGCTATGATCTGTGTACAATTTAGCGCAAAGGAATTATACAGACCCAAGTACAGTATACATACGCAGCGCCTCTGGTCCAGATGTTAGGTATCAGCAAGAAACCCCTCATCCGTCAGCATTCAGCATGAAGACTAAGGGGGTCATTCAGACCCACTCGCGAGCAAAGTTCGCTCGCAAGCGGGTTGATGTTGTGAGAATGCGCAGGGAGCTCCGTCGTGCGCATGCGCGAGACCCGGGGAGCGACGATAAATACATCGCTCGGGGTCTCGCACCAAAGGGGGCATGCTGTCGATGGTGACTGACAGCACGCCCCCTTTGGTGGGCGTGGTGGCCAGATGGAGGCGTTCCCATGGGAACACCTACCGTCTGAGTACGACCCCACTGACATCAGTAATGATGTCAGTGGGAGTGACTTTGGCTCTGATAGAGCCAAAATCACTTTGGGGCTTGCGGCCATGAGACCCTACTGCAAGGGTCTCATCGCAAGCCCGATGGTCATGATGGTCTTGACCATCGCGACCATCATCATGGACGCTCGCATAAGCTGTGGGTGGTAACCCACAGATATGCGAGCATCCTTAAGGCCGCTCCACATTTAAATAGGATGGCCCTGATTCAGAGCGAGCGTTCTGCTCAGAGCATTCAGCTCTGAATCAGGGCCTAAGACCCAGTGTTTGAGCACACATGTTTATACCCCCCCAGAATAGACAGGACAATAGAGAAGTTTGTTGCTGATATCATTGGTTCTCAGGGGAGAAGCATCTGTTACAGAGCATTTAACAGGCTGGTTCAAATAGACTCACCCAGCCTCTAACAGCTGGTGATCTCTGCCCACCCGCCCCCTGCAGCATCATAACAGTTAATACATTTTGTTGCTTGAAGTCTCTGTGGTCCATAACTCGAGAATGCATAATGCGATCTCCCCACCGATATCACCGGAATACTGTGGAAAGAGTATGCAACAGTACAAAACCAAACACGGCTTTTTTAGCATGTATAAAACCTTAGTTATCAAATATCTTTATTTTACACCACTTATACTAACTGAACCAACATAAATCTTATACCTTAATGCTAATGGAACCTTGTAAGTGAATATGTAATGTGTGAGTGTACGGGGTTTGATATGAAGACGCTAGTTAACTGGGGACAGATGCGTGCGCATTTAGCTACTAAACAGTGTTTTTCTTATGCATTCGCTAATGGGCGTCATGTTAGCAGCTCAATTGTGCGTAAAGTGCGGTGTTTATGCATGAGATTCCATCTATGATGGACTTATCATATTTATATATATATATATATACATGTGCATACATACACACACATATCATTCCTCACTCACAGTTTCAGACTGCAATGCAAATGTGTTACCTCCAGCTGTGAAGCTGGGGCCATTCTGTCTGGGTGTGGGTCTAAAACCTGTTTAGGATTCAGACACATTCAATTGTGTAGATCAATGCCTGGGTTATATTACAATTGCCACAACTATACTTATCTGCATACAGGGATTCCCAATTTGTATGTAAAGCACTCACAGTTTCTGGTGCATTGTCTATTCTATTTACTTTTTCTCAAGAGGCTGTTCTTCTAGTTGCCCTTGGTAGATTATCAAAAACATTGCCATCTGTTCTTAGCTCGTGAGTTGTAACTTAAAGTGATGCTGGTCGCAAAATGGCATCTTGCAGATTCTTGTTTCTAAAATGGAGTCTAGCTGCCATTCGCAAGATGTCGACGTGTACGCTTCAATTTTAAACTGATCTTGTCTCAGCCAATTATCCAGCTTTGACATGCCCCACTGGCTTCACCTGGGTAACAGAGGGCTAAGTGAGTATAGAGCTCTTTCATAAAGTGCCCTGTATTGGCCTGGGACAACTTTGTCTTTTTTGGTCTTCTGACCAAAGTGATGTGGTGAGCTATACTGTGTCCGCTGGTGGCACTCAATTTAGAAGGCCAGCAGTGATTTCATTTGGGCTTGCCACTATGTCCTCTCTTTGGATGAGCTTGAATCTTCCAATGCCAGAAGGTGTTGAAAACTCATTGGGCTTGGTTCCCTTGATGCCAACTTTCTTTACGATGGCCCCAGTGATGGCGTTGACCATACAGGAAGCCAGGACAAGTTGCAGTACTTTTTTTATTTGTTTAGCTACATTGTAAAAAAGTTAATTTATTTAAAAGAGGAAATAGGAAAAAGCTTAAATTTTATGAAAACAAAATAAGCTTCCTACATTACTTTATACTTTGTGGTCCTGTCCCAGTGATCACTTCCTTTTGTAACATGATTCTTACCATTATTAACTCCATGATGGAGGCATTATTAAGGATGAATGTTATTATTGTGCAACCCTCCCCCCCAAAAAAACAAATGAAAATAAAAATAAATAAAAAATAATTAAATAAATCCTTAAGAAGTACTCAAAAAATAGTATTACATATTTTGACAGCTGTCTGAAATTGTAAATACTCATTTTCTCACTCACTGTAAGAAATCAAATTTAAAAAACTATTTCTCGCAAGAAGCTGGAGAAAATAACATACAGTGTTATCCATATGACTGAACATCTTTGTTATTTAGAGAGAGTGAAACCCAGTCAGACTCCCCATTGCATATACCCCTAAAACACCGGGCTCTTCCCTTGGGGTCCATTCATCATCACTTAATTTTTAATTTTAACATTTTGTGTAAATTAATTGTGAGGGCTATAAATGCAACACAGGAGATATCTTCTGCTTACCTACACTAGTATGGGGACCTAAATTCATCAAACTCTGAAAATAACATATTTTCGAAGTTTGACTGGGGGAACTTAAAACATCCTCTGATGGTATTTATATCCAGACCACAGCTCCTTCCTATGGGAAGTAGTCCTGGGCTGCGAAGAGGGATCCATTCAGATCCCTCCACCCCCATTCAGAACCTTACATTGGAAGTCACATTTATGTGAACCAATGATCACACATGCACAGTAGCACTGCTGAGTCAGACTCGGCAGTGCTCATTTTCACTGCTGTGGAAGATAGGTGATTTTCTGATCAGCTGTCTCTGCACCGGAGCAATGTTGAATTTTCTCCGGTGGCTGTATATCCACCACTGCTGGTCGTGCCAAGCTGGATACCTAATTATTGGGGGCTGCCCAGCCCCCTATAATTAGAATTATGAATGGACCCCCTAGTCTTTTTATAACCCCCATTCTAAAAACAGAAACCATTTTCAGGGCCACAAAATTTAAAAACAGTATATATGTGTTTATTAAAATCAATACATGTTCTATTGATAACTGTCTTAAATAAGATCTGCTCTGTAGCTTTCATAATTACCTTTCAACATTACCGGTGTTTGTGTTGACATATTCAAATTACTTTTTTTTTTAAAGGGCTTGTTCTGCTTCTTCTGTGCTTTTCACATGGCAATAAATGCAAGGAATGGGCATTAAAATAAGTAAAATTAGAGTCATTGCATTCTAAAATTTTAACACCAAGTTTACAATTGAAGAACACAGCATGACCTGTTTATCATGTATTAATACGCAATACCAGTACAATAGGTTACTTTCATGACTTTTTAACCATGTTTAACCATTTTTAACCTTTATATTGTTTCAATCACACAAATGTTCAACAATTAACAATGTTTGAAAATTATTTTATTATTAATTATAAAATGAAAACAAATTAGTGTTTATCTCGCAAGTGACCATTGATCTGTTTTCTTATAGGCTCAGTGTATTGGCAGACACTCACTAAATGCACATGTACAGAATTATAAATGGTTTTACAGTATGGTTCCAATGAAAATCCCGCACTCCAGAAGCTCACTGCTCTGAATATATACAGTCAATATAACATTATTTACAGCTTTAGACAACTGAAAACTTATTTTTTATGATTCTGGCTGTAATTGTATCTTGTATCTATGCCATAAAAGCTCCACCTAAATAATACAGGTTACAAGCTTTAATAATTACTAATGTTATCATTTCAAATTTAACCCTATATGGCAACACACAAATTATTCTATTTACATTTTTCCAATACAGGGCCTAATTCTGAGTCAGATGCATTGTTGATGTACAACGCAATTCAGCAAATCTTTTCTATGGCGTATGCATCCAATGTCCGTGGGCACAGAGCTGCTGTTGCTATTGAGATGCATGGTCTAAGAAATGATTTTTCCTGAGGAAGCTGAGCCGTCATTGCTCATTGAAACGCGTTGAGAGACACTGTGTTATTATCCACTTGGACTTTCTACTTGCTGGATGTTTATTTTTACTCCCGCCATCCCTTGGTACTTCATCATCTGCAGCTACGGTTGTTCCCTTGTGAATTGTGCTTCAGCCTCCATATTTCTACTGCTGGATGCCAGAGGACGCCTTGACAGCTATTTCAGCCATTATTGGTAAAGTTGCTTTGCTGCTAATTATTTTCCATCTGGGACTATGTGGAAGGAGCCCTAAATCTAACTATTGACTGTTATACAAGTTTCAAAGTAGATTTTCACAGTATTTTTATTGAATTGTATTCATTATTCTCAATATCTACATATATCACTCCGTGATCTGTTGAATTACGCAATGTGTTAGATATGTCATTTATGTCATTTATGTTTATTTTAATATTAAATTTAATTTTATTTATCTGATTCCTAAACCATCCATCATACATTTTTATGCACTTTATTTCAACCTAGCGTTGGTCCTATTATATAAGCACACACAGACGCTACAGTGACCAACTGAGTATCAGGCTTATAGTGTTTTCCTTAGTGGATATATAAACCTATACCAGCTCAAAGCCCATTTTGTGACATCGTCTGAGACTATTTAATGTCTGAGCCGTTTTCTTCTCACCATAAAAATAACACATGACAAATGTACCAGCAGTGTTCTCTTTACTTATGTTATTTGTTGTGCGCTGTGGAAATTTTTGTCTCTATGGTTTAAAGTAATTACATTGAGCACACATTAACACTAATAAATATTGACTTTATTTGGCATTACATGTGAGTCAGGCTTCCTTCCTGGTTAAATGGAACACAATGAACCCACTAATTCAATTAGAAAAGTAAAAATGAATTGCCATTTTGGAAGTTTGTCGCTCCTGGGTAACAATTAATCCTAATGAAGACAAGCTCTCTCTGAAAGGTGTTCAGACATACTGAAAATGGAAGAAGCCACTCATGATTTAATGAGGCTGTAAAATATTAGCAAATATGATGCAAAGTGCTTATTTACAGAAGCTCTCCTAATTGATCCAAAAGCTTTAAACGAAGTGAGCTAAAAGCTCCCCTCTGCTTAGTAAGAGAAAAATGTATTCTCTTACCCATCTAGCCTGTATTGGAAATCTTACGAATGTTGTTCTTGCATGCCAATAAATGGCAATTGACATTTTAAATAAATAAATAAATATGAATAAATGGAAGAGTAGATACAAATAGAAGAATAGATACAAAAAAAAATTAAGGCATTTAATACTCATTTAAGTAGATGGATATAAGAATCAATTTTTCACACAGTTTAAAGGTCTGGTTATGCTAATACTTTTGTATTGGTGCTTTTAATTTTTGAAACAATAGCTAATTATTCTGCTCCAGATTGGCAAAAAGGACAAATAGTAGTGGCCTAGGCAGTTGGGGTTGCAAGGTCAATACCATGCTCAATTTAAAAGATAGTTGTTTTTACAAAAGGATAGTTCTGTGCTGTTATCCATTGGACATCTGTCTGGAGTCCCCATGCGGCTTTGAGATCACACTGACCAGAGTTCATTATTAGGTGTTTGAAGATTTTATCTTCCATAAATTGCTGAATAAAGATACGTGTATTTACAAATGTTTTAATGTAAATAACTCAAATTACTACACAATGAAGGGCCTCGGGCTATTTTTGGTGTGTATAGTGTTGGGCTTTAATACCAGATCTTAACTGAATTGGAGTTCATAACACCAATCCATCGCTTAAGGTGGTTGTTGAAGAGACCAACGATCCAGATGCTAAAGACATCAGATCCATTTTAAAGATTGTGATTAAAGTATACACATTACTTTATTCATTATAGTTTAATTTTTGCAAAAATACTTCACTGTACGTTGTTTATACAGTACATATATTCCTGATGACAATGTGAAACAAATACATTGAAACGTTGGTTTGCTGTTACTGCCTGCTTGGACATCATAAGATCTCTTGAGGTGTCCTGTGGTTTCTGGCAGCAATACGTTAGCAGCAGTTCCTTTTAGACCTGTAAGCTGTGAGGTGGGGCCTCCATAGCTCACTTATATTTTCAGCACATCCCACAGATGCTCGATTGGAATGAGATCTTGGAATTTGGAGGCTAAAACAACATCTTGAACTCTTTGTCAAGTTCCTCCAACCATTATTGAACAATTATTGCAGTGTGGCAGGATGCATTATCCTGCTGAAAGAGGCCACAGCCATAAGGTAAATACCATTGCCATGAAGTGGTGTACTTGTTCTGCAACAATGTTTAGGTAGTTTGTACATGTATATATTTTTTTATTATTGTGTCAAGGATCACATAGAAAGATTAGAATCCAACTCACATTTATTCTCCACCACAGGCAGGTCGCACAGAACAATGCAGGGGTTGGGTATGATATGCCGGTGCACAAGATGCCGGCAGTTCAAATAGCAATGCCAGACTCCTGATCATGTGGAATCCCGACAGGGTCAGGTAAGTACCCTAACCCTCCCCCTCAACCCACTTTTTGTGGTACCTAACCCTAACCTCCCCCCAATGGTACCTAACCCTAACATCCCCTTCCCACACCCTAAACCTAACCCTCCCTGGGGGTGCCTAATCCTAAACCCCCATCCCCACAGCCTAACCCTAATCCTTCACCAAAATGGATTAGAAATCCTTAGATACTATCTAGAAACTGATGAAAGTTTATCAGTAAAACGAGGTGACTTTGTATTGAACTCCATATTATTTATACTCACTCACAATTATTTTTTATTTGAAAACACTTATTATTTACAAGCACTTAGAATGGCCATGGGGACCAGGTTTGCGCCGAGTTTTGCGAATCTCTATATGGGTCGTTTCGAAGATGAATTCATTTGGAACGGCCCATATAGAGATGACCTGGTTGTCTATGGCCATTTTATTGATGATTTATTTATTATTTGGAAAGGGGTACAAACACGCGCACAAGATTTTGTTAATTATTTGAATAATAATATGTATAATCTCACTTTCACTCATAACTTTAGTTTTGACTCTATCAATTACTTGGATATCGTGCTCTCAATACGAGATGGTGTTATGGTCCCTTCGAATTATGTCAAACCCGTAGGTGCAAATAATTATTTGCACTACAAAAGTGGACATTACAAACCTTGGATAGAAAATATTCCAAAAAATCAGGTACTAAGATTAAGATGGAATTGTGCTGACAATGACAATTTTTGTACTCAAATGGAGGATATGATGATACACTTCAGAAAAAGGGGTTACCCTGAATATCTACTTGAAAATGCGATAGACTATGGCAAATCAATTAATAGAAGAGATCTTCTTCTGAATCAATATGAAACACAATCTATATCTGATTACAAAGAAAAATCTCAAAATAATAGTGTAACATTTATCTCCAGATATAATGTAAAATCAAATAATATTAAGAAAATCATATACAATAATTTTCCAATTTTATTACAGGATCCTATACTAAAAAACTGTATTAAAGATAAACTTAGAATCACGTTCAAAAAGAATATGAATCTTAAAAATTTGTTAGCACCAAGTGAATTTGCTTCAAAAAGATGTGACCATGATACAACTTGGTTACCTTCTAAACCAGTGGGGAGCTACAAGTGTAATAGATCCATTTGTTTGACGTGTAAACACATGATAAATAAAGCTAAAGACATGTTTCTACTGTTCACGGAACAGTGTTCCCAATCAAACAATTCATGAATTGTGAAACAACATATTGTGTGTATGGACTCCAATGTCTGTGCTCCCTACAGTATGTAGGTCGCACCACTAGATCAGTAAAAACCAGGTTTAGGGAGCACAGACAGAATATTATAAATAGAGAACATACACATAGTGTAGCACGACATTTTTCTCGATGTCATGATGGTAATCCACAGGGTTTGATAGTTTTAGCAGTAGAACATTTTGGATTAACCAAAAGAGGTGGAAATCGGTTTCGAAAACTTTGTCTAGGAGAGGCAGCTTGGATCTTTAAATTGGACACATTGAGTCCGAAAGGGCTCAATGAGACATTAGATTATATGTCATTAGATTAATCTATTATTCCTGGCAGGAGTTCCAACTCCATTAGAGGTTGCCATTTCGTTATTCTTATTTTGGGTGATTATATTTGAAATATTTAGTTTATCCACCATTATTCAGTTGAACGGTCCATTCGCTCTAACATAAATGATTAGTCAGTAGAAGTTGATGCCAGTACGTTTATTATATTCTCATGTTTGGTCCTAATGTCGATTTATCATTTCTTCTTTAGATGTGAGTGAGGAGATTCCATTGCAGTGCGAGGGACGTCAGTCGTCGCACCCCAATTGGAATAATCTTCCAGTACACGTAGAAGTTAGTTATGATTTAGGTTTGAATCAATTCAATATAGACCAATAGTAACGATTATATTGGTCAATCACTATATTTTAGATATATTAGACTATAATTAAGGAAATGCTATCTAGTACATCATTAGCTAAATTAGATGTAACATATATCAATATAGATATTCTTTATTTAGATACCACTCCTAGAGTTCATCCCTTTCCTCTCCCTTCTTATTTTTATTTTATCCCTCTCCCTATTACTTTTTTTTTTTAATTCAATTTTTTTAATTTAATTTTTTATTATTTAAATGTGCCCTGGAGACAAATATTTTTAAAACATGTAGATATGTTTTATCCTTCATTTAAGATATATGTTGTGTGTATATGTTATAATATGTATCAACCAGTTACTTACCAAATGGTTAAAAATGTATTTTAGATTGAGAATGATTTAGTTTACAATGGGAGACTTGGAAGTAGGATATCATTAATATTCTCAACTCAGTATTTCAATATTAATACTCTTATGAGTGTCTATATATAGACAAGAATGTAGGTTAATAGAATAAGTAAACACATTGTTGAATTATGGAAGAACTTGTGTGTATATATTCATATACATATATTCACACAATTTCTCTCCCTCTTTTTACTATTGTGGATGTCTTAATTGAAGGGAAGAGGGAAGTCATATGTATGGAATCAAAGAATCAATTAAGCTAATCCTGGGAGTATAAAAGGAGACCTAACAGAGGTATGTCTCCAGTCTTGAAAAAATCCTAATCAAGTATAGGATGAAACGCGTTGACCAGAGCCACATAGTGCTTTCCAGGAGATCCAGGATTGTTCTATAACCCAAGTTTATTCAATCATTCATCACCTTGGGAACTGTCCTGTCATTAAGGACGCAGCAACGGCTATTGGAAATCAGCACACCGCTATAGCAGCTGAAGCACTACTTGCTTAGCAAGTCTCACTTACTATTCAGCCAGCGGCTGGAGCCGCTTCAACACAGACGTGCTTGGGATAGGAGCCGCTGGTGGACTTATTGCCCAGCAAGCCCTACCCATCTAACACATAGCGGGATTTGCCGATCAGCTGGTTCCACAGCATTTGCCTTGCTCTATTTATTCAGCGGTCGGAGCCTTTATACTACAGACGTTTTGGGCCAGGAGTCACTGGAGGACTTAATGCCCAGCAAGCCCTCCACGTCATACACACAGCGGGGACTTGCTGTTTACCTTTGCCCGCAGCAATTGGAGGAATAGGAGAGCGTTTCATCCAGTGCTCCCGGTTTTGCATAACCAGCGGCCACCACCGCATTCCGTGAGATCCACGACATACCCATTTGGATATCACTTGTTGTGATTTTGTACTTCTCCATGGGACCGTATGTATATTAATAGCGTGGCCACGCTTAGAGTATTTATTATTGGTTACCTAGAGACAAAGCTATTTCTTACATTTTATACTTTGGAGCTGCGATACCAGCATCATTTTACCATTATCTTTTATTATATATTTGTTTACTTATTGTGATTCCTATCTAGTTGACACTTATTTCCATCAGAATTGCCACTCAAAAAATTACTGGCATATCAATATATATTGTTATCAAGAGAAACAGTTATTTATATTGGATTGTGATCAGTTTTGACAATACATGTGTATTTATTGGATATTAAATATAGATTTTATTAATCCAGTCTCCTATTCATTTCAATAAAGAGCAGAAAATATTATTCATTTATCTGTATAGATATTTAGTATCACTCTCCACCTTGCGCAGTAGCTACATGGTTTGTTGCTTTTTGGTTGATACAATTTTTTGGTCTTAACTAGATCAAGATTGTTACTAGCTAGCAGGTGGATTATTTTCGGTATATATTATTCAGAGCGCCGGGTATTGTAGTTTGTTAACCACACATACTTATAGGGTCAGGTAAGTACCCTAACCCTCCCCCTCCCCCTCAACCCACTTTTGGTGGTACCTAACCCTAACCTCCCCCCAATGGTACCTAACCCTAACATCCCCTTCCCACACCCTAAACCTAACCCTCCCTGGGTGGTGCCTAACCCTAAACCCCCATCCCCACAGCCTAACCCTAATTCTTCCCAGGGGGTGCCTAACCCTCTCTGGTGGGTGCCTAACCCTAACTTCCCCCCAGTGGTGCCTAACCCAAACCCCTCCTCTCCGCAGCCTAACTGCTTCCAGTGGGGTGCCTAACCCACCTAGAGAGGTTCATAAACCTAACCCCCCCCTTTCCCAGGCTAAGTGTAATACTTATCCGCATCCTTCGGGATGCCGGACTTCGGTATTCTTATGTGTTCGGCATGGCGGCATCGCCATTTTGGCGGGCATCAGGATTCCGGCATTGTTATATCGTCATACGGGATCCTGTCTGCCAGCATCTTAAACATATCCCCAATTCAGGTTTCACAGATCAGGTATTACCTCTACAGGCAGTTTACAACGTCTTTAAACAGCAACACAGGTCACAGCATAACTGGTTACAATCTTCTTAGCACAGTTTGTCCCTAGCATAGCCCCAACCCCCAGCCTATTGCCTAGCTGGCTTGTCCAGCATCAGGAACCCTGTTCTCTGTGTCTGAAGCTCTTTTACCAGCCACTGACAGGTGCTTGCAATCAAGCCTGCTGCTGGAACTTGCACACATAATTCCTGGCCTGGATCTGAGACCCTGCATTCTTACATCCCTGTCAGTTCTCTGCTAACCCTTCCAAACTCCTCCCCCCTTAGCTTCAACCACCCAGGTGAAGCTAAGAATTTTCCAGGCAAGCTTTCTGCTTTGCCTACATCTATTTGTGCTATCCATCTAGGAATACACTCCTCCACCAGCTTCCAGAGTTCCACTTCTTCACCTCTTTCCTTCTCCTCCCCTAGCTTCACCACAGGGTTGTTTGGAGGATCAGGACCCACAAACTTTCTGAAAAGGGCATCTGCATTAAGGTGCTGTTTCCCTGGACAATGCTGCACCTCAAATTTGAATGACTATAAGGCCAGTAACTAGCGGGTTACACAAGCATTTACTTCTTTATTCATGTGCATCCACTGTAAGGGCACATGGTCTGCGATTAATTTGAATTCTCATCCCAACAAATAATATCTTAGCAATTCTAGTGCCCACTTAATCACCAAGCATTCCTGTTCCACAGTTCAGTATTTCAACTCTCTGGGCAATAATTTCCAGCTAAGGTAGAGGATGGGTTTCTACTCTCCATCTACCTCCTGGGGAATGGACTGCCCCTAATCCTGTTCCCGAGGCATCAGTTTGCAATACAAAGTACTTCCCAAAATCAGATGCTTGCAAGACAGGCTCTGCACACAAGACTTGCCTTAAATCCTGCCAAGCAGTCTCTAACAACTTAGGCAACACTATTTTGGCTGGTGACGTTTTCTTCAGACATTCAGTTAGTGTTGCTGCCCTAGTGGCAAAGTCACGTGTAAACCTGAGATAACATCCTACTAGGTCAAGACAGGTCCTGAGTTGTGATTTGCATTTTGGTTTAGGCCATGTGAGGACCACTTCCACCTTATTGGGCTGTGGTTTTACTTGCCCTCTGCCTGCAATATATCCTAGGTATTTCGCTTCCACCATTCTGAAGGCACAATTCTCTGGGTTAGTGGTGAACCTGTGTGCCCGTAGAGACTGTAATACCATCTCCACTTTTGGAAGGTGCGGTATCCAATCAGAGCTAAAAATAACAATGTCATCCAGATAAGCAGCGGCATACTCTCTATGTGGCTGGAGCAACTTGTTAATAAAACTTTGGAGTAGCATCTTATATTGAAATAGACACTCTGGGGTGGAGAAGGCTGTTTTTGCCTTGGCGGCTTGCCAGTGCTTTTTTTGTGAAGTCAAAAGTGGCGAGATACTGACTTTTTGCCAAATTTTCAACTAGTTCGTCAACCCGGGGCATAGGGTAGGTGTCAAACTGGGAAACTTTAAGATTTTGCAATGATTTCCGCAAATTAAATAAAGCTCTCGAAGATTTAGGGACCAAGACAATGGGATTATTCCACTCACTGGTTGATTCCTCTATAATCCCTAGACGCTGCAACTCCTCCACTTCCCATTTTACAGTCGCCCATTTGGCTTCTGGAATATGATATGATCTTTGTTTTATCACTACCCCAGGTGGATTGATAATACCATGTTGTATGATTCGGGTTTTCCCTGGGAGGGCCGATAACACATCCTGAGTCAATGTGTCTTCAATGGGTATCTGAAACTCTGGGGTTTTCCTAGCCGCTAAATAGGGCTGACTGGTACTCTCTTTCAAGGGTTATAATAAATTAATATGGTAGATCTGTACTTCCTTTCTTCTATCTTCCTGATGCAGTTTCTAATTATCAGGTCCTATGGCCTTTATGATCTCTTAGGGACCACTACCTTGTCTCCCAGATTAAAGGAGTGGTTGACTGCGGTAACATCATATTTAAATTTTTGGCTCTGTTGAACCTCAAGCATATGCTCATTCAGAAGTGGTTCCATTTGCCTTAAAAGGCCATACAGTTGGGACACAAATTGAATGATGTTAGGCTCTGGGGACGACTGCTGTTCCAACCCTTCTTTCAACAAATCTAAGATTCCTCTAGGTTGTCTACCATAGAGAAGCTCGAAGGGGCTAAACCCTGTAGAGGCTTGGGAAACCTCATGAACTAAAAAAATTAGATTGTGTAAAATTAAGTCCCAATCTCACTTCTTCTGAGACACAGCCCTTCTTATCATTTGCTTTAGGGTTTATTTGAAGCATTCTACTAAGCCATCTGTCTAGGAGTGGTAAACTGCGGTGTTAATTTTATCCACCCTCCATAGACAACAAAAATATTTAATTAGTTTAGATACAAAAGGGGTACGTTGGCCCGTCAGGACCTCTTTTGGTATTCCTAGTCGGGTCCACATCATAAATAGTTCCTGGGCAGTAGTACCAGATTTCATATTACATAGTGGTATGACTTCCGGGTACCTTGTTGCTCAGTCCACCACCACTAGTATACTCATGCCCTCAAGCAGATTTTCCACCGGCCCTATCAGATCCATATTAGCTCAAAAGGCATGGAAATTATAAGTAGGAGAACCAAGGGTGCTATGAAATCCTTTGGGGGCATATAGGTCACTCCTGACAACATTTATTTACTGCTGAGTGAAAGCCTGGTCAAAAGAACTATAACTGGATATGCTGGAGAGTTTTCTCCTGCCCTAAATGGCCACCCCATAAATGCATTTGAGCCGCCCTCAATACAAGTTACTCATGCTTCCGGGGAACTAACAGCTGGTCTAAACTCTTACCCTGCAAATAAGTTAGGCGGTATCATAAATCAGTTTTCAATATAAAATATGCCACACCTTCTGGTGGCAAAGCAGTAATTACTTTACCATTTATCTCCACAACACTTTCAAATGCATTTATCAAATTTCCATCATTCTGTTGGTCCCACCCAAAGTCCTGTAAAAACACACTTTCACCAATGGGAGTCCAAGGGGCCTCAGTCTAACTTTCTCCCTGCCGCTTACTGGCCAAAGAGGGACTTAAAGTCGCAGAACCTTGGCATCCTGTAGATTTGGTCTCTTGGAGGTCCTCCGCCGTTGTTTGTCTGCCACTGTCATGCCAGGTAACCACTTCCTGTAGTAGCGGAAAGTCGGGTGTAGTAGGTATTACCGCCCCATTGTTTATTATTATTATTATTATTGTTAGCTATTATGGTGAGTACAGAGCCCCTGTGATTTCTATTTAAACAATGTGGTCACATACCATGTTGCACCCCAAAGCTAGGAATGGTGAGTGCCGTGGATTAGTGCTTTTTGATTATTTGATTAATTTTTATAATTAATCATTTTGTGATCACATTTTCTCATGCACCCCTTTTAACCCATTTAATCTAACTTGTGTCAGCTGTTTTCCTAGGTGCTTTGCAACAGGTGTGCTTGGTGACTGTCTCACGTTTAAAAGCAAAGTTGCTGTGAGCTTTAAACCTTGATAGCATACCCTGAGTTTAACACTAATGTGATGGCTATGTCCATGATATAATTCTGAGCAATAGAGTAGTGACTTGCAGTTAAGTGGGGTCCCATGACGGGGGCTGCAAGCTTAAATGCATTGATCAATTCATGAACCAAAACCCCACTGTGTATTATGTTTATTATTATTATGTTTATTATTATTATTGTTAGTTATTATGGTGAGTGCAGAGCCCCCGTGATTTCTATTTAAACAATGTGGTCACATACCATGTTGCACCCCAAATCTAGGAATGGTGAGTGCCGTGGATTAGTGCTTTTTGTTTATTTGATTAATTTTTATAATTAATCATTTTGTGATCACATTTTCTCATGCACCCCTTTTAACGTATTTAATCTAACTTGTGTCAGCTGTTTTCCTAGGTGTTTTGCAACAGGTGTGCTTGGTGACTGTCACATTTAAAAGCAAAGTTGCTGTGGGCTTTAAACCTCTTGATAGCATACCCTGAGTTTAACACTAATGTGATGGCTATGTCCATGTTATAATTCTGAGCAATAGAGTAGTGACTTGCAGTTAAGTGGGGTCCCATGACAGGGGCTGCAAGCTTAAATGCATTGATCAATTCATGAACCAAAACCCCACTGTTTATTATGTTTATTATCATTACTGTTAGTTATTATGGTGAGTGCAGAGCCCCAGTGATAGATATATATATATATATATATATATATATAGTTATGTTCAGTATATAATGTGTTTTGTGCTTTTTTTGCACTTGTTTGGCTAAATTTGTTAAATGTTTATTCTACAATCTCTTGCAATCAGTGAATTCTGCCATATGAGTTAATGTATTCTGGCTTAGAGGCAGGTCTTTCATTTCATCATACTTATCATTGTCGGCTAATCTTACATTTGTTTAATGAGTGGTATGACATGACTCGGCTGACAGTACACTGCAAAAAAAATAATCACAAAATAATTCTTCACTGAGCTGGATGGTATCCAAATGGAAGAACAATAATGTTTAAATCGACAGTCAATTGGTCGACACCAGATGATTGACAGGTAATAGGTGGACATGTACAACAGTTTGACAGACAAATGGTCAACAGTGCAAAAGGTTGACAAGGTTAAAAGGTTGACAGGTTCAAATGGTCGACACATAAATGGTCAACATATGTTCTAAATATTGTTGATCTAATTTACCACACCTGTTGTGGAGTAAGGCAATAACTTGCTGTTCATCATCTCAGTGAAGTATACTCAGGGTTGAATTTCATCTTCTTGCTACCTCTTGCTTCGTTTGGTGGCATTGCAGATTATATTTTAGGTTTAGGTTCAAGTGGACACGTAATAGTGTGGGAGAAGAGGAGAGTAGTTGCTTCACCTTTATTTGTGGAATCAAATGAAGAGAAGGTGCCAGAGTGCAGACAAATACTTGAACAGGTACAGTATTTACTAAGAGGAGAGATTTTATTTTATTTCATATCGTGTCACTTTTGTACTTAATCTTGAAAATTATGGTAGTCAGAGCCATTGCTGTGGGAAGGTTGAGAAGAGATTTAAATATATTAAATAGTTGTTTGGGATTAGAAACCTGAGCACAGATAAGATATTGGAAGTTTGTCCAGAGCATTTGCATAAGTAGTAGCAGTATCTTTGAGGAAGTCTTTAGAAGTACGAGACTTATGTCATGTCATTATACTGTACTTAAGAAAAAGTTTTTTGAAGACATTAAATTTCTTTAGTACAGTATGCCACGGCTAAGTTCTTGGCAGTTACTGAGACTTAAGCATACTGTAACAATGGTTTGGGGAAGACTTGGTAGTGCCAGATCAGCCACAATGTAATTAAATAAAAAAATACATAAGTCACCCATAGTTTTATTGTTTTCACCATACTTAACTTAAACTCAACCATCTAAAATAACGACACAGACAACTGAATAGATTTGCAAATAAGAGGTCGCAGCCAAAATTATTTCATTGGATTGTAATTGATCTGTAATAGCATCGAGCATGGTGGCAAAAAAAGCAATGCTAACTCGGCTACAGCCCATAAGCAGAATGTATTACTAAGATGGGGGTGGAGATTCCACCACCAAGTGTGAGCTATCTCGGTTATTACTATCTCCCCTTACTCTAGCAAAGTGCTGATCCCTCCATAAGATGGAGACCTGGTCCTCCCCTAAGGCAGCGACTGACTCGCCTCTCTCAAAGGGGGTTGCTAGCCAAGTTCAGCTGCACTAAATTGAGCCGCCGTGGAGCACTGCTTTCCGCCAGCTGCGCCTCACCTGTTGGAAGAAAACAAAGAAATAACATTCCAACGAATAACATCGGCCCAAGCCGATTCAAAATTGCAGGGTGGCTGGGTGGGATCACAACTGGAAAAGAGGAAGCTGGCTCCTCCCAGTGCCCTAATAACTCTAAACAGCCCGCCTACACAGGTCCCTGATAGGCTGTCAAACTCTGATTGATTCAATACAAATACCAATAACGTGACTGCGACCAAAAACCCAGTTCTAAACAGTACTGCTACAATAAAAAACAGGGTGCTTATCTACTCTCAATGCTTATGCTAGCTTTCGAGTGCTTTAAGTCAACCATAGTTTTATTATTTTCACCATACTTAACTTAAACTTAACCTTCTAAAATAACGACACAGACAACTGAATAGATTTGCAAAAAAGAGGTCGCAGCCAAATTTATTTCATTGGATTGTAATTGATCTGTAATAGCATCGAGCATGGTGGCGAAAAAAGCAGTGCTAACTCCGCTACAGCCCAAAAGCAGAATGTATTACTAAGATGGGGGTGGAGATTCCACCCCCAAGTGCGAGCTATCTTGAGTAGTACCATCTCCCCTTAATCTAGCAAAGTGCTGATCCCTCCATAAGATGGAGACCTGGTCCTCCCCTAAGGCAGCGACCGACTCACCTCTCTCAAAGGGGGATGCTAGCCAAGTTCAGCTGCACTAAATTGAGCCGCCGAGGAGCACTGCTTTCCGCCAAATACGGGGTCCACTGACGATGTACCGCCACCATCTATCTAGGACCACTAACTGCTTCCAATACCAGACAAAAGAGCTGAGACAAACAAGGCCAAACCTTCCCCAACTAAATGCACTCCATCTGATCTATAGAAGTCAACCTCTTCATAGCGGAGACGGGGGTGTTTGATAACACGCCCACCAAGACTCTCTACGGAAAGAGACACCGCAGCATTCAGTCTTCTCCTCACTCTATCTAAAGCTGCACCTCCTTGTTCCCCTCTCCAAAATCTACGGGGAATGACTTCAGACCAAACTAACTGAACCTGTGGCCAATTCTGAGCAATTATTTGTAAGTCTCTCTTCATAGCAACGATGAACTCTACACCTTTACACATGCCCAAATCATTGCCTCCCTTAAGGATGATTAAGCAGTTTGGGGTACCCCATTTTTTCTCTGACTCCCAGAGGAGATTCAAAAGGCCATTCCATCTGAAACCACGCACCCCTATCCAGCAAACATTAAAGGGGGTCTTTCTAGCAAGGGGGTGCCTGCCAGCCAAATACACATAGGAATGCCCCACAATCCACACCCTATCAAATAACCCACTACGACCTGTATGGAAAAAGTTTATAAAGGAACATTAGTGTTTATACACCATACTAATTTTAAAAACAACCAGGGAGGGAAAATTGAGTTGTTTGAGCGACCCAGATGGAGGTGAACAACACAAAACCTCTTTGAGGGCAAAAGTGAATAGAGCTCCAATCCCCCCTAGCGGTGGGTAGCATAAGGCACTGGGTTTCCCAAAAAACGAACTCGCATGAAGCGCTATCTATTTAGGCAACTTGTCACCTCTAATATAACTTTTATACGTGGAAGACTTCCACCGACCCAATCATGAGTGCGTGCCATAATGCTCCACCGGCAAATCAAGGGCTATCAAACAACGCTTAAAATCACTGTGAACTGAAAACGCGAGAGCGGTGAAAGGACCTCATGCACTAGCCATTGCAACCCCCCTCGCGGACGTTGCTGATTGTAATGCTTAGCTATGTCTACGGGGCATATGCTCGAGTCTGGATGCTCAGGAATTGACAACCAATATCCCCTACCTAATTGGTCGGTCTTTGATCTCTGAATTGTCAGCAAAATCGAGTCAGATTTTATTATCAAATTATCCATCAAAATCCCTGTATGCAGCCACCAGTTCTCCTACCCTCAGCACCCCAAAAAATGCCAAAACGAATGCCAAACTGAACAACACCGCCTCATATTCTCCGAGGGCCACACCTGCCACTGTCACGATGAGATTCTTTAACAAACTGGTAACTACTGGCCTACGAGTATAGTCTGAACGTGCCTGCTCCTTCACCCAACCTCTCAGAGCTTTGGAGAGAATAAATGACTTAGTTGGGTCTACCAAGCCACGCAAGCGTGAAAAATATGAAATGCCTGCCAAAGCACCAGACATTGCTGCCTTAGACCGACCCTGTTCATGCCAGAACCAAACAAACTGCAAAATGATATCTTCAACACTCTTACCCTGATCTACTTTGTTAATGAAAGCCATCCAGGAGTTCCACGCCGCCGTATAGGACCTTAGGGTACCCGATGCCAATGCTTTCAGAGCGAGTCTGCCGATGCCAGCCTGATGATCTGCCAGACATGAGCAGGACAAGGTAAACCATGATTGCTGGCTGTGGGCACCAATGATCTAAACCTGTCCCATTGGAAACGAGATAAAGCATCCGCTATCTAATTTTCAACTCCCGGAACGTGCCTAGCCTTAAAATCAATGTTCTTTACCATACATAATAATGTTAAATGTCTAAGCAAACTGAGAGCCTGAGGACAAACGGTCCTCTGGTTGTTAATGGCCTGAACCACCTCCAGGTTGTTGCACCAGAAATTTATGCTACGATTACTAAGCTGCGCCGCCCAGATCTCTACGGCTACTACAATTGGGAACAATTCGAGGAGGAGCATATTGCTTGTAAAACCGGCAGCTCGCCAATCCTGTGGCCTAGAATCCGCACACCACTGACCTTCAAAAAGTGCCCCAAAACCCAAAGCACCAGACGCATCTGTATAAAACTGGAGTTCAGAGTTGGCCACTGGCTTGGGCAACCAAATCTGAACCCCATTGAAATCCTGCAAAAAAGTGTACCATAAGCGCCTGCCCTGAACCTGCCTGAATGCATCACTGTAGGAAAGAGCTGAAACATTCAAAAAAGGAGCAGGAAATGGAGCATCCCATTGGCAAACACTTATCCACAAAATATGACGCATCAATTTTGAAACCCATGTATTTGAAGGAAGAAGCCTGAAAGTGGACTCTATGTCAATCTTCGCCAATAGGGCTCCCTTACCGAATTCCTGTACCAACAGGAGGGCATCCTCAAAAGATTGATAAACGACGCTGCAATCCTCTGGATCTAGAGCGTCGTTCACGGACCCCCCTTCCTGGTAGGACAGGTGTTGGATCAACCGTAATTTACCGGCCTCCTTTTTAGGAACAACTCCCAAAGGGGAAACACACATATCTTCTAAGGGAGGAGATGGAAAAGGGCCAGCCATGCTGCCTGCATCCACCTCAGCCACTATTTTTTCCCTCACAATAACTGGGTAATCCCTGGGTGACTTAAGGTTCCTTTTGGCCAAAACAAAAACTGGATGAACAACAGGCAAATGAAAACCCTCAATAAAACCTCTTAACAAAAAGGACGCTTCCTCCTTAAGAGGATAGCGACCTAGCCAAGACTCTAGAACTTCTATTTTAACTGGAGAAAAGGCTCTACTTAGTGCTACACTGGTCACCCTGTCCAGCCGCCTGTCCACTCGGCTGCTTACAATCCTTGGCTGCATGAGCAACTCCGCACGACTGGCAGGCGTGTTTAAAACGGCAGCTCGTGCCTCCGCTACATTGCCCGTTTTTAAAAGCAAAGCATTTCCCCTTTCCTGCTGTGTTAAATCCTGGGTGGGCAACAAAGGGCTGTTTATGTCCAACGGGTGTAACAGTGGTGGGCTTATTCTGATGGGTGACTTCTAGCCAAACTTCTACAAATTTAGTACCTGAAGCTAAAGACCTTATGGCCATCCTGTTTCTTATGAAAAACCTCATCATACTGACACCACACGTTATGCCCAGCAGACAGTTGCATGCTATGCACAAGATGCAAATATTTAAGAATGTTCAAAAATTCGGCAGGCCTAGTTTCTGTATAACAGGCCGCAAAAATGTACATACCCAAAACCAATTATCGTAGCTGCGCCTTGGCCGCCGCTCCCCCCGATTTAGTCAGGTCCAAAGCTTTTTTATCATCATGCGTAATAGCAAGCATATCTACGAACTTGCCTTTTCTAATTTCTCCTTAATTTTAGATCTAACCCCCCGCAAAATAGCCGTGTTAGAGCAATGAGCTGCATTGCCCGTTGCATCCGGAGCTGAGCTGCCCGCTGAACTACATGATCTATTTGGGCTCTTACGCTTCCCTTTTAACTTCTAAACAAAATAACACATGAGCTTGCGCCATTTTTCGCTTGAGCCAGAGGAGTCTGATGAGTCCTCAGAATGTGATGATGTGGCATTGTTATGCAAGGTGGGTTGAAGGGTGGGATTCGGTTGTGAAATGACCCTGGACACCTGCTGGACAATTTGCGGGTAAGGGTTATATAAGGCTGAGGTGGAATGAAACTGCTGACCAAAAGAAGGGTGCAGTGCCTGCGGGACATAATGGCCTAGCGCATGGGGCAACTGAGGGTTAATGAACTGCTGGGAAAAAACAGGAAGGGCAGGCGGAAGCGTCTGCTGGCTAAAACCCTGGTCAAAATATGGGGACCACTGTGCAGCGGGCGGTGCTGCACCTATTGAAAAATTATGGTGGGCCAAACCGCTGATGGGAACGCTGGTGACAGGTGGTAATGGGGCTAAACCTGGATAAGAAAACTGCTGCATTAAAGGGGTGTTGCGGGTTGAGGTACCATGATGGCTGTCTGCAGCAATAATGCAGTTCATTGGTGAAGTAACTAGCCCAGCTGGGCTGGAAAATAGCTGACCCCTGGTAAGGGGATGCACATTAGTAGGGGGTCAGCAGCAAAGCCCTCTCCGCTCCTGGAGCAGTGGAGGGCAATAAATTGGGGTTATGAGGGCTCAGGCCACCTAAAATGGCACCCGTTACTTGGGGGCGGGGTTTATTGCAGGGCCTGAGGAACCCACTCTGCCCGGCCTTATGGAAGTGGCTGGCAAGCGGGGGGAGCCTGATGCAGCACCCGCTCGTGCCAGCCATGCCTGGAGGCTGGATGGCGAAGGAGCGGGTGCTCTGACTAACGCTCCAGGCGTGGCGCATGCCGCCGGCCTGGAGGACATGTGCATGCCCCGCACGTGTAAGGTGAGGCAGCCGCTAAGGCTAGTGGCCGAGCCGCCTCCTGCAGGCGACGGGGGGGGTGCATTCCGGCGGGGATGGGGCATGGCAGCTGGTTAGGGGAGAACAAAAGAGAAATGAAACGGAGGAGGGATGAAAAGGGAGAGCAGTGAGAAGGCTGATGGGGGGGAATGTACAAATGGAGTGAACAAAAAACGGGGGGGGGGGGCATGAATACAGATATGAAGGAAGTAAATAGTGGGAAAAGATTGGAGTGTAAGGAGAGATGAAGCAAGGAGTGAGAAAAGGATATGAAAATACAGCATAGATGAATGCTTTCAGCGTGACACTGAGGTACTTATCCAGACGATCACAACTGGAAAAGAGGAAGCTGACTCCTCCCAGTGCCCTAATAACTATAAACAGAGCCCGCCTACACAGGCTGTCAAACTCTGATTGATTCAATACAAATACCAATAACGTGACTGCGACCAAAAACCCAGTTCTAACCAGTACTGCTACAATAAAAAATAGGGTGCTTATCTACTCTCAATGCTTATGCTAGCTTTCGTGTGCTTTTTATCATGATGCAATCACTATTATAAAATACAGAAAAATATTTAAACTTCAGAAAAAGTATCAATTTAGAAAGTAACTTCTACTGCTGCTGAGTTGGCAAAAATTAAAAAACCTAGAACCCTTTAAGCTATTTAGGAAAGGAGAAATAGATTTTCCCCTAACGTCAAGAAAATGATATTACAAAATCATTTCGTTTTGAAAGTATTCGATATTATAAACCAATGCATGTCGAAAAAAAGCTTGGGGGTTTAATAAATTCCAGCTTCAGCTGTGAGCATATCACTTTGTTTGTCTTTAACATAAACAGGAGAGGTAAAGCTACCAGAATATAATCGCCCAGAAGCCTGTCTTCCCTTGCAGCTGCAATGTAATTTAGTGCAGACCTCTACAGGATACTTACAATTTCTTACATACGATTTCCTATATTGCTCTCAGCTCTTATATTCTGATATAACATTAAAGGTCCAATCCGATGTATTAAGTATTGAACAATCATAACCTCATGGTTACATTCCACACTGTATTAACTTAATGAACTAAATAAAATACCAATGCACCAGATTATAATTTGATAATAATGTTGTTATTTTTGTACGACCATTTTTCTCTTCGCATAGTAAATATTAGGATAATGATCCAATTAATTACTATCTCTTATGAGATATGCTACCACTAAACTTCAACATGTTGTAGCAACACAAATACAATTGTGTTTGCAAACTAATTAAGCTGAGGTGTTTTTAATATTTTTAAATACAATAACTAACATTGTTCTTATTTTTCTCTGTGAGGAATGGGAGAGCTTGTCATGTTACCCACGTGCATAACCACCTCTTAAACATAGCCCACGCCTGCACAGAGTTGTTGCTGGTGCCAGATGATGTGAAGGGGACAACAGGTAGCCATGTTAACATTTGGCCACTGAGAGTATCTTGCATTCTTAGGTACAGTTAGCTTTGTGTCTCCACAGCTGTCACTAACCTGTAGATGCTAGTATTAATATTGCCAAGCTTGGCAGTCAGGTGCTCTGATGGGCCCGGGTCCTCGGGTGAGGGGTCGTGGACAAATTCAGAGAGGCATGGCCATGCCCCCTCCCATAAAAAAACTTGAAGTGATATGCACAGTGCTGCAAAGCTCAGCACAGGGGGAGGCACCAGGGTAGGGGGGGCACCTGTAACCTCCTTTCAGCCCACTACCACTGACTGCACTGGTAAAGCAGAGCAGCCGCAGTGGCACATCGAGCAGTGAGAGAAGACTGCAAATGCCACTCTAAAGTCATTCCCTGGTATACATCCATGCATATGAATACGCAAGGACTGAGACGCCCACTTTCAGCATCTGCAGATGCCATCTCCGTGCGTCTGTTTAGTCACCTCCCAGTCACCACCCAGGGATGTCCAGCAGTTTTTCAAGATATTTTTGTTACTGTGCATCTAAATTGCAACAGCACTTTTGTACGCATATGCTGTGTAAACCATGCTCCGTAGGAGTTTAGGGTTTTTGGCACACGCAGTAGCAAACAGTCGCTCAACTACAGAAACATTGGCATTGTGTGCGACTTTGAATCAGGCCCAATGTCCGGTTGTCTTCAGTGATAGTTTTTGACTCTTGGATTATCCAGAGTAAAGTTCAGGAATGCTATTTCAGATTGCATCATTGTTAAACTTTCACTGCACCTGAAAAATAGCACTGCATACCGATATGGTTCTAGTTTACTTTTAAGAGGTTCAGCACATGCAATTAAGTCACTCTCATAGTCATATCCATAATTCCTAGGTTTATGTTTTCTGATGAACTTTTGATGGGAATTGTTGAGTCTTTAGTTTCTTGGAATCCTAGGAAGGCTGTCTTTTTCTTTTTTATTAGCACTGTGGCATCTGTATAGGAAATTCCTATAGTAGACTGTGAATGTGAAATCTTTAATGTATTGCTGCTAGACGAAGGTGCCAATAGCATTGAAATGCATTACTATAGTCATTTCAGCCAAATTACCTCCGCAGAACAGCAGATGCACCAACATCTCATCACTGCCAGCTACTCTGGGCCAGAGATGAACACAGGAGCTCATTCAGACCTGCTTGCTAGATGCGTTTGCTCGCATCCAGCGTATGCAAATCCTGTGCATGCCCAGCAAGGCAGGCGATCGCATGGCAAGACATTAGCACGCCCACTGTGTCTTGGCGTGCGATCACTTTGTGTATGCAGACGCCCATCAGCCATTCATAAGACGCCCACTTGCGCACATCATCTCCAGGAAGTGCATGAAACCATTGGTACATCGAACACCATCGGATGCAATCGCAGCTCTTGAGGTTGACAATACCCTTCCCCAAGCAACGGGATCACTTCAGTGTGTATTTCAACCATGTGACGAGTACAATGATGCTGCCTGTTAACTATGCACACTTCTGAAACAGCGTTGAGACACTCAGGCACGCCTGCATTCGCATCTCCTCTCTCCGATTTCTAGTGGCCAGCCCCTGTCACCACCCACAAATGACTTGACCTGTCACTCATTCAGCTGGGCTGTCTATGCTGGGATAGCGAACGCTTCCCGATCTCTCGCAATGGTTCACACACGCACATTGCGATGCGTCTGCATGCGCAAAAAGCAACAATTGGCCAGCTATGAGCAAACGCATCCTAGCGAGCGGGTTTCAATCAACTCCACAGTTCGATGTTCCTGCAATTTAGCTATTTTTTGTTGCTGCGCATGTGCAAAAAGTCAGAGAAATCCATACTGCACACACGCAAACCCAATTGTCCAATGGCAATCACAATTACGTACGGCATCCCTAACACTTAAGTAGGGGTTACAATCCCTGTGCATTTCATGGTGGAGACTGATAGGTGTCCTAAAGTGGAGCTTGATGGCCGTATTTGAAGTGTAACATGGGTGTGTCAGGGAATGCTCTGCATCCACAACTGGACTGGCAGTTAAATTGTCCGCCCAGTTGAGCTGTCAATCACCACCGGGTCCCTGCTGCATGTGTACTGGTGATCACAAGGTCACCCCAGAGCCGTAACTAGACTTTTTGGTGCCCTGGGACATTAAAAGCAGTGGCGAGCCCCCCATTTTTTAAATAGGGACATGCATGCCCCAAAAAGGGGTGTGATCTCATGGGGAAGGGGCATGCCAAATCTGATTTGTCCCATATGATGATAAAGGGGTATCGATCCCATTGTACCACTGTTATCCTGGTGTCATTGCTAAATACAGTGTAAATACAATGGCTGCAGTGATGATACACAATAATTATGCAGTATAACTCACCAGCTCTAGATGTAGGAGAGCGCTGGTGAAGCTGTACCTACAGCAGGGTTTGTCCATCAGAACAGCCGTGCACAAGCCCATAGCCATTTGAAGGTATAGAAAAAGTGTTGCTTGTAGTATATATGCACCAAATATCAGCGGCGGGGAGATCCATGTAGAGTATGACCCTGCCCCAGCAGCTGAACTCACTGGCAAAATTACTCGAGGTGTGCTGGTAACTAGTGATGAGCGGTTCGGATTCTGAGGAATCCGAACCGCTCCGAACAGGTGGAATCCGAGTCCACCCGAACGCAAGTTCGGGTGTTCCCGCCTGACTCGGATTCCACCTCGAGGCCGAACGTCACCCGTCCGGCGTCGGATTCTCGCGAGAGCCGAGTGACGTTTGGCCTCTATAAAAAGGCGCGGCGCCCGGCAGTCGGCGCCATTTCTCGCGTGATGCGTAGTTAGGTAGTTAGCTAGTGCGCTGTCTGTTCTAGTGTTAGATAGATTAGAGTAGGCAGTGCTCTGTGACTTTACTGGGCATAAGCCCTTGTGTGTGCTCCGTGACTGGGCATAATAAGCCCACTGTGTGTATGTGTACTCTACTACTCACTGTATTATACAATCTCCGTGACAACTGACAGGGCATAGCCCACTGAGTGTATTATACAAGCTCCGTGACAGGGCATAGCCCACTGAGTATTATACAAGCTCCTTGACAGGGCATAGCCCACTGTGTCTATTATACAAGCTCTGTGACAGGGCATAGCCCACTGTGTCTATTATACAAGCTCCGTGACAGGGCATAAGCCCACTGAGTGTATTATACAAGCTCCGTGACAGGGCATAAGCCCACTGAGTATTATACAAGCTCCGTGACAGGGCATAGCCCACTGGGTCTATTATACAAGCTCCGTGACAGGGCATAGCCCACTGAGTGTATTATACAAGCTCCGTGACAGGGCATAGCCCACTGTGTCTATTATACAAGCTCCGTGACAGGGCATAAGCCCACTGAGTATTATACAAGCTCCGTGACAGGGCATAGCCTACTGTGTATATTATACATGCTCCGTGACAGGGCATAGCCCACTGAGTGTATTATACAAGCTCCGTGACAGGGCATAAGCCCACTGAGTATTATACAAGCTCCGTGACAGGGCATAAGCCCACTGAGTATTATACAAGCTCCGTGACAGGGCATAGCCCACTGTGTCTATTATAAAAGCTCTGTGACAGGGCATAGCCCACTGAGTGTATTATACAAGCTCCGTGACAGGGCATAAGCCCACTGAGTATTATACAAGCTCCGTGACAGGGCATAAGCCCACTGTGTCTATTATACAAGCTCTGTGACAGGGCATAAGCCCACTGTGTCTATTATACAAGCTCCGTGACAGGGCATAGCCCACTGAGTCTATTATACAAGCTCTGTGACAGGGCATAAGCCCACTGAGTATTATACAAGCTTCGTGACAGGGCATAGCCCACTGAGTGTATTATACAAGCTCTGTGACAGGGCATAGCCCACTGTGTCTATTATACAAGCTCCGTGACAGGGCATAAGCCCACTGAGTATTATACAAGCTCCGTGACAGGGCATAGCCCACTGAGTGTATTATACAAGCTCCGTGACAGGGCATAGCCCACTGTGTCTATTATACAAGCTCCGTGACAGGGCATAGCCCACTGTGTCTATTATACAAGCTCCGTGACAGGGCATAAGCCCACTGAGTATTATACGAGCTCCGTGACAGGGCATAGCCCACTGAGTGTATTATACAAGCTCCGTGACAGGGCACAGCCCACTGTGTCTATTATACAAGCTCCATGACAGGGCACAGCCCACTGTGTCTATTATACAAGCTCCGTGACAGGGCATAAGCCCACTGAGTATTATACAAGCTCCATGACAGGGCATAAGCCCACTGAGTATTATACAAGCTCCGTGACAGGGCATAGCCCACTGTGTCTATTATACAAGCTCCGTGACAGGGCATAGCCCACTGAGTGTATTATACAAGCTCCGTGACAGGGCATAAGCCCACTGAGTATTATACAAGCTCCGTGACAGGGCATAAGCCCACTGTGTCTATTATACAAGCTCTGTGACAGGGCATAAGCCCACTGTGTCTATTATACAAGCTCCGTGACAGGGCATAGCCCACTGAGTCTATTATACAAGCTCTGTGACAGGGCATAAGCCCACTGAGTATTATACAAGCTTCGTGACAGGGCATAGCCCACTGAGTGTATTATACAAGCTCTGTGACAGGGCATAGCCCACTGAGTGTATTATACAAGCTCCGTGACAGGGCATAGCCCACTGTGTCTATTATACAAGCTCCGTGACAGGGCATAAGCCCACTGAGTATTATACAAGCTCCGTGACAGGGCATAGCCCACTGTGTCTATTATACAAGCTCCATGACAGGGCATAGCCCACTGAGTGTATTATACAAGCTCCGTGACAGGGCATAGCCCACTGTGTCTATTATACAAGCTCCATGAAAGGGCATAGCCCACTGTGTGTATACAAGCTCTGTGACTCCAGTTCATAGTGATAAAGTAATATGGATCACGAGAATGAACTGAGAGGAGAGCAGAAACAACATGTAAATGCTAGCATTGCAGCGGCTGGAAGTCCATCACTTTTATCTAAAGCTGATGCTCAAGGGCGTAGAGGCTTTAAAACCTTAGGGAACCTGAAATCAAAAAATTTTGATTTTACAGGAGTAAAGACAAAAAAAAAACCTCTATAGACTACTACTATTGCAGAGAAACAGAAAATTGGCAACATACCATTCACCACACGTAGCGGCAAGGAAAGACATCAGGCTTTGCCCTTTATTTCTGAGTGGTGGTTCTGCAGCTGTCAGTGAGGCATCTTGTGCCTCTCGTGATGATAAAAGACCTTTTCAATCAGACTATAGAAGTGTGAAAAAATTTAAAACCAATAAGGCAGTCGAACAAACTGTGTTTTTTGAAACACAAATGTCAGAAATCCCTGAAGAGAGTCTAAGTGGGTCCACAAGTGGCATTTCTATGTGTAAGCCTGACCTTTCAGAGAAGCCGCCCTCCACAGTTTCTTTTCCATCTGTAGTTGTGGGGATGAGCAGTATTGCCGAGGACATAGAAATTGAGGATGCCACCGTGGAATTGCAAGAGGATGAGAGGAATATATGTGCAGCTGATGCTGGGACTAATGAGGATGTTGAGGATGAGGATATTATTTGTATAAGTCAGGCACCAGTGGAAGCAGCTCTTGGCCAAGATAAGAAGGCCATTGCCATGCCTGGGCATAGAACCAACAAATCCACATCTTTTGTGTGGAATTACTTTTACCCAAACCCTGACAACGTTTGTCAAGCCATTTGTAGCCTCTGTGAGACCACAGTTAGTAGAGGTAGGGACGTTAAACATCTAGGAACCTCTACGCTATTACGTCATCTGCAGCGAGCTCATGACAGGTGTTTGATAACAGAAACTACTGCAAAAAAAATAACAACAAGCTGTCCAGCATTAGCTAGATGCCTTCTCTCTAATAAATCCCAGCACCTGCAATCTCCGCCGACAACACCTTCCTCCTCAATATCCTCAGGAATGATCAGTGGTAGTACAACATCCAATTTGTTAGTGCTAAGTCACGGTGACTCCTCCAATTTCCAGGACACCTCAGAAGAAACTGAATCTTTGAGCGCTAGGCCTGCTGCTGCTGCTGCTGCTGGTGGATCTTCATCCCAGAAGTGGACAAAGAAGACTACTAGTAGTATACCAAAAAAACAATTTACTGTTAAAGAATCTCTTGCAAGGGGAAGCAAGTATGACAGCTCTCACCCTGTCGCACAGCGGATCACTGACGCCATGACAGCTATGCTAATATTAGATCTGCGTCCAATATCCTCAATTAATGCAGTGGGATTTACACAGCTAGTTGAGGTCATGTGTCCCCGGTACCAAATTCCATCTCGGTTTCATTTTACCCGAAAAGCCATTCCTCGGCTGTACCAGGACGTTAAACAGAACCTAATTATTGGTCTGCAAAATGCTATTGTACCCACTGTCCACTTAACCACAGATATGTGGACAAGCGGTAGTGGACAAACTAAAGATTACATGACTGTGACAGCCCACTGGGTGGGTGAATCGCCTTCAGCAGCAGCAGTATCTAACAAACAACACCAGCTCAATCAGAGGCAGGCAACTCTGTGCATCACCGGATTCAATAAGAGGCATACCGCTGACAACCTCTTAGAAAAACTAAGAGATGTCATAGAAACATGGCTTACCCCACTTGGACTCTCCTCAGGATTTGTGATTTCTGACAATGCTACAAATATAGTGAAAGCATTACAGCTGGGTGAATTCCAACACATCCCCTGTTTTGCGCACACAATAAACTTAGTGGTGCAGGGTTTTTTAAAAAACGACAGGGGCGTTCAGGAGATGCTGTCTGTGGCCTGAAAAATTTCGGGGCATTTTCGGCATTCAGCAACAGCATGCAGGAGATTGCAGCACCTGCAAGAGCAGTTTAATTTGCCCTGCCATCAACTGAAGCAAGAAGTGGTAACGAGGTGGAACTCAACCCTGTATATGCTTCAGCGGATGGAGGAGCAGCAAAAAGCCATCCATAGCTTGACGACAAGCCATGACATTGGGAGAGGAGGGGGAATGTACCTTACCCCAGCACAGTGGAGAGTACTTTCTGTCTTGTGCAAGGTGCTCAAACCATTTGAAGTTGCCACTTGTGAAGTGAGTGCTGACACTGCTAGCTTGAGTAAGGTGATTCCCCTGATTTCGCTTTTGGAAAAGCAGCTGGAGAAATTGAAGGATGATATTAAACAAAGTGATTCCGCAAAGTATGCTGGACTGATAGATCAAGTCCTTTGTTCGCTTCGCCAGGATCCACGGGTGGCCAAGATCTTGAAATCTGATCATTATATTTTAGCAACCATTCTTGATCCTAGGTTCAAGTCATATGCTGTGTCTTTCTTTACAACTGACCCAGATCTTAAAAGAACCAAAGCGCTCCTGGTGAGCAAGTTGGCAGCTGAAGTGACACATGGCACTACGATGACGTCTCCTCCTTCGGTTTCTCCAGCAGCAGCCAGAAAAAAATGCACCTTTTCCAAAAGACCCAGTTGTGATGCAGATAAGTCAAGTCAACATTTTGACATCTGGTCGGGTCTAAAAGATTTGCCCAACACCAGTGACACCTCTACCGCAACTCCATCTAATACGATTACCATCCAAAGAATGGTGGAGGATTATTTTCAGGACACCATACACGTAGACATGTCACAGAGTCCCTTCGAATATTGGAAGAAAAAAAAGGCAATTTGGAGACCCTTGTATAAACTGGCTTTGCATTATTTAAGCTGCCCACCCTCCAGTGTGTACTCGGAGAGAGTTTTCAGTACAGCCGGGAACCTTGTGAGTGAACGACGAAGGAGGCTACTTCCACAAAATGTAGAAAAAATGATGTTCATTAAAATGAACTGGAAATTTCACGAGGAAAACCTTTCCCACCAATCACATCACAGTACAGATACTTCTGTAATGGTAGATTCCAGCGGGGATGAACTGATATTGTGTGAGGAATCGGATGATGTACATACTGATGAGGGTGAGGATGGCAATGATGGTGACATCATGCCACTGTAGACCTGTTGCCTTTAGTAGATTGGAAGATTTTTTTGTGGGGGCCCAAACAAACCAAGCACTTCAGCCACAAAGTGGCAGTAGCTGTCGCTGAAATGCTTCGTTTGTTAAAGTGTGCATGTCCTTTTTAAGATCCAACATAAAGGGTGGGTGGGAGGGCCCAAGGACAATTCCATCTAGCACTACCTTTCATTTCTGCCACTGCTGTGTGGCATAGTTTCATAGATGTGCTTTAAACTGTGGTGTCTGTGCCACTGCGCCGCTGCTCTGACGCTTGGTCACCAGTCAGCTCACTGCAACCTTTGGCCAATAATGGTGAAAACAATAATTTAAGCTGTGAGGTGGTCTAAATTGACTGTAAATGACTGGAAATTAATGTTATTGAGGTAAATAACACTCTAGGAAGAAAAAAAAGCCCAATGTATGTAATTTTAGCTTTTTTTGCCAATTTTGGCAAAAAATCCAAATCCAAATCCAAAGCCAGTCACCGCAGTTTGGCAAATCCAAATCCAAAGCCGGATGACGAATTAGAACCAAATCCAAATCCGGCAAAAATGGTTCGGCGCACATCCCTACTGGTAACACCTGGGTCGCGAATCGGTGGATGTGTTCAGGGCTGCTATAAGAAATTGTGAGGCAGATAGCTCCATGTGTAAGGTGTCTGACTGCCATGTGAGGGGTGATAGATTTGAGCCCTAGGTATGACAGTATTTTGAAATATGCATGTTAAATAAAAGAGGATATGACTGAAGGTGCTTGGGGATGTATGAATATATATCTAAATAATTGTTTACCAACATATAGAAGACCTAGAAAGTTGACATTTGGCATACTAGTATCTTTTAAGTCACAGTTGACAGGAACATTTCAAAACATCTTTAATGAATCCTAAAAAAAGATTGGCCAAGTTGAACCTTCAGAACCGAGCATGTACTTATACATGAACAAATTTAATTCTAAGGAATGAAAATATACCAGTACCTGCTATTTGTTTTTGCCCAGCATGAAGAGGACTTATGAAACAATGATGTTGAACGGTGGGTCTATACATTTTTTACTTTTTTTAAACAAAACCCTGATTTTAAATGTTTTAAAAATTACAAAGAAACCAAATATAAATAGGTGATTAACTTGGACCATGTTCTGCATTATGGTTTTTTTAAGATTTTAATTATTTTCTGTAGGAACTGGATATTAAGCTGAAAAGGATAGTAGTAGCTTTTATATTTACAAAAATGGCTGTATACCTGTTTAATTCCACAATAAAGAATAAATATAACTAAAATGATAATTCACAGCCAGCTTCGATAAATATTGTTATTTATTAGTTGTCACAGTAACCATAATAAAATGAATGCCTGTCAATGATAAAATATAATATTCACAAATAAAGATTATTAGCATTTGGAGGTCAATATTTATGAGCACTTCATTTGTTTGGTGCATTAAAAAAATTATATTCACTGCTGATATAGCCTTGTTCATAACAAAGGAAATGTACATTTTAAGAATCAGCAGATAGATAAATATTGTGCATGTGGTTAGTGTTGTACAAAAATACAGTAGTTTTGTTTGATGCATTGCACTGAAACTGTTTTTGCACACCTTTCCAGCCATAAGCTCATCAGCTGTGCACTGATAAGCTTCACTATACTGGGTGACCCACGCTCATGGTTTGCCTGTTTTAGTACAATCCCAACCATCTTGTCACCGAGTCCAGGCTGTTCCCATTGTCACTGCAGAACTAGCACCCATAGGAAATACTAACACATCAGATGTGTTCCAGCTGTATACTACAACTTATCACTGCTACTTTGTAAATAGAAAGAAAGGTTTTATTTATTTACCAAATTTTGCAGTGGATCAACTAATGTTGTAATAATTGTCCAATTTTCAGAATCAGCTGAATTAATTTGCCTATTTTTCTACTTGTGGTAGTGTACAATGGTTTGCACTCTACTGCTGATATAAAGTCAGATAGCAGCAACCTTCAGAAGAAGTTGCATTATTTTGCATTAATACTGTATGGATATCACATAGAGCGTTTCGTTCACAAAGGCTGTCTCTGTGTGAAGTTATGGCATTGCCATTTTTTGTTGGTAGGAGTGCACCCCTGCACTGCCTCATATCCAGTACTCTGCAAGGTAAGCTGACTCGGCGGTCAATAGGACCTGCTGGAACTCTGACATACAGGTCCGACCACTGAAATGTGGTCCATGAGAGAGGACGGACCCAGGAGAATCACAGCCGCAGAGCCATACAGGACACAGCAAGTACACTGTATAATCACCACTATAGTGGGGGAAATAGTGCTACCATGTGCTGGTGTATTTACCACTATCACGCCCAGTGCACTACAACAACCAGCAGCATCCTGTGCTCCAGTCTGTTCATATATATGCATATCTCTGTTACACCTGTGACATTCCTGTGTCATATTCTACTTGTTGTTCTACCTGTTTCAGTAGCTGTAAAAACTGGTTAAGCTGTATCGCATGTGGTCTAAACATCACCAGCACTTACATGCACCTTGGCTAAGTATATTGTATCCTGGCATAGTAATCTGTTTGGAGGACTGCTTTAACCAGCATGTCCACTCGCACTTCACAGTCTGCTGACAGGTTATAGGTTCAGTGCCCAAATCTTCTGCCTCTTGTTAAATATATACTCTGCCAATAGGTTATGGGACCAGAGTGTTTTACTCTTCTAATATTTTTGTGCCAAAGGAATATCTATAATAACGCCGGTATGCATGTGAAGAGCAGCGGGATGCATTGAATCCCGAATGCGATGCATCATGCCTCTGCTCTTTTCCCAAAGCTGAATCAGGCCCTCAGTCTCTTGCTTGCTATATAAAACACATTTTGGAACTTCGAGGCATGGAAGACCCACCAAATTACTATTCTAGGGAAGGAAATGGATTTCAAATAATTATATTATTATTATTATTCTTTATTTATATGGCACCACAAAGGTTCCGCAGCATCAGACAAAGTATTAAAACAACTGAGCACACAAGAAAAACAGTTATTAACAGAACAAAACAATGCAGGACAAGGACATGGTTTATAAACATTGCTGCATAATACTAAAATAAGCAGCAGGGCCTCAGTAACTTATACCTCTTTTCCACCAAAAATCCGGGTCCGACCTGGTTTATCAGACATGGTTCCAGCCCAGGTCAGACACCGTTTACACAGCACCATCGATCTGGGTTATTCTCAGGTCACCCCGTTCACACTGGACCCGGGTCTGCCCTGCTAAACTTGTGAGGTCATAGAAAGTGGGAGGTGACTGCTCCATAGCCACCGATCAGCTCATTTTAGGCATGAGCCAGGTCAGATAACCCGGGTTGCGCCGTTTAAACTGCACTATTACCCAGGTCCATCCTGGGTCCGACCTTGATAGCTACCTGGATTGGATTTGTGGGTCACTTGATCCAGGTTATTTTTTAGGGACCCTTTCACACTGAGCAGCGACCCGGGTAGACCCAGCAATAACCCGGGTTACCGCAGCAGTGTAAAAGGGGTATAAGTGTCAGGTGCCATTTGGGGAGCTAGGAGTAAATTGTAGTATAATTAGGGAAAGTAGAAGTACATGAGGGAAGAGGGCCCTGTGAGAGCTTACATTGTAAAGGGAGACCTATATAACAGTTGTCTGTGACTTGGAAAATGTACTTTGTAATCTGGCCTCATTATAAAACACATTTCAGTTGTTAGAATTTAGAAACGTAATTCATTTGTTTGCTCTTCTTGTTTTCTGTAAAATGTAAATGTTAGTTAAATTATGACATTTTATAGTTGAGAGATTATTTCTAAACAATTTAAAAACAACATATTTTTATAAACAATCTATACATTTTCTATTTTATTCAGTGCATTGAGCAAGCTGTACCAATATTCTATTTGTACAGATACTATCCAATACAGCAAAAGAAAAAATATAAAAATGATTTATATCCAATTTAGGTAATTAGTCACTTGGGACAAAACAATGAATATGTAGCACATGCTTTCAATACTCTTAGATCATGTGTGCCAAAGCATCATTTAACTCAAGCCAGAATAATATGTGCAATTGGCATGAGAAAGAATATTAGGTCTCAAACAGTGTTTAAAGTATCTTTCTTACATCACATGACCTGCTAATTGAAACCAACCACAGAGGAGTTGATTGATCCCAGCGAGTGGCCAACAAAATAGATCATTTCTTGCTGCCTTCTAAAACTTGTGATCGACTATTGTGCTGCAATGTTTGTTACTCATCTCATTCATTAGCATATAATTTTTATTACTATTTTTAAAAATTATGGGCTGAAGTCATCACTGTAAGATGCAATTTGATTACACATTTGTACATTATATATAGACAAATGTATACAGTGTTCAAACAAGTGGGACTAATGTGGAGTTGGTATGTGTCTTTGTTTTGCATAAAATATGCATTTCTGTACTGAGCATGTGTACACCAGAATTACACTTCTGTCCTTAGGCAGATTTGGTCCCATATTGAACTACAGTCCTGCAAGCATAGGCAGTGTACGGTAATGGTGTGCTTCTGTAATTGCAGCTTAGTCTGAATAGGATTCAGACACATCTGCAGCTCTCTTGAGGTGTTTCTTTTGCAGGTGTTCAATCCCTTGTGCAAAATACACACAGAAGGGGAGATGTATCAAGCCTTGGAGAGAGATAAAGTGGAGACGTTGACCAAGCAACCAATCAGCTTCTAACTGTCACTTCAAAGACTGTGCTAGTTACAAACTGATTGGTTGCTTTCTGTAACATTTCCATTTTGTCTCTCTCCAAGGCTTGATACATCTCCCACAGAAGATGATGATGTTATTTGGCTGCCTGTTCTGATTGGCTGGTTGCGTGGGGACCTCTTCTGCTCTATGTAAAATATTAATGTTCCCGCTATTTTATATGTAGTTGTGGCCATACATTTGCAATACATAATTGGTATTTGTGTTCCTACAGTGACAGTTAATAATACTCCTATTTGATTTTTAAAGTGGAAGGCAATAGTTTGTGTTTGATTTAATTTGTACTTTCATTTTGTGTCTATTTTATTGAATTTTACTTGGTAAAATGCGACTTTTGCATTTATTATGAACACTGTTCAGACACTTCATTAAAGCATTATTTGTGTTGCATTGGGTAATGTTGCATTATTGTTGCATTAATTACTGACATTGTCAAGCCACATCTCCTGGTGTAAACCAAGCACATATACAGCTGTTCAAGAGTGCAGTCAATAGTACATGAATACAGTTTAGGGTAAAATCAATACAAGAACAATACATGAACACAACAATAATGCATAAGTACAAATACAAATGGATATCATAGCAAAGCATGAATCCATTATGTACAAAATCAGCATTTGGTGCAAGCAGACAGAGGCTCCCAAACTACACCATTACAGTCCAGGTTTTAAGGATATCCATGCTTAAGTCCAGATGGTTAAATCAAATTGACGGACTAATCTCTGGTGTAAGACATAGCATAGATAAAGAAGAGTGACAGACATGAAACATGGAGAAGAGAGAATTGAATCCTGCTAGTGAGAGTTACATTCAAGAGGGAGGGGAAAGTGACAGACAGCAGGAGTAGATGGATCTCAAATGAATGTGGAAGGTACAGGAAGAAACGGTATTGAATGGATATGAGAGTGCAAGAGGAGGAAGGATATGCAAGCTTAAAGAAGTGTGATTTGAGGGAACATTTGATGGATTTTAGGTTGGGAAGTGTCTGGTGGAGAAAAGTACTGTAAGGAGCTCCAGAGGTGAGGAATACAGCTGGCAAACTCTTAGAGACATAAATGAGAAGGGGGAAAAGCGAACATCATACTGTAAGTAGAGCAGAGTGGACAAGCAGGTATATATCTTGAACATACTGTAAGTTGAGAAAACATTGATGAGGGTGAGCAGCTTGAATTTAATTCTGGAGGAAATGGGGAGCAAATGAATAGACTTGCAGACAGTGTCGGATTGGAGCATGAAGGGCCCACCGGGGGAGTGCAATGGTAGGGGCCCATGCTTTGGGGTGTGGTCAATTTCTACAGGGGATGAGGCCAGCCCCCACAGAGGTTTGGACAAACATTAGAGACCATGTAACTGATCTTCTAATAGAGTAACAATGTTTAATTGAAGTGCACAGTCTGGAACCTGACATTAGAGCAAGGGGTGGGGCCCTCAGGCAGTGGGGCCCACCGGGGATTTCCCCTGTACCCCTGTGGGCCAGTCCAACCCTGCTTGCAGAGAGGTGCCATAAATGAGAGTTTTGGATATACTGAATTTGAGGTGGCATTGAGTCACCTAGGTAAAGATGTCAGGAAGGCAGCTGGACAAATGGAAATAGAAAACAAGGCATGAGATAATCAGAATAAAGGCTGATTTGGGTATTGTCAGCATAGATTTGATAGGGAAGACTAAAATAATGTATGAATTCTCCTAGAGAAGTAGTGTAGAGACCAACTTCTATTCCCATTTCCCCCTGACCTGAGAGGGCTGCAATCGGATCCCTACCAGCACCCCCCCCACACTTCGTGTGCATCACTCGATGCATGCGCAGAAGGACTCCCATGTATTAAACCCGGAAATCCTTCTATCACAAAGACAGCTCTTACCAGGAGAGTTGTCCCTTGTGATTTTCTTCAAGTATACAGTTTTAGTAAATGTTTTTATGCCTGCAATAAGTGGCGGGATGCATTACATTCAAAATGCGATGCGTCATGCATCTCGCCCAAGAAGAGATAATTTCTGATTCAACTGCAGGAGGGAAAGGGTGTCAAAGTGAGTGAAAGGGGAAACAGATATGGTGAGAGGAGGAATCATGGTGAATTTAGTCTATTTTGTCTTTAAAGTAAAAGGTGAAGTAAATGGCTATATTTAATACTATAGTATTGTTAATGGTTTTAGTCGTAGTCATTAAAAACATTTAATCTATCTTTCATATATATATACAGTTTGTTGGAAGGATTGCGCTCCTGCGCTGCCTCCCTGCAGCATCCTGTTAGTTTTACTGGGCCAGTGATCACTAGAACCCACAGGAGCTCAGTCAGAAGGGGTCCTGTCTCTGAAATACGCTACTGTCTCACAGACATATGCTACTATCTCTGGAGCTCAGTCAGAAGGGGTCCTGTCTCTGACATACACTAATGTCTCACAGACATACGCTACTATCTCTGGAGCACAGTCAGAAGGGGTCCTGTCTCTGACATACGCTAATGTCTCACAGACATATGCTACTATCTCTGGAGCTCAGTCAAAAGGGGTCCTGTCTCTGACATACGCTACTGTCTCACAAACTCTGAGACTCTTACAGCAGCCAGAGCCATTTCAGTGACCAAACATAACCGCAAGTACCCTATAACACCACCGATATACACCAGGATACCAGGGCTACTCTCCGCTGGTGCACTTGTCCAGCTCACATCTGGCACACTACGATGCCCAGCATTACCCTAAGCTCCAGGCTGCTATATTCCACACCGATTACCTACCACTGTTACACCTGTGATATCCCTGTGCCATTATTTTTACTTTCTGTGCTACCAGATTACAATAATTAAGAACTGTTAAGTATACCATGAAGGACCAGATTAAAGGGGGGAGGGGGCGACAGGGGCAGTAACCCCGGGGCACCCACACAGGGTCGATGTGACCCTGCCGAGAACAGGTGTCCAGTGGCACCTGTTTGCTGAGCAAAACTATGTTAATGCATGTATCCTGGAAAATGTATTGACATGTCCACCAGTGGCTTAGCAGATCCAAGCAAGTGTGTACAAGCACACAGCGGTGGTTGCAGAATGGCAAGAGACCATCTGAGTGGTTATGCAGAATGGCCGAGGGGACTGAGGTACTGGAGCCAAGTTTTCTGTGTACAGGGTTGCAGTAGTATGCTGAGACATGCCCCAAAAAACAGCAGCGGCCTGCATTTTTTCCACCACTCCCTGTAACCCCCCAGATGTCAATCACTTTTCAAAGAAATCCTCATTGCAAGCAGCATCACTAAGGTATTCAGGTGCGTGTGCAGCATGGCCACAATGCACACGCAGTCACTAGGGGCGTTTTAAGAGAGGAGGGGGCCCGTGTGCACTCCTTGTGCGAGGCCCCCTCCTCTCTCCCTGGTGGCTGGCAGCCGACTGACGCAGCTGGCCAGCCACCGGAGCATTAGTAGACTCCAGGCACTAGAGTGTGCCCGGAGTCTATTGCACATGCGCAGAACGCCAGAAAAATGGCCATGGTGGCCATTTTCCCGCGTTCTGTGCATGCGCAGTAGACTCCGGGCACACCCTAGTGCCCGGAGTCAACTGTGCATGCGCAGAACACTGGAAAGTGGTCGCAGCTGCCATTTTTTCGGTGTTTTGGTGTTTTGAGCAGCAGTGACATCCGACGTGGGACCTCGGACAGGTAAGTTTAAAAAAAATCAGGGTGCAGTGTGTGCGGTGCAGGGCCCCCCTTTAGATACGCCAATGCACAGTCGGCTGATATGACTCAAATGTGTAATTATCTGCATTTTGTCAACATCTGAATGAGGCCCATAGTACCAACAGTACCTTGGCCAATGCATGTGTACTTGAGTTTAACTTGCTATCTGGATGACTACTAAGCACATTCCGCTATGCATATCTTTGACAGCTTTTCTCTGCAGCTACTACAGTATCTGCTATCACCATATTACTCTGCTGCTACCACAGTATCTGCTATCACCATATTACTCTGCTGCTACTACAGTATCTGCTGTCACCATATTACTCTGCTGCTACTACAGTATCAGCTATCACCATATTACTCTGCTGCTACTACAGTATCTGCTATCACCATATTACTCTGCTGCTACTACAGTATCTGCTATCACCATATTACTCTGCTGCTACTACAGTATCTGCTATCACCATATTACTCTGCTGCTACTACAGTATCTGCTGTCACCATAATACTCTGCTGCTACCACAGTATCTGCTGTCACCATATTACTCTGCTGCTACTACAGTATCTGCTATCACCATATTACTCTGCTGCTACTACAGTATCTGCTGTCACCATATCACTCTGCTGCTACTACAGTATCTGCTGTCACCATAATACTCTGCTGCTACCACAGTATCTGCTGTCACCATGTTACTCTGCTGCTACTACAGTATCTATCACCATATTACTCTGCTGCTACCACAGTATCTGCTGTCACCATATTACTCTGCTGCTACTACAGTATCTGCTGTCATCATATAACTCTGCTGCTACTACAGTATCTGCTGTCACCATATCACTCTGCTGCTACTACAGTATCTGCTATCACCATATACTACAGTATCTGCTATCACCATATTACTCTGCTGCTACCACAGTATCTGCTGTCACCATATTACTCTGCTGCTACTACAGTATCTGCTATCACCATATTACTCTGCTGCTACCACAGTATCTGCTGTCACCATATTACTCTGCTGCTACTACAGTATCTGCTGTCACCATATCACTCTGCTGCTACTATAGTATCTGCTATCACCATATACTACAGTATCTGCTATCACCATATTACTCTGCTGCTACCACAGTATCTGCTGTCACCATATTACTCTGCTGCTACTAGAGTATCTGCTGTCACCATATTACTCTGCTGCTACCACAGTATCTGCTGTCACCATATTACTCTGCTGCTACTACAGTATCTGCTATCACCATATTACTCTGCTACTACTACAGTATCTGCTATCACCATATTACTCGGCTGCTACCACAGTATCTGCTATCACCATATTACTCTGCTGCTACTACAGTATCTGCTGTCACCATATTACTCTGCTGCTACTACAGTATCTGCTATCACCATATACTACAGTATCTGCTATCACCATATTACTCTGCTGCTACTACAGTATCTGCTATCACCATATTACTCTGCTGCTACCACAGTATCTGCTATCACCATATTACTCTGCTGCTACTACAGTATCTGCTGTCACCATATTACTCTGCTGCTACCACAGTATCTGCTGTCACCATATCACTCTGCTGCTACCACAGTATCTGCTGTCACCATATCACTCTGCTGCTACCACAGTATCTGCTGTCACCATATCACTCTGCTGCTACCACAGTATCTGCTGTCACCATATTACTCTGCTGCTACTACAGTATCTGCTATCACCATATCACTCTGCTGCTACCACAGTATCTGCTGTCACCATATCACTCTGCTGCTACTACAGTATCTGCTATCACCATATCACTCTGCTGCTACCACAGTATCTGCTGTCACCATATCACTCTGCTGCTACTACAGTATCTGCTATCACCATATCACTCTGCTGCTACTACAGTATCTGCTGTCACCATATCACTCTGCTGCTACTACAGTATCTGCTGTCACCATATTACTCTGCTGCTACCACAGTATCTGCTGTCACCATATTACTCTGCTGCTACTACAGTATCTGCTGTCACCATATCACTCTGCTGCTACTATAGTATCTGCTATCACCATATACTACAGTATCTGCTATCACCATATTACTCTGCTGCTACCACAGTATCTGCTGTCACCATATTACTCTGCTGCTACTAGAGTATCTGCTGTCACCATATTACTCTGCTGCTACCACAGTATCTGCTGTCACCATATTACTCTGCTGCTACTACAGTATCTGCTATCACCATATTACTCTGCTACTACTACAGTATCTGCTATCACCATATTACTCGGCTGCTACCACAGTATCTGCTATCACCATATTACTCTGCTGCTACTACAGTATCTGCTGTCACCATATTACTCTGCTGCTACTACAGTATCTGCTATCACCATATACTACAGTATCTGCTATCACCATATTACTCTGCTGCTACTACAGTATCTGCTATCACCATATTACTCTGCTGCTACCACAGTATCTGCTATCACCATATTACTCTGCTGCTACTACAGTATCTGCTGTCACCATATTACTCTGCTGCTACCACAGTATCTGCTGTCACCATATCACTCTGCTGCTACCACAGTATCTGCTGTCACCATATCACTCTGCTGCTACCACAGTATCTGCTGTCACCATATCACTCTGCTGCTACCACAGTATCTGCTGTCACCATATTACTCTGCTGCTACTACAGTATCTGCTATCACCATATCACTCTGCTGCTACCACAGTATCTGCTGTCACCATATCACTCTGCTGCTACTACAGTATCTGCTATCACCATATCACTCTGCTGCTACTACAGTATCTGCTGTCACCATATCACTCTGCTGCTACTACAGTATCTGCTGTCACCATATTACTCTGCTGCTACCACAGTATCTGCTGTCACCATATTACTCTGCTGCTACCACAGTATCTGCTATCACCATATTACTCTGCTGCTACTACAGTATCTGCTATCACCATATCAATCTGCTGCTACCACAGTATCTGCTATCACCAAATCACTCTGCTGCTACTACAGTATCTGCTATCACCATATCACTCTGCTGCTACTACAGTATCTGCTGTCACCATATCACTCTGCTGCTACTACAGTATCTGCTAACACCATATTACTCTGCTGCTACTACAGTATCTGCTGTCACCATATCACTCTGCTGCTACTACAGTATCTGCTATCACCATATTACTCTGCTGCTACTACAGTATCTGCTGTCACCATATTACTCTGCTTCTACTACAGTATCTGCTGTCACCATATTACTCTGCTGCTACTACAGTATCTGCTGTCACCATATTACTCTGCTGCTACTACAGTATCTGCTATCACCATATTACTCTGCTGCTACCACAGTATCTGCTGTCACCATAATATTTGGCTATTTTTAGGAAAGCTATAGGCTTTAATTTGGGGATGTGGTCAATATCCCAACTGAGGGGATTCCAGAGCTCAGAATGCCGGCACTGGAATCCCGACATTTGTCATTATCCCGGCGCCGGCCCCCCTACTGCCGGAATCCGAAAGGTAAGTAGCGGGGTTAGGGGGAGGGATAGTGTTAGGGTTTAGAGTTAGGCACTAAGGGGGAGGGTTCGGTATAGGGTGCGGGCAGGGGGAGGTTAGGGTCAGGCACCAGCGAGAGAGAGTTAGGGTTAGGGTAGACAGAGGGTTAGGGTTAGAATGCTGACCGACAAGTGCCGGTATTCTAACCCTGTCGGGATGTCAGTGTCGGTATTCTGACCACCAGGATCCTGAGTGCCGTACCTAGGCCCTCATTCAGAGCCGCTCGTTAACAGCAGTACGCTCGTTGCGTTCCGATGTTGGGAAACCGCGCATGCGTCGGTGTAACACTGTGCATGTGCGTACGGCAGATTGCGAGCTTTTTTTGTCTCGTTCGTCAAATTGCGAACAGGAAGTGACATGTCAAATGTGATTGACAGAACAGGGCGTTTTTGGGCGTTGACGGGGGTGGAGATGGAAAAACGCAGGCGTGGCGAGGCGTTTTTAGGGCGTACATACATTATCTGATGCGAACGTCAAATGTGTTCGTACCAAGTCATACGTCACTGGATGATCCTCTTTCCGTTCAAACTGCTCGCACAGCTTGGGGTCTGGATTACTCGACCACATTGGCGATGGCCTTCTCCTCCGTCCCGGGCCTCCACGATGTTTCATCGATTAATCATGGCTTGTCAGAAAAACAATCAATTTTGAATTGAAAACCAGCTTGTAATGTGTTTTGAAAAGAGTTTTTTTGGTTAGCACAAAACCGTACGCAGGTGGAAATCATAGCTGCTAATTTCAGGATTACACAATCAATTAGCGTACATTTGTAGGTATGTTTTTTTTGGATGGTATTTTGTATTTGTGCTATTGTAACAATAATGTCATCATGTTTGTGTGTATTTTACCATTTTGTTTTGGTCAGGAGAATTTGCATCCTTATGTAATTTTTAAAGTGTTCCTTAAAGAGCCCTTTATTTTACATTTTTTTTTTTGTTTTTTGGGAGGTCGTTTTTGCCTTGTGGGCCAGGATTAACTGTAAACCATTTATAAAATAATGTCAGAATACAATGTCGAACATTTTTTCAAAATTTATTAGAAATTAAAATCATTTTCTGGCCCATTTTTGGCCCAAACTTTTTTGGCAGTGTTATTCCAATATAAATTATAATTTGGCCAAACATAAAAGGTATGGAAACAAAACAAAAATTTAAAAACAATTCACAAGAAAGGAGAGGGAAGTTTTGGCCAGAAAGGAATATGGGGCAAGCACAGAAGGAGTGTGGGAAAAGTAGCCAGTGCTGTCAACGTTTTTTCCCCCGTTTGGCTGGGGGAGGGTGGGCGCCAGACCGGGTCCGGGATGTCATCGGGCTGGCCTGTCCAGAGGCAGATGTTGTGGCCTCTGGACTAGGCACAGGGCTAGGCACATTTGGAGGATTGGCTGATGTTGTGCCAGAGGTGGAGGATCCTGATGTTCCGGCAGGAAGGGAGGTCGGCTCCACCATGTGCTGGCGAACGAGCTGCTCCAGGGCATTGGCGATGCGGATGTTGGCCCTGGTATTTTCCGCCAGGGCCTGACCAATGGTCATGTTGGCTGCAGCATTTTGCTCCAGGGCCTCAGCCACCCGTAGCAGACTGGCGTCCATCCTCTGCAGAATCTCTGTATGGAAATCCGATTTAAAATTGAGTTCTGTGAGGAGTGCCACTGCCTGCGAGGGGGATTGCCCTGGACTGGCTTCTGCAGGGTCCTCAGCTGGATGTACTGGTTCCTCCCCTGCAGAGCCAGCAGAAATTCTGCGGCCAAGGCTCCCCTCTGGAGCAGACTCATCCGCCTGTGTCTCTGTGTGAAAAATGAGAAAAGAGTCACATTAGAATCTACATATTGGCACAATAACATTTCAGAGTTGGTTACATCACAATATTTACCTGGGACAACATGAGGAGCCACAAAGTCTGGCATGTCCGTATCCATGTTCGACACGCCAAACACCTCCACAGCCTGCACACACCCCTGTGCCAGCTCTTCCAAATCATTCAACTCCAATGACACAGGGGTGGGACCCCCACCTGTCCCCCTTGCATGCCTAGCCCTGTCCGCCATTTTTTGTTTCAGGCGATATTTGAAGTCTTGCCATCTGTGGGTGAAAAAGTAACCATTATTCCTGTTGTTTTTTTTTTGTTGTTTTAGGGGGGTCAAGTTTTTACTTACCGCCGTTTGACATCCCGGGCTAGACGGACATAATCACCCACCCTATTGACAGCACTGGCTATCTCCTCCCACATTCTCCACTTCTGGCTTGCACCCATATTCCTGTCTGCCTGTGGCAGGATGTCCACACACTTCTGAACCAAAACCTCCATCTCCTTTCTTGTGAATTGTGGCTGCCTTTTCTTTGTCCCTGCTTTGCCCAGAATACTGGGCCCAGCAGCCTCTTCCATGTCATCCTCCTCACCTATTTGTTTAAACGTTGTGAAATGTAAGCTTGCAAACTTTCACTATATTATGTTTCAAAATAATCCTTGTTTGGAAATGCCTGAAAAACTTACCGGCCGACTCTTGGCCATTGTTTCCCTGGTCTGTAGCTATTTCTTACCTCCAAACAAGAAATACACCAGAACGTTTTTTTTGGGTCGTGACGTATTTATACATGCGTCCTTATTTTTCGTCCGCATCATTGATTGTGCGTTCCTATGATCCCTCCTTAATTTGTGCGGGAAAATAAACACTATTTATGGCTTGGGGCGTCTTGAGTCGAGGTGGCGGTTGTTGGTTGTTGGAGGTTACGTTGGTCGGAGTGGATTGTTGGCGGGATTTGTATTTGGCGTTGTTTGGAGTTTTTTTCGGTGTGTCTTTTTGGAGTTTTTCTTTCCGTTCGCTTTTTTTGGTGTGGTTTTTTTATTTGTCGTGTCATTTTTTGGTAAGTTTTTGGCCATCTTCCTTTTGTTCACTTTGTGTATCCTTCTTTTTGTTAAATTTGGGGCGCTAATTTTTTACAAATTCTCCTTTGGTAGGTTTCTTTTGGCTCTGCCCCAACGACCTTTTTATCCGGTGACTTATATATCCTCTATTGGTAAGTTTGTTTTTTCACACTTGTTTATTAAATGTTCATGTTTTGTTTAACGCAACTTTGTTTGACCTTACACTTTTAACCTTTGGTTTTGTGATTCCTAAATGTATGAACTAATTTGCGCATTTTTATCTGGTTATTTTCTGTCTTGTATTTGCGAACTAATTAGCGCATTTTTATCTGCTTACTTTCTGTCTTGTATTTGCGAACTAATTAGTGCATTTTTATCTGCTTATTTTCTGTTTTGTATTTGCAAACTAATTAGCGCATTTTTATCTGCTTATTTTCTGTATTGAAATTGGTTGTGATTTCCCTTTAGAAATTTTTTATGAATTTGGGGCCCAAATTGTGGTAGTCTGTGCACTGTCGTTTTGCTCTTTGCCGAAATGTGTGTTTATCCCCTTTTATGTTTTGTATTGCACCCAATTTAGATTCCTAAATGTCCACCCGAAATTTTTGCATTGTTTGTTTGTTTTTATTTTTAGGTTTTGAAAATCATGACAATACCCCGGCATGTAAGCATCATTGGATTGTATCGTAAAGATAAGTAATTTTTCAAATTTTGGGGGTTAAAAAACCTTACATTCAATTCTTGCCATTTCAGGTTGATCTTGGTTGGATTGTTCTGGCCATGCTCCTGGAAGCCAACCAACCTCAATCTCGTCCCAGGAGTAGGCATCATAGGCGTGCAAGGCCCCAGATATATCGAACACATGTCACCCTTTTTGGAATGCCCGATGATGAGGTGTTAAAATGCTACCATCTTCCGCCCCAAATCATCATAGACACTCTCTCATTAATAGAGAGTGATCTTGAGCGGCAAATTGACAGTCCTACAGCAATACCACCACTTACGCAATTTATGGCGGTGTTACATTTCTGTGCCTCAGGATCGTTTCAAACAACGGTGGGAATAGTTGCGGGAATCTCCCAATCCTCCTTTTCCAGGATCCTGAGGGCAGTGATGGAGGCCCTTTTCAAGCACCTCCATCATTTTATTCAAATGACTTTGGATATGGGTGCCCTTAGTGTGCCAAGGCCAATTTTTACCAAATAGCTGGCTTCCCACACATCATAGGGGTTGTGGATGGTACTCACATACCACTTCAGCCTCCAGCATGGCTGGAGGCCATATTTCGCAACCGCAAACACTATCACTCCCTGAATGTAATGGTGGTATGTGATGCCTCCCTCCAGATCCTGTCCCTGAATGCAAAATTACCCGGAAGTGCACATGACTCATTCGTCATCCGGCAATCAGGGATATGGCAAAAATTAAACAACCTACAAGCTGGTGATGCATGGCTTCTGGGTAAGTGGATACCTTTAGTACATAACAATGTTAAGCTTGATACACAGTGATCCTGATGTTGTCACTTCTTTTTCACAGGAGACAGTGGCTACCCTTGCACGCCCTGGCTGCTCACTCCTTATTTGGCTCCCACACCAGGGCCACAAAGTAATTTTAATTCCGCACTTACAGCCACCAGGCAAGTGGTGGAGTGCTGTATCGGTCTTTTAAAAGGCCGATTCAGATGCCTTTATCGCTCTGGTGGTGAGCTCATGTATTTGCCGGATATGGTTTCGAAAATTGTGGTCCTATGTGGGATATTTCACAACATCGCCATAAGGAGTGGTGTCCCAATACAGCCAGAGGATGCCTTGCCTGAGGATGGCCCCCCCGAGGTTGGTCGGAGGTCAGTATGTGGGGGGCCATACGCGATGATGTGGTGGCCAGATATTTTAGGTAATTATTGGCACAAAAGAAGTTCTTTGACACAATGTGTTAAGGATTTTGGGAGACCATCTAATTAATTTGTTTATTTTTTCCCATCTTCTGTTTGATTTCATAATCTTTGGGACTGAAATGATGACTACTTCCTGCTACCCAAAACAAACCTTCATGGGGACACATTGGATATATATTCTGGACCCAATATTGCAACGCAACATTTGTGGAATCATGTTGGCATGCTCATTCGTCAACCAGTTCTTGATTTTTCTTTACTTTTTTCATATAGTGTTTGATGGGTTGTACTTTTTGTTATCACTGTGTGTATTGTTTGTGAGCCAACACTTTGGTTTTTTAGTTATGTGTTGAATAAATTTTTTGAGAGTGTAATTTTGCAAATTTTCTTGAACATTGCAAGCAAGTGTAACCAGGTTCACCCACGTTAAAATTGCTTAAGGGTTAATCCTGTAATGTCGCAATTTGATCAAAATTTAAATATGCTTTCTGGGTCAAAACCAACACCAAAAGGTATTATGTACAATCAGTATGCTTTGAATCTCGGGCTCAGCAGTTTGCCCCCCAAATTGGAACATGTAAAATGTACTAATATAAAAATTGTAACACAAAAAAAACCCCAAGCAGATTGTTACTGTTAGCTGTTTCATGTGCCTCTTTTCTAAAAATCTACAAAACACAATCTTAGTGACATTAATTGCAAATACTTGCTGCAAGAGTCTACTTATGTCAGTGTAAACAATCTAAGTTTTGGAGACAAGGAATGAGACTGAACTCTAACTTTTAAATTTTTATTCGGAAAAATAATTTTGTTTGAAAATAAAAAATTATGGACGCAGGATCCCAGCCATACGGTCAAGGACCACCAGCAGGCCGATCACGTGGCCCCGCATCACTTGGACACACCCGGCTAGGTCCGCCAAACACCTCTGGTCCTCTGTGGGTTAGAAAAGTGTGGTGCTTAATACATAATTAATGAAACACCCAGAAAAAACAAGCAAAACAAAGCTATCCTAAAATGACAATATTGTGACCAAAAGCACATTTAACCCAAAAAACCAAAGGACACAAAAATGGACACCCAAAAATTTTAAAAATAAAAGAAACAGTTTTGCCATGTGGGATATGTGTATGGGGAAATCAGCAGTAAAAGGTAAAGACAAACAGAGATATACCCAAACTTGTGACAAACCAAAAAAAGGAAAAGGCACAGACACAGGATTAGATCCAAACATTTTAAAACACAAAAAAGTTTAAAAGGGAAACATACCGTTCAAAATGACGGCTGGCCCAGAACCAACTCCCTCGTCCTCCTCGGAGGTGGCCACATTCCCCAACGAGGTGGGAGGGGTGATTACGGATTCAGGGGAGGGGGTAGTCACGAGAGGGGTGGTTGGAGGGGAGGGGGAATTGGGATGGAGGGGAAGTAGCACAGACGGATGTGCGACAGGGTCTGTGCAGGCTGGGGAGGAGGGGGAATTTAGGGTATTTTGGGGTGAGGATGTTTGGCTGGGGGTTGGGGAGAGGGGCCGAGAGCGCCATCTTTGCCGGCGATGACGCCGTAGTCTTCGCTCTGCCCCTAAATGATGGAAAACAAATTGAGGTTAGTTTAGAACATCACCTTGTTAAACGCTAATTGTTAAACCCAAAAAAATGTAAACATGCACATGCAGATATGAGTACACATAATAAATAGGCTATACATGAAAACATGCACATGCAGATATGAGTACAAATAATAAATAGGCCATACATGAAAACATGCACATGCAGATATGAGTACAAATAATAAATAGGCCATACATGAAAACATGCACACGCAGATATGAGTACAAATAATAAATAGGCCATACATGAAAACATGCACATGCAGATATGAGTACAAATAATTAATAGGCCATACATGAAAACATGCACATGCAGTTAGGGCCACAAAGATAAACATGAAAACCACAGTCAAAAAAACGTACTTTCCGCTATCTGCATGCGAAAGCATGCCAGCAAGCAGGGCGTCCGCCGTTGCAGGTCGGACCACCTGCGCTCCAGCTGGCCGATCTGGCGGCGTGAGCCGAAGGAACGCAGGTGGCCACATACCTCCGCATATGCGGAACGCTTTTCCCGATTGGTGATGGGGGGAAGCTGCCTGGTGATCCGCCTGTCCATCACCTCGGTTAAGACCATGAGCTCGCGCCTGGTGAATGCCGAGGCTCTCATGATGGCAATGGTGTATTTTTAATAAAACTATTTTAATAAAGACCAGAAAAAAAATTTGATTGGCTAATGTATTTGGGTAATTAACAGGACCAATTCTATTGGTTAGTGTATGAGTCATGTGTTCGACAGGGCCACAAATCTATTGAGAGTTATGATAGGCTTGATGCAGTGACATGCGTAAGCTAATTTAAATAAAGAAATGAACCCAGTAAAATATGCGTAGGTAAAAACAAAGAAAACAAATGGATAATTGCCTCAAACATGTATTTTGACAAATAAAAGCGAATGTTTAAGCCGTACGTATTCTGCGGGTAAACACAAACACGGACAAGAGTAAAGTTTATTGCATGTCAAAAAAAAAAAAAAATTGACGAGCAATTAAGCTAATTGATATATTGATTGGCATGATATGATTGAGGGAGGTAGGCAGACTAAACGAGCAGGTAATCGGAATCTGACAGGCCCACTTCTGGTTTGTACTTGTGCATGCGTTCCCTGCAAGCCACAATGGGGATGTACGCTCGCTATTTGGCACGCTCGTTAGTTAGAGGAGTGGTCGGTAGACTTTGGGGAGGAAGTTTAGCTGTGATCGAAATTACGAGCGAGCGCTTAAATTAACATATTTCTGTACGTACGCCGAACGTACGAACGGCCACTTGCGTCCGGGTCTGAATCAGGGCCCTAGTCCCTTAATCTGAACACAATAATGTGACTTTGTGAAATTTTGGGAAAGTAGTTGTACTGGCTTAAAACCTTTCTTTAAAACTGTGAAGCTGAGATCCATCTATTGAACAAAGATAAATCTTTAAATATGGTGTAATATAAATAGGAAAAACCATCTAGTCCAGGAGCCTTGACTTTTGTGAGCTTGCTTATTATTAGATTATTTACTTGATATGTCCATGTTTTCTTCATTGATAGATGGTATAATAAACATAATGTGCTTTAAAAGTCTAGGAAGACGTCAGAGTCAGAGTGAAAAACTGTACTTTAACATTGTATACTTGGGATTAATAACCCACAAAGACATCAGTGATGTGCTTGTAGTTATAGTGTTGCTTTAATAAGTATCTTCTGTATAATAAAACTGACCCTCTTCTGTCACAGTTTATTCTCTAAAGATAGTCACCTTTTTTATCTGTATTGTAAAATGTTACTACTAAATGTTGGTGTTCAATTTAATGCTTTTTATTTTGATAAAAAGTTTTTTTTTCAAGAGATTTCAAACCTTTCACTATGGCTTTCATGGCTTAAGGTTTGTTAATATTTTTCTATACATGTAACATTGTTTTTTAACTTCAGTTATATGACTAATTAATTTCTAATTTTAATAAATTAGGCAGCTAATGTAATAATGTAATATGATCTTGAAGATCATAAGTTTCTCTGGATTTTAGCTACAAAAATGGGTTAATAGTCTGCTCTGTAAGTTAATGTTTATAGACTGTAATAAAGTTTCCAAAGTTTAGGTGGCCTATTTTATAAAGATAGTAATACAGAGACACGGATAATTGTTGATCATATACTGTATTTTGGTGGATTCCATTTCTTATAAGAAACACTTGTCTGCTAAAATATTGTCTATTCTCACTGGAAAAGAAAACGTAGCCTCTCCATGGTGTACTGCATTCATCAGATGTCATACAGATGTCATATCAAATTATTTTATGTGTTTTGAAAATTGAGATGTTAAAGTAGTTTTGACTGCATGATTCTGATAAAGGGACTTACCAATAAACGAGTTAAATTGTATTGTATTATTATTTGGGTCACCTCAGTCTACCCCCAGCTCCACCCTACTCCCAGCTCTGCCCCAGCTCTGTCCAACCTTGCCTCCTCCCCTCTCTGCTGCTCTGTTCTCTCGCTTCTCCTTCCCCCTCCTGCTTGGTCCCACTCCCATACTTACCACATTCCTGGTGGCCAGTCCTCCTCCTGTGTTAGGTCTGTCCTGTCTCCCTAGCAGTAGGAGATGTTGGGGCACACTCTCCAGCTTCCACTACATTATTATTTAATTATATTTATAAGGCACCACAAGTGGTCCGCAGCACCATACACATGGCAGCAGTAGGACAGTACAGGGTATACAGAACATTACATTACAATACAGTAACCGAAACATAAACAGAGCACAAGTAACAATTAGCACCACAATTATCAGTACATAATACAGCTGGGAATGTGAAGGCTGTCATAGATGTGCTAGAGAAGAGGGCTGTGAGAACAGGAGGGAGGAGGACCCATGCAAGTTAGACAGGGGACCGACCTTAGCAAGTTATTATATAGATTTTTGTTATTAGTTACACGTTAAAATTTCCTATTATGATGAAATTATTATTTGGTTATTACAGTAAATATAGTTATCAGGAGATGAGTTTGGTGGGTATTAGGTACGGTAGGTATATTATAAGTATATAATCTAAATCATATACAGTAAATAATAAAATTATATAGCAACATTCAGCATCCATTCTTTGATCTCTTTGATTATTTTGTTAAATTATTTTGGAAACAAGGGTCCTGCTCGGTAATCTTCTCACAGCCCACCGCTTTGAGTTGCATACAATGTGGCTGTGGTTGTAGGCAGCCATGGAAGCCTGATTTACTACCTTATGCTAATGCAAGAAAAAATAGCGATAATGCATGGATTCATGAATTTGCAAGGGGAAAGCCATGACACCAATTTATTTTATGCCAGTCACAGCAAAAGTCATCATTAAAACCATCACTTGCACCAGCCCCATTCTAGCTGATCCACCAAAAACAGGCTTAACATACCTGACCACATGACTTTGAATCAAGCAGAGCTTATTATACACTCCCATGACACTCTTGCAAGTCATGGTGGTTGCACAGGGTGTGGATTGAAAGCTCAACAGTAAAAAGGTAGACAATGTCAAGATAGATATCAGATGTTAGACAGTCAATAGGTCAACAGGGAAAAAAGGTCAACAGGGTCAAATGTCGACACATTAAAGATCGATATGTAAGAAGGTCGACAGGTACAAATGGTTGACAGGATCAAAAGGTTGACACAAAAATGGTTAACACATTTTTTGGGGTTTTCTAACCCTAATCTGCAACCTAACCTTAACCCTCCCCTTGGTGCCTAACCCTATCCCTCCCTCCTGGTGCCTAACCCAAACCGTTGTGGTAGGTGCCTGACCCTAACCATCCCTTCTAGTGCTTAACCCTAACCCTCCGGTAAGTGCCTAACCTTAAGCCTACCTCCTGGTGCCTAAAACTAACCATCGGGGTAAGTGCCTAACCCTCCCATAGGGCCTAACCCTAAAAAAGTAAAAAAAAAGTGTTGACCATTTTTGTGTTGACCATTTTCATGTCAAAATTTTGACCCTGTCAACTATTTGTACCTGTCGACCTTCTTACACATCGAACTTTAGTGTGTCGACATTTAGCTTGTTGACCTTTTGTCCATGTCGACCTATTGACTGTCTAACATCTGCTGTCTATCTAGACATGATCTCCTTTTTACTTTCTATCTCGACATGATCTATTTTTTACTGTAGATCTTTAGACCGGATCCCAGTTGCATATAATCGCCCTATTTCATGGAAAGACAGATCCAGCCAAGTTTTATCTCAACACAGAATAGGACGGACATGAACAATGTGTATATTTGCATCTGCTGTATGCCAAAACTCTCCTTTTGCACCCATGCACAAAGATCCATTGAACTCCAAGTTGACTATTCACCTTCCTTATGGCATGAGTTGTGGAACTGCACAGCATATTTATTAAGATGCAAAGCAAACAGATTTTATAAGAATAACCAGATGCAGAAAATAGGGAAAAATGAACAGAACAAACTATCACTAGGACTAGCATGCACAGCTAGTCTAGCACAGGAGTGTCTCTGGGTTAGGTTGGCACCCAATGGGTCAGGGTAGTACAATATATACACAGTTATAGGGTCATACATTACATCATTACATACATACAGTAAGGTATCAGGTACACAAGTCAGTCTCCCATAGGTCAAGACCTTTAAAAAAACCACAATGTTTAATTGGTGGGTAGAGTCTCTCTTTGTTCGAATCAGAACCCTCCAGAAATGCATATTTGTTTAGCCTCAGGTTCTTGCAGTGTATCAGGCAAGTTTATACTGTATGTCACCACAAAGAGAAGAAAAAGGGGTTGTCTTTTGTTTTGGTACACCAAGAGCGCCAAAGCAAATGAAAACCCCTTATTTTCTTTTTGATTCCATATTGTATTGGTTGTCATAAGGCTGCATCCCCTGTAAGCAAATTTAGACACAGTGAAAAAAACAATTATAAGGGGTTCAATAATATAACTATTAAACTACATTAAAACACTGGTGCAGAAGTCACACTACCTTTTTAAGTTTATATGTCATAAGGCTAAGATTTTGCAACCTAAGGGAGAAGGTTTGTTTGTCATTCCAATAGTTCGAGAACATACAAGGACAATGGTCATTTTTACATTGTTGAATTTAGTATAAGAACTACTGAATTTAGTACAGACACAGACAATAATAATTGTATACTAACTAATGCAATGTTAAATTTAGAAAAGTTAGAGGCTATAAACAATGTTTGACCTCCCGAAATAATGTTGAATTTGGACAAAGACTCAGTAAATGAATATTGGTACAGCTTAAGTATGTCTAATGTCTAAAGTTAGTATTGTGATGAATGGAAGCCCCACCATTTGCAATGGTCACATACAAAATATCCTATTGTACAATGAGTCTCAAAGGAAATATGAAGGAACAGTAATATTAATACAAGTTACATTTTGCTGTTGTAAAGCAATTACACAAGACTGCCTTTGCAGTAACATGCGATCGCTACTCTCGGCGAATTGCAGACACATTGCACATAGAGAAAACAATTCATAAGCAATTCAGATTGATTTATTTGACCTCTATTTTAATTTATTTTTAACAATCCTTTGTTGTCTATATAAACTATTGGGATGCGGTCAATATAACGACAGTCAGGATGCAAACCCTTAAATGCCGGTGCTGGAATCCCAACACCTATCAGAATCCCGGTCGCTGGCATCCCGATGGTAAGCACTGAAGTTAGGGGGAGGATTATTACCTGCTTTTAGAAGCAAGTGCTTCCTCACCTACTCACGTAATCTGAGACCCTCAGAGCCAGTTCAGGTAAGTAAAAGATGAGTGAGCCGGAGCGTAAGTGCGGGTGTACAGATGTGGAAGCATTTGCTTCTAAAAGCGGCATGTACATTGCAGCTTACAGCGATACATTGCTGTTTATAGAGGGCACACCAACCCACTGTGGGTAAACAGCTGACATAGAATAACAGTCCTCCAGGTACGGTGTGACCACGCAGACAGGTATAAATTATATTTATTCTATTTCCTTCAGGTGGTAGCCTGACTGACCTTGGCGAATCTGGCCCCTGCAATGCTTACTGCATCAGGATCCACCTAACACCCATGGGCGAATTTGGTCCCTGCAATGCAATTTAGCACCAAGGTCCACCTAACACCCATATACAGGTCTTTAGCATCTAACCACCATACTTTACTTTTCATTAGACACCAGCTCTCCCACTCTCTCATTGCCCGTCCGATACTAGGCGCTGTATAACAGGCAAAAGCAGAAGTTGGGGACACTTTAGGATGTCTTACTATTTCTAAATAATAAAAGGTGGTCACACCATAATAATACTACTATTCTGCTATTAAAGGGATATATGCGATGTACAGATAGGAACACGATTCTAAAATTGCTTTATTGATATATGATTATATGTGATCTATGCAACTGGGACACAGATTGTACTACATTGCCCTAATATTTATCAGGATCTGTTCATAAACTGATCCACGTAATAGTGTTTTGTGTTATTATCATTTCTGTTAACACCTTAGAACACACATATCGTTTAATTTCCATAAGAGAGCTGTGCAATTTTTATCTATGCAATTTTGATCTGTGAGTGTTCTGTGTTATTGTTTAGATATGCATTGTCATTTCTTTTAAACAACTTTGAATACACATATAGTTTTAATGCCATATGGGAGCTATGCAATTTTTATCTGTGCTAGTTTTATTTGTGCAATTTTGTACTGTTTATTTTTGATCAGTGCAATATCAGTTTGTATTGTAGCTTGTGCATTATTGCTTCATTCTATTGAATTTTCTGGATCTGCACTGTCAATTGTATAATAACCTGGAATAAGCATACTTCTCTATTTCTGTACAAGTATACTTTGTGCAATGTCTTTTCAGGTTTTGACCATTGCAATTTCGATTTAGATTAACCCTCAATTGATAAGGGAGATACATACTACCTGGTAGTCTAGAATAGTGGATACGTGTAACTAGACTAGATACATGTTAATTGACACGTTGGTTTCCTATCTGAAACTTTGTACACACGGAATTATATATACCTTTGCCACAGAGTGTGAGCGGAGCAGTAATTATAGTATAAAGGGCAACACTGCCCAAATCAGATGATTGATAGTGATTGCACTTCAATCGAAGCCTAAATGTTTCATAGCTTTTATAAGCATGTTTTCTGGACTGTTTAGCATATCTAAATAATTAATTAATATTTACATATATATATTTTCACCTATAGAAATTTTTCTTCCTATATAAACATATTTTTTAAAGTTACATAATAATAAAAGGTACATTTTAAATGTTATAATCATATCATATACATTGAACATTTCATATGAGTGCCCCAAAAAGGAATATATTTTCTTTTATTGCCTGTGCAAAATATTCCATTAGAATTTCTGGTTTTTATTCCTGGGAGCACCACCAACACCTATTTTGTAATATAGAGGGTCCCCTCTATTTGACATGTTCTAAGGGACTGTTGGTTTATTGACTGTTTACTATTTCTTCATATAAAACCTGTGCAGGAATCCTTCCTTAAAATCCCCATTTTCCAATTGCTATATATACTGTATTAGAACATGTCAGTATACATTTTGGTTAAGTTACCAATTAATCTTGCCAAAGCCTGTATATAATTAAAAATCAGGGTTTCCCAGGCACTTCTGGTTATATTCAATGCTACCAGAAAGTGAAGCCTTGTAAGGTGAGGGTTGCTGTAATTCTGCATGAAGGGCTGATGGTACTCAGTGTTACTGATGTTTGTGGGGGATTGCAAGGTATTACGGGTGTGATATAGCGGTAGTGGGAGGCAGTGGGTGTCTCTATGCTGGCAGCGCGACAGCATTGCTATAGCAATCATTAGAATATTTTTGCAGCAGTCCTGCATACAATTACATAGCTGCCATCAAAATAGCGATCCTTAATGAATCAGGCCCAGTGTGTGCACATATGGAAGTGAAGTTGATCTGTGAATACTGAACATTTTTTCATGTGATAAAGTCATGATCTCGGGGACCATCCTTCCTATTAAACAGACTCCCTTGCAGTGTGGAGATATCCATTTATAGGCTTTGTGTCTACAAATATAATACACAACCTTGGGGAGAATACAGGATACAGAGTAACCTAGTGTAGTGCTATGTAAAGTTCTTGGAAATCTGCCCATTTCCAGAGTCCCCATTTGTTATATACATATATTTGCCTGGATAGTCACTACACAGTAGCCACTTTGCATTTTATCAATACACACATTTCTAGTCTTACTCGTATATTCTTTCTCTATACAACAGATGTACTGTACATTTGATAACATTTAACCAGTTGATAGCAGTTGTTTTCCATCAGTCTCTCCTGGAATAAATCAATGTCTGATTGAGCCACACTACTTCCTAATACCCAGGTTACTTGGTGTTGGTGACATTTATAGATATCCAAGACCTGTCTACTGAGTGTTGATGAAGTTTCAAACTAGGGGATTAGTAATATTATACTTTCCATCAGTTCACCTTCCCTCCTGTAATTCAAGAAACTCAGAGATATTTATTGGATGGGAAGTAACCCTACATTGTCTTGTCCCTGAGGTACATGGGAGCACACTCAGCAAGCACTCTAATTTAAAACCCTTCCCACTAAAGCATGACAGCGTGCCTGAAAAAATCAATATAACTGTTAGACTGACACCATGTATTCTATTACGTGGCCCCAGTATTTACAAGTGCTTTACAAATACAGTACTCTTCAGACAATAACCCTTTACATTGCCTCCAAACTTCATTGTGGGAAGATTGTATATTGACCTCCTAGTTGAATAGAGTGTGGGGGCTGAACCAAGTGAACTACCAATTCATCTCCACATCATCAATACCATCCTCACAATCAATCTCATTGGCCTTGAAATCACCACAAAAATATAGGGTTCTGTAAAAGAAAAAAATAAATAAATAGAATAATTGATGTTCCATGGTAGAGTAATAGAATCAGTCTGTTTTTTGGCTCCTGCTACTTTCACTGCAATTCAAGTCTCTCAAAATAGGGTCATGAGTGATGGTGTTGTTTTATTGACCTTGGCCTCACCATGAATCTCTTCCGGATTGCTTACTATACTGCAATGAATGGAATGGATCCAAATGTCTGTCTCTGCTACCTTTAAGAATGTGGTGCTATTCATCAATAATTGATATGGCCATTCCCACTAGACAACCTGAGTTCAAAACATTTCAGATCATTACATATTCTCCAGGTTCAATATCATCACAGTTCGTTCCTGGCAAATCTGGAGACAGCAGTTTTAAACCTTTCTGTCTCAGCAGTTTACTCATTTTAATGAGATAGTGGACAGTCACTTCACTTTTGCACTTTAAATCATCCTGGGGAACTACCATCAAGTATGGTTGTCGACCAAAAAGTATCTCAATTGGTGTCAGGGTGAAAGGTGTTCTAGTAGTGGTTCTGATGTTGTGTAGTACTAGTGGCAATGCTTCTGGCCACTGTATCCCAGTCTCAGCTATCACTTTACTCACATTATTCTTGATAGTACCATTAACTCTCTCTACTTTCCCAGTGGATGTAGATTGAGAGAGTGTGTTATTCACCTTAAATGCCCATAAGTTTACGCATGTCACCGAAGAAATGGTTAACCTGATCAATCGCAATAACTTTGGGGATTCCAAACCTATACACAAATTCCTGCACATTTTTCTTAGCAGTAAATACAGCAGTATCAGTTGTGGCCAGATAGGTTTCTAACGGGATGCGGTCAATATCCCAACTGCGGGGATTCTGGCACTCAGAATGCCAGTGCCGGAACTTCGATACTTGTCAGAATTCTGTCACCTGCATCCCGACTGCTGGATTCCCAAAGGTAAGTAGTGGGGTTTGGGGGGAGGGTTAGTGTTAGGGTTAGGCACTATGGGGAAAGTTAGGGATAGGCACTAATAGGGGAGGGTTAGGTTTAGGGTGCAGGGGGGAAGAGGTTAGGTTTAGAAACTAGGGAGGAGGTTATCATCAGGCACAAGTGTCGGTATTCTAACCCTGTTGGGATGCCGGCATCGTGATTCTGACTGCTGGGCTCCTGAGCATCAGCATCCTGTACCCATCCCATTTCTACCAAGTGGAAAACACATCAATGTATTCCTACAAGGAGGTGCCTGTATAAAAACAATCTGAATTGCTTGGAGAGGGTCATCTATGAGATGGATGTGTGATGGTAGAGTTGGTATAACCTTCTCTGTGTTCTTTCTCAGACAAGTAAGGAATGAAGCAGTTTCTTACTAGCATGAGAGGAAAACCCAGAGCATACTAGTATGTGTTGACTAATCTACACATACCTTCTTTACCCAAAAGTGTCAACCCTTGTGCTGCTTTCTTTAAGCTTGGAAAGTATGCTTTTAGAGCTACTCGCCTATCTGTTCTATCTTTCCATAAGCCGATTGCATACTGCACACATTCCTTCAACTTCCAGTGGGCATTTTCCTGAGGGATACAAATTTCTGGCATTCTGCTTAGTTTGTTTGTGCTGAGAGCTTTAAATAGCATCAAAATATTTGAGTCATCATCAGTGTCAGTCTCTATGTTTCAAATCACAGGTGAAGATGCCGCTCTCTTTGCAGCCTAATCAGCTGTTGCCCATAGAAACTGGGTCATTGTTGTGTGTGTGTGCTTATCATTTGATGACAGCTAACACTTGTAACTGTATGGCTGTCAGTAATCCTTGTATGTGTTGTGCATGTGCTATGGTTGTGCCTGCTGTTTCTCAGTCATTACAGAAACCCAAAGTCATGGACCACTTTGAAGGCATACCGAGAATCAGTACAGATATTTACTGATTTCCCTTCTGCTATCTCAACAGTTTCTTTCAAGTGCTATTAGTTCTGTGACTTGTTGCGAATGTGGTAATCCTTAAGGTTTGGCCTATATGGTGCCCCTGTCATCTACTACAGCCTACTCTCCTATATCTGTAGACTGTGACAACTCCCATCTATGTAAAATGTTAAGTCTGCATCAATTAAAGGGATGTCACTGATGTCAGGTCTCATTGTGAAATTCTGATTTAGATATGCTATGTAGTCATATGTACAGTCAGGTGCATAAATATTGGGACATTGACAGAATTTTCAAATTTTAGCCTCTATTCACCACCACAATGGCTTTGAAATGAAACAAACAAGATGTGCTTTAACTGCAGACTTTCAGATTTCATTTGAGGGTAATTACATCCAAATCAGGTGAACGGTGTAGGAATTACAATGGTTTCTATATGTGCCTCCCACTTTTTAAGGGGCCAAAAGTAATGGGACTATCAACTCAAAAGCTATTTCATGGACAGGTGTGGGCTATTCCCTCATTATTTAATTATCAATTAAGCAGGTAAAAGGTCTGGAGTTGATTCTAGGTGTGACATTTGCATTTGGAAACAGTTGCTGTCGACTCTCAATATGACATCCAAAGAGCTGTCACTATCAGTGAAGCAAGCCATCATTATGCTGAAAAATCAAAACAAACCCAATAGAGAAATAGCAAAAAGATTAGGTGTTGCCAAATCAACTGTTTGGAACATTCTTAAAAAGAAAGAGTGCACCGGAGAGCTCAGCAACACCAAAAGACCCGGAAGACCACAGAAAACAACTGTGGTGGATGACAGAAGAATTATTTCACTGGTGAAGAAAAACCCCTTCACAACAGTTGGCCAAATCAAGAACACTCTCCAGGAGGTAGGTGTATATGTGTCAAAGTCAACAATCAAGAGAAGACTTCACAATAGTGAATATAGAGGGTTCACCACAAGATGTAAACCATTGGTTAGCCACAAAAACAGGAAGACCAGATTAGAGTTTGCCAAACAACATCTAAAAAAACCATTACAGTTCTGGAACAACATCCTATGGACTGATGAGACAAAGATCAACTTGTACCAGAGTGATAGGAAGAGAAGAGTATGGAGAAGGAAAGGAACTGCTCATGATCAAAAACATACCACCTCATCAGTGAAGCCTGGTGGTGGTAGTGTCATGGCGTGGGCATGTATGGCTGCCAATGGAACCGGTTCCCTTGTATTTATTGATGATGTGACTGCTGACAAAAGCAGCAGAATGAATTCTGAAGTGTTTCGGGCAATATTATATGCTCATATTCAGTCAAATGCTTCAGAACTCATTGGACGGCGCTTCACAGTGCAGATGGACAATGACCCGAAGCATACTGCAAAAGCAACCAAAGAGTTTTTAAGGCTAAAAAGTGGAATGTTATGCAATGGCCAAGTCAATCCCCTGACCTGAATCCGATTGAGCATGCATTTCACTTGATGAAGACAAAACTGAAGGGAAAATGCCCCAAGAACAAGCAGGAACTGAAGACATTTGCAGTAGAGGCCTGGCAGAGCATCCCCAGGGATGAAACCCAGCGTCTGGTGATGTCTATGTGTTCCAGACTTCAGGCTGTAATTGCCTGCAAAGGATTTGCAACAAAGTATTAAAAAGTGAAAGGATTGTTTAGTTTGTCCCATTACTTTTGGCCCCTTAAAAAGTGGGAGGCACATATACAAACCGTTGTAATTCCTACACGGTTCACCTGCTTTGGATGTAATTACCCTCAAATTAAATCTGAAAGTCTGCAGTTAAAGAACATCTTGTTTGTTTCATTTCAAAGCCATTGTGGTGGTGAATAGAGGCCAAAATATGAAAATTCTGTCAATGTCCCAATATTTATGCACCTGACTGTATTTGCACGAAAGTCAACATTAATTTCTTCAAAATTTCCATCTTCGCCCTCCACCCTTTGAGTCTTATGAGGCACATACAGTAGGAAATTTACTGGATTCAGCATGTTACATATTTTCATAGTGATGTTTGCTGGTATCATAAGGGCAAGTTCCCACTTGGTGTAACTAGCAAATTAGACATGGCTTGTTTGAGCCAAATTTAAAAGTGCAGACACTGCGTGAGGTGTGTAATCAATACTACAGTACATCCTTGCTCTAGAAAACATAGAAAGGCTGTCTATGAACCCCTGCGGTAAATGTGTCCATGTATATTTTACCCCAAGAAAGCAAAAAGATACTGGCAGTCAGAGTGTAAAAAACAGAAAAGAAAGTATAACAGAGGTCAGTTACACTGAAATGGGCAGCAGAAGAAGGAATTTGCATCAGAATGACAACTGGATTGGGTATTACAGGGAACTGGCTCTTAATTGACAGGGTAAATAGGACTATTGGCTGTATTTGTAGTATGTATCAAAATACCTTGTTGTAACAGCCTTTCACTAACCTGAAAAACAATAAAGGCGCATATCCACTACACGATATAAATGGCCGATTGAATGATTACGACATCATTATCGTTCAATCGTTCATTAATCGTGCAATGAATATGCCGGCAACGACCAGTGATGCACGCTCCCATCAGCATCTGTCATCGCCTGCCCTTACTACCCTACCTGATGATATTGTCAAGTTGTGCATGTTCAGAGATGAGTGAGGGTGCCTGCACTGAACAACATATCATACAATGTTGGCACTATATCCACTGCACGGTATAAGGAATGATTGAACAATAACGATGTCGTTATCGTACAGTTATTCATTAGTCATGTAGTGGATATGCGCCTTAAGTTCAACTTTGCTTATCAACAAATATTGTGGTGTTTTTGGTGCTTATTTTCCTGCTATTAATCCGAACACTACAGGAGCTACATTTACTATCAATCCAGTCAGAGATGTCTTTAGAGAGGAGGGGGCCTGTGTGCCTTCCCTGTCCAGGGCCCCCTCCTCTCTTCACGGCGCCCGGCAGCCGACTGATGTGGCTGGCCGGCCACTGGAGCATTAGAAGACTCTGGGCACTAGAGTGTGCCCGGAGTCTACTGCACATGCGAAAAAAGCAGAAAAATGGCAGCGGCGGCTATTTTTCTGGCTTTTTGTATAGCGCTGACACCTGTTGCGGGACCTCGGAGAGGTAAGTTTTAAATAATATGGGTGCAGGGTGTGCAGTGCGGGCCCACCCTGGACCCGGCGGCCAGTGTGCACCGCACACCCTACACCCATTATAGCTACGCCCCTGAATCCAGTGTCATATCCATTCTTAATCCATAGTGAACTGAGTATTATTTTCTAGAATATCTGAAAAACTCCACCATGAGTATAATATATAATGCTTCCCAACTTGCACAACAAATCTCAGCCAAGAATGTTAGTAGGAGCTTCTTCTGCAAGGAAAAAAATGTTTTTAGTCTGGAGTGTCCCAATGGTCACTTTTGCCAGTGAAGTCAAAGGGTAATGGTTACCCTCCACAGCCGAAATACTATCCCTGGTAAGAGACAAATTCAAGAGAGAGGTTAATACAGATCTGATCAACCCTTTAGCGTCTAGGAAAATTTGTTTACTCACTGCAATGTTATTTTCCATATTTGGCTTCTTATCAGACCTACTAATTAACTGTACTGCTAGTAGCTTACAGGTGTGGCCTAATCCTCATTGACCAAACCTCCTCTGATTCTGCCTGTCCATATGACAGTCATGTGCAGCATTGGCCATAATGTGAGCTCACACTTGTTGAATTGTGTCATTCATGGAAGCACACAACACAGGTGCATGCACATAATATGTGTTCATCAACTTTGTCAAAGTCTGGTTTGTGTGAAGCCCCATTATACTTGGCTTGTTTGACCATCTGATCATCCTGACTATGGACCTGATTCAGAGCCGCTCGCTAGATGTGATCGCTCACCCCCAGCGCATGCAAATTCAGCAAAGTGATGGCATGGCAGGTGCTCGCTTGGAAAGGCATAAGCACGCCCATTTTGTCTGGGCTAACGATCACTTGCGCTTGTGGTTGCCTTACCTTACCGCCAGTACTGCGAGGATTTCTGTGTAGAAAAAAGGCTTGGTGACATATACTATGATGCTGTCTGTTAATTATGCACGCCTTATAAATGGCGTGCAACACTCAGGCATGCCTGCGTTTCCACCTCCACTCCCTTGTTATTAGTGTCCTGCTCCTGTTACCACACACAAACTGCCTCTCCTGTCACTCATTACACTGGGTTTTCTTTGCTTGGCGAGCGATAGGATTCCGATTGCTCTGAGTAGTTTGCACATACGCAGTATGAAGCCAGCGCATGCGCGGTCGCTTAACATCGACCACGTACGAGCGAGTGGCTGCTTGCGACCTGGTCTGAATGAACTCCCATGTGTACCGCATTTCCCTTTCATATGCCAATGTATACGGTATCTGGCTAATTGTCCTTGTTTACTACATACATAGCATACATCTATGGACATATGTGAGCGTGCACTATGGTGTGGGTTACATGATGTAAATTGTGATAGGTCTGGCTGTAGGGCTTTGGATGCTTACCCCCATAATTGTTGCACTCTGCTGTTCTTATCTCTTAATAATATTTTGGTCATGATTAACTGAAGATTCCTTAAGGGAATCCACAGTGATTACATTTTGGATAAGATGTCTGGAGGGCTAGGTGCTTCTTTGAGTCCATCCATAAAATTAAATTAGAGACCAAAACTCAGCTTTATTCCAAGGACAATACATTGCCACATTCCTAACTGGTACAATCCCATCCTTATCAGCTGGACCATTATGAGTAGCTATGGTGTGGACTGGGTGTAACCCTGCTATTTGCATGCCTTCTGGTTTGGGAATGGGTGTTTCTAAAGCATCTGTTACTGTAATCACCTCACATGCAGCCATTTTTTGCATACTGAACCAAGATGTGCTCACATCCAGGGCCAGCAACAGAAATAATGGGCCCCTGTACACACTTTTTTTCATGGGGCCCCCATCCCCAGTTCCATCGTTCCATGTGTACGCACCTATAGGGTGATGGGGAGAAGCATTGGATGACAGGGATGACAAACAGAGGGTAATTGGGAGAAACAGAGGGTGATATGGTAAGGGTAAAAGTGCCCCTTCCTTCTCACTATAGATGCTGCAACTGCCTCTACCTTCTCTCTATAGAAGCTGCAAGTGCCCCTTCCTGCCCTCTGTAGATGCTGCAAGCACCCCTTCTACCCCTTTATAGATGCTGCAAATGCCCCTTCCTTCTCCCTACAGATGCAGCAAGCACACCTTCCTCCCCTCTCACAATACATAAAAAAAATGATAATTGCATATAAAAGCAGTAGGATAGGTGGGTCATTTTGGGCCAAGTTTTCATTAAACACAGTACAAGGGGGGAAGAGGAGAGAGAGAGAGAGAGAGAGAGATTCTTTCTTACCTTTAATCTACGTCTTCTGCAGAGATGCTTAAGTGAACTTCTCCAGGGCCAGATTAAGGTTTGTGGGGGCCCCTGGGCAACAAACTTGTGGGGGCCCCTATCAATAACACTATTAAAGTGATATATTGGCAATGTTATAAAAGAGTTATGCCAGGTACATACTAAGCGATATGTTGTCCGATCAAGCGTATTGGAGCAACATATCAGGCACGGCCAGTGTGTACCCGCTGACGATACGCGCTCCGATGCATGCATGTCCAATGGGTGACATTGTTAGCGAAGGCCATGCTGCAGAATGTAGCATGGCCCCTGCCGTCGCTTCGTCGCTGGCGGCATCGGCAAGTGTGTATGCACTAGGGGTGAGCGGGTTCGGATTTCTGAAATCCGAACCCCCCCGAGCCCCCCCGATCCGAGGCCAATCCGAGTCAGGCTCGACTTTTCCCACCTGACTCGGATCTGAAATCGAAGCAAAACGTCATCATCCCGCCTTCCGGGTCTCGCGGGTTTTGGATTCTATATAAGGTACCCGCGTCGGTGCCATTTTCTCACTCGGCTGTGGACAGTGAAGAGGGAGGGTGGCAGTTAGGGCTGGCTGGGCTGTGTAGTGTAGTGTAGTGTAATGTAGTGCAGTGTAGTGTTGTGTTGTGCTGTGCTGCACTGTGCTGCTGTTGTCCATAGGGGCTGTGTCCGCTACTCCAGTCCAAAGTCCATAGGGGCTGGCTGGACTGTGTTGTGCAGTCAGTTGTCCATAGGGGCTGTGTCCACTCCAAAGTCCTGTGCAGTGTCCCAGTCCTAAAGGGGTGCTGTAGTGTTGTCCAGGGGGTGCTCTGTCCATCAGGGGTACTCCCCCCAAGTGCTAAAAAAATAAATATTTTTTCTGTGTTTGTGAATTGTGTGCGCAGTAGCCGCACGTGCATAAAAAAAGTAGTGCCAAGCGTGTGCCTGTGTCATAAGAAAAGGGCCGGCTGGCTTGACCATTAAAGGGTGCTGTAACCCCCAAAGTGCACTCCAAACAAAATAAAAAAATATTTTCTGTGTTTGTGAATTGTGTGCACTGTGGCTGCACGTGCATCAACAAAGGAGCAGTGCCAAGCGTGCGCCTGTGTCCCATAGGTAAAGGGCCAGCTGGCTTGACCGTTAAAGGGTACTGTAACCCCCAAAGTGCACTCCAAAATAATAAATAAAAATTGTGTTTGTGAATTGTGTGCGCAGTAGCCGCACGTGCATCAACAAAGTAGCGCCAAGCGTGCGCCTGTGTCATAGGTAAAGGGCCGGCTGGCTTGACCATTAAAGGGTGCTGTAACCCCCAAAGTGCACTCCAAAAAAAATAAAAAAATATATTTTTTTGTATTTGTGAATTGTGTGCGCAGTAGCCGCACGTGCATCAACAAAGTAGCACCAAGCGTGCGCCTGTGTCATAGGTAAAGGGCTGGCTGGCTTGACCATTAAAGGGTGCTGTTACCCCCAAAGTGCTCTCCAAACAAAATAAAAAAATATTTTCTGTGTTTGTGAATTGTGTGCACTGTGGCTGCACGTGCATCAACAAAGGAGCAGCGCCAAGCGTGTGCCTGTGTCCCATAAGTAAAGAGCCAGCTGGCTTGTCCATTAAAGGTTGCTGTAACCCCCAAAGGGCACTCCAAACAAAATAAAAAAATATTTTCTGTGTTTGTGAATTGTGTGCACTGTGGCTGCACGTGCATCAACAAAGGAGCAGCGCCAAGCGTGCACCTGTGTCCCATAAGTAAAGAGCCGGCTGGCTCATTTCTTAAAGGGTGGTGTAACCCACAAAGTGCACTACTCTCCAGCAAAAATAAAAAAATATTTTCTGTGTTTGTGTGTGCCTTAGCCACACGTATATATCAATATAACATAAATGGAGGACTAAACTTTCTCCGATAAAAATAATATAGGGAAAGATCAAGAACCACTTCCTCCTAGTGCTGTTGCTGCTGCTGGGAGTTGTTCATCATCCCAGAGAGGAAGTAGGAACACCACTACTTTTACTAAACAATTGACCATCCAACAGTCCTTAGCGAGGAGGATGAAGTACGACAGCAGTCATCCTGATGCAAAACATATAACTGAGGCCTTGACTGCTATGTTGGTGTTAGACATGTGTCCGGTATCCGCCATTAGTGCAGTAGGATTTAGACAATTGATGGAGGTAGTGTGTCCCCGGTTCCAAATCCCGTCTAGATTCCACCTGCATCCTCAAAGCAGCAGCAACAAGCTTGCATCTGTCTGTTAAAGGGTGATGTAACCCTCAAAGTGCGCTCCACAAACAATAAAAAAATTCTTTTTTTTTCTGTCTTTGTGAATTGTGTGGGCTGTTGTCGCACCTGCATTCTCAAAGCAACAGCGACAAGCATGCGTCTGTCTGTTAAAGGGTGGTGTAACCCTCAAAGTGCGCTCCACAAACAATAAAAAAATTCTTCTTTTTTTCTCTCTTTGTGAAATGTGTGGGCTGTAGCCGCACCTGCATCCTCAAAGCAGCAGCGACAAGCGTGCGTCTGTCTGTTAAAGGGTGGAGTAACCCTCAAAGTGTGCTCCATAAGCAATAAAAAAATTCTTCTTTTTTTTCTGTCTTTGTGAATTGTGAGCACTGTAGTTGCACGTGAATCAACAAAGGAGTAGCGCCAAGCGTGCGCCTGTGTCCCATAAGTCTGTTAAAGGGTGGTGTAACCCCCAAAGTGCTCCAGAAAATAAAAAACTATTTTTTTTCTGTGTTTGTGACTTGTGTGCGATGTAGCCACACGTGCATCAACACAGTAGCAGCACCAAGCGTGCGCCTGTGTCATAAGTCAAGGGCCAGTTTGGACATCTGGTCCGGACTGAAGGATGTGCCAACAATTTCTGACAAGTCTACTGTCACTGCATATGATACTGTCCTCAAAGCAGCAGTGACAAGCGTGCATCTGTATGTTAAAGGGTGGTGTAGCCCTCAAAGTGTGCTCCACAAACAATAAAAACATTCTTTTTTTTCTGTCTTTGTGAAATGTGTGGGCTGTAGCTGCACCTGCATCCTCAAAGCAGCAGCGACAAGCGTGCATCTGTCTGTTAAAGGGTGGTGTAACCCTCAAAGTGCGCTCCACAAACAATAAAAAAAATTCTTCTTTTTTTTCTGTCTTTGTGAATTGTGTGGGCTGTAGCCGCACCTGCATCCTCAAAGCAGCAGCGACAAGCGTGCGTCTGTCTGTTAAACGGTGGAGTAACCCCAAAAGTGCGCTCCACAAAAAATAAAAAATTCTTCTTTTTTTTTCTGTCTTTGTGAAATGTGTGGGCTGTAGCCGCACCTGCATCCTCAAAGCAGCAGCGACAAGCATGCGTCTGTCTGTTAAAGGGTGGTGTAACCCCCAAAGTGTGCTCCAACCAAAATAAAATAATCTTTTTTTCTGTGTTTGTGTGTGAAATGTATGCGCAGTAGCTGCACCTGCATCCTCAAAGCAGCAGCGACAAGCATGCGTCTGTCTGTTAAAGGATGATTTAAATGTTTTTTTCAAGGTCATTTTCCTGAACTTTGTCATTTGGGATTGTATGTGCCCTCTACTATGACATTGGGCATCGGCCTTGGCAGACGACGTTGATGGCATGTTATCGTCTATGTCATGACTAGTGGCAGCAGCTTCAGCACTAGGAGGAAGTGGTTCTTGATCTTTCCCTATTTTATTTTTATCGGAGAAAGTTTAGTCCTCCATTTATGTTATATTGATATATATGTGCGGCTAAGGCGCATACAAACACAGAAAATATTTTTTTATTTTTGCTGGAGAGTAGTGCACTTTGTGGGTTACACCACCCTTTAAGAAATGAGCCAGCCGGCTCTTCACTTATGGGACACAGGCGCACGCTTGGCGTGATGCACGTGCAGCCACAGAGCACACAATTCACAAACACAGAAAATATTTTTTTATTTTGTTTGGAGTGTACTTTGGGGGTTACAGCACACTTTAACGGTCAAGCCAGCTGGCCCTTTACTTATGACACAGGCGCACGCTTGGCACTACTTTGTTGATGCACGTGCGGCTACTGCGCACACAATTCACAAACACAGAAAATATTTTTTTATTTTGTTTGGAGTGCCCTTTGGGGGTTACAGCACCCTTTAACGGACTAGCCAGCCGGCCTTTTACTTATGGGACACCGGCGCACGCTTGGCACTACTTTGTTGATGCATGTGCGGCTACTGCGTTCACAATTCACAAACACAAAAAAATATATTTTTTTATTTTGTTTGGAGTGCCCTTTGGGGGTTACAGCACCCTTTAACGGACTAGCCAGCCGGCCTTTTACTTATGGGACACAGGCGCACGCTTGGCACTACTTTGTTGATGCACGTGCGGCTACTGCGCACACAATTCACAAACACAAAAAATATATATTTTTTTATTTTGTTTGGAGTGCCCTTTGGGGGTTACAGCACCCTTTAGCAGTCAATCCAGCCGGCTCTTTATTTATGGTACACAGGCGCACGCTTGGCACTACTTTGTTGATGCACGTGCTGCTACTGCGCACACAATTCACAAACACAAAAAAATATATTTTTTTATTTTGTTTGGAGTGCCCTTTGGGGGTTACAGCACCCTTTAACGGACAAGCCAGACGGCCTTTTACTTATGGGACACAGGCGCACGCTTGGCGCTGCTCCTATGTTGATTCACATGCAGCCACAGTGCACACAATTCATAAACACAGATAAAAAATATATTTTTTTAGCACTTGGGGGGAGCACCCCTGATGGACAGAGCACCCCCTGGACAACACTACAGCACCCCTTTAGGACTGGGACACTGCACAGGACTTTGGAGTGAGCACAGTCCCTATGGACAACTGACTGCACAACACAGTCCAGCCAGCCCCTATGGACTTTGAAGTAGTGGACACAGCCCCTATGGACAACAGCAGCACAGCACAACACTACACTGCACTACACTACACTACACTACACTACAACACTACACTACACTACACAGCCCAGCCAGCCCTAACTCCCACCCTCCCTCTTCACTGTCCACAGCCGAGTGAGAAAATGGCGACGACGCGGATACCTTATATAGGATCCAAAACCCGTGAGACCCGGAAGGTGGGATGATGACGTTTTGCCTCGATTTCAGATCCGAGTCAGGCGGGAAAAGTCGAGCCTGACTCGGATCGGCCTCGGATCGGGAGGCTCGGGGGGGTTCGGTTTTCAGAAATCCGAACCCGCTCACCCCTAATATATATATATACACACTATATATATATAATGCATACACACAACAAACTTTACCTTGATTGAGGAGAACCTGTCAGCTCACAACCACACCATGGGAAACCGAGGAGCAGAGTAAAAATGGTGTCTTAGAGCTGAGTAAGACGTAAGTTAGAGCTGAGTAAGACGTCAGAGTCTGCTCAGCTGACAGCCTCTGTCTCTCAAGCCGCGGCTGCCGGCCACTGCTCTGGTCCTTCTGCAGTCAAAGTCTTGCGAGATTACGTGAAGTCTCGCGAGGCTGTACAACACTGAAGCTCCTCGGCGGCTGCTGAAAGGGAACAGCTTAGCAGCCGCCGAGGAGAAAGGGACCGGAGAGCGCAGACAGCTAAACTCTGTGCTCTGTTTTTCTTTTTAGCTGGTTATGGGGGTCCTCTATGTGTGGGGGCCCCGAGACGACCGCCCCTGTCGCCCCTCCCATAATCCGGCCCTGAACTTCTCCATGCAGGAAGTGGAACACGCTGTGACGTCAGGCCCCCGGCAGCAGCAGCAGTGTGAGAGAGTAGGTAAGAGGAGGGGATGGAGCAGATGTGAGGGAAATAGAGGGGAGGACACGTGAGGGGAGGAGAGCGGTCAGACCGCCTCCTGTGCTATGACCCACAGCAGTGTACTGCCGCCGGACATTCCACCATCACTGATGTAGTGTGCGATGCAGGTATGTTCGGGCCCTGACTGCCTGTAATTGACCATGCAGTGACGGGGTCCGAACATGCCTGCAGTGCACCCTGCATCACTGGAATAGCAGAGTAAGCAGCAGTTCCATTAGGTTAGTCTGTGGGCCCCTAGAATCTTGGGGCCCGGTATGGCTGTGCCTCTAGTCCCCCCCTGTCGCCGGGCCTGCTCACATCATGAGGGTCAACCACAGCATTTGGGCTGAGCATTGCTCTTGCCCCTTCCCTATGCCCTGGTTTGCCATCTTGGATGTGCAGCATATGGACAATGGTGGTCACAATGGTAGGGGCTTCTTCTTCTCCCTCACTTTTGTTTCTGCCAATTTGAGGGATTATAGGGTGCAATTTAGCAGTCTTGGTGATATAAGGTGCACTGGGAATTGCAAGAGCAATGCTAACAGAATTTATGGGCACAACTATAGATTTTCATTTCCCAGTACTTAGCTAACAGCAGTTCTACATTCTTCACCCTCACACTGTCACAGCTCCAAATATTCTATTTGCATTAACCTTTTTTTTCATTTTGTAAATAACTCCTTATATAATGTATCAACAATAGGGAATAATCTCACACACTGTTTCATCATTTTCACCCATTGCTCTGTGTGTAGAATTGCGTGCGGTCCATATTTGATGTCCATAATATACATTGCCGAGCCTACCAACAAACTAACAACTGCCTTTGAGGGAGATATACTGATCTTTCCAGGTATCAGAAGTGCCCACTGATTGGTTAGACTTGATTCCATGGTACCTTACCTGATTTCGTCCTGCAGCAGCTATGGTCACAAAGGGTAGGTAGGTTTTACAATTAACATTGGCTCTGTGTCCTTTATTTATCAACCAATACAGATTCTATATATATCTGTGCATCCGTGGGGTGCACGTCTCTGACATCTCAGTATAGACAATCACAATCTTTTATCCCTGGCCAGCCCCAATATTTCAGTCCTGTGCTTCTGGCTTCTCTGCTTGCGTGTTATCACAGCTGTGATATTTTCAACTAACCAGTCCCTGTATTAAACCCTAGGTGACCCCCAATCCCAATTATTCAGATAAGCTGGGCAAGCTCCCTGCACTTACCAAATAGTATCTATGCCTATCACCTCTATATGGACACCATAAACCAGTAGACAACTTCAGAAATCAAAACAGAGAAGCATGCAATCAAACAGCACACTAAGAAACCACACTTGCAATTCATTTCACAGAGCACAACTGAACACTGACACTTTGCTTCAGCCTTCCATACAATGGGTTATTAAATCTCTTTTGTTGGTGCTTTAGATATCAATTTACAAGTAACAAGTAAATCAGTATACAAAAAGTTTGTTACTATGGCAACCTGAATTAAAGAGATACAAATTGAGTTTTCAAAGTACAGGTAATAAGAAATGTGAATATCTCTACGCATGCATCCCAATGCATCAGTGATCTTACATACATCCTCTATGCAACAGTTCCTTTCAGCTACTTCACAACTCACAAAGCAGGATATTTGATTTACCAACATCAGATAGTAAAAAGTAAAAATGTAGTGAACTAATGTAGATTTCCATGAGCCCACACAAATGATTGTCCATCTCAATTGCTGTGGTTTCAAAGCAAAAAAATATTTATTAAGATGCAAAGCAAACATAGTAAACAAAACGTCACCAAGACTAGCATACTCTGCTAGTCCAACACAAGAGCGTCTCTAGGGTACTCTGTTGTCCAACAAATCAGAGTAGTACAATACACAGGGATAGGTTCAGAACCTTCTAAGAACACGATGGTTAATTAGTAGTTAGAGTCTGTTGGAATCAGGACTTTCCTCAATGCATACATGTTTCACCTCCGGTTCCTGCACTCCTGCAGGCAAGTTTATTTGTCACAAGGCTACAATTTTGCAACCTAAGGGAGGCGTGTTTGTCATTCCAATATTTCTTGTACATACAAGGACAATGATGTTTAATTTAGGATAAGAACTACTGAATTTAGCAGAGACACAATGATAATTGCTTACTAACCGATGCAATTTTGATTTTAGAATAGTGAGAGGCAATAATAAACAATGTTTGCGATCCAAAGATAATATTGAATCTGGACAAATTCATAGTAAATGAACATTGGTACAGCTTAAGTATATCTGATATCTAAAGTTAGTGTTGGATTGATAATGATTGTTATTGAGTCAAACCACTTCAAAAGGAGAGCAACTCTCATTGTCCTCAGACCTCTGTGATGAATGGATCCCCACCATTTGCAATGCCCACATATATACTATTGTACAGTGAGTCTCTATGGGAATATAATGGAACAGTGATATTAATACAAAAAGCAATGCAGTTAAATTTTGCTGTTTTGAAGCAATTATGTGTGATCACATTTATGGTAACTTTCGATCGCTAGTCCAGGGGAATTGCGATCACATCGTACACAGGGAAAAGAACTTATAAGCAATTCAGACTGATTAATTTGACCGTTATATTAATTTATCTTTAACATGTCAACATACATATTTTATTGTTTTATAATTTCTATTATATATTAATCCAAATATCTTAAAAAAAAAATTATTTGGAAAATGGAATAATTTAAAAATACTGTATACAATTAAATTGCCTTACCACCTTTCTTACCTTACTACTGGTTATGCTCGATCCTATGTTAGCTATTTACATTCCTTCACTTTTATTAAACTGTATATGTCTCTTTAATGTATTTCTTTCCATTTAAACATGCCATTATAAAATCTACCAGTAAACCTTCTCACTGGATAAGCTACTTATCACTCAGTAGCTTGTCTCCAATTGTTTTTTGAAATTACTTTAGCAGTCTGCTGAAACTGAGTTGTCAGCTTACTCATCCTGCCAATACTCATTACATCCACTACAATGTTATTCTCTTCCCCATCAATCTACTGAGCATACATTCACAAAAATAACTAACGTTTACCTCCTGCTAAAGATACAAAGTATTATAATCAATACTGATTTTTCAGTACCTGATCAGTTTTAAACATTTATTGTTTTTGCTAATCCAAATATGCCTTCTTTTTTCTATCCAGGTGTCTGCAATATCGATCTCATCTTTCTGAATAAACCCTCTGTGTCACCCACTGAAGCTTTTTCTCTCCTTATCTGTTCAGTGGTTTAAAACCGTCATCTCTGGTACAAAAGGTCCGTCTGAAAACAAGGATATAAAAGTCCACATACAACGCTGAAAAGCCAACACTTCCATTGACATTCTCTCACTAAACTTTGCCTACATGTGAACACTTTCTTGCCACCCAGTTATATCAAAGTATCCTGACAATTGGCGAAATCCAATGGTCACTTCCTAGCTGGTCAGTCTTGGAGCATTGCAATTTGAGAAACAGAATGCCTTCCTGCAGTACAACATGCCAAAAAAGGAGTACGGATTTCACCATCTTTGAAGTGACCACTAACTAACCTGGAATGCGCCATGCAAGGCTATTGTAAGAGTTACTGTAAACAAAATGGCCTCACAAACTGAAAACAAACACCATTAACCACCATCAATAGGTGAAATGACATAAAGATATCAATAGGTCCTCAACTGCAGGTTTCACCCTAGCTTAAGCCCTGAAAGCCTTCATGACTATGAAATCTTTAGTAGAAATGGGACACCCTTTTAAACCAGCAAAATAAGAAATGACACCTAACCTGGATAGTTCCTCCAATCTGTCCAAATAATCTGTCAAAATAAGGAGGACAGATGTCACCTATAAGCGTGTCATGAGGCGCCAACTGATGAAGTCTAACCAAATTAAACCTCAACAGTACATTCGCAATTCCGTACTCAATCCCACAGATGTGTCTGAGCTGAAAAGTAATAGTAGAAACTAGACACTGTAAGACTAGCCTAGTAAGCAAACGAACTGCAGGTAATGACTCAGCCTGATGGTTGATCGCTTGTACAATACCTAATTTATCGCTTCAACAAACTATACTAGTGTTACGCAAGTGTTCCTCCCATATCTTGATAGTCATAACAATTGGAGAAATCTAAAGCAGAAGGATGTTCCACGTTAAGCCTTCAGCAATCCAATTGTTAGGCCAAGTTGCTGCACACCAGGAGCCATCTAGGTAAGCAACAAAACCAGAGGACCCAGCAGCATTTGTAAAAAGCTGCAACATCTTATTGTCTGAGGAGACAACCATATAAGCACACCATTTAATCTGGAAAGAAAAAGAGACCAGATACAGTATCTAGATCACATATAATTTCTGCCGTCAGTCAAAGAAAATGATGATAGGCTACACCGACTATGGCCCTCTCCAATTTTGTACAGAAAACTCTCCCATTTATCAGCCCTAATAGGTACTGAGGAGCGACAGCTTCCCTTCCTGCAAGTTCACAGCAGTAGCCGACCGCAGCTTATCAATTTTATCTTGAGGTAGATGGCAGCAGCCTGCAAAATTGTCAATTTGATACCTAAAAATGATAAGCATCACATTGGCCCTTCCATCTGATTATGTGCAATTGGAAATACTAGTTCTGAAAACAAAGCACAGACAAAAAACTAAAGGTTAGCACAGTGAATACATTCCGCTGGACTGATAAAAACAAAGTCATCAAGGTACTGCACCACCTCCGACTGCCCAGTACCAGCTGCTATGCACCAATGGAGCCAGGTACTAAACTGCTCAAAAAAAGGCAGCAGAAATGTAACACCCCATAGGAAAACTTTTGTCCATGAAATAACCATTACTCAGGTGAAATCCCTTGAACTGGATACAGGGGTAACAGGTGAAAAGCCAACTCAACATCATCTTATGTCAACAATGTGCCCGAACCAAAAGAACAAACTAAACCTCAGGCATTGTCAAAGAACTTAACAAAATTCAGAAGGAATTGCATCACTGACCAAATTACCATGCGGATATAATATATGCTGCATCAGCCTATATTTCCACAGAATTTTCCTGGGTACTACAGGAGGAAGCACTACAGATGTGCCCAGCTAGTTTGTTGCTCCATATGCCATGTAGTATGCCATGCATCTCGTGCCACACACTTGAGTTGCGCCACACAGTTGTGCCACACAGAATGTTTTGTAACGGAACGTAGCGTAGTAATGGAAAAAAGTCATAATGTGTAATACAACTTTTTGTCCACCAGGTGTCACTTTTCCTAAACTACACAGCGCATGCGTCTGATTTCCAATGCAATTTCTGTATCATCACCCGATGATTGACTGACAGAAGCAGTGATTCGGTACACTATAGTACAGCATTTTCCTCATGGAATCAGGGCTGTAGAAGAATGTCTAATAAAGTTTTAAATCATTATGTGTATGAGTCCTGTACTTTTTTATATAAATATTTCACATGCACGCACAGCTTTTAATGAGGTGGGATAAATATTCACTAATGTTCCCCAACCATCATTCGCTTCTATTCAATGCCACCAAACTCAATACATTGTCCACAACAACACAAGTTCTGTAATTTATACAAGTATATTAGATGACCAAAAAGACGCACTCTCAGCATTGCATATAAACCGAGCAATTGAAGTTCAGTATTTTTATTAAAGCCAGCTCAACTCAATACATTGTCCACAACTTCATACCACCTGGCATTTCTATACTACTTTATGCCACTGTACTGCTGATGCAAAGTGTGCTCAAGAAAGTGGTATATGGTGCTCCATACAGCACCTACGTAGTGCCCTGCTGGTTGCGTTATGGTGTTCAGAGTCTCATAGTACTGCACATGCCCAGTGGAGCTGGTGGGGAGTGACACAGTGTATCAATACTAGGCTGATGCACTGGGTGCTCTACACAACAGGTGCGGCTTTTGACACAGCTGGCATGTATGGGCTAGTGGTATGGGTGACCATAATGCAAGTGTGGGCATCACGGGTTTGAGACCTGGTAAGGGACTTTTCTGTTTTTTTTAAATCTTCACTATAGGACTTGGTGGTGTGTGAGTTAGGTCATTTATACAGGTATCTCAGTTGACCAAAAAGACGCACTCCCAGCATTGCATACAGACCGAGCAATTGAAGTTCAGTATTTTTATCAAAGCCAACTGAACTCAATACATTGTCCACAACTTCATACCACCTGGAATTTCTATGCTACTTTATGCCACTGTACTGCTGATGCAGAAAGGGGTGTGCGGCGCTCCATACAGTATGCCATGTAGCGCCCCGTAGTCGCGCTATGCTGTGGCATATTGAGTCTTGTAGCACTGTGCATGCCCAGTGGAGCTGATTGGTAATGACAGAGTGCATCAGCACTATACTGATGCACTGGGCAAAATTTACTTAGCGGTGGTTTGACGGCGGTTTCTATTCTATTCTAAGCCCCGGGGGTTTGGTGGCGGCTTCTATTCTATTCTAAACCCCGGGGGTTTGGTTTTGCAGCAGTTTCTAAATGACAGCCCTATTCTATTCTATTCTAAAATGTGTTTTGATGGCAGTTTTGCAGCGGTTTTGGCCTTATTAAATCTGCAGACAGCAAAACCGCCGCCAAACTACCGGCAAAACACATTTTAGAATAGAATAGAACAGGGCTGTCATTTACAAACTGCTAAAAAACCAAACCCCCGGGGTTTAGAATAGAATAGAAACCGCCACCAAACCCCCGGGGTTTAGAATAGAATAGAAACCGCCGTCAAACCGCCGCTTAGTAAATTTTGCCCACTGTGTTCTGTACACAACAGGTGTGTCTGTGGGATAGATGTTTGGTGAGCAGTTTGCAAGAGTGGGCGACCCGGGTTTGAGACCTGGTAAGGGACATTTCTTTTTTTTTAATCTTCACTACTGGACTTGGTGGTGTGTGAGTTCTGTAACTTATACAAGTATCTCAGTTGACCAAAAAGACTTACTCTCAGCATTGCATATAGACCGAGCAATTGAAGTTCAGTATTTTTATCATCGCCAACTGAACTCAATACATTGCAGATCCTGGCACCCTGCAAGCCAAAAGCACAGCTCGTATGGTGGTGGTGACAGTGCTACCCACCAAGCTTATGTGTGAGGTGGCACAACTTGGGCATACAGTACCTACTGTAGTTATGTAGTACACTGTAGATAATGTTTTACCATACCATGTTGGGCCCAATGCCAGCTTCATGGACTAGTTTTTGTACTATAGTATACTGTATTTGTTTGTGTTGTTATTCAGGTAGAGACTTTTCGTACACTAGTAATTTTTGGTATAGCACAATTGTTTACAAGAAGACTTTACTGTACTGTACATTACAGTGTTTTGTTTTTCCACAGGAAGCGAACGGCATCAAAGGTGCCGCCAACGGGAGGCTGCAACCAGCCGAAGCCGCCCTTCCAGGCCTCGTAAGTACTATACACTACTGTACATTGTCTTCTACTGTATCTCTCTTCTTTTTTCCCCATTTTCAGAATGTCTTTCTCCCTCCTGTACTCCAAAAGGCTCATACTGTACACGCTAGATAATATGCTGTTTGAGCTATATCGTGTAATGTTTATCATGCATACACCATGGACGTTCTGAAACCATGTGAACTATAACGATGTTGTTATCATCCATATCATTCAACTTATCGCCTACTGTGTACTGTATACGGTAAAAGACCCATCTCCAACCTCTTGTGCTTACACATGAATTCTTACTGTACAGTACTTGTGTTTTTTTTCAGTACAGCCCAGTATGTTTCGGTCACATTGTCTTATACTGCCAAAAAAGTGTAATAGTACAGTCGGGCTACATTTACAGTATTGTCATTTTTTAAATTGTTTTGTGTCAAAATTACATTATATTTTTTTTTTCACAGATCACCACCATCTCCGCCCTTCCAGGCCTCGTAAGTATTGTACACTACAAGGGCAGACCTTGAGCTGACTGCTTAAATGGCTAACAAAGCATTCTTTTTATGGTAATGATAAGCTCTTGCTTCCTTTGGGGGAAGGGACCTGATGCACTGTGTGTGATTCCCGACCGGCTCAACTGGGCATGCATAGTACTATGAGACTCCATACGCCACAGCATAGCATGACTAGCAGGGCACTACAGAGTGAATGGAATGGCTCCACTGGGCATGCTCTGGTTTTCCCAGTCACCACAACACCGCCGACGTGCCAACAGTGCCACAAGTGTGCGTCTTAACATGCACAGTCAGTTTGTAATCCAGAGACCCCTCTTTCAAACAGAGCCACTACTAGTTTCTAAAGTTATGAAATCACTATAGTATCAGTGCAGGATGCACTGTGTGTGACTCCCAACCGCACTGGGCATGTGCAGTACTATGATACTCTAAACTACGCTACGTGGGTACTGTATGGAGCGCCTTATACCACTATCTTGAGCATACAGTGCATCAGCAGTACAATGGCATAAAGTAGCATCGAAATGCCAGGTGGTATGAAGTTGTGGACAATTTATTGAGTTCAGTTGGTGTTCATAAAAATACTGAACTTCAATTGCTCGGTCTATATGCAATGCTGAGAGTGTGTCTTTTTGGTCAACTGAGATACCTGTATAAATGACAGAACTCACACACCACCAAGTCTTGTAGTGAAGATTTTTTTAAAAATGTCCCTTACCAGGTCTCAAACCCGGGTTGCCCACTCTTGCAAGCCGCTCACCAAACATCTAGCCCACAGTCGCACCTGTTGTGTACAACACGTAGTGCATCAATGTAGTGCTGATGCACTGTGTCACTCCTGATCAGCTCCACTGGGCATGCGCTGTAGTATGAGACTCAATACACCACAGCATAGCGCGACTAGCAGGGCACTACATGGCGTACTGTATGGAGCGCCGCACACCACTTTCAGCATCAGCAGTACAGTGGCATAAAGTAGCATAGAAATGCTAGGTTGTATGAAGTTGTGAACAATTTAGATGGCATTGATAAAAATACTGAACTTCAATTGCTCGGTCTATATGCAATGCTGGGAGTGCGTCTTTTGGTCAACTGATATACCTGTATAAATGACAGAACTCACACACCACCAAGTGATTTATTTTTTAATCCTGTAGTGAAGATTAAAAAAATAAAAAAATTGGTCTTTTCCAGGTTTCGAACCCAGGACAAGCACTGTTGCAAGGCGCTCATCAAACTAGACCACACACGCCAGCCATATCAAGAGCTGCACCTGTCATGTATGTGATGTGACATCTTCGAATTACAGCAGGCAATGTGTACAATGTCAATAGCGGGCTCGTCCTTGTGCACTCCACCCACCCGCTGCTGTTTTTAATAATAAAAAAATGTGTATTCCTTTCAAAATATTATACTAGTACATACAGTATATACACAGTACCCCACCATTAGAGAATAATTAATCCCATCTATTTGAAAGCTGTGCGTGCATCTCTTTAATGTGCAGTATCAGTTATACCGTCATAAGAACACGGCAATTACACTACTGTACTGTTATGTATGTGTACTGATTTGCATCCCATTCTAAGAGTTTATGTAATATTAAAAAGACTGGTTGCGATAACATGCAAAATGCAAATACACTGCTTGAATGTGATATCCATCCAATTTAACAGTATGGTATTCAGTAGTACAAATTACATCAGTGGAGCACTCGCCACCCAGTGGTTAAGCAGTGTATTACATGCCGTAGCATATCTTTTGTTGTAGAATACCATGGTACACCAAAGTACAGCCATCATGTAACATTCCAATGTGCTACACATAGGCCTGAATGGCGCGCTATGAGCAACAAATTAGCTGGGCCCATCTGTAGCTCAGCCAGAGGAGGAGAAGAAAATGGGCTGGCCATATCTCCTAGGTCCACCTCCTTCATCTCTTGGTCAAGCAAGTGTGGCAGATCATAAGCTATTTTCAAATTTGTAGGTGTACCTGATGGCACGTGCCCAAAAACCAAAATCTGAAAACTCTCTGTGAAACCTAGTTACAAAAATTCCATTTACCATGATCTGGGCAATCAAAGAGCCATCTAATCAATGACTCGAGATGGACTGCTGACAGACCTTGTTAAGGAGCTCCTCCTGGCTTAGCTGGGGAAGATCCCTCGGCAGGCCAGAAGCAGTTGTTTGTGGCCTGCGGCCCATGGCATCTGAAACAAAGGTGACAAAAATTAAACAGCAAGCCAGCTTTGCAAAAAAAGCTGTTAAATAGATAACAGCGACTCTGCCCTCCTCCCGTCACACCGGAATGAGCATTGGGCATGAAGCAGACTGTGAGGGTTGGTAGTCAGGCTGGGTATGACAAAGAGTCCCAGCTGTTTCTGTAGAAACTCATCATAAGGAGGCTACATGGGTCCCCTAGTGAACATGAACATCCTGTGTGCCATGTACATATAAATTCATTGTGGTATGACCAGTGCCCTCACCAATGTCACTCCTGCGCTTACCTTCCTCAAGCTCTTTCTTGGCATGAGACATAAGCGCAAAGATATCAATGTACTTTCCCTTAGTAATGCAGTTGTGCATATGAGAACGCATCCTGCACAGGATAGCGGTGTTGTCACAGTGGACAACACTGCCCATGTGTAAATCAGTTGATGCTAAGCTACATACACTGCAAGAACACTTCCTATGTGTTTTTCACCAAAGCCCACTCTGAGAACCACTGCTGCTGGATAACCTAGCCTACCATCTGCCATGCCAAGCCCTGCGCCTAGAGCATTTATGGTATTTTGCAGGATGTGGCGCTACCTCCCTGGATTTACTAATACAAAAAGAGGAGAAAGAATAATCCTTCTGACTCACTGGATGGACCAGGACAGACATTGCTAACTCCAAGGTCTTGAGTTCGAGAACTCACGGGTACTCAATGGCAGAGCCGGCCCTAGGCATAGGCATTCTAACCAAATGCCTAGGGCATCTGGAATGCCTAGGGGCATGCCATGGCTCTGCATCCACCCCCATGCACTGCTGCCACGATCAGTTGCGGCAGCACAGAGGTCAATCCAGCTGGTCAGGTGACTGTGATATCACTGACAGCCAGGTCGGAGGAGACAAGGAAGATGCGGGGGGACCTACAGGACGCAATATGGGGTCTCCCCAACCAATCACCAGCGGGCAGAGTCTCCTTGTCCAATCTCTGCTCGAGCCCTCCCAACCCCTCCCTACTCCCGTCTCCTACCCATCGGCGGCCACTGCTTGAATATTACCGCGGGGCAGTCTATCGCTGGTGATTGAATGAGAGCAGCCATTGTTTCTGCCTTTCTCTATGATGATCGCCACTCCGGCCCCATGGACGGCTGTTCCTTAGTATGTACACACTTTTTTATTGTTTACAGGGAATATGACTTTCTGCGTTCCAAGAATATTATATACTGTATAAACTTGTTTCCAAATGAACTAAGAACAAGACTAGCTCTCTCCAAACAAGTCTGACATAAAATCTGTTTAATATGACGGTTCAGCAGTGATCACAAAATAAGACAGTGAAGGACTGAGGGCCTGATTCAGAGATGGACGCTCTGAATCATGGCGTTTTCTTGTTTTTTTTGGAGCAGCCTCCTGGTCACTTGCATAGCTGTGGGTGACCACCCACAGCTATTGCGAGTGGCCAGGATGATTTTTGCGATGGTCAAGACCATCACGACCATTGGGCTTGCGACGAGACCCTTGTGGTAGGGTCTCGTGGCCGCAAGCCCCAGAGAGTTTCTGGCTCTAATAAAGCCGGAAGCTCTCCCACTGACATCACTGACAACGGCAGGCGTTCGCTTGGGAACGCCTCAGTTTGTGAAGCCACCCCCCTGCCACGCCTACAAAATGGGGTGAGCTGTCGATCAACATCGACAGCCGCCCCTTTTGTAGTGAGCCACGGAGTGAGTGCTTTTTGCACTCACTCCGGGGCTCGCGAATGTGCAGTGTGCACGCCACGCGTGCGCAGTGGGCTACCATCGACCCGCTTGCGAGCGGGTCTGAATCAGGCCCTGAGCTCTATGAGGGAATCTCATCCTGTGTGACCTGCTGCTGTTTGTAATCTGCCCTGCAGTGTCTGGCAACCCTTATCCGAGCCTCCCCTATGCTTTGGGGGTGACCACGGGCTATTAGTTTAGCAGGTAAGGGCAGTGACTATAAATGGATGTATGTCTGCTCTCTGCAGCCCCTCACACTGCTATTTCTGGTTGTGTAGCTGGATGTCTGTATCACTGGCGGAGGCTCCTCACACTACAGCACTGCTGTAACCCAGAGGGATATGGACTCAGGGCCTGATTCAGACCAGCTCGCGAGCGCATAGCGCTGGTGGGATACTGCGATGGTGGGTACTGCGCATGCACGGCATGCATGTGCAAGCCCCGGAGCGTGAGAGAAATTCTCTCACTTCGGGACTCACTACAAAAGGGGTGGCTGTCGATGTTGATCGACAGCTCGCACCGTTTTGTAGGTGGGGAGGGGGGTGGCTACACAAACGGAAGTGTTCCCGAAGGAATGCCTGCCATTTGTAGAAGGCACCACTGACATCACCAGTGATGTCAGTGGAGAGCTTCCTGCTCTGTTAGAGCAGGAAGCTCTCTGGGGGTTGCGACGGCCGAGACCCTACCACAAGGGTCTCGTCGCAAGCCCCGATGGTCGCGATAGTTGCGACTATCACCTGGCCGCTCGCAAAAGCTGTGGGTGGTCAAAGCTTAGCAAGCGGCCAGGAGGCCGCAACAAAAAGAAAAAAACGCCCTGATTCAGAGCAAGCGCTCTTAAACAGCGTCCGGCTCTGAATCAGGCCCCCAGGCCCTGATTCAGAGCCGGATGCTCTTTTAGAGCGCTCGCTTTGAATCAGGGCGGCATTTTTTTTTTGAGCCGGCCTTCTGGACGCTCGCTAAGCTGTGACCACCCACAGCTTTTGCGAGCGGCCAGGTGATGGTCGCGACCATCGCGACCATCGTGCTTGCGACGAGACCCTTGTGGTAGCTCAACTGAGCTTCTGGCTCTAATAAAGCCGGAAGCTCACCATTGACATCATTCGTGATGTCAGTGGAGCCGCCTCCAAACGGCAGGCATTCCTTCGGGAACGCCTCTGTTTGGCAAGCCACCCCCCCCGACCCGCCTACAAAACAGGGCGAGCTGTCGATCAACATCGACAGCCGCCCGTTTTGCTGCTGAATTATTTGAGGGACACTACACATGCTCAACAGCTGAGCAAACGCATCTACTTTACATCCAATTCTGAACTCTATGCATCTCAGTCGCATCTCTAAAGTAATGGGCTTAACTGGATGATAACTAGGTGTTTGCATGTAGGCTGTTTAATGAGTGCATATTGAGGGCATGTAGATTAAAATGCAGACTGTGCTGATTTAGAAATACACAGAGATCCTATTTCATATGCATCTCTTGCTCCAGGGATACGGCTAATGCAAGTGTATGGCCCATATGTAATACCCTGCCAGTTGCAGTAACCAGTGGAATGCTAGTGATTTAAAGTGCTAATCATTTAAAATGCAAAATCAGCCCGGTACTTGCAACTCACAGGCTTTGAAATATGGACCCATATGTGTTTTTGTTGTGTTTTTCACACATTTTTGATGTACTAATTAAAACTACATTCATTGAACTTAATGTGGTTCTGCTAAACAGATGAAAACTGCATGGTACCCATACTTACATACCAACAAACTTTAGAAACATAAGATGAGCTGGCAAATTAACATAACCTAAAAACTACAGAGGGTGACATATTAATGTACTGTTGGTGAGAGGAGGTAAGAAAAGGTGGTGATATCAATAATGACATTATAAAGACAGAGGACCTTAGTTGTAATATAATGTAGTTGGTATCTTGTTTGGATAGCAACTGACAAAACATTTTTCACCATTATCCAAGAGTATTATACCAGAAGCCTTGGATATGATTGCTAGTAAAATTCTTAATTTCATAAACAAACAGAATTGTAGATATATATGCAGATTGTTTTTATATTGTAAGCAGTAAACTACTCTACACTACCCAAGGCTAATTTGAAATTAAGCAGGATTATGCAAATTTCTTGTGATAGCTCTCCTTCATGTTCTAAATGATATGTATGTATTTCTTACTGAGCACACATACAGCACTGCAGATATAATTTCCATTCTATGCAAATAACATAGGTCACTTTTAGATATTGTAGGTGTGGGCAGTTGAAATAATCACACTTTTACCCTGTTTACCACTGTTTCTAAAGAATATAATGTTCATTAAAAGTGACTAATTAGCACAAATATATTTCAATTAACAAGGAGCCACTAGGTTTTTTTGCAAGACATAAATATGCCAATCATTTCAATGATATAACTTTTGTCTGAAGAGCAGACTAATAAAAATTTAACGATAGAGGCGATTTTCTGGAATAAATGTTATTCTCCAGAGATTGTGAGTATGCCAGTACACAATACGCTAGCCCAGTGGTTCCCAAACTTTTCTAAATCACGACGCCCTAGAGTATCAGCACAGTTTTCACGGCACCCCTAAGCCAAAAGTTTGTTATTCTGAAATCAGAAAAAAAATGTAGTGAAGAAGTAAATTGTGCTTATATGTCACCCTTAGGCTCAGTTATGAGGTGGTGGACAGCTTTGCGCTTCTGCTTGCCCACATATTTACATTACATTGACCATACATAATTTGACATGGTGCTGGACCACCAACCTGAGGCACCCCTGCAAGTGTCCCGAGGCACCCCAGGGTGCCTAGGCCCACAGTTTGGGAACCACTGTGCTAGCCCATGGTACCATGGCAGACTTGCCAAAGGGCACCCACTAGTGTTGGGTGTATGAGATACTTTGGCTCTATAAGTAAAATAAGTAAAATTAATACTTCAAAATAGTAATTTACTGAACAGGGTTTCTCAATGCAAAAATATTGCTTTAAGCATGTATAGAGCCTTTATGTAGATAAAAAGTATAGAAATATAATATAATTAAAAGCATATACTGCAGCAGAGGCTATTGCCATTATTTAACAACTGTAATTGTTATTGCTGTGTTTAATTTTTTTACCTATATAGTAATAGGATTAAAATACTACTTTAATATGGTATTACATTGTAGGGGGTAATATTTTAAAGGTCAATTTAAATTTATTTGAAATTGAAGAAAATTTATGAAAATTGATCAACGTCGATGTTGTGTTTCTGGGGCTAAATGACACATTTATACCTCTTTTACATCTGAATGCTGGGTCGCACCCAGGATTTTGTTCACGCTCCCATCCCATTTGCGACCCAGCTGAGACCCCTTTCAGACAGGTGGCCCGACTCATCATTGGCATCACGTGATGAGATGGCGCTTGGAGATGATCTCCAAGCCCCAGCTTTTCCTGTTGAGTGAACGGGTCGCATTCAACCTTTCCCGTGACCAGGGTTGAAATGGTGGGTCGCTTCAACCTGGCCCTTTTACAATGCACAATAACCCGGGTTGCTGCGTGTTCACGTGCAATTACCTGGGTCATTGCTTGTACTGTGAATGGGGTATTAGTAACAGACAATTTTTTTATTTTTTTTTAGTTCTAGTGAATGCGTGATTTAGCCAAAGAAACACAACATTGATGTTGATCGATTTTGATCAATTGTCATTGATTTTAAATCGATTAAAATCGACCTTTAGTAAATATATCCCTAGGAGTCAGCATATGGTTTACTGACCATTTTGTGGATATTCTTTGCATTCACTGTCACGTGCCATACGCTGTTTTTATTTGTGTGCATAATGTTAATACAAATATAAATGCTAATTAGTGGTATACTATACATGTAATAAAGCTAGTTATTAAAAGCAAAAAATAAACTCCAAAAACATACAATATCAAAAGTCTCTATTGCTCACTTCTTTACCTTACCTGGACCTGAGTGTTGAGAATAAGTAACATAGTTTGACTCATGGATTTCCATCTGCCTAGAACATATTGGAGCACTAAAGTCACTTGTGAAGGTTAAAGGACACATAGCACTTTAGGGCAAAGATTGGTGACGTGTTTATTTGCATTTCTCAGAAGTCATGAAGTAAGGAAAAGTGAGCCTCACACTCTGTCAGTGGACATCTGGACCAATTCTCCACACTGCAATCTACAGGTTACCAACATGAGTAGCGAGTCCTTGCTTTTAGTCTTAATTTTATTAATATGGAATATGTTACATAAAAAGTGATAATGTAAAGGGTGTGCATATTATTTAAAATGTAACATTTAAACCTCTCAAACCAATACAGTTCTACCAAATAAAAAAAATATATTTTCTTTAAATTGTTAGTTTAACTAAAGTAAAACAAGCAACATTTCTTGAATAGGGGGTTCATGTAAAAGTAGGCACATTTAAGTCCCGAACACAAGCAGCAAAAGACACGTGTGCACATTTCCATGCATACAGTATGTTCAGTTGGATATATCACACAATGCATCGTGCCATACATAATACAATATACTCCTTGTTTATATCAGGAGTAAGAAGTGTGTATACTTATGCCAGGAGTAACAAATGTGTATACTTATGCCAGGAGTAACACATGTGTATACTTATGCCAAGAGTAACAAGTGTGTATACTTATGCCAGGAGTAACAAGTGTGTATACTTATGCCGGGAGTAACAAGTGTGTATACTTATGCCAGGAGTAACAAGTGTGTATACTTATGCCGGGAGTAACAAGTGTGTACATTTCTGCCTCACAATAGAAAGCATATAAGTAGTGTAAAGATTAGTCTTGACAATATTTGTAGCTAATACAAAGTCACATTACACTATTTGTACACAATATAATAATGTATAGAAGCAGTGGCAGAATGCTGGAAAGTTCCTGCTGGGCCAGTCCCATGCTTCCCTCTGCCAGGTTGGCACACACTGCCTGTCTGGCCCGATAGCAGTTACCGTATTTGGAGCTCAGCTCCGATCAGGCATTCTGTAGTAAAATGGACTTTGGAGGGCCAGATGGCTCCAGCAGCCACCCAGTCTAGCAACACTGAAGACATTTGCAGTAGAGGCCTGGCAGAGCATCACCAGGGATGAAACCCAGCGTCTGGTGATGTCTATGTGTTCCAGACTTCAGGCTGTAATTGCCTGCAAAGGATTTGCAACAAAGTATTCAAAAGTGAAAGTTAGATTTAGGATTGTTTAGTTTGTCCCATTACTTTTGGCCCCTTAAAAAGTGGGAGGCACATATAGAAACCGTTGTAATTCCTACACCGTTAACCTGATTTGGATGTAATTACCCTCAAATTAATTCTGAAAGTCTGCAGTTAAAGAACATCTTGTTTGTTTCATTTCAAAGCCATTGTGGTGGTGAATAGTGGCCAAAATATGAAAATTCTGTCAATGTCCCAATATTTATGCACCTGACTGTATATATGTGCCTTTCTGGTGGGAAGCATAGGACACATTTTGCATGAACACTGCCTTACAGTACTCTTAGACAACCCCTTCAACCCTATCCTGCTCCCGTTATCACAACAAGCCCTAGCAAGTTTTGTTGTACATGTGCAGATGCAAAAAAATCCAATTTGTTCTCTTTTTCCCAGTAAATTAAATTGTTTCAACCATTCTTCACTGTTTTTTTGTAGTCAACGTGCACAATGCAGCGGAGATAAATTTCAGGTGAATTAGCAACACATAAGCAAAATCTAAATGGGTTTTTTGTTTTTCTGATGACAGTGCTACTTTACAATGTTGTAGGTTAAAGCAATTTCCTCAAAAAGTCTATTAAATACAACTTTTCACCTGTGATTTGTCCTCATCAGGATTCCTCCAGGACAGAGTATAAATCATAATAACATCACTAGCAAACAAGCAGTAAAGAGTTCCAATAATTCATAATGGAAGTCTTCTTCTCTCAGGCAGCTAAAGCAAGGACATAACATCATAGAAGTGTTATCCTTGGAATGAGAAATCCTCAGTACTTGTCCCTCAGTGAAGCTCACAATAATAAAAGTACAGAGAATAAAATCCACAATTATCCAATAATAATTCCAAAATGCAAAGTATGTTGGCCTAATTTGCCTCATTTTACTTTATTTACCAAAGACAGGGTTTACAAACACTACATAGAATGGACATAATTAACAAAGCCCACGCAGTGCATAGTGCATATGGCTCTTGTTTTGCACCTGAACAGCTACAATAGATGGTCTTATATATGCACATCCCGGTACTTGATTGCAGATGGATTTCTTGCACCATTGGTGGGACTGGTGCAAGTGTGCACTGGTAATCATGATGGGATCGGTATGAAATACCGCCGGACGCATGTTCAAATCCCCACGGCAGAAGACCGACAACAGAAGATCCCGACAGGTGAGTATTTTTACTATTACTAACCCTACCCCTGCCTAACCCTAACCTCTCCCCCAAGTGTTGCCTAACCCTAACCCCCCCTGTAAGTGCCTAAACCTAACACCCCCTTCCCTGCAGCCTAAACCTAGCCCTCCCGGGGGGGGTGGTGCCTAACCCTAGCCACCCTCCGGGGGTACCTAACTCTAACCCCCCCCTTACCCTTACCTAACCCTAAACCTCCCGGGGGGCCCTAACCTTAAGTCCCCCCGGGAGCCCCAAACCTAAACCTCCCCCTCCTTCGTTCGGTATGCCGGGCGTCGGGCTCCCGGCATGGGGATAATGATAGGCGTTGGGATTTCGATGCCTATCATTAGACCCCTGCCGGGATTAGACAGTCAGGAAGCCGACATTTCAACCGTCGGCTTCCTGACAGCATCCCATCATGATGGCTATTTCAATATGTGGATAGGATGGTGCTGTCATACATAGCTGCGCAGTGTTCTCCCCAGGCTGTTTTTTGCGGGTGCACCACCCGGCAAAAAACAGTCTACCACCCGGCACTTTGGGAGCCTGCAAGTGGGGACAGTATCTTGGAGCTGTATAAAAAGGACCAGATCCTACAGAATTTGCAGCTTTTTCATAATCAGACGACTGGGCCTCTAATAAGAAGAGAATTAATATATAAAATGTTTTTTCAAGTTTAAATCACTATAAGGTCAGGGTTTAAAACATTTTTTTATTGCGAAGTTGCCCCACCTGGCAACTTCTTGATGCCACCTGGCTGGAAATATTTTCTGGGGAGAACACTGGTGCGTACAACTCAGGAAACAGGCGAATATCCGCATTTAGGCCCTCATTCAGAGCCGTTCGCTATTTGCGTTCGTTCTTTCAAAAACAAGGGGTGGCTATGCAAATGATCCTTTCGCACATTGCAGTCTGTTCACACCTCTAAGTCTGAACGAGCGAGCAAAACATACGCTCTTTTATTTCTTAAAAACGCCCCCTGGCCGCTCGCACCATACGTCATGTCCGCTATTTATTAGATTAATCGAGTACATCGAACAGGATATGAACTGCTCGCTATTCTTGTGGTTGGTTTTTTCAACCGCTATTTTGCGAGCAGTTCTGAGTAAAAAAAAACCAAGTGACGCGGTCATTGACGCTGCTATATTAATTATGCACACCCATAAAACGCCCGTTTTGACCTTTAAGCACGCCTGCGATCGGATCTCCACTCCCCGTTTTCAAGCACCTTCCCCTGTTACCACCCACATACGCCTCATTCTGTCACTCAAAATAGCAGGCACTCGCTATATTGCGTACAAATGATTTTCGACCGCACTGACTGGTTCGCGCATGCGTACTAAAAACCGTACGCATGCGCAGATGTGTGAACATCGCTCGGAACGAGCGTACTGCTGATAGCGAATGGCTCTGAATGAGGGCCTTAGTTTTGTGCATGCAATGCAAGTATAAGTGACTTATGTGCAACTCTGTAATAGCCCCAGTGTATTTAGCAAAATGAAATTATGTGTACATAGGCCCTGATTCAGACCCACTCGCGAGCGGCTGTCCGCTCGCAAGTGGGTCGATGGTCTGCACTGCGCATGCGCGAGACGCGACGAGCGAAGGACTTTCCTTCGCTCGTAGTGTCTGATCAAAGGGGGCGTGCTGTCAAAGGGGGCGTGCTGATCAAGGGAACGCCTACTGTCAGAAGCCGGCCCCACTGACATCACTAGTGATGTCAGTGGGAGTGATTTTGGCTCTGATAGAGCCAAAATCACTCCTGGCTTTGCGGTTGAGAAATTCAACCGCAGGCTTCTGCTCGCAGTGGCGATGGTCGCGATGGTCAAGACCATCGCGACCATCATCCTGCACGCTCGTATATGCTGTGTGTGGTGACCCACAGCTATACGAGCGTCCAGGAGGATGCTCCATATTTAGGGAGGTGGGCCCTCATTCAGAGCGAGCGCTCTGGTCAGAGCATCCGGCTCTGAATCAGGGCCATAGTGCCTGAATGACTATGGATCGCTATTGCGATCGCAGCTGCGATTACGCATGCAGGCCACTGCGAAAATATGCTAATGTCTGCAATTGCAAAGCCGGAATAGAGACACCCACTACCGCTTTCACACATCCACAATACCTCGCAGTCCTGTGTATATATCGGAAACATGAGTAACATCGGCCCTTCACGCACAATTACAACAGGTCTGACCCAGAATTACCGACTTTTGAAAAAGCATTTCAGGGAGAGGCTACCCTCTAACATGACCCATTCCACCAGGTACAAAATGCTCTGCTCCTGGCCTTCCCTCTTTATTTATGATTGCAGCCATCTGTGTTCAACTAGGTAATTGATGAGAAGGGTGCTTCAACACAGATGACTGCAATCATAAATAAAGGGAAGTCCAGGAGCAGAGCATTTTGTACCTGGTGGAACGGGTCATGTTGAAGGGTCTGAGAGTTTATGACAGCAACACCTATAAGCACGGCGGTAAAGTGGACTTACTGCGAAACTCAATGTCAATTGTTCTCAGATTTAACATTTCCACTGAAAACTGATGACAAACTCAGCAACAAAATCGATGACAAACCCACCCAAATGGTAGGCCTGGCTGTGGCAGGCGAGTTTGGGAGAAGCACTATGAACTGTGCAGGCTTTGTCCTGTTTAAAAGGATAGAAAGAGTTAAAAGTTTTTTTAAATAAAGCGTGGGGTCTCCCCCCAAATTCATAACCAGCCCAGGTCCTCTGAGCCTTGTTTTAATATTGGAAATTAGGGGGAAAAATGCTGTGGGGTTCCCCTTATTTTCCAATAACCAGCACCAGGCTGAAAAGGCGAGAAGATAATGCTGGTATCTGAATAGAAGATCAAAAATAAAATAGTCGACATGCAATATTTTCGACAGGGACAAAAAGTTCATGGGTTCAAAAGGTCGACTGATCAACAGTGCAAAAGGTCGACAGGGTTAAAAGGTCAACAGGTTCAAATGATTGAAACACAAATGGTCGATACAAAAATAGCTAATGCATGTTTTTTTAAGTTATTTTCTAAATTTTTATGGTTAGGGTTAGGGTGAGGATTAGGTTAGGCTGCCAGAGGGGGCGGTTAGGGTTAGGCGCTAGGGGGAGGGTTAGGGTTAGGCTAAGGCACTAGGAGGAGGGTTAGGGTTAGGCACCAGGAGGAGCATTAGGGTTAGGCCCAAGGGGTAGGGTTAGGATTAGGGTGAAATTATGAAATAACTGTGTCAACCATTTTTAATCAATCATTTGTGTGTCGACCATTTGAACCTGCCAACCTTTTAGCCATGTCACCCTTTTGTACTGTTGACCTTTTGTGCCTGTCAACCTATTGCATGTTGACCATTTGTTGTTTATCTATTGACTGTCAACCTTTTTATTGTTGATCTTTTTTACCATACTCAATAATGCTATAGCAGGGAGACACACAGTGTTGGGTCCGCCTGCTATTATGTTATCCAGCCCTAAACTGGTCAGCCCAGGGCTGGAATCTTTCAGACCGTGGAGACTCTCCCCCAAAAATGGGGCCCCACTCCCAAAGAACTTTCCTGGGCGGTGGATGCAGGATTAATGGTTATCAAAGAGTTAATAATATTATTTTTACAGGCCGTCTACAGGTCGAACAACAAGTACCAGTATGACCGAACATTAAGTGCCTGCTGATACTTGTAGTCTTCCTGTAACAAAAAAAATAAAAATAAACATAGTACATGGACAATAAGTGTTGTAAATGCTGATTGGACATTACGTGCCTGCTCACACATGTAGTCTGCTTGTAAAAAAATAAAATAAACACAGTATATGGACAATGAGTGTTATAAATGCTGATTGGCTGAGAGTTTGGGATTCAATGGTACTGTCTGCTCTCATCTAATCAGTACTTCCACATTCTTTAATATGGATCAACCGGGACCCTTCACTGTTGACAGTCTGTTCATTTTTTTGTTTTCCAAAGATCCATGGAATCCTACATAGATCAAAGAGGACCAGCTTTATTGAGGTTGTGAGTAATGAATGAGGAATCTGTGAGGGAGTGATTTTTTACACATATAAAAAAAATACTTGGGGGTAAATTTACTAAGAATCGAGTCTGGGAGAGTTGCTTTTTTTCAACTCGATTAGCTTCACCTAAACACGGGTGATTTGAAGCTCCTGAGACTCTCAAATTTACAAAGAAGGGACTTTAGCTGAGAGTGTGATGGCCGATGGTGAAGAAGAACAAGATTTCTCTGCCGAGTAGAAGGGTTTGCAGGAGATTTCTCCCCCGAGTAGTAGGTTTGCAGAAGATGACTCACTCGAGATTGCAGTGTCTTCTCTCTGCAAAACTCTCCCTTGCAAGCAACCTGCACATATCAGTAAGATATGTGTAAGCTGCTTATGTTGTACCCGTAAAAAAACGGGTTCAAAAAGGTAAACAAAAATGACATAGGGCCCCCCCCTAAAGCTTAACCAGCCCCAGGCTTGCCAGCCTGTCCTGGTTTCTAAGATTACGGGGAAAAATGTGTAGGGTTCCCCCGTAATTTAGAAACCAACACCAGGTTGCAGGGACAGTCCTGATCTTAAATATAGGGGGGAAAAATTGCGTAAGGTCCCCCCTATATTTAAAACCAGCACCAGACCCAAAACGGCCAGACTGTAAGGCCACAGCCTGGAGACCCTTTCACTGGGGCTCCGCGTCCAAAGCATTAGCAGCCCAAACCGTTCAGGCCAAGCTGGGGATCTCAGGGGAGGTGGGGACCCCCCAAAAAAGGGGTCCCCCCTCCCCCTTGCCCCCTGGCTTGGTCTGAAGCCTGGGGCTCTTCCCCGCAACCCTGGAGCGTTGGGTACAGGGGTAATAAAGTGGGGATATTTAAATAAACTATTGTATTTTACAGTGGGACTACAGGTGCCAGCATGCCTGCCCTATGGCACTTGTGGAACTACAAGTGCCAGCAGACAGGTGGCACCTGTACCTCCACTGTAAAATAAATAGTTAAAAAACACAAAACAAACACACTGTGCAAAGTATAACTTTATTACACACACCTACCCATTCACACATACTTACCTATACCAGATGTTTCTGTACCCTTGACCAGTAGAATCCGTGTTGACTGGCCCTGCAAAAAAGATTTCATACTCACCTATATCCTGGCACTGGTCTCCGCAGTAATCCATGGCCTTTGTAAAACAAAAAAACGAACTTACCGCACCACGCACTGGGTATCAGTATGTGTGTTGCCACACATACTGATACCTCCCGAATGCCAGCTGACGGAACTGCACAGGCTTTGCAAGTCCCGCCAGCCAATCAGCGGGCGTGCTGACTGTAGAGCGGCCGCTGATTGGCTCCGGATACTGACAGTTCCCTCATGGGAACTGTCAGTAGCCGGAGCCAATCAGCGGGCGCTCTACAGTCAGCGCAGCTGCTGATTGTAACAGCTGATATAAACAGCTAAAACCACATAATTTGGGCCTGTTTTTGTTTCTACAGTAATATTAACCTTAATAACAATAATTTTCAGGCATTTTCATGATTTTTTAACCACCTCACAGCTCACAATATTGATTTCACTATTTTTAACCAATAAAGGCCAAAGGCTGCAGCGAGCTGGCTGGCTAAAGTAAGCAACAGAGCAGCGGCACAAATACACGGCAGTTTAAAAAAATATAGGACATCTATGAAACATTGCCAGACAGCAGTAGCTTATGTGGGATATTAAAAAGGACAAGCACAGTTTAACAAACCAAGCACTTTAGCCACTAGGACTGACACTTTCGTGGCTGAACTCCTTGGTTTGTTTTGGCCCCCACAAAACATTTTTTGGAAGGACTACCTTCAATTATTAAGGAGGAGGTTGATGATGAGGGTGTTGGTGTTGGGGATTGCATGTGCTGGTCCAAACTGCTGGTAGCTGCTACTGGACTGCTTGTTATTAATTTACGAGAAAGATTTCTGGACTGCACAACCTGACTATAGATATGATGGGAGGTGCTACCTGATGAGACTAATTGCAGGCACAGAAACAGACATATCTTAGGTGCACAACTCCAAATTATTAATAATATATATAAATGCAATAAAATTTTGCAATCAATAGAGGTTTTTAGCATAATCATGGCCAAGGTTATGGGCACACCCACCATATCCAGGTAACCTCTTTCGGGTGGGTCCCTAACATACTAGGGTTCAAAACCAGAGTGCAGGACCCCCCAAAACTGGCCCAGCCAAGTCGTCCCAGGGCACCACCATAGTAAGAAAAGTGTAGTGTAAAGAGATAGTTAGGAGCAGCTGCAGCTGCATATAAAGAATGAAAATAAAAAAGTGAAGTACATATATATAAACACACACAGTGAAGGGTTAAAATGTGTTATAAAGGAAAATGTGTTAGAATGCGGTGCCCTGAGACAGATTAACCAACGCAATCCAGGGGGACCCACACCCCAAAAATGAACCAAAGATGCACTACAGTATATAAATTGTAGGACTTATCTAGAATTGTGCCTAATACAGTGTGCATATACATTACCATACTCCATGCTTTTAAACCAATAAGGAAGGGTGTTAGTCCAGAATGAGGGCGGCTTGGCTGGGCCAGTTTTGGGGGGTCCTGCACTCTGGATTTGAACCCTAGTATGTTAGGGACCCACCCGAAAGAGGTTACCTGGATATGGTGGGTGGGCCCATAACCTTGGCCATGATTATGCTAAAAACCTCTATTGATTGCAACATTTTATTGCATTTATATATATTATTAATAATTTGTATTAATAGTTGTGCACCTGAGATTTGTCTGTTTCTGTGCCTGTTATTAATTTACAAATTATAATTTTGTTAAACAAATTGCATGAACTCGCTGCAAATGACGTAACAGGGAGGAAGTGCCTAGATGGTTAACGTCCCTTTCTCTGCTAACTTTGGCTTTACAAATGGAACAGATGCCTTCACAACTGTTGTCAGAATTTATATTAAAATAATTCCACACATGAGCAAGAACTGCTGCCACTGGTGGCTGATATACGCAAACCACATCCTCATCATCAACATTCACATAAGCATCAGATAGGACACAAATTTCCACCTCATCCTCCTTTTGCACTTCCTCCACACTATCATCCTCATTTTTTATTTTTTCATCATCTAATACTAGCACAGCCGTCATGTCATCAGTGATCCACTGTGAAACTGGGTGACAGCTGTTATACTTACTTCCTCTATTAAAGGACTGCTTAATAGTCAATTGTTTTTTTTTATTTCTACTAGTAGTAGTCTTCTTGGTCCCTTTCTGGGATGAAGATCCACACCCCAGGAGCAGCAACAGGCGTAGCACTCAAGGATCCTTCTGAGGAATCACAGATAGGAGTCAGTCATGCTTATAAAATTGGATGCAGGGCTATTTCCTATCACAAATGAGTATGTTGATGATGAATCAGCTGTTGGTTGTGGAGATTGCAGGCGCTTGGATCCAGATAGAAGGGAGCAGCTAGGTGACACTGGACTGATTGATGTTCTTTTTTTTGTCCCCAAAGTTTTAGAATTTGAAATACCCTTTCCAATTTGATGAATTCGCTGCAAGTGACATAACAGGGAGGAGGTTCCAAGATGGTTAAGGTCCTTACCTCTACTCACTGTTACTTGGCAATGGTTACAAATGGCTTGGAAAAGGTTGTGCAGATTTGGGTGGAAATAATTCCACACGTGAGAAGTAGATTTTTTGGTCCTTTGCCCAGGCATGTCAAAAATGGGATTTTTCCCACCATGGCCAACAACTGTTTCCTGATTTACAGTTTTTACACAAACATCCTCATCATCAACATCTTCATCAACATCCTCATCATCCTTGTTGTTATCAGCAACTACATAAATATCCTCCTCATCCTCCTCGTGCAATTTCACAGAAGCATCCACGATGTCTAAGTCAGAAGAAGGCACACAAATGGTGGAATGAGGATCCTCTTCAAGTACAGTTTTACTAGAAAGGTCAGGCTCACACAAGGCAACAGCGAACGCACTTGGACTCTCCTTGGGGATTTGTGATTTTTCAGAGCACACAGTTGGTTCCAGTGTCTTACTCGTCTTAACAATTTTTATTTTTGTTGTACCTCTCCTACAAGCAAAGGGGCTTAAATTATCACTGGAACCATCAGCATAAATACAGGCCAATGCCTTATCCTTTCCTTGCCTCTTCGTGTAGTGAATGGCATATTGCCAAATTTTTGTTTCTCTAAAGCTGACTTAGCTTTACATTTTTTTTGCTTTAACAGGGTAAAAGTAGATTTTTTTAGCCTGACTTTTTTCCTGACTTAAGCCCTGCTACATCGGCCTTCATAGATGACGTTGACGGCCTTACATCGTCATCATGACTACTGCCGACAGCTACAAGACTGGTGTGTGGATTCTGCTCTCCGGTCATGTGACTGCCCTCCATACTCACAATGCACACAACCACACACAAAAAAAATTGTTGGTTTTATTATTTTGGGCAGCAGCCCCTCGACAGACAGGAGCACAGCACCCCTGCACAGCTACGCCGATGACAGGTGTGGCTAACACCCACACACATTTTTTTATTATTTTGGCCAGCAGCCCCATGACAGACAGGAGCACAGTACCCATGCGCACCTACGCCAATGACAGTGACAGCCAGGTGTGGCTGACACGCACACAAAAAAATGTTTATTTATTCTTTGGGCAGCAGCCCCTCGACAAACAGGAGCATAGCACCCCTGCGTAGCTACGCCGATTGCAGTGACAGCCAGGTGTGGCTGACATGCACACAAAAAAATTGTCCGATTAATATTTTGGGCAGCAGCCCCTCGACAGACAAAAGCACAGCACCCCTGCACAGCTACACCGATGACAGTGACAACCAGGTGTGGCTGACACCGTGACACGCACACATTTTTTTTTATGTGTGGCCAGCAGCCCCTCGACAGACAGCAGCACAGCACCCCTGTGCACCTACGCTGATGATAGGTGTGGCTAACAAGCCACACAAAAAAAATTGTTTATTTTTTTTTTTTAACACTGGGGTGAACAGAGGCAGCAGCCCCTTAACAGACTGCAGCACAGCAACCCTGTACTGATAAGTGTGGCTAACACTCATTTTTTAATTTTTTTCACACTGGGGGTGGGTGAAGAGCACCCCCTGGACAACACAGTACTACAGCCATCCAGCCCCTATGGACAGGACAAGTACAACAGCCAGCCCCTATGGACAGGACAAGGACAGCCAGCCAGCCCCTATGGACAGGACAATGAAAGCCAGCCAGTTCCTATGGACATGACAACAGCCAGCCAGCCCCTCTATAGAAGACAACAGTCAGCCAGCCCTTATGGACAACAGTAGCCAGCCCCTAACACAACACAACAGCACAGCTCCCAGCTCCCTCCCTCTTCACTCTCCACAGCCGGAATGAAAAATGGCGGCGAATCGCAGGAACTGTATAGAATCCAAAACCCGCGAGAATCCAACAGCGGGATGATGACATTTTGCCTCGTTTTCAGATCCGAGTCAGGCGGAAAATCCGAGCCTCGGATCCCCGTAATTCAAGTGGGTTCGGTTCTCAGGGAACCGAACCCGCTCATCTCTAATTTGAAATGGTATGGGTTCTTTACATTGCAGTACACACATTTAAATGGGCTCTATTTAAAGTAATGGTGCTTACACATGGTATGATATCTATTAATGATATGAACCATAATGATATCATTCAATGATAAATAGTTGACATCGTTCACTGCATAAAAATTAATGATATATCTCAGTGTGTACACCCAATAGAGTTTGTCCTGCACTACAGAGAGTTCAAGGGAAATCGTTCAGTGAAATCGTTGGTTGTGCAGATTGTACGATGTGTATGCAGCTTATGTCCTTGCTAAATTTATTTAATGTGTCAGTATTATGGATGTTGGGGACCCACCTTTTAAGTAAGAACCTTACTTAAAAATTAATTGTTGGAGTTTATTATAAATATTTTGATCATTATAAGTCTTATTATTTATAGTGTGCACCTGCATCTCCCCGTTTTTTCTGCTTTAGAACTACAGGTCTCAGCGTGGTAACACCTCTTATTATGTTTAAGATTAGGATGTGCAGCCCAGCCCCCCTCTTTTCCTCTTGTTGAGCTAAACATGCCAGCATATATACGTACATGGCTGCCAAAGCATAATGGCACTTGAAGAATTACAGATACTGTACCTGCATGCTCTAGCATCCAGGGACCACTGGAACCTGTAGTGTCACATAGTAATACTAAAAACTCCATACACTGTAGTATATCTATGATGTGGCGGCTTTTGCAAGTCACAGCTTCTTGGCAGGTTTGATCTAAAAGCAAAGCCCAGTTCTTCATTATTACTAATTCCTTTCTTTTTTACATTAGGTCTCACCCAATACCTTGTTTGCCATTTTATTGTATGTCTAAATCCTTAGGGATCTTATTCTTCCTTATTTCAGCTTTTTTTCTTCTTCCTTTTTTATTTCCTACTTCAGTAATCCAATGGGTACAAAAAAGAAAAACCCTAATTTAGACGATGCAGAACTTGCTCCAATCTGAGCTGCAATGTGAATATTAGGCTGGGGGCAGTCCATAAACTATGTTGGACATGCATATTGGGGTACCAGGGAATTTCCCAGGGAAGTCTCACCATCTGGTTGCTCTGCCCTTACAATGTTCTGTTGTAATAATGGTGGGTCAGTGAGTTGCTTTGAGCTACCAACTAAAAAGTAGAAGCTGGGCCATAAATGAGGTGTGTAATTGGTGTGGCAGTGCTGCAGATAAAAATATTTACTGAAATCGCTAAGGAGGCTGGCAGGGGTGTATCTAGGGGTCTGAGTGCCCCTGGCAAAGTAAGGGACTGGCGCCCCCCAATTTTAAAAAGGTTTAGGCAGGGGCGGATTGGGACAGAAAACCAGCCCGGGAAATTTATGGAAGCAGCCCTCATGGGGGCGGGGTCTGTCGAGGGGGCGGGATACCTTTCATAGGGCCCGATTCTGAGGTGGACATAGTTGCAGCCGTCCTTGCTTCTTTTGCTACAGTTTCGTCTGTGACTTTAAGCAAATATGCAAGGACTGAGAGGCCCACTTTCAATGTCTAAGGGGTCTATTTGCTAATCCATGGAGAGAGAGAAAGATAAGTCTCAGACAATCAGCTCCTTTCAGTTTACAGGCTGTGTTTGAAAAATGACAGTTGCTTGCTGATTGGTTGAGACTTATTTTTCTCCATTTATATCTCTAAGGATTAGTGAATAGACCCTGATGACTTTAGACACCACCATCGGTCGCACCATTGGAACTTTCAACAGCCCTATGCTAGGTGTAGATCATCCGTCTAAGTATAGCCTCCAGTGTGAGCAATTCAGTGTCTCTGTAGCATACTTGCCTACCCTCCCGATTTGGTCAGGAGCCTACCGAAAATCGGGTGCCGCTCCCGACCTCCCAGGATGGCAGGCAAGTCTCCCGGCTGCCGCTGACCCCTCCTGTCCCACCGCCGACCCCTCCTGTCCCACCGCAAGTCTCCCGGCAGTGAAGGGGGGCGGTGACGCGATTCGCGTCATTTTGGCACCGCCCCCCTCTTCACACTGCCTGTAGTATCGGCAGTGTGTAGCGGGGGCGGGGCCAAAATGACGTGCTCGCGTGGCTCCGCCCCCGCCTTGCCCGCAAAAACTTAGCATCTTGCCGGCCCCGTCCCCGTCTGCTAGCCACGCCCCCCAGTAATGCCGATCTGGCTGCTCCCTCCCGGAAGGGGCAGCCAGATAGTCTGCATGTATGCTCTGTAGCCAAACCCCTGTAACCGCCTAGGAACACCCAACACATTTCTAATACACTACTTGGTGCACGCGTCTGAATCTGTACTGCCACTCAGACACGTGTGTAGATCAAAAACAACGTACAAGATGAAAATAAAACACATTATCCCCCACAGGAAAAAAATAAAAACACATTGGTCCACACATGAAAAATTAAAAAACACATTATCCCCCACAGGAAAAAAAAAAAAACATCCCCCACAGGGAAAAAAAAAACACATTGGTCCACACATGAGAAAAATAAAAACATATTATCCACCACAGGAAAAAAAAAAAAAACATATTGGTCCACACATGAAAAAAATAAAAACATATTATCTTCAACAAGAAGAAAATAAAACACGCCGGCCCCAAACAAATACATTGGCCTCCACAGGTAAAAATACAAACTCATTGGACTCCACAAGAAGAAAAAACACATTGGCCACTGCAGGAAAAAAAAAAAAAGGGTGCGTCCCCACCGGAAATAGCACCTGGAGCACGAACTTCATAAACTCCACCACCGCTGGGGTCGGGATGGGAGTAGCAGTAGTGGGAAGCAGGATGGGAGTAGTAATAGTAGTGGGACGCAAGGAGCAGGATGAAAATAGTAGTAGTGGGAAGCAGGGGGTTGAATGGGAGTAGTAGTGTGGATTTGAGGGTAGGATGGGAGTAGTAGTAATGGCAGAGCTGGTGCAGGCTTGGAGTAATAATGGTGTGGGGCAGGCGGAGTAGTAGTTCAGACCAGGGGGGCAGGATATGAGTTATAGTGGGAAGCAGGGGCAGGATAGGAGTAGTGGTGGGAAGCAGGGGCAGGATAAGGAGTAATGGTGGGAAGCAGGGGCAGGATAGGAGTAGTGGTGAGAAGCAGGGGCAGGATAAGGAGTAATGGTGGGAAGCAGGGGCAGGATAAGGAGTAATGTTGGGAAGCAGGGGCAGGATAGGAGTAGTGGTGGGAAGCAGGGGCAGGATAGGAGTAGTGGTGGGAAGCAGGGGCAGGATAGGAGTAATGGTGGGAAGCAGAGGAAGGATAGGAGTAGTGGTGGGAAGCAGAGGCAGGAAAGGAGTAGTGGTGGGAATAAGCGGGCTGGACAGGAGTGAAACTGAACATGAAATACCTCCTCTCCAGGGTCACCTCAGCTCACTGACGTTGTTTTCTCAGCGCTGACAGCCACAGTGTGTTGGTAGAGCCTGCCATCCGTGCCCGCTCCTCTCCGTCCGTGGCACAGCTGCACCTCACCCCCTGCGTAGTCCACTTCATCATCTCCTGCAGCCCCAGGGAACAGGACGGCATGGCACAAAAAATAAGAGGGGCTGATGGCAGGCGACGGAGGGTGAGGTAAGGAAGGGCCACCGCACATCGTGGATCCGGAACTTCCGGTTTGCGTCTGCTGTCCTGCGCTGCCTGTGTAGGAGGCTGAAGGCAAGCCGCGTAGGGGCTGGAGGCAGGGCCGTCAGTGTTGACTGACGGCCCCGCGTGCTCCGCAAAAGCTTATGGGAGGAGCTGCAGCGGCTTGGCATGCGCAGCCAGCAGCTCCCCCGTCGCCCTTTTTTTTTTTTTAAGTTGTGCACTGAGCTGCCCGATCGAAGTTAAGCTCCGATCGTGGCAGCGGGACTGGGGAGCGGAGGCCCGGGGGAGGGGGGTTAGACTATTGGGTTGGGCTGGGGGGGCCGCCGCCACTAAGCTCCTGCGCTGTGCAGCTGCCTGATCGAAGGATGCGGGCAGCAGGACGGGGGCCAGTCAATGAAGAGTGGGCTGGACGGCCGCCGGCCACCGGCCAGCAAGGGGACCGGCCCAGCGGGAACTGGCCCGGCTTCCCGGTGGCCCAATCCACCACTGGGTTTAGAGAACAGCTGTTTAGGGATTCTGTCAGTCTGACGCGGTGGCTGAATAACAGCAGTATTGCCACGCTGACAAGTCACCACAGGTAAGTCTCTTCCCCAACTCTGGAGCCCTGCTGTCTCCCTGTTTGTTGCACTGTGCAACAAACAGCCCACATCCCTTGTTTTCTACCTTCTCTGGTGACTCTGGTTATTTTCTTTCATTCTTAAAAGCAATGCCTCCCCTGGCTGCTGTGTGCTGTGTCTCTGCATGTGATATGGTGCATACACACAGTCAGATTTAACTGGTCGATATAAACGATAATGATATTGTTTATTGTTCGATAGTTTATATAGTCTATTTCTTAGCCCCTTCCAACCCCCAAATGGTGGACGTAGCGCGGGCACAGATGGTTGATAACGACCATCGCCCGTGCATGCAGTCCAACCTGGTCAATATCAACCAGGTTACTATAGGGACCCGCAATCGTTGAACGCTGGTTGTTTAGTCGTTTGGGAGTTGGTGCTGTGCTGGATGTTTGATAATGATCATCCAGCACATGCAGGACAATCAGACAATGATATCTTTATCGTTGTCTGATCTGACTGTGTGTATGCATATGCACCATTAGTCACCATGGCTCATGCTGCTGGGATCGTTGGAGGCTGTCTCTCACTGCCTCAAACGTGACCCTCAGTCCCTCCCTCACTCCCCTCAACGTTAGCCCTAATTGGCTCTCTGAGACAGTGAGAGCCAATCAGTGTGCAACCCTGGCCCTGCAGCAGCAGTCACTCACAAACACACATCACACAGACAGTGAGCAGGTCCCAGACTCATCTCCCAGCGTTAGCATCAGCAGTGACAGTGTTTCTGTCTCATCCTCAGTTCTGCCTGCCTGGCTCAGCTGCTTTTTTCTTTTTTCTGCCCCGCCCCTAACCCCACCCCTTTTACTACTCCTATAAATAGTTTTTACCATCAAATTCTTTTGATGTGATGGGTAGTTACCATTGCATCGAAAGATTCAATGGTGAAAGCACTACCATCATTTGATGGTGGGTTTTCGATGTCCATCCCTAGTGCCACCATCCTGGTCAAGAGGTAGATATGCCCCTGGAGGCTGGGAAGAATCATTGCTACAGATAAATATATAGAAATTATTCATCTGATTCTTCCCAGTCTTCTTATGGCTGTCAGGCATATCAGTATATATACTGTACATGCTGTCAGACAGATCACCTGGCACACATTGCTATCCTGCTCCCAGACATCCTACTGGATATATATATATATATATATATATATATCCACTTATATGAATGCACACCTCCATTAAATGTCCAACGGCGAGGTGCTTACTCCAAGAGCTCACAGTCCTCCTGCGGCCAATAATGTAAATCCAGTATTAGAGTGCACACTCATCAAAAAAACGAACTCTCATAGAAGAAATATAATCCTTTTAATTATCCATCTTCATCACCACCCAGTAAAAGGAATATGTGAATCTAGCACATGTTGATAAAGTGCCAATCAGAAAACAACAGCGTAATGAAACATCATTAATAAATATACTGGCTGTTAAATCAGCGACAAGTCCCGTGTATACTCATGTGGTCATATACTCATGTAGTCCGTTGACCTCGGTCCCATCCAGGGCCGTTAGAGACCTGCAACAATCACTTCACAATGCGCTCCAGAAAACAAATGAAACACTCACATCGAGACACCTAAATACACGCTGCAAGTGGCTATCCAAACAACACCTGTGCTGGCTTGCTTAACCGGCCGCCGCGTGCGTTCCAACCACACACTTACTTTACTTCTGGCGCTGGCGGGTGACGTCATGCGTGTCACCCTTGCGTTCCACCACGCAACAGATGGACATACTATGTCCCAAAATGATCCACACACCAGCGCATGCGCCATCTCCGCTGGCTCAAATAAACATATTGAGTAAAGACCATCAATATGAAAAAATGCGAAAGCCAAAAAACTTTACCTTGCAGCATGTATAACAACTGTCTCAAAGGTGAGTGCTACAATACAAGATGTCTTAAACAACTAATACTTTAAACCTAAATTAAACCCAAATAGCCGAAATTAAATAAAACAAAATGAATACAACCATAATATAATCCACCCCCTTCAAAAGTAAACAAACCAAAAAAAACAATATATCATAACCGAAGAATTCAATATTCATAAAAAACACATAAAATTGATATTCTCATTTAACCCTCTTGGGACAATCGTGTCCAATCTATAGATCCAATGAGCTTCCTTTTGCAACAACAATTTATTTCTGTCACCACCCCTATCAAGCTTGGGGACATGGTCTATAAGGATGGACTTCAATGTAGCCACCTGATGACCACATTGAAAAAAATGTCGTGCCACTGGTTTATCACTCCGTCCATCATTGAGGGCCTGCCTAATCGTACTCCTGTGATTCGCCATTCGTTCACGGAAGCTCCTAGAGGTCTTACCGATGTAATAAAGTCCACACAGACACATTAGTATATATATATGACAAACGACGACGTACAAGTCAGCCAATGTTTGATGCCAATCTTCACCCCAGTGTGAGGATGGGCGAACTCTTTGCCCATTAGCATTCCTCCACAAGTGGTGCAGCCAAGGCAGCGATAACAGCCTACAATTTTACTTGTCAACCAGGTTGAGCCACTATCCTTTTTGAAATTTTTGGTTGGACTCATCAGAAGCTGCTTAAGGTTCAGCTCCCTCCTAAAGGCGACAAGTGTTAATTTCCTCAAATTTTTCAATTGAGGGTCGCTTCCAACAGTGGGCCAATGTTTTTTCACTGCCTTGGCAAAGGCCGGTGCTCTGGTGTTGTACTGGGTGGTGACAATCAGTCATCCCTCAGGGTTCTCTTCTCTCTCTGTTGAGGTTTTGTTACAAATATGTCTACATACACCGGAGCCAAATTCTACCCCATTGCGGTCCCAGCATTCTGCACGTAGAATGAATCACAATACTGACATCACCACCGGGCCGCCCTATAGTGTCCGCTAGGGACTCGGTCTTACAACCCCTTGAACAATTTGTTGACATGTTGTTACAACCGGTGGTAGCTCAAAGTGAAAGTTACCTTAAGGATACTCCCGATCTCCTCCAGAAATTGAGGAATATAGGTGAGATACCGAAGGATGTTGTGTTAGCCACAATGGACGTTGTGTCCTTGTAGACCATGATTCCCTATCAACAGGGGATACAAATGGTTAGGGACATTCTGGCGACCACAGATTTTGTGGGTCCTCCTATTGAATTTATTTGTTAGGTGATTGAATGTGTGTTGGTTAACAACCACTTCCAGTACTGTGATTCATTCTACGTGCAGAATGCTGGGACAGAATTTGGCTCTGGTGTATGCTAACTTATACATGACGAAGTATGAGCGTACATATATCTACCCCAGGTTTGGTCACCCGCCAGCGCCAGAAGTAAAGGAAGTGTGTGGTTGGAACGCACGTGGCGTGCGCACTCTGCCGATAATCGCTCTGTGCGAATGCATTAGCAGTTGCGATTGAGGCTGAATGAGGCCCACTGTCCACAACAAACCAATAAACGCGGCCTCACCCTGGGATCGTAAAAAAGCTGACTGGTCTCAAGTGGAAAGTTTCAATTCAAATAAATAAATTACAATATAGATATTTCTTTCTAATTAGTGACTAAAATGAACAGAATCTATTTGATTCCACGTTTATTTTTAATAATTTATTAACATTATTTGTGAACACTTTTGGGACATTTGTTAAGAGAGTGCTTTAATGTGCCTTATTTACAGCGCCAGTCAAATCTTGCATATGCATGCATACTAACATTTATTTTCTTCTAAGCTGATTACTGAGCTGTGCTTGTGCAATCATGATCCAGAGAAGCTTAATAAATTGGCCTATTACCCTCTCAGACAATGGGATTCTAATTCAATAAAAACAATCTTTCCTGGGCCTTTCAACACTGCTACATAACATTAACATAGTACCTGTGGTGTTATGAACTCTTATCTTGGGAGATCAATGCATGAAGTGTATCTGATTTAAATGTAGCAAAACAAATTATAAGCAGCTATTAAAGCTGCACACACAGGCTCCAAAATCCAGTGCATTATTTTCGTAACAGACCTCTCAGCTTTAGCCTATACATCATCTCCGTGACTGTTATGAGTTTGTGATCTGTATGTATAAGTTCAACTTGCTAGACTAACAGCTCACACAGGGCGGGATGTGCTAAGAGGAAAAATGCGGTCAAATTATAGAAAATGCCTTTTTTTGGTTGTTTGACTGCATTTCTCATATGTACCAAGCTCTGGTATGCAATACATTCCAGAGCTTGGACCCGGTGGGTAAAGCCATCTTTAGCTGGCGTTACCCAATAGAAGCCTATGGGCTTTTTATTTGGATTCTTCTGAGAGGGATCTAATTGGATCCCTCCCAGTGTCCCCAGTGGCAGCATGCACCATTCTGTGCAACACGCAGAGGGACTTCTGTGTAAAAAAAATGGAAATCCCTCTAGCATCTACAGTAGGTATCTCAAAGTATAGCTCTTATCGGCAGAACTGCCCTTTGCGATTTTAATAGCATTTCTAAGTACATACTAGTGCAGTACATCCCGCTCACAGATTGCTAGATTTGCCAAGGGCAAATATAGTTCTGAGTCAGAGCAACCCTGAGACCTCCTTTCTTATTATTTAGATTTCAGATGGGATTTAATTAATTAAGTATGAATTGATAAAGCCAGTCTATTTGACAATTTCCAACTGAAATCACCATAAATATTATAACTCTCCAATAGGGGTGATTACCAGATCCCATAGCACTCCCAGAGATGCTGGGTTTCCCCCAGGCTCTCTATGTGAACAGATGAACTGAATTGATTACTTCCTCCCACTCCCGCCTCCAAGATTTTACCTGTGCTGATCCCCACATTTGGAACTCCCTCCCTCTCCCCATCAGACTCTGCAGTGCGACCGGTCTGCATCCCATCCAAACAATAACTGTTCCGAATGGGAATGCGGATGTGAATGGTGTAGTGCCCACAAAGGAGGTAGCAATGCATTGTCCTTGGACAATAGTGAAGCTAAAGTCCATAATGAATTATGATTTCCCCAATCCTAAAAAGGAATTAGCCAAATGCCAAAGATTTTTGAAAAATTTGGGTAGTGCTCACGAGCCAACCAACAAAGATTGGCGAGTGGTGTTAAGGGCTTGTCTTCCACGCAATACTGACATGACAAAGTTTATCACAGATTGTGCATTGGATGGAGGTGTTCTGTTAAAAGACGAAATTAACCAAGGTAACATTTCCCGCATTATAACTCAATTGGGTGTATATTTTCTAGTAGTAGTTAACTGGAGCAAAATTGTCACAATAAAACAAAAAGAGAGTGAATCTGCAGAGGATTATTGTAACCGAGCTCTGCAGGCTATCACCCAGTACACTGGGTTAGAGGATATTAAAGATAGCACTCATCACAGGGGAATGATTGGCACTTTTCCTTTGGATGGTCTAAAAGAGAACCTAAAGACCCGAGTTCAGACCTCACAACCTGGCTGGAGGGGAGTCACTGTAGACACCCTCATAGAATCCGCTATTGAACATGATAAGAACATCCTTAAAATGAGAGCGACCCAGAGCGAGAAGCTAATGGTTGTTAGTACTCAAGCTCTAGAAGGAATGACTATAACATCACAACCAACAGACACACCTGCACCTGTACAACTACACATTCTCACCAATCCTGTACCACCACAAACATAGCCCTACCCCACTTATCACACACAGCCACAAAACCCATACTATCCACAACCACCATATTTCCCTCAAAATCCTTATCCACACCCACCATCTTTCCCTTCTGCTCAACCCACACAGCAATCCTTTCACCCACCCCACTCACGAAGGATAATTGTGTTTAGGCACAAGCCCAAAAAATAATCGTAAAATATATAAATAAAAAAAAATAATAATTTCAACATGTAGTCAGATCTTGGCCAGCCTGAGTTTTAACATGGCAACCAAGGGGACATGTAAGTAAGAATTGTAAGGTGAAGAGGGCGGGACCCCCTAACCAGGGAGTACCTGGATATCCCCATAAGGGATATACACAGAGTACAGGAAACCCACAACAGTCAACAGCTCCAATTGTGGCCGTAAATGCTGTGTTGGAGGGTGAGAGTCAACGCTAGGAGTCAGGTAATACCTGTAGTCTACAGATAGTCAGGTTAACGGGAAGTACTAGGGAAGAACCGGTGATGATGGCTGATGTAGCTGGTACTAAATGTCTTTTTCTTGTAGACACAGGGACGACCGGGTCAGTGATAAAATCTCCCGCTAACTTACAGGTAACCAGCGAGATGGTACCAGCAATGGGTGTAACAGGTAAAGTGCAACATTATCCTTTAACAAAATCCACAGAGGTCACTATCGGGCCATTGCATACCAGGCATTCTTTCCTCCTGGCAGCAGCGGCTCCTACTAACCTACTGGGAAGGGATTTGTTATGTAAGATGGGATGTGTCATATATTGTACCCCTGATGGTATATTTCTAGATATCCCAGAGAGAGTTGCACACGAGGTGAGGGATATGTTGGACACTCCCCAAAGGATAATGTATCACTCTACTGGTTTAAGTAAAAATCCATCTCAGGTAGATCAAATGTTATCCCAAATTCCAGATTCACTTTGGACCAAGGATGGACAGGACATTGGATTAATGGCAAACGTAAGTCCCGTAATGGTAAATCTAAAAAGTGGTAGGCAAGCTCCAAAAATTCCCCAGTACCCATTAAAACAGGAGGTAGAATTAAGGGTTTATCCCATAATTGAGCGATTGTTACAGAAGGGAATTTTAGTTTGTACAGCTAGTGTAGCCAACAGATCCATCTTTCCTGTAAAGAAGAGTGGTGGGAGGGGTTATAGGCTGGTACAAGACCTTAGAGGGGTTAACAAGGTGGTAGAATGCCAATTTCCCATAGTGCCAAATCCAACTGTCATTCTTATACAGATCCCACCCAATGCAACCCATTTCACTGTCATTGACCTCTGTACTGCTTTCTTCTCTGTGCCTCTTCATCCTGACTGTCAGTACCTATTTGCCTTTACATACAGGGGTGTACAATACACATGGACACTGGACACGATTGCCCAGTATCTTCTCCCTGGCCTTACACGACTCTTTACAATCTTTTCAACCTGCCAATGGATCTGTCACAATCCGGTGAAAGTGATCCTCTGTGAAGGATGGTAAGCCGGGGGGTTCAGGTGACTATCGGAGTGACTGAGGCTAGGTCTCCTATTTGCGGCCGAACCCAGGTTTGGCTAGACCTGCCCAGAGGCGCGGAGTCTAACTTACTTGGTGGTTTTCTCCAGTGACCCCTCCAATTGGGATTTGGTTTTCCACTGCACCAAGTGAGCAGGTCGTGGCCCTCTGGACAGGTACCTGGGAATGGCAGAAGACCGGAAACTATATTAAGTTATTGCTAGAAAACTGGAGATACACTGGAACACAATTAGAAATCCTGATCACCGGCTTGCATGAGATTACTGAGAAAGTACTGAGAATCACTAAGAAATCCTGGAGCTGACTAGCTCAGCAGCTCAGGGAGATGTGGACACAGGCAGGTACTGGAGTTTGCTAAATATACAGGAAAGCACAAACATATACTGGGGATTGCACATACAAGAGTAGAGTGGACTCAAGGAATATATTGGGAATGCTAGAAATGTGGTACTGGACAAAGGCCAAATACTGGGAGAGCTAGAAATGCTGGTACTGGGCAAAATACTGGGAATAATTATATATGCAGGTGCAGATTGCGCAGACAAGACATATAGAGAAGATAGGCATACACTGGGAGAGTGCTAACTGCAAGTGCAGATTTGCACTGACAAGACACAGAGCAGATTGACACAGACATGTGCTGGGAGGACCAGCTGTGAACTAATTAATACCAGCAGGTAATCTGACACTTCAGTGATACAGGGCAATAGCCACAGGAAAGCTGCAATAGAATTAGCAGCACATATACAAAGACACACAGGGAAGGGACATGAAACACTGAAGTACTTGTGAGAAAGCTAAAGTTTCAGAGTAAGGTTTAGCATGGAAGCTAATACAGGAAACTGGGAAACTGTGAGCAGGCTGAAGCAACAGTGGGAGTAACACAGGCACTTGGAATAACGAAGTTGAACAGCGTCTTCCTGGAGTTCTGGAGGCAGATTTATACCCAGGGGTAGCAGATTACTGGAGCACAGCATCAGCTGACTGAAATCATGCTACCATAGGTTAGGAGTACTGTCACATGAGAGGAACTGTCATGGCGGCGCCCATGATGGGAACTCCAATCCCCAGCAAACACAGCCGACCATGGAAGCTCGCAAAAAGCACCTAAGGCAGAATACTCAGCCCACATCCATCACTGCACCAGACGTCTGACCACAAGGAAGTCAGGGGAAGCTGGCAAGGAGGTGAGAGAGGCCGATCCAAGGCTGAACCCTGACAGTACCCCCTCCTTTTAGGGTGGGCACCGAACACCCATAAAGGCTCAACTGGAACTCCTCAGAAAGACACAAAAAATATATTTGAAAAACACAGAAAACTTGAAAATCTTGATTGAAGATACAATAAGAACTGGAAAATTTAGAAGAACAATGTTCCCAATACCAGATGGATTCTGACACTAATAATTGGAAGAAATAGTCAACTTGGTCCAAGAAAGGTTGGTCACCAGGAAGTCATTGATTCTTCTTCTTTTTCCGAGACTTTTTCGAACCACTTGAAGAATAAGAAGACTTAAGTTGCAAAGTGTCTTTCATGGGAACTACAGAAATTGTTTTTTCATCGTACTCAGGATCATAGTCAGAATCTGTGTTATAATTCTTCATCCTTATGCCTTTGAGTCTTATCCTTCTGGACAGGTTGTTTTTGTACTGGATCTTTTTGAGAAGGACTCAAAGAAATGCATCTGAGCTTAATAGAAGTGGGTGGTACCCCAGAACTGGAGACTTTGTTGAGATGAGTATCCTCGAGAGAACTGTAAGGATAAGTTGGACCAAATTCTTTAATGACTGCCGCAGTAAAGGCTACTATATCTGACAGCATCGGATCCTTTGAATCATAAATAGATTCAACCCAGTCCCAAGCTTTACCTCGAAAAGATGAAATTATAAATTTTACTGCATTAGTAGGCTTGATTTCAGACCATGGCGAGGATTTCATAATAGCAATGAAATGATCCACCAAGGCATAATACTGCGTTATATCTCCATCAAAAAGAATGGGCATAGAAACATCAGATGGATCCTGAGGGATACCCATAGATATAGTGGTAGCGTCATTTTATGAACCTCTTAACTGATGGGGCACTAAAACATTTGACTTTGACACAACACTAGAAGATTCTTCCTTGAGTAAAGAACCGGAGATCTTTCCTTGGGATACAGATTTTGAAATCCCTTTTTGAGATGTAAAACTTGAGACTTTTCCCTGGACTATGAGACTTGATACCCCCTGCCAGGGTACATAACTAGAAACCTCCTCTGGAGGTATGATGCTTGACCCCCCATCTTGGGGAGTAACACTTGGAAACTCTTGTTCTTGGGGTACAAGATTTGAGACCCCCTCCTGGGGTAAGACACTTGAACTCTTCTTCAGAAAGGTAATACTCGAAATCCCCCCCTGGGGGATGGCACTAGGAATCCCATCCTGGGGTGAGACACTTGAAGTCCCCTCCAGGGGAATAGCACCATGAACCCCATCTTGGGGCATTACACTGGGAACCCCATCCTGGGGTAAGACACTTGAATTCCCCTCCTGGGGTATAACACTGGGAACCCCATCTTGGGATGAGGCACTTGAAATCCCCTCCTGGGGTATAACACTGGGAACCCCATCTTGGGATGAGGCACTTGAAATCCCCTCCAGGGGTATAACACTGGGAATCCCATCTTGAGGTATAACACTTGGAACCCCATCCTGGGGTGAGACACTTGAGGTCCCATCTTGGAGAATAACACTTGAAATTCCCCCTTGGGGCACAACACTGGGAACCCCATCCTGGGGTGAGACACTTGAAATCCCCTCCTGGGGTGAGGAAACTGAAACCCCCTCTTGGGGTGCGAGGCTTGAAACCCCCTCCTGGGGTGAAGAACTTGAAATAAGGACTTCCTCTTGAAACATAACACTTGAAATCCCCTCCTGGGGTATAACACTGGAAACCCCATCCTGGGGTAGGATAATTGGACCCTTGTCCTGGGGTGAAGAACTTGAAACAAGAACTTTCTCTTGAAACGTAACACTGAAAATCCCCTCCTGGGGTATTACACTGGGAACACCATCCTGTGGTGAGACACTTGAAGTCCCCTCTAGGGGAAGGACACTAGGAACCCTCTCTCTGGGTAAGAGGCTTGAAACCCCCTCCTGGGGTAAAGAACTTGAAATGAGGATTTCCTCTTGGGGCGTGACACTTGAAATCCCTTCTTGGGGTATAACACTAGAAACACCCTCCTGGGGGATAACATTTGAGGCCCCTTCCTGGGAAACAAGATTTGAAACCTTCTTTTGGGGTGAGAGACTCAAGGCCCCCTCCTGGAGTACAGAACTTGACACCTGTTGGAGTATGGGACCTAAAACCCCCTTCTGGGGAAGCTGACTTGGCTTTTCCTTTCGGGGTACGCAATATGAAACCCCCTTTTGGGATGCAAGAACACAGACTTCCTCCTGGGGTGAGTGGCTCAGAACCCCCTCTTGAGGTATGGAACTTGAGACCCTTTCTTGCTTTCTTGAGGAGTAACACTTGAAATTACGGTCCGCTCCTGGGGCATAACACTCGAAACGAAGGCCTCCCCTTGAGGCATGAAACTCGAAACGAAAGCCCTCTCCTGGGGCGTGAAACTAGAAACGAAGGCCTCTCCCTGCTGCGTGAAACTTGAAATGAAAGCCCCCTCTTGGGGTACAACACTTGTAACCCCCTTCTGGGGTGAGAGATTTGAAACCCCCTCCTGGGGCATGAAACTTGAAACGAAGGCCCTTTTCTGGGGCGTGGAACTTGAGACCCCCTCTTGGGGTGCGAGACTTGGGACCCCCTCCTGGGGTGTGAGACTTGGGACCCCCTCCTGGGGTGTGAGACTTGGGATCCACTCCTGGGGTGCGAGACTTGGGACCTCCCCTCGGGGTAAGGAAGTTGAGACCCCTCCTGGGGCTACTGACTGGAGTCCCGTATTGGGAAAAACAGAATCCGGACTGGGACCGATGGAAATGGAATCCGAGCCGTGACCAGTAGAAATGTAATGAGTAGTGTACCTGACTTTAGAAGGTTGAAATATCCTCCCAATATTTCTTAGACGAGGGTTGAAGCATCTTGTAGCAGGGCCCCAATCGAAAACTTGAACTTTCTTTTGCTTAGTGGACATCACCTCCTTATCTGTAACTGAAGAAATGGGAATCACTGATGGATGATGGGGAGAACTGAAAATGCAGACATTAGGAGTCACACACTTGTCCCCACTTCTCAGTGGGCGCAGAGTACAGTCCTTAAGAAAGTGATCATCATAACCGCAATATAAACACAGATGCAGTTCCCGGCGTCGCTGATGTTCAACCTCAATAAGTTTAGGGCGCAGGTAACTTTGATGCTTTACTTTAGTTTGCATGGAAAAGCTGTTAGTCAAGTCAGGAGTAGCAGTAGAAAGCTTGGAAATAACTTTAAAAATTTTGGGACGGAGATTTTGTAGTTGTTCTAGAAGCCAGTAGAAACTCTTGAAAGGTTCAGGGTCACGAATATCAGAAAATTGGGGAACCAGAGGACACTTGAGAGGTTCACTAGCTTGCACAGAAAATTTTTCATCTGTAGGGGTAATTGAAACTTCGGAACGGAACTGTGGAGAATTCACTGGCGGAACTTGTGGTGTGTCTGGGGACAAAGCAGCTAGAACTGAATGAATAACCATCATTTGACTAGAGAGTTCATGCAGCTGCTGTCTGATAGATTGCAAAGCTGTCTCCTGTGCAGACACACGAAAGAGTAAATCCTGAAAACCTGCTTCAACCTGGAACCCGGCGGCTTGCATATTAGGCTGTTCAAACTGTCACAATCCAGTGAAAGTGATCCTCTGTGGAGGAAGGTGAGCCGGGGGGTTCAGGTGACTATCGGAGTGACTGAGGCTAGGTCTCCTATTTGCGGCCGATCCCAGGTTTGGCTAGACCTGCCCAGAGGCGTGGAGTCTAACTTACTTGGTGGTTTTCTCCAGTGACCCCTCCAATTGGGATTTGGTTTTCCGCTGCACCAAGTGAGCAGGTCGCGGCCCTCTGGACAGGTACCTGGGGATGGCAGAAGACCGGAAACTATATTAAGTTATTGCTAGAACACTGGAGATACACTGGAACACAATTAGAAATCCTGATCACCGGCTTGCATGAGATTACTGAGAAAGTACTGAGAATCACTAAGAAATCCTGGAGCTGACTAGCTCAGCAGCTCAGGGAGATGTGGACACAGGCAGGTACTGGAGTTTGCTAAATATGCAGGAAAGCACAAACATATACTGGGAATTGCACATACAAGAGTAGAGTGGACTCAAGGAATATATTGGGAATGCTAGAAATGTGGTACTGGACAAAGGCCAAATACTGGGAGAGCTAGAAATGCTGGTACTGGGCAAAATACTGGGAATAATTATATGTGCAGGTGCAGATTGCGCAGACAAGACATATAGAGAAGATAGGCATACACTGGGAGAGTGCTAACTGCAAGTGCAGATTTGCACTGACAAGACACAGAGCAGATTGACACAGACATGTGCTGGGAGGACCAGCTGTGAGCTAATTAATACCAGCAGGTAATCTGACACTTCAGTGATACAGGGTAATAGCCACAGGAAAGCTGCAATACAATTTGCAGCACATATACAAAGACACACAGGAAAGGGACATGAAACACTGAAGTACTTGTGAGAAAGCTAAAGTTTCAGAGTAAGGTTTAGCATGGAAGCTAATACAGGAAACTGGGAAACTGTGAGCAGGCTGAAGCAACAGTGGGAGTAACACAGGCACTTGGAATAACGAAGTTGAACAGCATCTTCCTGGAGTTCTGGAGGCAGATTTATACCCAGGGGTAGCAGATTACTGGAGCACAACATCAGCTGACTGAAATCATGCTACCATAGGTTAGGAGTACTGTCACATGAGAGGAACTGTCATGGCGGCGCCCATGATGGGAACTCCGATCCCTAGCACACACAGCCGACCATGGAAGCTCGCAAAAAGCACCTAAGGCAGAATACTCAGCCCACATCCATCACTGCACCAGACGTCTGAACGCAAGGAAGTCAGGGGAAGCTGGCAAGGAGGTGAGAGAGGCCGATCCTAGGCTGAACCCTGACAGGATCTGTTCTAATACAATATGTGGACAATTTATTGTTATGTTCTGATTCGTTTATATCATGTTTAAATGATACTAAACTTTTGTTGCTTCATCTCTTGCAAACGGGACACAAGGTTGCTAAGGACAAACTACAGTCATGCCAGTCCAGGGTTAAATATTTGGGACACTGCCTAACTCAGGGGTTTCGACATCCCACAAACAACAGAATCCAGGCCATACAGAACATGACACTGCTGCAGAACCAACAGCAAATTCATACCTTCTTGGGAATGTGTGGATACTGCAGAATGTGGATTCCAGGTTTTTCTATTTTGGCCTTGCCATTACAGGACTTAGTCTCTTCCTCAAAGCCTGATCAGGAATCAGAGCAGGCTTTCCTTAATCTTAAGGATAGTCTGACAAGAGCACCAGCATTGGGAATACCTGACTATTGAAAACCTTTTAATTTGTATTGTACGGAAGCCGATGGTTGTGCAGCAGGTGCCCTCACACAAAAACATGGTGGTGCCAGTAGGCCCGTAGCATACTACAGTGCACAATTGGACACTGTAGCAAGATCACTCCCAACGTGTTTAAGAAGTGTAGCAGCAACTGCTCTATTGGTCAGTAAGAGTGAGGATGTGGTACTAGGCCATGATATGATTGTCTATACTCCCCATGCTGTATCTGCTTTGCTAAACTCTGCCCAAACCAGACATGTCTCCTCAGCTAGGTTCACAAAATGGGAACTAGCCTTAATAGCACCTGCAAACATCATCATCAAAATGTGCAGTACGTTAAATACAGCTACGTATCTACCATATGTGCAACATGATGCACAAAGGGTGGAGAGAGGTGAGCCGCTGGCAAAAGGTGAGTTCTGCAGGTATATTGATGCACATGATTGTATGGAATATCTGAATCAAACCTTTACTGCAAGACCTGACATACAGAATACACCTTTAGAAAATGTAGATGTGACATTTTACTCGGATGGGAGTTGTCATAGACAAATTGATACTGGAGAGTTATGTACAGGTTATGCTGTGGTAAATGATGAGGACGTTATAGAAGCCGAACCTTTAGGACCACCACACTAGGCTCAAGTGGCGGAACTGGTGTCACTAAAGAAAGCGTGTGAAAATAACGGAAGGTAAATCTGCTAATATCTACACTGACTCTAGGTACGCCATCGAGGTAGTACACGATTTCAGTGCCTTATGGCGTCTGAGAAAATTTATGACAGCAGCAGGCACACCAATTGCACATTCCAAACATATAAAAGGACTACTAACAGCAATCCAATTGCCAAAGGCAGTGGCAGTAATTAAGTGTAAAGCCCATACATGTGAGGATGATCCGGTGTCACTGGGCAACAACAGGGAAGACAAAGCTGCAAAATGGGCAGCAGGGTTAAAAATTAATGTACCAACTGAACAAATCATGACTTTTCAAACAATTGACATGCTGAAATTAATTGAGATGCAAAATGTGTGTTCAATCCAAGAAAAGTCAGTCTGGAGGTCCAAGAGATGTGGGCAAGAGTCCTCTGGACTCTGGAGAGACGGACAAGGTAAGCCAGTGGCTCCCATACTGGTGCACATCGGGTTTTTCTTCTCAAGCGGAAAAGAGAGCAATGTCCTGCCTGACCTGCTTGAGAAAAAACATAGGGAAAATGATCCCTACCGAACCATCCCACATTCCTCCGACTGACTGACCTTTCCAGGTAATACAAATTGATTTCATCCAATTACCACTCTGCAGGAATCTCAAGTATGTATTAGTGTGCACTGATGTGTTTTCCAATTGGGTTGAGGCATACCCAGCTGCCACTGATACTGCTGCATTTACTGCCAAGAAAATTGTTCAGGAATTTGTATGCAGATACGGTATCCCTAAAATTATTGAGAGTGATAGGGGTACTCATTTCACAGGTGATGTTTTTCAAAACATGTGTAAACTGATGGATATCAATAGTCGACTTCACACCCCCTACCGACCGCAAGCCAGTGCCAAGGTAGAGAGGATGAATGGGACTATTAAAAATAAACTAAGTAAAATCAAAAATCATGGCAGAGACTGGACTAGGATGGCCAGAAGCATTACCGTTGGTCCTACATAGCATAAGGACCACTCCTAGACCCCCTCTAAATCTGTCCTCCTTTGTAATACTGTTTGGTAGACAACCTCTTTTGATTATAAGTCCGCAGGAAGATTTGAAGGGTAACAATGAGGTAACTGTAAGGTATCTTATAACAATGAGTAAACAATTAAAACAGCAACAGCCGAAAATGAAATTGTTGTCCCGTGATATGCCTGAAACAAACTGTCATGATGTTGAACCTGGAGAATATGTTATGATCAGAAATTTCTTGCCTTCAGGTTGTTTGACTTATCGTTGGGAAGGTCCATGTCAGGTGTTGCTGATGAGTACCACATCTTTGAAGGTGGCCGAGAGAGATACCTGGGTCCATTCCACTCACTGCAAGAAGGTCAACCAACCGGTGGAGAAACAAGGTGGAGACGAGGCTGATAACATGGACTTGTCGATCGCAAGCTTGTTCCAGGAGCGTTAAAAGGTTGCAGTGAGATATCTGAACTAAAGATATTTGCAGGTCCTTGCTACGGCAATGCTGTGTTCATTTTTGTATCCTCTTCCAGAGTTTCCATCATCCTGGTTTGTTAGGGGATCTCTGGTTTTTGTGACGGGGACCGATAGAGGAGATGGGAGCTAATGGCAGTGGAGTCAAGAGGAGGAGCGCTATGCCAATCAGGGGAGTGTTTGACCAATCTTAGTACTGTAATTGTTAAGAGATCTGCTATTTTGGATACTCGGGGACAGTGTGAAGGTCTATCGTCTGAGGATTATTGTATGTGTGAGTTCTGTGGGTTCGTAATTGATGAGAGATGCATCCAATGGTGTCAACCCAAGTATAATCATTATTGGGGTGGGCAAAATTTTAAACCAAACTGATTGTTGGGTGTGTTCTCACATACCCCAAGGACAGCATAATGTAGGATTAGTGCCAATCCCATTAAGTGTCTCTGAAATTATAGAATCACCAAGAGGACATGCATTAGATGGAACATTTCTTGATACCAAACCACCCCATTTTAAACTCCACCAGTACCAAGTAGATAAATCACTTTTCTGTTTAAAAATCACCAACTCCAATGAACCAGGAAGTTGGGAGGTGACTGGGAATAATCAGACGAAGACCTTCTCACTGAGAGCTGATCCCTATGAATTATGAACCTATGAATTATGAACTGTAACACAATTAGGTCGAGTGGAAGACACTTCCGGTATAAATATACACTGAGTCCCACCAAAGAAATGATTGGTAGGGTACCAGAAGGGTATTGTGCCAAGATATTACAACCTGAAACTTGTATGAGTCAAATGGGAGAACCTGAAGTAGGATCACTTGCCAGGGAAATGTGTACGATGATAATGATGTTTACTATTCCTTATGTTTTCCCCAATGATGTATATTTTATATGTGGAAGGAAAGCGTATGTGTCTCTCTCCGAGTTCCAAAGGTTTGTGTTACTTGGGAAGAGTAGTTCCTGAAGTTATTACCCTCACACATGGTGAAATTATTGGTATTCATAAAGACACACCATCACCATATCTTCACACACAGTATGAACACAGAGACAAAAGAAATATGATACCTGGTAATGTGCATAAAGCCACACAGTTAATTAGTGAGACAACTGGCTTTCAAGTTTTGGTAGCATTGGATCCCACCAGGATCGCTCGGGGTACACTAAATTTTAGATATATCCAAGATCTCGCTAAATTAATAGATAATATCACAGAGATGTATGATGACACATTCAGGTATACAGGTAGGGAGTTGCAAGTGTACAACAAAGAACTGGTGCAACACAGACTAGTGTTAAATTATTTAACAGCTGTCACTGAAGGGTATTGCATAACTTTGGCCACCCAATTTGGAGTAAAATGTTGCACTTACATTACAAACGATACCAGCGATCCCAAGGAGGTGATAGACCGGAAGATGGATGAAATTCTGCAGCTAAAATGGGAATTTCGAAAGAACCATAATGCTTCAGTGGCTGAAGTAGAGGAGAAGGTAGAGGAATGGGTTTCATGGTTGAACCCAGTGAAATGGTTCTCAGGTCTAGGAGAGTGGGTCCAGGAAATGATTGCGAGCATAAGTAAACTCCTGATCCTTATACTGGGTGTCATTATAGTAATTGGCATATGTGTCAGGTTTGTTCCTATTGTGTTGAAGTGTGGAAAATGTAAGGATAAGGTGAATCAAAGGAATGAAATCATGAAGGTGGTCAGTGGTAACAATATGAATGAGGTAAATGTAGAACTGCATTACAACCCTGAACTAGAAGGTACCTTCGTATAATGTATAAGATTTAGACATGCATAAAATGTATTATTAAAATGTTATTTTAAAACATCTCAAATAATGTAAGTCCGTATTCCCCCTCAAGACTTCCTTTATAAGATTGGTGCATCCCCACATCTTTCCCATGATCCCCCAAGATCCGCGGTGTGCGTATAGGGGTAGTTTTATGTCCCCTCCTAGAGACACATTATTGATGGATTAAGAACCACCTTGTGCCATCACATAATATAACATTAAATGATATGTCATATTGTAAGTCTAAATTAATTTTAAAATCAGAATATGATAGCATGTTGTTTGCTGTCAAAGGGTGGACTGTCGAAGCCAGATAATTGGCTGAGAAAGGATCAGTTTAAAATTAGATTGAGGCGACGCCATTTTGCGAAAGGCAATGAGATGCAATTTTGCGACTGGCCGCCAAGCACCATTTTAGTGAAACGCCATTATAAGTACATACGGTGATGCTATTATTTAGCATCGTGCGATTCCCATGCAATAGAAAGAAGTTAAAGGTCCTCACCATACAAATACAGACAGCCATTAAAACATATAAAATGACTATCCCTGCAAAACACGTACCATAGTGTACTCCACAAAACACATAGTCGCACAACGCTAACTAGCGTCTTTTCCCAATTCCCCAATACTTACACACTGCACACTTACATAAAAGGTTCCCTAGAATTAAAGTGTAATATTCAAGGTTTATGCAGTAATTATTAATGTTGTGTAATAAAGGTTATTTCATATCTAAGGTTTAGTACATGGTAAGCAGACTGTGTTTGGTGTTGTACTGATCCACTGTGTCTCCACAGATTTCCGGTATCATCGGTGAGAAGATCGCAACATGCATCTGCAAACTATGGACTATAGAGAGTTAAAACTTAGCTTAGATTAGCATGCAGAGGGAAAAGGACACAAAGGGATTAGCATGCAGAGGGAAAAAGGACACAAAGGGTTGTTAGAGGCTGTTTGTGTCCATTCGAATTGACCTATGAACTATCCTGTAACAGAAGCACCTTTAAGAAGAACGAATGGAATCATGCCAAACTTGTCTATTGTATTGCCTATCCCTGTGAAGAGTATATATGTGCGCTCTCTGACCTCAGTGGAGAGTCTCCTTGCTGTGCTGTTGACGGAGGTTTCTAATGCTGATGCCGGTATCTGGGACCAGAGCACGTGCATATATAACAACTGTACCTTGGGTCTGTATGATTTATTTGCGACAATTGTCTTTAGATCACAGCATGTAACCATCTGTTTTTTATATTGAATAATAACTTTTTGTGCTTTGGAACCTCATTCAAAGTCTGAAAGCATTTATTTACTGTGCGACTCATTACACAAAATAGCGACAATTTTAGAAGGTATAGACAGGATTGCATAGAGGTTTTAATCAGGTATCAATACTAAGGCTGGGTACACACGTAAAGATTTTCTGTCCAACCATCCAACTAATTGATTGGTTGGAATGAAAATCTGGTAAGGTATGAGAGCAAATGACAATGAGCAATTTGCTCCCAAATGCCGGAAAATGGACACAAACTGTTGTTTGAGCAAATTGTTTAGATCAGGCTTTCCCAACCACGGTCCTCAAGGCACACTAACAGTCCAGGGTTTAAGGATAGCCAAAGTTGAGCACAGGTGACTTAATTAGTACCTTAGTTATTTTGATTTAACCATCTGTGCTTAAGCATGGATATCACTAAAACCAGGACTGTTAGTGTGCCTTGAGGACCGAGTTTGGGAATCACTGGTTTAGAGCAAAAATTTAACAAACTTGTCTGACGACCATTTTCATCTGTTTTCTGGCATTTAGGAGCAAATTGCTGTTCATCATTTACTCCCATACATTACCAGATTCATTTCAACCAATCAACTAGTTGGATGGTTGGACAGAAAATCTTTACATGTGTAACTAGCCTAAGTGTTAGCCACAGGTCGGTTTAGTCTGGTCTGAGATTGTCCCAAGTAGATTTTAGAGGAGTACGCAAGTGGGGTGTCTTTGGATAGGTTAGAGCACACAGTTATCATTACTGTTTCTAGGCTTGTCATCAGCTTAGGTGGGCATGTAATCAGCCACCTCTGTTTGTGTTTTAAAAAATAATGTTTTTATAGGTCAGATGGGGTCCACTTAACCAGTAACAAATTGGAACATTTTCTTAAGGATCTACAGTCATTTTTGTTTTTTAGTTTAGTTTGGAGATCATTTTATGGTAGCAGACTGTAGTTCTTTGAAACCAGTTTTGACAGAAAGCTCCCTAACCTATTTCTGGTGAAAAAGTGCTTGGGTAGCATTTCCCCTTTGAGAGCAGTGAGATTGTCACTACCATAGTGGAGGATCCAATCTCCATCTCAGCGAGGGACCAGTGCTAGGGCAAAAATGGGGGTTGGGCATGGAGTGCTGGTACTCAGGATCCCAGCAGTCAGAATCCAGATGCCGGCATCCTAACAGGGTTAGGATACCAACACCTGCTGGTATGTACCCTAACCCAACTCCTACCCCTAAACCTAACGCTTCCTCCCTGCAGCCTAAAGCTAACCCTTCCCCTAGTGCCTGACTTCTAACCCTATAACTAACACTCGCCCTAACCCCAATACTTACCATCAGCATGCCGGTGGTTGCGATGCTGGTGCCGGGATTATGACTAGTGTTGGGATTCTGGCGTACCTATTCTGAGCCTTGATTTCAACTACATCCCAAATAAGGGGGTTGGTACTGCCCAATCCTGTGTGTGTTGGGGCGGAATGCCACCGTATTTATTTAAGTATTGTTATTGAGCTGTGGCTAAGGCAGAACTGTTTTTTTCTGCCACCATACTTAATTATTCAGTTTAAATTTGATTAATACATGTCTGTCACCCCTTTTTTTCATACATATGTTTCTCAGTTGTTATTTCTATAGTGTTAGACTGAGTTAAGGTATTAGTTGAATAATAAAACACCCGAATGACTTAACACATTTCAAAGGCAATTTATGACACTTTAACACATATTTCATTGTTATTCAAAGATAGCCAGCAATGTGATTAATAATTTTGCATGAGAAGGGTAAGTGCTGCTGCACAACCTACCATTTAAGGCTGTGGTTAGTGAAATCACAGGTACTGATAAGCATTTCCCTCGTATTGCAGCTAATCCTTCACTCTGAGGATGTGCCTAACGGTCTACTAATTGTCAGTGTGTCCCTTGCTAGTTTATTATCACACTGCAACATTCTGAAATTGGTCAACACACAATCGAGACCATTGTTTAATTGATCGGTTATGTTCAGGGACTTCTGTGTCCATGTGTAATCAATAAGGCCATGATTTAATTGAAAAGCATTGTAATCATTACATACTGTATGTTATAGATGATAGTCAGCGATAATAATTATTAAAAATCATTCTCTACACAGTTTAAATCTTTATTAATGTGTAGTCAATAATACATTTCTGAATATTCTGCATATAATAATTTATTTAAACCTTATGTGCTTTTACACACAAGCAGTCTATCATGACTGTAAATTTGAGCTTGCAAGTAACTGTCAGACTCACACAATCAGAGGTGATTTACTGTATAACATTGTAGCATAATAATTCTCACTATTTACAATGTTATTTACTAATAGTCAATAATAATGGGTCTAGAAATTCTACACTGGCTCATTAGAAGGCTTACTGCTACATAACAAGCCATTAAGTGTTTATTGGACTCACAGATATATATACTGTACCACAACAAGCCATTAAGTGTTTATTGGACTCACAGATATATATATACTGTACACACACACACACACACATATATATATATATATATATACCAGAATTGACCCGGCACTCCATGGCTTTATATATATATATATATATATATATATATATATATGTATATATAAAATATATATATATATAAATATATACTGTGTGTCTATATATATGATAAATATACCATTCTCGGTTGTGCAGTTGCTCTCTGATATATGCACACCTTGGTGAACATTGTGAAGGTCGAGTGCCTTCAATCACCCAAGGCTTACATATATCAGACCTGCACACCCAAGAGTGGTATATTTAATGGCACCTGTTACAAAATAGTTCTACATGGAGATGATGTAGGGTTAAACAGATACAGGATAGGAGACTATAATAGGCTGTTTATTTTTAATTATTTTAATTAATAAACATTGAACTAGATAACAGTGTAAGTCAGAGATTCCCAAATGCTGTCCTCGAGGCTCACCAACAGTTTAGGCATTAGTGATATCCATGGTAGAGCACAAGTGGTTAAATCAATTGACTGAGGTACTAATTAAGTCACGTGTGCTCAACCATGGATATCTCTAAAACCTGAATTGTTGGGGAGCCTTGAGGACCACGTTTGGGAACATCTGTAAGTGAATAAAACAGTTGAACATTTAGAATAGGCTGTTTACAGTTGAACAGTAATGACTATTGACACTTTAAGAATGGAACAGTGAATTGTACTGGCAGGAAGTGCTAAATGCTTCTACAGAGTCGGGGCTGGCATGTCTACTCATTGTTTACTGTGCTGGATTCTGAAGTGACAGCTCAGGTAAGTCTTGATCAAGTTCTTTGGTGAGGACTTATGTCAGGTCCTTTGAATTATTTAGTAACATATCATTGGGCCTGATTCAGTAAGGATCACAACTGCGATTGCAATAGCGATTACGCATGCAGTCCCACTGTGATCATATGCTAATCTGTTGCGCTTCACAAGGACGCCCACTTTACCTTGCACACATTTGTAATGTTTAGCAAGACTGTGAAACCATCGGTACAAAAGAGTACCATCGTGGCCTCACACACACATTTGCACAAGCTCTGACCTTACTCAGGATTTGCTAACTTCACCACATGCTATGAGGCCTCAGGCTGCGTACGGCATCGCAGTGGATAATTTATGCACGCCCCTGTTCAAACAGTTCCCCGACCACACACCCCGTCACCACCCACAAACGCCACTTCCTGTCTATCACTCTGCAATGGGTCTGCATAGTCACTGAGATAGCAGTCCCGATCACAGTGGCCGGTTTGCAATGCGTACGCATGGGCAGAATGCAACAATTGTCCGAACGCGTGCCTAATCGCTGTTGCGATTGGTAGTGAATCAGGCCCTTTGACATTTCTTTAAATATTTGTTGGTGGTATCACTCTCAATATACCACACCATTTTATGGTGTAGTTGTCCCCCTTGCTGTGCATCATTGCAAATGATGGATAACTCCTCCCAGTTGTCCACCACATGGCTCTCTATTAGTTCATGCACCGCCCTAGCCATTAGCTGAGTGTCATACATGAGATAGTAGAGGAATTGGAACAGGCAGGCCCTATCTTCTGTAATGGGGACAATGGTGTGAGGCTTCGTCTCCCTATTAACATTCAAAAACTCAATTGTCATGTTCGGGAAAATGAAAAATACAAATACAAAGCAAGTGAAGTATTCAAATGGAAAAATCCTAGTGTTTAATCCTTAGCAGTGGTGACTCCAGAGGTGTGGCTGCAGCACAGTCCAGTATGCAAATAAGGGGAGCCACACCAACTGTCACCTCAAGTGCTGCCAAACATCACTGGTAGTTGGTGTGGCTCCCCTATTTGAATATTGGACTGCACGCAGCCCCACCTCTGAGCCCGCAACTTCACCCACAAACTTGGGACATGTTGCTTTGTCACCCAATCTCCTAGGTCGAATTTAAACATTTGACCACTTTTCACCCCCTTAAAGGGTCAAATTTCAAAAAGTCCCTGCTTAGTGGGTGCTTACATCGTGGATGGAATATACTCCCTGAAATTCATGTTTCTAGGTCATTGGGTTTGCGATGAGTGTTGATGAGTCAAGTCAGTCAGGACATTGCACAGGGGAAGGAAACATTGTAGCCCTTTTAACCACTTTTGGAGTAGAATTTTTGAAAAAACCCTGCTTGGTGGGTATATACGTCATGGAAGGCATATACTTCACAATTTTGATGTTTCTAGGTCCAGGGGTTTGGATTGGGCATTGATATAGCTGAAATTAGAAAATCCACAAGGAATATTGATATATGTAATATTGTCTGAGTATTTGGTGAGCTGTAGTTCACTGGTACGCCAAGCATTTTCCTGGCAAATCGGTCCATAAACTTTTGAGATGTAGTAGTCTGTGACTGTGATGGTGGTGACTTCCATTATCTGGCCATGATTTTGAACACACAAACATCTCATCAATGGCATGATGCATTTCAAAACATTGGGCATTTTGCAGGTCTCTCCAGTGTAAGCATTGGCAGTCACACAGTGTGACTTTGACATAAAAAATCCTATACAAGCCTAGTCTGCCAAATATCTCATTGAGGGTATCAGTAGGTGTGTTGGTGAGCAGAGAGTTTAGTTGGAATAGTACCTTTTGTGCTGCTGTATACTTTGCTATTTCTGATTGTATTGTCTTGTGCCTTTCCATACACTGTCTATTATATTCATCTAATTTTTTTTCAATGTCATTTTTGTCTGGTAATCTATCCTGAATTATTTGTGTGTGAGTGTTGGAATAGTGCTGTTATTTGTCATTTGTGTAGTGGAGGCTGGAATCTGAATGGAGGAGCATGGAACATCTTATTGGTGAGGAGTTGAAGGTGGTAGGGGTGCCCCGCATTAGTTGAGGAGGATGTAGAGGCTGAGAAGGAGGAGGAGGCAGAGGAAGAGGCAGCAGAGTGTGCCCAATGGAAGACAAAACCTATGACATGTGGTTTTCTTTTGATTAAAATTGTGCACTGGTACATGCTATTGTGCCAGTGTATGATAAAGTTGTAAGGTGTCAAACACCGTGCACATCACTGCCCCAGAACAAAACTTTATGGCAAGATGTCAGCGATGCTGTGAATGCTGTTGGAATGGTGAAATTGATTTTAATAGGCGGAGGAGCTGCATGCAGCAATAGGGACGACCACCACTCTGCGTAGGCAATGAAGAGGAGATGGGAAAAATTATACCATCAGAAATTTTGCCTGACGATCACACGTGGTGGTCACAGATCAGCAACCCGCTCAACCCCAGCCTGGTGAGGAACATATATTTTTAACAATTTTTTTGTTTTTTTGTATTTTGTTTTTGCAATAAATAATTATAATTGTAGCAATAAATTACATACATTGCCCACTGTAAAAATAATGTTCATTTTAGAATAATATTTGCCGTGTATTTTCTGCGGACCATGGTAGATTTTGATAAGTTTCAAATTGTTAGTCCAAACAAGTAATAATATTAATATCCAGGCTATAATGTGCATTCCACTTTTTTAGCTGCACTAAGCAGAACGAAGACACTATCCAAAAGACAACAACCAGTAGTAGATGGTGGGAAGTAGCTGGCAGGGCCATAACTATTTTGACGGAACTGTTGCTGCCCCATGGCCCCTTTATCCGGCTAGCGGGGAGTCTGGAATAGCACCCTGCAGCCTGCATCACTGCTGCAGTGCCACCAGAATAGTCATTTGGACACTCCAGAAATGCATAAATGTATAAATGAGGTGCAACCCATTTAAATATAGAACATTGGAAATACTTTTCCAGGCACATTCTAAAGCAGCACATCCACTAGCAGACCAAAAAACGACTGCACGATTACAATGTCGTTTCACAGTCTGTGTTGTGCCTATACTGAACGTTCAATCATTTCCCAAACATGGGCAATCTGTCGTTATCGGCAGATTGACCAGCATGTTCAGGCGATGATTGATGTCGGAAATGACCAGCGGGAGTGCGCATTGCTGGCAGTTTCCGACATTAATTTGCACGATTTGTGCCCGATTACTGAGTGATTGCAAGATTGCGATGTCGCTCATTAATGTCGCATAGTGGCGGATTCAATTAGCCGCAAAAAGCGCAATGTTTTCGCCTCATTCACGTGTTTTGACACAAAGTTTTCCCCTGCTTACTCAGTGTGCGCACCCGCTTTTCGACCTATGCAATTGTAAAACAGTCAAAAACGGAAATTGGCGAATGCAGAGAATAGCAAAACTGGCGAAAAGGTACATTTTTGGGGGGAAATCAGTCTGTGCCCCCAATAAAACCTAACTCACCAAGGGAATCGATATAGAAGTTTATTAATAACCCTATTAGAGTCAAAGGGCTGTTACATGCATATTTGGATAAGTGTGGAAAAATTACGGAAAGCATTTTTTTGGGGAAAAATAATTACTGTAATTAAATTGGGGGTACATTAAAATGGATACTAGTATATTTTGATGTCTATAAAGCGCAGATTTAAAAAAAAAATTAAAAATGCAACTGCTGCAGCCCCCTGCAATCCTAAAAACACCTGCCCCATCCATACAGCCTCCCAATATGCCTGTCCCAGTACTTTAGACCCATTTTCCAACACTTTTTACATTTTCACCACCAAAATTACATGTCTTTTTTGGGGTGAATTAAGATAATATTTAAAAACTTTTTTTGCCTAATTAGTCATTAGGGGGGGTTGTCCAAAGGGTTCTGAACCAAGTCCCCACATTTGTACCCCAAAATATGGATTTTGCACTTCTTTTCTCCTGCCTTTTGATGGAGAAACTTTTACGCCTGTTTTTGCCTATGGAGTTTTCGCCTAGGTGAAAATATCCTGGAATTGAATAGGGCGATACTTCAGAAACAGGCAAAAACCGCACATCTTATTGAATACGGGCCTAAGTATGGATGCCATGTCGGATTCACTTCAGGCGTTTCAAAAGATGCAGATTTAATTTAAAAGGGACTAAAGTATTAAATTTACTACAATAAACTCACAACTAAAAAAATTAGCTTGAGCCACCCATACCGCGCAGTGTACATGCACCAGAATTGCCACAGCTATTGATTTGTGGTTACAGGAAATTAATCAATCTATTAGGAAACAAAGCAAAGAGCTGCTAGGTTATCATAAAACATTACCTGTTCCCACAACATCCACAGCAAACAGCCAAAGCACCCCAAATTTCTCCCATAGGGCTGACTGGCAGAGGATGTAGGCATCATGATAAGATTCAGAATACACAGATACCACACTCATCATTTTTAGAATTACATTACATAACACCTGCACATTGAGGAAGTGGAAGTGATGCCTGTTGACAAATAATTACCCTCTCAAGGGCAGTGATCTCAGTGATCTCAAAATGCGAGCGCTCGCTCTGAATGAGGGCGGCCGCATCTATTTTGTGACCACCCACAGCTTTAGCAAGTGGCCAGGTTGATGGTCGCGATGGTCTAGACCATCGTGACCATCGGGGCTTGCGATGAGACCCTTGTGGTAGGGTCTCGTCTGCCGCAAACACCCCAGTGAGTTTTCGGCTCTATTAGAGCCGGAAGTTCACCACTGACATCTGAGTGATGTCAGTGGGGCTGCCCCCAAACGACAGGCATTCCTGGCAAGCCACCCCCCGCCCCGCCTACAAAACGGTGTGAGCTGTCAATCACCATCGACAGCCACCCCTTTTGTTGTAAGCCCCGGAGCGAGAGAATTTCTCTCTTGCTCCAGGGCTTGCGCTTGTGCAATGTGGCCACTGCGCATGTGCAGGGCCTCTACATTGACCCGCTTGCGAGCGCATCGGTGCTTGCGAGCGGGTCTGAATGAGACCCTCAGTACAATGAGCACAATCAAATGCTTCCAGGATATTAGGAAATTCTGAGAGCCCATACAATGCAACCTTGAGGTTGTGCCATTCTGACTCATTTATTTATTTATTTTATTATTTATTACCAGTAATTTATATAGCGCACACACATATTCCGCAGCGCTTTACAGAGAATATTTGGCCATTCACTTCAGTCACTGCCCCAGAGGAGCGTACAATCTATATTCCCTACCACATGCTCACACACATATACACACGAGGGTTAATTTTGTTGGGAGCCAAATAACCTGACTGTATATTTTTGGATTGGCTAAGAGGTCTCCGCTCTGCCAAGGTGCTAGTGGAATGCATCACCAGTTCTATGTGGATTTATACTTTGGAAATTCTGCAAGGACCTATATGCTGTTCACTGCTGTGTGTTCTGTGATTAGCTTCTACTGTATGGGATCCTGGAAATGCTTGGTTGGACCTAGGGACTATCACTGCTGTGTGATCTCATAGTTTCTACGTGTGGGGTCCTGGAAATGCGTGGTTGGACCTAGGGACTATCACTGCTGTGTGATCTCTGATAGTTTCTACATGTGGGATCCTGGAAACGACTGAGTGGACTTATATGCTATTCACTGCATGTATGATCAGTGACAGTTTCTACTGTGGGGACTGAGGGCCTAATTCAGAGCCGGACGCTATTTGCGCTCGCTCGTTCAGAAAAAGGGGCCGGATATTTAAATAGAGTGCTCGCTCTTTGTGGTCTGTTGACACCTCTATGTCTGAACGAGCAAACGAAACATGCGCTCGCTATTTTTTAAAAAACGTCCCCTGGCCGCTCGCATCATACGTCATCTCCGCTATTTATTAGATTAATCGAGTACATCGAAAGGCATCTGAACTGCTCGCAGTGCTTGTGGTAGCATTTTCCTACCGCAATCATGCGAGCAGTTCAGGCTAAAAGACAACCAAGTGACGTGGTTAATGACGCTGCTTTGTTAATTATGCACACCCTTAAAACGCCCGTTTTGACCGTTTGGCACGCCTGCGTTCGGATCTCCACTCCACGTTTTCAAGCACCTTCCCCTGTTACCACCCACAAACGCCTCATTCTGTCACTCAAATTAGCAGGCATTCGCTATTTTGCGAGCACACAATTTCCGACCGCAATGACTGGTTTGCGCATGCATATTACAACCCATACGCATGCGCAGTTGTGCGAACATCGCTCGGAGCTCTGAATCAGGCCCTGAGGGTCTTTAGCTATTTCGTGGAATTGTTCTGGGACGTTATACTCTACTGGGACTGCCTCTGTCTGAACTGCTACCTGTTTATTGCCTGTTCACTGTATTTACCGCTTGTCCATACATATTATCTGTTGCTGTGGAAAAATAAACCATCACGTTGGTTTCATCTGCTTGGTGTCTGGGTGATTGAGAGAACACTGTATCCTCACATTTGATGGCTCGGTAAGTATATACATACATGTCTGTGTAATACTTAACAACATAAAGCTCATAGACTAAAAGGAGAATGTGGCCATAAAATGTAGGACACACAATAAGTTATGCAGCAGAAGCACTGCATAGTTACAGCCAGACAAAGGTTCTAAATCATCTCTCACCTGCTTAGAGACATTCAAGAGGTTTTGTATGATTGAACTGAAACGTTTGAACCACATACTGATCAGGTAGGCAAACATCTTTGGCCAAAAATGTACTAATTTTTTTTTAATTGTTGGAGTTTATTATAAATATTTCATAATAAATATTGATATGATAATTATATGATATGATAAATATATATGATAAATATCAGAATTCTTAGTGCTTAGAGAACAGTATGCACCTGCATTTTCCTTTTTTCTGCATTAGAACCACAGGTCTCAGTATGGGAGCACCTCTTATTATGGTTAAGATTAGGATGTGCAGCCCAGCCTCACCTTTTTAGATTTATAAATATGTCTGGAAAATACTGTATTTTATGTGGGTCCTGGATCATTTAATCTTTCTAAGCCCTCCACCTTCACTGCTCGAGAGAGTGAGGAGCCCACTCAAAAAAAGCTCATAGGCATTCAGTGATATAGCCATTACTGTACAGACACACAGAAGGGAAATGGGCTTTGGTCAGGTTTATATATGGTTTGCATGAATCTTAAGCTACATTTGTGTGCAATTAGGCATCAGATGTGTAATCTCATCAATCTCGCTGGTCTGTATTTTGTTAGGTGAGTTATTCTAGGGAGTTTCTGTCGAGAACTCGCTAAATATTGCCTCTGGTGAGTGATATATTTAACTATAGAACCTTCTGGAGGGCGTGTTGAACTTGTGACATGGCAATGTTTGGGATACTATTCCAGCCAGTTTGCCTGTAGTCATTTTCTATTACATACAGTTATACCCCTTTTACACCTAAATTCCGGGTCTGACCCGGAGTTGGAACAGGGTTCCAATTCGGATCAGACCCGGATTTTATCCGGCACCGACCCAGGACTTCCCCAAGTCAGCGCCATTCACACCGGAGTCGGGTCTGCATAGACCCGGCTTTTCTGGCATTGAAGTGGACGCTTGGAGATGACATCATCTCCAAGCGCCACTGAAGCCGGACCAATCGGCCGGCATGCGGCACGCTCCAGGTCATCGTGACCCGGAGCACGCCGTTCAGATTGCAGGGTTTCATGGGTTGCTTCCGTATTAAACCCTGCAAGTTACCTGGGTTGGATTGCCGGGTCACTCAACGCGGCGATCCAACACTCTCCCCTTTTACACCAAGGAGCTAAACCCTGGTTTTAGCTCCGTTGTAAAAGGGGTATGACTTGAAACTCTCAGGAAATTCGTCAGAATAATGCCAGTTTTGCAAACTCAAATTACAATTACCCTTAAATTTAAATTACATATAGCACCTTTATCAATGCTATACTGACTGTTGTCATGAATCTAATACCAATTAATAATAAAAGAACAAAACTGATTTTCCAGTTATAGTTATTCTGGGTAGTTGGAAGAGTAAATCAATAGGACCTGTTCTAGCTATTATGATAGCAGCAACCATGGCCATTGTTTTTCAAAGCAATATTAATTTAATTTATTGACATGTATCCAGTCTGGAGGTGTCAACCTAAGGTTTTCACTGTGCAGAACATAGGGTGTGACGTTCTAAAAGTGAGATGCAGTGTTCATTTATAGTCTCCACAGTATAGTCGGCAGTCTAAAAAGAAGTACAGAAAATATTATCATACAGTAACATCAACGACAGAAATTGGTAACATTTTCTGAAAACATTCTGTGCCTCTGCCTATTGTGTGGCACTGTGTGTAGTTGTGTGTCTAACATTTGACATGAGCAGAATTACCCTGACACTTTTGAGCACATTCACTTCTCAAAGTGTCAGCCATGTTGCTAGAGATCCTCCATTCTCATGGCTTGCTGAGAACATTTGAGCAGTAACAAATTAAAGCATGATATATTAGACTCAGGAGGGAGGCTGGAGCTCACCAGGTTGAAATGACACTAAGCTCAGTCCAGTGTGATGTTGCAAAGTATTTCTAAATTATGTTATTATTTTAATTAAGAGGTAGATGGCGGTTTATAAAACAGAGGCAGTGATCAGTGTGAATATAATGGAGTAAAAGAAGATTTCAGCAGGGGACAATAGAATAACAAGTAAGCAAACAGAATATAAAACAAATTGGTTTAACAGACTGTGTCTTGCTTGATGCAAAATATAATTAATGTTATTCACATGGACATTGGAAGGAACTGTTTAGCTTTGTCTATTTTCAACAGTGTATCCTATACAGACATGGATACAATTTATTTTTATTAACCCTATTGGAGTTAAACAGGATGAAAAGTTTACCTGGAAAGAAAGTAAAAGAGAATTATGAAATTTTTTTATGTCTGACTAACGGAGTTGCCTAACGGGTAATAAGCAGTTAGCAGCAAAGTGTATATAACTCCAATATGCATGTGCAATCGTATAGTTTGGTGCATGTAGAAATAGGAATAATTTGTAAATAGGATGAGGATCTGACACTCAGGAGCTGATTCAGACCCAAACGCTAAGCTGCACTCTCACGCATCCAAAAGGGGCCGGGTATGCAAATGCCACGATCGCACTGTCTGGTGGAAGGACGCCCTCTATGCCTTAGAGAGCGACGGCAGAGCGAACGCACGCCAGTATAAAGACGCCCACCTTTCTCTCTTAGGACACGTCATCTCCAGGAAGTGTGTGATTAATCGGTGACATCGAGAGCCATCAGAGCTGCACGCAGTGCTTGAGGTAGACCCTACTCCACTGCAAGCACTGCGATCAGTGCTGTCTAAAATACAACCAAGTGACGTGTACAATGACGCCTCTTTGCTAATTATGCACACCCCTAAAACACCATTTAGACGCCCAGACACGCCTGCGTTCGCACATCCACTCCACCGTTCACAAGCACCTTCCCCTGTTACCACTCACAAACGGCACTATATGTCACTCAAATTAGCGTCCGGTCTGTGTACTACGAGCGCACAATTCCTGAGCGCAGTGAGTGACTCGCACATGCTGGCGCATTCTCATGCACAAACATGCGATAATCGCCCATAGCGTGCGTTCGTGGCTTAGCGTCTGGGTCTGAATCAGGCCCTCTGTCCCTACAAATCTTAGGTTACATCAAAGATGTATCTCCAAGGGCACTCTAAGATCTAGAGGCCTATTTAATAAACAAAACTATGGTTTTTCCCATGCATTATAGCTGGAGTAAGCCATAGTTATGTTTCCTCTCTATTTAGTCACATGAAAAGTGCTGAGAAATCATTGATTTTATGCCTTTTCATTTCTTCTGTCACATTCCTGCAGCCTCCATTGCATATAATGCAGGCTGTGCAGGAATGGTATTTATATAGATGAAACAGCCTCCCACACAGAGCCGTAACTAATCTTTTTGGTGCCCTGTGCCAGAGAGAGCATTGGTGCCTCCCCCCATTTTTTAACTAGAGACATAAGATAGTGCACCTGAAAAAGGGCCATTACTTCATGGAGAAGGGCCAGGGAAGATATAGGGGAGGTCAGGAGATGCTGGGTATAAAAGAAGAGGAAGCTACAAGTGAGAATGATAATAAACAGGAAAATGTACAGGCCCAAACAGCACCCCCTACCCTTCCTTCAGAGGTCACACTACCCTAGTAACAGACCTGCTCCCACATGTAACTGAAAACACGTTAAGTCCTGCCCCTCTTACAAGTGATGTTTGCCGGAAGACTTGCTCCATCTCATAGGATCAGCTGTTTGTTCTCAGGCACTCCCGCATCATGTGCCCAGCCACCGGCGTCAGCGTGTGCTCCAGAAGCACGGCGCCTCCACTGACCCGGGCTGTTCGAATTCACAAAGTAATACTGAGGACAACTGTACCGGGAAGTTCCCAGGATGGGGTTAAGTTGTGAGACAGTAACGAGTGCAGGATTGGAAGCACGGATTCACCCTTTCCTGTTTTTTTCCCCACCACAGCGCACTGTCACGCCACATAAGTTACCTCAGATCTGAGGGCCTGATTCAGACCTGCTCGCTAGGTTGCGTTTGCACGCAGACGCCAGCTGCCAAAGTATGCAAACCCTGCGATCGCGGTATGTATTTAGATGCCCACTTTCTCTAGTAGAACACATCATTACCAGGAAGTGTATTAAACAATCGGTAACATCAGACCCATACGCAGCACTTGTGGCTGAGCATACTCTACCGCAAGCACTGCTAGTGCTACTGTATGTAATCGGTCATGTGACGTGTATGCTGATGCTGTGTCTTAATTATGCACGCCCCTGAAATGGTGTTCAAATGCATAGGCACGCCTGCGTTCGCACGACCACACCCCTGTTTCCATCGACCACCCCCTGTCACCACCCACAAATGGCACGACCTCTCACTCGTCCAAATCTTCCCGCCGTATTTCTGCCTTCCTATTGTTGAACTCATAAGCATACATTCCTCACAAAACAAAGAGAAGGAAGAGCTACGACGAGATTTTTCTTTGTGGCACAATAAATTGCGGCTCAGTCACAGCTACTTATCTACTCTGTGAATCTGCTACTTCCTGTGTCTTGTCTGTTCTTTGTTGTGGTTGTCACTGTAATACATAGGTGTATCTATAATGGGTGCAGGGTGTGCAGTGCATATGGGCAACTGGGTCCATTCATAATGACGACACCACAATGTTGAAAGTAATGATGTTGACATTGTTGAAATATAGTCATTTAACACGTTGGCATCTGCAGAATGTCACCATGTTCACAATGTTGACATGTGAAATGTCGATATCCTGCATTGACCGGTAGAGGAGGGTTAGTGTTAGGCTGTGGGAGGGATGTTCAGGGTTAGGCATTATGTATTGGTAATACTCACTGCCGGAAGTCATCAGGATGTCACCTCATGACCAAGAAGACACAGCTGGAGCCACCGTACCAGGAAAGTCACCACTAGACCACTAGGGACATTTTGTCGCCATTATAATCATGTTGACATTACATCAGTGTCAACATGATGAATGTCGATGTGATCCATGTAGACATGCCAAACACATCTCACATGTTCTCATGCACTATCTTCAACATTCAGCAATCACATACTGTGAGCTTAAGTGGTCTATCACTTCATACTTCGCTTCTGGAGCATGGTAAATGAATAATTTACCAGCCCTGTAGAAATATATAAAAGACAATTTCCGATCAAAGACATGGGACCACAGCAGATTTTTCCAATAAGGGCTGCCCCTACATACATCCTGGGCAATGGTGGCTTCAGAGGTGGGGCTGAACAGGGTCATCACACCAACTGTCAGTGAGTCCTGGCTGGTAATGTTTGGCAGCGTTTGGAAGAGCAGTTGGTGTGGCTTCCCTATTTGAATTTTGGACAGTGCTGCAGCCCCACTTCTGGAGCCGCCACTGATGCTTGGTGTATATAATATAAACAAACACAGAATTTGGAAACCGCACTGAAAGGAATGGCTATAATGTTATTAACTATAATGTATCTCCAAAATGACCTATTCTAGGAACAGTATATACATATATATATACCTATTATACAATCAATATTCCCAACAAATGATCATAAGACCTTGGTCAAAAAAGATCTATATGTTGGTTAGTTCCTGGTGCTCCCCAGAGTCAATATATAACATATATTTGAGAAAGAAGAAAAAAGGACTCTTTATGGGGGCACACAATAGGTACCGAGATATGGCTGATATAGCTTGTTAAAAATTAACCTTTAATAAATATATTTAAAAGAGCAATAATCAAAATTTAGGACAAACTGATATACATACAACAAAAAACATATAATTGACTGGAGACTGTTGTCTCTCAGTATGGACAAACAAATATACATACAACAAGAAAACTCTATAATATGCTGGAGACTATTGTCTCACAGTACAAAGAAATCTATAAGGATACATTCCTTCTGGATGGAGACTGTGAGCAAGCCTGATAACGGCGAAACACGCGTCTTACTTCCGGGTCACGTGGTGCGCACACGTGATGCCGGCGTCTACCCCAGGCACAGCGGCATGCACTCATGCTAGTGAAATTACCACTGACCATACCTACTGATGCTCGCTGATCAGGTAAGTGGCGCATACCCCCTGCACTGCCTGGCGCATCAGGGCAGACGGCCACGAATCCTATCAGCCTATTATCTTGACATCTGACTGCAGTCAATGTAAATATATTAGAGACTATCCAATGTCATACATGTGTTCCTTATGTACAACTCTGCATATGTTATATGTTAAGAGCTAATATGTTATCAGGCACTAAGTATGATTTATGTGTTACATGAATCACTCATTGACTTGCTGGCTGATCGCTTATATACTGATGGTTAGGTTACATGAATAATAATATTGGTATTATCTCATTATCTTTTTGTGGCTAATTATCAGAGTGCATGCAGGCATTGATATTGCGATACAGATGAATTGTATTTATCATTTTTCATGCCTGGTCTGTGTTTAACTGGAGTTACATTATATTGCTGGTTCAGCATATTATCTATTTAATTGACTGACTTTATTATCTCGCCTGGCTTTTTTAACATCCAGAAGGAATGTATCCTTATAGATTTCTTTGTACTGTGAGACAATAGTCTCCAGCATATTATAGAGTTTTCTTGTTGTATGTATATTTGTTTGTCCATACTGAGAGACAACAGTCTCCAGTCAATTATATGTTTTTTGTTGTATGTATATCAGTTTGTCCTAAATTTTGATTATTGCTCTTTTAAATATATTTATTAAAGGTTAATTTTTAACAAGCTATATCAGCCATATCTCGGTACCTATTGTGTGCCCCCATAAAGAGTCCTTTTTTCTTCTTTCTCAAATATATGTAGATAATATAAGCAAGTGACCCCTAAAAACAGCTGTTTTCTAGGAATTCCCCACAATTTTTTTTTATAATTATGCTCCTATACAGATGTGTCCTCATGAATTGCTGCAGTCACGCCAAACAGCCTTTTCAGGGCTCCAGGTCCTGTGCGCCTTGGCTGGACGCCCTCTATGCCTTAGAGAGTGACGGCAGTGAGCGCACGCCGGAGTATAAAGATGCCCACCTTTTTTGCATAGCACACGTCATTTCCAGGAAGTGTGTGATTAATCGGTGACATCGAGAGACATCGGAGCTGCACGCAGCGCTTAGGGTAGACCCTACTCCACCGCAAGCACTGCAATCAGTGCTGTCTAAAATACAACCAAGTGAAGTGTATAATGACGCCTCTGTGCTAATTATGGACACCCCTAAAACACCATTTAGACGCCCAGACACGCCTGCGTTCGCATATCCACTCCCCCGTTCACAAGCACCTTCCCCTGTTACCCCCCACAAACGGCACTATCTGTCACTCAAAGTAGCGTCCAGTCTGTGTACTACGAGCGGACAGATCCTGGCTGAAGTGACTGGTTCGCGCATGCGTACTTAGACGCATGCGCAAATGTGTGATAATTGCCCATAGCGTGCGTTCGCACCTTAGTGAACGGGTCTGAATCAGGCTGACAGTTACAGTCACATACAGACATACACGTTTTGTATAGCAAATGAATTAGTGCAGTCTTATGAAGGGGTTTGTTGCATCAGTCTGTGACTAAGACCCATTTTCAGGTGAAAGAGATGTGCAAAAGATGCTCGTGCAAGCTGACTCACACGGTACCTAGCGGCTCACTCACACCAGGCATCTCGTGGGGGTATATTTACTAAAGGTTGATTTTAATCTATTTTAATTGATATTTACACAGCACCTGGCAATAATCCTTTCTTAATTTATTCTACAATTTGACAATATTAGTTCTTACTTCTCTTTTCTTTCAAGCATTGGGATACATAAAACTGAATGTGTTCCATCAGAATTTTCTGTATGGTCATTTGACATGACATAATAGAGAATTAAGAACTAATATTGTAAAACTGTAGAATAAATGAAGAAAGGATTGGACATTTCTCCCCGCCCACCCCCAAAAAAGAAAATACAGAATATACAGGGAAACTGGCATTAATTACACTCTATATAGTATGTTGATCCAGAAATTTGTTGCATTTATAAAGGATAATAATAGTAAAATGAAAGTTAAAGAAATACATATTTATTTTACTTAGGAAAATACTGTAGCTTGCAAATCAGCAATTCAGTCACAATAATGCAGAATTTCCCACAACAGGTAGCAGAGCCTTTGTCTCTCTGTACACATTGACAACCTCTGTCAGCTAAATGATCTTGAAAGATGAGGGGTTTCCCTTTAATGTCAAGGAGGCGCGGCAGTAATCAGACAGACCTTTAGGATAATGGCTGAACTAATACATTACAAATGACAGGACTGAGATAGAGCCAGGGCTGATTAGTAAATTGTCACTTTGTGTCCTCCCACACAGACATCTCTCAGTGCGCTTTGCAGCCTTGAGTTCAGGAACTTGCATCACAAGCTCACTGACTCCCCTTTCTCCATACCTGCTTAGGCTGTTTAGGTTGTTTTCTTCTGCAGTTTCCGCCCACATGCATTAAATTGCTAAGTTCCCTACACAGCGTGTGTCTTCCAGTGTATGTGTGTATGTGTGTACTTGTGTATGTAGTGGCGGTGGTGAAGAGGGACAATGACATGGAACACAACTCTCCTAATAATCAGTTTATTGATACAATATTATACTAATTATAATAATATACAGAAATTACAACAAAATATAATGTGATAACATACAATAAAACTACTGACACACTGTTATTCATCTGCCTTCTGTACAAAGGGCCTGATTCAGTGGCGCTCGCTATTCACGTGTGCTCATTCTGAATCAGGGCGTCCCTATTATTTTTAATTCTGGCCTCCAGGCCGCTCGCACAGCTTTGGGTGACCACCCACAGCTTGTGCGAGCGACCTGGCGATGGTCGCGATTATCGCGACCATCAGCATTGCGAGGAGACCCTTGTAGTAGGGTCTCAGCACTCGCAATACCAAGTGGACTTCCAGGTCTAATAGAGCCAGAAGTCCACTACTGACATCACGAGTGATGTCAGTAGGCCCACCCACAAACGGCAGGCGTTCTTTCGGGAACGCCTCCATTTGTTCATCCACCCTCCCTACCTGCCTACAAAACGGGGCAAGCTGTCGATCAACATCGACAGCCGCCCCGTTTTGCTGCGAGCTCCAGAGCAAGTGAAGGTCTCACTCGCTCCGGGGCCTGCGCATGCCGCGCGTGCGTACTGGGCCACCATCGACCCGCTTGTGAGCGCTATGCCCTCACCAGCGGGTCTGAATCAGGCCCAAAGTCCAGTTTTCATGTCCGCCACTAATATATCCTAATATAATATTGTGTTCTTTCTTTGTCATTTATACTCAAATAAGTATGATTAAAGTTCCTATGAAACACATGATAAAGTGTCACAGGAATCCCGAAATTCTTCATATCATCTTCTAAACAGGTAACCCTGCTTTTATTATGTATCTGGCTTGCAAGCACTTGTCACCTTATTTTACTAAAGCCATTAGAATTTTTTAAACTACTACACTGCTAAGTGCCCTCTATGTGTCTCATACACACTGTGCTGGCCATTTTGTTGGAGATCAATATAAATAAACCATAATTCAGTTGCGTCACAAGGGGGGTGCGGGCCGCACCCTGGTGTAACCCGCTGAGGGGTGACACCAAAGTGCCGTCCAGTGGCTTCACAAGGGGCAGGGAGTGCAGACCGCACCCGGGTGTCACCTGCCGAGGGGTGACACCAAAGTGCCGACTCCTCAGTGACAGGAATCGTGTTCTGCACTGTAGCATTACGTGCAGCACTCGGCTCCTGACACGGCGAGAGAGCCGGCACAGCATACAGGCTGGTCCCCGGGAGCAGTCCGCATCTCCGGAGCCCAGAGTGACTAAAATGGGGGTTTGAGCTGTGAGGTCATGCCAACCACCCGCGAGGCCATGTCCCCTTTTTACTGGTGTGCAGCTTCGATGCACGCACTACTATCCTCTCCGGGGCCTGCACCAGATCTTAGCAGGTTGAGTGACACCACTGCCAGAATATATATTTTACTTGTTCTTTCATTATATGTGGACTAGCTCTATCTAATCAAAACTAAACTTGAGGTTGACTAAGCAGACAAACACAGCAAATGTTTATTTTCTAGACTGTTGTGAAGTAAATGGAAGTAAAGTTGATCGCTTATACTTGGCCTGGCAACAGAGAAATAACAGCTAAAAATAAGTCATGGCTGTCCAAGTCCACCCAGCATAACAGCAGAGCCCAGAAGTGGTAATCTGAGCCATATATCTGGTTCCTATAACCGACCTCTTTAATATGCCTTCTACTGATTATCCATCATATTTAATCCTAATTACTAGGTGAAGAAAAAAAAACAATGTTTCTTTGAAGCAAGTACAAATAATATGTTTACAAATAACATGCACATTTTTTGATCAAATATAAGCTACTTATAAATTATTTAAATATGGAAATATCCTGTATAATAGGCCTGGTCTTTGCAGTTGCTTTATGCCATCAACTTTTTTTCTTCTGCCATGGTCTGGTTAGCTTTACTTGAATCAGTTGTGTTTGCCTGTTGGTAACTCTTACCATAATATGCTGTATGAATCTTTAAATAGTGGTGATGCTACGTTCAGCTATGGCCTACCAGGGAATACTATTCAATTTCTTAGTGCATGTAGTAAGGGTTCACTGACATTTACTTGATTGCTTCTGGCAATCTTCAGGCTATGAATATCTTGGCAGGAGCATGTCTGGACTGTGCAATTTAAGATTGGGGCAGCCAGGCTTCATGTTTCTCAAGGCTTCTGCACTTTCAACCTTTTAGACATTCTAAGAATTTCTTTTTAGTGGGAACAAATATAAACAGTCAATAACACCTCTGCCAATTAAGAGTAAAATAGGGCTAGGCACATGTTTTGTCTCCTCTTAGGAAAGTGTTTATTAATTACAGGACTTACCAGGATATTATGACCCTTCCCATCACTGCCTAATGCTCAGGCCTTTTTCCAACTTCACAAATTGTTTTAGCAAAACTCCATTTATAGTCCAATCTGTAAATGTACATTTGCTTTTATATACAGTTCATATTAATAAAGGTACAGCTTTCATTGACTCTCTGTCAATTTCACAGCATGCATATATTTAGTTATTTCAGAAGTGAGAAGTACCACCTAGGGACAGCCTCAAGGTAGGGGCAGCACAGCTTATTACTGCAGCACAGGGCTGTCTCCCCTCTGGTGACCCCTGCATATGACATGCTGCAGAAGACATTTTCCTCTGGACTATGGGCTGCACTGAGTGGTTAAAACCCAGAAGTACACTGAGTATAAGTTAGGGCAGCTAAGTGTGGGCAAATCGAGGTCCTATACCTACTGTATAGCAGTGAGAGCTGCAGTACGAAGGGGAAAGAGACTAAACATTGGAAGATGTGTGTGACATTATTACAGTCAAGCTGAGGAGAAGTGAGTGAGGCAATAAAGAAGAGTCTGGGGGAGTCGTGTCACAATGATATCTATAACCACTAGAGGGGTGGGGTAATGCCTGAATGGATCTATTGCCACTGTTACAGTGGGGACATATGGACACAAACAGATAAACACAAATACACACACTCATATATATATATATATATATATATATATGGCAGAATCACCAGAGATGGCGCTGGTGAGCAGCAGATTCTGTGTGTGGCAGGAGAGATCCGCCCACACAGAGTCCAAAAAGCATTGTGGGAAGATGTGTAATGCCTGCCATAGGACCAGAGCCCAGGTGAGACTGCTGGTGGACACAGTCAGACAGTCCAGGTGGGGCTGCAGTGTGAGTGAAGCAGACCAGGTGGTCAGGATCATACCTGCAAGGAGGCAGGGAGATCCATATATCTCTGATACTGTCCTTGTGAGAGGTGGCAGCCAGCAAGCTAAGGAAGCTATACCAGGCCAGGAGGCCAGCGTCCAGTCCTGCATGTGGCAGGAAGGACTGCCAATCTCAGAGACTGTGAGAGACTTTCATGCAGATTAGCTGCTTCTATAGAGAGGGTTCAAGAAGTGAGCTAGTGCCCTCAGAGAGGGCTGGGTTGTTTATTATTTTCTATTTCTGTTTACTGGTTTCCATGCTGGAAGTAAAGCACCATTTTCATAAATTTTTACTGGAACGCAATGCGTGGCCCCTAATTCTGCACCTAATCACAGCACCACTGACCGTAATCTATCGAGCTTTTTACCCCAACAACATTACAATATATATATATATATATTTATTTACACAATATGGATGGCACTCCCAGTCACTGCCAAGAAAGAAGGGTGCCCTCCGTGGATAGCTAAATGTAGCAACCAGATATGTTTTCTGTGTCAGCGGCACTCCAAATTATAGTCACAATAGGCAGGAATTCATTCAACGTTTCGATGCTTTAATGCATCGTTTTCAAGATACAGAAAACAAGTAAAACAGAATACTTACATACCCTTCACCACACCACGTGAAATGCCGCGGCATCTGGGTCCAGCATGAAACGCCCACTGATGACATCACAGGCGCGACCCATTTCCATGGCAGCATAAGTGAAACTAAAAACAAGAATTGGACATAGAAGCATGTAACTGCAAATACAGATATGAATGCATAATAGTCAATATGTTATCATAAATATATTGTAACACAATAAAGTTATCTAAAGAAACTGCCGTCGAACCAGCTCATCTATATCATAAACATAGGTATCCATAATCTGGACATAATTGTCAACTATGTATAATTAATAAAACATCACAGCAATACATGAACCATGTGTCACATTGGTACCAGACAGGGACCCGAACAGTGTCCGCTGTCACAGTATCGACCAAATGTATCACACATCAATCCAAAAATGAGAATGAAAAAATATATATTCGAAAAAAAATATTTTAAAGAGCATTTCTCTAAGCATATAAATACACTATCGGCGACTACCCAGCAATAAATATTACCAAAAGAGATCATTGAGAGAAACACATTAAAAAGTTACAGTGAGAATAAGCGACGCGGACAGACGTCCGTAGTCACAACATCCTAACCGTGACAAACATCCATTACTGGGATTTAAACAACTACCTACCAAACATACAGCTGGACCAAAGGGACCAAATATCACTGTATGAACGTTATCAACAAAAAAAGAAAAAAAATCACTACAAAAAAAGAGAAAATCTCTACAGAAAACAATGCAGGCCTAAATTCTCATTGAGCCCCTTAGGGTGTATTGTCCCCAATCTATGGATCCAGCGAGACTCGCACTGGAGCAATTTTTGGGATCTGTTGCCACCTCATGACCAAACTGGTACATGGTCAATGATTATATACCTGAGTGTGGCTAAATTATGGTGTGCTTCAGAAAAATGTCTGGCCACTGGTAGTTTACTTGCGCCAGATTTAATGACCACCCTAATGGCAGACCGGTGCAAGGCCATCCACTCACGTAATGTGCGGTCCGTCTTACCGATATAGCTCAGACCACAGGGGAATGTAATCATATAAATGATGAACTTAGTCGTACAAGTCACCCTGTGGGCTCTATTTACTACAATCCGCATATTGAATGCAGATTGTAGTGTGATATTACCGAGTGAATTCGCATTGCGAATTCAGGCAATATTACAGGGATTTACTACAAATCCCTTACAGGGACAGAGCTTGCGACAAAAAGCTCTGTCCCTGCAAATCCCCTTCGGAGCCTTATCACGGTATTTTCGCAAAATATAAAGTGATTAAGTGCCCGCGCATGCCACAACCGGTCGCCGCTGCTACCCCCCCAGCACTAAGCCCCGCCCCACCCCTGGTGCTAAGCCCCGTCCCCGCGATCACAGACCCCCCTGCGAACCCCCTCTCCCTTAATTACACTTACCTGCATGCTCCAGGCCTCCGGTGATGTTCTCCATTCCTCCGGTCAGCAGTGTACTATGGGAGACCAGCTGACCGGAGGGGAGACATCACCGGAGGCCCGATCACCGGTCCCTGGAGTCAGGTAAGTAAATTTTTTTTTTTACTATTTTTTTTTCTTATTTTTACAGTAATCAGCTTGCGGTCTGTTTAGACCACACAGCTGATTACTGGGACCGACTCCCGGCTCTGCTCTCCCCATTAGAGCAGGGCAGGAGGCCGGTAACCGGGGGATGACCCTGGATAACGCCACCTCCAGGTGGCGTTATTATCACAGGGCTTTCCCCGATATTTTTTCACATTTTATTTTTAGTAACTCTGGTTGGATCACATTTTCCATTACAATTATGGGAAATGCGATCTGCTAAGCGGTTGGAGTAAAATTTTACAAATTCTACTCCAATTGCCCTGTAATAACTATAGGTGATACTAAAATAATGTGAAAAGGGTGTGAAAACACCCTTTTTCACTTTAGTTTAGTCAAAATAATGTTAATAAATAGAGCCCTGTGTCTGATAATATATTTCTTCCCACTATGAGGATGGTAAAAGGAGTCACCTGTGGTCATGTGAGGCAATTAAGACATTTGAAACATCCTAGTTTTATTTTCAGGAAGCCCTCACCTTCCTTCTTATCAAACCCACTAATATCTGCTTTCACTACCCAATTCCGAATGTTTTTGCCATGTGTGTAGCACGACATTAGCTTGGTGTCTCTCAAATTCAGATCACCATTTATTTGCACAATAGGCCAGTGGTGTTTCGACACAAAATTAATTTTATTGCTAAATGTGTTGTAATGATTAACCCAGGGCAAACGTTTCTGGGTATGCTTGTGGTTGTTAGTACATAGAAGATCATCTCGAGATTTAGACATAGCATGTTCCTTAGCCTTTAGTAACAGCTGTTTATCATAGCCTCTAATGACGAAACACTGTATCCTTTCATCAATCTTATGGGATGCAATTAAACTGCCATTACAGATTCTCATTACATGTATGAATTGAGAGTAGGGTAACCCATATTTGGAGGATTTAGGATGAAAGCTCCTTGTATGCAATAAGGATTTTCGATCGTTAGGCTTCTTATATAATGTAGTGATAATTTTACCATTCTGGTTCCGTACGTCTACATCGAGAAAAGTTACATAGGTCTCATCAATTGTGTACGTCAAGTTGATGGGACTAGCAGAGGAGTTATGTTTGTTGATCAACTCAACAAATTTCTCTCATGTTCCAGACCAGATAATGACGATATCGTCTATGTATCGGTTGTAAAACAATATAGAACCCGATACATCTGGCGCATGAAAGAAGATATCTTTTTCTACAGAAAACATAAATGCGTTGGCATACAATGGGGCCACATTAGACCCCATCACACAGCCGCTGCATTGGAGATATATTTTCCCATCAAATAAGAAGAAGTTATGGGTCAGAATCATCTTTAACAACTTGGTTACCAGCCTACAATCAGGGCCTTTATATAAAGGATTATCCTTAATTAGGAGATTGACAGCCTCTAAGCCGGCAGTGTTGGGGGTCACAGTATAGAGATTGGAAATGTCAACACTGCATAATAGGCTATTCAACGGTATATCCCCCAACTGTATCAACTTATTTAAGAATGATGTTGTATCATTAGATAGGCAGGATGAACAAACACGTGTATCTATTCATTCAGTGCATTTAATATTACAAATATTTCAGTCACCCGTATATGTCATGCCCAAACTGCATCACTGTTTCCTGTATTTGCTATTCCCCTACATTGTACCATGTACTTCCTCCCCACTGTATGCTATGCCAGTGAGCTTTACCTCAACTGTAGTGCCTCCTCCATGGGCAGGATGTTCTTCATGTGAATCTATTCATACTGGGTATATCATGCTGCCCACACAAATGTCAGTTATCCCATATATGCCTTGGGTCCTTGTATGGCTTATCTCCAACAATGTAACCTTCATAGTGCGCCCAACATGGCTGCTTCACCTGGTACACTCGTTTATGGGATGAAAAATACATGGATCTGACTACTATGGTGGGACCTGAATCCTAGCGTTAGGATGCTGCAACCACCCATTTTGTGTCATTTGCTCTAGGCGTAATCTATTTCACCCAGGGTAATCGTATGTAGTGCTCCCAAGATGGCTGTCTCATCTGGTACCTTTCGTGGGAGGAACATATAACCCTTGGAAGTTATTTACCAAAATGTCTGTACCAACCCTGCAATATGTTTATTGTGCTCTCTATGTATCGGTTGATTTAATTATTTCTGTGTGGTTTTCTATTTTTTCAACACCAAATCCCTGAACAATGTACCATGTTTTCTGATGTCTGTAAAGCGAATTTGAGTCCTTTGGGAGAAAAGCGCTATATAAATAAAATGTATTATTATTATTATTATTATTTTTATTATTATTATATTTGTTTTGGGGAAGGAGTTGTGACCAATTTATCTATACTGGCTGTTTCCTAGCAAAACACATGTGCTGACTCCAACAATTATTTTATATACCCAAAGATCTGCTAATTTTATGGCTGCCAGCTTACAGAATTTAGCAACAGGCTTATATATTTATCTAAATGAGACAGAAGAAATTGATAATTTAAAAAATCTTAGTAGGTCATTCAATGCCCACAGATTGTATCACAGTTCAAAGGTTCAGGGAGTTTTGTCTGATGTTTTGGCTAAGTGCTTTCATCAACTTTGACATGAAAGGGATGACCTGGTCCTTCAATATCTCTTTTACCAACCTTGTATATTTAAAAATTAACTCCTTTGCTATGCTACTTGATTTAATATTGTGCAATGGAATGGCTTCCATATAGCGAAAAGCATAATCAGAAATTACCAGCACATACTGGTGCCCCCGAGCTGACTTTTCAAGTGGCCCTACCAGTTTCATACCTATCCGTTTGAAAGGAGCTGTCACAAGCCACCGCTGCATCTTGTCGGACAACAGTTCTCCGGGCAGCTCTCTCAGGACTGTTGCTAGGAGACATGGACGACGCGCTGTTACTCCATGAAGTCCTCCTACCTGGCTGCTCTGTCATCTCTGCCTTGACTGGATTGGTTCCTTCTCCTTTTTCTTTCCCGCTTGCTGGTTGCTCAGATAGCATTCAGTAGTGCCTTCCGGTTCCTGTGGGTGGAATTTCATGCTCTTGTGTGTTCCAGTTCTCATGTTCAGCTGCTTTCAACATCTGTGTGGATATCCTGCTTTAAACATCACAGCAGTCTCAATGCACTACTATGTTTATCTTTTGTTGTTCACATCCCTGTAGACTTAACATCAGTGTCTGTGTGGACTTTCAGTGTCTACTTCACAGCATTCTCAGCCGCACTGGACTCAACTATTTGACATCGCTGCAGCCTCAGTTACACTTCAGTGTCTGTGGGGACTTTCTGCTACAAGGTTCATGGCACCTCGCCAAGCATCAATCAGCCCTCAAGGCTGCGACTTGGTCCCCAGACCACAACCTTGCCAAGTAACATGAGTCCTCAAGACTGCGACTTGGTCATCAGACCAAAACCTTACCAAACATCTACCAGCCCTCAAGACTGCGACTTGGTTACCAGACCACAACCTTGCCAAAATATCTACCAGCCCTCAAGGCTGCAACTGGCCTACCAACCTCACCCCCGACAAGGACTATCTTCTCCATTGTCCCCATCACTTCATATAATCCTCAGCACTATTGCTTCAGCTTTGGGCTGCCCAGTCTCTCTCCTGAGAAGGAATTCCTTTCAGTTGTTTCTATCGCTTTATATAATCCTCAGCACTATTGCCATAAGTCAAAGGTGAATCTTCTCCTAGATTCATAACAGGAACTTGTACTACCAGAATAGGATTCAGCAGAGATCTGGTAATCGTGTTTTGGAGAAGTTTCTGACACACTGGGCAGGACTGGCAATACCTTTTACCCGCCCCATGGATACTCGGCAAGTAAAACTCTTTCCTATATTTTTTTCTCTCCCAAATGTTCTAAACAAAGGTGTGTGTGTATAGCCTTTAAAACTAAAGGTATGTCTACCTGCAGTACTAACAATTGATCAACTATGCTTCTGTTGAACAACCATTGCTCTATTCAATAAATCCCCTTTAACAAAAAAATAAAGGTACATTTTCTAATGGCCTAACAGACGTAATACATTATTGACCTTTATAACAGGTTTAAATGCATTCTCCAATATAGCATTTTGTAGAGAAAAGCGGTTTGAAATTGGAGACCAATCCTCACTTCCATCAGGTGAAGACAAAGTCTCACTGACAGCATCACTGGACAAGGACCGCTTCTTTGGATGAGTAGCAGTCATGGCCCTGTAGCTCAGGGGTGTCTTTATAATGGGTGCAGGGTGTGCAATGCACATGGGCCCCTGGGTCCACGAGTCCCACACTGCACACCCTGCACCCATTATAGTCTTTATACTTACCTGCCCGTTGACTCTAAAGTGCTGCTCTGCAGCACCGGGCCAGTGCTGCAAAGCCTCAAAAATCACTGGGAAAATGGCGGTGAGCATTTTCCTGGAGACTCGCGCATTCGCAGTACTGCTGTCAAACGGAAAACTGCTCTGGTGCCATTTTCCCGGAGACCCACGCATGCGCAGGAGATTCTTGCACTTAGGCAGAATCTACTGACCCGCGTCCGATGTGGCACTGCCGGAGAGAGGAGGGGGACTGCACTGAGGGCCTGATTCAGACCCAGTCGCTAAGCCGCGATCGCACGCTATTGCTGATAGTCGCCCATCTGTGCATGCGTATGCATTGTAGTGCATGAGCCAATCACTGCGATCGTGAATCGTGCACTCATAGCACAAAGAGTGCTGGTGATCAGAGGACCAACAGCCGCATCCCGATGTTCAGGATCCCGACAGGGGCCGGTAAGTAGCCTATCCCTCTCCCCCCTAACCCTCCCCAGGTGGTACCTAACCCTAACATCCCCTCAGTGGTGCCTAACCCTAACCTTGCCCCGGTGGTGCCTAAACCTCACCTCCCCACATGGTGCCTTACCATAACCTCCCCTTTGTGGTGCCTAAAAATAACTCCCACCCCCACAGCCAGCATAACCCTAACCATCCAAGGATGGTGCCTAACCCTAACCCACCCCGGAAGGCCTCTAAACCTAACCCTGCCATCCCCAGCCTAACCTGCATACTTACTATTGGGATGCCGGTGGTCGGGATGCTGAAGTTGGTATCTTCATCTCTTCGGGATGGTGGAGTTGGCATTCTGGTACGGGCTGCCCCGGGGACCAGTGTACCTGTAGTGCTGGCTCCCTTATTGTGACAGGAGCACATAATTCTACAGTGCAGCACCCGGCTCCTGTCACTGAGGGGGAGTCTGCACTTTGGCGTCACCCCTTGGCGGGTGTCACCCGGGTGTGGCTCCACCACCCTTGTGATGCCACTGTAGTGGGCAGAGCAGTGAGGGCTATAGCTGACACGAGCCCCTGCCAGGCCCTTCCAACTGTCCCAGGTCTAGATAAGTAGTGCTCGCTCCTTCCCCCTTCTTGGCAACCGTTCTGGAAACACTTATGACCAATTTCAGCCACCAAAACAGACAAAGTTCGCAGCTAAATGTGGAACAAGGTGAACATTTTGCAGAACAGTTTTGAAAATCTAATATAGGGAGGAAAACAGCATGATTAGAGTATATTATATAGTTATATAGTACCCTGTATACTATAGGTGACCAGTAATCCACATTAAAGCATTACCAATGCACATACTGTTGTTCTGTCAAATATATGACTGTTTTCAGATGCATATCCCCTTGGTGTCTTATACATCCTAATTTGACAATTAAATCCTCCACTTTTCATTTGCCTTGCATTATCAGTCATTACAAATCTAACATAAAAAGGATTAAGCTATGACTCATGTAAAAACACAATCATCCCACCCCCATTTATTATAAGAACTTTAAGGATAAACACAGTAATGAAACCATTAGCATGAGATTGCTACAGGGGGAAATCAGCCCCTAACTGAGAGACCGCCGTTCTTTTTCCTTTTCCAGCACAACCAATACATTTCCTCATTTCTTATCTTTTTCCATATTCTACATTGAAGAAGGACATAAAAAACTGGTGATGCTTTCAGTCTGCTGCTGAATGTAAAAGGCAAACTAACTCTTTATGTATCTTCTTCTACCACCTCACACTTTATCACATCACATACGGTATGTAAAAGGGGATGACAATGCAGACTCCAAAGCAAGGGCTTCAAAGGAGGACAGATTGTACATGACGGAGAAGAATTTTGGAAATTCATAACTAATTCTTAATAATTACAATGCTGTGACTTGACAATATTTCATGCAAATAATTTTTTACCTCTCAAAGTTGCAGTATATTTCATATTTCATTTAAAAATTAGTTTCAACATTATTACATCAATTTGGCTGTCAGGAATCATTGATAAGGTGCATTTCGGAATAGGTTATTCAGGGAAGGGTGAAAAATGAATCAGACATACAGTCTGTGTAATCTATTTGATGATTATAGAATGGTACAGGCATTCAAAAGTAATGGGGATTACCTGACAACCACTTCTGCAATTAAAGCTTCGGACAGTGTATGGAAAATGCTATCTAGTGAAGGGTTTTAGAAATTCTGAATTTTAAAAGTTTTGGGGATGGAGTTATGAAATTCAGTGAGATGACTACATATGGAGATAAATGTAATAGCATGCAAGTTGCATGCAGGGACGTTGCAAGTTTTTGGGGCATACTAGGAAAACATTTGCCCCTGCTCCCCCCAATAAACTCCTCACAGCCATCTACATTAAACCATACATGCCTATTCTCCCAGGAATTGCGGGAGGCACCCGATTTTTCAGGCAACTCCACGCACACCCAGAAGAGTAGGTATATATCCCGCATCCCTCCCACTTCCGAGTGAAGTGGGCAGGATGGGGAGATTTTGCCTGGAATTTTCGGGTCCGTAGGGAGGGGGTTGGCTAAATGGTGCATATCGCATCATTTAGACCCACCCCCTCCTTATGGACCCACAAATCGCGGAGGTTTTCTGTAAAGGGGGCAGGGCTTAATGTCATCTAATATCTGGCCCCGCCCCCCAAAGAGGAGAGCAGCAGGTTTCCTCCTGCTGCTCCCGGAAATCTCCCCAATAATGTCGGCAGGTACGCATTAAACCTCACCCACATGCTTATGACCAAGCCTTGGAAACAATATTTGTGCATGCACTGTAGACAGTAAAATGCCACACATAAGTGCCCCAATACATAACTATGCCACACATCAGTTCCTCAATAGATTATTTTGTCACACATTAGTGTCCCAATTCATAATTATACCATACATCAGTGTACTAATACATAATTATGCCACATATCAGTGTCCCATTACATAATTAAACCAACTGTCAAGCATATAGTAATTTTTCTGACTTTTGTGGCATTTATGACCTTGTCTTCTATTCCTCTGACATTTACTGACTGACACGGTTTTAATGACTTGAACCTCCTTTCATTACAACTGAAATGCCTTGTGGCTTATGAGACCATGTACCTTATGGTGGTTATTTTCTACATGTAAGGCAGACTCATTCCAGTTCTCATGTTTATTTGCTGTGATGCCACTTCATACACTAGATTTGCAATGCCTTATGTCCCAACTTGTGACATTTAAAACATTTATAATTAGGCTTTCTATGCTTTGAACTTTTAGCCAGTAGAATATGATTTTCAGCATTTGTTTCTGTAGGTTTGAGCTCTTTAAAACTTTAATAATTTAGCACATACAGTCTCTGTAGTTAGCTAAGTAAAACTAGACTCTAATGCTAATACCAGGAAGTTGTACTCTTGTGTAAAGTTTTGCAGCATTATCATTGCAACCACCACATCATCATTTAATGATGCCCAATAAAGTCAGTTGCTGAGAGATGGATAACATTGGGTCTATATAGTCTTGCATGCACTAAGCTTTGTTGCATATAATGTGTGCCACAGGTTAACTCTTCTCATTAACTCTTTATCTTCATAAGCCATCTGCAGAGTCACCAACATATCATGTATGGTCACTTTACTGTGGATAATCGAATATATACATTGTAATTCCACAGCTAGATCTATTGTCCCCATACAGTAGCTCTATCTATGTCTGAGCTTGGATTATCATCAGAATTGCTATTGCTTTCCATAGCTTTTGTCACATAAACTGTATCTCCATGGCAAGCTTCCATATAGCATAAGTTTTTGCACCTGTGTTGCACTGACTGAACAAACTTCAAAAAACCCTAATACCCTTACTCCTTAACACTAACCCCTAACTCTAGTACACTAACACTAATAACCAAACTACCCTAACCCCTAAAAACCTACCGTAACCCCATACCCTAACCAAACCCCTAACCCATCCCTAACCCCTAACCCTAATAAGCTAATCCAAAATGGGCAGACTAGATGTGCCAAATGGTTCTTATCTACTATCAAATTCTAAGTGTCTATGTTTCTAGGTGACCACAGAGATAAGAAATCAGAATTGCTATAGGAATGAACAGGGCTGTGCAGCAAAGTAACAGCCAGCTGTGATGCAGGACAGCCAGTGACAGAAGAGCAGCACCACACATGGAAAGTTCCTGGTGGGTACTGCAGCTAACAGTATGTGACAGATATCTACAGTATGTGGTGAATGTGGTGAACCTCCGTTTTGTCACGTGTGTTATTATTATACTTTGATCTGCACTTGTCCAGCATGTTATCCCCATCATAGAGAGCAATGACAATCAATGCCGTCATGCAGTGCTAACCCTGTTAAGTATTTGGAAATCAGGCACAATTGTGGTACATAAAAAAATAAAATAAAAACTGTTGTTTCTGCAGTAAGTCCAGATTTTTTCCAGTTTGCAAATGACCCTTAATATGTTATAAATTAAAGAACACACATGGTTTATGTTTTTCAAAACTATTGACAGTGAAAGAAACATACATTATGCTCATATAGTTGCATGGGCTTCTTTTGCAGTACCGGAGCCATTAGGAGTAAACATTACAGAGCACTGGTGCACAGGGGTGCTGAGAGAGGGGGGAACAGGTACTAATTACATGGGCCCAGGCTTGTTGGAGGGGCCCTGCAGGTGCCCGGGTCCAATGCAGCCCTCCCTCACCTGTGAGCAGCCCAGCACACACTACTGTGTACTGGGCTCCATTGGGAGACCAGGGAGACTGCTCGCAACTGTAGCAGTGGGGGGGATGCCTGGTTGGCCCCCCTTTGATTTGTGCCAAACTAGGGGGTGGGACTATGCCTCCCGCGATTAGGCCATGACCCACTTTCCCCAAGTCAGCCCTCTACGGCCCTGCTGCTGCATAGGGTTATGGATCTGACCATGCTGCTATTGCATATTGGGAAGTAATCGCTATGAGTCTTTCACTAGTATTATTTTATTAATATCATCTTCTGATATACTGTTATTATGTGTACTGTGGGCCTGATTCAGAGTTGGGAATAGAGAGAGAGATAGTACTTAACTGTGTACCTGGACAAACCATGTTGCAATGCAAGGGGTGTAAATACATTTTTTTTTTTTTTGCATGTGGGGTAAATACTGGCTGCTTTAACATGTAGCCCACAAATACTGCACAGCTTTATTATTACTCTATAATTTAGATGTCAGTTTGGACACGTCACTCCCAAATCTAAGTCTCTCTGCACGTTTTAAATCTGCCCCACCTGCAGTGCAACATGGTTTCATCAAGATGATCAGTTGAGAGAGATATCTATCTCTATTCCCAACTCTGAATCAGGCCCTGTATTCATACTTGTTATTTCTGTGTGCATCACAGGGACTATGGAGTCTGTAGAACTATATTAAAAAAGCAGTGAATATAAAGATGATACAAACATCTGTATGTTTTACAAGACGCTCTCTCAATGTGGGGCCTTTGTACTAATAATTGTGGCTTTTCTGTGGTTATTAACAACTCTGTTTGCAGCAGGAAAACTCATTAGTTATCTCTGATATGCATCAAAAAATTCTACCGGGACAGCATTTTCAAAAAAAGATGCTGTCCTAGTGAATTTATACCCAGCAAAATTCACACAGTGTCAGTTTCTGAAAAACTTGGGAAGAGAATGGAGGCAATGGAGGCAAGATCCCTCTCCTCTGAAATGTGTTCTTAGGTATAGAGCGGCTAATGATAGTCTTCATTAATGGTAGTCTTCGTAACAAAACTCCAAAAACTAAGCCTTTTGGAGCAGTGCCGTAACTAGGGTAGTGCGACCAGTGCCATGGCCCAGGGCACCGCAGGGCAGGGGGTGCTGTTTGGGCCTATAAACTTTCCTGTTTATTATCATTCTCACTTGTAGCTTCCTCTTTTTTTATCCCCAGCATCTCCTGGCCTCCCCTATCTCTTCCCTGGCCCTTCCCCATGAAGCCATGGCCCTTTTTCAGGTGCACTATCTTATGTCCTTATTTAAAAAATGATGGGGGGCGCCAATGTTCTCTCTGGCACAGGGCACCAAAAAGTCTAGTTACGGCTCTGTTGTGGAGCATGGTACATGGGTGAGACTGCAGTCTCATTGAGAATAATGGGGACTGTGGTTTGCAGCATTAACTTGCCTTTTGCAGGAAACCTCTGTGAAATCCACTTCTGTTCACCAAATTCCCCATCTTCCCCATCTGTCTAATGGCTAAGGTTTAGATTTACTAACATACGGTTTGTAAAAGTCACCACTCATCAGTGGCTTTCACGGTACTTGTGTACTTTACGGACTCATTGCAGACAGAACCCAATGAATGTTTTAAATGATATTTGTGTACTTTACGTACACAAGTACCGAAAGTTGTCCCCACCTAAATAAGAAAGTTGACCCCTCGCGGGATGCTTCGGGCTCGGTGGCTCGCTACGCTCTCCACAAGGTTATATTCCCCCTCTATGCCCACTTGGATGATAGGGTAGGGTAGGGTAGGGTAGGGTAGTGAGCCACCGAGCCCGAAGCGTGGTGAGCGCAGCAAGCCCAAGAGGTGACAACTTTCTTCTTTAGGCGGGGACAACTTTCGGTACTTGTGTACGTAAAGTACACAAGTACCATTAAAAACATTCATTGGGTTCTCTCTGCAATTAGTCCGTAAAGTACACAAGTACCGCTTTCACAAACCTGGGTTAATAAATATGCCTCTAATACCCCTTTCCACTAACAGTAAATACCCGGGTTATTGCACGTGAATGAGCAGCAACCTGGGTTACTATGCAGTGTGAAAGGGCAGGGTTGAAATAAGCTAGGTCGGTTCACGAGAAGGGTTGAACGCGTGTTCAACCCTGCTCGTGATGCAGTGTGAACGGGTAACCCAGGTCAATGCGACTCGGGTCCCGTTCTCTGCATAGGAAGTGTTGGTGCTTGGAGATGAGATCATCTCCAAGTGCTGGCTGATCACGTGATCCAGGTGACATCATTGACCCGGCATTAGTGCTGGGTCAGGCCGCCTGTCTCTATGGGGTCTCAGCCAGGTCGCACCTGGGATAGGTGTGTGAACATAATCCTGGGTGCGACCCGGCAGTCTAATGGAAAAGAGGTATAAATGTCTAAATAATGTTATTCAGACAAATCATAATACTTATATGTGATTTTATTTTTATAAGAATATGAAATGTACCTGAGCTTATCATTGGCTTGTTTGTTTGATTCACCAGTTGCTATAGCTATTCTACATATAAAGCTTGATTGTGGCTCCAAGAAAATAGTTTAAAAATAAATAAAATAAAGTCCAACAGCATCAACCGTTTCTCTCCTGCCATTTGTCTGATCATTGACATTTCCATGTAATCAAATCTTCTTATCTGTATAATAAATTATAGCTCCATAACCATCCCATAATCTACAGACCTTTAATGACTTTCTGACACAAATTAGCTACTATGCAGACAATTTGTTCCCAAGTATTTTTCTGCATCCTATATGTAACATAAATGTGAGAGACAAATGACATTCCCACTGCTTTCCCATTAGCCCACTCCCACATGCTGCATTTAAATCTCATCAGTCTGCTGCCTTTTTGAAAATAACTATATGCCTGTCAGAGTGTGACACATTGTTTGAGATAATAATGAGCTATTGATTTTCTTTTTGGTCCATAAAAATCTATGGCACTTTGTGTTCTAAGAGATCTGATACTTTTGTTAAGTCTTCAGGTTCTAAATGCAATTCATTAGGTATGTGAAAGAAACCTAATCACTCAGTTGAATGAAAGAGCAGGTTTTCTCTCTGTCTCAGTCTTTTTGGAACCTTTAGAAATGCATTGAAAGTGACATGTATTTATCTGCAGAATTGTGCTGACTTCTGATACTGTAATGGAAAATCCGTAAGGGAAATCCCTGTCTTAAAATGTGCAACCTGTTGGAATGCATTGTTATATTTATATTAAATCCCTGTGTTCTACAGAATCATACATGGAGCAATATAGACAATGGTCTAATATAGACAGACAGAAACAGGTGGTATGAAAGATGCATTCTGCTTGGGAGATATTATTACAATCTGGACGATATGTTTGTGATTCTTCGAAATATAATAAATACCACTAGGGTTAAGCACTAGGGGGAGGGTTAGGGGTACAATACTCACCAGAATGCCACTCTGTCAGACACCCTCATCAGAAGTGCTGGTCACATGGCCCCTGGGACCTGGAAGACAATGCTGGAGGCACCGCTGCCGCCAGGACCAAGTAAGTTACTGCAAGGCCACAAGGGATGTTAAGCATGTCAACATTTTGACCCTGTTGACATTCACGTGTCGACCTGATGCGTTGACATAAGAACTGTCGACCTACAATACCTAACATACTATACCCTTCTTATCTGTGGCCTATCAACCCCCATGCCTCGCATCTCATGGTAATGACTGCCTCTCTTACCTGGCAATTATCTTATCCTATGCCTAATTGCCAGGTGCATCCAAACTTTTGTCTTGGAGTGTCATATTAACAAAATTGTTGTGGATGGAGGACCACAAAATATTTTTTCACAGTGACATTGGCCTCCCAGAGATTAGGTTCTTGGCTGTGAAAATTTATTCTATGAAACACTAAAACTAATAAAAATATTTTGAAATAACTTTCAATCAAATAATAAAATTTTTGGTCACAGTGATGAGCTGCATAATATTCCACACAGCAGTGTCCCCAGTTCATAATACTGTATGCCACACAGTAGTACGCCCAATTCATAATATCCCACACCGTAATGCCCCCAATTGATAATATACCACACATAATGCCTCCAATTGATATTATGCCACAACGCAATGCCCCAGTCGGCAGAATGACACACAATAATACCCTCAAATAATATACAACAAAGAGCCCCTTCAGTCATGTCCCATTATATGCCAGCCTCAGAGCCTACTCAGTCATGTCCCTCTATATGCCTCAGTCCCCAGCGCTATCTCATGCCCTTATATACCAGCCCATTGCTCCCATATGTCCTAATATACCAGCTCAGAGCCTCATCATATCCTTATATACCAGCTCAGCACACCCTCCCAACCTCATGTTACTTACACTACCTCACTGAAAAGTCCTCCTTTCGACAATCTCTGTCTATGCCTGGCTCCTATAGTCTGTGTCACCATCTTCCCCACGCCATGATTTCAGTGACCATCTGTTCTATTCTGGAGAGCAGGGAGGACCGGAGGCAGACTGCAGAGAGAGTCAGCCTGGCAGTGACAATTCAGTCCAAGCATTTACCATCTCCTGGAGCTTCAGAGGAACCCGATGGGAGGCTGGATTTTAGCAGGGGTCGGGCCGGGTTTGGCCCGTGGACCATAGTTTGGCCACCTCTGCTCTATGCTAACAAAACAAAATAGAATGTTAGGGACGGGGTGTCATAAATTATAAGATACAGGCTGAGCAAATGAAGAAGCAGACACCAGAAGGACTCAGGACCTCATTCAGAGTCGGTCGAAGCGGCCGCACGGTCGTACGGGAAAAGGGGCCGGATATGCAAATGATTCCCTCGCAAGTTGCGTCCCTAAGTTCGGATCGGTAGCTGGCCGACCAAGGGGAGGAAGCGGTCGGAAGACAAAAAAATACGCCCCCTTCTCGTACGCATTGCATGTCATCTCCGGGCATATAAGGATTAATTGAGACCATCGGCAACCATCGAAACTGGTCGTAGAGCTTAAGGTTGACCATACCCTCTCTTAAGCTCTACGATCATGTCAGTGTAGAAACCACCCATGTCACATGTGCCATGACGCTACTTTGTTAATTATGCACTCCCATAAACCGTATGCACTCCCACAAAACACTGTTCGCATAATTAGGCACGCCTGCATTCGGATCTCCACTCCCCCGTTTTCAAGCACCTTCCCCTGTTACCACCCACAAACGCCTCATTCTGTCACTCAAATTACCGACCTGGCTGTGTTCAAGGAGAGAGAAATTTCTGATCGTAGCGGCTAGTTTCCGCACGCGCATTGCGAACTTTACGCATGCGCAGTATAGCGAACATCGGTGGTGTACAACCGTGCGGCCGCTTCGACCGACTCTGAATGAGGTCCTCAATCCCTGAACATGCATTGTTATATGCTTTTGGTGGTTTTAGGAGGACTTTGAGTGAAAGGTGAGCACATTTTAAAAGTGCATAAGAAACCATATGGGTCCATCAAATTCATTGGTTCCGGTGTGATTTCCGGTGTGATTTCAACCAACTAGCCGCTTGATTTAACATGTTAAAATGTTAGTTTTAAAGCAGAAAAAAAAAATCAGTTTTTCCACTTTAAATCTTGCTGCTATCTTGCAGTAAACATGCCAGGACCATAAAATAGCAACTTATTACATATTGGCCGTGCACATTTCATGAGCTTTCTATGTGCAAAACAAAACTTAATTTGTTAAGGTGGTTGTAGTCAAACTGTACTGGTGAAAAACACACCTGCCTGTACATGTGCATAAACATATCAATGGCTGGAAACAATTAAACTGGGTACACACTAGGTCAACGGCCGACCACCTAACCTATCTGACGATTGGTAAGTGTATAAAGTGCTGGCCTTGAAATCTGAACTCGCTCGTCTGCCCAGTTGAAATGTCAATCACCGCTGGGTCCCTGCATCAATGGAACTAACGGGCGATATATCTAACAGAATGTAATAGGTATTACCGGCGGCTGCATGGCCGGCGGTTCAAATCCCGACAGAGGAAGCCGGGCAGAGGTGAAGATCCCAATCGCTAATTAGGTAAGTATAACTAACCCTACTTTCCCCCCTAACGCTCCCCTAGGGGTGCCTAACCCTAACCTCTCCCCCAAGTGCCTAAAACTAACCCCCATTTAAATGCCTAAACCTACTCCCCTTCCTCGCAGCCTAACCCTAAATCTCCCAGGGGGTGCCTAATCCTAACCTTCCTCCTGGTGGTGCCTAACCCTGACCCCCCCTTCCCCTAGCCTAAACCTAACCCTCCTGGGGGGATGCCTAACCCTAAGTCCTCCTGGGAGCCCTAAGACCTAACCCTCTCCCCCCGTGGCTGTCCGCGCAGCCGGCTTATCTTCGTTCGGTATGCCGGGCGTCAGGCTCCCGGCGTAGGTCTAATGACAGGCGTCAGGATTTCAATGCCTGTCATTAGTATCGGGATTTAAAAGTCGGGAAGCCGGCGGTCGGTATTTAGACCGTCGGCTTCCTGACTACATCCCATCTAACAGTGTGTTCCCAGCTTTACACTAGGAGCCAACACTGAAATGCTCAAATGTTATCCATCAATAAAAACAGAATGAAGAGCTCAAATTTGAATTCTGAAGCTTCAAATTAAGTAATAAATTCTCAACATTCACAGAACTGGATTTTGAATTACTTTTGGATAACTAGCCGACATGTTATATTTTCACTCTGTATACAATGCATTAGTTTTATAATTAAATGACAGTGATAATGGTAAAGTATATGGAGGCACACAATACCAGATTTCACTAGCAGGATAAAATAATTGACTCTTCACTTAACTTCACTTCCTCCTCTGCCCTTTTAATTCATCTACAGTATGGTACAAATCCTCTGTAAATAGGAATATTTCCTACCAGTGAATAGATTTTATGCTGCATTACAGTCTTTATTATGACACTGACAGCTTGAAAAATGCTCTAATGTTTATTTATTTACTTCAGTGTTTCTACAGCTCATTTCTCAATACCACAGGGGTTACACTGGGTTTCACCTGGAATTATGTTAGGGCTGATCTTTAATCAATAATGTGGTTGCCAGGAACCAGCAGATATTTCCTTTTTCTTATCAGCACCTTATTTACAATGATATAACAAATTACTTAGCAATGTAAATACCCATTAAGAATCTTTTTAACATGAACATGCAAAGACAAATAATGGGTAGCTGTTTGTTTAGTAGTGGGTGGAAGTACTCTTCATGGGTTCCGGCTACAAGAATCACAGTATATGGGAATTCTATGGATTCTGTTAATCAGAACAAACATTGTTTTTTGTGTAACCTTGAGAGTACTTATGCTTAGATTCTGATCAGATGTAACAAATAAGATAGGTTCCTTTTCACAGAGAAAAAAAGACAAAGAACAACAAAGTGATATAACATCTGGAAAAAAATTAAATAAAAATTAATTATACAATAAAAATTAAATGTATTCATAATTATTCATATTTTAAAATAAGTAATTTGATGGCTATCAATTCAATAGTATCTAATCTATTTAAGAAATTGAATAAACACAGAAAACAAAGAAATTTTGAAGACAGCAATTCAGTTCAAAATAATACAACCTGCATTCCCATATAAAAAGGGACCTATCATCACTCTAGAATAGCAACACATAGGGGGTATTCAATGACCTAGGACCTGATTCAGACCCGCTCGCTAAGCTGCTGCCACTTGCACTGACCGATAGTCGCCCGTCTGCGCATGCGTATAATTCGCAGTGCAAGTGCGCAAGCTAGTCTTAGCATGGGGAATCGTATGCTCATAGTACACAGACTGCCCGCTACTTTGAATGATAGCGCCATTTGTGGGTGGTGACAGGGGAAAGTGCTTGTGAAAGGGGGGGTGGATGTGCGAACGGAGGCATTTCTGAGTGTCCAAACGGAGTTTTGTGGGTGTGCATAATTAGCAAAGTAGCGTAATTGAACACGTCACTTGGTTGGTTTTTAGCCTGAACTGCTCGCAGTGCTTGCGGGAGGGTAGAGTCAACCACAAGCGCTGCGATCGCTTTCGATGGTCTTCGATGTACCAATGATTTAAGACACTTCCTAGTGATGATGTGGGCGTGTAAAGACATGCTAATGGGCATCTACATTGACAAAGTGATCGCATGCCAAGACACAGTGGGAGTGCTTATGCCTTGCCGAGCGAGCGGCTGCCTTGACGTCACTTTTCAAAATTTAAATACGCTGGGAGCGAGCCACTGCAATTAGCGAACAGGTCTGAATGAGCCCTCTAGTTACCTGCATTGGCAAATTCATTCAGTGGGGTTTACCCTGGGCTTTAAACAACAGAGGTAGTTTTTCCTCACAGTTTCATTATCTAAGCAGAAAAGTCCACAAGAAAAAGCACCCTCTGTGGTTTAACGCACGGTAAAAACCCATTGATTCCGCACTTAATGTGGATTAAATGGGTTAGCACACGTTAACTACTGGTTTACTGTGCAGTGAAAATTCTTTTTAATTGAATAGCATTTCCCTGCATTCAATTCAGTTAGCTGCGGGGCACATTCCGTAGCTAATTGAATTCCCCCTTAGAATTGCATCATGAATAAATTAGCACATTATAGAGGATATTTAGCAAAGCTTGGCAGGAGATAAATTGGAGAGAGATAAAGTACCAACCAATTAGCTTAAGGCATTTTACAAGCAGTATTAGAATGACAAGTTGGGATTCCTAGCGCTCACTGTACTAGATTATGGGATGAAAGGGCTGAAAGTCCTAGACTAGATTCCCCAAGATCTACTGTTAGTGTTCTGCAGATATATAATAAACTACATATATGTGTAAAATCCCACATATGCCAACGGACTGCGTCCTATGATAACGTGAAATACCACTGACTAATGGTCAGAGAATGTATAATGTTTGTATACAGACAGTATTGACCTTATATAAAAGAAGACCTTATACGCAGGTGTGTATGTCAAAAACCTCGTCTTCTTTTAGTTATATGCAGAGTTTAGCATACAAAACCATTTCTGATCCTGTCTGTGCATAGAGGATTACTGTTAACTTGGATACTACATATGTGCAAATATTGCCGAAACAAATTCCAAATGAGTAACAGAATGTGTGCATCTCTATAGTAATAATTTGCCTTTGTCAATATGGCATGACATTCGGGGATAAGAGAACACAAACAAAATATAGTTTATTTCCCTTTTTTATGTATATACTGTATATAAATTTGTCATTGTGTTTCAATAAATTCCTTTTGCTTATTTACCACAATTCTTTCTCATATATGTTCTCACCTATTTTAGACTTATCTAAATAAAAGTTTACTTTTAATATTAGTAATAATGCATAAGAATGCCCCCAACCAAGAGTCTTCTTTTCTCTTTGCTAAGTAATTGCTTTTCTCTGACTCTGGGGAGCGCTCACTGTACTAGATTATGGGATGAAAGGGCTGAAAGTCCTAGACTAGATTCCCCAAGATCTACTGTTAGTGTTCTGCAGATATATAATAAACTACATATATGTGTAAAATCCCACATATGCCAACGGACTGCGTCCTATGATAACGTGAAATACCACTGACTAATGGTCAGAGAATGTATAATGTTTGTATACAGACAGTATTGACCTTATATAAAAGAAGACCTTATACGCAGGTGTGTATGTCAAAGACCTTTGAATTTTATTACTGATGTTATTTAGATCAAGAAGAGGGTAAATATAAAATGCTAAAACAACAGTTGGTGAATAGAAAATGATTCATTGGGTAGGGAGGGGGGGGGAGAATGCTGAAAAAATGTGCTGTATTAGATAAAAGGGGGTAGGTGGATTGACCCAATGTGGTCCGGGCACCTGGTGACCAGCCAGGGGGTGGGCATCCTGCACCCCACTGTATATAAAAGTCAAAGTCTAAAGAAGGGAGGTTATGTGAGTGTAGAAGATCTTGGTAAGTCTTGATTCATAGCAGTATAATAGTCTCTGGCGAGACCTCACCTAAAATCCGGTCGTCGATCTTCAGTCCTCATTCCTGCTTCCGTCCTCCTTGGAGTCTTCGTCCTCTCCTGACCCTGCCATTGGTGTGGGCCATATTCCAGTGGTTGCTGCTGATGCATCCACTGTGGGGAGGAAGCCACAGATGTATTGTTTTTGTCATGCTTATCACGCCTGTCTTGAGAAAGGTTCTCATGCTGAACCGAAACATCAACGTTTCATGTGGCGGATTATATTATATTATAATATATATATATATATATATATATATATATATATATATATATATAATATCAAATTAAAAAGTCAAAGTATTGGTGCCTAAACAATTCTTTAACGTTATGACACAATGGAATTTTATATAGAGAGAGATCTCATACAATAGTAGGTTGATTTTAAAATTAATTTTAAATTCTAATTTCTAAAGCACTGATTGAGCACATTCGTTCTATAGTCAGCACTGCTTGTACATCCCTAAAAAAGGAAGTCACACTATCCTTGTAAATCATATGCTGATAAATCGGAATCTTAGTAAATCAAACTGCAGCTGTTGTAAATAACACTGGGCCTGATTCAGATATGTACACTCATCCGATGATGAACATACGTCTCTAATGTTTTTGGCTCTGCACCTGTGCAGGACACGTTCTGCCCATGTGCAGAGTGGGTCCTGCAATTACGCTCGCAGACCCCCCCCAAGCCGCAGCATGATTGACTTGCTGCAGTGTTTGGGGGGCGGAGTGGGGATGTGGCTTTTCACCGTTCATGGAAACGGGGTCATGTCACGGGAGGGACAAAGCCAGGGTCTGCGTCGGCGGAAACAGATTCCTGCCTCTTTCATGACAACGCACCTGGTCAAGCTGCAGGAAACTTCAGCTCACACAGCCTGACCAAAAGAGCAACCATTGTGACCATCAGTCGCGATTGTGATTCCTGCCTGAAAACATCGGTCGCAGTGCTGGGAGCGCAAATGCAGCAAGGAGGTGTGTGACAGCGAGGGCCATGAGAACCCCCCCCCCAAAAAAAAAAAAAAATATGTATATACATTTTTACATGAGAATTTTTGGCAGGTATGCCTTGGTAATTACATATGGTGTGGTTTACTACATATGTATCATTTTGCCTTCTAGTTATGAAAGTGCAGATACAAAGTGATCAAATTAAGTTACAATAAAAGGTCTAATTGTTTCATTCTGGATTGATACTCTTCGTCTTCTTTTAGTTATATGCAGAGTTTAGCATACAAAACCATTTCTGATCCTGTCTGTGCATAGAGGATTACTGTTAACTTGGATACTACATATGTGCAAATATTGCCGAAACAAATTCCAAATGAGTAACAGAATGTGTGCATCTCTATAGTAATAATTTGCCTTTGTCAATATGGCATGACATTCGGGGATAAGAGAACACAAACAAAATATAGTTTATTTCCCTTTTTTATGTATATACTGTATATAAATTTGTCATTGTGTTTCAATAAATTCCTTTTGCTTATTTACCACAATTCTTTCTCATATATGTTCTCACCTATTTTAGACTTATCTAAATAAAAGTTTACTTTTAATATTAGTAATAATGCATAAGAATGCCCCCAACCAAGAGTCTTCTTTTCTCTTTGCTAAGTAATTGCTTTTCTCTGACTCTGGGGAGCACCACCAACAATCAAAACTGTGCAAGCTTTTGTCACACTATCTCTTTATTCGTTTATATTCTACTAATTGTGGGACCCCATGCCCGATATTAAGTGATTAGGCAGGGAGAGTAATGTCTAGTGCGGACTACGCCCTTTCTGCTTTGTACTATACCTTCGAAGATCTACAGAGGTTCAATTTATTTACTAGACTGGATCCGGTTAATAGCCTGTCTTGCTCTGTCTCTTGGACTCAGTAAGGCTTCTTAGCAATGATCTAGTAAATTGGTAGAACAATACAATGTCAAGTTGTTTAGTTTGCTCAATAAACTAATCTTTCATTCCATTTCTTTATAGGAATCCATTCTCAAATTTGATATAAACCAACCTTTATGAGAGACATCTCATAGTCCATTGAAAAATAAATACATTTAAGTGGGGTCACTCTTTACTACTTGCCATTTATGTCATTCACTATGCTGTACACCCTATCTTACAGAAGTTGTGCTACAGTACCTTTTGTAATAAGAACAACTTCAACAAGCAACCTACCGCATTCCACCTTGAAATATAGCCCATCGTGCCCAGTTCTACTCTGCCACATACTGTATAAATAACATCTCAACAATCAATATTACCTAACGAAATTTAATTCAAGAGAAATACAAAATAAAAGTTCAACACATAAGATTTGTTTTCATTGAGAGTAATCCTAACACTGAAGCCTGGCTGACCTAAAAAGAAATACATTACAACACTCAAAGGATTACAAACACTAATGCAATAATTGTATTTGAGATCACATGTTCTCTTATCCATCATATATAAAATAAACAAATGTTTCATTAGTTAACAGTTCATTAACAGTTTAGTAAAATTCAAAACATATAATATTACCTGGATTTATTTTTCATGTTGTTGATTTTTTTTTTCTAGAGGAAATAAACATTCAAAACAATAGACTAATCACATTGCCATATTAGAACCATCCATGCCTTGGTTATAAAAGCAGCCATATAATATAATTCTTCTTGTTAGCTTAATGTATTTTATTTGACACAAGCAATATATAATCCATCTAAACTTATTCACTATGCCTCTATATTTCTGTGAAATCAATTAACTTTATCAGGTTAAATTTTTATTTTATTCAAGTTGTTTATTCTACTGACATGGTTACACAGTAAGATAGTTAAAAAATAATTCAGCTTTTTAATCATATACAGAGAACTCGATGGGCTCAGAACAGAATGTTTTTTTTATCAAAATTTTTCCTACTGTGAAGTCATTAACATAGGACAATATTTAAAAGTATTAAATACTAGCTGGGATACCCGGCATGGCCCGGGTTGAAGACTGGACCCTGAAGTACACCTGCATCCTTTATTAGTTTACATTGTCCTTGCCTATAGCTCCATTTCATTGATCCTGAAAAGGACCCCACTGTTTTCTAACATGCATGCAAATAGTGGTGTAACTACCGTCGGTGCAAGGGCTGCGGCTGCTATGATCCCTTAGCTGCCTCTGTGGAACACCACCCCCCTGTAGCCAGTTATGCACACAAGGTGGGTGTGACAGAGTGGGTCTCTCCCATATTCTGAGGAAAGGGTTATCCTCCTGTAGCCAGGGAGAAACCACAAACTTTCCTCAATTAAGACCAACTAAGGTATAAAGACCTGGTTAGATGAGTTACTCAGGAAGAATGTGAGGGAGAGGTTGCACCTTTGGCAGCCCTCTCTATGCTGTACCATCTGAACCCTGACTCTGCTGTGAATACTCTGCTTGTTTGAAATGCTGTCTCATGTAAGCTGAAATATTGTACCTGAACTGTTGCTTGCCTTGTTTAAGAATCCATTACACTGGTTCAGTAATTTCAGTCTGGAATAAAAGCTTACTTGTTTGTAACACCTTAGTCTCCTATTGGTCATCTGAAACTTACATGCTGCAGTGGGCTGTTCTAGTCAGGGCTGCCGAGGGGGCCCGGTGTTGATATGGTGCTGGCCCACCAGCTGATTACAGCTGGCATATCAGCAGGCAGACATGGCCAGTCACTAGGCAATTAGAGATAATGGACCGGCAGCCAATCAGTAATGGTGGCTCCTTATTGGCTGCCAGTCTGCATGTTCCCATTGGCCCATGACCGATGCAAGATTCGAATTGTGCTGGTGCTGTCTGTCCATGTCTGCCATTACCTGCCGGTGCACCAGCTGTAAATAACTGGTGTCCCAGGACCAAATCCACACCTGCTGGCTGCTGTTGGCAAACAGGGAGAGGTGATAGGTAGTTGGAGAGACACGGGAAGGTGAGTTGCTGAAGGGGGTATAATGTGTAAGGAGCATCACTGTGTGGTATAATGTGTAAGGGGCACTTCTATTGTGTGGAATAATGTGTTATATGGTGCACTACTAGTATGTGGCATAATCTGTAAAGGCCATTATTGTGTGGTATAATGTGTAAGGGGCATTATTGTGTAGTGTAAGTGGCATCGCTGTGTGGCATAATGTATAAGGGGTACTACTGTGTGGCATAACCTGAATGGGCTCTGTGTGGCATAACATAAATGGGCTCTATGTGGGGGCAAATGTATGTGTTTTTTTTTACCTCTGGGGGGGCTGTTTTAAGATCTTGCTATGTGACCCCCCAAAGTTCTATTTACGCCCTTGCATGCAAACACAGATGGTGACTAATATATGTGGTCACCTCCCTAATCCTGGTAAAACTACACCACCATACCAAATTTGGCAGAGCTAGGTCCAAAACTCTGGCTGTGCATAAAGGACAAACAGACAGACACGCTTTCTCGCTTATTATATTGATTATAGATAATTTTTTTGACATGTAGCTTGTATGAAACCAAGAAAGGGGTTTAACGTTATCCCTTCAAACTCCCAGAATAACTTATTTTACTACAACACAAATCTATATTTTACTTTATTCACATCCCAGCACTCACTGCAATTGCTGATATCTCTATTATTATTATCTTTAATTTATAAGATAGAATGAGGGTTTTGTAGTGCCGTACAATGGTATAAAACTAACAACAGTACAAAAGTACAGACTAATACAAACAGTAATTCATATAGATACATGATTACAATGTGCTTTTAGCATAATTATATAGAGAAGCCCCAGGGAAGAGGACCCTGCTCAAACAAACCTACCATATATGAGGATATGGGTGGACACAATGAAAGAAAAGGCCAGAGACTGCAGAGTTAGGAGGAGAAATGGTAAACTAGAATTATAAATATAGGTATAATAGCCAGGGCCGGCGCTAACACTAGGCAAACATAGGCAGCTGCCTAAAGCGCCCGCCACTGCAGGGCGCCTCTGGAATAATGCGTAGTATGTACCGCACATGAGTGCAGCCCGCACTACACTATTAGTAACAAACACACAGCTGCCAGCGCCAGCAGCTGTGTGTTAGTTTTAGCAGCTGAAGAGAGTCAGACAGATTCTCAATGGCTGCTGCGCCCACTGCCAGAGCCGCGCTGGAGCTCACTCATGAGCTCCATTTTCCGGCTTCCGAAGTGGGTTATGGGAGAGACGTCATGGCATCTCTACCATCTTGCAGAGCGGGCCGGCCCGAGGGGACAGAGGATCAGACACCAGAGCGGGGATTAAGGTAAGTGGAGGTTTTTGGTTTTTTTACCTGTGTGTCTGACCCTGGGATCACTGCTGGGGGTACTGCTGGGGGTGTACAACTACTGGGGGCACTGCTGGGGGGACTACTACTGGGGGCACTGTTGAGGGGGCACTGCTACTGGGGGCAGTGATAGGGGGGACTACCACTGGGGGCACTGCTGGGGGGGACTACCACTGGGGGGACTACTACTGGAGGCACTGCACTGGTGGGGCCACTACCAGGGGCACTATATAAGGGGCACTGCATAAGGGGACCACTACTGGGGGCACTGTATAAGGGGCACTACTTGGGGCACTGTATAAGGGGCACTACTGGGGGCACTGCATAAGGGCTTGTGTAGCTATCCCTGGGTGGGGTGGGGGTTAGGGAGGGAGGGCGCAAGGTTGAAGAAATGCCTAGGGTGCCAAGAAACCTTGCACGGCCCTGATAATGGCCCATTTGAAGGGTGGGTGGCTGGATGAAAGTCTAATAGAGCGAGGGAGGGCATTCCTGAGGTTAAGAGCAGCCTAGGATAAATCCTGAATGAGAGATTGGGAAGTGGTGATCAGAGTGAAGGTGAGGCTACAATAAAATAAGAGCATAGATAGTAGGACAGAGTGTGTGTGGATACATGAGTACAGGTTCAGTCATTCATAATGTCAACACCTATGATGGCGACATTGAACATGTTGGCATGTGCAGAAGGTTGGCATGTTCACAATGTCAACATGTGAAATGTCGACATTATGCATGGACTGGCAGTGGAGGGTTAGGACTAGGCTACTGTACAAAAGGGTTAGGGTTAAGAGTTAGAAATAGTCATGCTTTCCACCAGAAGAATAGCAGAATCCACCGAAAGTCATCCTAACATCACCACCGGACCAAGAAGACACTGCTGGAGCCATCATACCAGGTAAATCACCACAAGTCTACCTGGGACTTTTTGTTAACATTCTAATCATGTTGACATTTTATCAAGTGTCGTGTCAACATTACAACCATGTCAACATACTTATGTCAACAATATGAATGTTGAGAAAATATACCACACCCTAGGAGAACATAAGAACTGCACAGGGAGAAGCACAGAATTTGTATTGGCATCATTCCACCCTTACTTCTGGTTAAATGCCACTGCACATCTTATGTGTATGCATGCCATCATTATAATACACAAATATGCATGGAGGAGATAGATCTCTGATCACACTGTCCTCCTCCTCTGATCACACTGTCCTCCTCCGTGATCACACTGTCCTCCTCTCTGATCACACTGTCCTCCTCTCTGATCACACTGCCCTCCTCTCTGATTACACTGTCCTCCTCTCTGATTACACTGTCCTCCTCCCTGATCACACTGTCCTGCTCTCTGATCATACTGTCCTCCTCTCTGATCACACTGTCCTCCTCTCTGATCACACTGTCCTCCTCCTCTGATCACACTGTCCTCCTCCTCTGATCACACTGTCCTCCTCCCTGATCACACTGTCCTCCTCTCTGATCACACTGTCCTCCTCTCTGATCACACTGTCCTCCTCTCTGATCACACTGTCCTCCTCTCTGATCACACTGTCCTCCTCTCTGATCACACTGTCCTCCTACTCTGATAACACTGTCCTCCTACTCTGATAACACTGTCCTCCTCTCTGATCACACTGTCCTCCTCTCTGATCACACTGTCCTCCACTCTGATCACACTGCCCTCCTCTCTGATTACACTGTCTTCCTCTCTGATTACACTGTCCTCCTCCCTGATCACACTGTCCTCCTGTTTGATCACACTGTCCTGCTCTCTGATCACACTGTCCTGCTCTCTGATCACACTGTTCTCCTCTCTGATTACACTGTCCTCCTCCCTGATCACACTGTCCTCCTCTCTGATCACACTGTCCTCCTCTCTGATCACACTGCCCTCCTCTCTGACTACACTATCCTCCTCTCGGATTACACTGTCCTCCTCTCTGATTACACTGTCCTCCTCTCTGATCACACTGTCCTCCTCTCTGATCACACTGCCCTCCTCTCTGATCACACTTTCCTCCTCTCTGATCACACTGTCCTCCTCTCTGATTACACTGCCCTCCTCTCTGATTACACTGTCCTCCTCTCTGATTACACTGTCCTCCTCCCTGATCACACTGTCCTCCTCTTTGATCACACTGTCCTCCTCCCTGATCACACTGTCCTGCTCTCTGATCACACTGTTCTCCTCTCTGATTACACTGTCCTCCTCCCTGATCACACTGTCCTCCTCTCTGATCACACTGTCCTCTCTGATCACACTGCCCTCCTCTCTGATTACACTGTCCTCCTCTCTGATTACACTGTCCTCCTCCCTGATCACACTGTCCTCCTCTTTGATCACACTGTCCTCCTCTCTAATCACACTGCCCTCCTCTCTGATTACACTGTCCTCCTCTCTGATTACACTGTCCTCCTCCCTGATCACACTGTCCTCCTCCCTGATCACACTGTCCTCCTCTCTGATCACACTGTTCTCCTCTCTGATTACACTGTCCTCCTCTCTGATCACACTGCCCTCCTCTCTGATTACACTATCCTCCTCTCTGATTACACTGTCCTCCTCTCTGATTACACTGTCCTCCTCTCTGATCACACTGTCCTCCTCTCTGATCACACTGCCCTCCTCTCTGATCACACTGTCCTCCTCTCTGATTACACTTTCCTCCTCTCTGATCACACTGTCCTCCTCTCTGATTACACTGTCCTCCTCTCTGATTACACTGTCCTCCTCTCTGATTACACTGTCCTCCTCTCTGATTACACCGTTCTCCTCTCTGATCACACTGTCCTCCTCCCTGATCACACTATCCTCCTCTCTGATTACACTGTCCTTCTCTAACCATGACACACTACAACACAACAGAGTGGCAGAGCATACTATGTTGTGATTGACACAATTGTCAACTGTATATATTACTACTGCTGCATTTATATATGCAAATCCTGTCCTAATAAAGATTACAAACTACTTTATGATAATTGTATGGTTTGAATGGGAGCAAGGGCTTCACTAGCATTTCAGGTATGGATCCACCTTAACTTTCAAAGTTCCATGTGTATTTTTGAGTTTTTTGCTATTGGTCAGTGGGCCTTTACAATATTTTGCTATGGGGCCCATAGTTTGGTTACACCTCTGTTTGGAAGTAATATGTACCCTCTACATCCAGTGACAAACACAGGATTTTCAAAGGGGGGTTTCTAAATACTAGGTTACACAACCAATGACAAAAAAATGTAAACACATACAGGCAGCACTCCTCGGGTACTCAATAATCCAAGATTGCTAATCCATTTATTACATCTTTCATCCATGCCTTAACGAAAGAAAAAAATAAATGGATGAATTGAATAAGTTTCGGGGGTGCCCTCTTGTAGTTAAATTATATGGAAAATACCATGTGGAGCTTTTCAGCCCCTCCAAGAAAAAAAAAGGCGATATTGAGTCCTCCATTGGAAACAGACACACATACTGGCACAGACACACACACACTGACAAAGACTACACAGATACACACACACTGACAAATACTACACAGACACACACACACTGACAGACACACACACTGACAAATACTACACACACACAGACTCACACTGACAGACACACTGGCACAGACACACACACTGACAAAGACTACACAGACACACACTGACACCAGGGTTCGATTTACCATAAGGAAAACTAGGCACCCGCCTAAGGCCCGTCAGGTTCCAAAGGGCCCGTGACCGATCCCCCACCCCTCGAACTCCGGCCCTGAAGTGAATCCGCTGAGCTGTGCTTTGAAGTTGAACTGCTGCTGCTATTGGCACCGGGCCAGAGAGGGGAGACACACAGCAGCAGAAGCACAGTCCGGGGCCCTGCCCCTACTATGCGAGTCATAGTCAGTCAGTGTGAACTGATGCATTCACACCTCTCCTCTGCGGTCTCCTCTGCGCCCCCCACCTCCCGCACCTTAGCGCAGCCAGCACCTCCTGCCCGCAGCATCTAGCGAGCTGCAGCCAGCCACCCCCTTCCACAGTCACACGTGAGTGCAGCCATCTTCCTCCTCCATTACCCCCCCTCTGCAGTATGGCAAGCAGCCTCCTCTGGCTCCAAGCACCCGACCACCTCCCCCCTCACCTCCACTCGCAGTGAAGCAAGCAGCCTACTCCGGCTTCGTCCACTTGCCCCTCTCCCTCCTCCGCAGAATGGCAAGCAGCCTCCTCCAGATCCAAGCCACCGAACCGACCACCTCCCCCCTACCCCCTACCCCCCGCAATGACGCAAGCAGCCTCCTCCAGCTCCAACCACCTGCCCCCCCCTCCAAGCAGCCACCTCTGGCACCAACCACCTGCCCCCCCAAGCAGCCTCCTCCAGCTCCAACCACCTGCCCACCCAAGCAGCCTCCTCCAGCTCCAACCACTTGCCCCCCCCATCTCCCCCAAAAAGCAATATCCTCCTGTTCCATCCAACCACTGGTATTCTGCCAGGTGCAACAACATGACCCAGCTGGGTAAGTTTAACTGAAAAATGATCTAGCTGTGTTTTATATATATATATATATATATATATATATATATATAAAACAACAAAAAAAGTCAGTACGCTAGTACAAAATAGTCAATGAAATAGGACAGGATACCACAGTCCTTAAGTGATTTCACAGAGACACACTAGACTGTGTCTTTTTGGTTTCAATTGAAATCTTAATGGTGCACAGGCCAGCAGCCACAGCAATCAGCCGGCGTTTTCCCCTCACACAGACCCAGATCGAAATGGGTAGAAATCTGAAATATTAGAGCACAAAAAGGGGGCGCCACAGCGTGCATCAAATATAGATTTTTTGGCCAACTACGTATATTTTCTGAATCATAGTCCTGTTTATCTCTTTTAGATTTATGAGTCTTCCTCTCTATAATCTCAGACTCTGGGCCTGATTCAGAGCCAGACGCAAGTGGCTGATCGCTCGTCCGCCGTACGAGCGGAAATATTTCAATCCAAGAGCTCGCTCGTATGTTCGCTCGTAGCTAACCTTCCGCCCCATATTCTCCCAACCCCTCCTCTAGCTAGCGAACATACAAAATAGCGAGCGTCCGTCTCCTCTTTGGTTGCAGTGAGCGCTCGCACAAGTCAATTCCGGAAGTGGCCCTGTCAGTTTCGATTGCCTGCTATTTCATTCTGCAAACATACTTGAATCGATTACTGGCAATCACTATATTAATTACCTTAATTGTTTGTTTCACATGTTTGCAATCCTGTTTTTTTTTTCAATGTCAATAAACTTTATTCTTGTTAGTGTGTGTAATTTCTTCCGCAGAATACGTACGGTTTGACCAAGGGGATGGTTTTTCTAATGTAAAAGTTTGTTTGAATGCTACTAATGTTTTTTTTTTTTTTTAAATGCAGATTTTCCAATTTTTTTTTAAATTTAAATTAGCTTACGCATGTCACTGCATCAAGCCTATCATAACTCACATTATATTTGTGAGGGTGTAGGTCACATGACTCATACACTAACCGATAGAATTGTTCCTGTTAATTTACAAAGTACATTAGCCAATCAAAATTTTTCTAGGACCTTTATTAAAACTGGTTTGTGTAAAAAAAATCATTGCCATCATGAGAGCCAACGCTTTCTGTAGGCGGGAGCTAATGGTGCTAGTTGAGGTCATGGATGAACGCCGCCTGCGTTCCCTCGGCTATTGCCGTAATATCGGCCAGTTGGAACACAGGTGGTCGGATCTGAGGCGCTGATCACCACGCCTGTGGCCCTTTTGCGGCGCCGGATTGGCCAAAGTAAGTGTTTCTGTGTCTGTTTTTTTTTTCTCATACCTGCGTGTGCTTGTTTACAGTATATCCCTGTTTTTATTATTTTATCCCAAAATTGAAAAAAAAAAAAAGTAATTAAAAATGTTTTTCTCCAGCATTTAGGGGCAGAGCGGATAGTCAGATGGCGCCAATGTGTGGCTCGTCCTTTATCCCCCACTCCCACCCAAACATCCCCTGCCCACTCTTCCCCAAATTCCCCCTCCACCCCAGACCTTGCCATCCTTCAGTCCGCTCCCTCTCCTCACCTGACCATCCCTCCAACTTCCCCCTCCCCTCAAAACCCACCTCACTTTTCCACACCCTCCACTCCCTCAGCCATAACCCCTCCTCCTTCACTTACCCACTGGCTCACCTCAGATGAGGAGGATTTCGTGGCTCCAGGCCCAGTCCGCAGTGTGGCTGGTATGTTTACATTGTAAACTATGGGCTTTTTTTTGTTTGTTTGTTTTTTATTGTGTAAATTAATTTGTTTGATGTTGTCCTTTTACCTGTGCAGTTCAAAATAGTAAAGTAGTTCAAATGTTTTTTATATATATCTTTGTGAAACAATGTCAAGGATGTTTTCCCCTTACACATATGACACGTCCAAACACTCCCACTTGTGTCTTTCTTGTTTACGGTACCAACAAATGTCGTAGTTTTGCTTAGGTTTAAGACATATGTTTTTTTAAGGTTATTTCTACTTTTTGGCCCATTATTTTTTGAAAGTCTTTTCGTTTGGCATTCCTTTTTTTTTGGACATGTTTTTGTAACTGATGTTTTTTTTTGGTATAGCCTGAATTTTTTGTGGGTTTGAACATTCTAAATGAAGGTGTCATTTTAGTAACCCGCACATTTTATTTCACCACAGAGGCCCAGAGGCGTAACGAGGCCATTGCAGGAGGATTGGTGGAACTCCGGGGCCATGTAATTGGCATGCTGGTAGCCTTGGACCACCTTTTGGCGATCCTGCGCCAATAATTTTTTGTATTTTGACAAAAAAAAATAATTAAAAAAAAGTTAATTTTGATTTATTTAAGTCTCATTCCTTGTCTGTTAATCTTAGATTGTTAAACCTTACATAAGTCTACTATTTGTCCCTGTGTTTTTAAGTAATGTCAATTTGTTTGTAGAAAGGTCAAGTAAGTATGTAAGCTTGGACATTAAACACATAACAATACCAATAGGTTTTTAGACTTAACGTCAAAAATAGATTAAATATTTTTGGTGGTAATGTAAAAATTAAAGCAACCTGCTTAGCCCTATAATTGTAAACATACTGATTCACCATAATACCTTTGGTGTTTGTTTTTAGCCACAAAGCAGGGTACAAAAGTTTAGAAATTAAGAAATTACAGTATTAGGCATTAAGCATGTTTGCATTTTTTGGAGCAGGTTTCACTTGTTTGTAATTTACGAAGGAAATGGTTGTTTAATGAAAAAAATAAATTTATTGCACACAAATAATAAACACCAAGTGAATTGTCAAAATAAAATCACACAGTTAAAACACACACAAAAGACCAAAAAATTCCAAAATCCCCCCCAAAAAATAAAAATCAAGAACTGTTTGAAGAAGTAGCATGCCAACATGAATCCACAAATGAGGAGAAGAAATCATTGTTCCCGAAGTTATATCCAATGTGTCCACATAAAGTCATTTGTGTTGATCAGGTAGTATGCATGGATTCTTATGGTCATTTTAGGGAATAAAACAAAAACAAAATTTTAAAAAAGTTAAAAGTGTACATTAAAATAATACATGTCTACATTGTGTCAATTAAATAACTTTGTGGAAATAATTACCTAAAAAATCTGACAACAATTTGATCGCGTATGGCCCCCCCACATACTGACCTCTGACCAACCTCGGGGGGGCCGTCCTCAGGCAAGGCATCCTCTGGCTGCATTGGGACATCACTCCTTATGGCGATGTTGTGAAATATCCCACACAGGACCACAATTTTGGAAACCATAGCCGGCAAATACATGAGGTCGCCACCAGAGCGGTGGAGGCATCTGAATCAGCCTTTTAAAAGGCCGATACAGCACTCCACCACCTGCCTGGTGGCTGTTAGTGTGGAATTATACTGACTTTGTGGCCCTGGTGTGCTAACCAAATAAGGAGTGAGCAGCCAAGGCGTGCAAGGGTAACCACTGTCTACTGTGAAAATATAAAAAACAACATCAGGACCATTGTGTACCAAGCTTTGCATTGGTTTCAACAGAAGGTGTCAACTTACCCAGAAGCCACGCATCACCAGCTTGTAGGTTGTTTAATTTGTGCCAAATCCCTGATTGCCGGATGACGAAGGAATCATGTGCACTGCCTGGGAATTTGGCATTCAGGGACAGGATCTGGAGGGAGGCATCACATACCACCATTACATTCATCAAATGAAAGTGTTTTCGGTTCCTAAATATTGCCTCCAGCATTGCTGGAGGCTGAAGTGGTATGTGAGTGCCATCCACAACCCCTATGATGTGTGGGAAGCCAGCAATTTGGTAAAATTTATCCTTCACCATATTAAGGGACCCCATATCCAATGGCATTTTAATAAAATGATGGAGGTGTTTAAATAGTGCATCCATCAATGCCCTCAGGATCCTTGAAAAGGAGGATTGGGAGATTCCTGGTATTGCTGTAGGACTGTCAATTTGCCATTCAAGATCACTCTCTATTAATGAGAGAGTGTCTATGATGATTTTTGGAGGCAGACGGTAGCGCCTTAACACCTCATCATCTGGCATTCCAAAAAGGGTGACACATGTTCTATATATCTGGGGCCTTGCACGCCTACGAAGTTGAGGTTGGTCGGGTTCTTGAACCATGGCCAAGAGAATACGACCAACATCAACCTGAAATGTTTTGCAAGGTAGTTATTGTTTTAGACAAATGTGTTAAGAAAAATATACTTATCTTTTCAAAGAAAACCAAAGAATCTTACAGGCCTGGGTAGTGTCATGTGAAAATCCACCTACATTTCAAAAGGAGAAAATATTTTTCATATTAATTTTATAAGCTAGGAATTAAACCAAATATAGTTTTCTAAAATTTAGAGAAGGGAGCACACATTATTTCGCAAAATAGTACACTACATTTAGACTTAAGACATGATTTTGCACAGAACAAGCACACATTAGTTCGCAAAATAGTACGCTACATTTAGACTTAAGACATGATTTTACACAGAACAAGCACACATTACTTAGCAAAATATGTTAAAACCAACACATCTAATTTGTTAATTAATAAAACCAAAAACACTTACCAAAAACAGACAAATATCAAAAAGTTATAAAAGGTCACTTGGGTTCCAGCCAAAACAACTTTAAAAAAAAAAAAACAATATAAAAATTTTGCCACAATTTATTAATAAATGTTTATGGGAATTATTGAAATACTTACTCAAAAATATAAATAAAAATAGCAAATAAAAATACGCAAAAATGCTAACTTAAAGAAAGTAATAAAAAAAAGTACTAGCCAAGAGTATTTGTTTTTTTTATGGGAAAATGCTTATGTTTAACATTACATTTTGAAACATTTTACATTAAAAAATTTTAAACCATTTAAAAAAAATGTGTGGAGGATGCCATGGAAGAGGCTGCTGGGCCTAGTAGGCAAACTAGGGCCAAAAAAAAAAGGCAGCCACAATTCACAAGGAAGGAGATGGAGGTTTTGGTGCAAATGTGCAATGACAACCTGGCACAGGCACCAAGGAATATGGGTGCAACCCAGAGATGGAAACTGTGGGACGACATAGCCAGTGCTGTCAATGGGGTGGGTGAATTTGAACGTTCAACCCGGGAGGTCAAACGCCGGTACGTAAAAACTACATTTGACTAAAAAGTGTTTACAGGTCCAAATACTGCAGTAATAATGCCAACTTTTTAACCAACAGATGGAGCGACTTCAAATATCGGCTTAATCAAAAACTGGCTGATAGGGCTAGGCATGCAGGGGGAACAGGTGGGGGTCCCACCCCTGTGTCACTTGAGCTCACGGATTTGGAGGAGCTGGCCCAGGGGTGTGTGCAGGATGAGGAGGTGTTTGGTGTGTCGAACATGGATACCGACATGCCAGACTTTGCGGCTCCTCATGTTGCCCCAGGTAAATGTTGTAATGTTAACAACTCAGAACTGTGTTTTGGAAAATATCTAGATTATAATTTTACTCTTTTCTCTATTTTCTCACAGAGACACAGGCGGATGAGTCTGCTCCAGAGGTGAGCTTTGGCCGCAGAATTTCTTCTGGCTCTGCAGGGGAGGAAGCAGTAGATCCGGCTGGGGACCCTGTGGCAGACAGTCCAGGACATTCCCCCTCGCAGGCAGTGGCCCTCCTCACTGATCTCAATGTTAAAATGGATCAGCACACCGAGATTCTGCTGAGGATGGACGCCAATCTGCTACGGGTGGCGGACGCCCTGGAGGAAACTGCTGCTGCCAAAGTGAGAATTGCAAATGCCCTGGAGCAGCTCGTTCGCCAGCACATGTTGGAGCCGGCCTCCCTTCCTGCCAGAACATCAGGACCCTCCACCTCTGGCACAACGACAGCCATCCCTCCAAATGTGCCTAGCCCTATGCCTAGTCTAGAGGCCACAACATCTGCCTCTGGCCAGGCCAGCCGAAGGAGATCCCGGACCCGTTCAGGCTCCCTCCAACCCCCGGCCAAACGGCCTAAAAGGTGATGACAGCACTGGCTAATTTCCCCACAATCCATCTCTGTGTTTGCCCCATATTCCTTCATGCCAAAAACCTCCCTCTCCTTTCTTGTGAATTGTTTTTATTTGTTTTTATTTTTTTAGTTCAAATGCCACTTATTTTGTTTGTGTGTGGCCAAAATCATTTGTAAATTTTTTTACCTTAAAATAAATGTTTATGAAAAAAAAAATATCCAAAAATGGACACAATCATTTAATAAAATTATGTTCAAAATCTGCAAAATTCTATTGTTGATTTATTCAAAAACTGGTTAAAAGGTAATCCCTCAAACAAACTTACAAACAATACAATGGAAATAGAAACATTTCATTTAATGTACGCCCCCAAAAAACGCCTCGACACGCCTGCGTTTTCCCATCTCCACCCCCGTCACCACCCCAACATGGACAGTTCTGTCAATCACATTTCACATGTCACTTCCTGTTCGCTGTGTATACGATCGACTGAAAAATCACCGTAATCAGACGTACGCACATGCGCACTGTTACACCGACGCATGCGTGGTTGGACAACATCGGCTGACTACGAACGAAAGGCCACTTGCGAGCGCCTCTGAATCAGCGCCTCTGCTTTATCCACTTTTTTGGTTAAGTACTGATTAAGGGCCTGATTCAGAGCCGTTCGCTATTTGCGGTCGTTCGTTCAAAAACAAGGGGTGGCTATTCAAATGATCCGTTCGCAAATTGCAGTCTGTTCACACCTCTAAGTCTGAACGAGCGAGCAAAACATACGCTCGTTTATTTGTTAAAAACGCCCCCTGGCCGCTCGCACCATACGTCATGTCCGCTATTTATTAGATTAATCGAGTACATCGACCAGCGTATGAACTGCTCGCTATTCTTGTGGTTGGTTTTTGCTACCACAATTTTGCGAACAGTTCTGGCCTAAAAAAAACCCAGTGACGTGGTCAATGACGCTGCTGTTTTAAATATGCACACCCATAAAACGCCCGTTTTGACCTTTAAGCACGCCTGCGTTCTGATTTCCACTCCCCGTTTTCAAGCACCTTCCCCTGTTACCACCCACATACGCCTCATCCTGTCACTCAAATTATCAGGCATTCGCTATTTTGCGAGCACATGAATTTTGGCCGCACTGACTGGTTCGCGCATGCGTATAACGATCCGTACGCATGCGCAGATGTGCGAACATCGCTCGGAACGAGCGTACTGCCGCTAGCGAGTGGCTCTGAATGAGGGCCTAAATTCACTAAATTCATTTGTATCCTTTACAGGTTCCATTTGTAGTTCTAAAAGGGACATTTCTATTTCTAGCTCCTCTAGCATTTTTTTCTTCTCATAGACAATTAACCTCATCAGATCCAAGGAGCATTCGTCTAGGATCCGATTCCACTCTTTTAAAAAAATGTCATTAGATGCACCAAAGGTAGGATTTTTTAATATCCTTAACCCCCTCGTGACTCTCCCACATTTAATATAATTTTCTAATCCAACAATGTCCCACCAAGTTCTCATCTCTTTTAGAATACAGTGCTCAACCTTCATATAATTATTATCAACGTTGGCTACATTTTTTAAATGAATTTCATCTGGCAAGGAGTCATCACAAAAAAATTTTGGCAACGTTTAGACCGATTTGTTCGTAAATCAGCAAATCTTAGCACATTAGCTCTTAACAAGCAGCAACTAACAATGAACAGATCAGTGAATGAATAAACAATACAACAAAAAAAGTCAGTGCGCTAGTACAAAATAGTCAATGAAATAGGACAGGATGAGGGATATGATATTACCCCGATTTTAAGGGAATGAATTGTTTTACCTCTGTCCACTTGTTTATAATGGAACTGATTATTCCTTATTTGATGTAGCTTCTTTGGTTTATATATCGTTATATGCAGTTTTAACATGTTTTTATTTTTTTAATCTTGCATTGATTGTAGTATCCTGTTATTTTTAGATAGCATAATTTTAATTCATTATATTTTTTATCATATATTTATATTTGTAATGATGTAAATATGTTCATATATGTGCTGTAGAAGTTTGTTACTTTTTAAATGAACACTGTAGCAATCTGTGACAAGCAGTTAATTAATTTGTATAAGAAGATACACCTGCTTAATGGGAGCATGAACTGCTATTTAAACCCTCTTCTGAACAATGCCAGCCAGCCTCCTGACGAAGTCCAAGGACGAAACATGTTGGGGCGTGGCCTGGCGTGACCCTCTGTTACTGCTTGACTGGCTGGATTAGATCCTGGAGACGTTCGGGTGAAACACCAGCCTTATTGTTATTTACATCATTGTTTATGCTTGTGGTGGTTTTAGACTGCCTACTTTGGTACGCACGCTGACCTGGAGTCTTTGTTTTTTTGTAATAAAACTTTTCCTGCCATCTCCTTCTGGTTGTCCCCTTTTACGCCTGTTTACCTCTTTTAGTCCCAATTTACTCCCATTTCCCTCTGTTTGTCCCCCATTTCTCCCGTCTACCTCTGTTAGTCCCCCATTCCTCCCGTCTCCCTATGTTTGTCCCCTTTACTCCTGTCTACCTCTGTTTGTCCCCCTTTACTCCAAACTACCTCTGTTTGTCCCGCTCTACTTCCGTCTACCTTTGTTTGTCCCGCTCTCCTCCCATCTACCTCTGTTTGTCCCCCTTTACTCTTGTCTACTTCTATTTGTCCCCCTTTATTCCTGTCCACCTCTTTGTCCCCCTTTACTCCTGTCTACCTGTTTGTCCCCCTTTACTCCAAACTACCTCTGTTTGTTGCACTTTTCTTTTGTCTACTTCTGTTTGTCCCCCATTCCTCTGTTTGTCCCCCATAACTCCCGTCTACCTCAGTTTGTTCCACTTTCCTCCCATCTACCTATGTTTGTCCCCCATTCCTCCCACTCTACATTGCAAGCTTGCAAAAGGAGGTCCTTGACCGTTCACTTAAAATTTTCACACTACAACTGTTTGTGTATGTGTGTGTGCATCTGCGCAAGTAGTATTAATCTGTATCATATTTGATGTTTTGCCTTGCTCTCATGTTTTTAAATTAGTATTTCTACTTCAGGGTCCATAGGGTATCCACAGGATACCTTGGGGTATAGGTGATGACGTCAGTCTTCAGGCACCACAGAGTTAAAGTTTTCAGCCTCCCAGGATGCATCTGGGTCCCTCTCCTATACCCCGCCCCCGAGCCAAGGCATCTCAGTTTCGTCGGTGCCTGGCCGGAGTCGGAGGCACTGTGCAGAGGGGGGCTATGAAGAGCCCCTGAAGTTTCTTTTAAAGGCAGCGCTGGCTGCACATCTGGGAGTACAGCATGGACAGTCAGTACTGACATCCATGCCGTCTCCCCTACACCCCGCCGGTACCAGAACGCCGGTACTGATCCGGGGATGCTGGTAGACATCTGGGGTCACGGCTAGCGGTGTCCCCAGATGTTTTGGACCATGGCCGGATCCAAGGGGATGCAGGTAAGCAGCGGGGTCCCGCGGTGGGTCCCCGCTGGTCACATGGTCCTGAGTCCCCAGGCAGGGGGCTCCCTGGGGACTGGCTGCAGCATGGAGCCAGGCGACCAACCTGCGCTTCCACTACCCCCTGGGACAGCGGGCCACTGCTGAGCGGCATGCACTGCGGCGTCTCAGGGGTTAAATGCATGCCAGGGGAGCGCGCTTTCCCTGTCTCACAGCCGGCGCCTCCCCTGCTGCACACAGCCTCTCTGCTCTGCCTGATTGGCCACAGTGTGTCAGCTGTCCTCCCCAGGCTGGCCTCCTTCATCTTCTGCTCCTCGGTGGCCATCTTTAAAGCATGGTGAACACTGCTGGAAGCCTGTGAGCGGTGGCATTGCGGTCTGGGTCCCCCAGCATACCTCTCCTCTGTTTGTCACAGGTCAGTGTATGCAGCGCTGAGTCCTACCAGCCTGAGGGTCTGAGTAGTTGAGAATCAGTGCTAATAGTGCAGGGATTTGTTTCTTCTGCATTGTATGTGACTGAACTGCTAGCCTGCTGTCTGTACTTTCACTTTCTACTGTCAACTTTATTACTGTCCCTGATCTTGCTCTGCTCAAAGCCCTTGCGGTGCGCGGTGTGCAGGGTGTTATTCACACTATACCAATACGTATAGGTGTGAGTGTCACATACTTACCATCATGTCTGAGACTGATTTTCCTCTCCAGCTCATATGTACTAAATGTAAGGTACCAATGGCGGAGGGGGAGGGTAACGCGGAGGGGTTATGCCCCCAGTGCCTGGCACTGTCACGGCCGATTATGGTCACGGTCCCGGTACAGGAACCTCCCTGGGCTTGTTTCGCTAAGGCGCTTACAACCCTTGTGGGCCAGCTAGCTCCGCCACCTGCGTTTACCCAGACGGGTTTGTCCCAGCAGTCAGTGGTGTCGTCACCCATGTGGGAGTTCCCGAGACAATTGATGGTACCCCACAGTCTCCCTGTCCCTTCCCAGGTTTCTCCGGAGCCTGCGTGGGTTAATACTCTTAACTACATTGGTTCAGCATTTGTCCGATGTTTTACAGGGGGAGTCTGTGTTGCGGCCTCATAACGGCCGGTGGCATCTTTATCTGCTCCTTATGGGGATGACGATGAGACGTCAGATCATGGGGAGATTCTGGATCTATCTGACCAAGAACCTCTCCGTACCAAAGAGCCGGACGCTAAGTCCAAGGTGTATATCCCTGGTCTTATTCGAGCGGTCCGCTCGGCTTTAGTTATTGAGGATATTGATACTTTGGTGGCCACATTCATATATGCCTTTTTAAGGATATTAAGGGTGAGGCTACGGTGTTCCCTCTTTCTGATCAATTAGTGGATCATTTAGAGGAGGCGTGGAAAAATCCAGGTAAACGGTTTCAGCCCCAGAGACGCTTAGCCGTGGCTTATCCGTTTGCGGTCAATTATTTTTCTAAGCGGGAACCCCCTACGCAAGTGGATTCACATGTCACACGCCTAGTCAAAAGTGCCACGTTGCCTATGCCTTCGATGTCATCCTTGAAGGATGTCATTGACCGCAAGGTGGAGATCTGCCTCAAATCCGTTTATTCCCTTGCAGGGAAGCATCCAGACCGGCTCTGGCCGTGTGTTGGGTAGCCAGAGCTATGGAGCGCTGGGCGGATAATTTGGAGGCGTCTTTGGACTCTGACTGTTCGGCTGAACAGACCGAGTTGGTGGGCAATCTCCGAGACTCGGCCACTTACATTAATGAAGCGGCCTTAGATATTTGTATGCTCACCTCTAGGATCTCCTCTGCAGCTGTGGCTGCTCGTCGCACCTTATGGTTGTGTTCTTGGAAAGCGGACGCGGATTCAAAAAAGGGATTAGAAGGTCTGGACAGGTACTATTTGGTCCAGATCTTGACAAAATTGTAGTTACGTTGGCAGCAGCAAAATCTGCATGTCTTCTGTCTGCTACGATTCCTTCTAGTGCTGGTGGGTCGTCCTTTTGGCCTCACAGGGTCCAAGGTAGGCCTAAAGTACAGTCCTTTCCACGGCAGGCTGGGGCCAAGAAATTGTCCAAGCCCAAGAAACAGGTCTGGAGTACCAGACGTCCGGCTCCTAGGTCAGATAACAAACCTGCGGCCTGACGGTCCAGGCCTCCTTTTGTGGGACCCCAAAGTGGGGGGCGCCTGCTTCAGTTCGCCCGGTGCTGGTCGCAGTGCATGTTCCAATTTTCCAGAGGGGCCTGGGTTTCTATTCCATTCTATTTTTGGTGCAGAAACCCAATGGGTCTTACCGGTCAATATTAAACCTAAAGGCCCTCAGCAAGTCCTTGAGGGTGCCTCTGTTTTGGATGGAGACCCTGCGGTCCATTATTCTGGCACTGGAACCTGGGGACTACATGGTGTCATTGGACATCCAGGACGCTTACCTGCATGTCCCTATTCTTTTGCGCCATCAGCAGTTCCTCAGATTTGCAATCTGCAACGAACATTTCCAGTTCCGGGCACTGCCTTTTGGCCTGGTGACTGCTCCACGGGTATTCACCAAGGTCATGGCGGTCATGGCGGCTCTCCTGCAGACGCAGGGAGTCCGACTGTTGCCTTATCTGGACGACCTCCTGTTGATAGCGGGGTCTCCAGAGCTTCTTTTACACCATCTAGATCTGACGATTGCGGTACTGCAATGTCACGGCTGGTTGACAAACTGGCAGAGGTCCACTCTCACCCCGTCTCAGAGTATCCTGCACCTCGGGACCTTATTGGACTCCAGGCAGCAGTGGATCTTTGTGACGGAGGAAAAGATCCTTGCTTTGTAGTTGAGGGTGCGCAGTTGTCTGCAGTGTCGTCAAGTGTCGATACACTTGGCAAAGAGGTTATTGGGCTCAATGGTGTCGGTATTCGACATGGTGGAGTACGCCCAATTTCACTCCAAACCTCTGCTGCTATTGATCCGGTCCAGATGGAATGGATTGCCTCAGTGTCTCAAGTCCCAGACGATGGGGCTCACTCCGGATGTTCGCCTGTCTCTAACCTGGTGTTTGCAGATGACCCACCTCAACAAGGGTCTGGGTGGCGAACTGGGTCCTGTTAACAACAGACGCCAGTCTCCGGTGCTGGGGAGCTGTCACGGGTCCACACTTGTTTCAGGGCAGGTGGACTCGGGCGGTAGCAGAGCTTCCAATAAACATTTTGGAGCTCCATGCGGTGTCAAGAGCTCTCCAGCGGGCACAGCCGGTTCTCCAGGGTCACCCTGTGCAGGTCCCGTCGGACAACGCCACCACGGTGGCCTATTTAAACCAGCAAGGAGGAACCGGGAGAGTGGTCTTTATACCAGGACGTCTTTCGGAGTCTGGTGGACAAGTGGGGTCTTCCAGAGATAGACCTCATGGCGTCCCGGCACAACAACAAGTTGCCGGTGTACGGGTCTCGAACATGAGACGAAAAGGCGTCTCTGGTGTATGCCCTGTCCGTCTAGTAGACGTTCCAGTTTGCCTACCTTTTCCCTCCGTTTTCCCTTCTTCCGCGGGTATTACGGAAATTCAAATCAAGAAGGAGGTACGCTACTGTTGATAGCTTCTGAGTGGCCCAGACGGCACTGGTTCTCTGACCTCCAGAGTCTGTCAGTAGACGTTCCTATGAGGTTACCATTACGACCGAATCTGCTGTCATAGGGTCCTTGTCTTCACCCGGACCTGACTCGGTGTGGCTGTTGAAACGGTCATGCTAAGGTCCAGAGGGTTTTTTCTAGCTCCGTGGTGCAAACCATACTAAGAGCTCGTAAACCTTCCTCGGCATGAATCTACCATCGTGTGTGGCATACTTTCTTCCGGTGGTGTAGACCTAGAGGGTATTCCCTTAGGGAGTTCCGCCTGTCTAGGGTGTTGGCTTTCCTACAGGCTGGACTGGATCATGGGCTTCGCCAGGCTTCTCTGAAAGTGCAGGTGTCTGCCCTATCAGTCTGGTTTCATCGTAGGATTGCTGCGCTCTCTGATGTGCACACCTTTATGCGAGGTGTTCTTCGCATTCAGCCACCTTTTGTTCCACCGGTGGCGCCTTGGAATTGGGCTGTGGTCCTGAGAGTTCTCTAGGGGCCACCGTTTGAACCACTGGACTCAGTGGACTTTAAATGGCTTACAGCTGAAACCATATTCCTTCTGGCCATTGCCTCGGCCAGACGGATTTCGGATTTAGGGGTTCTCTCTTGTAGACCCCCTTTTCTGATTTTTCATAGGAATAGGGCGGTGCTTCGCACTCGTCCGGGATTCCTTCCCGAAGTGGTATCCAGTTTTCACATCAATGAAGAAATTGTTGTGCCGGCTTTCAATTCACCTGGACTTTCAGTGGGTGACGCCACTTGGGATGTTGTGCGGGCATTGAGAATTTATGTTGACCGCGCTTCTTCTTTTAGGAAGTCGGACGCCTTGTTTGTCCTCTATGGCTTCAGTAAAAAAGAGTTCGCCTGCTTCAAAGTAGACTTTGGCAGGCTGGATTCGTATGGCAATTTCAGAAGCTTATCTTCATGAAGGTCTTCCAGTTCCCTCCTTGGTGAGGGCTCATTCCACTAGGTCTGTGGGTCCTTCGTTTGCAGCTAGACGTGGTGCCTCTGCAGTTCAGATCTGCAAGGCTGCTACGTAGTCTTCTGTCAATACCTTTGTGAGGTATTACGCTTTTGACATCTTTGCCTCTCAGGATGCTTCCTTCGGGCGGCGGATTCTCCTCTCAGCACAGGAGCGTCCCCACCCTTGAAGGATACTGCTTTGGGACATCCCCAAGGTATCCTATGGATACCCTATGGACCCTGAAGTAGAAAATATGAGATATGGTAAGAACTTACCCTTGTTATCTCTATTTCTACGAAGTCCATAGGGTTCCACAGGACTCCTGCCCTGTCGCACCTGTACTGCAGATGGGCTTTATTCTGGTCACCGGTTTTTCCGTCTCCCTATGGTGAGAATGTGATTCTTGTGAGTGTCCAGATTTTTTTTTCTTCTCTCTCTTTCTTCTCCTCCTCCGGCCTATGGCTTGTGACGTAACTGAGATGCCTTGGCCCGGGGGCGGGGTATAGGAGAGGGACCCAGATGCATCCTGGGAGGCTGAAAACTTTAACTCTGTGGTGCCTGAAGACTGACGTCATCACCTATACCCCAAGGTATCCTGTGGAACCCTATGGACTTCGTAGAAATAGAGATAACAAGGGTAAGTTCTTACCATATCTCATATTTTTCAGTGTGTATTTGATTACACCTACTGTAAGAACTGCATATATTACAGTAATGTCACTGGAGCAAGTTAAACACACACACACACACACACACATACATATACAGTCAGGTGCATAAATATTGGGACATTGACAGAATTTTCAGATTTTGGCCTCTATTCACCACCACAATGGCTTTGAAATGAAACAAACAAGATGTGCTTTAACTGCAGACTTTCAGATTTAATTTGAGGGTAATTACATCCAAATCAGGTGAACGGTGTAGGAATTACAATGGTTTCTATATGTGCCTCCCACTTTTTAAGGGGCCAAAAGTAATGGGACTATCAACTCAAAAGCTATTTCATGGACAGGTGTGGGTTATTCCCTCATTATTTCATTATCAATTAAGCAGGTAAAAGGTCTGGAGTTGATTCTAGGTGTGACATTTGCATTTGGAAACAGTTGCTGTCGACTCTCAATATGAGATCCAAAGAGCTGTCACTATCAGTGAAGCAAGATATCATTATGCTGAAAAATCAAAACAAACCCATCAGAGAGAAAGCAAAAAGATTAGGTGTTGCCAAATCAACTGTTTGGAACATTCTTAAAAAGAAAGAGCACACCAGAGAGCTCAGCCACACCAAAAGACCCGGAAGACCACAGAAAACAACTGTGGTGGATGACAGAAGAATTATTTCCCTGGTGAAGAAAAACCCCTTCACAACAGTTGGCCAAATCAAGAACACTCTCCAGGAGGTAGGTGTATATGTGTCAAAGTCAACAATCAAGAGAAGACTTCACAAGAGTGAATATAGAGGGTTCACCACAAGATGTAAACCATTGGTGAGCCACAAAAACAGGAAGACCAGATTAGAGTTTGCAAACAACATCTAAAAAAACCATTACAGTTCTGGAACAACATCCTATGGACAGATGAGACAAAGATCAACTTGTACCAGAGTGATGGGAAGAGAAGAGTATGGAGAAGGAAAGGAACTGCTCATGATCAAAAACATACCACCTCATCAGTGAAGCATGGTGGTGGTAGTGTCATGGCATGGGCATGTATGGCTGCCAATGGAACCGGTTCCCTTGTATTTATTGATGATGTGACTGCTGACAAAAGCAGCAGAATGAATTCTGAAGTGTTTCGGGCAATATTATATGCTCATATTCTGTCAAATGCTTCAGAACTCATTGGATGGCGCTTCACAGTGCAGATGGACAATGACCCGAAGCATACTGCAAAAGCAACCAAAGAGTTTTTTAAGGCTAAAAAGTGGAATGTTATGCAATGGCCAAGTCAATCCCCTGACCTGAATCCGATTGAGCATGCATTTCACTTGATGAAGACAAAACTGAAGGGAAAATGCCCCAAGAGCAAGCAGGAACTGAAGACATTTGCAGTAGAGGCCTGGCAGAGCATCACCAGGGATGAAACCCAGCGTCTGGTGATGTCTATGTGTTCCAGACTTCAGGCTGTAATTGCCTGCAAAGGATTTGCAACAAAGTATTAAAAAGTGAAAGTTAGATTTAGGATTGTTTAGTTTGTCCCATTACTTTTGGCCCCTTAAAAAGTGGGAGGCACATATAGAAACCGTTGTAATTCCTACACAGTTCACCTGATTTGGATGTAATTACCCTCAAATTAAATCTGAAAGTCTGCAGTTAAAGCACATCTTGTTTGTTTCATTTCAAAGCCATTGTGGTGGTGAATAGAGGCCAAAATATGAAAATTCTGTCAATGTCCCAATATTTATGCACCTGACTGTATATGATGTGTGTATATAATTTTATGTGTGTATCTTGCTTCAACGATACCTACTGTAATATATGCACAGAATTGTTTGAGGGAGGGGGGCCCCAAACTGGTATCTTGTCTAGGGCCCCATGAGATCTAAATCCGGCTCTGACTGACACAGACACACACACACTGACACACTCACTTAAAAACACAAATAAATACAGCTCTGGCATCATTTATTAAAGATCAACCCCCACCCTGCCAGCACCCCCGTCCACTCGCCTCGTCAGCACCCCTTTCCCCGTTCACCTCGCCAGCATACTGCACCCCACATGTGATACACAGACCTGCGGTGTGGCTCCAGGAGAGACTGCCGGTAGCACAATCTCTGTCACCCGGCAGCAGCCTAGGAGGGGCTGCACGCTGCCTAGGAGGGGCTGCACGCTGACACTACAGCTCTCCCTACAGCCAGCACAGTATAACAGCAGGCACAGTTGCCTGAGCTTCGGCAGGAGCCTGAGCCTCTCTTTACAAAAAAAAATAGTTCAGCTTCACGGCGATGGAGCAGCTGGCAGGGGGGGTTTCTAGGTACTCAGAAACCCCCCCTGCATGTGCATGTGACATCATAACATCTAAGCAGTATTTTCCTTTAAGTTTCTTATTATTAGGATGTATTTCTTGTAGGTTTTGTCCATGCAGAAGTGAAAGTTTAACATTAGATTACTATGGGGGTGATAATACCAAAGACTATGACAGTAAAACATTTGATTATTAAGAGTGAAGTAAGATAAACTGCATTAAAATAAAGTAAATTCAATAGTGTGTAATTATGTTATCACAGTGTAATATACAGTAATTGTAGCATATAGTATAATATATATTAGGGGTGAGCGGGTTCGGATTTCTGAAATCCGAACCCCCCTGAGCCCCCCCGATCTGAGGCCGATCTGAGTCAGGCTCGACTTTTCCTGCCTGACTCGGATCTGAAATCGAGGCAACACGTCATCATCCCGCCTTCCGGGTCTCGCGGGTTTTGGATTCTATATAAGGAACCCGCGTCGGCGCCATTTTCTCACTCGGCTGTGGACAGTGAAGAGGGAGGGTGGGAGTTAGGGCTGGCTGGGCTGTGTAGTGTAGTGTTGTGCTGTGCTGCGCTGTGCTGCTGTTGTCCATAGGGGCTGTGTCCACTCCTCCAAAGTCCATAGGGGCTGGCTGTGTTGTGCTGTGCTGCTGTTGTCCATAGGGGCTGTTTCCACTCCTCCAAAGTCCATAGTGGCTGGCTGTGTTGTGCTGTGCTGCTGTTGTCCATAGGGGCTGTGTCCACTCCTCCAAAGTCCATAGGGGCTGGCTGGACTGTGTTGTGCAGTCAGTTGTCCATAGGGGCTGTGTCCACTCAAAGTCCTGTGCAGTGTCCCAGTCCTAAAAGGGGTGCTGTAGGTTGTCCAGGGGGTGCTCTGTCCATCAGGGGTGCTCCCCCAAGTGCAAAAAAAAAATATTTTTTCTGTGTTTGTGAATTGTGTGTGCAGTAGCCGCACGTGCTTCAACAAAGTAGTGCCAAGCATGCGCCTGTGTCACAAGTAAAGGGCCGGCTGGCTTGACCGTTAAAGGGTGCTGTAACCCCCAAAGTGCACTCCAAACAAAATAAAAAAATATTTTCTGTGTTTGTGAATTGTGTGCACTGTGGCTGCACGTGCATCAACAAAGGAGCAGCGCCAAGCGTGCGCCTTTGTCCCATAAGTAAAGGGCCGGCTGGCTTGTCCGTTAAAGGGTGCTGTAACCCCCAAAGGGCACTCTAAACAAAATAAAAATATATTTTTTTTGTGTTTGTGAATTGTGTGTGCAGTAGCCGCACGTGCATCAACAAAGTAGTGCCAAGCGTGCGTCTGTGTCATAAGTAAAGGGCTGGCTGGCTTGACCGTTAAAGGATGCTGTAACCCCCAAAGTGCACTCCAAAAAAAAAAAAATTTTTTTTTTGTGTTTGTGAATTGTGTGCGCAGTAGCCGCACGTGCACCAACAAAGTAGTGCCAAGCGTGCGCCTGTATCATAAGTAAAGGGCCAGCTGGATTGACCGTTAAAGGGTGCTGTAACCCCCAAAGGGCACTCCAAACAAAATAAAAACATATTTTTTCGTGTTTGTGAATTGTGTGCGCAGTAGCCGCATGTGCACCAACAAAGTAGTGCCAAGCGTGCGCCTGTATCATAAGTAAAGGGCTGGCTGGATTGACCGTTAAAGGGTGCTGTAACCCCCAAAGGGCACTCCAAACAAAATAAAAAAAAATATTTTTTTGTGTTTGTGAATTGTGTGCGCAGTAGCCGCACGTGCATCAACAAAGTAGCGCCAAGCATGCACCTGTGTCATAGGTAAAGGGCCGGCTAGCTTGACCGTTAAAGGGTGCTGTAACCCCCAAAGTGCACTCCAAACAAAATAAAAAATATATTTTTTTGTGTTTGTGAATTGTGTGCGCAGTAGCCGCACGTGCATCAACAACGTAGTGCCAAGCGTGTGCCTGTGTCATAAGTAAAGGGCCGGCTGGCTTGACCGTTAAAGGGTGCTGTAACCCCCAAAGGGCACTCCAAACAAAATAAAAAAATATATTTTTTTGTGTTTGTGCATTGTGTGCACTGTGGCTGCACCTGCATCAACAAATGAGCAGCGCCAAGCGTGCGCCTGTGTCCAATAAGTAAAGGGTCGGCTGGCTTGTCCGTTAAAGGGTGCTGTAACCCCCAAAGGGCACTCCAAACAAAATAAAAAAATATATTTTTTTGTGTTTGTGAATTGTGTGCGCAGTAGGCGCACGTGCATCAAAAAAGTAGTGCCAAGCGTGCGCCTGTGTCATAAGTAAAGGGCTGGCTGGCTTGACCGATAAAGGGTGCTGTAACCCCCAAAGTGCACTCCAAACAAAATAAAAAAATATTTTCTGTGTTTGTGAATTATGTGCACTGTGTCTGCACGTGCACAACAAAGGAGCAGCGCCAAGCGTGCGTCTGTCTGTTAAAGGGTGGTGTAACCCCCAAAGTGCGCTCCACAAAGAATAAAAAATTCTTCTTTTTTTCTGTCTTTGTGAATTGTGTGGGCTGTAGCTGCACGTGCATCAACAAAGGAGCAGCGCCAAGCGTGCGCCTGTGTCCCATAAGTAATGGGCTGACTGGCTCATTTCTTAAAGGGTGGTGTAACCCACAAAATGCACTAGTCTCCAACTAAAATAAAAAATTATTTTCTGTGTTTGTGTGCGCCTTAGCCGCACGTATATATCAATATAACATAAATGGAGGACCAAACTTTCTCTGTTGAAAATAAAATAGGGAAAGATCAAGAACCACTTCCTCCTAGTGTTGAAGCTGCTGCCACTAGTCATGACATAGACGATAACATGCCATCAACGTCGTCTGCCAAGGCCGATGCCATATGTCATAGAAGAGGGCACATACAATCCCAAATGACAAAGTTCAGGAAAATGACCTTGAAAAAAACATTTAAATCATCTGAAGAGAAATGTAAACTTGCCAATATGCCATTTACGACACGGAGTGGCAACGGCTAAGGTCTTTCCCTATGTTCATGACTAGTGGTTCAGCTTCACATGATGATGGAAGCCCTCCTCCCGCTAAAAATATCAAACAAGTAAAGCTGGCAAAAGCACAGCGAAGAACTGTGCATTCTAAGAAGATATCACAAATCGCCAAGGAGAGTCCAAGTGTGGTGGCGGTTGCGATGCCTGACCTTACCAGCACTGGACAGCAAGAGGTGGCTCTTTTCACCATTTGCCATTTGCACGCCCCCTGCAAGTGCTGAAAGGAGCACCCACAGTCCACTTGCTGATATGCAAATTGAAGATGTCACTGTTGAAGTACAACAGGATGAGGATACTGGTGTAGCTGGCGCTGAGGAGGAAGTTGGCGAGGAGGATTCTGATGGTGATGTGGTTTATTTAAATCAGGCTCCAGGGGAGACAGTTGTTGTCCGTGGGATGAAAAAGCCCATCACGGTCATGCCTGGGCAGAAGACCAAACACTCCACCTCTTTGGTCTGGCAGCGCGTTCATAAAAAGTTACTGTCAAGTTCAGAAACTTTGGCTAAGACCGTAAGCAGTCCAGGGACACCTAAATCCCGTTGTCCTGTTGTATCCAAGCACTTGCAAACCACACTGTCAACTCCCTCCTCGTCAATTTCCTCCTTACTCAGGATCGGAAGTAGTCCTGCAGGCCATGTCACTGGCATGACTGACTCTCCTATCCGGGATTCCTCCGGAGGATCCTGCATTGCTACGCCTCCTGCTGCCGCTGCTGCTGTTGCTGCTGCTGGGAGTCGTTCATCATCCCAGAGAGGAAGTAGGAACACCACTACTTTTACTAAATAATTGACCCTCCAACAGTCCTTAGCGAGGAGGATGAAGTACGACAGCAGTCATCCTGAAGCAAAACGTATAACTGAGGCCTTGACTGCTATGTTGGTGTTAGACGTGCATCCGGTATCCGCCATTAGTGCAGTGGGATTTAGACAATTGATAGAGGTAGTGTGTTCCCGGTTCCAAATCCCATCTAGATTCCACTTCATTAGGCAGGCGATACCAAGACTGTACAGAAATGTCAGAAAAAGTGTCCTCAGTGTCTTTGAAAAATGCGGTTGTACCCAATATCCACTTAACCACGGACATGTGGACAAGTGGAACAGGGAAGACTAAGGACTATAGGACTGTGACAGTCCACTGGGTAGATGTATCACCTTACACAGAAACAACAGCAGCGTCACCAGTAGCAGCATCTCAAAAATGCCAGCTCGTTTCAAGGCAGGCTACACTGTGTATCACCGGTTTCAGTAAGAGGCACACCGCCGACAACCTCTTAGAGAAACTGAGGGAAATCATCGCCCAGTGGCTTACCCCACTTAGACTCTCCTGGGGATTTGTGATATCTGACAACGCCACCAATATTGTGCGGGCATTACATCTGGGCAAATTCTAGCACGTCCCATGTTTTGCTCACACAATAAACTTGGTGGTGCAGACTTTTCGGAAAAGCAACAGAGGCGTGCAGGAGATGCTTTGGGTGGCCCGGAAAATTTCTGCCCTCTTTTGCCATTCAGCGACTGCGTGCCAAAGACTGGAGCGCCAGCAAACATTTTTGAACCTGCCCCGCCATCACCTGAAGCAAGAGATTGTGACGCAGTGGAACTCAACCCTCTATATGCTTCAGACGATGGAGGAGCAGCAAAAGGCCATTCAAGCCTATACATCCACCTATGACATAGGCAAAGGAGGGGGGGGTATGCACCTGACTCAAGCGCAGTGGAGAATGATTTCCGTGTTGTGCAAGGTTCTCCAGCCCTTCGAACTTGCCACACGTGAAGTCAGTTCAGACACTGCCAGCTTGAGTCAGGTCATTCCCCTCACCAGACTTTTGAAGAAGCAGCTGGAGAAAGTGAAGGAGGAGCTAAGACGGAGCGATTCCGCTCAGCATGTGGGACTTGTGGATGAAGCCCTTCATTCGCTTTGCCATGATTCCAGGGTGGTCAATCTGTTGAAATCAGACCACTACATTTTGGCCACCTTGCTTGATCCTAGGTTTAAAGCCTATGTGGTGTCTCTCTTTCCGGCCGACACAAGCCAGCAGAGGTGCAAAGACCTGCTGGTGAAAACACTGTCAGCTGAAGTGGAACGTGACACGTCAACAGCTCCTTCTTCATTTTCTCCCACAACTGGGGCTGCCAGGAAAAAACTTAGGTATCCTAAGCAACCCACTGGCGGTGATGCAGGGCAGGCAGGATCAAGTTTGGACATCTGGTCCGGACTGAAGGACCTGGCAACAATTTCTGACATGTCTACTGTCACTGCGTATGATACTGTCACCATTGACAGAATGGTGGAGGATTACATCGGTGACAGCATCCAAGTAGGCATGTCAGACAGTCCGTACCTGTACTGGCAGGAAAAAGAGGCAATTTGGAGGCCCCTGTACAAACTGGCTCTATTTTACCTGAGTTGCCCCCCTCCAGTGTGTACTCCGAAAGAGTGTTTAGTGCAGCCGGGAACATGTCAGCGAAAGGCATAGGAGGTTGCTTCCACAAAATGTGGAGAAGATGTTCATAAAAATGAATTATCAACTCTTCCAGGGAGACCAGCCTCCAGAACGTACAGAGGGACCTGTGGTGGTGGATTCCAGCGGGGACGAGTTAATACTCTGTGAGGATGAGGATGTACACAACACTGAAGAGGGTGAGGAATCGGTGGATGAGGAGGATGAGGATGACATCTTGCCTCCGTAGAGCCAGTTTGTGCAGGGACAGATTAATTGCCAGCTTGTTTTGTGGGGGCCCAAAAGAACCAATCATTTCAGCCACTGTCGTGTGGCAGACCCTGGCGCTGAAATGATTGGTTTGTTAAAGTGTGCATGTCCTGTTTATACAACATAAGGGTGGGTGGGAGGGCCCAAGGACAATTCCATCTTGCACCTCTTTTTTTTCTTTGCATTATGTACTGTTTGGGGCCTAGTTTTTCAAACTGCCATCCTGTCTGCCACTGCAGTGTCATTCCTAGATGGGCCACGTGTTTGTGCCGCCCACTCGTGTCTCTTAGCATAGTCATCTAGCTACCTCGGTGCAACCTTTTGGACATAAAAACACTATTGTGAGGTGTTCAGAATAGACTGGAAATGAGTGGAAATTAAGGTTATTGAGGTTAATAATAGCATAGGAGCAGAAAAACCAACACATTCTGTGATTTTAGCTGTTTTTATGCTTTTTTTCAAAAAAATACAGATCCAAAACACAAAACCCAGAACCCAAAACATGGAAGGGTGGTTTTGGCAAAACCAATCCAGATCCAAAACACAAAGAAAGATCCAGATCCAAAACACAAAACACGAAAAGTGGTCAGTGCACACCCCTAATATATATAGACTGACTAAAGTGGGATGCCGCTAGGGATTTATGATAGGTGTCAAAATACCGACGCCTATCATAATCCTGACGCCAGAACATCAAGGACACCATTCCGACCGAAGGTAAGTCCGGGGTGCCCTTATCGTTAGCCGCAGGGGGAGGGTTAGGATTAGGGTGTCTAGCAGGGTTAGGAATAGATTTGCGGGGGGACTAGGGTGAGGCACCCATAGGGGGAAGGGTTAGGCACTCCCAGGGAGAGGTTTGGTCAGGCCCCCCCTGGGAGGGTTAGGTTTAGGGAGTGGTAAGGGGGGGGTTAGGGTTAGGCACCCCCGAGGGTAGGTTAGGGTTAGGCACTAAAGGGGGAGGTTAGGGTTAGGTACCACTAAGAGAGGGTTAGGGGGGGACAGGGGAGGTTAGAGTACTTACCTTCCCCTGTCAGGATCTTGAGCCTGTCGGGCGTCCACTGTCTGGATTTGAACCTGGCATTTCAATCCCATTCCACTAAAGCATATACTGGGAAAGCCCAGCCAGATATATACTACAGTATATAGCACATTCTTACATCTTAGTATCATATACTGCAGTGTTTTTGAGCTCTTTGCAGCTCAGAAATGCCAGAGCTGAGTATGTATTTGGTAACAACATAGTTGGTACTGTAGGTACTTCAGATACTCTGGGCTATATTTATTAAAATTACAGTTTTTAGAAGTGGAGATGTTGCCCATAACAACAAATCAGATTATAGCTGTTATCTTCTAGAAAATGCTAGTTAAATGTTAAGTAGAATCTGATCAGTTGATATGGGCAACATCTCCATTTCTAAAAACTCTCACTTTAGTAAATACAGTATACCCCTCTTGGTAACTAGACAGTGCGTTATTCCAAGTAATCGGGCACTTACACAGAGTACAATGTATACACTGAGAAAATATCTTTATAGTAAGAAGTCATCTTGCAGTCTTGTAATGAATATTATAATTTCCTAAAGCAGACAATCAGAATAAATATCACTTTCTTTTGATCTCTAAATATTTGTGGTGGGTGTACAGAGCATGTTCTACAATGAGAGCCTATAAAACACTGAACTTAAATACAAAACTTATGTCTTGACAGTGTGTATAGAATGTAACATTGTATACCTGTGATTATTGGGCTAAGCAATATCATAGAAAAGTAACTTATAAGTATCAGTGACAAATTCCTGTCATTCTAAAGTGTTAGTGGTGACATCAACTTGATAAAGATAAATCTCTTACATCAGCTTACAAAATTGATTTGGCATTTTGACAGTCTTGTGAGTGGAACAGATAGTGCTGTGGATCAGAAAGTGACAAGAGAATGACATTACATGCAAATAATATTCAAATGAGATTATGTGATTTTTCAGCTATTTAATTATTGTCTCTTAGCAAGATCTGTTCAAGGGCTACATATTTCTAAGCACCACCATGGTAAGTTATAGACCTACTGACCATGGTAAGTGTCCAAAGTTTAATGTTATTTACAGGAACAATGTTAAAATGAGTGCAATGAACTTGCCGGCTGGTGCAGTACGGGAGAAAGAAATGGCCACTTCCCCCATATGATACCAGTAACCTGATTCCACCTGTTCTGTAAATCAGTATAGATATATACAGCTGACGATTTCGCAGATTTCAGCATAATGCGCATGCGAGAAGGAAAGAAATCAGGGACTGCACATACACCGTCTCAGACTTGCACTAACTGACAGCGATCGCTACTGCAAATGGATTGATTTGTCTGTTGACGGGCCACAATTTCTGTGATATTGGCATTTCTGAGTGGTAACTGGGTGATGACCATGCGATTGAAAGGAACAGCCCCATTTCATGGGAGTGTCATGGGAGCGTTGTGGGCTGGTAAATCAACTTCTATGTATGATTGTAGCGTTTGGACTGAGAAAGAATGTCTGTTTCTGATGGATCTTCCAGATACTAATGATACATTGTTGCCATTTTATAGATACTGGATAATAATCTATATAATAATAGAGGGTGTTCTGTCCCATCTCCTACATGTGCAGTGAGAGCAGGTTGCATGCATCCCCCACCAATGGTTCCCACCACAGCAATGGTTATGGAACAGATCACCAGGAGAGGACATGATGACCGGTAAGTATAACAGGGAGTGGTATTGTGCAGAGTGGGGGCATCCTCAGGTGACCCAACATTTGTCGGGACTATTTTATCAAATAATAAATCATAATTAGATGAAGGTGAATAAAATTTGTATATTAGGTAAAAACTAGTATATTTACAAATAAACATAGATCATATATATTTGTTTTAAATGCTGCTCAATGTTACTGTTCTAATCTGTATATATTAGTACAATTACATTAATGCCATAAATGCATCATCAATGGCTGTGGTATTTATTGGGCTTCATTTGAGAATGATGGATCTACATTAAGGTTTTCTAAAGAGGCAAAATTAAGGTTTCCCATTTAGTGAATGTATCTGTATAAAAATGGTTTCTCTGTAGATACATTATGCATAATCAAAATTGCGTTAAATTATTCAGGAAAACCCTGTTTGGTTCTTTATTCATTTCACACCTCTCTTCTCTCCCTCAGGGAATGGCAACTTTGTTCTTTCATTGATTTGAAATAGCAAATAAATAATTACAGTAACTGCACCTACTGAATATATTATTTCCGTGTGTGCACATGGTCACTCAATAGTACAGGTTTTTGAATATATAAATACAGAGAGATAAGGGAATTTATATGTTGGAACTCTATTATCCAAGAGGCTTTTAAAACCACAGAGAAAAAATAACTAAACACTATAAAGTTCTGCTAAACAGTGAAAATATCGTGCCCTGATGTGTTTCTTATAACAGTGTGTACAAGGAGCGCCTCTAACCAATGTATAATGATGAGTGCAATTCCAGTACTGGAGTGGAGGCAGGTGGGGGATTTTGTTTCCATTTACAGTGGTTAGTATATTTTAGACTTGTGCTACAAATTGTGAATAAATTTATCTGGAAAAGTATAACTCCCACACATTGCATATAGTAGGTCATAGTGTAATTTAATTAATGCTTCTTATGTTTCATTGGTACCAAGTGGTGGTTTAGGGAATATACCGCTCACACCAGCTCCCAAAATACCACAATGGTACAAGGCAACTCTGTCTTTTAAAAGCTTTAGGGGTTTATTATAAAGCAGTGAAAAGTGTGGAGAAGTGGATCAGTGGAGAAGTTGCCCATAGCAACCAATCAGCTCCTACCTATTATTTTATAGACTGTACTTGATAAATGCTACTTCAAAGCTGATTGGTTGCTCTGGGCAACTTCTCCACTGGTCCACTTCTCCACACCTTTCACTGCTTGATAAAATAAACTCCTTACTGTGTAAATGGTTACTGGAGTGGCAAAAGGATTGAGGAGCCTAGCAATACTGGTCCATCGAGGATTCCTCCACTCTGCTCCTCTGAATATGTGCTGGGGCAAATTCATGTGCACTGAAGCACCATATGGAATTTCATTTTTGAATAGAACCCCCAAAACAGCACTCAGCCCTTGTGCATGATCAGATAAGGGAACAGTATTAATTTGCCCATCCCATTGCCGGGTCCCATTGCAGTCACATCAGTAGTAATTTTACCATTGTGTGCAAAGTACCTCCTCAACATGCGCTACTGTCATGGGCAGGTCGTTAACATCTCTGGATAGAAAGTCTCAGGTATTATAACTGCACTCTACTGCAATTTGTTGTTCAAATACAAATAAGGTTAGAAATCGAATCTTGCACAATGTTTTAGAGTTTAATAAGTTCTTGTTATCTAGTGACAGAACTGTAATGATTTTATCTAGGACCAGTTTAGGATATTTGGGTTAATCATAAATAAATAGAATAACATTTATGTGTTTTGTTATCATATACTGTATGTCAGGGTGTCACTCCAGTTCCATCTCTCAGAGTCACATCTCTTCTTCTCTATGACTATGAAGCAGTACACCGATTTATACATTATCATAATGAGTGCACTGTGCCCTCCTGCAGCAGCTAGACTCCGTGTTGGGGCATGAAATATTTGAAATTAGAGATGTGCACTGAAAACCGAACACACCCAAACTTTGGTATTCTGAGTCGAATCGAGTCCCGGATAGGATCACTTTTGGGGTTCCGAGTAGAACAGTGTCCTGGCTCAGTCCTGCTGTAAGTTCGGGGTTTGGGATTTAATGAGACTGGATCAGAACCTCTATACACTCCTTCCTATACCTTCTAATATCCTGCCTATACCTTCTAAGGATGACGCTAATTTGCGTACGCAGCCATACAGTAAATAAAGACTTAAGACCTGGAATCTGTGGTTCCAAAGCACAAGTATTATTCAAGCAAAAGTACAGTCAGTTACACGCTATTGATCCAGACACAATTCGGCGCAAAGGAATTATACAGACCCAAGTACAGTATACATACGCAGCGCTTCCGGACCAGATGTTAGGCATCAGCAAGAAACCCCTCGTCTATCAGCATTCAGCACGAAGACTAAAGACCCAATGTTGGAGCACACATATTTATACCCCCCCGAGAATAGACAACACAATAGGGACGTTTGTTGCTGATGCTATTGGTTCCCAAGGGGGATACATCTGTTACAGAGCATTTAACAGGCTGATTCAAATAGACACAACCCAGCCTCCAACAACTGAGGGTCCCTAGATTCCCGCCACATGCAACATCCTAACAGTTATTCATATCATATACATTTTGTTGCTTGAAGTCTCTGCGGTCCATAAGTTGAGAATGCATGATGCGATCTCCCCACTGTTAACACCGTAATACTGTGGAAAGAGTACGCATCAGTACAAAACCAAACGTGGCTTACTTATCATGTATAAAACCTTAGTTACCAAACAATCTTTATTTCATAGCATCTATACTAAATGAACAAACTTAAATCTTATACCTTAAAGCTTATGAAACCTTGTATGTGAATATGTAATGTGTGAGTATGCGGGGTTTGATATAAGGACGCTAGTTAACTTGGTGCGGGTGCGTGCGCATTTAGCTACTAAACAGAGTTTTCATATAGGATCTTATGCATTCGCTAATATGCAACTAGTTAACAGCGCAATTGTGTGTATTACTGTGTATATGAGAAATGATGAAAGATGCAATCGCATGGTGCTAATAGTAATCTCGCCATATGTACTTAATTGTGAGTTTATCTAAAATGGCGCTTGGGCAGCCATTCGCAAAATGGCATCTTACGATTTAATTTCCAAGATGGCGTCTTGCGGCCAGTTGCAAGATGGCGTCGCCGCGTTTCAATTTTAAACTGATATTGTCTCAGCCAATTTCCCAGCTTCGACAGGATTGCATGTAAACAGGTCTAAGTTACATGACACTGTTTTTTATCAATTTTATAGAAATCCAAAACCAAAACCGAATCCAAACCAAAACACTTGAGGATGGTTTGGCCAGAACCAAAACCATCCCATTTGAGGGTGGTTTTGCCAAAACCGACACCAAAACACAGGGGTTCGTGCACATCTTTATTTTAAATGACCTTCAAGGAGGGGGGATTGTGTTGTATAGTTGATATTTGTTGGTTTATCATGATGCCACAAAGACACCCTAATACTACCATAGGACATGTCTTTGGAGGTGATAGATTTTAGCTGTAGACCAATACATTCAATGTACAACCTTTCACCACAATAAGGTATGCTAATAATCAATTTATCAATACCCAAACATCAGTATAATTAAAGCATTTTAATGTACAAATGGTACACAAGTCATAGCAAGCAAGTCATTACAGTCACCCTATGTGCCATGAGTAATGTATATGGCAGAAAGAGACACTCTTATGCCAATTTATCCTATTTCACAAAGGCAGCTCCCTAAAGCAGAGTGTAGGCATGTATCTATGTAAGTGCAAGAGACTGGTATAGGCACATTTACACAAACTAAAATGCACTGGCATGTATACACAGCTATTTTACAGTTAGTAATGTCCCCAGGGGCCGTCAATATGTTACTAAGGTGTATAGTACATGTATACTTCCTTTGAATGGTAATTTGCTTAAGTAAGTACAATCACCATGCCTAATAAAGCCAGTAATTTAAATAACTATGCCAACTAATATACCCAAGTAATGAAAATATGTGGTTATCTTCACGGTAGCAAGTGGAGGACTCTTTAATTTGCTGTCTCAGCAGAATGGATGCATTCACTCCAGCAGGAGCACATTATGGAAAGAGTTCTAAATCCCTCAAACCTTTAAAAACCTGGTAGTTCGCATTGATTATGGAATGATCTTTGCAAAAGCCTAAGATAACAACAAAGCCTAAGATAACGACAACAGTCGGGTACAGATTCATCATGATTGGGCATACTGTATATGGGTGCCTGAGGAGTTCCACAACTACACCTCCCAGTGCAGCAGTGTGCAAGACAGGTACATACACAATGAGGGGGTGTAGCCATGAACTCTTTAGTGGCGTTACCTAGAACTGCCCAAAGTCTCAATGGTCCTATGCTAAATCATAGATCTGTGGGTTGTTTATATGAATAATGCCACACTTTCCCTAACTTTGCTAATTCATTATTCAAAATTCCTTTATAAAACATACAGGAGCTGTAAGTAAAATAGAATTAAGTTACTCAGTTGCAAAAAAAAGTATTTCCTTACATAAAAGACACCAAAATGCTTATGATTCTGCGTAGGCAGCATATGCTGTAAGTCAGCTTGTACTTCCCTCCCTATAACAGGTGTGTAAAGAAAGAGGAACCAGGACCACAGTTTGCTGGGAAGAGCGTATAGTGGTCAGTCGTAATACTCTACAGGATTGGGAGTTGGGAAAAGTTCTCTTACAATACGCAACGATATAAAAATATTGTTACCATGTTTTAAGGTTATAGACGCTATTATGAATGTGTTTGTTCCACTTGCAGACCGCCAATTTGTTTTAATATACTGTAGCCAAGTGGAAATTTAGATACAAAATGGAGCATGCAGGAAGCTCCAGGTTGAATGCTGGGGAATGCTGTGTGCAAATGGTTGGGTGATATATGCAATGAGTATCCTGTTACTATGGTATACGAGATTATGGGGCATATGTATCAAAGCTTGATGTGAGATTAAATTGTGAGCTATATATCACCAACCAATCAGCTTCTTACTTACATTTTGCAGGCTGTGTTTAAGAAATGATAGTTTGGAGCTGATTGGTTGGTGAAATATATTTCACAATTTTATCTCACATCAAGCTTTGATACATATGCCCCATTGTATTTACACTGTTCTATAATATTTATCGTACACTATGGGGAAATGTATCAAATCTTGGAGAGAGATAAAGTGGAGGAAAATAAAGAACCAACTAATCAGCTGCTAACTTTCATTTTTATAGCACAGAGTGTAAAATGAGAGATAGAAGCTGATTGGTTGGTACTTTATCTCTCTCCATTTTATCGCTCTTCAATATTTGATAAATCTCTCCCTATGTACAGTATAGATGGTTGGTACTTTATCTCTCTCCATTTTATGGCTCTTCAATATTTGATAAATCTCTCCCTATGTACAGTATAGATAGCCCAGCAGAGTGAGTGACAGGGGAAGCCGATTGTAGGTGGTAATAGGGGCTGCCCATTAAAAACGGGGGAGTGGAGGTGCAAACGCAGGTGTGCCTGAGCATCTCAACGGTGTTTTAGAGTTGTGCATCATTATAAGACAGCATTATACTACTTGTCACCTGGCTTGATTTTACACTGAAGTGCTCGCAGTGCTTTCGGCAGGGTATGGTCAACCTCAAGCACTGCGATCGCATCCCATGTTACCCGATGTACCGATGGCTGCATACACTTCCTGGACATGACGTGCACAAGTGGGCGTCTTAAGACAGGCTGGTGGGTGTCTGCATACACTATGTGATTGCTCTCTAAGAAATACTGGGCGTGCTAATGCATTGCAGTGTGATTGCACTGCCTACGCAATTTGCATACACATCTAGTGAGAGGCTCTGAATCAGCTCCCAAGTACAGTGATATCAGCTGTGTCTCAAAAATAAACTATACAAATTTTTAAATATGTTTATAAAAACTGGCATTTTATTTTACACACCAGTATAAGAAAATTACTTCTTTGCAATAATACCATATGTTGGGGTAAAGATGAAGGGGGAATCCACAATACACAGTAAGGACAGGAATATACACTGCTTCTCAAAAACAAACTTCTTAAAATATAGAATTTAAATTGAATTAGAAAAGACTGTAGAATAATTTAATTTAATTTTTTTTTATTATAACAGGAAAATACTTGTTGTTTGGGGTGAACCTCACTAAGACAGACTCAACACAGTATTTTTAGACAAATAATCTTGAAATCACACTGTCTCTGCCCTTATACACAGTGACAATATATACTGCAGTATACAGTAGATAGATACTAAATAGATAGTCTTGTGAAAAAGTACACATTTCAACAAAGTCATACACAAGAGCCTTTTTGCTGCAACACACAGTAGCCTTTTTGCAGAGTACTCAGGGCTGGATTAAGGCTTGTGGGGGCCCCAGGGCAACTAAGTTTTTTTGGGTCCCTTCAAGCCACACAGAGTCGAGCCCAGCCCAGCCGTGCCCCCTGTAGTAGTCTGCCCCCTGCAGTGCCCCCAGTAGCAGTCCCCCCTCAACAGTAATCCCCCCAGGAGTACCCCTAGTAGTAATCCCCCTCTATGCTGTGTCCCCCAGTAGTGGTCCCACCAGTGTGCAGTCCCCCCAGTAGTGCCCCTAGTAGTACCCCCAGCAGTGCCCCTAGTAGTACCCCCCAGCAGTGCCCCTTGTAGTACCCCCTGCAGTGCCCCGAGTAGTAGTAGTACCCCCTGCAGTGCCCCTAGTAGTAGTACCCCTAGCAGTGCCCCTTATAGTACCCCCTGCAGTGCCCCTAGTAGTAGTAGTACCCCCCAGCAATGCCCCTTGTAGTACCCCCTGCAGTGCCCCAGTAGTAGTAGTACCCCCCCAGCAGTGCCCCTTGTAGAACCCCCTGCAGTGCCCCTAGTAGTAGTAGTACCCCACCCCGGCAGTGCCCCTTGTAGTACCCCCTGCAGTGCTCCTTGTAGTACCCCCTGCAGTGTCCCTAGTAGTAGTAGTACCCCCCCAGACACACACAAAAAAAACAACTTCCACTTACCTTAATCCCCACTCTGTCGTCTGCTCCTCCGTTTGGCGTCCTCCCGGGCCAGCCCGCTCTGCATGATGGGAGATCTCCTATAAGCCACTGCAGGAGCCGGAAGACGGAGTCTCCGGCAGTGGGCGCAGCAGCCGATGAGAGTCTGACTGACTCTCATTGGCTGCTAAAACAAACATACAGCTGCTGGTGCCGGCGGCTGTGTGTTTGTGCTGTGTAGTGCGGACGGCACTTATGTGCCATCCACACTACCGCCCTGCCCCAAGCTGATGCAGCAGCACTGACTGTGCTGCTGCATGCAGCTGCAGAGCACCCTCCTCCCGGGAACAGGTGCCGCCGGCACATCGACCCTGTGTGGGGTCCCTCTGTGTGTGGGGGCCCAGGGACGACCGCCCCTGTCGCCCCCCCCTTAATCCGGCCATGAGAGTACTGGACTGCAGTTGCTAGCTAGTGTGTCAGACAAACACACATACAAAGATGCCTGCAGTTACCCTTCCTAGTAGGCATGAGCGGGTTCGGATTATAGAAATCCGCTCGGGTTTTCCCGCCAAACGCGGTTCCCAGAACGAGGCAAAACATCATCCTCGCGCTGTCGGATTCTCACAGGTTTTGGATTCTATAAAAGGTCCCGCATCGGCACCATTTTTCACTCCGGCTGTGGACAGTGAAGAGGGAGGGTGGGGGTTGCTGTGCTGGTGCTGTTGTTGTCCATAGGGGCTGTGTCCAAAGTCCATAGGGGCTGGCTGGGCTGCTTTGTGCAGTCCTGTTGTCCCATAAAGGCTGTGTTGTCCATTGGAGCTGTGTGCAGACAGAAGAGGGGGGCTTCAGTGGCTCCTGTGTTACTGTAGTCCTAAAGGGGTGCTGTACTGTTGTCCAGGGGGTGCTCTGTCCATCAGAGGTGCTAACCCAAAGTGTAAAAAATATATATATTTTTTCTGTGTTTGTGTGCGCGTTAGCTGCACCTGCATCAACAAAGTAGCAGCGCCAAGCGTGCGCCTGTGTCATAAGTCAAGGGCCGACTGGTCTGTTGAAGGGTGGTGTAACCAACAAAGTGCCCCAAAAAATGTAAACATTTAAAAAGTATTTATTTTTCTGTTTGAGTGCACGTCAGCAGCACATGCATCAACAAAGTAGCAGCGCCAAGCGTGCGCCTGTGTCATAAGTCAAGGGCTGGCTGATCTGTTGAAGGGTGGTGCAACCCCCAAAGTGCCCCAAAAAATGAAAACATTTAAAAAGTGGTTATTTTTCTGTGTTTGTGTGTGCGTTAGCCGCACATGCATCAACAAAGTAGCAGCGCCAAGTATGTACTCTTTGGGGCTTCGTTTTTCAAACTGCCATCCTGTCTGCCACTGCAGTGCCACTCCTAGATGGGCCATGTGTTTGTGCCGCCCTCTTGTGTCGCTTAGCATAGTCATCTAGCTACCTCGGTGCAACCTTTTTGCCTAAAAACAATATTGTGAGGTGTGAGGTGTTCAGAATAGACTGGAAATGAGTGGAAATTAATGTTATTGAGTATAATAATATCGTAGGAACAAAAAGAAAAAACAAATTCTGTGATTTTAGCTGTTTTTATGCTTTTTCCAAAAAAATACAGATCCAAAACACAAAACCCAGAATCCAAAACACGGAAAAGTGGTTTTGGCAAAACCATTCCAGATCCAAAACACGAAGAAAGATCCAGATCCAAAACACAAAACATGAAAAATGGCCGGTGCACACCCCTACTTCCTGTCCACTATAGCATCCTAATGGAATTTTTCTATGCGCACCAAAAACCTACACCCTCCCTCTACATTCTCTTCATTGAAATGGCACCTAATTACAAGGGAGGGACTCTTTTATGCATTCCAAAACATGCGAGTTCTAACTTTTCTGGGAAAATGTTTTTTTGTCCTTTTCTGAGAACCAAATTTGGTGGGAAGACCTGAGCTGGGACTCGGATCCACTCGTAAACCCCAAGTTCAGGTGTTTTCAGATATCAGCAATCTGAACGTACACATTTCTAAAAGTTACTAAGCGTCGGTTTTCATGGTGCACCCCATGAACCCCTGCACATCACTGGGAAGTTGAAGCACCAAACCACTGTATTTAGTATTCAGTAGATTTGATTGGATTTCGTAGACCACGGTGGATGTGCACCTTTTACATCTGGTCTGTGAGGGGTTCTATAATGGGACTTTGCCCAAAATGCCATAACACCGACACATCTATATGGCCAATCAGAATTAGAAGAATAACCATACATTTACTGAATAATTAAGGCAATTCTTATATGGCCTGATTCAGAGTAATAAGCAAACCCGCAAAAGACGGTGGAAGCATCTAAGTAAAAAGATGCCTATTGCCGGCTTCTCTGATCTGCTGCTGTGTCTGTAGATGCAGCATTGGAACAATCGGATCAACTGCGTGAACATTGGACATCTGAGTATCCCTCAGGTTACTCAGGATGTCCAGCAAAATTACACTGTCAGGGCCAGAGAAGCAGTGTCTGGGTTTGGCATGCCAAGGAAATGGGGTCAACAAGCCCCTCATTTTATGGAACACTTCCTATCGCTGCCAAGTCGTTGCCCCCAAATGCTAGCAGCATGTCAGTCAACAGATTGAAACAGATCTGCACATGAGCAGTGCGACTCCTGCACATGCAAAGATCTGCAAACATCTGAGAAGTATGTAAATATCGAATTTACGACTTCCTGTTCTGGCACCCATGTGAGAGGACGCAGACTACTTCTGCCTCATGTGTCAGCCCCAGCAATGCGTACACTGCTCCAGTGCCTCACCTACCTTTGTCCCTGACTCCGCACCGGAAGGGAACACACTCAGCAGCTGATGGACCGGTACCTTGCCTCCTCCATGCCGGCCAAGCAGCAGCACCAGTGCTCTGACAAACGGAAAGCTGAAAACCAATATGGCCACTGCTGCAGCCACACAGGTGGGAGACCATGCAGATACTGAGTCAGCTACACATTCTGGCATAGACTCTGAGCCACCCTCACACCCTGCAGCTACTCCTATTACTTATGAAGATATAGTAAGAGCAATACAGGATACAATGGGGCCACTGATGGAAGCACAGGCTGCTAAACTGAATCAGGCAGTGCAGGACATAAATCACAAATTAAGCAGCTTTCAAGGAGAGTTAATACTAATGAACAGTGGGGCTGACTCATTACGGATCGATGTTGTGATCACAGCTGCGATTACGCACACAGGTCTGCTGCGACAATATGCTAATGACTGCAATCGCAAAGCCAGTATAGAGATGCCCAAAGCCAGCATAGAGACGCCCACTACCACTTTCACACATCCGTAATACCTTGCAATCCTGCCTATACAATAGAAATATTGAGTAACATCGCCCCTCACGCACAATTACAGCAGGTCTGACCTTACTCAGAAATTGCTAACCTTGCCGCACGCAGTAAGAACTCAAGCTGCGTATGCCGTCACAGGGCTATTTTATGCACGCTCATGCAATGATGTTCAAACGTACAGGCACGCCTGCGCTTCTCCAACACTCCTCCATCACCACGACGCCCAAACGCTCTTGGCCTGTCACTCACTCTGCGATGGCTTTGTATCTGCGTGAGTAATCGCAGTGCCATTGCAATGCCAACTCTCGCATGCGCACTGTGGTGCATACACATGTGCAGTACACACAACCAATCTGTGTACTCTGTTGCAATTCATTATGAATCAGGCCCAGAGATTGGGAGAGGTCTTTCAAGATGTAGCTGACCTAATACGTCAACGTCCCTCTACCATAATTAAATTACTTAATCACCATCTGGCACTACAGCTAGATCTGGGAAACACATTTCTGAAGTTCTTCATTCATTTTATACTGAATTATACTCATCCCCCTCGGTAATGTATCTGAGAAAACAGCTTTTTGGAGAGAGGTTCATTTACCCCAAATGTCTGAACAGCAAGCCTCATCTTTGCTGACCACAATTTCAGTGGAAGAGGTATTGAAGTTGATTGTTAGATAGATAGCCTGACAAATGATTATTTTAAAATTCTGGCCCCTAGAATTGGTGAAACTTTACAAGTATTCTTTAATAAACTTCATACAGGCCAGGCCCCACCGACTTATTTTAACTTGGCTATGTTAAAAGTCTTACACAAATCAGGGCGAGATCCTGAATTGCCGAGCACTTATAGACCAATATCCCTGTTGAGCACAGATTATAAAATCTTCACAAAAATTATATCAGAGTGACTTAAATACATTTTGCCGTCCATTATTCATGTAGACCAATCAGGCTTTATTTGGGGCCGCCGTTCTGTTATTAACATCAGGAAAGTTCTTTTGGCATTGCAGTGGTTGGAGCCCTCTGGGTCCACTCATGATAATGCGATTCATTCCCTTGATGCCAAAAAGGCTTTTGATTTAGTATCTTGGGACCATTTATTTGATCCCTTGATAGGTTCGGGACCCTGGAGGGCTTCATATCAGTGCTGAAATCTCTGTACTCTAACTCTTCTTCAAAATTATTAAGTAAAGGTTATTTACCTTCCCCTTTTCCTATAAAAAAGGGCACTCATCAGGGATGCCCTGTGTCCACACTTTTGTTCGCTATGCCGCTGGTTCCTCTACCTATAGCGTTATGGCAATCTTCTTCTTTCTGTGGTATACGAGTGAGCAATCGTAAAGTGAAATTAGGACTATTTTGCAGATGATATGCTTTTGTTCATTTCTAATCCATCTTCCTCTTTCCCTGCTATAACTGATATTATCAATAAGTTTGGCTCATTCTTGGGATTTAAAGTTAATTATTCAAAATCAAAACTATTACCTTTATCATCTACACACACTTTCTCTTTTCTCTCTACAACAGTTCTCTCTTAGTTCTCCCTGTGTCATTCGCCACTTAAATATTTAGGAATAATTTATTCAGCTAATTTCACACCACTTTTATCCTCAATAAGGCCCCCATTTACTAACGAGTTTTATCACCAAAACGAGTGATAAATTTCACTATGTATGACAAATGGTGCTGCAGCCAATCAGCTCCCAACTGTCATTTTTCTAACAGTTGACAATTGGGACCTGTTTGGCTGGAGCACCATTTATCATACTGAGGGGTCTATTTACTAAGCAGTGTTAGGAGACAGAGTGACAAGTGATAAGAAAGTGATAAGGAGCCAGCCAATCAGCTCCCAACTGTCATCTCATAGGCTGTGTTCAAAAAATGACAGTTGGGAGCTGATTGGCTGGCACCTTATCACTTTCTTATCACTTTACACTCTGTCTCCTATCACTGCTTAGTAACTAGACCCCACAGTGAAATTTATTACTCGTTTTGGTGATAAAACTCGTTAGTAAATGAGGCCCTAAGTTACTAACAAATTGGAAATTTCGCCCGTTATCCCTCTCAGGAAGAGTAGCTGTAATTACAAGTATAGCTTTTCTAAAATGATCATATATATTACATGTGCTCCCTATAGGACTTACTCATTGAGACTATATGCAATTTAATTCTGTCTTCTCTACTTTTATTTGGGCTGGAAAGTAACCAAGTATTGCCTTCTCTAAACTCAAATTACCAAAGAGCGAGGGTGGATTTGGACTCCCTCATATTAGCTCTTTTACTCAAGATGACTTCTTCAGATACATATCGGATTGGTTTATGCAATCTTCAGTTTTCATTAACTGGAAATTGGAGGAGGCTTTGTTTGACCCTTACTCCCCCAGTGCTCTTCTCCATACTCCTAAAACCTTAATACCTCCTATCATCTCTTCTAATGTCCTTTTTACAAATGTTTATAGAGCTTGGTTCACTATCAGTAAAAAGTTGAAACTAAATTTTACTTGCTCACCTTTTAATACCTTTTAGGGTAATCCCTATTTCCCCCAGGCCTAGATTATACCAATTTTGTATTGTGAAGATCAGTGGGTATCTTGTCTATTCACAATATCTTTGATCCAGGTGGTACCATTCATACATTTACCTTTTTGAAAGACAAATTTCACCTATCTCATAAAAACTTCTTTATGTATCTTCAAGCCAGAAACTATGCACAGTCTCAACCAGTCGCAATAACCCCAGGTCAGGATGTAGATCCTTTATTATCTATTATGTCCTCTCTTTGCACCATGATTTATGAAATAAAGTTTTTATACCCACTCTGCGAGATGCTTTATGGCAGAGCTCTTTTATAAAGTGGTCTTCAGACATTCCTTCAGTTGAGTCACCTGACACCAGGTTACAACATTGTGCGATCACCTTGAAATATTTACAAACTGCTCTTTGCAAGAGGTGCATCTGAGGACCATTAACAAAGCATATATCTCTCCTTCACAGAGAAAATACTGTGAAGAGACGGGAATGTGTCTGAAATGTGGTGCAAGATATGCGTCTTTCTTCACAACTTCTGGGAATGTGGAAAAGTAAGGAAATTTTGGGATAAACTTACAGGTTATTACAGTATTTTCTTTGCACTTATCTAAGCACCCCATCCATTGCCTTCTGTTGAACTTTTCACAATGGAATTTAAGGCCTGATTAGAAAATCATCCTTCCCTTGCTCCCTGTTATTTGACTGTTTCCAAAAAATTCATACTTATCAATTGGGTAAGCAACACTTGCACCCACAATTTTTTGAGTCAAGAATATGCTTCTTCGTATTCTTTTTTTTGAAAGACAAGCCAAATTGCCAGATATTGGTATCTTCTTCGCCAAACTGCAGCTGTAGACTAGGTTTTCCATTGTTATTACTCACAAATCAATTGTCGTAAACCCAGAAACTCTTCGAACCCTGCACACATCATTACCCATATTTGTTCTGTCTTGTCTTTGCCCTCCCTCCTTTTCCCAAATGTATGTATTCATCTACTGTATTATTATTTTTTTAAATATAGGTGACTATTTGTCTTTATATATATATATATATATATATATATATATATATGCCATAAAACATTTAATGTTAATCAGTTTTTGATGTCATTATATCTTGTTCTCGGACAACTGTTTCACACCTAATATTTTTGTGATTGTCACGAGATAACTATACTATTCTTGTATACTTTTGATTTATTGTGAAGATTCAATAAACCGTGTTTAAAAAAAAAATATTTAAATTTACCTTCATTTCTGAATTAGGGGTAAATTTACTAAGGGTCGAGTTTGTGTGAGTTTGAGTGAGTTTGCAAACTCGCGTGAGTTTTTCATCTTGCAAATTTACTAAAGATAAACTCGAGTGAGTTTGAAGTGAGTTTTCTTTTTTCACTGTTAAAACTCATGTGAGTTTGCAAACTCGAAAAAACTCACCATCGGCCAAAATCGGAAGTACTTTATATGAAAAAGATGAAACTCACAAATTTACTAAGATTCGAGTTTTCAATCTCGTGTGAGATTGTGGTAAACTCACTGTGAAATAGAAGTTTTAAACACTCCCCTTAGAGCTGCGAGTTTGGGTGAAAACATACACAAAACATTTTTTTTAACTTGTTTAAGTAGGGTTAATTATTAAAAAAAAAATATGTGAGGTCCCCCCCCAAAAAGACTAAACAGCCCCGGACTTGCCAGCCTGTCCTGGTACCTAAAATTACGGGGAACAAAATGAGTAGGGTTCCCCCGTAAATGAGGTACCAGCACCAGGCTGCAGGGCCAGTCCTGGTTTTAATTTTAGGGGTAAAAAATTTGGCATAGGGGTGCCCATAAAATTAAAACCAGTACTGGACCCTTTCTAGCGGGAGGTTGATGCCACAGCTAGGGGTGCCCTTTCACCGGGCCCCCCAGCCGCAGCATCAGCCCTGACCAGTAGTCAGCCCAGGTAAGGGATCTCCTGGGCGGTGGGTGGCGGGTTGATAGTGTAGGTGTAGTGTTAAAAATTTAATTAACAACATTGTCTTTACAGTAGAACTGCAGACCCCAGCAAGCCTCCCCCGCATGCTGGAACTTAGAGAACCACAAGTGGCAAGGGGCCTCTGGTTCCTATAGTTCACCTGTAAAGAAATGTGTAAAAAAATGCAACACACACCATGAAAATAAAGATTTATTACTTACATACACCTACACTATCAACCCGCCACCCACCGCCCAGGAGATCCCTTACCTGGGCTGACTAGTGGTCAGGGCTGATGCTGTGGCTGGAGGCCTGGTGAAAGGGCACCCCTAGCTGTGGCATCAGCCCCAAACTAGAAAGGGTCCAGTGCTGGTTTTAATTTTAGGGGTAGCCCTACGCCAAAATTTTTTACCGCTAAAATTAAAACCAGGACTGGCCCTGCAGCCTGGTGCGGGTACCTAATTTACGGGGCAACCCTACTTGTTTTGTTCCCCATAATTTTAGGTACCAGGACAGGCTGGCAAGTCCGGGGCTGGTTAAGCTTTAGGGGCGGAACCCTACGTCATTTTATATTTAAAATTATTTAACTCATTTTTTACAGATATTAAAACACACAAGCAGCTTACACATATTTTACTGGTATGTGCAGGCTGCTTGCTCGTGTGAGTTTTGCAGAGAGAAAACACTGCAATCTCCAGTAAGTAATCTCATCTAAACTCACCTTAAACTCACCTCTAAACTCGCAATTTGGAAGAAAAAACTCACTTTGCTTCACCATCGAAAAACTCACTTTCAGCTAAACTTACTTCTTAGTAAATTTGCGAGTTTGAGAAGGAAAAACTCGACCAAACTCACTTTTTAGTAAATTTACCCCCTAGACTCTTAAACACGATTGAAAGTTTTAGAATCTGACTTTTAGTAAATAAACCCCTCTCTTTACCCTTGGTGTCAAAGGTCAACACTTGGGTTCAGTTATTCACACTTTCATATTACAAATCAGTGTAGTGCCACTTAAATCTCAGGCAATATCGATATTGAGGGTTATGAAATAATAGTTTAAAGGCATATTTCAGAGATTTATGTAAATTCAATATTTACATTTATCTCTGATATCGCAAATCTGCATATGTGCAGGAGCCGCACTGTGCATGTGCAGTTCTTTTTCTGTGATGTCGGTCACAGTGTCACAAAAGTCACAGCATGCTGACATACTGTTGGTGTTTGGGAGCGACAATGGGGAGTGTTCCAGAAAACAGGGGCATGTAGACCCTGTTTTCTCAGTATGCCGAAGCCATTGGCCCCAGCAGCATATTTTGCCTGGCAATCCTTAGTAACCTGGGGGTTACTCAGATGTCCAATGAATTGTGATTTATTATCTTTATCTAGCAGCTATGCCATCCTCTAACATCAATATGTGATAGCATAGTATGAATTTAATTCAGCGCATCCATGTACAAAGAAATGTGTTTAAGAGCCATTTAGTGTTCTTGTTTGCCAGTTAGAAATCTCTAACATTATGCAGATTTCTTAATTACAGCTATAATTCAGCACTCGAACACCAGCCTCTATTATGATCTTCTCAATATGATAAACCCATAAACAGTGCTTTGATGTCATAGCCAATATGTGATATACAGTAAATGGTAACAAAATAAGGCAACTTCCCATGCAGTCAGAGATTTTAATGAATCAAACAGGATGTAGTCATTAGGTCGACATTCATAATGTGGATACCACAATGTTGACAGTTATGATGACAACATAGTTAAAATGTCGATAGGCAACGTGTTGACTTTACACACTTACAACATGTGAATTGTCAACATTATCAGAATGTCGACATTAGGGTAAGGCTGCAGGGTGGAGGGTCAGGGTTTGGCTGCGGGGGGGGTTATGGTTACGCAGTAGAGGGAGAGTGAGTGGTAGGGGTTTAGGGATAGCAGAATAATACTCATGGGATTACTGGAGGATCACAGGTCTGACCCATAAATGACGAGAGACCGCTGGTACCCAGGAGCATATTCAGCCATAAGGAATCAGGAGCAGGTAAGTGACCATTGGGCCACCTGGGATGATATGCTGACATTCTATCATCTCAACATTTCATCAGTGTCTACGTAATGAATGTTGACATTGTAAATGTTGACATTGTCGGCACATACCACACCCAAATAAAACATATCCGTTAACAAGCTGCACATTGCCTGGCAGCCGATCATTTGCAGTGTTTGTTCCCAACATAGAAGTTTTGGGGTATATTTACTAAGCTCTGCAATATTAAGTAATTGGTGATTAAAATGACGTTTAATGATGGAGGAAGCTTTATATATTTTATGATGTGAGTACCATTTATATAACCATAAAATAATAATTGCTTCCCCATCATTAAAAGACATTTTTAAACACCAATTAATATTGACTTAATACTGCCCCTTTAATATAAGTAATAAATAATATTGCTCTTTTAAAATTAAACAATAATTTTTCTCTTAAATATTAATAAAATACTGTAGTATTTTCTTCATAAGAGAATTATCAATGCAACAGTTACTTCTCTTGCAATCTGTGAGCTTAATACGGAGCTGTATGCCATGCCGATGGTTTAGCAGTTTAGCGATTAACAGTCATCTGTGCATGTGTCCGAGTCGCACTGCTCATGCGACAAGGTACATTACTGTAGTCACTTACAGTTAGTAGTTAAGTAAGCGAAAGCTAGCATAAGCTTGAGAGGAGATAAGCACCCTGTTTTTTATTGTAGCATTACTGGATAGAACTGGTTTTTGGTTGCAGTCCCGTTATTGGTTATTGTATTGGTTCAATCAAATTTGACAGCTTATCAGGGACCTGTGTAGGCGGGCTTTCTTTAAGGATATTAGGGCAGTGGGAGGAGTCAGCCTCTTTTCCAGTTGTGATCCCACCCACCCAACATTTCTTCAATCGGCTTGGGCCGATGTTATTCACTGGAACGTTATTTCTATGCTTTTGCTTCTAACAGGTGAGGTGCAGCTGGTGGAAAGCAGTGCTCCTCGGCGGCTCAATTTAGTGCAGCTGAACTTGGCTAGCATCCCCCCTTTGAGAGAGGCGAGTCGGTTGCTGCCTTAGGGGAGGACCAGGTCTCCATCTTACGGAGGGATCAGCACTGTGCTAGATTAAGGGGAGATGGTACTACCCGAGATAGCTCCACCCCCATCTTAGTAATACATTCTTCATATAGGCTGTAGCCGAGTTACCCTGCTTTTTCGCCACCATGCTCGAATCAATCACAAATCAATTACAATTCAATTAAATAAATGTGGCTGTGACCTCTTTTTTGCAATCTATTCAGTTGTCACTGTCTTTATTTTATATTAGTTAAGTTTAAGTTAAGTATGGTGAAAATAATAAAACTATTGGTGACTTAATTTGCAGTGTGATTGAAAGTCAGGAAGTGTTTGGAGGTGATAACGGGGAATTCCAGCTAAAAATGCTGGAGTGTCTGCGATCCTGTATGCAGTAAACATGGCTCTGACATCTCAATTCCTGACCATAGATTTACTAAATACTGCTAATATTAAATGATCTGTTACAAAAAAATAATATATCTTTCTATGCGCAAATACAGCCACCCATCACTAAAATATCAAAAAACAACGACCTAGTTTTAACCAATAAAATACTAAAAAAATCTTTGTGTTCAAAATGTTGTTTTTCATTTATTAGAATATTTTTTTCCGTAGTATATTTTCTCCCTAGTTCTACCAAAATATCCTCTGAGATTTCGGAATAAGATAAATGTTTTAATTATGTTTTTGTTTTCTTAAAAACTCAGGACCTGATTCAGACCTGCTCGCTAGGATGCGTTCGCTCGTAGCTGGTGATGGTTTGCATTATGCGCATGTGTACACATCGCAGTGCACATGCGCGAACCACTGCAAGAGATCGGGAAGCGTTCACTCACGGCGCATAGACTGCACAGCAGAGTGAGTGACAGGAGCAGCCGTTTGTGGGTGGTGACAGGGGTTGGCCATTAAAAATGGGGGAGTGGAGGTGCAAATGCAGGCGTGCCTGAGCATCTCAATGCTATTTCAGAGGCATGCATAATTTAGAGGCAGCATCATAGTACACATCACCTGGCTGGATTATACACTGAAGTGCTTGCAGTGCTTGCGGCAGAGTATGGTCAACCACAAGCGCTGCGAGTGCTTCCAATGGTAACCGACGTACCGATGGTTGCATATACTTCCTGGAGATGACGTGCGTAAGTGGGCGTCTTAAGACAGGCTGGTGGGCATCTGCATACACAGAGCGATCACACGCCAAGATATAGTGGGCGTGCTAATGCCTTGCTATGCGATTGTCTGCCTTCCCAAATTTTGCATATGCATCGTGCGAGTGAACGCATTTAGCGAGCGGGTCTGAATCGAGCCCTCAGTACCTTGATTATTATCTCTTAGATAATTATTTTATTTATGAGTGGTAAGTTCTCTTGTGTTTTTCCTAACCTTCTGCACAATATATTTGTATTTTGTTTGGAAGTCCTCAAGATCTTTAAAAGGTCTCATTAGTTTTTTTAAAATAACTATCTCTTCATTTAGTTTTCTTAACTTACCGCTCCTTTCATCAAGGATGAGTTCCATTAGAGCAATGGAACAGCTTGTTAAGATTTTATACCATTCTTCTAAGAATGCATTGGTTGCAGTGGTTAAAGTTGGAGGTTTTACAATTTTTAACTCTTTTGGTATTTAATGAGTGCTGATTTTTGATTACATTGTTTTTACATTGTTCTTACTAAAATTAAGTCAGATCTTGATGCGTGGTATAACCATTTTATCTCCTGAATAGGTGATATCAACTCGGTCAAGATGAACATTCTCCCTCAGCTCCTATACCTTTTCAAACGCTCCCAATTCCTCACCTACAGTATTTAAATGTATGCAACATCACACATCTCGCTTCATTTGGGTATGTAGGCGTCTTTGTGAATGACTTAAAATAGTCCAGTGCTCCTCACAAGGATGTGGCCTCTGCATACCGGATTTCAAATATTATGTGCGTCCCTGGAGCTCACAAAATTTGGACAGTGATTGAAGCAGATAGACCGGGGTTGTCTTTCTTTTTTGTCCCTCCTCTAGCTCCCTCGACCAAAATGCCCTAAACTTACTCTCCATCATCCAACAGTTGCACACACATTGATGGTGTGGGAAAACACAAATCGAAAATCCTTGTTTTCTCTTCTTCTCTTTCATATTATCCCAATTTTTCAAAATCTTGACTCCCCCAGGCATGTCAACAGGATCCCTTATTCTGTGGAAGGCATGCGGTTACATTACCTTACACAAGGTGACACTCTTCCCTCATTCTCTGATATTCAGTCCAAGTTTGTCATTCCCTCTAAAAACTTCTACCAATTCCTCCAGCTCAGACATTTTCATTCCAAGGCTAGACATTATATTTCCCTTAGACCCATCACAATAATTGCTCTTCTACAAAAGGTCTATTCTCTACTTTATACTTTGAGATGATTGAGACTCTTGTATATTCCCATGACCCACACAAGCTGGCTTGCAAAACAAAGCTGTGGGAATTGCTGGAAGATGATAATTGGACAGAGATTCGAGAAAATGCTGCTTACAGCTCTATCTGCATTAAACTAAAAGAGAATGTCTACAAACTACTGTAAACAAATGTGTCCACATACATCTATCCTCCTTGAACATTAAACAGCCCTTCTAGTAGCGCTATGACTTCCCTTAAAATGCATCTTATTAGCAAAGTGATGCAAATCAGACACACAAGCTGCTTATGCTGAATAAAATGATATGCGGCATGCAGTGGCGGGCTGGGCCGGGGGGCAGGGTACCATGTGGCCCCCGGGCCGCAGCGTCATACGGGCTGCAGGCCGTGGGGCAGTCTGTGTCACTGTGACACAGACTGCACCGCATGTGTAGCGCTGACCGGACGGAGTTCGGTCAGTGCTACACAGCACAAACACTGTAATCAGCAGCCACTGTAATTAGCAGCCGCTGAGAGTCTGTCAGACTCTCATCGGCTGCTGCTGCTTCCGGCTCCCGCAGTGGGTAATGGGAAAGACGTCATGAGTAATGACGTCTCTCCCATGTAAAGCGGCTGGAGGAGCTGTTAGCGGCGGGACCAGGAGCGGGAGTTTCAGGTAAGTGATTTTTTTATTTTTTATTAAGTCTCTCTCTACTGGGGGGGACTACTGGGGGCACTACCAGGGGGGGATTAATATGGGGGCACTACCAGGGGGAGATTACTACTGGGGGCACTACCAGGGGGGTGGATTACTACTGGGGGCACTACAAGGGGGGGACTACTACTAATGGGTGCACTACAAGGGGGGTACTACTACTACTGGGGGAACTACAAGGGGGGACTATTACTACTGGGGGCATTACAAGGGGGGCTACTACAGGGGGCACTACAAAGGGGGTGACTACTACTACTGGGGGCACTACAAAGGGTGGGGACTACTACTAATGGGGGCACTACAAAGGGGGGGACTATTACTACTGGGGGCACTACAAGGGGGGGACTACTACTACTGGGGGCACTACAAGGGGGGTCTACTACTACTGGGGGCACTACAAGGGGGGACTACTACTGGGGGCTCTACAAGGGGGGGGCTACTACTGGGGGCACTACAAGGGGGTACTACTACTACTGGGGGCACTACAAGGGGGGGACTACTACTAGGGGCACTGCATAGGGGGGAGGGGACTACTACTAGGGGCACTACATAGGGGGAGGGGACTACCACTGGGGGCACTGCATCGAGGGACCACTGCTGGGGGCTCTATATAAAGGGCAATACTGGGGGTACTGCATAGGGGGGAGACTACAACTGGGGCCACTATTTAAGGGGCATTGCATAAGGGTTACCACTATTGGGGGCACTGCATGGGGGTGGACTGCTATTGGGGGCACTATATAAGGGGCACTGCATAGGGGGTACCACTATTGGGGGCACTATATAAGGGGCTTACTACTGGGGGCACAAGGGGCACTGCACAGGGGGGACCACTACTGGGGGCACTATATAAGGGGCTTACTACTGGGGGCACAAGGGGCACTGCATTGGGGGGGGTCACTACTGGGGGCACTACTGGAGGCCTGCATAAAGGTGTTCTCTCCTGTGGCACATGGGGGCACTGCATATGGGCACTACGACAGGGGGCTGCCCCATATCTTTATTTTTACCTTACATTAATCCCATGTGGACCCGCCTCCTCCCTATAACATTTGAGGGGGGGGGCGCGCCGTAGCACGCACGTTCTTCGGGCACCCTGGCTACACGCTACTCCTCTGCCAGGGCCGCCTACATGCATGTGCCCCTCAGGCTAAAAGTTGCCAGCCAGCCCCTGGCGGCATGTCTATATTATGTGTGTAACTATGGCTGTATCTGCATATGAAATGCTACATTAGTGTCACAACTTGGCAGCTTCTCTGGTACACTGTGAGCTGCTTTTTGCTGCATCTGCAATGCGAATAAGACGTAAAATGTAAAGAAAAAACGGTGGCTACACCTTTTGGAGAAGCTCAGTCATGCCGGGTGTCTCACACCACATGGAATATTTTAGTCTAGGTGTATGAGGACACATCTGTATGAGAACATAACTGTATACCCTTGACATTAGGACACACTCTCCCTGTCATTTTCTTCAAGTGACAGCTTCTCTCCAATGTATTTTTTCTCTTTGCTTTCAACAGATTTGGCTCATCCCATTGCTCTATTTCTCTCTCTCCATGTTGATTCCCAGCAAAGTACTTTTCTGTAGTCCCTTGTAACTTGCACAAAGGCCCTCATTCAGAGCCGTACGCTCTGAGCAGAGCGCACGCTCTGAATGAGGGCCGTCCTCCATAACTATGGAGCGTCCTCCTGGATGCTCGTATAGCTGTGGGTCACCACCCACAGCCTATATGAGCGTGCAGTTTGATGGCCGCGATGGTCGTGACCATCGCGACCATCGAAACTGCGAGCCGGAGCCTGCGGTTGAGGTTTTCAACCGCAAGGCCCGGAGTGATTTTGGCTCTATCAGAGCCAAAATCACTCCCACTGACATCACTAGTGATGTCAGTGGGCCGGCTTCTGACGGTAGGCGTTCCCTTAGGAACGCCCCCGTCAGGGAGGCACGCCCCCGGCACGCCCACCAAAGGGGGCGTGCTGTCAATCAACATCGACAGCACGCCCCCTTTGATCAGACACAATGAGCGAAGGAAAGTCCTTCGCTCGTCGCGTCTGGCGCATGCGAACGACGGAGCTCCCTCCGTCGTGCGCATGCTCAGTGCAGAACATCGACCCACTTGCGAGCGGACAGCCGCTCGCGAGTGGGTCTGAATCAGGCCCAAAGTCACTTGTGTTGTGCTGTGGCTATATACTGTATGCAACACCTTTTTAAAAAAAGGTCAAAGGCAGTGTTTGCCTAGTACAGGTCTGGCCAACCTGTGGCTCCAGCTGTTGTGAAACTACAAGTCCCAACTTACCGTCCCACTGATCAGCTGGTAAAGCATGCTGGGACATGTAGTTTCACTACAGCTGGAGAGCCACAGGTTGGCCAGGCCTGGCCTAGTAGGGTATGAGGCCAACCAGAAAATATGTACGGTGAATTTTTCTTTATATATAAATGAAAGGTCTTAATAGAACTTCTCCCGATAATGTCCATTGAATATAACAGTCCACTTAATTGAAAGAGGGCAATTTCCACTTTCAGGTTACATAACCTGGGATCTGCTGACTCAAAAACATATCAATTTTATGCACTAATAGTCTTAGTTCTGAACCTTACAGGCCTAAATCTGAATTTGCACAAAGTTTTACAACTACTGTATACCTAACGCAAAATTATCTGAAATCCAAACCCGAGTGTATATGCAAAGTTGTGTATATCTCAAATTCTAAAACTTTCTAGCAGAGCTCTTGTTTTACCTTTTAAAAATAGTCACATTGTAACTTTTCCCATTGCAAATGTTAAGAAAAATTATAAATTTCTACTAGTATTAAGAAAGCAAGCAATCTACCTTGCAACACATACTTGCCTACTTTTGAAAAAGCATTTCAAGGAGATTGTGAAAGCAACACCTATGATCGTAGCAGTAAAGTAGGCCCTGAACGATGACAGATGCGCACTCCCGCGGCCGACAAATTGTGTCTTTCGTCTCTCCAACATGTTGGTCAATTATCGCTTATCGCTGACAGATATTAGAAATATCTGTCAGTTTATAAGCAGTAAACGATGAACGATATTTTAAATGAAAATTCATAGAAACATTAAAAAAAATCCACTCCCTGAAAGATGTCATGCAATATCGTTCGTCGTTCGTAAAAATCTGTCATGTACATGTCAGATATCTGTCAGCGCAGCCCCAGGAATTTTCAAGGGATAAATCTTTTGTCTTTCATCGTAGAGAAAGATCTGGTAATGGATAGGCCCCTTTAGAGGGACCACAGATATGATCCTGGTTACACTAATGTTATAAGGGACTATGGTTTTTTGTTTCTATGTCTTTCCAGCTCTTAACTCATTAATTCAAGTTGTATGCTTTGTACTAAATTTTACTAATGATAAGTATAGTGATCAGCCAGAGTTTTAGTTAAAATCAAAGAAGGGACTTCCATGCTGTTCCATTACTGAACATGTGCAACACTTGACTTGCATAATTTAGACCCATTGCTATGGATGCAGCATATAGCATACCACTTGAATATATTGTATGCTGTCATATTGTCATCCAACTTAAAATTTTGACCAAAGAGCAATAAAAAAAATACCAAAGCATTGTATGTAATGCTCATTCTATGTGATAATGGTATATTATACCTTGTCCAAGTCATAGGGATTTATTTATCAAACATCAGTTTGTAAAACTTGGAACTTTTGATTATGTTTATGCCCAATATTTAAAATGACAATGCTGTTACTAGCGAGACATGGTAAAATATCAGGCATAAACACAATCAGAAGCGCTGGGTTTTACAACCCGACGCTTCGTATATAAACCCCATAGACTCTTGCAAGGTCTTTTTAATTTGTTCGTATTGTTCAAGCTAGTTTGAAATTATATACAGTAGCTACATGGCAGTATACACAAGAGTGTAATCTGTCTAAAGCTAGGTACACACTGTGCAATTATTGGGCATTTTGGCAATAATTGGGTGATCTTGTTTTATTGTGTAGTGTGTAGGCCTGAGCATTTCAGTGATAAAATGGCAAAAATTGGGAATAAACGCTCTCCATCGTTTATTGAATCGTACAGACTTACCAGAAAATATCAGCGAAAAGTTTCCGATACCATGTAGTGCAGCAATTCCCAACCTCGGTCCTCAAGGCAAACTAACAGTCCTGGTTTTAGTGATATTCATGCTGGATCACAGATGGTTAAATCAAAATAACTGAGGTACTAATTAAGTCACCTATGCTCAAGTATGGCTATCCTTAATACCTGTACTGTTAGTGTGCCTTGAGGACCGTGGTTGGGAACCACTGGTATAGTGTGTGGGCATTCATGATTATCAGACCATATTGCCATACATTTTCCTGATTATTTCATCCTCCTTGTGGGCGGACATATGCAAATTATTAATTCATGAGCCTAAAAGTCTATAGCTTTTTCATTTAAATTGTATAGCATGTACCACAGATATCGTGACCTACCACTTGTAGAATAATTGCGCCGAATGTCCGGTTGACCAAAAAAATCACAATGTGTAGCTAGCTTTAGTGTGATGGGGCTGCTAGGATATTCAGAACGCCTGATTCCTATTTGCAGAGCCTCCAACATGACCCTTTCACCCTGTATAAATAAATATCAAGGTCATCCAATTCTGATGCAGCATTTTAAGATTGGAGTCTTTAGTGAGGCAATCAGGGCTCACCATAAGTGGGCAGCTGCAAGCCAATCAGGACTCGTGGTGTCATAGCCCCATCCCATCACTCTGGTTTATATTAAAAGGGGCAAAAGAGAGAATACATTGCAGAAGAAACAAAGGACATTACGGCAACAGGAGAAGATGGAAGTCCAGACACAACAAGGGGGCTCTTTGTAAAAGAGCATACACTTGCCTCCTTGCTTACCAGGTGAAGTTACCATGCTCAAAACTCTGCAAGAGGATATTGAGAGTCAAGAGACCAGTACTCGTTCAGCTGGGGATCCAGGAGGAGCTTTGCTGAGTGCTGTCCCCTGTTACGAAGGACTGGCACAGTGGAGCACCCATTATTATATTTTATTTATATGGTACTGCAAAATACATAGGTGTAAACATGCAAAAGAACAAAATGGTACAGGAAAGAACATAACTTTCCATATATTCATATTTACATAATTGCAGTGTTCAGATTACATAATTACATAGAGAATACAGAGGGAATGGGATCTAGTCATGAGAGTTTACAATGTAGAGATCTTTAACCCCTGTAAAATAGCAATCCTGAGGTGACAGTTAAGGTCTAGCTGATGCACCTGTGGTCTTGTTAGGGCAATGATACCTCAATGATAAAGGACATTAGACCCATGCCGCATATTGAGCACTAGGCCCCAAGTGTTGAGCACACAACTGTGGGCAATTGACCCAGCCCTATTCAGTATCCTGAGAATTGGGCATGATGCCCATCCCCGTTACAAGTGTCTAGCCCAGAGGTTCCCTAACTTCTTTGGTTCACGGTGCCCTAGAGTAACAGCAATGTTTTCACGGCACCCATAAGCCAAACATTAGTTACTGAGAAATTCAGAAAAACTGTAGTGAAGTAGTAAAATGAAGTAAATTGTGCTTATATGTCATCCGTAGGATCAGTTATGTTGTTGTAGACAGGTTTGAGCTTTTATTTGTCCACATATTTACATTACATTGACCATTAATAATATGGTTTGGTGCTGGACCACCAACCTGAGGTAACTCTGCAAGTGTCCTGAGGCACCCCAGGGTGCCACGTCGCACAGTTTGGGAACCACTGGTCTAGCTTGTAAATGATTAAGTTCAAAGTCCTTCTTTTAGCACTTTAGGATAATCTCCCTCATTATTTACATCTTTTACATTTTTCTTCTAAAAAGAATACTTATGAAAGTCTTAAATAACTCATGGAAGAATTCGCACTCCTCATTGACTAAAGGCTCATACACACTAGACGATGTGCTGTATGAACGATATTGGTGAAAGATTTCCCTTGAACTTTCTGTAGTGCAGGACAAACGATATTGGGTGTACATACTGAAAGATATCTTTAAAGATATCTTTCAGTGAAGTCATCCTGCCACATCTCTGAACAGGCAATTCTTGATGATATCATCAGATTGGCCTGCATTTAATCACAATGACCATGCATGGCATGCTGAGCAATGTGTGCAGTAAATACAGAAGAATTTGAAAACTCTGTTCAATGATTCCTATAGCAGAGCACCACAAGTGGGTGAGATGGGGAGGCAGTTATAGCTTTCCCAGGCCCGGGTTATTGTATGGGTCCAGGAATGCAGGGGAGAAGTCACCATGCTCCTCCAGGGCATCCACTGCACCCCTCCCATTGCTTGTGTGCGCACTATAGATATGCACACTATGAGGGGTCATATCCATGCCCCCTCCAGCACCTGGGCCAACCCAAAATGGTGATCCTGCATGACACTACTTAATGAATTACAAGTGAAACACATTAAGTGTATGATTTATTTGTTCAAGTAAACAAAATGTGAAATCTGCAGCCATTTTGTGGGGCATTAAAATCTAACATATTGCCCCCACTTATATACTTTCACTGAAGTAGCATAGCTGCTTGTTCCATGGAATTTAAGAGTAATCATACCTCTTTAACCCCTGCTTTGGTTGAGAGTTTACAGAATGACTGCAACTACTGTACAATGCACAGTAATGTAAAAAATATAATTTAGTCAGTCACATGCCAGAATAATGTTTTCTATTTTTAGAAATAGTGTTTCCTCTACAAAAAGAAGGGTTTAGATTTATTTGATAATTAAAAGCATAAGGTGCCGGCATACTGTATTTCCATGTTTACATATTTTGGTTTTCATTTTGAATGGGCATGAGTCTTTATAACCGTAGCAGCTTCTTGTTAGGGGTTGTTAGTGACCTAGAATCTTTATTTGTAAGCTCATAAAACAGAACAATGCTGCAAGTTTGACAGCCAGCAGAAATGATTATTCAGACATTAATGTGCTGTCTGTCATGGGAGTTCAGCCCACAGGCTGCAAACCTTCTCACTAGCCGACAGCAGGACTCTAGCTGATAAACCTAATGGTTTTCATGACAAGCAGAGTGTTTAGAAATAAATGGTTTAGAAATTATCCAGGCTTCATAGAGGAGAATTGCACAACAGGCTCCCATGGTTTCAGATTGAGCTAAAACAGCTTTGTAATTTCATGTACAGAAAAATATTTCTGTGGCCTTCCAGTTTCTCACACACAAATCCTGTGTGAATCTATTAATTGTACCAATATTCCTCTGTAAACTCCTAGGTAGGAGTGTAATCAGGGCCTAATTTAGAGGTGGATGCTAATGCAGCCGCGACCACTTTATGCTAATGCTGCAGCCGATGGGATTAACAGAGACGCCCACTGGCTGCGGCGCTAAACCACCGTTTTGCATATTAAGACGCATCATGGGTCACACATCTGTCGCATCCTTGAACATTAACCCCCCCCTTCTCCCCCCTTTGGTGGTGCTGACTGTCCCCTTGAGCATGGCTGCCAAATTTAGTGCAACTGCAGAATAAGCCGCAGTCACTGACTGCAACATGGCCCAGTCTGGCTAGCCACCTAGGCTCTCTCTGCGTCCAAATTCGTTCTGCGGCTTTCAATGGTAACCATCGGGAGGCATGCGCAGTGCGACTCAGACGCAGTGACTTAAAAAAAAGACCACTTTGTGTCCAACATCGACACTGCGTCCACCTCTGAACCAGTTCTACAGTAAGCTTGATATTGCTAGTCTACAACCCTAACGCACCCTTCGTCTTGCACCCTGGCCAGTGGCTGTGGTTGCTCTGTCCTCTGTACAGCCCTTAATGTACATATATTTATACAGTGCAACTATGCCCAGTGTTCTGTCTGATAAGAGTACTGTGCTAATGTATAAATGTTAAACCTCTTACCACTTTAGAGCCACCACTTTCATTAAGTTAAACACATGGGTAGGGGGGTCAGAGGCACACATGGTTAGGAGGGGTCAGAGGCACACATGGATAGGGGTGTCAGAGGCACACATAGGTAGGAGGGGACAGAGGCACACATAGGTAGGAGGGGACAGAGGCACACACACGTAGGAGGGGTCAGAGGCACACATGGGTAGGAGTGTCAGAGGCACACATAGGTAGGAGGGGACAGAGACACACATGGATAGGAGGGGTCAGAGGCACACATGGATAGGGGTATCAGAGGCACACATAGGTAGGAGGGGACAGAGACACACATGGGTAGGAGGGGTCAGAGGCACACATGGGTAGGGGGGTCAGAGGCACACATGGATAGGGGGGTCAGAGGCACACATAGGTAGGAGGGGACAGAGACACACATGGGTAGGAGGGGTCAGAGGCACACATGGATAGGGGGGTCAGAGGCACACATGGGTAGGAGGGGTCAGAGGCACACATGTGTAGGGGGGTCAGAGGCACACATGGTTAGGGGTGTCAGAGGCACACATGGGTAGGTTGGTCAGAGGAACACATAGGTAGTGGTTGAGTGGAACACATGGGTAGTGGTTGAGATAAACACATGGGTGTGAGGGGGTCAGAGGAACACTATGGGATGGGCTCAGATACACGCTATGGGAGGGGGTTGGAATCAGTTAGGAGTGGGACCAATGTGGCTATGCTGTCAGTTGAACTGGATGCACTGGAGATAATTTAGGGATCTATTAATGTTATCCCAGAATGCCAGGATTTTGTTGTGGTAGGTGCAATCAGATGGATTGGATAGTAAAATAGAAAGCGTGTCATGGTGTCTAGAATAAGCTGGTGTTACTGAAGTGTGTCTTATAGTAAACCATTACAGGAACTGAACCTCATAGCACTTTCAGACAGAAAATGGCAAAAAACAAGGTTTTACCCGACATTTTGTTTGCCAGGTGTTTTGCCATTTTCTGTCTGATTCCCCTTTCACACAGGAAAATGAAAATCCCGGGTAATTCACTTTTACCCGGTAATTTACTAAACAACCCATTTTTTTTCCCTGTGTGAAAGGGTCAACCCGGAACTTAATTCCCAGGTCTCCAACCCTGCAAAAAACCAGGGTCGGAGGCCTGGGAATTTAGTCCCAGGATGACCCTTTCACACAGGGAAAAATCCCGGGTTGTTTAGCAAATTGCCGGATAAAAGTGAATTACCCGGTAAATTCAATTTCAGTGTGAAAGGGGTATAACTGAGACCAGTGATATTATGTTGGACTATGTATGGCAGTGATTCCCAACCTCAGTACTCAAAGTACAATAACAGTCCAGGTTTTAGTGATATCCATGCTTGAGCACAGGTACTAATTAAGTCACATGTGCCAAGTGTGGCTATCATTAAAACCTGGAATGTAATACCACTTTTACACCTACATTCCGGGTTTGACCCGGAGTTGGAACAGGGTTCCAATCCGGATCAGACCCGGAATTTAGCCGGCGCCGACCCAGGATATTCCCTAGTCGGCACCGTTCACACCGGAGCAGGGTCTGAATAGACCCGGCTTTTCCGGCGTTGAAGTGGATGCCTGGAGATGACGTCATCTCCAAGAACCACTGATGCCGGACCAATTGGCCGGCATGCGGCGCGCTCCATGGTCCTCGTGACCCGGAGCACGCCGTTCACACTGCAGGGTTTCACGGGTTACTCCCTTGTTAAACCCTGCAAGTTACCTGGGTTGGATTGCCGGGTCACTCGACCCGGCGATCCAACCCTCTCCCCTTTTACACCAAGGAGCTACCTGGGTTAACAATGCAATAACCCGGGTTTTAGCTCCGGTCTAAAAGGGGTATTAGTGTGCCTTGAGGAATGTGGTTTGGAACCTCTGATGTATTTAATGAATGCACCAGTGGAGTATAGTATATACTGATGGTGGACTATAGATTTTGATAATGGGAGGGGACTCTTGGATTATATATATTGTGCCACAAAATGGTCACCAAAGTGCTCCTAGTTTATTGGTTACCTGTGTTAGGATCTACTGCAGGTTGTGTTCTGAAAATAGCATTTTATTTTTTCAAGTGGTTACCCAGAGCTGAGAAAAAGGGCTGCCATGCAGCTCTGACGTTAAGACACGATCCCCTGTGTAGGCTACTATTACATTTAACTCTTTGACAATTTTTCGCAATTCTAGTAATACCTATGTTCCACAGTGTGAAAAGACTACCCTGTAACAGAATTATTGGTCACTTAAATTTGTCATGTACAGTACCTTTGAAGCTAAACAATGAACTAATCACAGAAACTGAAAATGCCATAAAATGCTATAGCAGGGCATTTCTTTTCCAGCTGCAAGATCGACCACAAACTTCTTTGCAAATTAGGGAACAAGTCTTTAATAGCTAGGAAGAACACAAGCTGATTAGCAGATTCAGAGGCTAATTAGCAGATTGTGTTTGGATCAGCGTCTTCACCAAAAACACTAGTAAAAAAAACAAATAAAATAAAAGAACCGGTTTGCTGCTAAATATCTCAGCAGTTGCTAATTACATGACTATTTCAATGCTGAAGTGATTGGGAGTGTATTGTGATTGTTGTCACAACTACTAATATAGAATACTGATTTCACATTGAGATAACAGCTATACCCATATCAGCTTAATGAAGTTTTCTACATATCAATTACATTTTCTTGAATCCTTCAGCAAGGGTTCGCTCACATAAAAATTATATCTCATTGTTCCATTCTAACCTGATTTGCAGCTGTGATATTTGTGTAACACCTGCTCACCTGCAACGGGTATGGATTATAGGGTCATGTGTCATACCTCTGGTTTTAATGGAAGCCTATGGGCATTGTTGTGTCAGAGACTACCACCAGGTAGAGATAAGATAGTAAAAAAAATGGGAATTAGTTGATACATGTCTGCAGTTAAGCCTGGCAGAAACCAAGGAGCAAAGCTATAGAATGGGGTGAGGAGCCACAGGGTGAGCATGAGGAATGCGCAAATGACTTTGCTGAGGTGGTGCCGAGTGCCAGGGCCACTGAATACCCGCTATTAGAGTGCTGGGAACTGCAGCAGAAATGCCAGCAGTGTTGGCAGGAGATCTGGAGAGACAGCGTGGCAGAGTTTAGTGCTTCCGCAGGATCCATGGAGGCTACAAGAGAGATGTATCAAACCTTGGAGAGAGATTAAGGGGTCTATTTACTAAGCCTTGGATGGAGATAAAGTCGATGGAGATAAGGTACCAGCCAATCATCTCCTAACTGCCATGTCACAAGCTGTGTTTAAAAAATGGCAGTTAGGAGCTGATTGGCTGGTACCTTATCTCCATTCACTTTATGGTCTATTTACTAAGCAGTGTTAGGAGACAGAGTGAAAAGTGATAAGGTGCCAGCCAATCAGCTCCTAACTGCTATCTCACAGGCTGAGTTTGAAAAATGACTGTTAGGAGCTAATTGGCTGGTACCTTATCACTTTTCACTCTGTCTCCTAATACTGCTTAGTAAATAGACCCCAAAGTCTCCACCCAAGGCTTAGTAAATAGACCCCAAAGTGAAGATAGATAAAGTACAAACCAATCAGCTTCTAACTTCCATTTTACAGGCTAAGGGGTCTATTCATAAAGATCATAAAGTCGTTGACGAAAAGTATCACTATATATCTGATCACATTGATGCAATATATAGTGAAGTTTAGTAGCCATTCATGTATACTTACCTCTCCAATGTCTTCATGCGGTATCCGGCCCCTCTGCGATCCCTGGATGCAGTGATAATACAGACATATAGGGTGCCCAATATGTCTGTATACTGACTGCGCATGCGCCGGCATCTGATAGCAGCAGGTCAGATCTACTGCAAAGGACGCTGGGCAAAAGGGGACGGAGGCAGTGCCAGGCAGTAAGCAGGGAAGTATTCAACTTCCCTTCTCTGTTCGGCTTGCGGTACAGATTACGCCGTCCTCATATGGTGAATCTGTACTCAGCAGAGATTCACATAATGGGGGTGCCACTGGAGAGGGATTAACCTTCTCCATGGTAAAACCCTGTATGAATTGACAAACGTAGTGAAAAGCCCTGTTTTCAGCTAAACTGGACTTTTCACTGCTCTATGAAAGACCCCTGTTTGAAAAATGACAGAATCTGACTGGTTGGTACTTTATCTCTCTTGATGAAACTTTATCTTGGTATACAATCGGGAAGCCGGCTGCCTTAATACCGGCAGCCGGCTTCCCGACTGTCATATCGCGGCGAGGGATGAAATGCCGGGCATCTAGATGCAGACGCCTGACATTTCCCCGGAGGACTTAGGGTTAGGCACCCCCCGGGAGGGTTAGGGTTAGGCTAGGGGGAGGGAGGGTTAGGGTTAGGTACCCCCGGGGGGGACTTAGGGTTAGGCCCCTCCCAGGGGGACTTAGGTTTAGGAAGCGGGAAAGGGGGGATTAGGGTTAGGCACTTGGGGGGAGGTTAGGGTTAGGCACCCCTAAGGACGGTTAGGGTTAGGGGGTTAGGTTAATTAGTACTTACCTATCCACGATCGGGATTTCCAGCACTGTCGGGCTTCCGCTGCCGGGAATCGAACCGCCGGCCATGGGGCTGGTGGTATTTCATACCGATCCTATTGTGGATTGCAAGTACATGAATGTAATAGGACAGTTACCGCAGACAAAGAGAGTAATCCAATGAAAGAAATGTGGTTTTACTTTAAAGTAAATGACTGCTCAGTCTGGGGTTTTGCGTGTTTGCTGAGTGATAATATATTTTGCTATGTCATTATACAGGTTGAGTTTCCCATATCCAAATATTCCGAAATACGGAAAAATGTTGGCATGACATTGATTTTTGATGGTTCAATGTACACAAACTTTGTCTAAGGCACAAATTATTAAAAATATAGTACAAAATTACCTTCAGGCTGTGTGTATAAGGTGTATATGAAACATAAATGAAATTTCATGTATGTACACAAACTTTGCTTGAGCCACAAAATTATTGAATATATTGTATAAAATGACCTGCCGGCTGTGTGTATAAGGTGTATATAATACATAAATGCATTATGTGTTTATATTTTGGTCCCATTCCCAAAGTATTTCATTATGATATGCAAATATTCCAAAATATGGAATAATCCGTTATCCAAAATACCCCTGGTCCCAATCATTTTGGATATGGGAGACTCAACCTGTATGTGCTATTGAGAAGGTTAATGTATGTTTAGAGTATAGTGATTTACATTAAGAGAAACTGTATTTTCTATTAGTCATCGCCAAAGAGGTACTGCAGCAGTTAAGATAGAGAGGTATATTTCATTGCCAAGAAAAATATAGCATATTTCTTACTTATACCATATTCAGTGCCATAACTAGATATTTTGGTGCCCTGTGCCAGAAAGAGCTTTGGTGTCCTCCCCCCATCGTAAACAGGGACAGTGCGCTTTTTTGCAGGGCAAAAAAGGGGCATGATCTCATAGGGAAAGTGCGTGGCCACACTATAGTTCCCCCAATTAACATTACGCCACATAAAATCCCCCTCCCCGTCATGTTGTAATAAATTCCTTCTTGAAATTACCACTGACGATGGGTCATTTCTGCTTGGTTTGAAGCTCATAAATCCATCCGTGCAAAAATTGTGGGATGTCCAAGGGATATTGAAGGAACAAGCAGGAATTGATGATTACATGCTGCTTATTCAGTGCTTTCTGGTATGCAAAATATATTACTTTAGCCACATGTGTAATATAAAAAGTACTACACTATATTTTTCTATAATTTTTGGCTTGAATTGAGCCGATTCCTGAAGGTTTCCTGTCAATAGAATCCCGGGTCCATCCCATCGATTGGAATCTTCACATTGAAACTCAGATAAGCTTAAAAGATCTTTTATTTGGTATGCACATTTTGTATATGAGCACATGCACTTTATTTTAAAGATACTACTATCAGGCGCATGTTCTTTTCAAAAGTTTTCATATATATATATATAAAGATAGATGTATATAACTATATATATATATATATATATATATAAAATTAGGTAAATAATGTACAGCAGAGGAAGGGGCTTATTAGTCAGGCAGCAGTACTAATAATCCCCTCCTCTCACAAGTACCCACTAGCTCCTCACTGTGATCCTCACTGACATCATGGCACATGTGCAGGTTAAGGAGAGGATAGAACCACTCTTCCATGCCAATCCCCCACTTTAGCCTAGGGGATCCTGTGCTTTCTGCTGTTTACTTCTACTCCATGCTGCTGCTGCCTGTCTCCTCCTCCTGCACAGACCCGCTCCTTATGGAGGCTGCTGCAGGCAACGATCCAAGTGACTGTGATAGGTTAGGTCACCAGGGTCAGTGGCCGCAGTGACAGTGCAGTGGGAGGCGAGGGGGAGGTCTTGTTTAATAGGGACACTTTCTCTTCCAGCACTGCAAGAAGACACTACACAAGATGGGGGGGAGGCGGAGCAAAGGGGGCAGGCATCTACAGCGCTGCCTGCTATAATGTATATATTAATAGTGGTGCACCCGGCAGAGAAGGAGTCGGGCACACTGCTACTATTATACATTGCAGCGGTTGACTGGCCATGGCAGATGAGACTCCGGCAAGCTAGAGGGGTGATCGTGGTTGGTGGCGGCCGATTCCGCCCACAGGGAATGTGTGCTCTGTGCGGACACACCGGCCGCACCTCCCTATTTACGGCCCTGACCCTATTGATATCTAGTGTCATATATCTATACTATTTCATTTCTGTTGGATTGCATGTCATTTGTATGCTGATCGTAATTTTCTGCAATCCCCTGTCTCCTGTACCTGTGTCCTCTTATTCCCATTTAATAAACTTGCTAGCTAATTCTACTTATTAAGGCTGTCATGTTATGTGTGTATGGGCCTAGCCTCTCTGCTATAGCAAGCTCATGGAGTAGTTGCCAGAGAAAGAAAGGGAAGATCCACTGGAGCTGCCACCTTTACTGTTAGCTCTAATTTAGACCTAACTTATCTGTGCCTACCACAACACCCAGGGTACTTCACTAACACTGCTTGCTTATTTGGATAGCTTGGGCTACATTTACTATACGGTCCATTTCAAAGCCACCACATCTTTGGCATTTTTAGATGCTGGATTTAAAGGGGCAATCATTTTAAATTAAAAACATGCCTGGTGTTATATTGAACATTATTTTCCCTTTAAATTCAGCTACCAAAACCTCCAAAGATGTTACGGCTTTGAAATGCACAACATAGTAAATGTAGTAACTTGTCTTTTGGTGGTGCCTCAACCCAAGTCTCCTTCTTAAAGGTAGATGAGGTCCACCAGGTGTTGGCTCAAGGAAACTCCTATGGCCTAGATTGAGTATTGCTGTGTAGGAAAGTACTCCTTCTCTTCCCAATAAACCAAAACAAGTACACTGGATACAAAAAAATAAACCTAGAGCGTAGGTGTCTTTTTTGAATGATATGAGGTGTATGCAACAGAATTACCAATTCTGCTTTAATAAATTAATTATCCTTAGTCCTCTTGACTAATTAAGTTATATGGTTAGCTCTATATTTACTATGCAAGTCTTTTAAATTTGGAACACTTTACTCATAAATGTGTGTAGTTATACTCTTGGTACTCAGTGATGTAACTGATACGATATAGAATAAAACTTCACTTAATAAATAAATACAGTACACATTAAGTTTACACACATAACATCTGGATAACCTTACTAAATTCCAAATTGGAATGTCTCCCTTAAATACTAATAGCCTGCCAACACCAATCTCTTGGCCTATTTCCTAACCCCTAGTAAAATATAAGAAGTTTATATGCTACTACCGAGCTCATTCACCCTTTACATTCAACCTGCACTCACACCAAGAAATACTTACTTCAATAAATGAAAGTTTGTTGGTACACATGCAGAAAAACTTGTAACTGAATCATAAACTAACACGGGGTCTATTTACTAAGCAGTGTTAGGAGACAGAGTGAAAAGTGATAAGGTGCCAGCCAATCAGCTCCTAACTGCCATCTCACAGGCTGTGTTTGAAAAATGACAGTTGGGAGCTGATTGGCTGGCACCTTATCACTTTTCACTCTGTCTCCTAACAATGCTTAGTAAATAGATGTTCTCATCATTCACATCAATTTTCAGCATTATCACCCTGTGCCAGACTCTGAACTGGCTTATTTATGGACACGCTTACACTCTCCTCAAGATTATGTGCAAATTGTTAATCTCATCCTCAATGTTCTCCTTATTCTTGAATGTACCTGGATTGGCAGACCTACATCTATAGCTAAAAGAGGGTGGAACCTCCACTGGGGGCACAACAAAGGGGGACTACTACAAAAGGGACTTCTACTGGGGTCACTATATAAGGTGCTTACTACTGGGGCACACGGGGCACTGCACAGGAGGGACCACTACCGGGGGCACTGTAAAAGGGGCACTGCATAAGGGGGCGCCAGATAATATTCTCGCTTACCAAAACATTTGTGCTAGGGCCAGCCCTGTCCAAAGGGGAAGGAGTTTGTAGCAACATTTGCATAAACTCGCACCACCAATAAATGCTGCTGCTTTTGCTTTTGCGTGCAACTCAGAATTAGACCCTTAGGGGTATATTTACTAAAGTGAGAGTTTTTTTACAAGTGGCGATGTTTCCCATGGTAACCAGTCAAATTCTAATTAACAGTTAACTAGCACCTTCTAGAAGGGGATTAGTATGAATGACCACCAGACCAATGTCCCGATGCCAGAAGACCAGCACCACTGAAAATCCTGATAGGTAAGTATACTAACTATCCCTAACCCTCTCTCCCCCCCTAACCCTAACCCTCCCTTAGCGGTGCCTAACTCTAACCTCCCACCTAGTGCCTAAACCTAACCTCGCTCTTTGTGCCTAAACCTAACCCCCCTGTCCCTGCAGCCTAAACCTATCCCTAGCCTAACCCTAACCCTCCTCGGGGTGTGCCTAACCCTAAGCCCCCCCGGAAGCCCCTAATCTAACCCTCCCCCCCGTGAGGCTGTCAGCGGCTGCCGCCCAGCTTACCTTCGTTCGGTATGCCGAGCGTCTGGTTCCCGATGTAGGGATAATGGTAGGCATCAGGATTTCAATGCTTATCATTAGTCCCCTGTCAGGATTGCACAGTCGGGAAGCCGACGATCGGCATTTAGACCGTCGGCCTCCTGTCTGCATCCCTCTAGAAGACAATAGCTAGAATGTCATTGGTTGCTATGGGCAACATCTCCACTTCTAAAAACTCTCACTTAGTTTAGCAAGTCCACAGCAAAAGAGAGTGAGACTCAACTCAGACATGTCAGCAATTGCAGTGTAGTCCCAAAGAGCAGATGCACACTGAGGTCTCAGACAAATAGCAAGTTAGATACAAGCAAAGGTGTCATATCCAATACTAAAAAAGACAAGACAGGTTAGGTACGCTCAAAATGTCTGGTAACAAGTTTTCAAGTATTTAATGGACAAAGGGCCTGATTCAGAGCTGAACGCTCTGACCAGAGCGCTCGCTCTGAATCAGGGCCCTCCTCCCTGAAAATGGAGCGTCCTCTTGGATGCTCGCATAGCTGTGGGTGACCAGCCACAGCATATGCGAGCGTCCATGATGATGGTCGCGATGGTCTTGACCATCACGACCATCGGGCTTGCGATGGAGACCCTGCGGTAGGGTCTCGCTGCCACAAGCCCAGGAGTGATTTTGGCTCTATCAGTGGGGCCGGCTCCAGACGGTAGGCGTTCCGTCTGGCAGGCACGCCCCCGGAACGCCCACCAAAGGGGGCGTGCTGTCAATCAACATCGACAGCACGCCCCCTTTGGTGCGAGACCAGGAGCGACAGCTTGGCTGTCGCAGTCCGGGTCTCGCGCATGTGCACGACAGAGCTCCCTCCATCGTGCGCATGCGCAGTGGGGGAACATCGACCCATTTGCGAGCGTCCTTTGCTCGCGAACGGGTCTGAATGACCCCCAAAGACAGAAGCGGTTCAGAAAAAAAGAAGGAAAGGGAAAGAACTTTTGTTGTTTTGTGAGCACTCTTAAAAATTTAAATATGTTAAAACATAACTTTTAGGAGCATATGTATCAAAGCTTGATGTGAGATAAAATTGTGAAATATATATCACCAACGAATCAGCTCCAAACTATCATTTCTTAAGCACAGCCTGCAAAATGTAAGGTAGAAGCTGATTGGTTGGTGATATATACCTCACAATTATATCTTACATCAAGCTTTGATACATATGCCCCTTAATCTTATATTCCTAAAGTAAAGAAAACTTAACTGTTACACCAAACAAAAACCAATCTATTTGCTTGAATACTAAAGTATCCAATGCTATTTAATTGAAGATTATATATTGAGACAATTTTTAGAAACATAATAATTTTTTATTTATCAAATGTCTTTTAGCAACATGTTTTAATAAATATGTATATTACTGTTGAACATTGATTGCGGTCTATGATATATGTTTACCATCACTTTCACACAAATTTGGTTTTGGTTTATTGCTTTATAGGATATTTTGCCAATTATCCTTTTTGTGAAGTGCAGCAGGTGATCTAGTTTATATAAACATATTGATTCACAAGCGCCGAGGTGATTTATGTTACACCAAACAGTCCAAAACATACATGAAGAGATTGACATGAAATAAATAATAAATGATAACGTTGGTCCTATTACGGACAAACGTGAAACTCGGAGGTATGAGGTGCAGGGGCATCCTAAACCTCACTCATATGGCGAAGTATTAACATAAGATCAGTTTCCATTATAAAGCTAACTTAGCATGATTTTAAGTACATCAAGTTCATGGATTAATGATGTGGGCAATTAGGTCACTAGTATCAAAAAGGGAGAAGAAATTAGGAATGTCAGGGAAAAAGAGCTGCTACTACCAATTCTGCTGCTCCTCACTTTGCCTTACTGTAATCTATGAGGAGTGAAATATCTATGGAAGTCAGTTTACCCTCAGAAACAACAGAGTAATAGGCACATTCTTCAGTCTTTCATTTCTGCTATTGGATGTCTTACTGTAAGCATCGAACGTCCAATGAGAGAACTACTCCCCTGAGATAGTTGCCTATTAATAAAGGTATAGATCAATGCTAGACAATCTAATTATTGCACAATATCGAGTACATCCAAATAATTATATAATAGGAACAGTGGTTTCAGTTTAATAGATACGAGTCTATTGTACCTTGCCTGTGCGACGACAACCCTTATCTTGTTGTTGTCATTCACCAAAGACAGAAGCGGGTCAGGTACAATCTGAGATCTGGTAATGGGTATCCAAGTATCAGGTCAGGTCAGGTAATAGATTTCCAAGCAGTGGCGTATCTATAATGGGTCCAGGTGGGCCCCACACTGCACACCCTGCACCCATATTATTTTAAACGTACCTGTCCGTGGTCCCACCGGGCGGGTGTCAGCGCTGCTCTGAACACCGGGAAATGGCTGCTGGGCACACTCTAGTGCCCAGAGTTTACTATGCATACACAGAACGCCGGAAAATGTCCGCCGCTGCCATTTTCCCGGCATTCTACGCATGCGCAGTAGACTACGGGTACACTCTAGTGCCTGGAGTCTACTAATGCTCTGTCGGTCACCGGGAAGAGAAAAGGGGGCCCCGCACGGGGAGTGTACACGGGCCCCCTCCTCTCTTACGATGCCCCTGTTTCCAAGTATAACCACTGTTGACAGACATAGGAGGTAGGTGTCAAATGTTTGAGAAGACTTATCACCTAACAATTACTGTTATGTGATGCACCCTTAACTACTGTCAAACAGCTGGCACTTTTACATCGGTCTGAGCTCACTCCACTGCGCAGATGCCCAAACTTCTGGTTTCTGCATTCCAGCAGCCAGAAACAATGACTTCTCTGTGTAGGTTCCTGACCTACAGACATCCGAGCCACACTAGCAGATAAAAACCAACAGTGCAGGAGCCGGGAACAGCAACCTGCTTGCAGAGAGCAGACCACTGGCACTAGCACTATCCACCCTTTTCCTAGATGACTCCTAGGTGCTCAAGGTTTGATTGAATTTTTCTTAAAACTTTCCCAGACCAAATGTGGTTCCTAAACATGTTTAATAGGTTTTCAGAAATTTTCCTCCCTTCTATGTGATCAAAATGTAATTTTTTTTCTATTTGAGTTTGGAATTCAGAATTTGTTCAACAATGTATTCCTATGACCAGGAACATTAATGGTGGAATGGCAACTGTAGTTGAAGGGATAGCCTTTTTTACTTGAGAGACATAAAAGATGGGATGAACTCATCTCATTGAATAAGGTCATTTCAGTTTCACAGTAATTGCAGATGGAACTTGAGTGATAGGGAAAAATGAGGGAAAAATTAGACAACTTTAGAGAGGCCTGAGACAATTCCAAGGTTTATGTTGTTAGCCAGACCTTGTCACTCACTGAGGTCTTTGCTGAGATATGTGTTTGTTTGGCTTGATTAAAGCCAGGGCTGGAAGGCTGGATGGACAGGGGGGCAAAGAAGGCTGACCGGACAATCGGAAGTGGATGCGGCTTATACAACTGCTGCATTTGAGTTAAACATGCAGTATAAACTTCTCAAAATATCATCTTGCTTTGTTTTCTTGATTATTTGATTTTGCGCAAATGATGATAAGTATGCAAATATATTTTGACTTATTAACAATTAGAAAAATGAAAAGCAGTACCCACCATAGAGTAGCGTGGAAAAATTAATCAACAATAAAAGTAATTTATCTATTCAAGGCTAACTTTATAAACTGGTGGGTTTAATTTGGTGAAAGTAAATTCAATACCTGGAAAACAATGTACAGATGTGTCCTCATACATCTAGCTTTAATACGCCACACAGCATGACTTGCCTGGCGTGAGTGAGACGCCACGCCCCATGCTACTCTGCCAGCATCCGGCTTCTTTTTTTGCCGAAAATGCGACTGTGCTGATTAACTTGATATGCGACACTTGTATATCTGTCTGCACCTGAGTCCATATATGAACCACAAATAAACTTGGAATGAAACTACATTGTAACAGTTCGTATACAGATTCAGAGACTATGGAGTATATTTACTAAACTGTGAGTTTTTAGAAATGGAGATGTTGTCCATAGCAACCAATCAGATTCTACTTAACATTTTGTATAGCACCTTCTTGAAGATAATAGCTAGAATCTGATTGGTTGCTATGGGCAACATCTCCTTTTCTAAAATCTGGCACTTTAGTAAATATACCCCTAAGTCGCACACAGATATTCAAGTGTCACATATTAAAGTAATCAGCACAGTCTGCTGGTGTGTCCAAGTTGCATCACACTGTGATTTGCGAATTTTCAGCACAAAAAAACGCCCGGCACTAGTACAGTCTCAGGGGACATGACGTGCCAAGAGGGACGTGCGACTGCAGCAAAGATTTATAAGGACACATCTGTACACAATACTGTAACAAATAATATATCTCCTTGTTTGATGTAAAATTGCAAAATAGCTCTCTGTTACTTGATATAGAAATCCTTCTCATCTAGATGTAAAAAATGTCCACTTCGATATTTCAGTGCAAAGCAAGTTAGTTATTAAAAGATTTCTGGATTGCATATATATGCATATGGGCAGGGCCAGATTAACAATGGGGTGGATGGAGCTACAGCTCCAGGCCTCCACATAAAAATAGGCCCATCATCATGACAGCATGATGTTGACTGTCCACAAGTCAGCCATAAATCATAAGTAGTAAAATTATATTTCCAGTTACCTCACAAAATGAAGCATTTTTTTTCTTTTACATATTTAGGGAGACATTGGGGATGATAGTGTAGGGTGTGTACACTCCCACATGGCACTGGCCACAACCACGCACCAATGGTCACACCTCCTCTGCTTCTCATAATAAGCCCTTGATCATTTTCAGCTCCAGGCCCATGTGGCCCTCAATCCGGCCCTGCTTATGGGGCACTTCAACACAGAAAATGCCTTTTTCTAAAAATGCTTCAACTTTGATAGGCAAATCACATGATTCTAATTTTGTCATTTTAAGACCATATAAGTTAATATAAATTAATGTCTATAACCGCCTTACTGCCTTTTTTTCCTTACACTTCCTGCTCAACGCATTTCAGTCTGGCTTTCGTCCTCTCCACTCCACAGAAACTACCCTTGCTAAAGTCAGCAATGACCTTCTTGCTGCCAAATCCAAGGGCCACTAATCACTCCTCATTCTCCTTGACCTCTCTGTGGCTTTTGACACTGTGAACCACCCTCTCCTCCTGCAAATCCCACATTTCCTGTGTGATACTGCCCTCTCATGGCTGTCCTCCTAACTCTCTGACTATTTTTTTTCTCTTCTGACATGACTCCGCTTCTCCCCTACTTCCTCTACCAGTAGGTGTCTACCAAGGTTTTGTTCTTGGTCCTTTCCTAATTTTCCTCTAAATATCATCTTTAGGTGAGCTCATCTTTTGGCCTCCACTATCATCTCTATGCTGATGACACTCAGATCTACCTTTCCTTCCCTTACCTATCCCCCTAATTCCTCAATCGTATCTCCAACTGTCTCTCTGCCATTTCCTCTTTGTTGTCCCAATTAATTTTTACACTTACCATGTCTAAGACTGAGCTGATAATCTTCCCACCCTCCCAAATGACCTCACCTTCCACAATTTCACTATCTATTGATTGCACCACCATCTCCTCTAGCCTACAAGTGCGCTGTTTTGGATTTATTCTCGACACCTTCCCTCTCCTTCAAACTACACCTTCAGTACGGGAAGCAATCGGGAAGCCGACTGCCTAAATACGGCAGCCGGCTTCCCGACTGCCATATCCCGGCAAGGGTGAAATTCCGGGTGTCTAGATGTAGACGCCCGCATTTCCCCGATGACAGGAGACCGGCGCCCGGCATCCCGATCATAGGGATGCCGGGCACCGTGAGCGGACAGCTGTGGGGGGGAGGGTTAGGTTTAGGGCTCCCGGGGGGGACTTAGGGTTAGGCACCCCCCGGGAGGGTTAGGGTTAGGCTAGGGGGAGGGAGGGTTAGGGTTAGGCACCCACGGGGGAGACTTAGGGTTAGGCACCCCCTCGGGAGACTTAGGTTTAGGCAGCGGGGAAGGGGGTGGTTAGGGTTAGGCATTTAGAGGGGGGATTAGGGTTAGGCACTTGGGGGTGAAGTTAGGGTTACGCACCCCTAAGGAGGGTTAGGGTTAGGGGGGTTAGGTTAGTAGATACTCACCTATCCACGCTCGGGATTCCAGCTCTGTCGGGCTTCCGCTGCTTCTAACTCTGCTCTTGTCGAGCTGCGGCTGGCGGTATTTCATACCCATTCCTTCAGTACATTCACTGTCCTGTCATTTCCATCCCAGAAATGTCTCCAGGGTCAGACCCTTTCTCACCCTGGAGACAACTAAGACCCTCATCCACTCTCTAGTTATCTCCTGACTGGAATTATATAATCTCCTTTTATCTGACCTCCCTGACTCCCACCTCACTGAACAAATGAATGCCTCCTTTTCACACAACTGATTACTTTCTCCCACTCTTGCTTTCAAGACTTTGCCCATGCTGCTACTTTCCTCTCCCTCTCTCTGTCAGACTCTCTACCTCTCTACAAAACTTCAAACAGGTCTCAAGATCCACTTCTTTATCAAAGCCTCCAAGCTCTCATCCTGACCCACAGCTCCATACTACTTACTCACTGTCTCTCCCTTCTGTGTCACCTGTGTCTGTCTGCTCCTCACCTGTAGACTGTAAGCTCTCAGGAACAGGGCCCTCTTCACTCATATGCTTTTATACTATCATCTCCTTTCCACTGCCTACAGAGGCACCTTTCACTTGGGTATTATGTCTGCTGATGCAGCAATGTTTATAAAACTTGTACATGTCCTGCTATGTTCTGTACTGTAAGTGACTTTGTTCTTGTTTTATTTATACTGTTTCTGTCTATGTACCTTGTAAAACGGTGTGGACCACATAAATAAAGGATAATATTAATAATACATTATTTCAGTACATCATTATCATGTGGTTCTTTTTGGCTTTATGCCAGGTGCTTGCTTGACAGTTTTATGTCAATTTTATAAGTGAAGAAAAAATGGCAGCTTGTGAGTTACTGTAGTACAGTCTGTGGTTGGAAGCTGATAGTAAGGCTATATTGTGAAATAATAAGAATAAAGTGTTAATCTAGGAAATGTCTTTAATATATTTATGCTGCAAACGTAATAACTAGTGTAATAGGATAGCAAAATGGCTGCTGAAAGCCATGTTGTACTCTGTGCTTTTATTAATGTATCAAGCATTAGATAGTGGTCACGCATGAAATGGTACAGGAATGTGGAAACTAGACATGCCATAAATCCTCAATGCGTTGTATTTAGGTATATACGAATGTGTTAGTTTGCTAAAGCTTTCTTACCAGTATTTAACCAATAGAGTATTTGGAAATAGATTTACACCCATATCTGTAAGCGGTGTCTGGAGCCTGATGGCAGGATGGTATAAAAATTTAGGACAAAGGAAATTCTAGCAGCTTTTGCGTTTTCTATCGATGCTGACCTGCAGATAGTGCATGATGCCAGCTCCAAAGATGTTGGATGGGGCTCCTGGAAATTAACCATTTATGTCCTTAGTAGTTGAGCTAACGAGCATCTAAGTGTTTATGATATACTTTATTTTACTGTGTAATAATGTCTTTTTAACTGAGATGTGTTTGTTTGGCTTGATTAATGTCTTTGTATCGAAGAATCTTATCTTGTTGCACGGAGAACATTAGTGGTGCCAGAAGTTGGATACAAAGGGTTAATAGCCATAAATCTGCTTAGGATGTGTAGTGATGGCTTAAGGGTTGTGAAAATCCATTGTAAATTCCCTTCATGGTTCAGTAGCTTTGGACACCACTGTTCTGAAAGGAATGTTCCTGTCTCATTCTAATGAGGGAGGTGTGATCTCAATCACAGTGTATATTTTGTATGTCTTAAAGTGCCCATACATTCCGACAGATTGGTATGATATCGCTGCTATATTGTACCGTGTATGGGCATGATATCGGATAGTGCGCGCACCCTTGGGGTCGTACATCGCACCTCCAGATCTTACTGCAGGTACAGTTGATCTGGAGATATGATGTGTGATTTCATGAAGCGCTATGCGGAGGAGAGAGGGGGGCGGCATATCGGTATGTCGGCCATCGGATCCCCCATCGCGTCGCAAGGTGCTTATCGCACCGTGTATAGGCAGCTTTACTGTCTGTTTTACTGTTTTTATTGTCTTACTGAACAAATAAGAACAATGAATTTTAAGGTTTTTAGAAAATATGCAAACTTGCTAAGGGATAAGTTGGAAACTCAACTGGCTGATTTCCAGAGAAATGTACTTGGATATGAATAAATGCATAATGTGAACTAGCAGTATGTTGGTTGTGAGTTGAGAGAGAAATATGAAATGTTGATTTTTAAAGGGATGCCCCCTGTAGATGCTGTGAAGGAAGGGGTGAACCCAGACAGAATCTAGGCAGAAGAATGCAGACGTGATAAGCAAACCTTTCTCAGAGGCAGAGATAGGAAACCTAAAATCCACATTGTCCAGTGAATTTACAAGGGAGGGGCAGTGAGGGGGTTCATTACATAGCAGTTGTTACTGAGAGAGAAAAAAACAGACACAGCTGTAAATGAGAGAAAAGATTTGCAGATAGAAATGTTGAATGAATCGGAAGAAGATCTTGATATTCACACATTGTTAGAACAAGAGTATGTTTCTGAAATAAATGGAAGTGAATGTGTGCATGGGGCAGTATTGTCAGATGAATTAGAAAAGGAAGTTTCTGACAAAATGCCATTGGTTTGTGAGATGAATGATGATACTTCTGACATACCAAGCACTGTCCAGTTTGCTATGTGCGGTGAACTGAATGAGAATCAGGAAGTGCTTAAGTGCCCATTAGAAAAGGTGGAGCCAAGTGATGATGGGGGAGTGGTTATGATGCCCAGTGAGGACTGGGAGGTACCAAGAGCCAAGGGGTGGGAGATAGGCAGGATTGCAGTCAAAGACAGAAGACTGTCCCAATGAGGATATTTTATTTATATGGCATGATTCCCAGAGTATTATTGTGAAGTTTCACAAAGAAAAAATTAAACAAAGTGTTTGTGATGAGAGAGCATGCATTGCAAATGACGTTTATGGTTTATCAGCCATTGATGAGACAGTAGTGGTGGGAAACACACTGATACTGCTAACTATTGAGCCATCACATATGGCAGTGCACAACAGTTTTGCACCCACAATTGACAAACTGATTGGGTAATTGCTGTTTGATAACAAAGAACAACAGAGAAAAATTTGGGATGTAAACACTGTGTTTTGTATTGCAGAGAAGCCAGTTGTGAGTAGTAAGAAAGATCAGACCCCAGTGTATTTCCTGACCAAACCTTATCAGTCAATAATTTTGATATACTGTAGCTGAAAGATGCACAGTCACCAACAGTAATTACCAGAGCTGACATGTCGATTGCTGGAGAGTTCAGAGCAGGGGAATGGATTGGGCATAACAGAGGGATGCAAAATCAGACTTTGATACATCGACGATGGTACTGCCAAGAAAAGATATGCATGAAACAGCAAGGCCATTATGTCAATCCATTGTACCACAGCCATTTGCTAGGCTTGTCAAATTTAAAACATTGTTGCTAATGATACCAGGACTGGATTATGGTGCTGCCTGCACAGATACAGAACTTTTATGGACTCTTCTGTAGCAACGTAGCCATATTTTCAGACTGTCAGACAAAAAAGTAAAGAAAATGAGCTACTCCTACTGAAATTAGGTGGGAGATCAGTTCAGGTGGCAGAGTCATATGCTCCATTATCACAAGGGCATTGCTGGACAGCAGCAGCATTCCAGCCAACTACGCCACACAAGAACTGTTGCATGAGAGCAGTAAAGGTGGATCAAGCCAATATGTAGAACTGCAAGCTGTGCTGATGGTGCTGGAAAAATCAACAGCCCTATTGTCCTCTACACAGACAACTGGATCATTTCCCAATGCCTAACCACTTGGATGCCAATGTGGAAGCAGAACGACTTGCAAATCCACGGCACAGTAATTGGGGATGGCACGGCTCTGTACAACTGTAGGCCTGTGTCGGTGGGCCATGTCAATTCCCACACTGGACTAGATGGCAATGAAGTTGCGGATGCACTGGTTCAAGTCAGAACAGTGATGCTTACCCCTGAAGAGCAAATAGAACTGTACAATATGGGAGAATGGACTCATGCACTGTATGGCCACAGAGGAGCAGAATGCACATATGCCTGGGCCCACAGAAAAGGAATTCCCATGACACAGTTGATGGCAAGAGAAATCGTGGAGAAATGTGAAACAGGTCAGCTGTCGAGCTACAGGAAAAGGTTAACCGAAGACATGGGCTCTATATACAGAGAAAAATGAGCAGGACAGGTTTGGTAGATAGATTTAATTGGCCCTGTGCCCACTGGACATAAGAGAGTAATATTCTGCTGCACTGCGGTGGACACCTACTCTGTGGTGCTTGTCGATCCCTCCTCTGGACATGCTAATACACATGCCCATAGCCTGAATGGTCTGCAAATCATCACAAACACAGCACTGATTTTGCAAGTATTGTAAGCCATAAACAAATTCCATGGACAGAGACAATGCAAAAAACGGTCATGTTTCCAAACAGCTGACAATGGGGCCTACCTTACTTGTTGTTGGACTGTGAGATAATAACTGCACAAGAATCAGCCTCCATGAGCAACCAACTTGATGGAATGATTACTTTGAGGCATCTGAATGTGAGTTATCCTTCTTACAAATGGGGAAAGGTCGGGTGAATGTTGCAGAACCATATACCAAGCTGGATGAAGAACAGAAGAAACTTGAGTGCTTTACAGATACATTTTCGCATATGAAAAAGCAGAAGCTGGACAGCAATTACCTAGCAGCCCATCGCTGAAACTATCTTGCAATTTTGACAAAGACAAAGGGGTCTATTCATAAAGAAAATGAAAACTGGATTGTTACTTTTCACTATATATCACATCAGTTTGATGCAATATATAGCTATGTTAAGTAGCACTTAACGTATACTTACCTTTTCGGTGTCTTCATGTGCTGTCCAGGCTGTGCTGTGCTCGGCTGCGGTCCAGGGTGAGCAGCCGGGAGGCAAAGGAAGGTCCTTCCTATGCATGTGCCGGCGGCTGAGGTCATGGGAGGCTCCAGTGGCTGCTGGGACATCAAGGGGATGGAGCCAGCTCCAGGTGCAGGGCACTGCAATCAGAAGACAGGGTGGTAAGCAACTTCCTTGCCGCTTCATGGCAGTGTTCAGATTACGCTATCCTGAGATGGCGAATCTGAACACAAAGGAGAAGCGGAAAGCAGAACTTTCCGTCCTTTAATGAATTGGACTCACAATACTAAAATATGATTATGTGATTCATCCAAGAAGCAGGGGTGCCGCTGGAGAAGTAATGAACTTCTCCACAGTAACTCACTTTGTAAATTGCACCAAGCAGAGAGAAGCCGCTTTCCGCAAAACAAGACTTCTCTGCTCCATGAATAGACCCCAAAGATCTTTGAAACTTTTAAATAACACAGAGGGCCTGATTCAGACCCGGACGCTATTTGCGGACGCTCGTTCTTAAAAAGGGTCCGGATATTTAAATTGAGCACTCGCTCTTTGCGGTGTGTTGACGCCTCTATGTTTGAGCGAGCGTCCGAAAAATGCACTTGCTATTTTGTAAAGACGCCCCTTTGTCATTCGCATCACACACGTCATCTCCGTTATTTATTAGATTAATCGGGAACATCGAAAGTCATCTGAACTGCTCGCAGTGCTTGTGGTAGGATTTACTTCCCGCTATCACTGCGAGCAGTTCAGGCTAAAAGACAACCAAGTGACATGGTCGATGACGCTCCTTTATGCACTCCCATTAAACATCGTTTTGACCATTAGGCACGCCTGCGTTCGGATCTCCACTCCCCCGTTTTCAAGCACCTTCCCCTGTTACCAACCACAAACGGTACATTCTGTCAAGCAAATTAGCAGCCCCTCGTTGTTTTACGAGCGCACAATTTCTGACCGCAATGACTGGTTTGCGCATGCGCATTGCGAACCGTATGCATGCGCAGTTGTGCGAACATCGCTCAGAGCGAATGAGCGGCCGCTTACGAGTGGCTCTGAATCAGGCCCAGAGTACACTGGATGTATTTCTTACTATCCGTATCCACAGAACTGCCAGTGTGAATGAGTGAATATTTTGTTTAGGGAATTGCAAAGTTCAATAATATACAACAGTAGGATGCATATATATGTTTATTACAGTATAGTAGTGCTTTAAAGCAAATGTTTATTCTGATTTAGCAGGAGTATGTATACAGGAAATAAGGTGTAGATTTCGCAAATACATTGAAACATTTAAGTAGAAAATTATATATAGAGAGCGTATTTCTTGTGTTGCATTAGATATTAAGACTCACCCGATTTTCTTCCTTCTTTCAGGATGTATTATCGATAAAGATGCAGAGGTATTCAATATGGGAGCGATAAGTCCGTTTTTGCGTTAATATCGGAGCTATGATGTCATTATCGGAGGTTTTACTTTTACACCTTATTCAATATCAAAGACTTCGTAGTTTTGAAAAGTCGAAGATAAAAAACGGGGATAAGTTTTCACCATTGAATAGATGTCGAAAAAAAGTGCAGAATTGGAGTTTAGGGGTGCAGGCTTAAAAAAAATAGCCTGCACCCTTCAGAATGACCCCTTGAAACGATCTGTGTCAAAAAAAAAAAAAATCGGGACGCCCCCAAAAAAGAACTTTGAATTTGGGGGCCCAAAAAAAAAATGTTGGGGAACAAAGTTAAAAAATAGCGAACTTGACTCTGGGGGGGTCCCCAAGTATGCCCCAGGTGTTTTTTTCATTGCAGCTCCTTGCGCAAGTGTGTTTTTCACGATTTTTTCAAGTCTGTTTAGCAACTTTAAAATATGCTGACCCCCATTTTCAAGTACCCCAAATTTGCTGGGCATAGTTATTTTTCCCCAAAAAAAATTCTAATGCTCTTCTGCACCACTTTCTTCAAAGTGGCATTTATGCACTTGCTGCGGCTATTAGAAAGCCCGACTTCCTTCGGGAGTTAAAAATGGGGGTACCCATAGTGATCCCCCATGTCTAGACATCATTAGGGGGTCCCTTGAATATTTCCCGAAAATTCCCGTTTTTGTTAACCTGTAAAAAAAATGTGTAAAAATTTAGAAAAAAAATGACATAAGGTCCCCCCCAAAAGCCAAACCAGCCCCACGCTTGCCAGCCAGTGGTGGTTTCTAAAAATACGGGGAACAAAATGTGTAGGGTTCCACCGTATTTTAGAAACCAACACCAGGCTGCAGGAACTAGTGCTGGTTTTAAATATAGGGGGCAAAAACGACGTGGGGTACCCCCTATATTTAAGACCAGCACCAGACCCAACCGACCGGGGTGTAATGCCACAGCCCGGAGACCCAATCACCGGGGCTCCAGGTCCAAAGCATTACACCCCAAGTCGGTCAGCGCAAGCCGGTGATCTCGGGGGAGTCGGGGACCCCCCAAAAAAGGGTCCCCCCTCTCCCGAGCACCACAGGCTTACGCTGAAGCCTGGGGCTCTTCCCCATACCCTTTCCTTGGTGGGTATGGGAGTAATAGGGGGGCCAAATAATGTAACACTATTGTACTTTACAGTGGAACTACAAGTGCCAGCATGCCTGCTATTTTGCACTTGTGGAACTACAAGTGCCAACAGACATGCGTCACCTTCTCCTACTGGAGAAGGGGACAGAAACTTCTGGTATAGGTAAGTATGTGTGAATGGGTAGGTGTATGTAATAAACTTATACTGGGCATGGTGTGTGTGTTTTGTCTTTTTTAACTTTATTTTACAGTGAAATTATAGGTGACGCATGTCTGCTGGCACTTGTAGTTCCACAAGTGCAAAATGGCAGGCATGCTGGCACTTGTAGTTCCACTGTAAAGTACAATAGTGTTACATTATTTGGCCCCCCTATTACCCCCATACCCACCAAGGAAAGGGTATGGGGAAGAGCCCCAGGCTTCAGCGTAAGCCTGTGGTGCTCGGGAGAGGGGGGACCCTTTTAGGGGGGGTCCCCGACTCCCCCGAGATCACCGGCTTGCGCTGACCGACTTGGGGTGTAATGCTTTGGACCTGGAGCCCCGGTGATTGGGTCTCCGGGCTGTGGCATTACACCCCGGTCGGTTGGGTCTGGTGCTGGTCTTAAATATAGGGGGTACCCCACGTCGTTTTTGCCCCCTATATTTAAAACCAGCACTAGTTCCTGCAGCCTGGTGTTGGTTTCTAAAATACGGTGGAACCCTACACATTTTGTTCCCCGTATTTTTAGAAACCAACACTGGCTGGCAGGCCTGGGGCTGGTTTGGCTTTTGGGGGGGACCTTATGTCATTTTTTTTGTAATTTTTTACAAATTTTTTTACAGGTTAACTAAAACGGGAATTTTCGGGAAATATTCAAGGGATCCCCCTAAAGATGTCTAGACATGGGGGATCACTATGGGTACCCCCATTTTTAACTCCTGAAGGAAGTCGGGGTTTCTAATAGCCGTGGCAGGAAAAAACACCTTGCAAAGCTATTTAAAAACCCGACTTTCTTTTGCAGGCAAAAACGGGGTTACCCATAGTGATCCCCCATGTCTGGACATCTTTAGGGGGGTCCCTGGAATATTTCCCGAAAATTCCCGTTTTTTCCTTAGTTGGGGTCAAGGGTCATTTTTTTAAAAACATGGATCATTTTTCACCATTGAATAGGTGTCGAAAAAAAGTGCAGAATTGGGGTTTAGGGGTGCAGGCATAAAAAAAATAGCCTGCACCCCTGGGAATGACATTTAAAAAAGAACTGTGTCAAAAAAAGTTTTAAAAAAAAATAGGGACACCCCAAAAAATTAATTTAAAAATTGGGGTGGAAAAAAAAAAGGGAAAAAAATTGTTTAAGAATAGGGAAATAGATTCAGGGCTATTCTGCATGTATGCGGCAGGTGTTTTGAAGAATAGATTTATAGCGGCAGGTGCACAAATGCACAATTTTTAAAAACTTATTTTAGGGACTTAAAAATATGCTAGTACCCATTTTCATGTACCCCAAATTTGATGGGACCACTTAAAAAAACAAAAAAAAAAACCTAAGTGTTCTTCTGCATCACTTCTTCAATGTCGGGAAAAAAACACCTGCTGCGGCTATTTAAATCCCCGACTTTCAATTAAAGGCTAAAACGGGGGTACCCATAGTGTTCCCCCATGTTTTTACAACTTTAGGGGGGTCTTACAATTATTTTAAGGAAAAATTTATAACTTTACGCAAATCCAAATTCGGAGTTTCCCGTTTTCGTTAATTTTATATTGAATACGGGGATAAGCGGGAGCGCGTCCGATACTTTAACGCAGGTAAAAACTCCGATATGAAACGTTAACTTCGACAGTGAAGTTAACGTTTCATATTGAATACCCCTGGAAGTCCTTTACATTTATCTCGGGCCTGCTGATATGAGTTCTTTCTCTTCTACTATATCAGAGACTTCATTACCAAGTTGCCCAATGACAACAGGTGGAACACTGTTAAACTTGTATGGGATATCCCACAGTGCAGGGTGGGGAGGTATTGACTTTAAATGAGACAACAACTGAGATCGGATCAAATATATTGGAATCTCACACAGGAACATTTCAGTTACCATAAAGGACTCAATATGTTCAAGTGTCAGGGATCTGGCGCTATGTTTACTTTATATGAATGATGGTGAAAAGCCATAGTATGGTTAAAAATGTTGAATCAGGACTGAAATGTGACAGTGTGTTAACACAAGGAGGTTTTACACTCAACATAATACAAACAGGAATTTGCTATATGTTACCTGATAATGTGTATTGTTAGAATGGTGAATGAATGGATATCATTTCAAAGATATGGTAATTGTAATTATGAATGTGAGTTGTTATAGGTGATTAATGCATGTATGCCTTCCACATCATAAAACCAAGGATGTATTGTAATGGGAAAGCATGTTGTATTCTGAGCTTTTATGAATGTATCAAGCTTTAGATAGTGGTCAGGCATGAAATGGTACAGTAATGTGGAAACTAGACATGCCATAAATTCTCAAGGCATTGTCTTTAGGAATATAGGTTCGTTTGTTAAAGCTTTCTTATCAGTATTTAACCAATAGTGTAGATGGAAATAGATTTATACCCATATTTGTAAGTGGTGTTTGGAGCCTGATCAGCCATCAGGCTGGTCTAAAAGTTTGAGACAAAGGAAATTCCAGAAGCCTTTGCCTTTCTCTCAATGCTGACCTACAGCTCCAAAGATGTTGGATGGGGCTCCTGGAAATTAACCATTTATATCCTAAGCAGTTGAGCTAATGAGCAGCTAAGTGTTTATAATATACTTTTTTTTTACTTTGTAATAAATATTATTTTAACTGAGATATTTGTTTATTTGGCTTGAGTAACGTCTTTGTATCCCAGAATCCTATCTTGTTCCAACAAGAACAACTAGTTGAATCTTTAAATAGCTATTAGTTAACATTCTTCTATATATTCTTTTCTTCATTCCCAAGTGATATATATATATAGATAGAGGATATATCATCTTACTTCTACTTCCCTTCTCCAATCTCAATATATAATAATACTTCTGTTATGCCATTGACCCCAAAATTATATGGTTTTGTGTTTCTGCACAATTAGAGTGTCTTGTATTTGGTGATACATGTATTGGCACGTGCAGGGGAGGGATATTTGGAGGAGGGATCGAGGTGGGGCTCCTCATAGATATCTATAACGGGCCCCAAAATTTCTTTTGCCATCCCTGCATGCATGAGAATATATTCAGACCACTCAGAACCAATAGATTACTACGCCTCTCATAGTGAACTGTGTGAATAATGTGTGAGGAGAACCATCCTAAAACCCCTAAAAAAAACATTTCCTTGGGTTTAACCCTGAAAATCATCAACTCCATGAACATTACAAAGATATGCACAGCACGACAGAAAAACAAGAATAAACAACATTTGTGTTTTTTAGCAATGCATGTTTATGTAAATGACGCACACTGAGGCATTGCTCATATTTTAATTAACTGAATAGGGAGATTGGTCTTATAGTGGAAAAAAAAAGAATTTAATTAAGGAATTTGTTCCCTGAATACTTTAGCATCTAAAAGAATTTTACATAACATGGTAATGTGTTGGCAACAAATAGCACCTGAATTTAAAACATATTTGTCTCCTACATTTTTCTGACATTTCACTGAATCAAGTATAGTACAGGTCAATTTTCCCCATAGTAAGTGAACAGGACAGAGGGAGTGATTCAGCACTGGATGGAATTGCAAAGCTGCACGATTTACGTGCAATGCTGAATCACCCACAGAGATTACTTGAAGTATAGGAGTGTAACTTTATAGTTTTTTAAGGAGGGTAAATCTCAATGTAATTAGTATATAGTTTAGGTGTATGGCAAAACCCTGAAAGTTCTGTGAACTGTTCCTACCAAAAACTGCAAGAATAACTAAAAAATAATAAATATATCACTACAACATAAAACTTATTTATTTTGTTCTTGCAGCTGCTTGAAGTTTCTTCACTATTAGTTGGATAAAATTTCAAGAAGTCGCAAAACAAATGTAACATTTTTCTAAATGATCAATTCAGCAAGAAGTTGTATAAAATCCAAACATCAAACTTAAATTTTGAAGCTTTAAAACTTATCCTGAGACACCCCACAGGGTCACTTAGCGAGTAAACTTATGGAGACTTTCTCCTAAGTGACATAAGGGGAGATGTATCAAAGCTCCTAACTGCCATTTCAAAGGCTGTGTTTGAAAAAAATAAATAAACAACAGTTAGGAGCTGATTGGTTGGTACTTTATTTCAATTCACTTTTTTCTCTTTCCAAGTCTTGATACATCTCCCCATAGAGGTTCTCAGAAGAGGATAAAAAAATTAATGGGGCAGCACTTATGCAGAATTGGGGGGGAACTATTAAATGTACTATCTCTGGGAAAAGTTTGGGCTGAGACAGGCTTAAAAATTCCCATTACTGTACATTACATAAGGAAGACACATCAAGATGTGCCAGTTACAGGCCTATACCATTTCTTTGCATGAATGTGAAGCATTATTGGAACTCTATGGCTAACAAGTTAAAATAATTTTGCCTACAAAGTACATTTTGACAAGGAAGGGTTTGTTCCAGGTTGAGAAGGTTGGAACAAAACTAGCAAGGTAAATTATCTGAATCACTTTGTCTTATGCTCTACATCTTCTATCTACCAATTCCACAAGGACTTTTATGGAAGGACTTATGATCTGGGTTTGGGATCAATCGGATTTCAAATGGTACTTGATTTGTATAGGAACCCTTCATCCAGGACTAAAGTTAATGAGGACTTCTAGGATCCCTTTAAAATTTCACCAGACAAGGCTGCCCATTGTACCCACTTGTCCTGTGCATGGAATCCCTGGAAAGATTCATAAGGACATATCCTAATATCCCAGGGGTAAAGTTAAGAGACCAGCATCCTAAGTGGTCCTCTTCTCTGATAATATGGCTGCAATTTCCAGTCCTATTATTTTTATTCAAAATCTTGTGGCAGAACTCCCAAAGGATTGAAAAAGTGTGCATTTTCAAAATGAATTATTCAAAATCATGGTGTTTAATCTTACCCCTGTTCATATGTGTGTGCTATTTGGCGGTGGTATGCAGAGTTAGTAGTAACACTATTGAAATTGCAGATACACCAAACAGTCCAGGTGCTTAACCAGGTGTCATGTTTATTTGAAGTGTAGTAGTAGTCACTGGTATAGCCATACTCACAGTAACACACTTGTTGATCTACAGTAGATGGAGCTTGAGCCGGTCATACAAAGCTCCAGCCAGTGATGTATGGAGGTAGCGAATCAAGTATAGTCAGGATGTGCTAAACATATAGGCCAATATGCAGAATATTCTGGCAAGGTCTCTGGAGCTAAGTTTAACACTTCCGTGCTCCAGTGTGATGCTCATAAACCATGACAAGATAGCATCACACATGCAAACAAGACCAAATGGTGGCCATCTTGTAAAGGAGAATGCTTTATCTAATGAGCATTCATGGAAGGAGCACAGTAGTGCACTCCATATTTCAACAACGACTAACTCTTTTCATACAATATCAATTTATTGAATTTTTCATCAATAACATAAACAATGACTTCTAGTGAAGTGGTACAATAAAATAAATAGTATATATAACCAACATATTACAGAAACAGCCAGCAAAAAGAAATTATGGTAGATAAAATTGACCTAAATTTTTCTCTGTTTTTTCTGTTGTACAGAAAAATAAAAATGGTGTGAAATAAAGATCTTGTTTGTGGCTATCATTAATTTGATTTAAACTGTGTTTTGTATTATGTCTTCAGTATAGACATTTTTTAAAATATCTAATATTTGTGAACTATTGGAAGTAAGCGTATCATCTGGACGTCATATATGTTTAATGAGTGCAGAGGGCAATGAGCCCCTCAATAAATTAGAAAGAAGATGGCTATTTTTATTTCCAAATTTATTAAATTGAAAATTACGGTTAAAGGTATGGCGGTCACCCATTTGAGTCAAAAGTTCTTCAAATTGTGTTTTTTGTTGAGATACTCAGTTCTTTGAGCTGATGTAGGAGATAATTTATTGCACTGAATACATCAGTCAGAGCCTGTTGAGAAGACTTGTAGGTTTTTTTATGTTATGCGATGTATAAGACAGTACACATGAATGTTCATGAATCAGATTTTTTTGTTTATAGTTTTACCAAAAATTTTTAATTATGTCATGGAACATATAAGTTTGGATAAGGTGAGAGTTGGATCTCCAGTGTCTATAGGAGCCCATAGCAACAGTATAGGATAAGGTCAACCAGACCAATGCATGGTCTGATATCACTATAGGTTCTATCTCTGTAGAAATTACACTGAAAAAGAGAGTCAGATAGAAGAATATAATCAATTCTGGAAATTAATTTATGTTCCACTGAGTAACATGTATATTCACGGTCTATTGGGTGTATCGCCCTCCACGCATCTGTGAGTTGCAACTGATGGGAGAGAGGGTACACCCTGCTTTGGTAATCGATGAGGACTTTCAGCAGAGGATTCTTGATCTAGATATGTGGAGGAAATTAGATTAAAATCTCCACATAATATTAAAGATGACGAGGCATACACATATAATTTTGAGAGTAGTGAGTGAAAAAATATGTTATCATATACATTAGTAGCGTATATATTACATATTACATAAGGTATATCGTTAATGAATATGTCTGCAGTTAAGAAACGACCTGATGGATCACTGTAAGAATTTTTTATCATGATATTTAAACATTTCTATGTTAATAATACAACCCCATGAGCTTTAGAAGAATATGGGGCGGAGGTAATCACCTTCCAAATAAGCATATTAAGTTTCAAAATTTCTGCATCCAGAAGGTATGTCTCTTGTAGACAAAGTATGTAAATTTTTAATTTATTGAGATAAGTTAAAATTTGTTTTCTTCTAGTTGGAGAATGTAGTTGTCCAACATTTAAAGAGCCTATTTTAAATTGCACCATAAACCACAATCAGTATTAGATACTGGTACAATATATAAGCACCAAGTCAAAAAATCAAGATTAGAATCATGACTGCATACAAAATTAGAACTTTGGGCACATAGAGAAAGGAATAGGGCTGTGATAAGAAAGAATGATATCCATATATACCTCTGCTGCAATTAATTGCAGGTACAAACAAAGAAAAAATGAAGACAAAAATATACGCATACCAATAATAATAATGATAAAAAGACAACCCTGGTGTATATTAAGGAGAGAAAGAAGGAAAAAAAGGAGAGGGGAGCGGAAATAGGAAATTTTTTCTCCATAAATAGGAGAAAAAAAGAAAAACGAAAAAACTTTAGACTGCCAAAAAAATCAAAATCAAAAAATATGATAATTAGATGGACATCCCATGTTAAGCTCCTAAGCACTACAACAGGATTAATCAATATTAGTTTATCATTACTATTGGCATTATATATATATTATCAAAGGGTAACCAAAAATAGAGGTGGAAATGGAGTACAAGTGATTTAGTTCTTTACCAAAATACATTCTTGCTGATTTTCCAATTTGATCTGTGCAATTATTTTTCTTTATAGTTAAAATTTAAATTTAAGGAAGATTAGCAACTGCACTATATACATTAAAACAATCTATCAGACTTTTTTAGATAATTTTATATAAGAAAGGAAAGAATCAGCTTCTATCACCTTACAATACTTGAGATCTTTAATTGTGTCAATAAAAATGTATGAAAAGCCATAGTAGCAGCCATAAAAGATATTTGATTTTAACTGATGCCTAATCATATACAGTCCCCTTAAAGGGAGAATGTTATCACAAACACATTTAATTTCAATACTATACTAGATCATAGTCTAATAATTGTGACTGAAGCTGATTCTTTTCTAAGGATAACTAAGCATAACTCCTGTGTTATTTCTGAAGACTCTGAGAGAGTTATCATGTAAATACTTAAATCAGTAGGGTATTATTTTTAGATCATAATAACTGACTAAAGGAGCATTCCTATGTTTTGTTATCCCAAAAAAATTGAGGCATCTCCTGGTGAAATTAAATCTACGAAACCTGAGTAAACAAAAATCCTCAATCGAGCAGGATATAATAAAGCAAACTTTCGTCCTTCATTGACCAATTTAGCACTGAGTGTTGAAAATTGGTTCTTTTGATACATCAGCTCAATAGTCCTGAAGTTGATGACCTTCCCATTCCAGATTTGTTATTTGTTACAAAAATGTTATTGAAGACCACAGTTTTACATGAAAACTTTCCCACAATAGGTATTTAGGAGTGATCATCAGCAAGCTGTCCCATGAACTACAGCTAGAAGACTGTAGTGATACATTTTGTATGCCAGTTGCTGGTAATTAAGGAGCTGGAGTGGAAGCCATTCAATGTAAAGGTTAACATCGAGGAAGACATATCAGCAAAGTCACTAACCAGGAACAGCTAGATTGGAACTCTGAGCTGAATAAGCAGGCATGTGTATCATCAGCTGTGGCTCAACTGGCAGGACTGCAAAACTCCAGGATAGAGTCCTGTGAAGCACAACAGTATTTTTTCTGGCAAAAGTGTGACACAAGCACATGTCCCAGAATTTTAATACCAACTTTCGAGCCATCACAAATACAATCTGTAAAGAACTGAGAAAGTGGTGAAGTTAGACCTCTTCCAGGATAGGCAGGATAAACATAATAAAAATAAATATCCTGAAGAGAATGTTATACATCCTACAAAACCATACTCATTCCCATAAATGCTTCCTAGATTTGCATTGATGTGATAAGAGATAAGTGATGAGTCTTTGGGGGAATCCAATTAGCCCCATTAATTTTTCACATGCAAAAATCGGGAGGTTTTTGTTGCGCAATTCAATCACACCAGATTTTATACGTTTGAAAAAAAAAACAGGATTTGCCCAAAAACACTTAGAATCCGTGATAAGTTCATGGACCTATGTGTTTTCACGGCCGCGAACATGAAAGCTGAGTCATTAGCAGGGTTTTTTTTGCACCTGCATCAGGCAAGTGAAAAAAAATCCCCAGTAACTGCCGGCTACAGGGCTAATTGGATAGCCCCAGGGGGATCAATTAGCTGCAGTAAATTACCACGGCTAATTGAATTCCACCTTCGTGTGATGTGGAGGACACCACAGCACCTCCTTTGTTATAGATTATGCTATGTTTTCAGAACTTCCAAACACATATTGCTTGAGGAAAATAAGTCTATTGCTCCCGTTAGTTACATTAAAGCTTTAGCTAGATCTAGTCCTCTCGTGTTATTATGGATAACGCCTGTTTCCATTTAGATTAGACTCTGATTTTTCTGCATTTCCCTTGATGTTTCTATATTAATTGCTTACACTCAGGTTGAATGGTACCTGGATAAACATACAAGACCAGCCTTACATGCAAATTCATTTTGTGTTCAAATCTTGAAATTGTTCACATGTCTGAGCTGTGCAAACACAACTATGAGCAACTACAGGCGATCTAGAGTCATATGCATCTCAACCACATCTCCACTTGTGGCTGAATGGGTGTTAATAGGTTTCAACTGGGTGTCTGCATTTAGTGCTCTGAGGGGATGACAAGGGCGTTTAGGCATTCTTGTGGGGTACACAGAGTCAGGCCCTCTGAGAGCTGTGGCGGGCCCGGGTAATAGGAGGCATAATCGTGGGAGGCGTGGCCACGCCTCCTTCCCGGAAAAAAATAAAAGATTTGCAGCGTCGCGAAGCGCCGCTGCGCGCTGGGGAGGGGGGCGCTCTGGGCCCCCTCAGCCCTGCTCAAAGCCAGGGGGGGCGCGATCAGTGTGATCACTCCCCACCACAGGCATAGGAGACTTCTGTGGCTGCTGCTCAGCAGCCATGAGCAGTCTCCACTGCAGCTCAGCACACGCTGTGTGCTGGACTGCTGTGAGGGAGGGGGAGCGGCGCCAGACCCGGGTCCCCGCCGGGCCCCTCAGGAAGCCCGGGCCCCGGTAATCTGTACCCGCTCCCCCCCCTCTTGGCGCCCCTGCACAGAGTTGAGCATACGCAGAGATCCAGGTATAGGGATGGCATAATTACACACAGACAGCAATGACGACTACTTTAATAAGAGTATGGATAGGGGCAGTTTGGTCACATACATATGGCCTACATGCATGTAAATCAATTTCTATCTGTATTATAGATACTGTTACTATATGTGTTATTTTCCTTTCACACCTTGTGCATTTGTTTTTCTTTTTTATTATAACAAAAAAAATACAGGTTGAAAAGAAAATTGCTATTTGTCACTATAGACATTTGAAAAAGTGTAAACTCGGTTTATAATAAAGTATGTTATGTTTCCAGAACTCTAAAGGCATCAACTTGTTGCTAGCTGACTAGGAGCTGTGTTATACAACTTATTATGTTTGCAGACTGAGTAGCCTACTGTTTTACTTTTAAAGTCTTCATTGCTTTTATGAACTAATGACTTCAAGGACCAAGAAGTTGAGAAAAGCTTTACCAAGCCAGTTTTGTTAGATACTAAATCAAAAAGGTTTTAAAAATTATGTTGTTCAATAGCTGAAGTCCGTAATGGCTAAAAGCCTTTACATACTGTCATAAAATAGTCTGAGTTGATGCAACCCACTTAGTGTGTCATTTTCATTTAAAGGGGCCATTACACTGAATTGTATTGCTAATGTATATTATATATGATTGCCAGGATAATAAATAGTGACATTTGTTCTCTTAGGGCATTTAATGGATGCTTTGATTTACACAACAGTGACCTTTAGACATACAAGAGACACATATTATGGCCAGTATACATTTATGTCCAAAAAATTATTTACCTTTGCAATGTCAACAAATAGAAAAAGGAACAATGTATATTTTTGATGAAGCACAGTATAACTAAAGAAGAAGGCAACTACTTGGAGACCATCTTAATTAGGTATTTTTGCAATATGACCAAAACAGCTTTCTATCTACTGCATGTATCTCATATTTACTTCTATATATCTATCTCTGATATAGCTATATGTCTTTATTTCTCTGTATCTAGCAAGCACTATATATACACACATATATATACACACACATATATATATATATATATATATATATATATATATATATATATATATAGATATAGATATCTTCTATATAAAAGCAAACATTTGTCCTTCTGTCTTTCTATACAAATCCACAGTTTACAAGCCAAGATCGTGAAATTTTAAATACGAGTGTATTAAACACAGCCGAGGCAACCAAAAAAATGTGAAATCAAAATTAATTACTGTTCATTTTTAGTTAATTAAAAAACACAATTTTTGCTGGACGCTCATTGTGGGGCTTTGCACTCAGTACTGCTGTCTGCTGCCTCCAGTGGTAATATTTAAGAACTTTCTTATCTCTACTATTTATACTATTTCTGTCCTTCTGTCTTTCTATACAAATCCACACTTTACAAGCCAAGATCGTGAAATTTTACATACGAGCTTATTAAAACACACCTGAGTCAACGAAAACAATTTGAAATTGAAATTAATTACTGTTAATTTGTAATGAATTAAAAAACACAATTTTGGCTGTACACTCATTGTGGGGCCTCACGGCATACGAGTAGGGCCTCGGAGTGAGGATTTTGTGTTGTCTTGTTTTGTCATGATCTTAATGTTTATTATCAAAGAGAGCTTTAGTAGGCTTTCCCAGCATTCTCAGCTGTCTGACTATACCAAATTACGCAACAACATTTACTTCTTTCTTCGAACTGTGTCAAAATGCTGACTTTGCAAGGACCCTGCTGTACTGTGAGCTGCCAAAATATTACACATGGAATGCATCTGGAAAAGTTTTTCTGCGCAGAAAACAGGGAGTCGCTGTAGATGGTCATCCTGGTATCGGAGCAACAGAAGCTCTTGGCAGTGTTTACGCTGTACATCTGACACATTTTGAATTCTATCTCCGAAGTTTGCTTTGCACCATTACAGGTCCTACTTCCTTATGACTGTTCATGGGGAAGTTTGTCACACTTTTCATGAAGCCTGCCTAAGGGCAGGTTTGTTGGAGGATGATGTGTAAACAAACATTCTTAAAATCCCAGGCAACGCCAGGTACTCCAGCTAGTATATTATATATAGTACTGTGCAAAAGTTTTAGGCAGGTGTGAAAAAAATACTGCAAAGTAAGAATGCTTTCAAAAATAAAAGTATGAATAATCTATTTTTATAAATTAACAAAATGGAAAGTGAATGGACAGAGAAGAGAAATCTAAATCAAATGTGACCACCCTTTGCCTTCAAATCAGCATCAATTATTCTAGGTACATTTACACACAGCTTTTGAAGAAAGTAAGTAGGGAGGTTGTTCCAAACATCTTGGAGAACTAACCACAGATCCTCTGTGGATGTAGGCTTGCTCAAGTCCTTCTGTTTCTTCATGTAATCCCAGACAGACTCGATGATGTTGAGATCAGGGCTTTGTTGGGGCCATATCACCACTTCCAGGACTCCTTGTTCTTTATGCCGAAGATAGTTCTCAGTGACATTGGCTGTATGTTTGGGGTCATAGTCCTGCTGCATAATATATTTGGAGCCAATCAGACACCTCCAGTACCTGCCTGTATTTCTCAGCATTGATGACACCATTAGTCCTGACCAAATCGCCAACTCCATTTACTGAAATGCAACACCAAACTTTCAAGGAATCTCCACCATGCTTCACTGTTGCCTGCAGGCACTCATTACTGTTACAGCTAATTATTTAAAATTTTGACTCATCCGTCCAGAGCTCCTGCTGCCATTTTTCTGCACCCCAGTTCACTTGGCCTTGTTTCCACGTTGAAGGTATGGCTTTTTGGATGTGGGTCTTCTATGAAGACCACTTATGGTCAGACTTCTCCGAACAGTAGGTGGGTGTACCTGGGTCCCACTGGTTTGTGCCAGTTCTGAGTTGATGGCACTGCTGGACATCTTCTGATTTAGAAGGGAAGTAAGCATGATGTGTCTTTCATCTGATGCACTAAGTTTCTTTGGCTTGCTGCTGCATCTACGGTCCTCAACATTGCCTGTTTCTTTGTGCTTCTTCAAAAAAGCTTGAATAGCACATCTTGAAACTCCAGTGTGCTTTGAAATCTTTGCCTGGGAGATACATTGCTGATATAACTGCCTTGTGTCTTGTTGCTGTGCTCAGTCTTGCCATGGTGTATGACCTGTGACATGAAACTGTCTTCCACAATCTCAGCTTTGTAGCAGAGTTTGGTTGTTCCTCACTCAGTTTTAAGCCTCCTACCCACCTGTTTCTGTTTCAGTTAATGTTAATCATACACCTGACTATAATCCTACAAAATCCCTGACTTTGTGCAAGTGTACCTAGAATAATTTATGCTATTTTTAAGGCAAAGGATGGTCACACCAAATATTAATGTGATTTAGATTCCTCTTCTGTTCATTCACTTTGTACATTGCATTTTGTTGAATGCTAAAAAATAGGATTTTGGTACTTACCGATAAATCCCTTTCTCCGATTCCACAGGGGACACTGGAGCCTCAGTACAATGGGGTATAGGAGTGTGTTAACTGGGAGCTGTCACCTTTAAATAAAAAACTACTGGTAGCTAGCTCCTCCCCCTCTATACCCCCCCCCCAGGTCAGTCTAAAAACAACTGTGCCCGAGGGGAGCTGGAAAGTAAGGAGAAGGAGACAGAAAAGCTACATTAATCACATATACATAAGAAAACAACATATACATGAAAACAAGAACAGGTCAGTCAGACGAAATTAAACGCAGCGTCTGAACATGTAAAACAGTAACAATGCAGGTAGAACAGCGTAGAGAGGGTGTCCAGTGTCCCCTGTGGAATCGGAGAAAGAGATTTATCGGTAAGTACCAAAATCCTATTTTCTCCTTCATCCACCAGGGGACACTGGAGCCTCAGTACAATGGGGACGTCCCAGAGCTTACATCCTGGGTGGGAGAGCGCTGAGAGCCCTGCAACACCGCACGGCCAAACTCTGAAGCGGAGGCCGCAAAAGTATCAAAACGATAGAATCGTAGGAAGGTATACATGCCTGACCAAGTTGCTGCTCTACAAAGCTGGTTTAAGGAAACCCCGCGAGCAGCCGCCCATGAAGGACCTACCAAGTGCGTCGAATGCGCCATAATAGGACCCGGTGGTTGTTTGGAAGCCACCACGTATGCTTGCCTAATAGTGAAGCTAATCCATCTAGAAATGGTCTGTTTGGTGGCCGGCCAACCTGGACGGGCCACATCAAACCGAATGAACAAAGTATCTGATTTACGGAGGGAGGCAGTCCTGTCAACGTAAATCCGGAGTGCTCTGACTACATCCAAAGATCTTGAATTGGAAGAGTCATCCTTAAACACCGGAACCACGATAGGCTGGTTTATATGAAAAGCTGTTACCACTTTTGGAAGAAAAGCCCTTTGAGTACGCAGCTCCACCCTATCTTCATGGAAAATAAGATAAGGAGGGCGGCAGGATAAAGCACTGAGTTCTGACGCATGCCTTGCCGAAGCGAGTGCCAAAAGCAGAACCGCCTTCCAGGTTAAGTACTTTATCTCCACTCTCTGTAATGGCTCAAAGGTATCAGACCGGAGGAAGTCCAACACCAAATTCAAATCCCATGGTGCCATGGGAGGCACAAAAGGAGGTTCAATCCTCACAACTCCTTGGAGAAAAGTCTGTATATCCGGGAGCAAAGCCAATTTTCTCTGAAAGAAAATGGACAACGCGGATACCTGTACCTTTAATGAACCAAGACGAAGGCCTGCTGTGAGACCAGCCTGAAGAAAAAGAAGGAGACGTGATACTTTAGAGACTGACGGAGGAGAATTACGTCTCTCACACCAAGCCACATATGTCTTCCATATGCGGTAGTAATGTTGAGAAGTGACTTCTTTCCTAGCTCGAATCATTGTGGGAATCACACTAGATGGAATACCCTTTTTTCTGAGGACGGCCCTTTCAGTAGCCAGGCCGTCAAACGAAGCCACCTTAAGTGGCGATAAACAAATGGGCCCTGAAGAAGGAGGTCATCCTGAAGAGGCAGTGGCCACGGCTCGTCTATTAACAGATTCTGTATCTGGGAGTACCACGCTCGTCTGGGCCAATCTGGTGCTATCAGAAACACCTTGATCCCTTCTCGCTTGATTCTTTGAAGCAGACGTGGAATGAGTGGAAATGGAGGGAATAGGTAGACGTAATGAAACTTCCACGGAGTCGTCAGTGTGTCCACTGCAGCTGCTCGTGAGTCCCTTGTTCTGGAGTAGTAAACTGGTAGTTAGTGGTTTAACCTTGACGCCATAAGGTCGGCTTGAGGATAGCCCCACCTCAGAGTTAGTTGCTGGAACACCTGAGGATTGAGTGACCATTCCCCTGGATGAACATCCTGCCGACTGAGGTAGTCGGCCTCCCAGTTTTCTACTCCTGGGATGAAGATTGCAGAAATCGCTACTGCAAATTCCTCTGCCCAAAAAAGCAGAATCCTTGTTACCTCCCTCATGGCGGCTCTGCTTTTTGTGCCGCCCTGCCTGTTTATATATGTCACTGCAGTGGCGTTGTCCGACTGGACTCTGATTGCCTGCCCCTCCAGCAGCGGATGCACCAGCTGGAGAGCTTAAAATACCGCTCTCAACTCTAGGATATTTATGGGCAATCTGGCTTCCTGCTACGTCCAGTGCCCCTGAAAATGCTTTCCCAGAGTCACTGCTCCCCAGCCCCTCAGGTTTGCGTCCGTGATGAGGAGGGTCCAATCCCACACCGCAAACTTTTTCCCCGCCAGCAGGCGGGGAAGGTTCAGCCACCAAATGAGAGATGTTCAAGTCTGAGGCGCCAGAAAAACTCTCTGATGGAGAAAGAGGTGGGATCCTGACCACTGGGAGAGGAGATCCAGTTGAAAAGGCCGGGCATGAAATCTTGCATACTGAATCACCTCGAAAACCGCTACCATCTTCCCAAGAAAGCAGATACAGAGATGTACAGACACTCAGCGATGTTTTAAGACCAGGCGCACCATATGCTGAATGGAGGCAGCCTTGTCTTGAGGCAGGAAAACTGTTTGCTGCACTGTGTCCAGTATCATTCCCAGGAATAGTAAACGCTGTGTAGGGATCAGGGAGAACTTTTTGAAATTTAGTATCCAACCGTGTTGCAGGAGGATGCTCTGCGTTAAGCGAATGTCCCTTAACAACCGAGCTTCCGAAGAGGCCTTTATCAATAGATCGTCTAAGTATGGAACAATGCCGACTCCCTGACCATGCAGTAGGGCCATCATTGCCACCATAACTTTTGTGCTATACTCTTGGATTTGAAAACTCGAAGATGAGTGTTTAAATCCTTGAGATTGAGTATGGGCCTCATGGAGCCGTCCAGCTTTGGCACCACAGACAGGCTGGAATAAAACCCTTGACCTCTCTGGTGGGTCAGAACATTCACTATTACCTGAGACAATAACATGTTTTGTATTGTCTCCTGAATTTCTCCTCATTTTTCTGCAACCAGAGGTAAACCGGTTCTGAAAAAATGAGGAGGTTGTACCCAGAAGTCCAATTTCAGGCCCTGAATAATGATTTCCCTGATCCAGGCGTCCTGGCAAGACTGGATCCAAATGTCCTTGAAGCGTAAAAGGCACGCCCCAACCCTGGGATCCCCCAAATGAGAAGGAAGGGCGTCATGCGGCAGGCTTGGCAGCTGCCTTGTCCTGCTGAGTGTTGGAGGCGGCTGATGTTGAAGCTCTACCTCGGCCTCTGGAACCTCTTGAGAAGGCTGAACCTCCTCTGGAACGCCCTCTAAATCTTCCAGAGGCACGAAAGGATCGAAAGGAGGGACCTGTCAAAGGTCTTCTAGTAGGAGGAGGAGCTGCAGATGGAAGGTAAGTGGATTTCCCACCTGTAGCTTGTGAGATCCACTTATCTAACTCCGATCCAAAAAAGTACCTCCCCAGTAAAGGGAAGGGCCTCTACCGCTCTCTTGGACTCTGCATCTGCCTGCCATTGACACAGCTACAGAGCCCTTCTAGCAGATATAGCTAATGCCCTTAGACACTTCCCAGAGGAAAGCAGCCGACTCTGCAATCTGTTCGGCTAACTGAATTAAGTCATCAGTTTGTGTACCTGTCTTAATCCCCTCAGCCAGCTGCAGCACCCAGGCTTCAATGGCCTTATTTACCCAGCAACTAACTGGTGCTGGGCGCATCAAAACCCCTGCAACTGTATACAAGGATTTCAATGTGTGTTCCATCTTCCTATCCGAGGTTTCCTTTAGGGAAACCGCGCCAGGCACCGGAAGCACCGTTTTCTTAGAAAGACGGGCTACTGACGAGTCTACTGCTGGAGGAGTTTCACATAACCTCCTACTGTCAGGTGGAAAAGGGTAATAAGACAGATATTTCTTAGAATTTTGACATTTTTTGTCTGGGTGTTTCCATGCGGAAGAAAGAATCTCATCCAGCTCTTCTGATGCTGGAAAGGTAACAGACTGTTTAAATCTTTTACCGAACATAGATGGTTTTTCAGTAACCTCTAAATCCTCTACATGCAACACCTGGCATACTGCTGAAATTAAAGCATCCACGCCCTGAGATGCAGGTTCGGGGTCCTCAGGAATGTAAGTTTCCTCTTCCTGAACCTCGCCCTCTTCAGTGTCCTGCAACTCCTCATCTGACTCATCCCAGTGCAAGGGATTATGAGTCAATCTCCTACTAAGGACCTGAGCAGGAGAAGAAAAAACAGGTGGGGACAGGGACATTGCTTTTGTAAGTCCCTCAACAGATCTGGCCAGAGAGCGAGCCCAATCTGGTTCAGCTGTTGTTTGTCTCAGCCTCTCCCTGTCCTTATGAGCTGCTTCCAGCTCTGATGACAGATTTGATATAACTGCAGTCAATTGATCAGACCACCTAGGCTGGACTACAAGATCAGTATCTTGAGGTAAAAACACGCATTTATCACACAGTACGGAAGCATTAGACTATCCCTGTGTGAATTTTTCACCACAAGCCTTACATGAAAAAGACTTTTGTGCAGCTTTAGACCCCTTGGTAGACATGTCTCTAGTACAGACACCACACCCACACACACAGAGAAAAGGACAGTAATGCAATAACAGATTTTTCAATCACACTACACAGAGACCCTGCTGAAAGGAGCACAGAGGGAGATAAACTATAATGTTTGCAGCGCTAACAGAATAGTGCTGATAACAAGAATAAAAATGCAAGTGCTGATACACAGAGTACTAGCCTGACACAGCTCTCTCTCCACCCTGTAGTGCGTGTAAAATGGCCACCAGCGTCCTTCTGGAAGTGCTGAGGCTGCTGGGAGGCAGGAGCAGAAGGAAAACTTAGGCTCTGCCCCCCCTGCTATGGCGCTCTCAGCGCTAGCGGAGCGCACTGTGAATGCCCGAATAAATACTTGTCCTGGCTCCTCTGCTAACCAGGGAGCCAGGGAACACTAACCTTATCCCTGCCTGTGCTGCCAGTGGCAGGCATATGCTACTGGGTCCCGTGACATGCACTGCATGCAGCGTGTCTTTGGGTACCCAAGAGACTGAGGTCTCTGTAGCAGGAGACCGCAGCGCAAACCGCATGCAGCAGCGGTGAGGATCTCAACGGCAGCTCCCTCAGCGCAGACAGGCAGGGGCAGTAGGCTGCCTATCTGTCCTCATGCTGATAGAGATCATATTTTCAGAGCCCTAAGGAGGCTTACGTCCAGCTCCCAGGGCACATTTTTTAGACTGACCTGGGGGGGTATAGAGGGGGAGGAGCTAGCTACCAGTAGTTTTTTATTTAAAGGTGCCAGCTTGCCAACACACTCCTATACCCCATTGTACTGAGGCTCCAGTGTCCCCTGGTGGATGAAGGAGAAATAAACTATTAGCATTTCTATTTTTCAAAGCATTCTTACGTTGCAGCATTTTTTCCATATAGAGATGTTAGTGATTCCCTTTAAAGCCAAAGAAACCTTGATGTGTCTATACCCACTTTTGTTCTTGTGAGTAATGGTACGAGAGGCTATTGCTAATACCTCTACATATAACTGAATGGATGTATTTCATGATTTAAAGATACCAATATGCATTTTCCTTGCTACTATATGCTGTAAGTAAGGTATGACAACTTTATATCTGTTATTCTGAGATGATGGGCTTAAGAAAATATAAACACCTACTTCATCTGAAAGTGGAACACAATGGGTGGTTTCTCATTATATAAAACAATCAGATGAACTACAATATTGTGCTTTTCTCCCTTTCTTTTCATGAACTGAGATAACGTGAGAAAGGAGTAGACTAACAGATGAGAAGAGTTAGTTACATAGACTTATTATAGACTGTTTTATAAGGAATAAGTATCTATTGTGTTGTCTTTGTGAGAAGCACCAGTATTTACCTTCAATTGCTATATATTGTACTTTGTATCATAAGCTAGTTAGATGGTGCTTATTTGGGAGGTTTAAATATAGGCTGCATCTCATACGCACATATATTTTTTACCTAGGTGTAAACTATTTTAATTGCCCAAAGCGAAAAAAAAGCTTCTAAGGGCTCTATTCATTAACATTATTTTTACTAAAATAATGTGAAAAAGGGTGTTTTCACACCCTTTTCACATTATTTTAGTATCACCTACAGTTACTAAAGGACAATTGGAGTAAAATTCATCTCCAACCCCTAAGTATCACTTATTTTTAGTAATCAGATCGCATTTCCCATAATTGTAATGGGAAATGTGATCTGGCCAAAGTTACTAAAAATAAAATGTGAAAAAATACCAGGGAAAGCCCTGTGATAATAACGCCACCTGGAGGTGGCATTATCCAGGGTCTCCCCTGGTTACCGAACTCCTGCTCTGCTACAACGGGTAGAGCAGAGACCGGAGCCGGACCTAGTGATCAGCTGTGAGGAAACCGGGATTTCTTTTGCCTGGAGAAACGCATCAAGGAACATTCTGCATCCACTATACCAGACTGCTTGTGCATCGGAGTTCTGACTGCTACATCCCTTTTGGGCAGGGAGCCTGCCGTGATACTGTCATCCAGCCCGCAGCCTGCTGTTACCTACAACAGATGACTCATACAGCCAGGCACGGAGAACAGAGTACCTGGCGCCAATTCGTCCAGAACCCATGCTCCCGCTGACGAGAGGTGGAGCACTACTGTTCTCTTGAGATTCCACTACATCATTCTTCAAGTGCGGGTCACCAGCCACCAGAGATCGCGATGGTAACTATACCCATACTCACAGGTCTCATACTCCTGCTATTAAGCGGTAGAGGTTTGCATTCCCTAGAAAAACATTGGGGTCAGCGTGTACAGGACAGACAACTTTGCTTCATTCATGTGTAGCGGCTCCCTGCAGTAGCTATTCCATTTCTGCTTTTTGTTGCCAATTGAATTTTTTTTTTTAAATATAGTTTTTTATTAATTTTTCAAAATATTATGTCATACATCTTACATATGTAGAAGATACATTACTAAAACAGTAATATAAAACAGAAAGCATTACAAGGAATAATCTTCATATTCACACGCCAGTGACGATAGTAATAATAATGCCAGGTAGGGATTTAGATATCCAATAAACAAGCATTATATTGTGACATACCTGGCTAACAGCATTAATAAAGGCAATTTTTAACATATATAAATTGTACATATAAAATATTACAAAAAAGAAGAGAAGAAATACAAAAAAGAATGAAACAATATATAGTATGTACTACAATGTTGCAATGAGGGGAGGGGGGGAGGGGAGTGACAAGGAAGGAAAACACATAGGGGTAAAGGGGGGGATGTTCAGTAACTTTGTGAGTAAGGTTTGAATTCATACACCATATGAGGTGATTAGAAGTCAATACAATATGAGATATTTGGAGGCTATAACCCACCTACCAGAGAATTGCGACAATGGGTATCTGTCAATCTGTAGTCAGACGTTTTATTATTAACCAATCAGTGTCTTCAAATATTTTAGAGATGTGATTTTGAGTTGAGGTGTCTAAAGTGTTTATATATCTTTCCAATTTTGTATAAAAATTTCTGACATTTTTGTTAACATCTGGGAGTGTGGAGCGTCTGTCAAAATAAATCAATTAACATTTTCTGTTTGAGTTCACACAAGGATGGGGTAGATTTTGATGTCCAATGGATCAGTATTAATTTTTTTGCTAGGGTGACCAGAGTCGTGAGGAGCGGTAAAATATCTTTCCCATGTGTTCCTAAATTCCAGTTTCTAAAGTTTGAACGTAAGCATGCTAATGAATCAGGATGTACGTTCATTGAAAATATGGAAGTAATGAAATTAACAACCTTGTTCCAAAATTTTTTGATTTTTACCACAGTGCCACATACAATGCATAAAATTAGCTGAAAGCACTTTACACTTTAAACAGGTACCGGTTTCTTCCGGTACATATATTTACACTGTGTAGGGGATATATATTCTCTGTGGATAGTGCGTATGTGTACTTCCTGCAAATATGCAGATTGTAGTCTTCTAAGAGTGATATCATAGTGTGAGGTCAAGTCTGAAATTGAGGTTAATTGAGGGATATCATCCTTCCATCTATCTCCCAGATGATCCCATTGTTTATGGGGTGGATGTATTAAAAGGTGAGGATATAAGTACTTAGTTCTATAGGAATTACTTCTGAGAAATTGCAATAGGGATATTAGAAGATCTCTGTTGGTCAAGGAGGGAGGGGCAATAGAAAGGGAGGAGATATAATGCCTAGCTTGCAAATACATATAGAAGTGTTGATTTGGGATGTGATATAATTGTTGAAGATCTCTGAAGGAGATCAGATTGCCTCCAGGATCAAATACCTTGAAGGCACATGTGAATCCCCTGTTTCTCCAAAGCAGAAAGTTAGAATTGGATAAGGAGGGAGTGAATGCAAGATTGCCCCAAAGTGGGACATATGGAGAGGAGAGATAATGTCTGTTAAGCTTTTTGTTAATAGAGATCCAGGTTAAATAGGTGTCTTGAAATATAATGTGTTGTAGAATATGGGGTCTGATTTTTGGTGTGTAATAGGGAACTTGGTGAAAAAGGGGTAAAAAGATTTCTGTCCAATTGGCGATCTGTATATGTATTTTTTTCCAGTAGCCAGTCACCGATGTACCTGAAGAAAACTGATAGTGAATAGGATGTTAGATCTGGGGCGCCTAAACCACTATTAGAGCGAGTAGTTCTTAGTTTTTTCCATGCAATTCTGGGATGTTTGTTCTCCCAAACAAAACGGGAAATAAGATTATGGAGTTTGGAAATGTCAAATTTTGTTAGAGAGATAGGCATCATTTGTATAATGTAGAAAATTTTGGGAAATATTATACTTTTGACAACCGCTAAGCGGCCCAGGAGTGATAATGGAAGGGATTTCCAGCTATCCATCAGATCAGATAGTTTGGTCATTAGAGGGGTAAAATTTGCCTTGTATAGGATTGACAAATTTGAGGTTATGTTAACGCCTAAATATCAGAATTGTGATTGAGTGATTTTAAAAGGGAGCATATTTAAGATAGAAGTGGAAAGATTATGAGGACCATTTATAAAGAGAAGTTCAGATTTGGTAACATTAATCCTGTATCCAGAGATACAGCCAAATGATGTAATAATGTCCATGACTGCCGTAAGAGAGTGCTCAGGATCAGTCAGAAATAGGAGCATATCGTCTGCAAAGAGGGATATACGAAGATCACTATCACCAATTGAGATTCCCCTGATATTTTCTGATGAGCGGATTGCAATTGCTAATGGCTCTATCGCTATGTCAAATAAGAGGGGATAAGGGGCATCCCTGTCTAGTACCTCTGAATATTTGGAAATGGGAGGAAATATATCCATTACATGAGACTTGGGAGTGAGAGGAGGAATATAGAGTACGGAGAAGGTCAATGAAATGAAGTGGGAATCCAAATTTTTGCAATGTTGTAAAAAGATGAGGCCATAGTATTAGATCGAAAGCCTTTTCGGCGTCTAGGGATATTATAGCACTAGGTTTAGATTTGGGTCGAGAATTAATATGTTAGATAGCCGATATTACTCTCCTGACGTTAACCACTGAATGTCTACCCCGTATGAATCCTGTCTGATCAGGGTGAATAACATGTGGTAGGATAATCTTCAATCTCTCAGACAGGATTTTTGTAAACAATTTGTAATCAACGTTCAGAAGAGATATGGGTCTGTATGAGCTGGGTGATGAGAGGTCTCTCCCTGGCTTGAGGATAACTTTTATTATTGCAGAGTTAAAATATAAAGGTATAGTATTAGACTGCATAATATTATTGATTAAGGAAGTTAAAGGGAGACCTATTTTAGGTGCTAATAATTTGTAGAATTCTCCTGATAGGCCATATGGGCCTGGAGCTTTAGTTGGTTTAAGTTGTTGGATTGCTTTTGTGACCTCTTCTTCAGTGATTGGCATTAGCAGGAGATTTTCCAAATCAGAAGGAATTTTTGGAAGGGATATGTCATTCCATGGGAAGCCTACGTGCTGCAGTAGGGGAGTAGGGGAGCAATCTTCCTCAGTGGGAGGAGGTGGGGTAGGGGAGGGGGGTGGAAGGGGTGATAATGGAAGTATTGCTAATGGGTGAAAGTGATTCTGTAGAGTATAGAGATTGGTAAAATGATTTCATGACATCAGTGATCTGACTACTGGATTGTGTGAGAGTGTTATTTGGGAGTTTTAAGGGGTGGACCACCATTGGAGGGCGGGTACCCATGAGAAGATTAGTGAGTAATTTGCCAGTTTTGTTACCGAATTTATAAAATGTATAATTTATATTGTAGACATATCTATCACCATTTGTTTTGAGAAATTCATCGAAAATGAAGCTCAGCAGTTTGGTAATCGTATTTCGTAGAAGTGTTAGGGCGCATCTTAAATTGTTGATATGTAGTTGTAAGGTCTTGCTGGAGCTTCAGGTAGGTGTCTGTGTAGTGTTTATGTAGGGATGAGACATAAGAAATAATATTACCCCGAAGGACAGCTTTGGAAGATTGCCAGTAGAGTGCAGGATTAGATTCGGCAAAAGATATATTATTTAGCCTGTATTCTTCCCACTAAGTCTCTAATGCTTTGCAGAATTTTAACGATTGAGCTAAGTGCGAGGGAAACCGCCATGACTTATAAGTACTCTTGTCTACTGATAATTGCAATAAAAACCAGACCAGTGCATGGTCTGAGAGGAATACAGGTTCTATATTAGAGGAGAGAACTCTAGGGAAAAGAACTTCTGAAATTAATGTGTAATCTATCCTAGATAGAGTGTGATGCGCCGCGGAGAGGCATGTATACTCTCTTCCAATTGGATTAAGTGTTCTCCATATGTCTAAAATATGAAGTTTCTTGGAGAAAAGAGGGACTCCTAATTTTGGGAGTGAGGATAGGCCCGATGTATTTTGTGATTTATCTAGATATTGAGAAGAAATGAGATTAAGGTCTCCACAGACTATTAAGGAGGCAGGATCAAAGAGCATTAGTTTGACCAACAGAGATCTAAAAAAGGACCTTTGGTACATGTTGGGGGCATATACATTGCATAGAGTAAATTTAGTGGTCTGTAGTTTCACCCCAGCTATTACATATCTGCCGCCTAGATCTGCATCAATGGATAGGATTTCTATTTGAATGTGTTTTCTTGCCAGAATCACTACACCTCTGGACTTAGAATTATAGGGCGCGGCCGCCACCAGAGACCAATTTAACATTTGTAATTTCTTAATCTCATGGGTTTCTTGTAAAAAGGCTAAATCTATACCTTGTTTGTTGACCGGTGAATTAATACCTCCGACATTAAACATGCCTATTTTAACCCTATCCATAAGTTAAACAGCCGTTAGATATAAAGCCTGCAATTACTGAATCTAGATTAAAAAAAATAGGGTTGGGAGAGAACAAAGGGGAAGAGACAAAACAAGACAAGATTCTAAGAGGGGGACATGAGCAGAGAGCGCCGAGAATTGGCGCAACAAATAGAAGTAATATAGACTTCAGGTAAATCAACTGAATACCTATGTGGTAAACCATAACTATTGGTATGAGCTGATCTACCAACTGCATTCCGGCCAAAATTGTTAAATTTAACTGAAAGATACCATTGGTAGTGTCAAATGATATATCATGACCAAAGTATAGGGTAGTCTTGGCAATTCCAAGTGTGTTAACATTAGAATATAAAATATAAAGAAACAAAAAATATTTTTACATTCTCTTATCAAAAGAGAGATTATAACATGTAACATTAACATTGGATGGATTATACAAAACAGAACCCCATGGGTCTAACTTAAGCAGCAGGACCTATACGGGGAGGCTTTGCAGAATAGTTGTGCAGGATGAGGGCGTGAGGAGACTCTCAGGTGGTCTGATCCTGATGGTCAGATATGTCATGATTTAATTCATGAAATTTCTCTTTCAAGTAGGTATCTGCAGCAGCAGGATCAATGAAATCTTGAAATGCACCATCTTCAAATATACGCAGTTTCGCTGGGTATATAAGGGCGAACTTGAATTTGTTCTGAGATAGCACTTTGCACGCTGGAGCAAATGCCTTCCGGGCTTTAGATAGTTCAGCTGAAAAGTCTTGAAAAGTATAAATGCGATGTCCTTCCCAAATGAGAGGAATCTTCTTGCGAGAGGCTGACCAAATGATAGATTTGTGTACATAGTTTAAGCATTTAAACAAAGTGACCCTTGGACGAGAGGATGGATTAGAAGGTGCCTGTCCCACCCTATGCACTCTCTCTATGACCAGATCTGCGCATTCTCTTTCTATTTCCAGCAATGCAGGCAGAGTATTGCATACAAAGTGTGCAAGGGAAGAGTTTTTAACAGATTCCGGAATGCCGACCACCCTTATTTTATTGCGGCGGGACCTGTTTTCTAGGTCTTCAATTTTGTTCCATAACTGGAAGTTTTCCTTTTGTTGTTTATGGACAGAGTGTTTAAGGAGAGAAATATCATGGGAATTTGCCTCAATTTTTTCCTCAGCCTCCGTTACTTTAACAGAGAGATGCTGAAGATGGGCTGTGATGTCAGTCACTGCTTGATGTAAGAGCGGGGCCATAGCTGTTTTAATGGCCTCCACGAGGTCACCATATGTAATGGGGGAATCCAAAGCCCTTTGTACCTGTGGGGTGTCAACGTGATCCACCAGAGAAGCTGCCGACTTCTTAGCTGCTGGAGACACAGCCGTTGTCTCAGCGTCCGGCGCCATGTTGGGATCGGTGCGACGCTTCTCCTGTCTCTGGTGTAGCGGCGCCGGGGGTTGCTTCAGAAGCTGCTGCTGTGCCAGGTACTTATCCATGCCTGTCACAAGAGGCAATGATCAATTGCCGAGTTGGTATGGAGGCTGGGGGCGCAGCCGAGAGAAAGAATAAGCCGGGCTATCAGCGGAGATCAGCTACAGAGCTGCTGTCATACCGGAACCGGAAGTCGCCAATTGAATTTTTAACCCTAAGAGTACATATTGTTTCTTTTCCCTTGAAAGTAGCAGGACTTTTATTATCCATTTGGATCGTCAATTCTATATGAAATGGACATTATATTATATTAATATACTGGACATCCTAGTGCACAGGAAAGAATGTTCTGGTATTCATGCACAGAGCCATTTGCTTATTTTATATATTTCAGTGTTATTTGCACTCCATTGACAATAAATATTGTTTGATTTATTATACATTGTTTTTCTTTACAAACAAGCGCTCCTTTCAATTTTTTTGTAAGACAGCAACATTTTGAACAATGCCCCATCTCAATGTTCCTAGAGAAACATGCCTTTCTGCATTGGTTGCCCATAGTAGTGGGCTAGTTAATTGTATGCCCCATAGTAGTGTGCTAGTTCTTTTTATGCCCTGTAGTAATGCTCTAGTTAATTTTATACACCATAATAGTTCCCTACTTCACATTATACCACAGAGTGCCCCCAGTTCATAGTATGCCACAATGTTTGCTCCACTTCACAATATACCACATTGTAGTGCTATCAGTCCACATAATACCACACAGAGCCTCAGTTTACATTAAGCCACAGTGTTGCCAGTACATATTATGCCACAGGTTCATATTATATCACTACAAAATAGTGGTTGCTCATATCAACTTAATGGTTTTGCACAGGTGCTTGTAAAGGGAGGGGTTAACTCTGCACTACAGAAAAAAAGCTTCCCTCCAGCACATAGCAACTAAACCAGAAGAAAGGCGTGAATACTACATGATAATAGAAATCCAGAGGTCTTTGTTGTATATATTTGCAAATAAGCCTCAGGCCACGTCAAGGCTCCTCTATACCAGCAAATGCTACATAATAATAGCACCCACTCTGGGTCATATACAGTAATTGCATACTGTTGTGCCACATGATAACAGCACATACATAAATATATTTACTGTAATTTGAGAGCCAACTCACCTAGGAGGTACCCCAGAAACCTCCAAATAGCACTACAGGAACCAGCAAACCCTCCCAATGCTGGGCCCATCCATGTCTCTCAGAACAGCAATACAAAATAGTGGATGTTCATATCGGCTTAGTGGTTTTGCACAGGTGCTTGTAAAAGGAGGGGTTTATTCTGCACTACAGAAAAAAAGAAAGAAAAATGTTTCCCTCCAGCACACTGCAAATAAACCAGAACAATACTACATGATAATAGAAATTATAATGTTATATGCACTTATAAAATAATGAGTATTAATTGTGATTTTTTATCTTTTTATCTGTCCATGATTCGGAATGTCTGGCACTCAATTTTAATCATAACAATGACGGAGCTAATATGAAGTGAGGAACTTATTGTTACTATCTCCATGACAACAAATGAGGATTGTGCCATTGGTTATAAGAATATCCCGGATGTGATGTATCGGGAGGCCACTCTCCAGGAGACTATGTGATATAATCTGCTGCGGAGAATATCGGGTTGCCAAGGCAACACCGGAAGTGACGCGGGACAGTCATGTGGATGGCGCTGGCGCAGCAAAAGATCATGGACAATGTAGTTGATTTCTGTATAGAGATCAGCTGTGCCGGCGCCAATCCGATTGGACAGGGTTTTTTTTAAGGGATAGGAAATCAGAAACATACACTCACCATTTCGTACTTACCTTGAAAAAGACCCCAGAACGGGGGTCGAAACGCGTCGGTAGAACGGGAACCTTGGCGGCTGACGGGGATCACGATTGACACGGACCCAGGCTGGGGAGCTGTATCACTGAAGTGACCGGGACTTCTATTGATGTTTTACACCACATGCTCCTTTCAAGCACGGATCTGGTAAACGTTACCTTTGTTGCCTCCTTGGGGTTCCCTGTGTGATTGTTTATTTACTTGTTTTTATGTTTACATTTTATTAAACTGTACTTCACCATATGCATATCATATTTCTTTTCTGGGTACACTGTGATTGGTCTTGAGAGCTTACAAATCCAGAGTTCATCTCGATCTGCAGTCCCAGATTATCTATCACCATCTGGTCTTATAGGAGCGCAGGTTATATGATCACTATATAATGTTATACCGTATTGTACTTTGTTGACGGTGAAGGTGTGGGAACCACCTTTTATAGAGAACACTGACTTGCTGCTCACTTTGTGCGCATCACACTTGCTCTTCTATCTTGTTTCATTCCTCCCAATGCTGGGCCCATCCATGTCTCTCAGAACAGCAATACAAAATAGTGGATGTTCATATCGGCTTAGTGGTTTTGCACAGGTGCTTGTAAAAGGAGGGGTTTATTCTGCACTACAGAAAAAAAGAAAGAAACATGTTTCCCTCCAGCACACTGCAAATAAACCAGAACAATACTACATGATAATAGAAATCCAGAGGTCTTTGTTGCATATGTTTGCAAATATATGGTTAAGCCCCGGGCCACGACAAGGCTCCTCTATACCGGCTTCTCTAGCGCTACATAATAATAACACCCACTCTGGGTCAGAATTGCATAGTGTTGTGCAAGATGAAAATAGCACATACATAAATATATTTAAGTTGAGAGCCAACTCGCCTAGGAGGTACCCCAGAAACCTCCAAATAGCACTAGCCCCAGGTTCATATTATATCACATTGTACTGCCTCCAGTCTATATTATACCACATTATACTGCCCCAGTTCATATTATGCCACTTTATAGTGCCCCCAGTTTATATTATACCACATTGTAGTGTCTCCAGTTCATATTATGCCATACTATAGTGAACCAGTTCATACTGTGCAACATTACATTGTCTCCAATTCATATAATGCTCATTACAGTGCTCCCAGCTTATATTATGCCACATTACAGTGCCCTCCAGTTTATTTTATGCCACATTATAGTGCCTTCAGTTAATATTATGTCACACTACAGTGCCCCCAATTCATATTGTGTCACACTATAGTGCCCCCAATTCATATTGTGCCACATTACAATGACCCAAGTTCAGATTTTTCCACATTACAGTGCCCCAAGTTAATTTAGACCACACTATAGGGCATCAACTTCATATTATTATCTCATTAGGCAGCCTATCCTACATAGAAGTACGGTAACAGAATACATCCCTTTGACCTTATTTAATTCTTAACTTATTTGCCAATTAGGATGCTTCAAGTGTTACATTTCTTTTGCCAGCATTTAAATCTTACACTACAGCTTCACATCTGCAGGACCTTTAGGGTTGACAATATTGCAGTTTCCCTTGAGTGTAAAGACATGGGAGGAGAGGGTATGTTTGAAAAAGCAGAGGATTTTGCCGGTAGAGAGGAAAAGGTTAAAGAGGTTAGTTTGGTGGAGGCACAGGGAGTGGAGGGGGATTGGAGGGGATGGAGTCCTCAGGGCAAGTTGATGGGAGAAAAGTTTGAATTGCTTTCCTGATGGTGGGAATGAGGGATTACAAGGAGGGATAGATAAGGAGGGAGATGGGTTTAATGGGAAGATATTTTCTGTCTGATAGAAAAGAGTTGAAGTTGGCAAAAAGCTCCTAGGTGTTGAAGGATTAGGAATAGATGATATCCGTGAAGAGGGATAGTTCATGTAATAAGAGGACATAATTATAGTAAGAGAGAATGAATATAATGTGAAGTAAGTCAGTGAGATAGCAAGACTTCTTCCAGAGATGTTCTGTAGTTGGGGAGCATTTTTGAAGTTCTAGGTCAGTTTGGAGTATTAGGGATTGTGATTAGAATGCAGTAACAGAAGGGAGGAGGGTTTTGAGCAAGATATAATAAGTGGAGGGGTCTAGGATTTGAGAGAGTATTTGGGAACAGGAGAGGGTAAGGGGGGCAAAGAGAGGTGGTGGTGATCGGCTAGCAGGTTAGGACACTAACAGAAGTCAGAATTGTTGCAGGAGTGGGAGACAATAAGGTTGAACAATAACTAAGACTCTGATATTAAGAGAGTGACCATTGTAGCAAGGCAAAGGAAGATGTGAGGGAGATAAATGTAGAGGTTGTAGAGTTGGAGGATTTCTCAATGGGGATGTTCAAGTCACCCAGTGTGTGAGAGGGGTGTCTGAGGATGAGCAGAGGAAGGGGGGGGGGGGTAGATGACAGCAATGCACAGGTGGAATGGGAAGAAGATATAAATAGAGTGTCATGCAAGAAAAAGAGCTGATGCACTCTATGGGATTTGTTCCAAGGACTTTGTACATTTAAAACCGTCATTCCTGCCAATTGAGCCGCAGTATATCCTGTCTGCTAATCTTGCATCTCCTGGATGTACTTTCACTTTGCCGTTTTCCTGACCACAGCCAACCCCTTGCAGGCTATGGATATTTAAGGAAAGAAGACAACATACACTTTGCTGGATTATTGAGTTTGCTCTTTGTTGTAGCTGTTCATGAGTTTGCTGATTGGATTTCCAGGACCTTTTGACCCTTGGCTTTGTTTGGCTAACACTCTTGCTTTGTACTCTGTAAAGCACTGCTATATAAATAACTGCTAATAAATAATACATGCAGTGTAGTGGCACAAGACAACACAGGGAAACATGTTGTACTGAAGCATAATATAGAGTGGCAAGAGGCAAGAGATATTATTATAATTATTCACTATACAGCAAACAGTCTGAACTAATTTATGGTATATGGGCTGCATAGCAGTAGTGGGCTTAGATGTCAATTACAGTCTTCTCTATGATAGCTCTCAAAGAGGAGATCTGAATGTTTATACACTAGCGGAAGCTTAATTTAATCTGTATTTTCAAACTGCGAAGAAGCTGTAGGTATATATTCATGGCATGACTTGTGCAAAAAGGGTTTTAAGGCCTTTTCTGAAACAAGCATAATGTGAATAATTGTATTGCAGTTTATGCTTAAACTAACATAATACAGGCAGATGTAATGCATTAAATCGTGAAAACTTGAAAGGGCAGGTTTTAAGGTTGAAATTATTATCTAATTTACAATAATACATACAGTCTTTTTCTGGATTACAGAAATGCAGGTTCTACTCTATGTGGTTTCACAGCACTGGCATAATGTCTTTAAAAATGATTTAAATAAATCTGTTTCAATATAGTGCATGCCCTTTAATCAAACAAATAATAATATTTTACTATGTTGGCCAACAATATGAATACAGCATTGGATACTTTAACTTGTAAGAGATATCAAATTAATATAGAACATACTTGTCTACTCTCCCAATTCGGGTGCCGCTCCCGGGGGGGAATGGGGGGGGCGGTAACGCAATTCGTGCTGAATCACGTTATTTTGGACCCACCCCCTGGTTCACAATGCCTGTAATATCAGCATAGTGTAGCGGGGGGTGGGTCCAAAATGATGCGAATGCGTGGCCCTGCCTCCACCCCCAAATTACCATCATCTGTCTGACCATGCCCCCTTGTACTGGCCACGCACAATCTGGCTGCTCCCTCCCAGAAGGGGCAGCCAGAAAGTCGGCAACATGTTATAGAAATGATCCCCAAAATGGTGAAAAGTAAAACTTTAGAATGTGCTGTCAGCTGTAGTGGCTTTACCAAGCATAGCATTGTTGGATTATGTGTGTACCATTGGTATGGCAAAGTAATGGTACACACAGAGGTGGATTTAGACCTCTTGCGCCCTAAGCAAGATACCGATTTGGGGCCCCCCTTCCTCAAACAATCCATAACACTATATTCATTCCTGATTTATTCCCTTACCTTGTTTGTCATTTTTCCTCCGTATATTCAAATTATTATAACTTTAAACATTACTGACATCACAAACATTAAAAAGGAACATAAAACCACAGTGCAAATAAATTAAATAAAATATATTATTAAAACTTGGAACACCAGTGCTAGGTGTCTCGGCACCCAGATCCATCCCGTGTTCCTCCCAGTCCACTTCCCTCACTGCACCCTCCCCTCGAGCTTAAAATAATAACAGCAACAGGTGGGTGGAGGATGGAGATCTTCTACAGCTGGACTCCGACTCCCTGTGTGGCAGAATGAACGGATCGTGCCTGGAGCTGGCCCTGCCCCCCTTGCTGCAAACAGTAATAGCACTGGCATCTCACCTCCCCTAGGTCCCCCTTGCTGCAAACAGTAATGGCACCTCATCTCCCATAGCCCCACCCTTGTTGCAAACAGTAATAGCACTGTCAGGCACCGCCAGGGCCTAAGCGTGTGCCTGGATTGCCTAGTGGTAAATCCGCCTCTGGGTAAACACCAGCAGATCCCCTGGAGTCAGTGAAGAGAACAGCACAGAAGAACAGAAAATGGCCATCTTGGTTATGAATTGAAGCTTCCCTAAAGAATCCAACATGGATACTGCCCAGCAGTGTTCTCCTAACTTCAAAAAACATTGGAATTTTAAATTCTTAAGGCTCATACAAACAAGCACTTTCCCTATACCTAGGTTAGGGTAAATTTGACCAGTAACTGGCTTTGAGTAAGATTATGAACATTTTTGTATTACATACAGGGGCCGAATGAACAATATTCATAGTTTTGGCTCAATTACTTACATTTTTATCGCCACATATCACATTAATAAAAAAATGTTCAGGTGGTGATATTAGTCAAGGTTGCCATGCAGAGACATGGGACAGTCCATGCTGATGAAGGCTAAAATGTTAAGTGATCACTTTACTTCTAGGTTTGGACCTGGATCAGCCACTGTGAATGTGCGGCCCACTGAGAGCGGTGATTACCAGAGAGGGATTGTTTGGATACAGCTTCAAAAAAAATAGTTCAAAGTAGCCCATAGGCTACAGAGGGCCAATACTATCTAAAGTTGGCTTTAGCTTTTGGGGCTAAGCTCAAAAAGCAAACTTTTCGGAGCTTGGTAAATGGAACCTTTAAGTAGTCCACATGGAACCTATGGGATTGCATTTGTGATTGATAAAATCTGCTGCTGTAATTCAACAATTCAATGCCATTTTCTGAAGATTTGCCACATTTTTAGTCTTAAAAAATATGCCCCAAAGAGTGCAGCCAAGAGAAGTAGAATGGGTAGTGCAAGAGTTTGTCTGTGAGGGAAAATGTAAAATGACAAATGAGAGCAGGAAGATGTAATGGAGTAGAAATAAATTATATAACTTCATTATACAAAGTACAGGTTGGGCCAAAAATGTCTATTCAATTCCTATTCAATACAGGTGTTACATTCACTTAAGTACAGTTAATTGTTTAAGATTGAAGCAGAAATATGATGGAAGGAATCCCACGGTAATACAATATTTTATTATAAAAATGAGACACTTTATATATACGTAAGCGTGTGTATGTATGTGCAGAGGTACTGAGAGGGGGATTACAAGGGGACTTGTGCCTCCAGAATTTGGCCATGCTCCCCTGTACCCAAGCCCTGGTCAGCTCTCGATGGTCCTGTGTGTGCGTGTGTTTGTGTATGGCACGTGTGGTATAAAAAGACAGACGCCTAATTGTGTAGTTTTGATGTGTGATAATTCAGAAGTAAAAGTGACAAGTTTTTGCATACCAAAGTGATAAAAAACAAGTACACAGAATATAAAAAAACTATATTTAAATGTCTTTAAAAAAAGCTCTTTTACCTGTACCCCTTGTTGGACTTATTTATTGGACTGTTAATTGGACTTTTTCTGGGATTTTATTTTATTGGATTATGTTTTCGAATTATTGGGGCCAAGTGTAATAGGGTGCGAGTTTTTCGTGCAAGCTTGTCCCGCAACTCGAAAATGTTATAGGGTGCGAGTAATTGGGTCCCATTTTGAATCACTTGTGAGTGCATGCAAATTAAAACTGTGGGTAAACTCGCACCATGTAATGCGACTTTCATTACACAGTGCGAGTTATACAGAGGCATGTACAGATCAGTGAGATCCGTGCACCAGGCTTTTCTGAGCCAGTCCTGTTTGTGAAAATACAGGGGACAAAAGACGTAGGGGTCTCCAATATTTTCATCAACCAACACCAGGCTCAGTGAGACAGTGCTGTTTGTGGAAATACGGGAGACAAAATGAGTTTGGGTCCCCAGTATTATCCACAACCAGCACCGGACTCTTTTTAGCAGGGGTCTAACGATCTCACTGATCTGTGCAAGCCTCTGTGTAACTCAAACCCGCTCAGGTTATACTTGCTAGCCTGAAGCAGGTCTAATTTTTTTGCAAGTTTTAAGTAAGTGTCATTAATTATCATTGACATCTGTAAGATGTCAGAAAGTCAGAGGGTCAGAATTATTATTCAGTAGATCAAATTTATTTAAAATATGAACTGTTCCAAACAAAAATCTAAGCATTAAAATATCTATTTGTCATTGAAGTGAAAAGATCAGAAACAACCTCCAAAGTCCCAATTCCTGCTTGCAGCTTGCTTGGACCAGCGAAACAGTGAGTTAATTAAAACACAACAGAAAGTACACCAACAGCCTTCAATTAAATGGGGTCAGACTGTTTGGAAACCTATTTGCATTGGGTCAGGGAAGTTTATTAGTACTAAGTATAGTAAATTGGGCTTAAATGGGTACTATCCCTTTATATCATGATCTAAATCTATGGGTTCTCAATTTTGGCAAGAAAAATAGTATCTTTTGGTGTTAATATTTGTTGTAAGACATGGCAGGCTACAGTGGGGTGCAGTGCCAAAACAGGGCTACCGAGCGTCATGTGATGCTCCGAGAAAGTGCATTTATAGGCAGCAGAGTGCATGGCATGCCCCTCCTAGTACCTTCCTACCTCTAGGTGCTGTTTGAAACCCCCTAGTCAGTTTTCCCGCCGCCTGCGTGGAGTGCAGTAGTGACCTTCCTGGCCTCTCAGGCTCATTGCGCCCAAACTCGTCCCGACTTTTAAAGGTACGTATTTCTTTTTATTTTCTTACAATTTCGTGTATTTTGCTCATTTTATGAATGAAAATAACAAAGGTTGTGGGTATTTTGTGGAAATATGTAGGTTTGTCCAGGGTGGCCTCTTAGGTACACTGCGCCTCTTAAAATTTAGTATTTTTTGTTTTAAGGTTAATAAATGTGGTTTTGTGAATCAGATTTCCATATATTCTCCCTTTGTACAGCCTAATGAAGGTCTCTGATCACTTTAAGAATGTTAGAATTGAGCTAATTAGGTGCTAATGACAATTTTATAACAGGTGCCTGTCAGGCGCACTGCGCCCGAACCTGGGAGTCCCAGAGGTGCGCCTGACACAGGGTTAAATACATCCCTGGTGGTATCCTTGGGAGCCATCCAGTGAACGCTGACCTCTTAGAGAACACTAGGTCATATACAGTATTATATGGGTCTTACCCATGAGTAGACATCTAATCCAACCTCCACTACTGTATAACTCATCAGCACAGTCTATGGGTCCTGACTCGGATCAGACTACTTAAACTATGACAATTGCTCCATAAAACAAGTTGTCCCAGTCCACATAAGTTTTAATGGGAACGCATTTCTCTGTTGAATTCTTCCCCTTTGCTGTGCAAATTGCTGCTCCTGTACAAATCTTGTTCCACAAACTCATGAACCCTTGCAGAAATCTAACGAGTTTGCACAGATTGTTGTGCACAGTGGATCTAAAGCTGCTTTTCTGCTACAGAGAATGTAAGCTCTTATGAGCAGGGCCCTCTACCCTCTTGTGTTTCTCCCTACTTTAGTTTCATCTACTTCTTCCTCACCACTAGGGCACCTAACACTTGGCTGCTTATGCTCTGTTGCTTATCTGGGTGTTATGGTCGCTAATGTAGCAATATGTATTATCCATGTCCTGGTCCTGTAATGTATTGTTCTGTAAGTCGCTTGTCTACACTTGGTTTATGTACTTTGTAAGGCGCTGCGGAACACTTGTGACGCCATATAAATAAATGCTAATAATAATAATAATACAGAGCAGCCATTTTGCACTATATAAATTACCTACAATACATTCCTTCTTATAGTCATAACTACTCTAGATGCCCATAGGAACAATCAAAAACTTTTCTACTGTAAGGCATAATTTACATGTTGGCATTTTAGTGGCACCTTATCGTTTCTTGCAATATCAATGAAATTATAGATTTTCTTTGTTTTCTAGTTTTTGTTATCATTTAGAAATTCTTTTGTCTCTCTCCTTTACGCACTTATTACACATTTCACAAAATGATGGTTCTCCAGGGACAAGGGGCCGGCATCTCTGGCTTTGTTTGCGGAAGGCGCTGGGGGGAATTGAGGCTCGTGTTGCACAGATAAGGGGCATCAGTTGCTGTGACTAGGGAATGGAATAAAAGACAGATTATACAGCAGTACAATGAAGCTGATGCACGGCTATCATTAGCTGCTGCTTAGCTGTGATAACGATGCTTATATCCAGTATCAGTCACCAGTCAGTTCTTTGAATATGTTCAAATTTGAACACAATTATTGTCATAGTCTGTGTAAAACAATAAATATTTATTTTGGCAGCCAATAGGTTAAAGTGACATATAAACAGAAAGTGTGTAATGAAGATTTTGGGTCGTACTAGGTGATTTTGATTGGATAATATTGTGTCATTGTGATGTCAGTGATTTTATAAACTATATTTATATATTTTTTTTTTAGTGAAACCTAAATCTGCTTTCCCGGGTAGGGTGAGAAGCCACCTACCCACCACCCCCCTCGCTGGAGGACTAGGGGCTGCTCCAAGCAGCCGTTGTTTTCTGAGATAAATCTGAAGCTCTGTGATATGAGTGTGTGTGTTTCTGTGTGTGTGTGGGTGTTAACATAGTGGGGGGGGGGGGGCACCCACACTCCCATTCAAGTGTCATTTTATAATAGCAAACAAGCAATGTTTTCACAGCTTACTCAAAATTTAGCTTTGCTGTCCCCAAATATGGCTATATATATATAAATTCTTGTTTATTTATTTACTTGTAGTTTCTAATGTGATTGTCCCTTTTGATACCATCTTCATTACAAGTAATGATATAGTGTTAAACAGGGCTGACCCGAACCTAATTCCTTTGGAAAGAGGATATAGATTTTGGCGCCCCTTAGTGAAATAATCCCAATTTTTTGGCGCCAGAAAAAGGATATTTAATTGTACAGCCTTTCTCCGTGCAGCGAGGATTTTTGACGGTAATTAGTCACGAGGGAAAACCTGAGTCTAATTGAATAACCCCCGTAGGCTATGCATAATAAAAACACATTAGCCCCTACGTGAAAATAATTTAGCTTTTATGCTTTTCAAAAAAAAACTCACAAAAAAAACCCACATAGGCCCCACATGAAGTTCTTATACAGCAGGACCACCCTGGGTGCTAAGCTACAATTATACCCAAAGATACATATTCAGGGAGAGGGTGACAGCACTTGGTGACAGTGAGAGGATGACAGCACTGGGTGATGGGGAGAGGATGACAGCACTGGGTGACGGGGAGAGGATGTCAGCACTGGGTGATGACAGGGAGAGGGAGACAGCACTTGGTGACGACAGGGAGAGGGTGACAGCACTTGGTGACGACAGGGAGAGGGAGACAGCACTTGGTGACGACAGACAGGGAGAGGGAGACAGCACTTGGTGATGACAGGGAGAGGGAGACAGCACTTGGTGACGACAGGGAGAGGGTGACAGCACTTGGTGACGACAGGGAGAGGAAGACAGCATTTGGTGACGACAGGGAGAGGGTGACAGCACTTGGTGACAACAGGGAGAGGGAGACAGCACTTGGTGACGACAGGGAGAGGGTGACAGCACTTGGTGACGACAGGGAGAGGGTGACAGCACTTGGTGACGACAGGGAGAGGGAGACAGCACTTGGTGATGACAGGGAGAGGGAGACAGCACTTGGTGACGACAGGGAGAGGGTGACGGCACTTGGTGACGACAGGGAGAGGGTGACGGCACTTGGTGACGACAGGGAGAGGGTAACAGCACTGGGTTACAACAGGGAGAGGGTGACAGCACTGGGTGACGATGGAGAGGGTGACAGCACTGGGTGACAGCACTGGGTGCCAGGGAGACGGTGATGATAGGGAGAGGGTGACAGCATAGGTGACAGGGAGAGGGTGATGACAGGGAGAGGGAGACAGCACTTGGTGACGACAGGGAGAGGGTGACAGCACTTGGTGACGACAGGGAGAGGGTGACAGCACTTGGTGATGACAGGGAGAGGGAGACAGCACTTGGTGACGACAGGGAGAGGGTGACAGCACTTGGTGATGACTGGGAGAGGGTAACAGCACTGGGTTACAACAGGGAGAGGGTGACAGTACTGGGTGACGATGGAGAGGGTGACAGCACTGGGTGACAGCACTGGGTGACAGGGAGAGGGTGATGACAGGGAGAGGGTGACAGCATAGGTGACAGGGAGAGGGTGATGACAGGGAGAGGGTGACAGCATAGGTGACAGGGAGAGGGTGATGACAGGGAGAGGGTGACAGCACTGGGTGACAGGGAGAGGGTGACAGCATAGGTGACAGGGAGAGGGTGATGACAGGGAGAGGGTGATGACAGGGAGAGGGTGACAGCATAGGTGACAGGGAGAGGGTGATGACAGGGAGAGGGTGATGACAGGGAGAGGGTGACAGCATAGGTGACAGGGAGAGGGTGATGACAGGGAGAGGGTGACAGCACTGGGTGACAGCTCTGGGTGACAGGGAGATGGTGACATCATAGATGACAGGGAGAGGGTGATGACAGGGAGAGGGTGATGACAGGGAGAGGGTGACAGCACTGGGTGACAGCTCTGGGTGACAGGGAGATGGTGACATCATAGGTGACAGGGAGAGGGTGATGACAGGGAGAGGGTGATGACAGGGAGAGGGTGACAGCAATAGGTGACAGGGAGAGGGTGACAGCAGTGGGTGACAGGGAGAGGGTGACAGGGAAAGGGTGATGACATGGAGAGGGTGATAGCACTGTGTGACAGGGAGATGGTGACAGCAGGGAGAGAGTGACAGCAGTTGGTAACAGGGAGGGGGTGACATCAGTAATGCCCTTTCTAATACATTATGCCATACACATGTAATGCCCTTTCTAATATATTATGTCACACATGTAATGCATTTTATAATATATTATGCCACACACATGTAATGCCCTAATACATTATGCCACACACGTAATGCCCTAATACATTATGCCACACACGTAATGCCCTAATACATTATGCCACACATGTAATGCCCTTTATATTGCATTATGCCATACACATGTAATGCCTCCCCCCTCTCCTCAGCATTTCACTGCCTCCTAATGCCCCCCCCAGCAACTCACCACCTCCTAATCCTCCCGTTCCCCAAGTGACTCACCAGCTGTGTGTCCCTCCAGGCAAAGGCTGCTCCTCCGTGTCCTGGTCCTGCAGGCTGCTCCATTTCTTTAGTTCTCTCCCCTGCTTCCCAGAATGCCAGTCACGGCCGCGATGATGTCACGCAATGCACCGCGCAGGCATTCTGGGAGACAGTGGGATGGACTTAGGGACAGTTGGAGGTGGTGATCATCATGGCGCCGCCAGATTGATGACTCAGTTCAGCCGCGGCCTGAACACTGTCAGTGATTGACAGTACAGGCTGTACTGTCAGTCACAGACAGTGTTCAGGCCGCGGGTGCAGCACTGGTGGTGCCGGCGGGCAGCACAGTGGAATATAGTATAGTAAGTCACTGTGACTTATTGTGATGCCGACTGCGACCTTACAGCTTGGCGCCGTACACGGCTGCGTACCTGGCGTAACAGGCCGGCCGGCCCTGGTGTTAAATATATCACTCTTTCTTTCACTCTTTTCTTCAAATTTCTCCAAAAGAACTACTGTTGGACACCCTGTAATGAACAGAAAATAGATATGACCTAGAAAGCTCCTGATTGGATAACAGCAGTGGCAGATTTTATCTAGGAGCTTCAGCCCCCTCTGTAATATCCGCCATCCCCAGTAAGTGCTCCCTGGCACTGGAAGTGATTCCTACTAGAAGTGCTATCTGCTAATCACAGCCAGACAGGCAGTTCCAGGGGAGGTGTTTTCTCCCCCTGGGTCGTCCAGTCCGGTCTGCAATTAGCAGATAGAGTGCTTCAAATGGAAGCCACTATTCTGCATTGCCATGAACCCTATACGGCTTCTAGGGGCTGCAGCCGATGCAGTCCCTAGAAGCCGATGCTTTTGTGCATGCACTTGTCGCGAGCACTGCCTCATGCATTACAGGAGCCAAAGAGAACAGGAGCCGGCTAGGCCGCTGACCCAACTGCTGCAGGTCAGCCCCTCTGTCTGAAAAAGGTGGGAGTTGCCTCTGGATAGCAGTATTACAATCACATAAGCATCCTATATAAAGAAGGTGTCCTGCGGGAATTAGTATGATTTACCGCCGGACACATGCCCGGCGGTTAGAATCCCGACAGCGGCATCCCGGCAGAGGAGGAAATCCTGATTGTCCAAGGTAAGTATTGACTAACCTAATTCTACCCCCTAACCCTCCCTTAGGGATGCCTAACCCTAACCTTCCCCCCCAGTGTCTAACCCTAATCCCCCCTTTAAGTGCCTAAACCTCATCCCCCCTCCCCTGCCACCTAAACCTAAATCCCCCGGGTGGGTGCCTAACCCTAACCTCCCCCCGGGGGTGTCTAACCCTACCCACCCCCCCCCCCGTGCCTATCCGTGCTCGGCGCCCGGCAAAATGACGGTAAAATGCCAGGCGTCTAGATTTAGACGCCTGTCATTTAACCCTCGCCGGGATTAAGCAGTCGGGAAGCCGGCTGTCGGGATCAGGTCCGCCGGCTTCCCAACTGCATACCGTCCTGCGGTTTACTACCACCTCCAGAAATATATACTGTGTGTGTGTGTATGTGTATATATATATATATATATATATATATAAAAAATTAATTCAGAATTTTAACAGGAACATTGGAATGTTTTTGAGCTATTTACCAAGTTTGTAATGACAAATACTCCACAAGTAATAGCAGCTATTGGGCACCTGGAGGGTCACTTGACACATAGAGAGCAGCAGCTGCTCTTATCTATCCTACACCTTTTTACACTTCACCTTTCCTTATTGGAGTGATGCCCTGGGATGGCTCAGCTGGGCTGGTTTGGGGGTGTCCTGCGCTCTGGATTTCAACCCCAGCATGTTAGGGACCTACCCTCAGAGGTTACCTGGGCGCAGTGGATAGGCCATAACCATGGCCATGTTTATGCCAAAACCTCTTTTATTATTTGCAAAATTCTATTGCAAAATGTATTATTATATATAATGAGTAATGTTGGAGTTGTGCATCTATAATTCTTTTTTGTATGTCTCCAATGAGAAGTGTCTAAAAAATTTACATCTTCTTATGTGGTTTTCGGTGCAGTGTTTTTACTTTGATAAATTGGAAAATTGCTCAAAAAGATATACTGTAAGTGACGTTTGGGAAAAACTACTTTAATGCATCTCTTCCATAGTATCTGTGACCAGACACTGAACTTTCTCATGTCAGTTTGTGCAATAAACATGAGAGATCAATAGCTCTCAGTATCACCTTATACGTACACTTTATTTACTGTATGTGTTATGTCAGGCAGATTGTGTTAATTTGGTGTTAAATTGCCATAGTTTCCTTTTCTGAATTGGACTCTAGGGCTAATCATAGTGTTAGGCTGTCCATTAACGGTTATCTGTATACACGGACATATAAATCAGTTTGCTAACTACAAATCCTCCTACAAATTATATATATCCACTGCTATTATTTTATATATAAAAGCTTCATTATTTTTAATGTAATGGAACTGGAAGCTGAAACCCGCTTTCCATTTGACCAATGTGCCAGGCCCTCACTTACTCAGTGGAGCAATAAGTAACTTATACAGCTCTGGATAGTTTTTGTGGTGGCAGATGAGTACCACTGGGCTGCCTGCCACCATGATAATATATTGTTAATTTGCTGCTAAAAGTAATGTTTGTTTCTCTATGGCCATAATAATTGACACTAATTTAGGTGATAGCAAGATTATTGATAAATAATCTCCTTTATGCTCTAACAATTCCAACAACTACATGAAAACACAATAAAAGTTTACCAGGAGCAATGTTTCTGGAGGTATACTGTATACTGTATGTCATAGTTGTAGAGTCTGAACATTTTTGTAATGCTCCAGCAATAGACTGAGAGCAAGATTCAGCAGCATATGCAATAGCGATCATGGATGCAGTCGAGTGATTGTTTGCCATTGAGCATGCGTACAAGCTGCACAGTGTACCACAGCGATAGCATTGCAATTACAGATGCAAAAAAGAAATCCATCACAAAGTGAGTAACAGGCTGTCAGCGTTTGGGGGTGGTGATGGGGGAGTGGTCAGAATAACACAGGCATGACTGTCCATTTGAACGCCGTTTCATGGGCGTGCATAAATTAGCCACTGCGTTTACATACGCAGCTTGAGTGCTCACTACATGCGACGACTCTTGCAGTGTCTGTGGCTGGTCAGACCTGCTGTAAATGCAGGTGTCAGGTTTATTGAAGTGTAGCCACTGGTACAACCATACTCACAGTTACACACTTGTTAATCTGGATGGAGCAGAGTTTGAGCAGAGCATACAGAGCACTAGTGGGTGATGTATGTTGGTAAAGGAGCAAGTATATGCAGGATCGAAATATATACAGGTCAATATGCAGGATAATGTAGCTGGGTCTCTGAAGCCAAGTGGAACACATCCATGACTGTGACAAGATGGAGCCGCACATGCACATAAGACCAAATGGCAGCCACCAAGGTTAGGTAGAATGCTTCAACTAAGGAGCATTCATGGTGGCAGCACAGTAGCACACTCAATATTTCAAATCCATCCCCCCTCACTGCAAGCTTCTCCATGTTACACAAACATTTCTGATAAATTTGCTATATTTCATGCAGCAGTTGGATGACCAAGAACATATAAACATTTCAAACAATTCCAGTTCAGATTTCTCTAGTTACATGACCAATGATTATGACTCAATCCCCTTGGTAAACTTGTCAGCAAGGTTATTCTCACAACCACGGTAACAGAGGCTTTTGTTAATTTGTGCTCAATACCATGCTTCTTCAGGAAGATTTTCATATCTGTGTTGAGATATTGTACTAAATTGTCAGATCTCTTAGTTTCTAACCTGTTTGCAGACTTTCAGAAATTACTAGATAAACAATCTTGTTCCTCACTCTTTTCTTTGAAGTAGATGTGTGTAATTCTACTAAAATCATTGATAAATGTAATGAAGTATCTGTACCACTTATTCACTTAACCTCCATTGGACATCACACATCTTTATGCACCAGTTCCAAGGGTGCCTCAGCTCTGCTTGCTGATTTAGGAATTGGACAACAGTTTTGCTTTCCTGCAATACAGTTTTGCTTTCCTGTAATTATCCTTTCAGGAGTTTCTGGAGACTGTCATATCTAAGGTAACCCAAACTTCTGTATTATGTGTTATGTGATGACTTCTGACTGTAGGTCAAAAGTCATCGCATAACAATGTTTTGTGTCAAGGACATATAATTGATGGCTCCGGGTACCTGTAGTTATCACAGTCCCTCTTTTGTTCCATACAAAGCACTTTCCTTTTATGACATGGACTCTATAGCCTCTTTGTTCCAGAATACTTATGGCTATGAGGTTTGTCCCCATGTCTGGTACATAAAGCACATGTTGGATCTCTATAACTTTGGTTTTAGTCCCTATTTTCAAGTGGGTAATGACTGTCCCAGCTGTAATATCTTCATTTACAATTCATTGGATTGTTATAAGATTACACATGTTCAATGTAGTGAACCACTCATTATTACAAATGAAATGTCTTGTAGCACCTGAATCAATATACCAGCAATCCTTTCTGCGACTGCATGTGACACTCAAAGCTGACTCATCTTTTTTGCTGCACTTCTGTGTAGCATTCACATTTTCCAGCTTATATTCAGTTCGTTTGTATCCTATTTTTAACATACATAATACTTGTATTTGAAATTTCTGGGATTATCCCTTTTAGCATATAATGCACTAATCTCAGCATTTAGTTCAATTGGCACACATCCTTCGACCTATAGCAGTTTTGTCCTGACAATTTCTGTAGCTAGCTTAGCTGTGTTAGATTTTAACGCTTCTACCAGGAAATCAAATTCAGGCATTAAGTTCTGTAGCATTGCTATTGCAATCTCCTCGTCATTAACTTGGACTCCTACAGACATTGACTGCTAGAATATAAGCATCATTTTATCAATTTAGTCACTCATACTTGCATATTCACTCAGTTTGGTATTATATAATACAAGTCTCAGACTATTCTCATCAGACCTCCATCCTTATATACTATCTGCAGTGCTATCCACATTTCTTTAGCTAAGATTTTCCCATGTATAATAGAGTAAATGTGCTGTTCAACACCTAAGCATATTCTTCCTATGGTTATTTCTGGGTTTCAATTGTCACCTGGGTCAACTGCATCATTCCAGAACATTTCACACTTCAGTTGCATTTCCATTGCAAATTTATATGTGGTGTAATTTTCTGAACCTTTCTGCTTAGTGAACTCCATCATGGATGCAGCTCCTGTGTGCACTGAACAGTTTTGCAGTCTCATTGATTTTTTTTTAGCAATACTCTGTGCTTACACAATGTGTTACACATGTTTTCTGGCATCTAAGTGTGCTGCATTTGTGTGCCTGACCCATAACCTGTTGCTATGTGTGTACTATTTGGTGGTGATATGCATAAATAAATACTAACACCAGCAGAAGTGCAGATACACCAAACAGTCCAGGTTACCAAGGGAGCAGGTTTATTGAAGTGTAGTAGTAGTTGGTACAGTCATAGTGAATGTTGGTAGCAAAGCAGTTATACACAGTATATACAGGCCAATTCACAGGGTAATGTAGCAGGGTCTCTGGAACTAAGTGGAACACATCTGTGTCCCACTATGGTGCTCATTCACAGTGACAAGATGGTGCGGTGCATGTGCAGAAGACCAAATAGCAGCCATCTTGGTTATGTAGAATACTTCAACTAAGGAACATTTATAGAGACAGTACAGTAGTGTACTCCATATTTCAACAGCACTAACTGAGACAGTTTAATACCCTAATTGGAAGATGCTGTAGAAGAAGGGGTGTACGCAGTTCACTAGCCACCAGAGATTAGGTTTTGAAGTTTAATGTACACAATAGCTATCATATCAACCAGTAGATTACAGTATCACAAAAAGTTATTTATTAGGTGTTTATAATGTAAAGTAGCCAACAATGAGTGTGGTTTACACTGTAGTATTTACAAAATGTTTACATTGAATGATGACATTATTATTAATTATTAAATTATTATATTAAATTAGCATTAGATATTGCAGTTTATGGGCTAGATTCAGATGTGGACACAGCCACATCTGCATCTTTATGCTAATGCTATGGCTGATTCTGCACAATCTCAGACAGGGCCTGCTCGAGGCATGTTCCACCAGTGCGGCCACACAAGGACGCCACCCCATAGTGGGCGCAGTGGGAGCCTAGGGCCCGGGGGCCCGCTGAACACTTCTTGCCCATTACTACAGCGCCTGGGCCCCCCTGGCTCACCCTTTTTACACTACTCTCAGTTTGTCGGCTGGGCTTTGATGGCTGGCCACTCCCCAAGGCAGCATTTTTTCTCTCCCCCCAAATCACCCCCTGCTCTCCTCTCCTTCTTTTTTTCCTCCTTTTTCCTTCTCCTGCATTTGCGTGCTGTCACTGTACAGTCACTGCTGCCACCCACATCTGACTAGCACCCACATCTAACTAGCCACCCCATTACCTCCCAGGAATTCCCACTGAAATCCACAGCTTTTATATTCAAATTCACTCTGCATCTCCCTGTGGAAAATACGCATGTGCAGATTTACATCGGCTGCCAACTGTATGTGGAATCAACACTGCATCTACTTCTGATCAGGCCCAATATCTGGTAATAACTAACACAAATATCAAATGGGGGACTGTACGGTGCAATATCCACCAGGTTGTGGTCTGCAGTGTAAAGTGACCACCAAATTCCTGGTGAACACCCTCCTGCCCCCAATCAACAATGTAATATTATTTTATGTTTGACTGAAAAAATTAACCTGTTTAAAGGCAGATAAGTGTGTTTCTAGTAGGATTAAATTATAAAAAATAAATTTAGATTTGCATCATTCTCTTTCAGTACTGATACTTACATGAGATAATGGATATTTTGTAAACACAAAACATTTATTTCCTCATCTCAAATGTATACAATACAAAAATTCTCTGCTGTACAGTAACAGGATTACTCTTCAGAGCATTGCTGACATTTTAGAATATTAAAACACAGGGTAATAATAATATAACATGTAACAAATTATTCCATGAAAAATCTCTTGTTTAATCAAATACCTTCTTTTATAGTCCTTATAGGATATGGTGACTTTTTGGTGACATCTATGATTCCTAATTAAATGATATCTGAGACAGTGAGACACTAACATTATAAATAATAATGTCTTAAATAAAAATGTGTTGGCATTTAGGTTTAATTGTTTTATTCAATATAGTCTCAGCAGAACAATAAGAATGGAATTATTACCTTTTTAATGTTTATTTTTTTTGTTCATCATATTGACTTGAGTGCCAAGAAAGCTACATAGCTTTAAACTTAATTGGATTAGTCATCTTAAAATATTCATTTAGAATGCCTCAAAGGCTTCGTACTTTAAGGTCTGACCATTTAAAAAAGTATCTTATTAGAAATCATGAAAGAACTCACAAGCTGGTGAGGAAGGTCGGACAAATATTGTAAAGGATTAGCTGTAAAACTATTATTTCATTAAACAATAATGGAGGTATCAAGGAGAATTGTTGATCCAGCAAAACAATTCAGTGATCTAGATCTCTAAAAAAAATTTTGGAAAACTGTGATGGTTCTGTTTAGTCTTTCCTGATTAGAGCAACACCATGTCAGTCAGAATACATTGAAGTGAGTGGTAATGCTAAAGCAGAAATATAAAAGTAATATTATATGTAACTACAGTAATTGACACCCCTGCAAAATGCAAACCATGCACACGAGTTCTTTTGACAAGAACATTTCATAGGGAGGCCCATGTACTTGCTGTTCTATGGAAACAACAAATGTTTTTACCAGGACGACAATGCCACCTGTCATGTTTCCAGGGCGACGCTGGACTGGTATATACAGAAAATTCGGTAACCCGGATGGACTGGCCAGCTCAGAGTCCAGATCTTAACCCCACTGAGAACCTCTGGGATGAATTGGAGCAACGGGTGCATTATAGGCCGACTCGACCTTCACAGTTGGTCACTGTACTTAAGGCAAAATGTAAAACATACCGCCTGCTGTTGTCCAGGAACTTGCAGACAGGTTGCCAAGCAGGGTGTCTGCAGTAATCACTGCACATATTGGACCTACACAGTACTGACGTCAATAACATTTCGTTGTTCTATTTGCTGTTAGTTTCCAATCACTTTGTCTACATAGTGTATATTAGAGATGTTTGCTGACCAGCATGTTTTGTTCTAATTAGAGATGCGCGCTGACCCCCGTGTTTTGGTTTTGGATCTGGATCTCCCCTGGTTTTGGATCTGAATCTGGTTTTGGATTTTTTTCCTTGGTGTTTTGTTTTTAGGTTTTGGCTTTGGTTTTGGATCTGTATTTTTTAAAAAAAATTATATAAACAGCTAAAACCACATGATTTGGACCTGTTTTTGTTCCTACAGTAATATTAACCTTAATAACAATCATTTTCAGGCATTTCTAGGCATTTTTAACCACCTCACAGCTCGCAATATTGATTTCACTATATACAGGCCAAAGGCTGCAGCGAGCTAGCTGGCTAAAGTAAGCAACAGAGCAGCAGCACAAACGCACAGCAGTTTAAAAGAATATAGGACATCTATGAAACATTGCCACACAGCAGTGGCAGACAGGATGGCAGTTTAATAAACTATAATAATGTCAGTCGGCAATGCCCCAAATTGTGCCAAATGTAAAGTAAAGAGGTGCAAGATGGAATTGTCCCTTCGACCTACTCTTATGTGGGATATTAAAAAGGACATGCACAGTTTAACAAACCAAGCACTTTAGCCACTAGGACTGACACTTTTGTGGCTGAACTCCTTGGTTTGTTTGGGCCCCCACAAAACATTTTTTGGAAGGACTACCTTCAATTATTAAGGAGGAGGTTGATGATGAATGAGGGTGTTGGTGGTGGAGATTGCATGTGCTGGTCCAAACTGCTGGTAGCTGATACTGGACGGCTTGTTATTAATTTGCAAATTATAATTTTGTTAAACAAATTGCATGAACTCGCTGCAAATGACGTAACAGGGAGGAGGTGCCTAGATGGTTAACGTCCCTTCCTCTGCTAACTTTGGCTTTACAAATGGAACCGATGCCTTCACAACTGTTGTCAGAATTTAGATTAAAATAATTCCACACCCAAGACGTTGCCTTTCTGCCTTTCTTTTTATCATTAGCAAGAACTGCTTCCACTGGTGGCCGATTTACGCAAACCACATCCTTATCATCAATATCCACATAGGTAGGACACAAATTTCCCCCTTATCCTCCTTTTGCACTTATTCCACACTATCATCCTCATTTTTTATTATTTCATCATCTGATACTAGCATCATCTGATCTGCTGTGACTCTGGGTGACAGCTGTTATACTTACTTCCTCTATCAAAGGATTGTTTAATAGTCAATTGTTTTTTTAAAGTACTTCCGATCACGAATGAGGATGTTGATGATGATGCAAGTGTTGGTGTTTGAGATCGAAGGTGCTTGGATCCCACAGAGAGGGAGCAGGTAGGTCACAATGGACTTGTTACGTTTTGAGTTTTGGAACTTGGCGACACACACTTTGATATTTGATGAATGCGCTTCAAGTGATGTAACAAGGAGGAGGTTCCTAGGTGGTTTAGGTCCCTCCCTCTACTCACTCTTGCTTTGCAATGGTTACATATGGCTTGACAACTGTTGTCCGGATTGGGGTGGAAATAATTCCACACGTGAAAAGTAGATTTTTTTGTGCTTTGTCCCAGCATTACAACAAAGGGCTTTAACATTTTCAATCCATGGGCAACAGCTGTTGCCTTACTTACACAGGACATCCTCGGCATCAACCCTCATCACCAACATCCTCATCATCCTTAGCACCTTCAACTACCAAAATATCTTCCTCCTCTATGTGCAATTCCACAGAAGCATCCTCACTGACTACGTCTACAAGATATTGACTGCCCTTCCCCACATTTACAGAGGGCACACAAATGCTGGAACTTGCAGGATCCTCCAGTACATTAGTATTTAGGTCTGGCTCACACATGGCAACCACGGACACACTTACACTCTCCTCGTTGGATTTGTGATTTGGATTTCTCAGGGAACACTGTTGTTTTTTATCTGAAGGGCTATCAGAATCAGAACCAGCAGTCTTCATAAAGAAAGGCCAAGACCTTATCCTTTTCTTGCCACTTTGTGTAGTGAATGGCATATTGCCAATTGTTTGTTTATCTAAAGGCAAATTTCCTTTCAATTTTTTTTCTTAACTTCAGTAAAAGTAGCTTTACATATCGATGGCGTGACTTAAGCCCTGGGGCATGGGCCTTCATAGAGGATGAGAAAGTTGATGGCCTTACACTGCTGGTGGCAGCTGCAACATGTGGTTCTTGGCCTTGCTCTCTTGTCATGTGACAGCCCTCCATATTTTCTGCAGTCTTGAAGCAGTGTCATAGGCACCAATAGTGTAGCCAAGGTGCGGTTACAAAATTCACACACATGCAGTCGTGCGCACGCAGAAAAAAAATTGACAAAAAAATACACTATGTTTGTTTTTTTTTGACAGTCCACAACTTGGGCCCAGAGCACAGATTGATTATGACTGGAGTTGGGCAGCACTAGGTTGCATTACCGACTTGCTAGATCTTGTGCGGCTAAGCCTAACACGCACACAGACAAATATATATTACACAAAAAATATTTTTTTTGGGGGGGGGGGCGGGTCCAGAACTTGGGCCCAGATGGACGCAGCAGAGAGCACAGCAGACAGCACCAGCCCAGATGGATCAGCAACAACCCAGATGGACACAGCAGACAGCACAGTGACAGCAGTAGCACCAGCCCTGATGGATCAGCAATAGCCCAGATGGACACAGCAGACAGCACAACAACACCAGCCCAGAATGGATCAGCACCAGCCCAGGACACAGCAGACAGAACAGGACACAGCAGACAGAACAGCACATCACCTCTCCCTAGCCCTACACTACCCACCCTCACTGTTCAGTCCAGTCTCCACAGCTGAGGTGAAATGGCACCCACCGCATCCCTTATTTAGAGACGAAAGCTCGCGAGCCACGAGATTTCGTCTCTATGGTTTTGCCTCGATTTGAGAGATCCGAGAAAGGCGGGAACATCCGAGGCGGGTTGGATCCGACTCGGATCTACAAAATTCGGGTGGGTTCGGATCTCTGAAAACCGAACCCGCTCATCTATAGTTCTAATACATTGCCATGTTTTGGTTTTGCCACAACCACCCTCACATGTTTTGGTTTTGGATCTGTTGTATTTTTTAAAAAATGATAAAAACAGGTAAAATGACATAATTTGGGCCTGTTTTTGTTCCTACAGTATTATTAACCTTAACATTAATTTCCAGTAATTTCCTGTCAATTTTGACCACCTCACAGCTCACACTATTGTTTTTGCCAATTAAGGCTGGAGCGAGTTGACTGGCTAAACCAAGCGACAGAGCAGCAGCACAAACACACAGCAGTTTAAAAGAATATACTGTAGGACAGTATGCATTTGGCATCCAGGCAGTCAGGATGCCAATGCTTACATGATTGGCGCCAGAATGCCGATGCTGTTCAGAATTCCTGCACTGGCCTCTCGACCACTGGGATGCCGAAGGTAAGTAACAGGGTGGGGGCGAGGGTTAGGTTTATGGGTTAGGGTTAGGCACTAGGGGGAGAGTTAGGGACTATGGGGGAAGGTTTAGGTTGCAGGGAGGGGGAGGTTAGGTTCAGGACTAGGGGAGGAGGTTAGGATTAGGCACCAAAGAGGAAGGGTTAGGTATAGGGTAGGGAGAGGGGGAGGGTTAGTATACCGACCAACAAGTGTTGGTATGTTAGCCCTGTCGGGATCCCAGCATTGGGATTCTGACTGCCAGGATCCCGACTGTTGGTATTTCATACAGATTCCTGTAGGACATCTATGAAACATTACCACATAGCAGTGGCAGACAGGATGGCAGTTTAATAAACTATAAAAATGTTTGTCGTCTATGCAAAAAGACAGTCACAAATGCCCCAAACAGTGCATAATGCAAAGAAAAGAGGTGCAAGATGGAATTGTCCTTGGGAATATGTAGTATATTAAAAATGACATGCACAAATTAACAAACCAATCTCTTCAGCTGAAGGGACTGCCACTTTTGTGGCTGAAGTTGTTCATTTGTTTGGGCCCCACAAAACAAGCTACCAATGGGCTTAAGGCAACTAACAATGTTGTTAATGATCAGCTTAAGGCATCTAACAGTACTGTTAATGATCTCTTCTCTACAGTAGCAAGATGTCATCATTGTCATCCTCCTCCTCACCCTCTTTAGTGTTAACATCATGTTCACACAATATTAAGTCATCCCCGCTGGAATCCACCATTACAGAAGTCTCTGTACTTTTATGTAATTGGCGGTAAAGGTATTCCTCGTGGAATTTATAATTTATTTTGATGAACATCATATTGTTCACATTTTAGTAAATAGCCTCTTACCTGTATGCTGTTCGCTGGCAAGGTTCGCACTGTTCTAAAAATTGTTTCCGAGTACACACTCTAGAGTGGGCAGCTTAAGTAAAGCAAAGTGAGTTTGTACAAGGGCCTTCAAATTGCCTTTTTATCCTCCCAGTAGTCAAAGGGACTGTCTGACATGTCTATTTGTACATTGTCATTAAAATAACTGTATCAGATTGAGTTACGGTAGAGGTGTCACTACTTTTGGTCAATTCTTTTAGACTTAACCAGATGTCGAATTTAGTGATGACTCACTCGCATCACCAATGGGACTCTTGGGAAAACTCAATTTTTTCCTAGCAGCAACAGTTGCCTGAGAAACTGAAAGAGGAGACGTTGTCATGTCATGTGCCACTTGTGCTGACAACTAGCTCGCCAGGAGCTCTTTCCATCTCTTAAGATCTGTGTGAGTTGGAAAGAAGACATGACATACAACTTAAACCTAGGATCAAGCATGGTGGACAAAATGTAGTGATCCAATTTCAAGATGTTGACAATCCTTGGATCCTGGCAAAGTGAATAAAGGACTTGATCTACAAGTCCAACATTAAGGACTTGATCTACAAATTCGACATGCTTAGCGGAATTGCTTATTTTCATCTCCTCCATCAGTTTCTTGAGCTGCTTTTCCAAAAGTCTAATTCAGGGAATCACCTGACTCCAGCTTGCAGTGTCTGATCTAGCTTCACAGGTGACTACTTCGAATGGTTTCAGCACCTTGCATAACATGGAAAGTATTCTCCACTGCGCTGGACTAAAGTACTTTTCTTTTTCTCTCCCTATGTCATGGCTTGTTGTGTAGGTTTGGATGGCTTGTTGCTGTTTGCTGAAGCATTTAAAGGGTGAAATTCCACCTTGTTACCTTTTCTTGATTCAGTTGGTAGCATGGCAAATTTAACTTTTCTTGCAAGTGCTGCAATCTTCTACATGCAGTTGCTGAATGGCCAAAATTTTTCGTGCCATAGACAGGATCTCTAGCACGTCCGTGTCATTTAAAAAAAAAATCTGCACCACCAATTTGTTTGTGTGAGCAAAACATGGGATGTGTTCGAATTCACCCAGCTGTAATGCTCTCACGATATTTGTGGCATTATCAGAAATGACAAATCCTGGGGAGAGTCCAAGTGGGGTAAGGCATTTTTCTATGACATCCCTTAATTTTCTAAGCGGTTGACACTGGTGTGCCTCTTACTGAAGCTGTGATACCGAGAGTAGCCTGCCTGGGAATGAGCTGGCATTATCTGTTACCTACTGCTGCTGAAGGTGATACACCCACACAGTGAGCTGTCACAGTCATGTAATCTTTAATTTGCCCAGTACCACTTGTACACATATCAGTGGTTAAGTTGACAGTGGGTACAATGTCATTTTGTAGGCCAAGAGTTAGTTTTTTTTAATGTCCTGGTACAGGCAAGGAATTGTTTTTCTGGTAAAATGGTACCGAAATGGAATTTAGTAGCAGGGAAACATGACCTCAAATAACTGTCTAAAACCAGATGCATTAATGGCAGATATTGGAAGCAGATCTAATACTCATTAAATATAATGGTATATATATGAAATCGGCACTGAGTTCCAAAGAAGCTGTGAATATATTTGGTGAGGCTTAATCATATATAGCCCAATGATGTATAAAGGGCATACATATAAAACATGAATACATTTATTTCTCACACATAATCAAACAATGTTGGTATCCAGACTAAATGAATAGACCAGTGGGTACAGCACAATCCCAAAAATCAAGTCCTTGGGGCATAACCAGTTAGCCGTAGGGTTTTACCGTGGCTAATTTTCAGGCAAAAGTCCCGCGACATGGGGATTAGCTATTCAATTAAATAGCTTTTTCCCCACGTCATTAAAACAGGATTTCCGTGCGAGAACACACTGATTCCGCGAGAACTGCAGAATCAGTGTGTTATACCCGCTCGCGCAAAGGCTGAACAGGGCGGCCTCAAGCAGACTGTACCTTGCACCTACATGAGGTGTGAGGTAAAGTCCGACAGCGGGGACTCATGCGCGGGGTCTCGGGGGACAAGTGCACGTGGAATCCCCGCTAATTGAATCCCAACCTGCGTGATAATTAATTGGATATGCCCCATTAGATCTCTCACCCTTTAGATGTGTTACAGTGGGATAGTGCTAATAATAAGCAATAAGGTCCTGGTTTTATTAAAAAGTTGGTTAGGTGTGTGGGGCTCCATTTTAGTTGGACAGACAAGTTGGATGGTTTATCAGTTGGATAGTTGGAGGAAAGTTGGTCTGGTGTATGGCCTGCTTAAACCTCACCAAGTATATTCACATCTTCTTTGGAACTCAGTGCCAATTACATAAACCATTATAGTTCATGAGGACATATTCCAAAGGGAGTAGGTGTTGCTCCCTAATGTAACTGTAATGGCTGCCTTGTGAAAAGGTTTATAGCACTATTTGAAGGTACCATCCATTCTTTCTTTGAGATTGCATATCTAATACTAGCATAGCCATCATGGCTTCAGTGATCTGCTGTGCAACTGGGTGACAGCCTTCGTACTTTCTTCCTCTGGCAAAGGATTGTTTAACAGTCAATTGTTTTTGAAATTACTACTAGTAGTCTTCTTAATCCCCTTATTGGGATGAAGATCCACCTCCACCAACAGAACACAACATCCTCATAATCAACATCCTCATTAACAGCATCAGCTATGCAAATATCCTCCTCATCCTGTTGCACTTCCTCTGTAACATCCTCAAATTCTATATCAGCACCTCTGCTTGTGCTGCTCATCCCAACATTTGAAGATGGGTGCTTCTCTATGAGTACAGTGTCTGAAAGGTCAGGCTCACACATAGCACTCCTGAAACCCTTTAACTCTCCTCAGGGACTTGTGACATTTCTCAACACACGGTTTGTTCTTCTGTCTTAGTGCTTTTTTTCAGCACTGATGTTCCTTTACTTGATACCTCTTCTAGACTTTGAGTGAGAAGGTCTTGCAGTGTCATGTGAAGCAGAAGAAGATGTCTGACTGAAAGCAGTTTCAGAACCACCACTCAAAAATAATGGGCAAGGCCTGATCCTTTCCTTGCCACTGCATGTCATGTATGGCATTTAGCAATTTTATGTTTTCTGCAGGAAACTTTCCCTTTATTAGAGGTGATGTTATTTCCTGAGCAATGTAAAATATTGTTTTGATTTCAGATGCCTTAACTTAAACCCTCTATGCGCTTGAGCCCCGGCTTTAGTAGATGTTGAAGGACTAGTATCATCATGACTTGTGGCAGCAGTCTCAGAGCTACTATAGTACTTGATTTTTCCTCCTGCTGTTCTATCAATTGATAATATTAACACAATGGCCCTGGAGCTACTGACCATTAGTATTGTTAAATACTGTATCACTGCCTGCCTGAAGTTTGCTGAATTTATATGGAATATGGATTGTAAGCTCCACTGAGGCAGGGAATTAATAAATATTCTTTACAAAGTGTTGCATAATATGAGTGTGCTGCATAAATAACTGTTAATAAATAAATACTTTAGAAGCAAATGCAATGCAATTATTTTATAAATGACAGGTTACACTGCAGCTTGAATGAGGACTACAATCTTCATTACCTGGCTGTAAAAACATAATTGGAGAATAGGACATGACTCAGAGACTATGGACCTCATTCAGAGTCGGTCGAAGCGGCCGCACGGTCATACGGGAAAAGGGGACGGATATGCAAATGATTCCCTCGCAAGTTGCGTCCCTAAGTTCGGATCGGTAGCAGGCCGACCAAGGGGAGGAAGTGGCCGGAATTCACAAACATATGCCCCCTTCTCGTACACATTGCATGTCATCTCCGGGCATATAAGGATTAATCGAGACCATCGAGAACCATCGGAACTGGTCGTAGAGCTTAAGGTTGACCATACCCTCTCTTAAGCTCTACGATCATGTCAGTGTAAAAACCTTCCACGTCACATGTGCCATGACGCTACTTTGTTAATTATGCACTCTCATAAACCGTATGCACTCCCATAAAATGCCGTTCGCATAATTAGGCACGCCTGCGTTCGGATCTCCACTCCCCCGTTTTCAAGCACCTTCCCCTGTTACCACCCACAAACGCCTCAATCTGTCACTCAAACTACCGACCTGGCTGTGTTCAAGGATAGAGAAATTTCTGATCATAGTGGCTAGTATGCGCACGCGCATTGCGAACTTTACGCATGCGCAGTATAGCAAACATCGGTGGCGTACGACCGTGCGGCCGCTTCGACCGACTCTGAATGAGTTCCTATGTGTGTATGTTGCTGGCAAAATAGATTGCAGCAATATTCACAGTATATTTTTATAATATATGTTCAGTTTAGTTAGTAATTAATATAGACAGCACATAATTTAGCATAGGCATTTGTAGCAGAGGGATGGGGATTGGGGAGATTTCCAGTTGCCCAAAAATCACTTCTCTTTACTGGGCAGCAGCTCAAATTATGACTACAATAGCAGTAGCATATGATAACATTTTCTACATGCAGTATAAAGAATAGAATGGATCTGCTGCGCTTGCCCACTGGCAGCAGCTTTGTCTGCCAAGTCTGCTGTGTGTGTGTATTGGTGCACTCAATTAGAGCATCGGACCAGAGAGCACCTGCCATCAAGTAGAGTCAAGCTCTAATATCAAGCATTTGGAAACCCCCCTCTTGAAATTCTGCATTTGCCCCTGATTTGATAAGTGTTTGCATACTGTAAGCAATATAGGTGACAGCTGTGGTTCTGGTGACACATATTCATAATTTTCTATTCTATATCTACCAAATGCACAGCAGTAAATAAATAAATAAACATATTTAATAGTCTAAAGACATAAAACAGACATGTTCTGCAGGCATTGATCTACTGGCTAACCTAAACTTGAAAGGGAACATTTGTAGGGTCAAAAAAACAACAGCCATAAGTGGATATGATGGTGACACTTGGTAGTGACATTGCCCTAGTATATCTACTGTAAAAGGTAACATCTAAAAATACCAGTGTTTTTAAATGGCCACTCAACAATGCCATAAGCCCTAATTATCAAATCTTGTTACAGTGAAAGTCCCAGGGAAGTACTAGTACAAAGGTTTCCAGCAATGACTTAGACAGGAAATAATGAACAATGCAGTGTGGCAGGGCCAATGTTGTAGAGAGCTGTGGTGGGCTTGGGTAATTTCAGGGGCATGGCCTAATGTAAGGAGGCATGACCACGCCTCCTTATAAAAAAAATTGAGGGAGCGATCAGTGTGACCGCTCCTACCCCCCATGCACAGCCAGCCTCCCTGGACAACAGCCCAGCACACAGCAGCATGTGCTTGGCTGGGGAGACACAAACTGCTGCTGCCGACAGTTAAGGGGGGGCGGGGGGTGGACCTGGCCCCCTCCATCAAGCTAATTATTACCCAACCCCCTCCTCTCGGCACCCCTAGGCAGGACAAAGAAAGAGGATACAGAGTTAATATGGGTAAGTGAGCATAATTTCTTCCTGGTAAATTACTAAATTATGAAATATTTGTTTATTTTGTGGGCATTTATTAGCATTAATATTGATTTAAAAATATTTAAATTGTATATTAGTAGGCACCACAATTGATGAGCATTTGTTATGGATTTATGAGCATTGATCACAATTTCTTTCTAATTTGTACTCTTTGACACTATTGTCTAAGGCTGGGTACGCATCTAAATGACCATCCAAGATTTCCTGTACACGCTATGCGATTTAATGAACGAAGAAATGATACAGTACCTCATTCCGGTCTTCATTAAACTCCACAGCCCCACATACAATATCGTCTGATTGGCCATGCAGCACGACCAACCAGAAGATTGCATATGCGACCTGTGGGAGTGTGCAATTGTGGGTGCACACTAAACTATCTTCACGATTTGTCATTCCAATATGACAAATCATGAAGATATTGTTCTAGTGTGTACCCAACCTTAGTCTTCCCCTGTGAATTTGAATACTACAATATAACATTATTGTTTCATTCACTATTACATTTTACCATAACAAATAAAATTGGACAATATACTGTAGGTTACAGAAATGTTCTGCGAAGTCTGAATTTTTAATGCGCCAAAAGAACACAATGCACAGTATAAATAAATGTGTTGTGTCCTGCATCCAACCAGCTGTTACATACACAGCTGGGCTCTTTGCTGCTACTGAAGGCTCATAATGACAGAGCACTGTTGCTGTCAGGAGGCTGGCAGCCATCTGTGTTCATACCTAAGGAGGTCTCATTGGATATACAGTACAGAATGTCAGGTAGTAAGGGAACTGGTCTGATTCATTCCAATCAGTCATTATAAAAGGTAAAATAGCCAATAGTTTCAAACAGCTATGAGGCAATGAAGTCAGTTATACACTAAGGGGCAGATGTACTAAGCTCTGGAAAGTGATAAATTAGAGAGTGATTAAATTAGAGAGTGATAAACTACCAACCAATCAGCTCCTGTCATTTTTCAAACACAGCCTGCGACATGACAGTTAGAATCTGAGGGGCTGGTAGTTTATCACTCTCTAATTTACTGTTTTACTTTCCAGAGCTTAGTATAGTACATTTCCCCCTAAACACAGAAAATGAGGAACAGCCCATAGTACCCTCATTAAGTGAATGTAGACTTATTTTGTAGACAATTATATATTCTGTTTATTTTCATCTTTAAAGCTATTGCAGGAGTTATGTATTGCATTATAAAAAACAAAAACTTGTATTTAACATATATTTAAGTTATCTAATAAAACATTATTTCAGAAATGGTCCGGACTACTAAAAATATGTCTTTAAAATGAATGTCCATCAGCATCTTCTTACACCAATCAATACTTTGATTCAAGACTTCAGGCACAAGGGTTTATGGGATATATGAATCACATCATACATCTTTATTTAGTTGCCACAGTTTTATTCAACAAGCAACACATGTTTCTAAGCCCTGAGCATAAACAGATTGTAAACCCTGAGAGCAAAAGTCTAAAAGAATTAATTCTGACCCCCAACACGACCCTGTAGCTGCAAGCCAACATTACTTGGATGTTGCTTCAGTTTATTGAATGATTTTTTTGTATATATGCCTTGCCAATTTAACTATTTATCAATAAAGCGTGTGTGTAATCTGGAGCTGGTATATTAGTGATACAATCTAAATGCTATCGCTCAGTCTCACACCTGTGAGTATTTTATGCTGTTATGACATTAATACATTCATTGTTGATATAAGTTTTGTTACTCTTTCAGTTATCAAACTGATGTTTGTAAAGTCCTGAGATGGAAGATGTTTTGTCGCATTGACCTTTATAATACTTGTAATTTAGGTTTCTCAACCAAAAATCCTGCATTTGCCCCTACATGGTACTACCAGCTCACAACTCTCAGTGGAATAACAAGAGCAGCTGGCAGTGGGGAAAGTGTGTATGGCTACTATCCCTTCCCATCTCCTCCGCTACCTCTCTCCTTCTGCCTGTTTCCATGTTGCCCACCTCCTTAATCTCTCCCTCTCTTCTGGCACTATCCCTTCTGCATTCAAACATGATCTTGTCTCCCCCCATTCTTAAAAAATCTTCCCTTGATCCTAATACGCTCTCCAACTACCAACCCATCTCTCTCCTCCCTTTTCTCTCCAAACTCCTTAGGTGTATTGTTTACAACTGCCTTACCACCTTTCTCTCCTCCCATTCCCTCCTTGCCCCATTTGAGTCTGGCTTCCGTTCTTTCCATTCCACTGAAACTGCCTTCACAAAAGTCAGTAATGACCTCCTTCCTGCCAAATCCAAGGGCCATTCTCCTCAACCTCTCTGCTACTTTTGACACTGTGGACCACCCTCTTCCACTGCAAATTCTTCACTCCATTAGTCTACATGACACTGTCCTCTTCTAGCTGTCCTCCTACCTCTCTGGATGTTCCTTCTCTGTATCCTTTCATGACTCCTTACCCCCCCACTTCCACTAACGGTAGATGTTCCCCAATGGACCTCTCCTATTCTCCCTCAATACATGTTCTCTTGGTGAAATCATCAGCTCTTTTGACCTCCAATATCATCTCTATGCCAATTATACTCAGGCCCTGATTCAGAGCGGACGCTCTGACAGAGCGCTCACTCTGAATCAGGGCCGTCCTTCCTGATTTTAGAGCGGCCTCCCGGCCGCTCGCATAGCTATGGGTGACCACCCACAGCTATAGCGAGTGGCCAAAAAGATGGTCGCGATGGTCTAGACCATCGCGACTATCGGGCTTGCGACGAGATCCTTGTGGTAGGGTCTCGTCTGCCGCAAGCCCTGGAATGCTTTTGGCTCTATCAGAGCCAAAAGCACTCCCACTGACATCACTTGTGATGTCAGTGTGGCCGGCCCCAGACGGAACGCCTCCGTCTGGCCAGCCACGCCCCGGTATGCCCACCAAAGGGGGCATGCTGTCACTCACCATCGACAGCACACCCCCTTTGTAGCGAGACCCATAGCGACGGCTTGCCCATCGCTATCCGGGTCTTGTGCATGAGCACGACGGAGCCGGGTCCGTCGTGCGTATGCGCACTGGCCCAACATCGACTCACTTGTGAGCGCTGAGCACTCGCGAGCGTGTCTGAATCAGGCCCTCAGATTTACCTTTCCTCCCCTGACCTCTCCCCCTCTCTCCTCAGTTGTATCTCCAACTGCCTCTCTGCTATCTATTCCTGGATGTCCCAGCGCTTTCTTAAACTTAATATGTCTAAGGCTGAGCTGATCATCTTCTCACCCTCCCGAATAACCTCACTTCCTTTAATTTCTTTATCACTTGATGGCACTACTATCTCCTCTAGCTCCAAAGTGTATGGTCTTGGAGATATCCTGGACTCCTTACTTTCCTTCAAACCACTCATTCAGCACCTCTCACAGTACTGCCATATCCATCTAAAAAATATTTCCAAGATCAGACCCTTTCTCACCCAGGATACTAAAACTCTCATCCACTCACTCGTCATCTCCAGATTGGACTACTGTAACATCCTTTTATCTGGCCTCCCTGACTCCCACCTCTTTCCACTCCAATATGTCCTCAATTCTGCTGCTTGGCTTATCTTCCTCTCCAAATGTTTTACATCTGCCTCCCCTCTCCTAAAAACACTCCACTGGCTCCCCTTCCCCTTCAGAACCCAATTCAAGATTCTTACACTTGCTTACAAAGCCCTCACCCACTCCTATCCCATTTACTTCTCTGAACTTATCTCTTTTTACACTCCTATCTGCCCTATTCACTCCTCTCTTGCCCACTGAATATTTCCTCCAACTCCTGCATCCAATATTTTGCCCATGCTCCTTCCTATCTCTGGAACGCTCTCCCTATCAGACTCTCCATCTCTCTAGAAATATTCAAACGGGCTCTCAAGACCCACTACTTAATCAAAGCCTTCCAGCTCTCATCCTAACCTCCTGCTACCTGCTCCTTACTCCCTGTCTACCCCATCTGTGTCACACATGTTTTTCTGCCCCTCCCCATTAGATTGTAAGCTCTCATGAGCGGGGAACTCTAACCTCTTGTGCTTCTCCTTACTCATATGTTCATCTTCTTCTCACTCCCCACTTGTGTGCCTAATACTTGGTTGCTTACGTCTTGTTATTTTATTTATTGTTATGATCGCTAATGCAGCAATGTATATGAACCGTGTCCCTGTCCTGCATTGTATTGTGCTGTAAGTTACTGGTTACTTCCTCACTTATTTATGTACTATGTAAGGCGCTGCGGAACATTTGTGGTGTCATATAAATAAAGCATAACAATAATAATAATAATGATAATAATAATAATAATAATAATAAGTAGAGATATGTGCTGTGGTTTTCCTAAAATTCGAACAGACTCGAACTTAAGGGTTCCGATTCTAATCGAGTCCCAGTTCTGAATCACTTTGGGGTTCCAAGTGGAACCTAGGCCTCGATTCAGACCCGCTCACTAGATGCGTTCGCACGCAGCCAGCGTCTGCAAACCTGGAAAGGCAAGGCGTTAGCACGCCCACTATGTCTTGGCGTGCTATCGCTCTGTGTATGCAGATGCCCACCAGCTTGTCTTAAGATGCCCACTTGCGCACGTCATCTCCAGGAAGTGTATACGACCATTGGTAACATCGAGTACCATCGGAAGCATACTCAGCACTTGTGGTTGACCATACCCTAATCGCAAGCACTGGGAGCACTTCAGTGTAAAAATCAGCCAAGTGACTTGTACTATGACACTGCGTCTTAATTATGCACACCTCTGAAACGGCGTTAAGGCGCTCAGGCACGCCTGCACCACCATTCCCCCGTTCTCATCGACCAACCCCTGTTACCACCCACAAATGGCTTCGCCTGTCACTCATTCAGCCGGGCAGTTTATGCGCAGCGAGCGAATGCTTCCCGATTGCTCGGACAGGTTCGCGCACATGCACAATGCAAACATCGCCAGTCTGCGTGCCAACGCTTCCTAGCGAACGGGTCTGAATCGAGCCCCTAGTCCCAATTCGGGTCTGCTGTCAGTTCAGAAATTGGATTTAAAAACTGAACTCAGGTTTTGGATTGCATGTAAACGGGTCTAAATTACATGATTTTATCTGTTTTTATAATTTTTTTATCGATTTTTAAAACCGAACCAAAACCAAAATCTGAACCGAAACACTTGAGGGTGGTTTTGCCAATACCTGATGATGAATTAGAACCAAAACCAAAACATGGGGGATCCATGGTCCATGCATATCTCTAATTGTAAGCAACCATTATAGCAGCATAATTGCCTACTCTCACAAATTTTATGAGGATTTCCACAGACTCCCAGTAGAGTAAGTCATCCTCACACTTCTCACCCGCTTCTTAATTAAATGTGTGGTGTGGGCCCACAATGATGAGAAGCGACCAGACCGCCACCCACAGTAATCAGCTGCATCTCCCCGCCAGGTACTTTGCCAGAGGAGAAAGTTGGTATAAATTTATTAAATTACATGGCATAGACATGAAATATAAACCAGTCATTGTAGATATGTTAGGACATTTTGCCGATTTCAACCTCTTTCATCTTTTGTTTCTAGAGAAGCTTCAGTTTTTGTACTGACTGTTCAATTATAGTTAATTGTGTATCCCAAACCTCTCATTTCAGTAGGGCCATCTTTACAGTTTCATCTTGCTTGTAATTTGTTTGTAATTATATCCTCAATGTACAGTACAGCACTATGTAATATGTTGTCACTTTATAAATAGAGGATTATAAAAATTGTACTGTATTTCAATATCTCTCCCCACAAAACATGATCTCATTTTTGTACTTGAGACAAGGGTCATTGAAGAGAAGATGGGGCTTACATACCTACTCTCCCGGAAGACGCGAGAGGCTCACGATTTTTCAGGTAACCCCCCGAATCATGATAGAGTAGGCATTTCTCCCGCATTCTGCCCTCTTCCTGACTTGCTTCCGTGCAATGGAAACGGGGCGGAGACCATCTGAGATTGTCATGGGTATGTAAGTCAACCTCCGTACTCATTCATAGAGAGAGGTTACCTGTTTCAGATAGATCTTTTGCTCCCAGCATGGAGCAGGTGCAAGTCTCAATACTATTGATAACTGCTACAGCCAAAAAAAAGTGTGAACTGTCTGACTTATTTCAGGTAGCCCCCCACAAATCTTTACGAGTGATGAAGCTTTAGTGAATATTACTGCAATTGAAGATCACTATGAGGCAAAAACTTAATTGTTTAAAACAGCTGGAAGAGAGCATGCTTATATATTACAATGAAAAGGAAAACTACTTTTGGATGATTTACCTAGCTACGATCACAGATGGGATGAACTGTAAATTGGAGGGTAATTGTACTTTGATAAGAAAATTATTATCCTGTACGGGAGGCTTAGAGACAAATGTTTCTAGATGCAGTAGGAGGTCCTGTCAGGGAGCCAAGCATGGGGATAAAAGAGAGAGAAACACACACACCTGAGAGGAAGACGGGATAAATGAATAGGACAGACTGCACAGACTTCTAACATATCTTTATCCCTTCTGGCAGTGCAGAAAATGTCTAAGGAAGTAAGTGTTTCCTCCAGCAAAACCACTGCTAGCGCAAAGCACTTCATTCAGATAACGAGCTGCAATAGGGTTCACTGAAAACATGACTTTCTTTATGTAATGGCCATTAATTTCCCAGGAGACCTCCAACAAACTGCACTGTAACTGTTTCTCATGTTAGCTTATTATTCTAGAGGGCAGCAAGCCAAAAGCTATTGCAATATAGTATCAGTAGTGATGGGGCTAAAAAGTTAGGTGGGATTTATTACAATTAGTTTAACAGGAGAAAATAGATCTTTTGTATTATAGGGAATAGAAAAATTTGTAAATCCTAAAATATTTAAAAAAATTATGGACAACTCACTATTTTTAAATTTAGTAATGATACAAGCATTTGTTTTTTATTTTTACTTTTATTTGGGTTTACTTAGGAATTTATTTCAAAGTGTAGGGACAAGCAGTTCCTTTTAATTTGAAGGGTTGCTGCAATCATTAACAGTATGTATCATGACAGATTTACATTTTTGACAAAAAATTCCTTTGTATATAGTAACTGAAACTCACAAGGACAGCGGTAGTGATAACCACTGTCCCGCAAGTTACAACCCAGGTACATTGGAGGAGTTTATCACATTTTCTAAAGGCTCCTCTTTAGAATCTGACAGGAATCTGAAGATGACTTAAACCAACAGGGCCAAACTTTGGTACATAGGGATCAGACCGTAGTCCCTGCTGATAATAATGGGGATTGTGATATGCAGTGCTTATTGGCCTTTTGCAGGAGATTTCCGTGAAATATCCTGCATTAGGCTATTCGTACATGGTGAGGATACATAAAATTATGCAGAAACTGCAGTACAGTATGAATAAAACCTTGATAAATAGTAAATGCAATTGTTTGGAGTTTGCATTATTAATGCATTACTAGCTCATTTATTTGGAGGCTTTAGGTGACTTTCATATAAACATGTATAAAGTTTTTTGGTTTGTTTTAGTTTTTCTTTAAAAATTTATAAAACTAGCTAAAATCATCTAACTTGTAATTGTTTTTTGCTCCTGCAAACATCAGGGCCACAACTAGCTATGGGCGACCCTTGCCGCAATGCAGATGCACTGTTGCCGACCCATGGCTCTTGCTCCTGGCAAGCAGGATGCCTGGACGCAATTGTGCCCTGTTGCAACTCTGATTAACATCAATAACATTAATTCTCAGTCATTTCCAGTCAATTTTGACCACCACAAAGCAACTGAAATTACGAGGGAGGGAACTAAATGCAAATGAAAACACGCAAGATAAGGTTTGTGATCTGAGTTCCGAACTTGCGATTAGACCCAAGTTAGGAATCAGAACCAGAAAAGTGATCCGAGGCGGGACTCTGTTCAACTCTGAACCCCACAGTTCAGTTGTGTTCGGTTATCAAAACTGAACAGCTCATCTCTAGTTTAAAGTAGAGATGTGCGCCGACCCAGGGGTGGAACTACCGGTGGGGACTACAGTGTAGCATAATGTGTGGGCACTAGAGGTGGCATAATGTGTGGGCACTGCACTGGTATAATGTGTGGCACTGCAGTGTGGCATAATGTTTGGGCACTACAGGTGGCATAATGTGTGGGAACTACAGGTGGCATAATACAAATAGACATAAATACCAAGCGCAATTTCCTAAGGGTACCTCTCAAACACTGTCCACTATAAAATCTAAAGGAAGTCCATATGAATCACCAGTCTTCTGTCCAATAGAAATGCGTATCTTCCTCTTTTTCCCTCCGAAAGAAGAGAAAAACCAGCCAATAAGTAAATGTGAATCCTTTTGCTGGGATGACAATATCCTTACTTACATGTACATTTGAAATCTCTCTCCTCAACTTTTCCAATTCATTAGTTTCACCTAGATGGACGTCTATGAAAGAATCCTGTTGTCCCTTGATCTTTCTCAGTGTAAAAGTAAACATTCAATTCCTGGCAGCATCCACCATCCACAGTCCCGGGTAATGAGCTGGGCTGTCCAGGTGCAGCTTAGTGCGGTGTAGTGATGTGGCAAACGCCGGCTCTGGTCTCTGCGGCTGTTAACAGTACAGTAGGTCCCCCACTTTTTTGGTGGGATAATGTGTGGGTACTACAGTGTAGCATAATGTGTGGACACTACAGTGTAGCATAATGTGTGGGCACTAGAGGTGGCGTAATGTGTGGGGACTACAGTGTGGCATACTGTGTGGGCAGGGCACTACAGTGTGGCATCATGTGTGGGCACTACAGGTGGCATGTGTGTGCACTATAGTGTGACATGTGTGGAGCATTACAGTGTTACAGAATGTGGGGGCACTACAGTGTGGTATAATATGTCGGGCACCCACTGCATCTCCATGTCATCCACTGCCTGTCACCTCTCCCTATCACCCTCTCCCTGTCACCCACTGCCCCTCCCTCTCACCCACTTCCTGTCACCTCTCCCTCTCACCCACTGCTTTTTCCTGTCACTACTGCTTGTCACCTCTCCCTATCACTCTGTCCCTGCCACCCACTGCCTATCCCCTCTCCATTTCATCCATTGCCTGTCAACTATCCCAGTCCCCCTCTCCCCCTCTCTGTCACCCACTGCTTCTCCCTGTCACCTCTCACCCTCTTCTCTGTCACCCACTGCTTCTTCTATCTCCCTGTCACCTCTCCCTGTCATCCACTGCTTGTCCCTGTCACCCACTGCCTGTCAGTTCTCCCTATTCACCCTCTCCCTGTCACCCACTGCCTCGTCCCTCTCCCTGTCACTCACTGCTTGTTATCTCTCCCTGTCACCCACTGCTTCTTTCTGTCACCCTCTCCTTGTCACATTCTTGCCTCTCTTTGTCTACCTGTTTCCTCTCCCTTTCACCCTCTACCTCTCCTTGTCACCCACTGCACTTTGAACGTGGAGTAGGGTGGAGGAGGAGGGCCCAAAGCAAATTTTTTTACTTGGGCCCACCACTCACAAGTTCCGCCACTACGCCGACCCCCGTATTTAATTTTTGGATCCAGATTCATCTTCGTGTTTTGATTTTGCAAAACCACCCTCACGTGTTTTGATTTTGCTTTTGGATGTGTATTTAAAAAAAAAAAAAGCTAAAATTATGTAATTTTGACCAGTTCACATGCAATCCAAAACCTGACTTCGGTTTTAAATGCCGAGTTCTAAAGCGCGGGAAGATCCGGACCGGCACTCGGTTAGACTTGGAGCCCCTAAATTCCGTTGCTGTCAGTTCTCTGGGAACCGAACTCCCACATCTCTAGTTTAAAGTTGTAAATAGTTAAATTTATGGAAGTGATCAATAAATTCTTATATTTTACAGAAATGCAACAATTCAAAGTTTGTCAAATAATTTACATGGAAACTTAGAGCCTGATTCAGAACAGTTCGCTAGGATGAGTTCTCATTCAGTAGCCAGAGTATGCAGATCCCGGGATCGCTAGCAAGACATTAGCATGCCCACTATGTCTTGTCATGCGATCGTGGTATGTATTTAGACGCCCATCATCCGGAAAAAAACAAAATTATAGACGGCGCTTATCTCTCACAGCAAGGGATATTGTACCGATATTTATTAGAAGAAAACAATACTCAATAATCAATAATAAGCAATATTACAATATCCCAAAAAATGGGTAGCAATTCCATTTATATAATAATGATGAAAGAATTAAATAAAATAAATAGCATATGCATCCAATAAAATCAACACATAGAAATCCGCGTGTGACATGTAATTTGTATAGTAGAGTAAACACCTATAATGGTAATCACACTGTCCAGTAGAGTTAGAGATGATATTATGTAGCAATTCTCAAACAGTACAGCAATGGTGAGTCGTGACACTGAAGCAGGTTTTTAAAGTTTGTGAATGTGCTCACAAATAAGAATAATGGTCTTCAATAAATTTCAGTGAAAAATTTTCAGAACAACCAGAGTTTAAATGACTGGCAAGTGAGGGTCAGCTCAAATAGACTCAGCCCTCCACAGTACTCACAATCCATTTGTATGAGAGCACCGCTCCAGCAGCTCTAAAGCTGTAAATCCTCCAGTCATATGGATGCATGTCCTGGCGCAGTGAAGCGGCTTCTCTCTCCGTGGTCACTCCAAACCTAGCACTGTGAGTCTCTCACCCCCTCAGGGCTAGGTGGAGTCACGTGGGTGCCGGCAACTGCAATTCACAAGCCTGGTGTAGATGATGAAATCCTGCCACAAGTTTAATAAGTCTAATGAGATCCTGCCACACAGCCGAATAACTCCGTACCCTCAATGCGTTTCTCCGCACTGGGGCGGCTTTTTCAAGAGACGGACACAAGACGCCAACTTTCCCTTAGTAACATACGTCATCTCCAGGAACTGTATGAAACAAATCGGTAACATCGAGTAACATCGGACCCACCACACCCCCCGTTACCATCCACAAATGGCACGACCTGTCACTCATGCTTGCGGACGTCTGTGTACAAGGGGTGATCGCTCTCCGATCGCAGTGACTGGTTCGTGCACTGCGTCTTATGCGCAGATTGCAAACATTGGCAGGCTACGTGCAAACATATCCTAGTGAGCGGGTCTGAATTAGGCCCTTAGACCATTGACAGTGCATAAAACTAATTAGAAAGCACTAACAGATGTCACAAGTCTATAACCTTATAAAAGGAACTTACAAGCATTGTGGTACTCATTCTTCTTACTGTGTTACTTTAGTGCAAAATGTTTATGAATGGCAATATTTGTGATCGTGTATGCGAGAAAACAGTGTGCAGTGTATTTTAACTTCATACGTGTTCAACCAGAATATTATGTGTGTACATTTCTATTGTTTATAATAGCATTTGCATTATCACAATATTATAAGTTTTGCTACCATCAGGGGAAGTCTGATTATAGCGAACAGTGGGCCTGATTCATAAAGGATCGCTACTGCTAAAACATACGCAGCTGGACGATTGTTGCATACTGCACATGCATCGCAGAGCACCAAGACCCATTGCACAGTGATTGACAGGCAGTGAGCATTTGGGGGTGGTGACGGGGAAGTGGTTGGAGAAACGCAGGCGTGTTTGTCCGTTTGAACGCTGTTGCATGAGTGTGCATAAATTAGCCAGTATGATTAGCCAGTATGATTGCATACGCAGCTTAAGTACTTTCTGCATGCTATGAGTTTGGCAATTTCTAAGTAAGGTCAGGGCTGCTGTAATTCTGCATGAGGGGCTGATGGTACTCCATGTTACCGATGCTCATGGAGGTTTGCAAGGTATTACAGATGTAAGATAGCGGTAGTGGGAGGCAGTGGGCGTCTCTATGCTGGCAGTGTGATGGGATTGCGATAGCATTCATTAGCATATTTTCACAGCAGATCTGCGTGTGATTACGGAGCTGCAATCACAATAGCGAGCCTTAATGAATCAGGCCTATTATTTCTACTTTTGCCCACCAACGTCTCACAATTTTTTTGAATCATATAGATTATTAACTGTGTATGTTTATTCCCCATTGTAGGAATTGCACATGTACAGTATTTCACATTCCCCTTTTTAATCAATTCTGTATTGCATTGTCTCTGTACTTACATTTACTCATACAGCTGGTCAAATACACAGACAATATACTGGCATCTGGTGTTTTTTTTTTACAATACCCATATTGAAGACTTTTTTGGAAGTCAGTGCTTTTTTTATTGCCAAAACTTTCTTACTCAAAGGTGCCAAATCATAGTTGCACACAGATTGTCATTGAGCTAAATATTGATGTTCTTCAGTTTGCCAAGTTGCATGCATCTAAAGGTTCCAAACATCAGCAACCTGAAAACCACAATTGAACAATTTGAAGATTTATTGCCCGATTTTAGGATTCCCCAATCTAGCAATCTGCGCCCATACATTACAGATCTTTTTCAGTGATTTGCAGATCGATTGCAGCAAACACAGATCTGCCAGTCTTGAATGGTCCATCATTTTACTGGTAATGGTCTGCAAATCTGCTGATCAGGGGCCTGATTCAGAGCCGGACGCTCTGACCAGAGCGCTCGCTCTGAATCAGGGCCCTCCTCCATGAAAATGGAGCGGCCTCCTGGCCGTTCGCATAGCTGTGGGTGACCACCCACAGCATATGCGAGCGGCCAAAAAGATGGTCGCGATGGTCTTGACCATCGCAACCATCGGACTTGCGACGGAGACCCTGCGGTAGGGTCTCTCTGCCACAAGCCCTAGAGTGATTTTGGCTCTATCAGAGCCAAAATCACTCCCACTGATATCACTAGTGATGTCAGTGGGGCCGGCTTCAGACGGTAGGCGTTCCCATGGAAACGCCTCCATCTGGCCGCCACACCCCCGGCACGCCCACCAAAGGGGGCGTGCTGTCAATCAACATCGACAGCACGCCCCCTTTGGTGCGAGACCCGGAGCAATGGAAAGCCCGTCACTAGTGATGTCAGTGGGGCCGGCTTCAGACGGTAGGCGTTCCCATGGAAACGCCTCCATCTGGCCGCCACGCCCCCGGCACGCCCACCAAAGGGGGCGTGCTGTCAATCAACATCGACAGCACGCCCCCTTTGGTGCGAGACCCGGAGCAATGGAAAGCCCGTCGCTCCCCGCACGTCGTGCGCATGCGCAGTGGGGAACATCAACCCACTTGCGAGCGTACTGCCGCTCGCGAGTGGGTCTGAATGAACCCTCATGTCCATACACTAGCAATCTACAGCCCCAATCGATCTGTGAAATCCAACATGTTGGGCAATCTGATTTAACAATTCCAATCTATTTTTGGTTGCAATCTGTGATCTGTGAAGCACATACATTGCAGATTTTTATACACAATCGGTCTCAAATTGCAGAATTGCCACAATCGATTGCTGATGTATGGAGGCCTTTAAGGCCTCCATACATCAGCAATCTGAAAACCACAATTGAACAATTTGAAGATTTATTGCCCGATTTTAGCATTTCCCAATCTAGCAATCTGCGCCCATACATTACAGATCTTTTTCAGTGCTTTGCAGATCGATTGCAGCAAGCACAGACCTGCCAATCTTGAAAGGTCCATCATTTTACTAGTAACAGTCTGCAAATCAGCTGATCATCTCCATACACTAGCAATTTACACTCCAATTAGATTTGCAGACCGTTACTAGTAAAATGATGGGCCTTTCAAGATTGGAAGATCTGTGGGCCTGATTCAGAGCCGGACGCTATTTGCGCTCGCTCGTCCAGAAAAAGGGGCTGGCTATTTAAATTGACCGTTCTCTCTTTGCGGTCTGTTGACGCCTCTGTGTCTGAACGAGCGTACAAAACATGCAGTCTTTTTTTTTTTTTAAACGCCCCCTGGCTGCTCGCATCCTACGTCATCTCCGCTATTTATTTGATTAATCGAGTACATCGAAAGGCGAATGAACTGCTCGCAGTGCTTGTGGTTGGATTTTCCTACCGCAATCATGCGAACAGTTCAGGCTAAGAAACAACCAAGTGACGTGGTCGATGACGCTGCTTTGTTAATTATGCACACCCTTAAAAAGCCCGTTTTGACCGTTTGGCACGCCTGCGTTCGGATCACCACTCCCCGTTTTCAAGCACCTTCCCCTGTTACCACCCACAAACGCTTCATTCTTTCACTCAAATTAGCAGGCATTCGCTATTTTGCGAGCACATGAATTTCGACCGCACTGACTGGTTTGCGCATGTGTATTACGAGCCGTACGCATGCGCAGTTGTGCGAACATCGCTCGGAGCGAACGAGCGGCCGCTTACGAGCGGCTCTGAATCAGGCCCTGTGTTTGCTGCAATCGATCTGCAAATCACTGAAAAAGATCTGTAATGTATGGGCGCAGATTGCTAGATTGGGAAATCCTAAAATCAGGCAATTAATCTTCAAATTGCTCAATTGTAGTTTTCAGATTGCTGATGTATGGGGGTCTTTAGCCTGCAACTCATGGGCGTCAGAACAGGGGGAGGGGGAAAGGGGGCGACTCTCCCCCCCAAAACATTTGCAAGGAGCCACTGATGGTCAGGGGCTGTGCTTTCTAGCAATAGGATGCACGAACCCTGCGCCGCATGGCGGAGGAGGTGTATTGTCCTACCCTCCAACATGACCCCTTTCATCAGGTTCTGCTCCTGGACTTTCCACCTAATTTATGATTGCAGTCACTTGTATTGAGCTAGTTAATTGGGTGTTTCAACGCAGGTGGCTGCAATCATCAATTAAGAAAGAAGTCCAGGAGCAGAGCATTTTGTACCTAATGGAACGGGTCATGTTGGAGGGTCTGTAATGTGTGGTCTTTAAGTTAAAACACCGCACATTACACCTCTTTCTCCGTGCGCTTAGGGGCTATGTCTAACCCTAACCTTCCCCCCCAAATCCTAATCCCACTACACTCCCTAACTCTCCCTCCACGCGGTTAAAGCTAAAGGCGCCCCAGACTTACCTCGTTCGGGCATTCGTCCTTTAGCGTTCCATCGTCGGGATTCAGATAGGCGTCGGTATTTTGACGCCTATCTGAAGCCCCCAATGGGCTTCTCGTGTCGGGTTTTAGACCGGCTGCATTTAGTTCGGCAGTCTATAAACTGCATCCCTCTCCAACATCAAGCATAAAAACATGCGGTAAATGTGCAAAAATACCTGAATTGAACTAAATAAGGTAATAATAGGAATAAAAAACAAAAGAATAATAAATGAGAAAAGATGACTCGGAGTCCAAAACGAGCCAAAACATCATCCTCCCGCTGTTGGATTCTTGCTGGATTTGGATTGTATATTAGGCCCTCCCCGCTGTGATTGGCGCTATTTGCTTGCTGAGTCCCCGGCTGTGCGGCTAGGTTGTGCAGGGCTCCATTGAGAGAGGGCCGTGTTATCCAATCACAGGGTGTGCAGGGGCAGGGCCGCCATCACAGATTTTGGGGCCCGGGACTGAAAAAATAGGCAGCCCCCCCCCCACACACACAGCCTGGGAAATTTCTGGAAGCAGCCCTAATTGGGGTGGTGTCTCATTGATCCTGCTTCAGGTCAGAGTGTAATACTCGCCCACCCACCTGGCAACCGAAGGTGGTTAATCCTGTCAATAGATATATATATATATATATCAGGACTGTCGGCTCTCTTAGGACTTATGCACATCAATAAATGACGCTATAAGCGGCTCCTTTGCTCCAACGATATGGATAAAGCTTTGGATTAAAACCGAAATGCAGAACAAAGGAGTCGCTTATAGCATTAATTAATGATGTGCATAAGTCCTAAGAGAGCTGACAGTCCTGGTTTATATTTTCACAAGTTTGTTGTGTGGAGGGCACCTGGGCATACATTCCTGGGAGTCAATGTGGTTCATTTTATATATATATATATATATATATATATAATATATATATACAATTATACATATATATATATACACACATATACATAAAAAAAAATAAAAAAAATATATATATATATATATACACACACACATAAATATATAATATATATATATAGCCTTTGACCCCTCCGAACAACTCTTCAGCCCCACTCCTTATATGTTTGATATTCTCTCCCCCCTCACCTTGTATACTAGTCCATACATATTTTCTCCCCCGGCAGCCGGCATTTTCCTTGGGGTCCCCCAGTGTTGCGGCGCTGTCATTGTCGCCGGAGGAGGGAATTCAGCAGGGACAGATAGGTGCGGGCGGCGGGAGAGAAGTCAGCAGGGACAGATAGGTGCGGGAGAGAAGTCAGCAGGGACAGATAGGTGCGGGCGGCGGGAGAGAAGTCAGCAGGGACAGATAGGTGCGGGCGGCGGGAGAGAAGTCAGCAGGGACAGATAGGGCACCAGGCACTTGTAGCCAATCAGATGGGCAGAAAAGCTGATTAGCCTCTTCGGAGCATCTGCGCATGTTTAGAAGCAGGGCTGTAGCAGGAACGCTCCAGCCCTGCTTCTGCACATGAACACAGCCACGCTCCGAAGAGGCTAAACACTGCCCGAACGGAGTTCTGCTGCTGGCCAAGTTGTAGGAGCAGCCGGGCCCTCCCTCTTTATCTGAGTGTGCGGGCCCGGGACTCCAGGCCCGGCTGTCCCCCCCTGATGGCGGCCCTGTGCAGGGGTGTGCTGTGCTCTGTCCAGAGGGCTGTGTTGCCCATCCAGGGGCTTGCTGTGCTGGGCCGTGTTGTCCAATCCAGGCAGGGTGTGCTGTGCTCTGTCCAGGGGGCTGTGTTGCTCATCCAGGTGTGTGTGTGTGCTGTCTAGGGTTGTGCTGTCCATTCAGTATGCTGTCCATCCAGTGTGCTGTCCATTCAGGGGTGTGCTGGCCATCCACGGGCTGTAAAAAAAAAGTAAAAAAAAGGTAGAAATATTTTTTTTGTGCTGTATACCCCCCCCTCAGTGTAACCACAGCACTGTGACACTGCTGGCCATACCGCAGTGTAATATTCATAAAAGTATTGTGACGCTATAGGTAATTGATACTGCAGTGTAAGATTCTTAGTTTGTGAGTGACGCTGTAGGTTCATCATATTGCAGTGTAAAATTCATAAAGTATTGTGATGCTGTCTGTCAGTAATACTGCAGTGTAATATTCATACAAGTATTGTGACACTGTTGGTCAGTAATACCGCAGTGTAATATTCATAAAAGTATTGTGATGCTGTAGGTCATTGATACCATAGTGTAAAATTCATTGTTGGTGAGTGACGCTGTAGGTTCATCATACTGCAGTGTAAAGTTCATAAAGTATTGTGATGCTGTCTGTCAGTAATACTTCAGTGTAATATTCATCCAAGTATTGTGACACTGTTGGTCAGTAATAACACAGTGTAATATTCATAAAAATATTGTGTTGCTGCTATCTGTACCACAGTGTAGTATATTCATAAAAATATTGTGATGCTGTAGGCCATTGATACCGCAGTGTAATCATACAAGTAATGTGACACTGTTGGTAATACTGACAATGTCAGTAATACTGCAGTGTAATATTCATCCAAGTATTGTGACACTGTTGGTCAGTAATACCGCAGTATAATATTCATACAAGTATTGTGTCGCTGCCATCTGTACCACAGTGTAATATATTAATAAAAATATTGTGATGCTGTAGGTCATTGATACCACAGTGTAATCATACAAGTATTGTGACACTGTTGGTCAGTAATACCACAGTGTAATATTCATACAAGTATTGTGTCGCTGCCATCTGTACCACAGTGTAATATATTAATAAAAATATTGTGATGCTGTAGCTCATTGATACCACAGTGTAATCATACAAGTATTGTGACACTGTTGCTCAGTAATACTGCAGTGTAATATTCATAAAAATATTTTGATGGTGTAGGTCCTTGATACCACAGTGTAATATTCATACATGTATTATGACATTGTTGGTCAGTAATACCACAGTGTAATATTCATAAAAATATTGTGATGCTGTAGGTCATTGATACCGCAGTGTAATATTTAAAATTTGTACAAATTGATGTACCCCACTTTATTAGTGTTTGTTGATATGGAGAACGATCAGTTGAGAGGAGAGCAGGAACCACATACTAGTGCCTGGAGCTGCTGCCAGAGCCACCAGGCATGACAATACTAGTCCGTCTACGTCATCTACTAAAGCCGATGCCCAAGGGCATACAGTGTTTAAGTCAGGGCACATAAAATCAAAGAAGCAATCTTTTAGAGTGGTAAAGGAAAATTTTTTTCATCAAAGGGAAAGTTAGCTGCAGAAACACATAAAATTGGCAATATGCCTTTCACCATTCAAAGTTGTAAGGAAAGGCTAAGGCCTTGGTCTTTATTTATGACTGGTGGTTCTACCTTTTATGATGATGTAAGCCTTTCTCACTGTAAAAGTTAAAAAAAAAATGAAAATCGTTAAGGCACAGGAACCAACTGTGTGCTCAGAAATGTCACAAATCCCTGAGGAGAGTCTAAGTGTGTTGGTAGGTGCTATGTGTGAGCCTAACCTTTCCAATACTGTTTTCAAAGAGGAGCATCCTTCCACTATTTATGCACTCTCTGCAAATGTGGCACAAGTCAACATGCTGACATAGAAATTGAGGATGCTGCTGTGGAGGTGCACCAGGATGAGGAGAATATTTGTGTAGCTGAAGCTAATAAGGATGTTGATGATGAGGATGTTAATGATGAGGATGTTGTTTGTGTAAATCAGGCACCAGTAGAAACTGTTGTTGCCTATGATAGGGAAAAGACCATTGTCATGCCTGGGCATAAGACAAAAACATCCACTTCTTATGTGTGGATTAATTTCTACCCAAATCTGGACAGTTGTCAAGCCATCTGCACCCTTTGTAAAGCCAGATAAAGTACATCATCTGCAGCACTTCCATCAAAAGTTTCTGCCAAATTGAGAAACTTTGGCTAAATAAGTAACAAGCAGTCCAGCGTCAGCTAGCTCCCTTCTCTCTGCTAGATCCAAGCACCTGGCATCTTCACCACCAACACCTTCATCAGCCTGCATCCAATTTGATAAGGTTAACTCAGTCATCCCTTATCCAGGATTCGTCAGAAGAATCCTTGAGCCCTATGCCTGCTGCTGCTGGGAGTGGATTTTCATCCCAGGAAGACTACAAGTAGTAGTTTAAAAACACAAATGACTGTTAAACAATTCTTTGCAAGGGTGAGCAAGTATGACAGCAGCCACCCAGTTGCACAGCGGATCACTGACGCCATAACATCTATGCTGGTATTAGATGTGCGTCAAATATCAGCCATTAATGCAGTGGGTATTAGACAGTTAATTGAGGTCCTATGTCCACGCTACCAAATCCCATCTAGATTCCACTTCACTAGAAAAGCAATCTACCAGCCTGTACAGGGATGTTAAAAAAAACTAAGTGTCCTCCAAAATGCCATTATACCCACTGTTCCACAAGTGGAACAGTGTAAACGCAAGACTACATGACTAACAGCCCACTGGGTGGGTGTACTGCCTTCAGTGGCTCCAACAACAGCAGCAGCAGTAGCAGCAACTAAGAAACAGCAGTTTATTCAGAGGCAGGCTACTCTGTGTATCACCGGTTTCACTAAGAGGCATACCACTGACAACCTTTTAGAAAAACTCAGGGAAGTCATTTCAAAATGGCTTACCCCGCTTGGACTCTCCTCAGGATTTGTGATTTCTGACAATGCCATCAATATTTTGAGAGCATTACAGCTGGGTGAATTCCAACACACCCCATCCAACATTTTGTTTTTAAAAGAACAAGGCTGTGCAAGAGATGCTTTCTGTGGCCTGAAAAAATTTCTGGACATTTTTGCCATTCCTCAGGTGCATGAAGAAGATTGCAGCTCCTGCAAGAAATGTTAAATTTGCCCTGCCACCAGCTGAAGCAAGAGGTAGCAACTAGGTGGATTTCTACCCTCTATATGCTTCAGCAGATGGAGGAGCAGAAAAAGGCGATCCAAGGCTACACTATGGCCTATGACATAGGGAGAGGAGTGGGAATGCACCTAAGTCAAGCGCAGTGAAGAATCATTTCCGTGTTGTGCAAGGTTCTCAAACCCTTTAAACTTGCCACACGTGCATAAAAAAGTTTGCAGCACCTGCAAGAAATGTTGAATTTGCCCTGCCACCAGCTGAAGGTAGAGTTAGTTACAAGGTGGAACTCCACCCTTTATATGCTTCAGCGGATGGAGGAACAGCAAAAAGCAATCCAAAGCTACACAACGAAGTATGACATAGGAAGAGGAGGGAGAATGTACCTTACTTAAGCTCATTGGAAAACACCTTCTGTGTTGTGCAAAGTGCTGAAACCTGTAAAGTGAGTACAGACACTGCTGGCTTGAGTCAGGTAATTCCCCTAATTAGACTGTTGAACAAGCAGCTTGAGATACTGAAGGAGGAGCTGAAATTAAGCAATTCTGCTAAGTATGTCAGACTTGTAGATCAAGTCCTTTATTCGCTTCACCAGGATCCAAGGATTGTCAGACTCTTCCAATAATACATTTTGGCAACTATCCTAGGTTTGAGTCATACATCATGTCTTTCTTTCCAATGGACACAGATCTGAAGAGATGCAAAGAGCTGTTGGTAAGCAAATTGTCAGCTCAAGTGGAACGTGATGCAGCAATGGCTCCTACTTCAGTTTCTCCAACAAGTGAAGCTGCCAATAACAAACTAAACTTTCCCAAAAAGACCCACTGGTGATGCAGATGAGTCAACACAACCATGTTTTGACATCTGCTAGGGTCTAAATAACTGCCTACAATTAATGAGACCTTTACCGTGACCCCGTCTGATATGGTCACCATTCAAAGAATGGTTTAGGACCATTTTAATGATAACATCCAAATAGGCATGTCAGACAGTCCATTTCACTCCTGGCAGGAAAAAAATTGCAATTTGGAGGGCCTTGCACAAACTGCTTCTATTAAGCCAGTTTGTGCATGGAGAGATCATTGCCAGCTTGTTTTGTGGGGGCCTAAACAAACCAATCGCTTCAACCACAATTGGCAGTCCCTGTCACTGAAATTATTGGTTTGTTAAACTGTGCATGTCCTGTTTAATATATACAAGATAAAGGTGGGTGGAAGGGCCCATGGACAATTCTATCTTGTACCTCTTTACTTTGCATTATGTGCTGTTTGGGACATTGCTGCATGACATTTTTAATTTTACAGTTTATGAAACTGCCATCCTGTCTGCCACTGCTGTATGGCAATTGTTTCATAGATGTCCTATATTTTTTTAACTGCTTTTATGCCACAGCTCTGATGCTTACCTTTGTTTTTTTGTTTCATACTGTTTTTATTTAAACTAAAGTCCCAAATATGTATACTTGCAAAATACTCAACCTTGATTTGTAGATACCAACCTGGTGGGCTTGGTTTTCCTTGATCATAACAGCCATGTTTGGTCAGATGCAACTCAAACACCAAATGGAGAGGCTATTTTGTGATGGTATCTGGAGATGTTCTCTCTCCTCCCCTCCCAGCCTTCCCATACATAATCACAGAAGCACAATGATAACATATGTTTAGTCAGCCAGCCCGATCAAACATTTTTGCCTAAACTGGATGAAATCAATATTGTGAGCTGTGAGGTGGTCAAAATTGACTGGAAATTACTGGAAATAAATGTTAATGAGGTCAATAATACTGTAGGAACAAAAACAGGCCCAAATTATGTGGTTTTAGCTGTTTTTCTGATTTAAATTAAAATAGTTATGATCTTTGAGAAAACAAAAAATATATCCCAAATGGGTAAAGAGAATAACAGGACCTGTGTACCTATGCGGAATAGGATCTGCTGTCCCTATTTTGCCTCATGAAGAGGCAGCAAAACAGGAAATAAGAGTTCCCCTTCCCCCCACTGACACAGTGAAATCAAGTCAGAGCAGTATCTGCTGTTGCAGGGCTCACATATCAGAACACACAGGGCCTGATGCAGACCTGGATGCAAATCTGTGTTCGCCCACAGTGCGTTGTGAGCGGAAATATGGTAAACAATGCCCTTGCACGTGTGCCCACTCGTAACTAGGCTGCCGCCCCAAATTCACCCAACTCCTCCACTAGATAGCGAATGACAGAATTAGCGAGTGGCCCACTCGTCTTTTTTATTATGGTTGCGCTCGCACAAGTAATTTCCGGAAGTAACTCTGTCATGTGTTCGATTGGCTTGTGCTTCATTTCCAAAGCAAACGTTAATCGGTTGCTGGCAATCATTTCATTAGTTAGCTTAAGTGACTCAAATGTTGTCACTCTAGCCTTTTTTTTACAAATGTCAATAAACTTTATAGTTTTTGTGTTGTTTAGCAAAGTTGCTCCACTTTAACTGTACGTTTTTTTTTTTTGCAAGATGTTGTTTTGTTTATGTTCCAAGAATGTTTGCTTGTTAGCTGTTTTTTTGTAAATATTGGTATTTGTTTGCCCTTAACTAAACGCATGAAGCCAATCATAACTCGTAATATAATCAGTTTTTATTGTCACATGACTCATAGATTAACCAATCGAATTTAGCATATGTGTGTTATGAAAGTTAATTAGCCAATCAGATTTTTTTTGTACCTGTAAGAAAACTGTTTTGTGGAAAAAATATCACTGCCATCATGACAGCGAGTGCCTTCACATGGCGTGAGCTGGTGGTGTTAACCGAGATTTTGGACCGCTGCTTGGGCAATCTAGCACCCCCATCCCAAATAGAATAAAACGCGAAGCGTACGCGGAGGTGCGTCGCTGCCTCCCTGCGCTTGGCTTTCGCCGGGCTATTGGCCAGCTGGAACGGCGATGGTCAGATTTGCGGCGCAGGTCACCTGGCCTGCTGACATCTCTGCGGCTGCGGATCCATCTGCTTAAGTGTATTTTTGTTAATGGTTCAATGTCTATACAAATATTGATTTCATATTGGACTTTGCGAATGTAAATAAGCCTTAATGTGAGTGCATGTAGTGTACATTATGGCCTTTTTCGGGATAATTTGTTTCTCAAAATCCATTTGTTGCCTTTTTTTAGGATATTTATATTTTCACATTTTAAATTTAATCCCTATATTCCAATAGATTTTAGTTGTTAAAATATGTTATTTCTGGGCAACTTAAAAAAAAATTGAAAATGGCAAATTAACTTGCAAATATGCTTTACTTACTTTACTTGCAAATATGCTTTACTTACTTTACTTTACTCCGGATACAGAGAGGCCGGAGAAGGGGCTGCCCAGCAACAGCCACCCAATCCATCTAGGCCATCCCCTGCCTACTCCTCCCAAATTACCCCTCCCACCCCTGACCAACCCATCCAAATTACCCCTCCCTCCCCTTGCCAACACTCACAATTGTTCCCTTCCTCCCCTTTGTAGTCCTCCCAAATTACCCCTCCCTCCCCTGCCCACTCCTCCCAAATTACCCCTCCCTCCCCTGCCCACTCCTCCCAAATTACCCCTCCCTCCCTGCAACCTTTGCCAATATATTGTCCGACACCTCCCTCTGTTGAGGACTCGGCCCAGATTGCCCCTTTGGCGGATTTGGGAGGTATGTTTTTTTATAATGTTTTAAATGTTTTTTTTTGTTATGATTTTTCAAAATTGGACAAATGTAAGCCATAACTAGAAGGAAACCTTTTGTTTGCGGTGTATTGTCCTTACTAGCATGTTTACCATGTTTAATTTCTATAAAAATCTGGATGAATTTGGTAACATGGATCCACTCTCAAATGTGTTTAGTTGTTTTGGTTTGGATAAACCCAAGTCAGTTGCCTATTCTTCAAAATGCTTTCAATATAACCATCCTCAATTTTTGGGACAACATTTATTTACTTTACAATATTCAAAATAATTGTAAACACATTAAGATGTTGTAGGTGTGAGTTTTAAATGTCCCGTTTATTGTGTTTTTTTTTAATACATTTTTGGGGCACATCACAATTTGTAATTATCCATTCTGATTTTGAAAAACTAGATTACTTTGGTCTACAAAGTTGCCTACTTTCAGTTTTCACATGTCACAGGCCAACACACGCCTTGTGTGGCTGGCCCTATTTGTGTAATTTGCCAGCATTGTCACTTGGATTAGTCTTCGTTCAGAATCAACATAGAGTGGCCTACCCACTCTTACATAGGCCTTTATCATGAGGACATGCCTTTTAAGTTAGGCTAATGTCTTAATATAATGTTATGTAATGTTGGAAAGGGATATGCAAAATGCAGATTAGTTGCCTCATCTGGAAATAGATTATACGATTGCCTAAGTATGTTAAAATGTTTTCTTTGTTTTTCTGAGTCTACTTTTAATCCCATTAGATTGTAATGATTTAAATTAAATTTTTTTACTCTTTCAACAGAGCCATGGATGTTGTCAGGGAAGATTCTTTCTGAATTGGAGAATGTGAAGGTCCATTTAGGCCATATTGACAGCTATTTGGCCCATATAATTTTTTTGCTTGCAAACAAATGTTATATCATTTATATTGTAATGTTTTTGGTTTACATTACACTTTTCTTGTTTAAAAATGACTCCTTCTTCACAGACTACCACATTAGGAACCAAGGTAAACCAATCTGTTGGTATGTGTTGCATGGGTTTAGTTTATTTTTTTAGATTTCAGTTGTTACAAGAATCATTATTTTTTAAAAAGGATGACATTTCAAACACATTTCTACTGGGTTAATAATAAAGCAATAACTTTTATATTTGGATATGTAAAATACAAAGAACTACATATTTACAATACACATCATCTAAGAATCTTACATTGTAAAAAAACCTGGTAACCCCTACTACCCATATGTAACTAATGCATTGGAGAAGCATTGTTTTTGTGTTAAATGTGTACTACAAACCTGAATGTTTTGGTTCCTTTTTTAAAACATCAGGCTTAAAAAGGGGCAACCAGATAACCTACAACGCACATTTACACACACAAATTTTTTGAAAATAATTTTAAATTGCAAAAAACAAACAAACAATTGAATGCGGAATGTGACTTGGCTAATTTTAGATTTAAAGAAACAACTAACACAATCTATAAATATTCCTTTTCTTGGCCACAACGGCAAATTAATTATTTGGTAATATAAACAAATCAAATCAGTTATTACAAGCAAATCAAGAACTGGTAGAAGATGGAGCATGCCAACATGTGTGACAATAGATTCCAAGAGGAGATTTTTCCATGAGCTAAACCCAAGTTTGGGGCGAATGTTGCAAAGAAGGTTTTTTGAGGGTAGTAGCAAGGTTGTTGATATGAGATGAAAAAACAAATTCACAAAAAAAAACATAATTAAAACACACACAAACAATGGCAAGCAACTACACATAAATCGGCTTAAAAACCCACTAACAACAACATATACTGCAGACCAATAATAATTTACCTGAAAATCGCAAAACCATACCATCGCGTATGGCCCCACCAGACACTCTCCCACGACCTGGCTGCATTGGGACCCTACTCTTTATGGCGATGTTATAAAATATCCCACACAGGACCACTATTTTGGAAACCATGGCCGGCGAATACATTTGGTCACCACCAGAGTGGTGGAGGCATCTAAATCGGCCTTTTAAAAGGCTAATACAGTGCTCCACCACGTTCCTGGTGGCAGTAAGTGCGGCATTATATTGAGTTTGTGGCCCTGGTGTGGGAGCCAAATAAGGAGTCAGCAGCCAGGGCGTGCAAGGATATCCACTGTCTCCTGCATAAAAAAAAATATATATTAACAAACACGGACATCAAGCTCATTTGAGGCACAGAAAATTTGTCTAAAACTTACCCAGAAGCCATGCATCACCAGATTGTAGGTTGTTTAATTTGTGCAAAAGCCCTGATTGCCAGATGACAAAGGCATCATGTGCACTGCCACGAAACTTTGCATTCAGGGACAGGATTTTGAGGGAGACATCACATACCACCATTACATTCATTGAATTAAAATGTTTTGGGTTCCTAAATATAGCCTCCTGCACTGCAGGAGGCTGAAGTGGTATGTGAGTGCCATCCACAACCCCTATGATGTGTGGAAAACCTGCAATTGCCTCAAATTTTTGCTTAACCACAGCAAGGGATACCATATCCAATGGCATACAAATAAAATGATGGATGTGTTTTAAAATTGCATCCATCACACACCTCAGGATCCTGGAAAAGGAAGGACCCTGAGGCACAGAAATGTAACACCAACATAAACTGCGTTAGTGGTGGTATTGCTGTAGGAATGCTAATTTCACTTTCAAGATCACTCTCTCTTAAGGAAAGAGTGTTTATGATAATTTTTGGTGGTAGGCGGTACCGCCTTAACACCACATCATCAGGCATTCCAAAAAGGGTGACACGTGTTCGATATATCTATTGCCTTGCACACCTCCAATGCCTATGCCTAAGATGATGTACAGGTAGGTCGGGGTGTGGGACCATCAATACTATGAGATGACCAACATCTATCTGAAATTTAAACACACATTTGTAATATTCCCTTGAAGAAGTCTGCTGTTGACGAAATGCGTTGGGAGCCTGCACCCTACCTTACTTTATCCTCCTTATATATGAAATAAGATAAGCTCTTTATTTTTACAAAGCTCTGTATTTATCTCTATTTTTTATTTATTTTTATAGTATATATATTTTTTAAATAGTGTCATTCATGTCTTTCCATTCATGTTTTTATGTTGGTTGTCTTTATTAAATTTGTACTTTTATAATTACTTTTTATGGTCTAGATCTATTTGTTAGACATAATTCTTACTTTATCTATTTAATTAGCGATTTTTGCACATTCTCTGCACCACAAAGCAAATTAAGGCGCTCTGACCTAACCACACTGTCCTCACATTACTTTAAAAGTCACTGACCATGACTTATACCGATTAGGTTGAGCTGACACCCTGTTTGTGTGGGGGATAGGCTTTGATTCAATTGTATCATTTAATTTATTGTAACTTTAGGTACATCACATACCACTGGCACTGTAAAAACCTTATAGACACATACACATTTGTAATGTTCTTCAAATTTAATGTTGCGAAAAATACTTATCTTTTTAAAAATCTGGCAGATTCTTACACGGTTGGGTAGGGACATCTTGTCCAAATCCTACATGTTTGGATACAAACCAAAAAAATAGATGTATAAAATATTATTCTAAAAATGCTAAACACAAAGACACTAATGTACTTAAACTTTTACAATGAAAAAAAGTTGCCATAAAAAAACAAATAATATTCATCCTCGCAAAATGCCTGCAACCCATACAGATTTGGAAACATTCAAATAAGGATTAACAAGGCCAAGGATTAAGGCCACTTCAACACAACTGCATGCACTACACAGATGTAGTTACGTTTTACCCTTTAAAAAAATGCCAAAAATAAAAGGAAGGCCTGGATTTTTTATCAAAATACACAAACATCTACAAGAATATGATCAGTTTAAAACAGCATGACCCACAGTGATCCAGCATGTGTGGCCAACTTTAGGGGTGGCCTAGGAACATTATTATTTAAAATACACTACTTACTCAACAAACAATATTACTCATATCCCCTGTAAGCACATATGAACGCAATAATGAACGCAATAATTCACATAAGATCGATTTAATGAATGCAAAAAATCACATATGAATGCAACAATTTGAGATAACTGGAAGTGTTATTATGGTTTGTTTTGGTTTTTAGAAAAAAAGTTGGTGCGACATCAGAGTTTTGCCTCCGCATTTTTACCTGCAAGACAGGACCCGCACAAACAGCAGTCGCCGAGAAAACCCAAAATTAGAAAATTGGCTTAAATAATGGCTACAATGGCAAAAATGCTTCGTCTACAACGGATTAAAAGAAAAAGACTAGGGAAACATGATGTAGAAAACAACAAACTGTGCACAAAATGTCCTTGGAGGAGCAGCAAACATAAAACACAACTACAACAAGTAAACTCGCCAATGTTTGCCCTTGATTCCCAAAAAATAGTAAGGAAATTATGCTAAAGTAAAAATACTTTAGCATAAAGTATTTTGCTAAAGTATTGGCGAATGAGGCCGAAAATGTGGAGGTGGCTGGCCCAAGTCAACGAACGCGCCGCAGGAGGCAACCACAGTTTTCGAAAAAGGAGATGGAGGTTCTGGTGCAGATGTGCCTGGACCACATTACACATGCACCAAGAAATATGGGGGCATCACAAAAGGGGAAGATCTGGGACGACACAGCCAGTGCTGTGAATCTGGCAGGAAACTTCAACCGGTCAACAAATGAAGTGAAAAGGCGGTACGTTAATGAACTAAACAATGTTTTTCAAAGACAAAAAAGGATATGAAAACTTTAACAGATCAAATTCATAAACAGATGAAGCGACTTCAAATACCGGCTGAAACAGGAGCTCGCTGATAGGGCTAGGCATGCAGGTGGGACAGGTGGTGGGCCCAACCCATTGTCACTAGACTTGACGGATTTGGAGGAGCTGGCACAGGGGTGTGTGCAGGAAGAGGAGGTGTTTGGCGTGTCCAATATGGACACAGACATGCCAGACTTTGCGGCTCCACATGGTGTCGCAGGTAAATTTTGAACATTAAAAACTGTACTCTAAAAATGCTATTCTAAACAACAAAAAAATATTGTTATTTTTTTCATTACAGGCACAGAGGAAGAGTCTGCTCCAGAGGTGAGTTTTGGCCGCAGTAGATCTGTTGGCTTCGCAGGGGAGGAACAAATGGATCCACCTGGGGACCCTGTAGAGGCCACTCCTGGGGCACCTCCCTCGCAGCCCGTGGCCCTCCTCTCAGAACTAATTGGCCAAACAAACAACAATACTCAGATCCTGATGAGGTTGGAGGCCACACTGCTGCGGGTGGCGGACACCCTGGAGGCATCTGCTGCGGCTGATGCCAGGATCGTTACTGCCCTGGAGCAGGCCATCTGCCTGGCCATGTCGGAGCCACCCTCCCTTCCTGTTAGACCATCTAGGCCCACCACCTCTGGCACACCATCAGCCAGCCCACTAAATATGCCTAGCCCTATGCCTAGACCAGAGCCAATTCCATCTGGCTCTGGCCAGGCCAGCTGTCTTGCCACCCAGCAATCGGCTCGTGGCCAGCCCCAACATCAGCCCAAGCGCACCAAAAGAAGAAAATAGCACTGGCTAACTGTCCCAGATTCCCGTTCTCTGCTTGCCCCATATTTGCAGGTAATCCAAACCTCCATCTCCTTCCTCCTGTTTTAATTTGTTTGTTTGCATTTTGTTTTTTCTGTTTGCTTTTGTTTTTTTTACAAACCATGATGTGAATTGGTTACATTTATTAATTGTAATGCAATTTAAAAAAAAAAATGTCTGATATTTCATTTACAACTGTCTAAATGTTAATCATTAAAAAATTCATACTTATTAATCCAAGGGAAAAGGAAACCAAAAAAAAAAGCCAGAACAAAAACTTAAAACAACGAAGAACAAAAGAAAACTGAACCAAAACCAGCACATTCAAATATGCGAACGTAAGTAAGCTGATCAACAAGTAATTAAACATTTTATTAGCAACAAGCTTGCCAATTATTAGGTGATTGGATTGTGCCTGATAAATTGAAAAATCACTAGTAACATCGATCCACTTAGGTAGCTACGAAACAACTATCGTCTTTGTGAGACCCCATACCCTACCACAAGCTGAACGAGCAGGCAGATATTAAACCTGCTCACAGAGTGACGTATCACTACTTCTGCTCTTTAATGTCGCTCGCAGCAGATAATAGACGTATGCCCTAAAACCAGCGTGGCACGCCTGCGTTTTTACATCTCCACCCCTGTCAATCTAGTTTCACAGCTCACTTCCTGCTCGCTGGCCGTATGAGCGAAGAAAAACTGACCGCAAAGTTATGGCCGCACATGCGCATAACGGCCCGGACTCATGCGCGGTAGGAATCCATCTAATGCGTACATGCGAGCAGACGCTTACGTCCGGTTCTGAATCAGGCCCACTGTTCCTAAAAGCATTGCAGGGTGACTGGGTAAGCAGCCTACAATGAGAGTATTATATCCTGATTTCAAATTAACCATGGTGATTGCACCAGAACTGGATAAATAAGTATAGTCGCCTCTATAACAGCGATCAGCTGATTTATAGCAATCAACTGTTATCTCCTTTTTCCAATTATTTCAAGCGTTAATTAATCTCTCAGAGATATCCCTAATAACATTTGACCATGGGCCTGATTCAGGTTGGATCGCAAGGCTGCGGACACACACAACTGGTCGATGTTTGCGTTCTGCGTATACATCGCAGTGCGTGTGCGCAAGCCGGCCACTGTGATCGTGTATGCGAACGTAGCGGACATGCAACGGCACAAAGAAATGATTGACAGGATGTGCCATTTGGGGGTGGAGTTGGGGGGTGGTGAAAGGAACGCAGTCATGTCTGTGCATTTGAACACAGTTACAGGGGCATGCATAATTAAGCTCCAGCAACGGCATATGCAGCCAGAACCCTGCATGGCGACAGGAAGCTTCACAGGTCGTGAGGCATGTCAAGCTCAACCACAACTCTGGCTATGGGTCCAATGTTACTCGATGTTACCGATGTTTTCGCTGACTTGTGGATGTATGTACTGGAAGTGGGCACCTTTATGAGCTGGGGGCATCTTGGTATAGTGCTGCGATCATATTAATTTGCATATTTTCGCTACGTCCGGGTGCGTACGATTACAGACTTTTGATCCATGCTGAATCAGGCCCTATGGCTACATTATATTTTTAGATTACAAACATATGTGATTTTTATATAGTGTGACATTGAGCGAACGATAGTTTTTATATAATGCTAAATTAAAAGTTATATTTTAAAACCTTTTGATATTGAGTGTGCCCCTTAACCTTGAGTACCTTGTTTTGTGTCTGTGTTGTGCACCTCTTATTTTTTCACTACTTAACATGATTGATGTTGACTGATCACACAGTATTTTACAAATAAATATCACTACTGTGATTCCTTTGCGGGATACTTTGCTCATTCCCCCCCCTGCCTTCCCCTCCCATACATAACATTACAAGAGACAGAAAAATTTAAATGAAAGCATTTTAGTGTAATGTCACTTTTTCTGCAGCAAATATGTTTGTAAAAATTACAGCTGAAAAGGTGTTTCTTAAATATTATTATAGTATGTCACACCAACAATTTTTTTTCTAGTAATTTGCTGATTGTTTCAGCTGACAGTGAGTTGACCAACGATCAAAATATTGCTGGAAAATACAACTCTATTGAAATCAATGATACGTGACAATTGCATGATACAGGGAGTGTATTCACTGCTGCTAAGCGATTTTTGGTTGCCTTATTTTCTGCTTGTCAAACCTTTAACTCAACAGAAAATCATCCAACACTTAAAGTATAAATGTTTGAATGAGGAAATTGCTTGTAAATTGCTCATGAAATAAAATGTCATAAACTCAGCGCAGCAATGTGCATCCAAAAACTGCTTGGTTTTACACTGGTACACATATCAAAGTGTATGCCTCTTCTGTATATTGGAGTGCAGCTTCTGTAAACTAAAACAGGCATCAATGTGTGGAGATGTCATCATCACATCAAAGTCCTACTCCATAAGCCACACCTCTTTTAATATAACAAATGTTTAATTTTCTTTTTATTAAGCCGCCTAGTGGATGGCTTTTAATCAAAGAATTGAATTTTCTAATTAACATACTAATAAACTATTCCTGAAATAATCACATGAATAACAATTTTGTTGGAAATTAGGTTACAGCTGTTATTAATGAATCCAATTGTAGGTAATCCACAGGGAGGCAAGAAGACACTGCATGCCGGCAACAACTAGACTAAATAAATATTACCAATGAGGGAGCTTTACACTACCTGGACTTTACAGGAGACCTCCTCCTCTACTTGGCCAGTAATGACCCTGTCCTTAAGACAAATGTCACGATCACCCCTAAGGTAATGGCCTTTTTGCCCAAATCAAAGGGAAAATGCCTGGAAGACAAACTGGCACCATATGTGGCTACTGACGAGCAGTGTCTTCCAACCTCAGCAGGTTTCTAAGAACCATAGCCCACCATCATTGAAACCCCAAATATAAAAGGAGGAAAAATACGATTTTTGGTCCTTACTATTAAATCTCTTTCTCCAAGTCCATCTGGGCTGGGGGATACTTCCTGACCATTGGGTGTATTGAGTTTCTAGGAGCTAGAACTTAATAGGTTAAAAATTTTTGTAGAATACAAGCTACTCCCCTTCAAAGCCTTTAGCTTGAAAACTAGGTTAATGAAAAATAAGAACAAAATTACATTCTTTTCACTTACATAGCCAAATAAGGGAGGGATCATTCTGTGCCCCAGAAGGACTCGTAGAAAAATATTTAACTGTAAGAAAAAAAATCAAATTTTCTCACTTCTTGACTATGGAGATGCTGCCCCTGGGGGAAGGTAAGCTCAGCCTTGCCTGAACACAATACTGTGCTTTCTGTCCAAAAGAAGCATCTCTAGATGCAAACTCATGAAATCTGTAAAAGTTGGTGAATGTATAAACAAAGGACTAAGTAGCTGCTCTACATAACTGCTCAGCGGAAGCTCCATGCTGTAACGCCCACAAAGCTCCAATTGAGTGAGTGGAATGAGCTGAGATCCTAGCTGGAATAGGTCAGCCAGTTCCCCCACATGTCTGCTGAATTGTGGCTGTAATCCATCTGGGGATGCTGGCCAACCTCTTTTCTTAGCATCATAAAAGGATAAGTAAACTATCAGTTTTACTTAAACTGGTTGTCCTTTCCAGATGCGTCTAACAGAGACAACTCACCCTGATCCATTGTTTTATTTGTTTTGTAAAAGTTGATGTTACAATATCTTGATTAAAATGAAATGCAGACACCACCTTAGTTTCCAAAGAAGGGTGTGTATGTAATACTGCCCTATCTTCATGAGTTACCAGAAATGCAGGTCTACAAGACAAAGCTACTAATTCTGATGATATAGCTAAAAGAAAACATAATTTCCAAGTTACCCACTTCAAGTCCACCTCCTGCAAAGGTACAACAGGAGGTAACTGAAGCACTGACACCACCAGATTTAGATTCCAAGGCTCTACGGGATGCCTATATAGCAGCTGTATATGTAATATGCCCTGCAAGAAAGTCTTTACTTGAAAATAAATGAACAAAACTGATATAGTACCTGTACCTTAAGGGAACATACACAAAGACCCAACTCAAGGCTTGCCTGAAGAAAAGAAAGAACCCTTGGTAAGGAAAAAGAGGATAAGAAATATTCTTTATTACACCATGCAATATAATTCTTCAAGACTCTAGGATAATTGTCTGAAGAAACATGCTTTCTAGCTTTAATTCTTATACTGAATCCAAAAATCCTTTCTTTTTAAAAATCTTGGCTTCAGAAACTATGCCATTAAATTTAACCAATGGATATCCTGACAAACATTCGGCCCCCTGAGACAATTGGTCCTGCCGAAGTGTAAGTTTGATCCATGGGCCCACTGCCATGTTTAGTACCTCTTAGAACTAAATTCTCCTTGCCCAGTCTGGTGCTACTAAGATCACTGGAATTCTTTACTTTTTATTTTCCTGAGAACTCAAGAAAGCATGGATATCGGTGGAAAAATGTAAGTTAGATAAAAACACCAAGGGACAACCATAGTATCTATTAGAAAGGCTAATGGATCCATGACTATGCAACAAAACCTGACTATTTTGCTGCTGAATCGAGAAGTCATAACTTTGCTCTCTGGCTGACCCCACCTTTTTACCAGACTGTTGAAAACTTCTGGAACCAGAGACCATTCCCCTGGAAGAATGGACTAGCGACTCAGAAAGCCCACCTTCCAATTCTCTATTCCTGGGATAAATTCTGCGGTTATCGCTGAAACATGAATCTTGTCCAAGATAGAATCTGAAAAGATTCTCTCATTGCCAGGAAACTTTTTGTCCTCCCCCTCCCTGATGATGTATGTAGACTGCTGCTGTTGCATTGTCTGACTGGATTCTTAAAGGTTTTCACTGAATAAGAAATTGTGCTTTCTCCACTGTGTTTAAACCACTTAGTTCCAAAACATTGATTGGAAGTCTTGTTTCCTTTCTGGATCAGAGTCCCTGAAAATGATGGTTTAGTGTAACTGCCCCATCCCTGGAGACTGGTATTCGTCATAAGAACCAACAAATCCTGGGTGAGGAAACTCCTGCCTTTGTTGAAGTTTTATGACCAGGTCAACCATCTGAGAGACTGTTTTTGGTGAAAGAATGATGAATTGAGCCAATAATTGATGGTTGGAACACAACCAAGTTTTTGGAATGTTGAACTGGAGCATCCTGGAATCCAGTCTTGCATACTGGGTCCCTTAGAATGAGAACAACATATTTCCTAGAAACTTTATACAGCAAAGAAGCAATGAACTTCTGAACCTTCAAAAGTTTTAAACTAGATTTTGAATGCCTCTGATCTTTTCTTTTGGCAAAAATACCATGGTAAGTTGAGTATTAAACACAAGGCCTAAAAAACTCATGCATTGACTGGGAATAACTTTGCCAGTTGATAACCTAGCTATGGGACTCTATGATGTCCACTGCCCTTAGCAGATCTACTTGAAGAGCATCTTATTATCCTTCAACCACAAATCTTAAAAGATATTGATGGCCTTCCCAAATGAGCACATGGAAGTAGGCATGCTTGACGTGTATACATGGCAAAAATTAATTTACCTCTATTCTGTTTAAAATGTTCTTACATATTACATCCATAATCTGTCTACCTGCAGATTATATTTAAGTCCTTTAAATTTAAAATGTGTCTTTGACTCCCACCTGCTTTTTGTACTAAAAACAAATTGGAATAAAATCCCATTTCTTTTTGACTTTCTGGTATTGGGACAATAACTCCCAAATCCAGAAAAGCCGCAATTGCTTGATCTAAGGGCCTGATTCAGAGCCACTCGTAAGCGGCCGCTCGTTCGCTCCGAGCGATGTTCGCACAACTGCGCATGCGTATGGGTCGTAATGCCCATGCGCCAACCAGTTATTGCATTCAGAAATCTAGCACTCGCAAAATAGCGAGTGCCTGCTAATTTGAGTGACAGAATGAGGCATTTGTGGGTGGTAACAGGGGAAGGTGCTTGAAAACGGGGAGTGGAGATCCGAACGCAGGCGTGCCAAATGGTCAAAACGGGCGTTTTAAGGGTGTGCATAAATAACAAAGCAGCGTCATCTACCACGTCACTTGGTTGTTTCTTAGCCTGAACTGTTCGCATTATTGCGGTAGGAAAATCCAACCACAAGCACTGCGAGCAGTTCAGACGCTTTTCGATGTACTCGATTAATCAAATAAATAGCGGAGATGACGTAGGATGCGAGCGGCCATGGGGCGTCTTTACAAAATAGTGAGCGCATGTTTCGTTCGCTCGCTCAGACACAGAGGCGTCAACAGACCGCAAAGAGCGAGCGCTCAATTTAAATAGCCGGCCCCTTTTTCTGAACGAGTGAGCGCAAATAGCGTCCGGCTCTGAATCAGTCCTCAAGCAGCATAGTGAGCATGTGTGTTCCCACTAGGCAATTTAGCCTGACAATGAGTCTGATTCAGATTTGGGAATAGATCAAGTAACTGTGCATCTTGGTAAAACCATGTTGCACTGCAGGTGGGGAAGATTTTAAATGTGCAGAGGGATATAGATTTGGGAGGGATGTGTCCAAACTGAAATCTAAACTGCAGTGTAAAAATAAAGTTGCCCAGAAATCAATCTCTGACCTGTTTTATTCACTTATGAGATGAAGGTAAAAGCATGCAGCTCCGAAAGCGGTCGGATTCTGATTGGAAAATGGAAATAGGATGCTAATGCACCTATACACACTTCCTAATGCCTAAACATATTTGGGATTACACTGCCCAACTTTTTTAAGTACTTGAGAGCAGCCAGCATTATTATCATTGGCACTTACACCCACCCCATGCTAGGTGCATCTGTATGTACTGGGCATCCAGTATGCATATGCCAACTTGGAATAGTAAGTTATTTTGGCTACATGCCCATGTCACAATCCAACACACCCACAAATTTATTCTCTTACTTATGAACACATTGTTGTCATTTGCCACCCAGAAACAGGGGTGCTGAGAGGGTGGAGGGGCAGGTACTAATTACCCAGGCCCAGTTTGTCTAACGGGCCAGGCAGGGGTCCAGGCCAGCTGTGCAGGGGAAAGACTATTACCCCCCTCCATGGCGATTGATGCTACGCACTTAGTAGTTTCTATTGATTCTTTGTTATAGTTTGGCCAAGCTTTTCCCTTCTCCCAGGCCCACCACTGCTCTTTATGGCCCTGCCCACAAATGACAATTTAGCATCTGCAGTAAAATGGCTTAATAATGCAAGATGTGTATGCAGCCCGTATGTTCAAAATATGTCCTACAGACATTATGCATTCCAGAGAGTTGACAGAGTATTAACTGAAATTCATGCCATTTAGCATCCTTGCAGGAGAAGCAGACATGTCCACAACTGTTTGTTTAGAAGCAATTAACACTTGAGAATGCCTTGAAATTGTTTCCTATTTCATCCCTAGCACCTGTTAGCACAAAGAATGAAATTACCCTGTGGTTGAAAAGTTAAGAGCACATATTAATCTTTGCAGCCCTGACAATGATGTGGAGCTTGATGTTAACGACTCCAAATCATCTATTACCTGCTCATAAAAATGCAGGTTTCTACAGTTGAAAGCAAACATTCACACATCCTATTTCACCCCTCTTCCAGCACCCCTCACCTGGCACAGATCACAGCACAGCACCCTTCACAGCGCTTATCACCCAGCACAGCACCGCTCTCCCAGCACAGATCACAGGACAGTACCCGGCACCCCTGCCCCACCAGGGCCTAAATCACAGCACCCTTCTCCCAGGACAGCACAGATTATAGCAACCATCAACCCTCTCCCAGCACAGCACCCACGCTAACCATTAGTCACCATCTAAGTGCCCCACCCCAACAAACCGCCTTTGGCTGTTCCACCACTGCCTGCTCACTGTTTGTTGTTGCCAGACCTGTCAACTGAGCTTTGATTGTGGATGCTGCACAGTGGCAGTAGCAGCTGCCAGTCTTTGCCTGTCCTGGCTGTGCCTGCCCCCAACCTCCGATGGCCCTAGGCGGGCTTGGGTGCCCCTAGGCATTTGCCTATGCATATGGCCCGCTCAGGCAGAACCTATGATGATACCCTGCAAACTGAGGGATTAATGGCTGGGATCTAGGACCCTGCGGACACCCTGCAGAGAATCCCAAAGCAGGAAATGACTGAGGTTATTTGGGGTGGAGCTTAAAAAGTCCGGGTATGTAAGAGTAGTGATGACCATCGTATGTGCTTACCATCAATGGCAAAATAGTAAGTAGCCATCGAGGGCTACCAACTATGCAATGGATGACCATCGATGGTCATCCTTGTTTTTTGACTGACTGGCCCATGGGCCAAACAGAACTTGGGGGCTGTGCTTTGTAGGTGATGGGGGGGCGGAGCTATGCTCCGTGTCCCGGCACCTTGTAAAAAACAACAAATTTTGGTTATGCTTAGACATAGATGGAGGAAAACCATCTGGTTCTCGCCCATCGATGGCAAAAGCATTTAACATTGGCCATAAACTATCGATGATTATGAATCATCAATGGTTGATGGCCAGCCCTATGTTAGAGATTTAGAGCAAGGCAGACATGTGGTAACAGTGTAGCTGTTGTGAACAGAGAGGTGACAAGAGAGCTGTGATTGCAGAGAGGCGTAGCTAAGCAGGTGCTGCAGACACAGATGCTGAGAACCAGGAGCTGGCTGGAGGCTGCAATTTGGAGTGCTGCTGCAGGAGGCACTGAGACAATGTGGAACAGGTCTGTGTATCCAACCCACATATGTATCCAACTTGGGCTGCTACCCCACACAAATATACACTAAGCACACAGAAAAGCATCTAAGAGACTGTATACTAGATTACAGAGGCATTTATCAAACCCTGAGAGCATGCAATCAGTCTGATCCAAATCACCATTGGGCTTCATAGTGTGCAGCAAGTACAGACCCCTGTATTAACCACAGTGTGCATAGAGTGCATTCTAACCTTTTGGAGCCTGGAAGCATTGACAAAGGGACAGAGTCATTGTACCTTATCCTACAAGACCATGCCAAGTTAATTTTCATCAGTTCTGACACCCTGCAGAGCTGTATCATGTCTGGGACAGAATATTACAGTTGTTTACTAAACCAGGAGTTACAGGACTGGCCAGTGTAATTGTCCAATGCAACATTGGATACTCTGCAGAACATCGGCCGGCTAAGGTGATCCATGGGGTCACATAGCCAGCTGCAGCAGATGAGAGGAAGAAGCCAGGATATTTCCGTCAGCCGACAGAGATTCTGGCTTCTTCCCTCCCCCCCAACGGCAGCGTCACTTCATCGCTGCACCCTCCCCGCCCACAAATGGTAGCAGATTGTCAATAACTGACAGCCTGCTGCCAGTCTCCGTGCAGGATCACAAATCCATTCTGCACATGCGCAGAATGGGTCATGTGCCTGTGCAGATTCCAGATCAATGGCATACACTGCTGAATAAGGCCCTCACTCAATACTGAACCTTCTAGCATACAGTTGCCCGATACCCTCCACTTTATGTGCACCGACATAAGAGCTAGCCTGCAAGGATCCTGAGGTTAACCTGTTCTATACCAGGCCTTAAGATGTCTTTATGGGACTTACTGCACTTACAGATATACTGTGTATACTGTTTACCTTCCTTGCATTATTGTCTGTGAAGGTTATTTATGATATTTTGTGACAAATACAATGTATCTTATTATTAGGCCTTTGTTTACGTGACAATGTACTGCAGTACTGTACCAGAAGTACTATATAACAGCATTGTGCTCATTTAATAATACATTGAAGTGTTTACAGAAGGTGCTGTTGAGATTGTTTAGTTTAACTAAAGAAGGGTCCGATAGTGTTAACTATAGCAGCGGTCAAGGTTGAAAGTGTACACATTTTGCTGTTCCTTTCACATTTAAACAGATTTACAGTGACATAGTGTTACAGCTTAATAAATCTAAACGTCACATTATTTCTTGGTGTCTGCCTTATATCTGGTATTTGGGAGTTCTATGTTCCTCTGCCATGACAGGAAGAAGAGTAAGAAGAGGCTTCTGAGACCAGGTATGATCCACATTACACTCATCACCCACCACTAGGGATCTCTCACACTATGGGACGGGCAGCAGCTGCTAGGTAGGGTGCAGTGATGAGTCTTGTAGTAGCTAAGAATTTAGCTGCAATGTGAACACTTCATTAGCAGCTAAAAAAGCACAGTGAGTACGGTTGCTTAGCAACCTCCAGTATACAGAGACAAAACATAGCAGAATCAAGAATGTATTCTAAGACAGCAAGCAAAACATAACATTACCCCCACCTTGGCTAGGGGTACCCAAACCTTCAACAGGTGGGCTTAAGTGGATTATTTTTATGGATCAACTTTCTTAACCTTTCAGCATGGAGATCTTTAATGCCACTCAGGCCCTTTCTTCTTGGCCATAACCCTTTTAGTGGACAAGAAACTGTAGGTGATTTCTGACCCACAATGAATCCAGAATATATTCTATCTGGAATTTAATTTGTGCCCATCAACACTGACAGGAGGGGGTTTAGGAATAGGTTTTCTGTAAATGGTTCTAGACTGAAATTTGGGTTTCAGCAATGAGATATGAAAGACTCTGTGGCTTCTCGTGGACAGAGGCAAGTCAAATTTGTAAGCTACTAAGTAGATGTAAAAGGACCAATGAATCTAGAACAGATTTTTCTGAAAGTCTGTCGGAGTTGAAGATTTTTAGTGGCAAGCCAAACTCGATCTCCTACTTTAAATTAGATCTCCGTGCAAAGACGGTCTGCTGCTGTCTTTGCCTTGGTTTGGCTTGGCTTAACATAGGGCTTCATGAACTTCATCCCTAACTTTTCCTAGTCTAGAGATAGTGGGCCTGATTCAGACCTGCTCGCTAGCTACCAATCGCTCGTTGCTGGCGATGTTTGCAAATGTGCGCATGTGTATTGTTTGCAGTGTGTGCGCAAAGTAGTACGAGCGATTGGGAAGCTCACTTGCCCTACAAAGACAGCCCAGTGGAATTAGTGACAGGAGAAGCCGTTTGGGTGTGGTAACGAGGGCAGGGCAGTAGTAACGGGGGAGTGGAGTTGCGGACGCAGGCGTGCCTGAATGTTTCAACACCATTTCTGAGGCGTGCATAATTAACAGGCAGCATCATAGTACTCGTCACCTGGTTGAATTATACACTAAAGTGCTCGCAGTGCTTGTGGTAGGGTACACTAAACCGCATGCGCTGTGGTCAGTTTCGATGGACCCAGATATACCGATGTTGTATACACTTCCAGGAGATAATGTTCGCAAGTGGGTGGCAAAAGACAGGCTGGTGCGCGTCTACATACACAAAGTGATCGATTGCCAAGACATAGTGGGCGTGCTTATGCCTTGCCGTGGGAGCACCTGCTTTGACATCACTTAGCTGAATTTCCGTACGCTGGGAGCAAGCGGCCACATCTAGCGAGCAGGTCTGAATCAGGCCCTGTGTCTCCTAAGTAGTCTGTCTCAGGTAATGAAACAAGAAAAAAATAAAAAGCTGGAGGGATAAATCCAGTAGTGCAAAAGAACATATTCATGGAGTTCTGGCCTCCAAAGCAATTGGGCCACCAATCAAAGAGTTTTGCTAAATCCAGGGAGACCTGATTTTTTGCGGTCATAAGCTTCTTCAAGAACGTCAGACCTTAGCTCCATAGGTACAAAGGTTTTGGAATTGGGAGCTTAGGGTTGAGCCTGTCTTTGTACTTGTAATCGCATGGATAAATCTCTAGACAAGATTCCAATAATACTTTCCCCAGGTACAATGGGATCCAGAGGTAATGGACCAGCTTGGTATAGCATAAAACTTCTAGACAGGGCATCCGCCTTCACTTTTTTGATTACAGGCCGTAATGACAAATGAAAATTTGGAGAAAAACAATGATCAATGGGCCTGCTTGGAGTTGAGCCTCTTCGTGGATTGTATATAGACCAGGTTTTTATGACTGATAAAAATAATGACCAGATGCTTGACACCTTCCAACCAATGGCTCCACTACTCTAAGTCCCATTTAATTGCTAGCAGCTCCCGATTCATAATGGCTCTCTGCTACCATAAACTTCTGGGTGGTCTACACATAAATTATTATGAAAGAGTCTGATGTAGGATCCTTCTGTCAGTTTTCACTTGTTTTTAACCAGTAACAGCTGCCTTTCCTGGAACCACACTATTCAGTGGTACTCGCCTGCATTTAATCCCAGTAGTGTATAGTTGTTAATCAGCTGAGAGTAAGGTAGTGTCAGGAAGACTTGCAGCTATGGATCAAATACCCAGCAATGACTTCCAGGACAGACAGAAATCCAAAAGCAGGGGTTCAGGGAATGTAGCAAAATACATGCACCCTGACAACAACAGTATAAAGAAAAAACAGACTTTCAGGAACAATGGTACAGGAGCTAGTCTAGGAAACCTAACACTAGTAAGACAGCAATGGCAATAAGTGTATTTATGTAGGCCCTGGCCAATCAGCTGCTGGGTAGATACCATGTGATCAGGAAGTGATGACATATCAGCTGCTAGGTAAAGAGCAGTGATTAGTCTTGCATTGACCTGTGTTTCAGCTGCAATGTGAACTCCTGGAATGGATTTTGAGACAACAGTCAATAATGGAATGTCATTGTGTTTTCAAAACTGCTACATTCATTGCATAATAACAACAGTCAACACGAATTTTGAGTCTGGGTTCTGCATATCTGATTTTTATTTCTTCCACATTACTAATAAAAGAAAAACTAGTTTTACCCGAAAAAGTTTGCTTTTGTAGCTATCAGAATGAAATTACAGATTTTAAGAAAATTTCCCTATTTTCATACCTTTTATTGTATGTAAAAATCAAACAAACTTTTGTTATGAATTTGAATTACTTTTATTTACAAATTTTTTTTTAAACAAACAACTATTGTAACAGAATATAGAAAAAAAAGTTTAGAAATGATTTTTTTTTCGTATTTGTTCTGTGATTGTATGGACGTTCTCATATTAGCCCCCAAATGTAATCCCCCATCATACTCTCATTGTATTGCTCCTGATAACAACGTTCAAAGTCCATCACATTTTGATGAAAACGTTCACCTTGCTCTTCTGAACCATTTTCGCACCATTTTCACACTCTTCTCATTTTCTTTGAGCATTACGGAATGAGCCAAAGGAAGAGATGGAAATTTATTTCCATTGTGAAGAAGGACAGCTTTTAAGCTTTTTGCAGAACTGTCTATGAAAAGATGCCAGTCAGAAGGAATGCATGGGATTCCGATTTCTTCAAACAAGCTCTTCACATCATTACAATAGCAAAGTCCATCTTCTTTAGTGAAAAAGCAAGAAAATGCTTCATGACGCTTTCTTTGAGCACTTATTTTAACATTTGTTTCAAGTTAATTCCACTGTTTCAACTGAGAAGCTAAGATTTCTGCTTTACTTTTGGGCAGGTTCAGATCTCTAAGTCGTTTAGCTCTTTTGAGTTAATGAGGTGTGGTTCACAACTTACTCATTTGATCACGAAGTCTTCGCTGTCATAGCTACTACTAGAAGTTTGTGATGCAGCCACTTGGGAATCCTTCAGCTCTGGACGAGTAGGTACAGGGAAATTTTCACTATGGGGCACTGAAGCAGACGTTGAAGGTAGATCTGGATAAAAAATCTTTTTGACATTTTTGCCAGCCCGACGCTTACTTGGGTTAACTATACAAAAATAGCAATCTTGAACATTATCAGTGGGTTCCCTCCATGTTCTTGGCACTGCAAACCTCATCAATTTTTTTCTCCCTGATACCAGACTAAAAATTAAAAAAAACTATCATAAACAATGAAAAAATATTAAAAATATAGTTTAAATCGGCTTAACAGATGTATTGTGTCTACTAACCTTCTAAATTGATTTTGCAGTTGTTACATGAGAAATGTGGCACCCTGTTTTTATCTTGACTTCGAATGGGTAGTTTAAAGTAAGTTTCATAGGCTTCACAAAGCTTTAAATTTGTAGTCAATGCAAATTTTTTATCTCTTGTTTTGATAAATTTGCCACAAATATAGCAAAATGAGTCTACATTGTGTTTACAACTTCTTGAGGCCATTTTTGGACCTAGCGTTACACAAATATCATATTGTCTTGTTAGTGATCTCATGTGACAAGTTAATGTTCTGCACTCTGCTAGTTAAGTCTACTCTGTTCTGTGCAGATCTGAATTTGTCTGTCTATGCTCAGCTGCCTTTTGCCATGTGACAGGTCAAATCCTCCTAATTTGTTGCTTCTCAGTTGTCTGTGCATGAGTTGCTGACAGGCTGTGTTAAGTCTCCTCTACCCCAGAGACTTATATCTTCTTACTGTGCACTGTTTATTCCCTTATTTGTTACATGTACAGTGATCTATTCTGCAGAACTACAGCTATATTATATAGACAATCATTCCAGTCTGTTTTGATAAAAAGTTTACAGTTCCAGAAATCCCATCATCTGTGCATTGAGAGATGGACATGCTTTAGCTATCTGAATAGTTACACACTGCTTACGTATAATGAGGGTCAGAATACCACTTGCTTTCCCCCTGCTCATTCCCTTCCTTACTTACTAAAACATGCTTCTCCTTATATGGTCATTCAAAAACTTTAATATTTATTAATCATTGTAAAAGGGACAAAAGCAAAGTTTTTCAAAAATAAATAAAGATTTTGGTTGTTTATTGATATAGAGAATCAGAAAATAGTCATTAAAATAAAGACTCAACATTTTTTTGTTGTTGTTGACCAGTGTAATCAATCTTAGATAGTCTATTCATTTATGAGAATATGTGTAAGCCATTTTGGCATATACTTTTATTCACTAGTAATCAAGAAAAACATATAAGTGAAAACCAAACAAAAATATTCACATTATATTGATCACAAAAACAATCATTACTGTATTGACTTCAAACAAGGCATTATTGCATAATTACATTTTATCATGATACTCCTTAACCCTTCTCCTCTGCTCAGATTCTGTTGACATTTATTCAGCAGGACTTCCAGTGGGCAGTCCAAGACATAGGGCCATATTCAATTAGGGAGCGAAAATTCCGTGCTGGACTTTTCGCTCCACATCTGAGCTTTTCTGGGGATAAAGTATCGGTCGCATGTCTGCTTTATCCCCGTATTCAATTTGGAGCCGGCGAAAACAGGAGCCTGCGGAAAGGTAAGTATCAGGAAAAATAGGGGAATTTTCGGGAATTCATCCTGGGATCCCCCTAATGATGTCCTGACATGGGGGATCACTGTGGGTAACCCCGTTTTTCCCTGCTGAAGGTAATTAGGGTTTTTAAATAGCCTCGGCAGGTGCTTTTTGCAGCTATGAAGAAGTGATGAAGAATAGCACTTTTGGGGTACATGAAAATGGGGGTAAGCATATTTTTAAGACCCTAAAGTTAATTTTACAAATTCTGCAAAATTGCACCTGCCGCTACTCTACGCAATGAAGAAAACACCTGCCGCGTACTTGGGGACCCCACCAGAATTAATTTCATTAGTTTTGGCATTTTGTTCCCCTATTTTTTTTTCACCCCCAAATTTAAAGTACATTATTTTGGGTGTCCTGTTTTTTTTTTGTAACTTTTTTTGACGCAGTTTTTTTTAAATGATACTCCCAGGGGTGCAGGCTAATTTTTTTTAAGCCTGCACCGCTAAACCCCAATGCTGCACTTTTTTTCGCCATGTCAAAAGATGAAAACGTATCCCCATTTTTTTTCAAAGACTTTTCGAACCTGCGAAAAGTCTTTGGAATAGAATACGGGGATAATTCAAACATGCGAAAATGACGTCATCTTCTGACTTTTTGCAGCCTAATTGAATATGGCCTATTTGGGAGCGAGATTGCTCCACATTGCAAGTTTTCCGGGGTTAAAGTATCAGGCGCTTTATCCCTGTATTTAATTAGAAATCAACGAAAACGGGAGCCGGAGGAAAGGTAAGCTTCGTCAAAAAACAGGAATTTTCGGGAAATATTCCAGGGACCCCCCTAAGACATCAGGGATCACTACGGGTACCCCCACTTTTACCTGCTGAAGGAATTTGGGGTTTCTAATAGCCGCGGCAGGTGCATTTTTGCAGCTATGTAGAAGGGATGAAGAATAGCACTTAGCAATAATAATATTTACAAAAAAAAAAATCTATCAAATTTGGGGTACATGAAAATGGGGGTAAGCATTTTTTTAAGTCCCTAAAATGATTTTTAAAAATTCTGCAAAAATGCACCTACCGCTACTCCCGCAATGAAGAGAACACCTGCCACATACTTGGGAACCCCTCTGCATTTAATTTGGCTATTTTAGAAGTGTGTTCCCTATTTTTAATTTTTTTACCCCAAAATTAAAGTTACTTTTTTGGGGTGTCCCTATTTTTTTTTTAAAAAAACCTTTTTTTACATAGTTTTTTTTTAAATGACCTTCCCAGGGGTGCAGGCTATTTTTTTTAAGCCTGCATCCCTAAACCCCAATTCTGCACGTTTTTTCGCCACCTATTTCAGTGGGGAAAAGCTATCCCCATTTTTTTTCAAAGACTTTTCGAACCTGTGAAAAGTCTTTGAAAATGAATATGGGGATAATTGAAATAGGCGAAAATGATGTTATCGAAGATAAATTATTGGTGATTCCGACATTTCGCTCCAAATTGAATATGGCCCATAGGCTGCATTTTACCTGTGCTCCTGCTCTCTATCTGACAACATCCAGCTACCACTGGAAGTTGTCGGGAGGATGCAGTTAAAATCCCGACAGTCGGGATGCCAATGCTTAGAATTCCAGCGCCGGAATCCTGACAGCTATCAGAATCCCAGCGCCGGCATCCCAACGGTAATTAGCAGGGTTAGGGTCAGTGTTAGGGTTAGGCACTATGGGGAGGGTTAGGTTTAGGCACTAGTGGGGAAGGTTAGGTTTAGGCACTGGGTAGGGAGAGGGGGAGGGTTAGCCGACATCGGGATTCTGAGCACCGTATCCCATTGGGCTTCTTATCAACTTGATTTTTGGGTACTATTCTACACATTACTCTCAAGTTCTATAGGGTTTTATTTTTAACACCCATGTATCCTCCTGTAATTGGAGGTCTCCAGTTTACCTGGATTCCTCTACAGATTCTCGAGATCATTTGGAACGGACGATCTTAAGCTTTGTGGATGATAACCTGAATCATGTTGATAATGTTAATTTAATTTGGGCTGCCTCCAAACTAGTGGACAGGGGCTGCATTATGGAATATGTGGTCATTATCTGCATGCTTTGAAGCTCTTAGCAAAGACTTGACTGTTGCATATGAGGAGTTGTTGGTATCTGAAACGCTTTCAACCCATGCGGGCTACTAGGCTGTCAAACACATTAACAACTGAACAGGCCCAACTTAATTTAGGATACCAGCATAATCATTATTTTAGATCAGAGAATAAATATGGGAAGCTTTTAGCTAATTTGGTTAGGTCAAATACCTCCCCGTCCTCCATACTCAAATCACAAACTGCCCCTTCCACTTTCATTATGGACCCTGATACAATATTTCAGAAGTTTCTTAACTACTTACATCTTTTTACTTGCATTACCGGATGACTCTACTCTAGGCATGAAATTCTTGAGAGGCAAATTTGCTGACTCTTACTGAAACAGACAGGTCCTCTTTAACTTGTCCAGTGACAGAAGAGGAGCTGCCAGCTTTAGTCAAATTTTTGTCCAAAGAAAAATCTCCTGGCCCTGATGTTGAGTATTACAGGATATTGGCCCCTCACAGAGTTACACTTAAACTCTTTATTTAATTATATGTTGGGTGGTAGCGATCCCCCATCTGACTTTAATTGCCTAAACCGGACAAAGATCACTCCCTGGTACAACTAAACAGTCCTATATCATTGTAAAATCAGGACCTAAAATTAAACTCCAAACTTATGGTGCAATATTTGCCCAAACTCCTACCTTTCATACTTCATTCTTCTCAGACTGGTTCTGTTCAACGGCATACTTCAGTATACTTTAGTACTGTTATGAGCAGCTGTCGCATCTCATCTTTAATGCGAGTCCCAGCCCTTGCTAGGCGGCTTGGACGTCGCATCTCCCCCGCTGTGCTGGTTCTGGGTCCTGTGGTTGCTAGGATGCTAGGTGACTGAGGAGAATTTTGGTCCTCAAGCAGGAGGTATTGTTATGAGCGGCCATCACAGCTCATCTTTAATGCAAGTCCCGGTCCTTGCTAGGCCGATGCGTCTCCCCAGCCATGCTGGTTCCAGATCGGAAGTAGATAGATCCCCTTTAGTTCTTGTACCCTGACATCATCAGCCAGTGTCCAACATCATTCCCTACAATCCAAGTGGGCATAGATGGGGAATATAATCCTGTGGCGAGCCCCAAGTGTGGCGAGCGAAGCGAGCCCGCGAGCGGCCAACTTTCTTTTTTGCTGGACTGTCTGGGCAGGAAACTGCACTTCCGCCCTCAGGGCCTGATTCAGAGCCACTCGTAAGCGGCCGCTCGTTCGCTCCGAGCGATGTTCGCACAACTGCGCATGCGTATGGGTCGTAATGCGCATGCGCCAACCAGTCAGTGCGATCAGAAATCGAGCGCTCGCCAATTAGCGAGAATTTGAGTGACAGGATGAGGCGTTTGTGGGTGGTAACAGGGGAAGGTGCTTGAAAACGGGGAGTGGAGATCCGAACGCAGGCGTGCCAAACGCTCAAAACGGGCGTTTTAAGGGTGTGCATAATTAACAAAGCAGCGTCATCGGCCACGTCACTTGGTTGTCTCTTAGCCTGAACTGTTCGCATGATTGTGGTAGGAAAAACCTACCACAAGCACTGCGAGCAGTTCAGATGCCTTTCGATGTACTCGATTAATCAAATAAATAGCGGAGATGACGTAGGATGCGAGCGGCCAGGGGGCATCTTTACAAAATAGCGAGCGCATGTTTCGTTAGCTCGCTCGCTCAGACATAGAGGCGTCAACAGACCGCAAAGAGCGAGCGCTCAATTTAAATAGCCGGCCCCTTTTTCTGGACGAGCGAGCGCAAATAGCGTCCGGCTCTGAATCAGGCCCTCAGTCCACGTCACTTCCAGGTACAATATCTGAAGGGGAAATATACCTTTCCATTCCAGATCCCGCAGTTCCTAGATAACCGGGACGCCAGTCGCCCGCAGGGAATTGTGGTACCGACTCTTAGTAAGCAGTTAGGATGTCATGCAGCTGCAGCTGTTACTAAATAGAAGGACGCCGGCCATATGTGCAGCACTGCAGCTGCTTCTATTTGTTTTAAATAGGGGGCTGATATCTCTGCCTGTTTCCTATTGGTGCCATTCCCAGCCCCACATTTCCTTGCTTGTGATAGGTAATACTTTGTATAATAAACCTGCCAGTGCAGTCCTGTCAGTTTGGGCTCGATTCAATTCAGCGCGATGCTGAATAGCCCGGGGTGGGAAGGGCTATCACACATTTCATTTCCTCACACACCTTTTCAATAAATATATATTTAAAAAAAACATTTATTCAGCAATTAATGATTTTAGTAGATTGCATACAATAACCATATTGTCATACCCACAATAGAAAACATGTTTAAGGGCCTTTTTCTTGGCATCCTATGCCTGCTCAGTCCAATGGCTGGTGATTTGGGAATCTCCCCTCTCAGAACCACCTCTATTTTTCTGTCAGGTCAACAAAACTTCAGCTTCCATTATTCCAATATCCAGAAGTCAGGAAGGTGATTTTTATGGTGTCGCTTTTGAAAACCGCTACATAGTTTCCATCAGTTTGCTGTCAGTTCTCCCTTTCATACACCTGCAATTTTCAAATCATCCCAACAAAATTGACAGCAAACTGCTATTTTCATAAATCGCTCCTTGAAACATTTCTCCCTATCTGTAAATAAAGTCTAACTAATCACTGAAGGTAAAATACAGTATCTCTTACAAAACAGTAATTGTTACATACAGTATCATAGTGCTAGTGTGCAGACCCCATAACCACATTCAGTCTGTGATTTAATTGTACATTGGGCCTGATTCAGGTTGGATCGCAAGGCTGCAGACGCACGCAACCAGTCGATGTTCACATTCTACGCATGCATCGCAGTGCGTGTGCGCAAGCCAGCCAATGTGATCGTGTATGCAAACGAGGTGGACACACAGCGGCACAAAGAAATTACTGACAGGAAGTACTGTTTGGGGTGGAGAGGGGGGTGGTCGAAGGAACGCAGGCGTGCCTGTGTATTTTAACACCGTTACAGGGGCGTACATAATTAAGCCCTGCGATAGCATACGCAGCCAGAGATCTATATAGCGACAGGAAGCTTCGCAGGTTGTGAGTCAGGGTCAGCTCAACCACAACTGTGCGTATGGGACCGATGCTACTCGATGTTACCAATGTTTTTGATGACTTGCGGATGTATGTAATGGGAAGTGGGCATCTTAATATAGTGGTGGGCATCTTGGTATAGTGCTGCGATTGCACTGCGATCGCATTCATGTGCATATTTTCGCAGCGAGTAGGTGCGTGCGATTACAGACTTGAGATCTGTGCAGAATCAGACCCATAGCCCATGACAGAGATAAATTAGGGATAACAATTTTTTCCAATGTATTGTAAACATAAACAAATGGTTTTAAAATGGTTGAATCAGATGACTGTGCTGCTTGATCAGGCCGTGGTGCACATGCACAGCACGCTAGTTCTGATTAGTGATCAAGATTAGAAAAAGGAGAGAAACTATAATGGTGAAGGAGCATGCTTATGTTGTGAAGGCACCGTGGTTATACTGAAGGCTTTTTAGATTGCTGTCCTCATTTGTTCTTTTAAAATCAGGTGTTAAAAAGTTGTGCATCCCAGTATGTTTGTTTACAAAGAAGCTGCTTGGGCACTGTTAAGCCATAACAGTTACATGGTTTCTCTGATGAAGAGAGTGCCGATGTACAGCTTTACTTACAGGCAGCTTAATTGGCTTCTGACAAATAAAATTAACCCTATTTTGTATGCGCGTCCATGTGATAGGGAATATAGGGTCTGATTCAGTGTCGTATGCTAATGCCATCCAGTGTCGGACTGGGACATGAAGGGCCCATCGGGAGAATTAAGTGATAGGGGCCCATATTTAGGGGTGTGACCAGCCTCTACAGGAGGTGTGGCCAGCCTCCACAGAAGCTTTGCTAGCCATTAGAGAGTGCATTCAAATTGTATATATAATGAATACTGCTAGTGCATACATGATAATGTACTAGATTAATAACAGGAATACACCATAGTCCTGTACAGTATAATGTAACATATGTATAATGTATAGTTCAAGTGCAGTCTTGAACCTAATCACTATAGGAGTAGGTGGGCCCACAGGCAGTGAGGCCCACCGGGGGATTCCCCTGTACCCCGTGGGCCAGGACAAACCTGATGCCATCGTTGCTGTGTCTGTGTACGTAGTGGATGGGCAAAGATATGCAAATGTGCCAGACACCGAGGATTGTACTGAGACGCCCACATGTGGCTTTGCAAATCCAAGCATCTGCGTACAGATACACAGCATTATAAAGAAGTGGTGATAATTCTGAGTGCGCTAGTGTCAAACAAATTATATTCTGAGTGCGCTAGTGTCAAACAAATTATGATTATATATTATATATTACAATTATTACCACTTCTTTATTTTGCTTGATTAAGATAGTAGTGAAAGGTACTATCTATTGCTTCATAAATTCTCCCCTTAGAATTAGTTTAGAGTGGAAGAAATACCTACCCTCCAACATGACCCACTCCATTCGGTACAAAATGCTCTGCTCCTGGACTTCCCACCTAATTTATGATTGCAGCCACCTGTGTTGAACTAGTTGATTGATGAGAAGGGTTTTTTAAAGCGCCCCATACACTTGCGATGGATTGCCGCGATCCCGCTATGCTGCAACCTGGCATCGCTGGATCGCAGAAACCGAACATGTTGGATTTTCCCGATTTGACGATCGCGATCAAAAAATTATCGTGCTTGTCTAATTGGGGACATTAAACATGTAAAAATTCAGTGATCTTGCGACGGATTGCTGAACATCAATGGTGGGCGGTCGGCATTTCCACCCGGAAATGCAGGCATTTCCCATCGCATCGCCGGATCGCGACAAACAGTCACTGATGTATGGGCAGCTTAACACAGGTGGCTGCAACCATTAATAGGTGGGAAGTCCAGGAGCAGAGCATTTTATACCTGGTGGAATGGATCATGTTGGAGGGTCTGGAAATAGTGGGGCCCTTGTAACATACCAGCAATGTAAACATAACACAAAGTATTGAATAGATTTTACTAGATGACATATTAATAAAATATAACAAATTTGCATAAAAGCCAAGTCATAATTGAACACTAGGATAATGTGGCTTCTACAGCATGCTATTTAAATGCAATTTGTTGGCAAAATTGACATTTGTAGCCTGATGTATAGAAAAATGCACTTTAAATCTGGCTATTAATCTAAACTACTCACTACAGGGTTCAGTTGTAAAAGATAGAAAATTCACCTCTGTACTTAATGTTCCACCTTTGCTTGCTCAATACCACATCTTCTCTGTAATTATGCAAATGAGATAGAAGCCTGGCCAATCACAAGCTAATTACAAGGGCTCATCAGTGATGTAACCCAGAAGAATTAATTAATGCTTTCTGCTACGTTTAGTCTATACCACATTTATCATATACATTATCTGTAATATCCTAGCATTGGTATGTGTCACTTTCAACATTATGTCTGATTTTTGCACCCAAATACAAAAGACAACTAATCTTTGATATTGAAGTTAGCATGAAACTTTCTCATAGGAATTCTCTTCATGAGTCACCACTCCAACTTGCACAGTCAGTATAACAACAGCACAGCAAGAAATCTAAATGTGTTCTGATATAGATAGAACATACCGTTAAAGATCAATTTTACTGGAGCCAAATTGTCTAAATGATCTGGAAAGTGAATTTTTCAGCTCAATATACAAGATTATCTTTGTCAGTTAATAACTTGCTCAAATAAAAAAAATGATTCAATCTCGACTTAATGTACATACTGTATAAAAAGATAATTTATTTCTAATCACCAATTTTGCTTTCATGAAATGCTTATCTGCAAATAGCGATCACTGATATATTGTATACCTGGTTAGTTGTTGGTATTCCCTGTGATGTGGGGTGATATTACCAACAGGCTAAATAATGAACTGTTATTTTAGACATGGAGCAGTTGATTAAAGTTCAACTAGACAATGTGATTTTAAAGTAAATTAAAAAAAAATATTTGTAAAAGAGTATAAATCACCATTAAATGAACATTAATAAATTATTTAGCTCCTATCTATTTTTTTTTTTAAATCTAGTTCCAGATGCTTTCTTTATTACTTCTCACACCTTGTCACCATCTCTCAGCTCACAGTGCTTTCTGATTGAAGATCATGTATGCATGAGTAGTATCAGAGTTACAAGAATATGAGGCTTGTGCAGTGAGCAGGACTGGTGCATAACCCTGTGTACTCTAACTCTGTGGTCTCTTGCTCTTTAGCAGTGATCCCCCCCAATCACCCATGTGTCATGTGGGTGTAGGAACATTTGCTAATTATTTTATAATAAGCTGTTGCTGCCCCTATAGCAATTAAGTCCAGAAACCAGTCAGAGTTCATTGCAGTAACAGAAACCAATTTTTGCTGAGGTACAGGAGGGTGAGTGATCACTAAGATCTGGTCTATATACTTACCATCACAAAGGGGCTGTACATTGTATATTTTGTTACCAGATGGCACCTAAAATACGCTAAAATGCCAGCATGATTAAGAGTTCTTGAGTCTTTGTAACAGAAACAGGCAGGGGTGGATTGGGAACTTAATGTGGCCTTCGAAAAAAATCAGAAAGTGACCTCATGTAGGGGAGAAAAACTAAATGTAGGCAGGGTCAAACATAAATATAGGCAGGGTTGGCAACCATTATCACTATCCACAATACAGAGATCATCCCAGTGGCCACCATACTGTATAGATAACATACCACCATACAAAACATTGAGCATGCCAGATATCACCATACAATATAGAGCATTGCAGTTATACCTATCATTACACAAAGCATCTCAGTTACCCCATATAGTGTAGACAGCATCCCAGTGACTGCTGTACAGAAAATACAGCCTCCCAGTGACCACCATATAGTATGAACAGCATCCCAGTGACTGCCATACAGGAGACCGCATCCCAGTGGACCATCATACAGTATATTGAACATTCCTTCCAGTACTGCCATACAGTACATCCCTCCAAAGACTGCCAACTATGCATACCATTGCCTGCATTTTTTTTTTTGCTTCAAATATTTAGCTCACAAATATTTAGGCTTCATTTGAATTATGTAACCCATACACCTGTCCTGCAGCTTAATGCCAGCATGTTATTCAGTGGTCAAAGTGGAAATTTAGATGTATGGAAAATGTGGGGGTTTTAGAGAAACCCAGACTATAAGCAGTAAGACACAACATGACAGTCCCTGAGAGAAATTTTAGGAGAAGGAGGCTAAGAAGAGATAAAGGTGTGTGAAGGGTGGTGGTGGTGGGGGGCAGTGGTAGCCAAGATAAAGAGGGGATTGGAAGGAGGACCAAGAAGGAGATGGGGGGTAAAAGGTGGAGTAAGTGAAGAAGTGGTATGGATAAAGTAGGAGGAGCATTGCAGTGAAGGAAATAACTAGATTGGAGAGAGAGAGGAGCTACAGGTAGAAGATGCTTAGCCTGCCTCAGATTTTCCCCCACGTGCTTCAAAGTGTAAGTTTTCCTATATATTGTGTCTTAGTCGGATCACAGCCACCAGTGCCATAACAGTGCTTTAATGCACCCTGTGCCTGCCCCTCCCTCTTGAGCATGATGTCAAGACATAGCGCATAGGGAGTGGGACCAGCCAGTACCCAGAACTGTGGTAGTCGACAGAGCATCTAGAAGATGCTCCTTGAAGCTGTATAAATGACAAGGGGCTTGCCAGTTGCGTCCAAAGGACATTATGGGTGGCACTGCCACAGCAGTACTGGCTGCAGGGTGTCATTCCAGACATCCTGCTAGCCAGAAGCAAAGACCATAAGGCAGCAATGGTGCCACCAACAGAGCCCTGCGCTCTGTGTGGTGGCAGCATATGCACACCGCACGTTACAGCCCTGATAGCCACATACAGTATAAATCCAGACATAGGGTTAAACTTACTAAGCTGAGAGTTTGGGAGATTTTGTAAAATCTGGAGAGTTTGGGCATTTTTTCCCACTCTCAAATTTACTAATGTCAAACTCGGGAGAGAGATCTCCTTTGTTACGGGAAAATAGAAAATACTGGAGAGTTAGCAAACTCTCTTCAATTCACCATCAGCAAAACTCGAGAACCTTTTCACTAGTGAAGATAGGATTCTGGAATTTACCAAGCAGAGAGTTTCTAAACTCTCATGAGATGTGAAAACTCTCCTGTAAAATCTTGTGAAAAAATACAGCTGTCTGTGATCTGAGAGTTTGGTAGAAACATACACAGATCGCTGTGATCCATGTATGTTGCTGCCTGTAAATATAGAAAAAAAAATTATAAATCAGAAAAAAAATGACATAGGGTCCCCCCCCAAAAGCCTAACCAGCCCCAGGCTTGCCAGCCAGTCCTGGTTTCTAAAATTATGGGGAACAAAATGTGTAGGGTTGAACCGTAATTTAGAAACCAACACCAGGCTGCATGGCCAGTCCTGGTTTTAAATATAGGGTGGAAAAAATTGCGTAGGTTCCCCCCTATATTTAAAACCAGCACCAGACTCAAAACGGCCGGGCTGTAATGCCACAGCCCGGAGACCCTTTCACTGGGGCTCCGGGGCCAAAGCATTATTAGCCCAAGCTGGTCAGGCCAAGCCGGGGATCTCAGGGGAGGTGGGGACCCCCAAAAAAGGGGTCCCCCTCGACCTTAACCCCAGGCTTGGTCTGAAGCCAGGGCTCTTCCCCGCACCCCTGGAGTGTTGGGTACGGGGGTAATAAAGTTGGGAAATATAAGTAAACTATTGTATTTTACAGTGGGACTACAGGTGTCAGCATGCCTGCCCTTTGGCACTTGTGGAACTTCAAGTGCCATCAGACGTTGCCACACATACAGATCCTTCGTGGATGCCAGCTGACGGGATGTCATGAGGTTTCCCACGTCCTACCAGCCAATCAGGAGGCCGCTAACTGTAGAGCGGCCGCTGATTGGCTCCGGCTACTGACAGTTCCCATGTGGGAACTATCAGTAGCCAGAGCCAATCAGCGGCCGCTCTACAGTTAGTGCGGCCGCTGATTGGCTGGCGGGACTGCAAAACCTGTTCAGTCCCGTCAGCTGGCATTCGGGAGGTATCAGTATGTGTGGCAACACACATACTGATACTGGGTGCGTGGAACGGTACATTTGTTTTCTTGTTTTCAAAATCCATGGATTACTGCAGAGAACACCGTGGGACAAAAGGTGAGTATTGTATTTTTTTTTCAGGTACTTCCAATGGATAACATTGAGAAGGGGACGTGAACATCTGGCAGCAGGTAATTATGTGTGAATGTGTATGGGTGTAATAAATTTTTATTTTCACAGGTGTGTGTGTCTTTTTTTACACATTTCTTTACAGGTGAACTGCACATAACAGCAGGCCCTTAATGCCCTGCATGATGGTACTTGTGGTTCTCCAAGTACCAGCATGCGGGGGAGGCTTGCTGGGACCTGTAGTTCAACTGTAAAGACAATGTGAAATATTCTAATTTTTACACACTACACCTACACTATCAACCTGCCACCCACTGCCCAGGGGTGGTGGGGATAGCCCCAGGCTACCAGCCTAGGGCAGGCATGCTCTGGAGAGGGGGTCCCCTTTATTGGGGGGTCCCCAACTCCCCAGGGATCCATGGCCTGGGCTGACTAGTTGTCAGGGCTGATGCTGTGGCTGGGGGGCCCGGTAAAAGGGCACCCCTGGCTGTGGCATCAATCCTCCGCTAGAAAGGGTCTGGTGCTGGTTTTAAATATAGGGGTGACCACATGCACATTTTTTTGATCCCTATATTTAAAACCAGCTCTGTTCCTGCTGCCTGGTGCTGGTTCTTATATTACAGTGGGACCCTACACATTTTGTTCCCTGATATTTTAAGAACCAGGACAGGCTGGCAAGTCCACAATTTTTCCCCCATATATATAAAATCAGGACTGGCCATGCAGCCTGGTGTTGGTTTCTAAATTACGTGGGAACCCTACACATTTTTTTTACCGTAATTTTAGAAACCAGGATAGGCTGGCAAGCCTGGGGCTGGTTAAGTTTTAGGGGGGCCCAATGTAATTTTTTTTAAAAACTTTTAACCTGTTTTTTTTACAAGTACAACACAAACAGCTTACACATATCTCACTGATATGTGCAGGCTGCTTGCTCGGGATAGTTTTGCAGAGAGAAGACACTGCAATCTCGGGTGAGTCATCTCCTGCAAAACCTGCAACTCGGGGGAGAAATCTCCTGCAAAAACTGCTACTCATGAGAGAAATCTCGTTCTGCTTCCCCATCGGCCATCTCACTCTCAGCTAAACTCACTTCTTTGTAAATTTGCGAGTTTCAGGAGCCTCAAATCACCCGAGTTTAGGTGAAGCTAATCGAGTTGAAAAAAAAGCAAACTCTCCCAGACTCTACTCTTAGTAAATTTACCCCATAGTGTGCCATGGATGCTAGATTGCTACTTTTGTAGCAAAGGAATCAGTATACAATGTGTATAAAGTAACAGATTGGGCATAATGAAACATGGCAGGAGGAATACCTGTGACTGTTCATATTGGAACCTTTTTTACAAAGAATTGCCACTTAGTCAAACACAGCTGTACAAGTATTTCCTGCCAAAGTGGCCAGTGTATGCTTGCAATGTAGCTTTTTCACTTCAGTGCTGAATATAAGGTGCAAATTTTAAGAAAATTAAACACCAAATGGGGCTAGTTATTGAGAATAGGTGAACAAAGGTGTATGAGAACAAATCTGTAGATTCAAGGTGGATTGGGAGTATAAGGGATGTGAGAATGTCTGAGTATTGTAGAGGACAGACACACTTAAAGAGATAAAGAAGTGTTTGGTAACAATGGGTGGGCTATACTCCATAATAATAGAGTAGTTGAACTGCATGGGTGAGGAGTTGGTTTATAAATACACTCAATTACAAATCAATAATAGCAATACATTTGTACTCTCAATACAACATTGATGTGGAAAAGATCAATATTTGCAGTGGAGCTCTTCTATGTTCATTTCAAACAGTTGAATTGTGGCAACACCCTATCAGAGCAAATGCACATTAATATATTATTAACAGTTATGCAATAATGTCTGAGTATTAGTTATGTAAATAATAAAATCATTATGTTGCAATAACACCATGAATATCAAAGCAGATGCACATTACAATTTAAATACACTATATTGGAGAGGCAGAGGTATCAAGAGGTGGTATTAATTCATCACGGGTAGAGTTGTTGTAGAAGATAAGCAGAGAGGGTGGTGGGTCAGATGGTTTTTGGTTACGTGAGTGGGATGGAGGGCAAAAACACAACAAAGGTAGAGGGAAAGCAGGAAACCACATAGTGATGTAATACAGAGGCAGTGGATGGATGTGGCAGGTGGAGAAGATGAGCAGAGGCACAGGTAATTCTGGTCAGAAGCAAGCTGCAGGTTCAGCTCACAAGGGAGTATCATTAGCAATTTGATAAAAAAAATTAGGCTCAGCACGTGAGTCTTGCCTCTGTGTTTGCTGTGTAGAAGTCCAATAGGATGGCCATGCTGCAGGCTTGAGGGTTGTCCAACTATGTGTAGAAATATAATGGATATACAGGTATCTAAGTGATTGGCAGTGCTTAGTTCTCATGATGAGAGTGTTGGAGAGGAGTGAGCTCCTCTGCTGTCTCTCTTCCTCCCTGCAGCTACCAAGATAGCCACTGGTACACTAGTGCGCTTTCAGAATCCTGTGCCATTACTGTTTTGAGTATCACAGTGCTGCAGAAATGTGCAACACTTAGCTCCCATAGAGGTGACACTTCATATATGTGCTGTACCACCATATATACCCCTAATATCACCAACACCGTATGTCTCCATCTCTGTGTATTTACCACTGTTCCGTAATAAACCTGGAAGCCTTGTTAAGGATCACCATGTGGCATAAACTCCATTTTACAATTGCACTGGTGGAAATTGTAAACCTCTTAGCTTCTTTACCAACAGAACACAAGTTATGGGCCCAGATACCACAGACATCATAGTACTCAGAGTTTTAAGTTTACAGTAAGTCCTGCATTTAGATCAGCACACAGAATGTACACAGCAGCAGCCAGCATGTCTTTCATAAGATGAGAGGTTCAGAGAACTACGCCACTTGGAAGTTCCCTATGGAGATGCAGCTCAAGCATTAAAAGCTGTGGAAAATCACAAGTAATCCAGGTGACAATCCAAATCCTGATGAAGTAGATAGAGCCATAGGAACCATTGGCCTAGCTGTGGAGCAATATGTGTATTCCATGATTCATGGGAAAGTGTAGTACATGACATTAAGATAGCCCTGCAAGCAGCATATAACATTCTCATGAGGAGAATAATCTGGGGCATACACTGTATGGTACGCAATTGAGTGCAACAGAAATGAGTACATTGACAAGATGCTGTTATATCTCAGCAACTGACATCTGCAGGAGTCCAAGTAGATGGTGAGGAAGAAGCAGTGGAGTTTCTACAGAATCTAATGCTTGAATTTGATTTCCTACTAGTAGCTTTAGACTCCTGTATGGCTAAGCTAACACCAGTGATCGTGAGGGCTAAACTGTTGCAGTTCCAGGAATGCATACCAGTTGAAACAAATGCTGAGAGTTCTGCATTACTCACAAAGAATACCAATCCCAAAAGGCCCAAGGACAAGTGTCTCTTATATCACAAAGTGAGACATAAGGCCTCTGAATGCAAACTGAGAGATGTAAGCAGTGCACAGCAAAAGAAATGAGGCAAGAGAAACAGGTTAACCTTACATTAAATGTAACAGACAGTCACAGGAAGGATTCCTGATATATGGACTCGGGAGCCACAATGAATTTCAGTAGCAATAAAAAATGGTTTACATCATTAAGTATGTGTGACCATATTGTAGTCAAATAGATTGGATACAAGGTCCTTAAAGTCACAAAAGTCAAGACAATAACAGTTCACCTGATAATTCGAGGTGAAACCATAGTCACAGACATCCAAGATGTCTTATTCATACCAAATATCGGGGCAAAGCTCATTGCCATAAGTGTCTTAGAAGGAAAAGGATCTAAGGTCAAGTTTGCAGTGGGACTGTGAATAAAAGAGGGACTGAGATAGCAACAACAACCCAGTGCCAACATCTGTACATTCAAGACACACAGGAGTGCTTTGTGATGACAGACTCTGATACAAGCCAAAGTTTGGAGATGTTGCATAGGTGATTAGGCCACCTGGGGTATGGTAACTTCTTGAAATGCCTTGATGGAATAGTGATGGGAATAGCCATGTGTGGCATAGAGAGACTGGCATGTGAAAGCTGTATAATGGTTAAGCAAGATCACTGTCCCTTCCCAAGGTCAGCAACCAGAGCTGGGGCTAAACTAGCATTGGTGCATACAGACAAGTGTGGCAACAGAGGTGAGATTGATAGGTGGATACAGATACTTTCTAACATTCATTGATGAGTTCACAAGAATGCAACATGTTTTCTTCATTAAAACCAAAAGTGAATTAATAAGTAAGATTGCAGGCTACAACAATTTAGTGGAAAATTAAACTGGTCAGAAACTAAAAGTCTTGAGATCTGATACTAATGGAGAATATGAAAATGAAGATGTAGCCATCTTTCAGAATAAATATGGGATTGAGCACCAACTAGCCATTGCATATATGCCAAAGCAGAATAATGTCAGTGTTTGCCAACCACACAATTATGGAGAGAGCATGGACTATGCTAAGTGACATGGGCTTAGAAAAGTGTTTTTGGGGATAAGCAGTGTCTATGACAGTATATCTAAAAGATTGTGCACTCACAGTTGCTGTAAAAAGCAAAACACTATTTGAAGCATGGTCTGAATACGGTCAAGAAAGTAAAGGATACAGACTTTGGGACATTACAGACAAAAAGCTAATAAAGTCAAGAGATGTTATATTCTGTGAAACAACTCAACCTAATGTGAAGCTGGATCAAAAATTGCAAACCAAGTTTGTTGTATTTGATATGCCTACAGCTGGAAGCATGTCTGAGTTGGAGACTTCCAGTATGGATACCCAATCACAATCCAGGGGGAAATGTAATAGAGTGCGACTTTTAAAAACATCTAAGTTTGTGGTGAAAAACATGCAAGTTTGCATTCCTTGGATGTAATAGAGTGCGAGAAGGTGCAAAGTCACATGAAACTCGCATAAGTCTTCTGGTCTTGTCTAAAGTCATGTCCAGATGTTTTCCCATGTAAAACATACAATTCACATAAATAGTTAGTTAAACACAAAATAATAGACCTCCTTCATGCTAATGAGTTTAGCCTGAGCAGCAGCATGTATAGCAAAAGCCTGCATAGATCAGTGAGATCTGTGTAGGCTTCTGTGTGTGAAATGTGTAGAAAATGTAAAAAAAAAATAGAAAAAAAATGTTGTGGCATCCCCACCAAAAGCACAACCAGAACCAAGCTCCTGTGAGTCGGTCCTGGTTGTGAAAATCCAGAAGAAAAAATATGTATTTTCATCAACCAGCCCCAAACTATGTGAGTCGGTCTTGGTTGTGTAAATATGGGGGACAAAATAAGTATGAGTCCTCTCATATTATCCACCATCAGCACTAGCGGGAGGACTAGCGAGGGTTTAATGTTGCAATCGGGAGACATGCTTCACTGGGTCGCCTGGCCAAAGATTTCATTACTCTGCACTAGCCCCGGCTGGGGATCCCTGGGAAAGTGGGGACTCCCAATAAAGGGGCCACCCTCTCCAGGGTGCCCCAGGCCAGCTGTATATTTAGGAAAGATCTGGAAAGATACCAACCTCTGAGAAGGTTAGCAAACATAAGTGTCATGGATCACTGCAGTGACCCATGGGGGCATCCTGGATGTGAAACAGCAGCATCGAGTCAGGTAACAGGATCTCAGGGCCTGATGTGTGACACAAACATGTTCTGAACCAAATAAGCCAATTTGATATTAACCCTAGGAAACAACATTGATTTGCAGTTAAAAGAATCCTGAAGTTTCTAAAGGGTTCAACTTCCTTGAGATTAGTATTTTCAAAACATGGAAATTCTGCATTGAAATCTTTTTGTGATGCCAACTGGCTAGCAGATGAGGATAACTGTTCAGGTGCACCCATCAGCTGGGCAAATAAAAAGTAACTCACTATAGCCCCACTCACCACTGAGGTGGAATACATGGCACTTACAGAAACTGTTTAATCACAAAGAAAAGTGCTTCCAGCACCACCTGAAACCCTTATTTTAACATTGAATTATGTAATTCAATATATCAGTGTTTGGAACAGCTAATGTCTTGCTGATAATATTAGATCCCTATATCCTCCTATTGGGTTTGAATGTATATCCAAACCATCTCAGGGGATATGCTACCTACAGTAAATAGACTAAAACATTCTGACACATTTAGGCAGAAAAGTGAAAGAAAAATAGTTTTTATAAAGGTACACTAGGGATTATTTCACAGTTATAAATACAGTTTTATTTTATTTTATTCCATCTTATAAAACATATGATATTTTCAAAAACTCTCATATCATTTTAACTCTACCAAGCTCCCATCAATATGTGTATAGTGTTGTATAGATATTGCGTGATGAATATTTAATTTATTATTAGTATATACAGTACACATTTTAAATCTTGCTGTGAAATTGTTAAAAACAAAGTAAAGAAATTGAAGAAATAGAATAGAAGGATTAAAATTTTAGCTGTGTGAAAGTCATATATCCAAACCAAATATTTTACCTCAGTCAACTTATTTGACTATTTGCACAAATTATTTTGTATGTGTTAAATAGAGATGTGCGCGGACCTCCATGTTAGGGTCTTGGATCTGGGTTTATCTCTGTGTATTGGTTTTGCAAAACTACCCTCAAGTGTTTGGGTTTTACATTTGTAAATAATCGATAAAAAGCAATAAAAAAAGATAAAAATTGATAAAAACATCTAAACCGTCTGAATCCAAAACATGAGTTCGGCTTTTGAAATCTGATTTCCGAACCAGCAACAGATACAAACCAGGACACAAAAGTAAATCTGAACCTTTACCCGGTTCTACTTGGAACCCCTAAATTTGTGTGTGTTCAGATTACAGTAATGTGGACCTGCACATTTGTAGTGTTAATATGTATATATCAGTCTTAGTGTTGTCACAAGGTAGTTAAAGTACAGTTGTTAGATGTATCTATCTCAATATTTCAGTCCCCATACAGGTGATATCCTTTGGAATATTAATATAAATCCTGAGTACCTTGACTTATTGATTGTGAGTTCCATTTCTTATCTGACTTCAAATCAGACTGCAGTAAGAATGTTTCCACAGTTAAATATTTGGTTATAGAATTTTTAATAGTGTCTCATCTGTGGATTGTTTCATATATTGTACTTTAACTACTGTATTTTGTGAAAACACTACAATTGATGAGGAAAGTGTGGGCATAACATGGGACTAAGTTACAGTAGGATAGTAGTAGAGTGAATGAGAACAATGAATGGCACAAGACAAGTAAATGACAGTAAATGGATTAGGCAGGAGTTGAGACGATCAATGTCAATAACTAACAGAATAAAATAGTATTAAACTGTAATATGAGGTGCTGAAAAGGCAGCATATTAATATACAAAAAATAACTGGTGAATACCTTTACCTTTAAAGCAGTAAAGTAGGTGACAGCATATGCCACCAGTAGTATTTTTGGGTTAGTTACAGCTACAGAGGCTGCATTTGTCAGTGGCAGTAAGAAGACACGGATGCCAAATGGTAACCTGACCTGAAATCTCTGGCTGTGATCTTTGGTGTGGATCACCGACTGGGTAGATGCTCTGCTGCAATGACAGACTGCCTGTCTCTCTAATGAGTCACTGCAGTGCTGAGGCCGTCTACTCTTGGCTGGAGCAGGCCAAGTGAGTTTGGTAGACAGACTCAAAATGCTCTGCCCCCAGCCCCTACCTTCCACGACCCAATGGCTTTAAAAAAAATAATGGTTAAAAAAAATCACCATTTGTCATCTTTAATAACCCTTACTGGATTACAGCTCAGTGTAAAGTTAGCAGGTTAATTTTACCTGAGATCTCAATTAGCTCAATACAATTTTTACCCAATATTGAAGAGGGAATCTTTCATTTATTTTGTAAACTATGAACAGCCAAATGTATCTACCACATGGTAATCAAAGAGACACTGCAGCATCTTTCATAATACTTTTTATGGCATGCCAGTGATTTTTAAGTATTCCATAAAGCTTTTGATTCTTCAGTGAGTTTTTCAGTGCCATCTGGAATAGAAGTAGAAATGGGGAGACCTGCAATGAGCGCTGGATGAAATCCATCATTTGTGAAAAAAAGGACACTGATAAGTGTAACTATGTTGAGCATGATTATAAGTAAACTGCTGTAAGCAAGATGTCCATCGAGTCATTGCCTAGATAACTAATGAAGCATTGGTAGTATTGTTCCAAAGTTTGTTTGGTAAATCGGGTTTTCCCATCTGAATGTGGATGAAAGACTGAAGATAAATTTAAGCTTATTCTTAGTGGTGAACAAAAATTACCATAGAACTTTGAAGTAAACTGAACAACTCAGACAGAAAACACTGCATCTGTGATGTCTCATAAACAAATCACTCCTTGAATCACCAAATCAGATATGTAACAGTTGGGAGCATGCTAGTAGAAAGTGAGGAATTTTAGTATGATAATCTGTAGTCAATAGAATGGAAAGTTCCACAACAAAATTCTTCTAAGACCATGAGGGTATAAGAAGCGGCTGGCGGTATTTCATACCGATTCCTAAGAAGGGGCTTAAGTAGACCCATTGAAGAATCACAAAGAGTTTCATTCTGAGCACAAGTGAAAAAGGACTTTCCAATCCTGTAGACATGGTTTCCAAATTTGGATTCATTAACTAAGTGCAGCATCTTAAAATCCACTGCTTCAAGATCATGTGACTGATATTCATTATTGGGTCATCACAACCTCTCTTGAAATAATACAGAAGATCAAAACAGACAAATTATAGTTATTTTCTGGATAAATCATTGAAAAAGACTCAAGTTTATTTATCATAGGGGGAATATCCCTAAACCTTCCCTATTTATTAATGCCCACATTATGTAATGGCTATAACTGGGTACCAATGGTGGTGGCCACAGCAGGGGAGCTTTTACTTACTGCATATTTAAAAAGGACACCTGTACATCCCGTGGTCCTACAATGCTAACGCCATCTTAGGATGGTGATAGCAGATGCTGTAAAAAAAAAAAAAGGCTTTATCATTAAAATAAAGCATTTTTTATTGAAGTATATTAATAAAAAATGCTTTCTTCTGTTTTTTTTATACTTGATTTTATATTTTTTATAATTGATTTTATATTTTTTAATTGTCTTGATACTGGGCTTCCAGATACAGTGCTCCTGTGTCACATATGAGCAGTAGGGACCATGTCTGCCTGCTTACTGCTGCCATGGCAATCTATTTCTTGACAAAAAGCCTTGAAAATATGAGATATGGTAAGAACTTACCCTTGTTATCTCTATTTCTACGAAGTCCATAGGGTTCCACAGGATACCTTGGGGTATAGGTGTGACGTCAGTCGCTGGGCACCATAGAGTTAAGCTTTTCAGCCTCCCAGGATGCACTAGGGTCCCCCTCCTATACCCCGCCCCCGAGCCAAGGCACCTCAGTTAGTTATCAAGCCATAGGCCGGAGGAGGAGAAGGAAGAGAGAGAAAAAAGATCTGGACACATACAAGAATCACATTCTCACCAGAGGGAGACGGAAAACCGGTGACCAGAGCAAAGCCCATCTGCAGCACAGGTGCGACAGGGCGGGAGTCCTGTGGAACCCTATGGACTTCGTAGAAATAGAGATAACAAGGGTAAGTTCTTACCATATCTCATATTTTCTACTTCAGGGTCCATAGGGTATCCACAGGATACCTTGGGGATGTCCCAAAGCAGTATCCTTTAAGGGTGGGGACGCTCCTGTGCAGAAAGGAGAATCCGCCGCCCGAAGGAAGCATCCTGAGAGGCGAAGGTGTCAAACCTGTAATACCTCACGAAGGTATGGACAGAGGACCACGTAGCAGCCTTGCAGATCTGAACTGCCGAGGCACCACGTCGAGCTGCCCACGAAGGACCCACAGACCTAGTGGAATGAGCCTTCAGAGAAGGAGGGACCGGTAGGCCTTCATGAAGATAAGCTTCAGAAATAGCCATACGGATCCAGGCTGCCAAAGTTTGCTTTGAAGCAGGCCAACCCTTTTTACGGAAGCCATAGAGGACAAACAAAGCGTCCGACTTCCTAAACGAAGAAGTGCGGTCAACATAAGTCCTTAAGGCCCGCACAACATCCAAAGAGGCCTCACCCACGGAAAGACCCGGTGAGTTAAAGGCCGGAACAACTATTTCCTCGTTAACATGAAACTGGGAAACAACTTTGGGCAGAAACCTGGGCCGAGTGCGGAGCACTGCCCTGTTCCCATAAAAAACCAAGAAAGGGGGTCTACAAGAAAGAGCCCCTAACTCAGAAACACGTCTGGCCGAAGCAATGGCCAGAAGGAAAACAGTCTTAGCTGTTAGCCATTTAAGATCCACTGAGCCCAGTGGTTCAAACGGCGGTCCTTGGAGAGCCCTCAGGACCACAGCCAAATCCCAAGGCGCCACATGTGGAACAAAGGGCGGCTGAATGCGGAGAACACCCTGCATAAAGGTGCGCACATCCGGGATTGTAGCAATCCTACGGTGAAACCAGACAGATAGGGCCGAAACCTGTACCTTCAAAGAAGCAAGGCGAAGCCCATGATCTAGTCCCGCTGGCAGGAAGGCGAGAATCCGAGACAGACGAAACTCCCGCGGTGCATAACCTCTCGGTCGACACCACTGGAAGAACGTATGCCACACGCGATGGTATATCCTCGCGGAAGACGGTTTCCGAGCTCGTAACATGGTACGCACCACAGAGCTGGAAAACCCCCGGGACCTCAGCATGGCCGTCTCAACAGCCACGCCGTCAAAGACAGCCGAGTCAGGTCCGGGTGAAGGCAAGGACCCTGAGACAGAAGGTCCGGTCGTAGCGGCAACCGCAGAGGACTGTCCACGGACAGACCCTGAAGGTCTGAGAACCAGTGCCGTCTGGGCCACGCGGGAGCTATCAACAGGAGCGTCCCTCCTTCCTGTTTGAATTTCTGGATTACCCGTGGAAGAAGGGAGACCGGAGGGAACAGGTATGCGAACCGGAACGTCCACCGGACGGACAGAGCATCCACCAGAGACGCCCCTTCGTCTCTTGTGCGAGACCCATACACCGGAAACTTGTTGTTGTGCCGGGACGCCATGAGGTCGATTTCTGGAAGACCCCACCTGTCCACCAGTAGTTGAAAAACGTCCGGGTGCAGGGACCATTCCCCCGGATGAACGTCCTGGCGACTTAGAAAGTCCGCCTCCCAATTTAGCACTCCCGGGATGAAGACCGCTGATATGGCCGGAAGATCGCGCTCCGCCCAAACCAGGATCCGAGAGACCTCTACGAGAGCCGCCCGACTGCGAGTTCCTCCTTGCCTGTTTATGTAGGCCACGGTGGTAGCGTTGTCCGACTGGACCTGCACCGGGCGACCCTGGAGAAACCGCTGTGCCTGCTGGAGAGCATTGAAGACCGCACGGAGTTCCAAGATATTTATTGGAAGCTCCGCTTCTGTCGGCGTCCACCTGCCCTGGAACAAGTGTGGACCCGAAACTGCTCCCCAGCCCCGAAGACTGGCGTCCATTGTCAACAGGACCCAATTTGGAACCCAGAATGGACGTCCCTTGTTGAGGTGGGTCGTCTGTAACCACCACGCAAGGGACAGGCGAACCTCCTGGGTGAGCACAATCGTCTGGGACTTCAGAGACTGAGGCAGCCCGTTCCACTTGGACAGGATCAGGTGCTGCAGAGGTCTGGAGTGAAACTGGGCGTATTCCACCATGTCGAACACCGACACCATGGAGCCCAGTAACCTCATCGCCGAGTGTAAGGACACCCGGCGGCTGTGCAGGCAACTGCGCACCCTTGACTGTAAAGCAGAGATCTTGTCCTCCGTCACGAAGATCCTTTGCTGTCCCGAGTCCAATAAGGCTCCAAGATGCAGAATCCTCCGAGACGGGATTAGAGTGGACTTCTGCCAGTTGATTAGCCAGCCGTGCCGTTGCAGCAGTGCAATGGTCAGGTCCAAGTGGCGTAACAGGAGCTCTGGAGATCCTGCCACCAATAACAGGTCGTCCAAATACGGCAACATGCGGACTCCCTGCAGCCGCAGAGAAGCCGCCATGACCGCCATCACCTTGGTGAAAACACGTGGTGCTGTTGCCAGGCCAAAAGGTAATGCCCGAAACTGGAAGTGGTCGCTGCGGATTGCAAACCTGAGGAACTGTTGATGGCGCAAAAGAATAGGGACATGCAGGTAAGCGTCCTGTATGTCCAATGACACCAAGTAGTCCCCAGGTTCCAGCGCCAGAATGATGGACCGTAGGGTCTCCATCCGAAACTTCGGGACCCGCAAAGACTTGTTGAGTGCTTTGAGGTTGAGAATCGGACGATATGACCCATTGGGTTTCTGTACCAAAAATAGATTTGAATAGAAACCCTGGCCCCTCTGGGAGAATGGAACAGGCACTATAACTCCAGCCTGGAGCATAGTGTGCAATACCTTCCGCAGCTCCGTAGCCTTGTTCCGGTCTGATGGGAGACCCGTGGTGAAGAAGCGAGCCGGGGGTCTGTGCCGGAAGGAGAGGGCGTATCCGTGGGAAACCACCTCCAGAACCCAAGTGTCTGTCGTAGTGGTCGACCAACACTGGGCGAACTGCAGCAGGCGGCCTCCCACCCTGGGATCCCCCAAAGGGAGGCCCGGACCGTCAGGCCGCAGGCTTGTCATCTGGCTTGGGGGCCGGACGTCTGGTACTCCATGCCTGCTTCCGGGGCTTGACCGATTTCTTAGGGCCAGCCTGTCGAGGAAACGACTGTGGTTTGGGCCTGCCCTGGGCCCTAGATGACCGTAAGGACGATGGTCCCGAACCAGAAGGAGCAGCGGCCGACGGGAGACAAGCAGATTTGGCTGCCGCCAGCGTGGCCACAATCTTATCCAGATCCGGACCGAAGAGAACTTCTCTGGTAAACGGCAACGCTTCCAGACCTTTCTTGGAATCTGCGTCCGCCTTCCAGGATCGCAGCCACAAGGTGCGACGAGCAGCTACCGCTGCTGAAGAAATTCTAGACACCAGAGTACTAATGTCTAGAGCCGCCTCGTTGATGTAGGTGGCCGAATCACGGAGATTGCCAATCAACTCCGCCTGTTTGGCCGGACAGTCGGATTCAAAAGAAGCCTCTAATGAATCCGCCCAGCGCTCCATCGCTCTGGCAACCCAGCAAATGGCCATAGCCGGCCGTGCTGCCCCCCCTGCAAGGGAATAAGCGGACTTCAGGCAGATTTCTACCTTGCGGTCCGTAGCATCCTTAAGGGAGGACATGGATGGCATCGGCAATGTGGCACTACGGACAAGACGGGTCACGTGAGAATCCACCTGTGGAGGGGATTCCCACTTAGCAAAATAATTATCCGCGAACGGATAAGCCACCGCCAGGCTTCTCTGCGGCTGGTATCTTTTGCCAGGTTGTTTCCACGCCTCCTCTAAATGGTCCACCAACTGACCCGAAAGAGGAAAGACTGTGGCATCGCCCTTCACATCTTTGAAAAAGGCATACTTAGATTTAGCCGCTGGGGGAACTTCGTCCTCAATCACCAAGGCTGTGCGGACCGCCCGAATAAGTCCAGGAATATATACTTTGGACTTAGCATCAGCGTCCTTAGTATGGAGAGGTTCCTGATCGTAAGGATCCAGAATCTCCCCATCATCAGACGTCCCTTCGTCATCCTCATAAGGAGCGGACAGAGACGCCACCGGCCTTTTATGAGGCCGCATCACAGACTCCCCTTGCAACACATCCGACAAGTGCTGTACAGAACTCGTCAGGGAGTTAACCCACGCTGGCTCCTGAGAACCCGGGAGCGGGGAAATAGGGAGACTGTGGGGTACCACCAATTGTCGTGGGAACCCCCGCATGGGTGACGACACCACAGACTGCTGGGACAAACCCATCGGAGTAAACGCGGGCTGCGGAGCTAACTGGCCCACTAAAGCTGTTAACGCCTGAGCGAAACAAGCCCAGGGCGGCTCCTGTACCGGTGCTGTAACCGTAATAGGCCGCGCCATGGACAAACACTGCCGGCAAAGGCCCTCCGCGCTACCCTCCCCCTCCGCTAACGGTACTTTGCACGTGGTACACTGTAGCCGGAGGGGAAAATCACTTTCAGACATGATGGCACCACGTATGTGGCCTCTCTCACCAATTAAGTATTAAATAGGCGAGAGACCACCCTGCAGCACCGCACCGCAAGGGCTTTAGCAGAAGAACAGGGACAGTAATAAAGCTGACAGTTTAGAGAAGAAAAGTTACAGGCAGCGCTAGCACAGTCACATACAATGCAGAGAAATAACAATTCCTGCACTAACAGCGCTGATCACTCAACTACACAGACACAGGGCCTGGTAGGACACAGCACTGCATACACAGACCTGAGCCACAGCGGAGAGGTATGCGGGGGGACCCAGACCACGATGCTTCCGTCCAGCGCTTCCAGCAGCGTTCACCATGCGTTCTGGAGAAGATGGCCACCGAGGAGCAGAGAGGAGGCTGGCCTGGGGGAGGAGCGCTGCCACAGGACCAGTCGGCAGCATGCAGAGAGGGCTGTGTGCAGCGGGGGAGGCGCCGGCTGTGAGACAGGGAAGGCGCGCTCCCCTGGCATGCATTTAACCCCTGGGACGCCGCAGCGCTACCGCTCTGCTGCGGTCCGCTGTCCCAGGGGGTAGTGGAAAGCGCAGGTTGGTCGCCTGGCTCCACGCTGCAGCCAGTCCCCAGGGAGCCCCCTGCCTGGGAACTTAGGACCATGTGACCAGCGGGGACCCACCGCGGGACCCCGCTGCTTACCTTTGTCCCCCTTGGATCCGGCCATGGTCCGGAACATCTGGGGTCACCGCTAGCTGTGACCCCAGATGCTCACCAGCATCCCCGGATCGGTACCGGCGTTCTGGTACCGGCGGGGGTGTAGGGAAGACAGCATGGACGTCAGGACTGACTGTCCATGCTGTACATCCAGATGTGCAGCCACAGCTGCACTGAAGAAAGCTTCAGGGGCTCTTCTAGCCCCCCACTCCGACAGGTGCACCCGACGCCGGCCGGGCACCAAACTAAACTGAGGTGCCTTGGCTCGGGGGCGGGGTATAGGAGGGGGACCCTAGTGCATCCTGGGAGGCTGAAAAGCTTAACTCTATGGTGCCCAGCGACTGACGTCACACCTATACCCCAAGGTATCCTGTGGATACCCTATGGACCCTGAAGTAGAAAAATATTTTCTATCAGTGTGATGAGCATCAGTCAAAAGATAGTCATGTTCGAAAAAACCTTCTCTTGTCTACAGTAGCTAGCAATGGAATCTCTTGTTTGCTGTAATGAATTCCAAGTTTTAAAAAAATCCTAAAAACAGCTACTGGATGAGCATTTATTCAAGAATATGAGGGTATATTTTATGGCCAGTAATGTGTTGTTTCCTATATCATAGTTTTAGCTTATGACATCTGGGAATAATATGCACTGGGATGTAACACTGTTTGAGGTCCAATCCTTTAGGAAAGGTCAGCAACCACAGCAGAAAAAGATGCATCCACTTGAATTACAAATGTTGATTCTAAATTAGGATGGACAAAAATAGGAGTAGAAGTACAAACTTACAGTTTTATCATTAGGAGACCAATTAAATAGACCATTCCTCTTGGATAAGTTTTAAAGAAACTATTTGTAGACGTTTACAAGTTCTAGAGATCTCTACATTTCTTTCTGCATTTAGATGATATATCTAATAAAATGGATTTATGTATTCTCATTCACACTTATTTAATGTAATATATAATATAATTAATGTTAGTGGAGACACTCTATAAATAAATAATAAAAATACTTTATACTCATTTTCAAAAATACACAAATTATCTACATATCATAAAGTTAGATCACCACAAATTATGTAGGATTTTTTTCGTAAAGTCCTTTAAAGGGATGTTACAGAGATTGGAAGTTATCACTAGATATTCGTATAATGGGACTGATGCTAAGTTGCACTTACTGTATGCTAGTTTGCTTAGGTTAATATGTGCAAACTGATTCTTCACATACCCAGAAAAATGTATATGCACATATGCAGATTTGCTGAAATCTGGCACTCAGGCCCATTTGTGACTTGAGTGGTGGGATGGGTGAGAGAGTGGCATTCTAATGTAAGGCCTGTAAGCCCATAATGCTGCACCCCTGCCCAGTGAAATTGTTAATACACCACCCCGGCCTGTAAAGATGACCAACGTTTTATAGGATGAACCCTGGACACATCCTTACCAGAACAAAGAAGTTAAAAGTAATAGTAAATATATCATTATGTCTAATTATTTTATTGAAACAAAAAATATTAAAAATAAATTAGCAAAAACTAATGTAACAAAAAAATGTTTTGTAATTATAAACATGTGTGATACCCCTGAAGGGGTTTACTGTCCAGTTCATATATATATATATATATATACACACTTAAAAAATTATTAATATATGCACACTAAAAATATATGTATGTATGTTGAGACAACAATTCATATATATACACTGTATTGAATGAGTTAAAGAGATGCTGGTTCATATACTGTATGTACTGTATACTCTTTTTTTGGACTAAAGCTGGCCACACACTAGACCAACTTACATCCAACCATTCAACTAGTTGATTGGTTGGAATGAAAATCTGGTAAGGTATGTAAGCAAATGACAATCAGCAATTTGCTCCCAAATGCCGGAGAATGGACAAAAACTGTTGTTTGAACAAATTGTTTAGATCAAACATTTAACAAACTTGTCTGAACGTCCATTTTCTACTGTTTTCTGGCATTTAGGAGCAAATTGCTTATCATCATTTACTCACATTCCTTACCAGATTTTCATTCCAACCAATCAACTAGTTGGATGAAAGTTGGTCTAGTGTGTGGCCAGCTTAAGAGAGCTGACCATTCATTTATAGTGTCCACCCCTCACAGAGGGGAATTTGGAGCAGGCTGCCCTCTCTGGACCATTAGGAATGAGGGGCACGCGGTAGGGACAATTCTGCTGCAGATAGCTCCATAGAGGGCTAAGTAATGCAGGGGCAGAGCATGCGTGCGGTCGGCAGGAAGGTTACCAGCATGCGACCGCTGTTATAAAAAAGGAGCACTCGCGGGGGCCGCTGGGTAGAGCCTCCTGAGGTGAGAACAGAACGGGACTCACCGGAGCGCATTGACGGAGTTCATCGCCTTGGGAGCATCTGGAAAGCTGTCAGAGCTCTGCCGGGAGGAAGCAGCATCAGCAGGGAGCTGCCCCCGAGCCTTCAGCTTCCAGGAGATTGACAGCCGGAGAGTGCCGAGTGCGGAGGTGCGGTTTCCTCAGGAGAGGACAGATCAGCTGGTGATGGAGGTGGAGCAGTGAGTAGTCCGATCCACCCCTAACACAAACCCTCCCAGCAGACACATCCCCTGTCATAGTTAGGACACCGCAGCTGGGGAAGCAAGGCTAGCATACCCTAAACAGCCTGGGTCCCTAGAGACTTTGATGTAAATAACATGACAAGTGTACTAAAATCCAGTAGAAGGCAGAGTCCCTACAGCGACAGTTCCCTCTCCTCCAGGGAGATTACAGTGTGCAAATCTAATTAATTCACTGTGAGGAATTGACAGAGGCAGTGTATGTAAAAGAGCAGTAGTACCTTCAGTCCAGATGCAGGGAGTGTAGCCAGGAGAGATTGCTACAATTAACTTTAAGTGAGCTCAAATCAGACACAACCCAGCTGCTTCTAAAGTAAAAGTGTTGCCTTAAACATTGTATCCAGTCAGCTTTCAACATTATCCTACATGAGAAGGCAGAGAGGATTACATTGTGAATATTCACATCTTTTATAAATAAACTTTAACTGTTTAAAAAGGCAGCGGCAGCGCAGTATTTTGCATAAATAAAGGACCCTTTACCTCATCCTCCAAAAATTATCCTTCAACCTGGGCAACATTGTACAGATATTGATTACTAGACAGATAATCTCTTGCTTGCAGAGATCGATTAGAGACTATTGTCTTCTGTTTTTCTTGGTGCACAAGTAACTGCCGGTCATATTTCCTTGTTTGAGCTATTGCACTTGAATGTGACGTTATATGCATGTTTGCAGTTAACCTATTATTTCCACAGTCGGATCAAGAATCCAGAGGCCCTGTTTAATAAAAAGCATGGATCCGAGTGTACCTTATTCAATTAAAAGAGTGTCTATACAAATGTAATGCAACTAATTCCATGTAATGTTGGTGTGAAAATTGTTTATTATAGCACAAATACAGTTAAATAAATACATACTTTAATTGTACCTAATTGTCTGTATCTAATCATCAACATCCAGAAAGTTAAAGGACTATCCAGGGTTGTGGATTGGTAAGGAAATATTCTACTACACCACATTTATAAGAGATTTTAGAACTGACTTTGGGGTGGGTGTTACATGTGCCCCGAACAGTCTTATTTTCTCTAAATATAAACAGTATAAGCTACTTTATTCTGTATTTTTTACTTTTTGTTATATAAATATACCAATTAACAGTGGCATTTATAGTAGAATTAATGTAATTAAACAAATAATAAACATATGGAAACCGATATTTTTCTATCCTCCAAAAAAACTTCTTAAACATTTAATATTAGTACTTGAATTTCTTTCTTCCATACATAGATTCCTGGAATTTTTATTTCAGCCCTTGTACTCATACTGCATACTGTAAGAATGATTCTATGTGTAATACCCTGCTATGCAAAGTAATATGTCTAACACTGTACAATGCTCTACAGCACATGTGTATGTCATTACACAGAAACATTAACAGAACCCAGCTGGGTTCAGCCTCAGGCTATAGATGACATAAAACCTTTTAGGTGTTACCACTTATCTCCAGCACCAATGAATCATGTGGGGAATCACCCATCAGCCAGCCACTATAAGAACCTGCTCAGTGCACTCCTCCAGTACCTGAATATCAATTGTTTTCTACATAGATGATAACTATACTCTCCAGTATAGTTTTTGCCAATGTTGTTTAAACTCGTGTTTGGTTTCTGCGTCAGCAGCACATCCTTACCCACATTTCCATTCACAGTATTTCTAGGCAGAGTCCTCATACCAGCTAAGCACTCTGATGCTTTAATGGTGAGAACCAACTGCACTAGGCTGTGATCTGGGCCGTCACTGAATAAAGTCCATATCGTTTTGCGGGGATTCCTAGTGAAGTCTCCAGTGGCGGTCTTAGGGCCTGATTCAGAGCCGGTCGCTATTTGCGGTCGTTCGTTCAAAAAAAAGGGGTGGCTATTCAAATGAACCGTTCACTCTTTGCGGTCTGTTCACGCCTCTAGGTCTGAATGAGCGAACAAAACTTGCGGTCATTTTTTGGGAAACTACGCCCCCTGGCCGCTCGCATCCTACGTCACGTCCGTTGGTTTTTGCTACCACAATTTTGCGAGCAGTTCTGGCTATAAAATAACCCAGTGACATGCTCAATGACGCTGCTGTTTTAATTATACACACCCATACAACGCCCGTTTTGACCTTTAAGCACGCCTGCAATTGGATCTCCACTCCCCGTTTTCAAGCACCTTCCCCTGTTACCACCCACATACGCCTCTTTCTGTCACTCAAATTATCAGGCATTCGCTATTTTGCGAATGCCTGATAATGCCACAGTGCCGACACATCTGTGCCTCTCAATGCATGCTACGTGCTGTTCCCTCAGTTCTAGCACATATGTGTAACTTATTACATGCTATGCGCTGTCCAAACAGTGCAGACACCTCTGTATACCCTTTTGCACACTAAGATGTACAAAGCTCTGGAAAGTGATAAATTGCAAAGTGATAAAATACCAGCCAATCATCTGCCAACTGTCATTTTAGAGGCTGTGTTTGAGAAATGACAGTTAGGAGATGATTGGTTGGTAGTTTATCATGTAACAATTGATCACTTTAAAGAGTTTAGTACATCTGCCCCTATGTGCTGTACAAACTGTGCCAACACATCCGTGTGCCTTGTGGCATGCTAGCAAAATCACACACTTGTGTACTCTGCTGTACCTTTGCCACTTTTGCCTACTGTGCTACTGTGTTAAACACCTCAGGGTATTCCATGGGTACCACCTCTCGTAGTATCACAGCTATACCTCATTTGGTGTTTTCCCCCATAGAAGCAAAATCCCAAGGCTTCACATGTGTCAGGACAGCCATTCCAGAGAACTGAGAGGAAGGTGTAAGGGGTCCATCCCACCTCTATGACAAGTTCATACTAGCCACTCCTTGTGGGCAGTGATTGAGTTGGACCCTAAGATCCTGTGCCTGTTGCTTATCAAAAGCTAAGGGGAGGGATTACATATGCTCTGTTTCTGGGAGCTGTCCAACAATTATAAAGGCTGCAGCAGCAATATCCATTGAGGCACTTTGAGTACTCTCTTCTAATATCTTCAAAACTAGGCTGTACAAATGAACACATCAAAAGACTATTCTTACCTGAGAAAAGTATCTAGTAAGTGGGAGGTGGAAAAGTCAAAGTACTCTCTCAGACACCTGGCACTGAGGGTGACATATACACAGACGCAGAGCAATTGTAGTGGAGGAGACTTATAGCAGTACAGAAGTGCTGCTACACTAAGTTCTGTCAAAGACTACTAATATAGGTAGATTAAGTAGAAAGTGGTATCTCAGTATTTACTGTCAGAAATACATTTTGTTACAGTGAGGGGGAGAGATCAATCTAGAGTCCACCTTGGTGATAGTCTAACAACTACAGAACATTAATATCTTATTAATAAACTAAATAAATTTAAAGTTGGAGAGTTACAGGAGATACAGGGTTCTAGTTACTAAGCACTGTTATGAAACAGAGTGAAAAGTGATAAGTCTGTGATAAGGTGCCAGCCAATCAGCTCCCAACTGCCATCTCACAGGCTGTGTTTGAAAAATGACAGTTGGGAGCTGATTGGCTGGCACCTTATCACAGACTTATCACTTTTCACTCTGTCTCCTAAACTGCTTAGTAACTAGACCCCCTAGTAACTATTTCAGTTCAGTCATCTTCCCATCAGCCAGGGTGTATAAATTCTCCCCTCAAGGAAATACATTTCAGTACACAATATAAAAAGATTGCAAGAACCTCTATAATGGATTAGTTTACTGCAAAATTATACTGCTCAGCATGTGCCATTTTGTTGTCAATGATAACCATATTATCTGGGCGAGTGACAGAAATAAGCAACAGTAACTTCTCTTAGACCAACTAAATCCAAGTATAGCTTCAATAGTCAGCAAATGACCTACAGTATTGAGGAACTGCTACAGTAACCAAAGGAGAGATTTGTGCACCAATGATGTTACAACATAGGTTGATACTTTGAAATACATAATTGTAGTTGGGACTTATACTACAGTATAAAATATCGATTTTAAGGAAAAAATAGAGTTAATACTGAAGTTTGTATATTGATGGGTGAATCATTATATGTTATTGTGGGGATATATTTAGTATCCCGGCACAGGAGATGCTGGAACTTAGAATACCGGCACTGGAATCCTGATGTGTCAGAATCTCGACAGCAGCATCCCGACTGATGGCATCCTAAAGGTAAATAGCGGGGTTAGGGGGAGGGCTAGGGTTAGGCACTAAGGGGAGGGCTAGGGTGAGGGCACTAGGGGGGGAGGGCTAGGTTTAGGGTGCGGGGAGGGGAGGCTAGGTTTAGGCACTAGATCGGAGGTTAAGTTCATTCACCGGGGAGGAAGTATTATGGTAGGGAGAGGGGGAGGGTTAGGATACTGACTGACAGCTGTCTGAATCCTAACCCTGTCTGGATGGCGGTGTCAAGATTTTGACCGCCGGGATTCTGAGCGCCAGCACCCATCCCGTAATTGTGGATGTGTTTCTACTATATTGATTTTATCACATATCCCTGTGTTTATATTCCAAGGTTTAAAAGTAAATAATATGAGAGCTCCTAGAAAATTGCATACAAGTAATGAATAAATGCAGCTTTGCAGGCTAGTTGACCTGAAAAGTGTATTTAAAATATATGTTTTAATTGTTTAGTATGTATTTATCTGTACAACTGTTGATGAGATGCAAAGGAATACACTTCCGAGAAAGTCCTTCAGATAAAAAATTCTGAAAAATAAAGAGAATATTATTTACATTTACTATGTTTGATATGTGTAAACTATGCTGTGATTACAATATACTTTACCAATGCAGAGTGACATGTGTGGTTTAGGTATAGAAGTAATGAACACATATTGGGCATCCATCAGCAATACTTAGGACACAAACACAAACCTTAGAGAGCAGCATAGATAACATATAGATAACCGAACCTTATTAGGGGAGAAATGGGGGACCAAGGCCCTCATTCAGAGCCGCTCGCAATTAGCGCTCGCTCGTTCATAAAAAGGGGGTGGCTATTCAAATGAACCGTTCGCTCTTTGCGGTCTGTTGCCGCCTCCATGTCTGAACGAGCGAGCAAAACATACGCTCGTTTATTTGATAAAAACGTCCCCTGGCCGCTCGCATCATACGTCATATCCGCTATTTATTAGATTAATCGAGTATATCGAACAGCGTATGGACTGCTCGCTATTCTTGTGGTTGGTTTTTTCAACCACAATATTGCGAGCAGTTCTGACTATAAAATAACCCAGTGACGTGGTGAATGACGCTGCTGTATTAATTATGCACACCCATAAAACGCCCGCTTTGACCTTTAAGCACGCCTGCGTTCTGATCTCCACTCCCCCTTTTCAAGCACCTTCCCCTGTTACCACCCACATACGCCTCATTCTGTTACTCAAATTAGCAGGCACTCGCTATATAGCGAACAAACGATTTTCGGCCGCACTGACTGGTTCGCGCATGCGTACTAAAAACCATACGCATGCGCAGATGTGCAAATATCGCTCGGAACGAGCGTACTGCCGCTTACGAGCGGCTCTGAATGAGGGCCCTTGTCTCTCTGTCATGAGTGGAAGGTTATGGAAGAGGGTATCAAGTTGAGGGACAGAAGTAAAGTCAACAGAAAGAATATTTCCAGACCTACCGGACCTGTGAGTATACAGTTATCTCTAGGAGGATGTCACTACATTTGTACTAACATTTGGCAATTAAAAATAGTATTGTAAGTTATCAAAAACCATTTTGTGTAATAATGTACATATAGAATAGTTTTTTATTTACCCATTTTAAAACATAATGATATACCTTAATATTAAATTCAGACAGTTTACTTTTTATTTCTCAAATACTCAAAAAAATCTGATACTCGAAAAATGTACCAGCACCATTTCAAGTAGTTCTAACTATAATGTTACTATTCTTAGTTTTTCTTTTTACTCTTAGAACACTGTGGGCTTAATTCGGAGATGTACTGTGACTGTTTGTGGAGCCGCAGTGGTGGTAATATGCAAATGCTAGTTTCAGCCTTCCCCCTATGTAGAGAGTGCAAGCCTTGCTACATCTTTAATTCCAGTTGAAGGTGGTTGTGAACAATCCACAATCGATGCACCATGAACCTTTGCACCAGCCTAGAGCAGGCACGTTTCTCCTTCTCAACTTTGTATAAACATGGCCTCTATGGCCAGGGCTGCAACTAGTGGGGGTTAAGGGGTCACTTGCCCCGGGCACTGGACTTGAGTGTGTGATGAGAAGAGGCTGCAAAGGTGGAGTGGCCCCAGTTAGTTGCACGTGTGGGTTTGGGCCGCACACCGGGACCAGCAGGCAGCCGTCTTCAGCCCGGCCTTGAGAGACACAGTGCAGCCATCAGTCTAATGTGACGCAAGTCGCAAGCCAATCAGAGCTTGTGGACCAGCGGCCAAGCAGCAGTGGCTGCCAGTCATCGAGCTCCAATTAGTTCGCAACTTACGCCACATTAGAATGATCCCCGGCATGTGGCATCTTCGTACCGTCCCGCACCACCCGAGCTCACCCACCATGCAGCTCCAGATTCCATTTTAATGTGAAAGTCCAATTTTAATAGTGTTTCATCTGTCAGTTCTGGGGGGGGAGGGGGCTGCTGTCACTCGGGGGCATTACTGTAGCATAATGTGTTAGGGGCCTTACTGTGACATAATGTGTAGTAAGGGGCATTACTGTGGCATAATGTGTACCCTTAAGGGGCATTACTGTGGCATAATGTGTTGTAAAGGGCATTACTGTGGCATAATGTGTTGTAAGGGGCTTTACTGTGTCACAAAACCACACATCCTTTTTGTGCTCTATGTTGTTTTTTATTATTGTGTGTGAGGGGGGGTGCCAAATTACTGTCTTGCCCCAGGTGACAGAAATCCTAGTTTCGGCCCTACTATGGTTGTGGCTTTGTGACTGATAACACAGCTACGCCCATGACACATCTGTGACACTCCTATAATAACACAACCCTGAGATGGACTTTTTTTTGCACACACTTCAGGCCACCTCCCAGGAATGCCCATCATCTTGGGCCACCAGTTATAATGTCTGTGGTCCTTTACGTAACAGCGTATCTCTGCGTGCACTCAGGTGAAAGCATGCACCACTGGGTTTTTCAGGACTTTTCGCACATATGCAGTAGCAAATAATTGCTCAAATTTTGCCAACATCAGCTTTGCATTCAGTTTGCTTCCACCTCTGAATCAGGCCCTTTATTGTATTTTTAAACATTTTTTAGACTTTTTTTGTATTTTCTTTTTAGATAAGATACACCCAGCCAATAGGGAGGACTGTGGAGCAGTGACGGTGCCGCCCCAGGGCCCTACACCCTGTGTGATGGCACATGCCGCACACCCCTAGTTATGGCCATGAATATAATAACACTAATGATATAAGCATTAAATTAAAACATAAACTGTAGGTTTATGTAATATACTATTTTTACTTATTCTGTTACCTCTTACAATAATACCTCTATAACATGTACTACATAAACAATAGGTAGAATCTGATTGGATGCTATGGACAACAGCTCTACTAGTCCTCTATAGATGGGGTAGAGTTGAAGACTGCCTGTTAACGGTGGTGTGCCTACAAATACAATGCAACAATGGGTGATCTTTTAAATTGTGAATTACTCGTTCTTGTAAACAGAGTACCTCATTCAGAGTCGGTCACAAGCGCTGAGCGCTCGCAAACCGACTTGATGTTTTGGTCCTGTGCACGCGCAGTGGCTGCACTGTGCATGTGCAACTCTCTCGCTCTGGAGCTCACTACAAAAGGGGCGGCTGTCGATGTTGATCGACAGCTCGCCCCGTTTTGTAGGCGGGGCGGGGGGTGGTTACACAAACAGAGGCTTGTCGTTTTGTGGGCGGCCGCACTGACATCAGCAGTGATGTCAGTGGGGAGTTTCCTGCTCGATCAGAGCAGGAAGCTCCCTGGGGCTTGCGGATGCCGAGACCCAACCTTAGGGTCTCGTCGCAAGCCCCGATGGTGACCATCGCGACCATCACCCTGGTCAGTCGCTAAGCTGTGGGTAGTAACCCACAGCTTAGCTAGCGACCAGGAGGCCGCACAAAAAAAAAAAGAAGTGCCCGCCCTCATTCAGAGAGAGCGATCGCTTCTTGCGACCGCCTCTGAATGAGAGCCAGAGTTTCCAGATTGTGGGATTTATCCTATTTCATGGGATTCTTATCCTTTTAACACCAAAAGAAGAGTTGCTTCCAGTTTCTATATTTTATTTTTTATACCTTCTACATTTTATTTTTAAAAACCATATGAATGTGGCATTTCCTTTCGCACATTCTGAAGAAAACTGGGACTTTAGGTGTCCTGTAAAGGGTATGTCCAGGACACGGGACATAGGGCCTGATTCAGACCCAGATGCAAAGCAGCGCACTTTCGCAGCCGACAGGGGCCGGGTATGCAAATTCCGCGATCGCACGGCCAGGCTTAAGGACGCCCTCTCTGTGAAGCGCTGCGGAATATGTGTGCGCTATATAAATAACTGGTAATAAATAACTGGTAATAATATGCCTTTGAGAGCGACGGCAGAGTGAACGCAGGACGGTGTAATGACGCCCACTTTTCTGTCCTAGCACATGTCATCTCCTGGAAGTATATGATTAATCAGTAACATCGAGAGCCATCAGAGCTGCATGCAGCCCTTGAGTAGACCCTACCCCGCCGCAAGCACTGCGATCACTGCAGGCTGAAATACAACCAGGTGACGTGTACAATGACGCTGCAATGCTAATTATGCATGCCCAAAGAATGGCGTTTTGATGCTCAGACACACCTGCGTTCGCACAAGCACTCCGAGGTTTTCCAGGGCCTTCCCTTGTTACCACCCACTAATGGCGCTATCTGTCACTCAAAGTAGCACTCAGTCTGTGTACTACGAGTTCACGATTCCCGATCGCAGTGACTGGCTTGCGCACGTGCATTGCAACGCATACGCATGCGCAGACGGGCGACAATCGCCCCATAGCGAGCGATCATGGCTTAGCATCTGGGTCTGAATCAGGCCCATAGTGTCACAACTAGGACAGTTCCAGGCAAACCAGGACGACAGCTGGTCACCCTACCAGCCCTACTCCCATCCTTCTGTGGCTGCTCCAGTTGCATGCTTGTAATATGGTGCACGACTCACAAGATGTCAACATGTCATAATGTTTTGCCTTCAAAAGTCTGTGAGAAAGGGAGCCTCTCTCAGATGCAAAGAGAAGTTGACATAGAACAGAGGAAGGAAAAAATAATATAATCGCAGAGAGTAGAAAAAAATCATCACATGCAGGGGGGGGGGGGGGAGGCTACTTAAATGACATAAGGCCTGATTCTGCTTTATATGCAAATCAGAAGTATGCATACAAGACTGATTACGGAGGGACTGTGCATGTCTATGATCCATTATGCACATGTGCATAACGGGTCTTTGCTCGCAGTTCCCACTTAAGCCGCAGCATGATAATCTAAAACTTATATAGACACCCCCGTTTTGTATGCGTGCCGAGGCCAGGGTCTTCCAATGCATATTTCCTGGCACTGGTAGAGCAGATCCAGTGATCATTCTGAGCAAGCTGATGCTTAGGATGGGCTGTACTAAGCATCACATCCGAGGTGCGGTACATTCTACCACTTATCGGGTACATACAGGCGTTAATAACGCTGGTATGTACATTAGATATGCAATTACAATCACAAAAGACAGGTTTCCTGGTAAGAGCTGTGTTTTTCCGATAGCTAGACACTAGAGGGACTTCCGTATTTATTAACCAGAAGTCCCTCTGTGCATGCGCAGAAAGGCTCGTGCCATCACGGGGGACAATAAGAAGAAACCCAATAAGAAGTCCACCGATTGCAAGCTCTGAAATGTATCGCATTCCGGTACTTGCTACATATGCAAATGCAGCCAAAACTCAGAAAACTACATTTTCGGAGTCTTGCCTGCATTTTCAAGCTTAGTACATCCCGTCCTTACTCAGATGGCTGCAACCATCGTTACCACTGCTCGGCATAACTGCTTGTGGCTTGCTGGCCGCAGCTAAGCCCTCTATCTAGGGGTGCACTCAGGGCTGGTGCTACCACTAGGCAGCTGTATGCTGGTTACTGGAGTGCGCCACTGAGTCCGCAAAAAAATTATGTTTCTTTCAGTCTCAGCTGGGTCTGCTGATGACCAAGGCTAATGCAGGTGTGTATGAATGAGTGCAGACAAGCTTAGTGTGTGTGTGTTGTGTGTGTATGTGGTGGTGGTTTTATTGAGTGCTGACAGGGTAAGTGTATGTGTGTGTGTAGGTTTAATGAGTGCTGACAGGGTAAGGTGTATTGTGAGGTGGCATAATGTATTGTTGGCAAAGCTGTATGGCATATAAAGAATTTGGGTAACATGTGTGGAATATGTATTAGGGGCATTGTATAGCATAATTCACAGCTATGTGGCATACAATACATTTAATGCACAGCTGTCTGGCATATGTATTGGAGGCATTGATGTGTAGCATATAATGAATTTGTGGCACAGATGAATGGCATATTATAAATTGGGGGCAGTGTTATGAGTCACAGTTAGATTTTGGGGCTCTGCTGTGTGACATGTTAGTTGGGGCATTTCTATATAGTATATTATGAATTTTGGACACTGTTATGTGATATATTATAAATTGGCGTCACTAATGTGCAACATAGTATGACTTAGGAGTCTATTTACTAAGCAGTGTTAGGAGACAGAGTGAAAAGTGATAAGGTGCCAGTCAATCAGCTCCTAACTGCCATCTCACAGGCTGTGTTTGAAAAATGACAGTTGGGAGCTGATTGGCTGGCACCTTATCACTTTTCACTCTGTCTCCTAACACTGCTTAGTAAATAGACCCCATAATATTGGAGGAAGCAGGGCGGTGCATGAAACGTTGCCTAGAGCGCCCAGACACCTTGCACTGGCCCTGGGTGCACTGCACATCATGACACCATAGCTGTGATAGTTTGTTATGGGGAGCAATCAGACACTGCCTTCTGGCTGCAGTGCCCCACAGGGATAGGAAAAAAGGAGGGCTGTGGAAACACTCTATGCTTTCACTACAGAACAGCAGAGAATGAATGCTGGGTGCATGTGTGCACCATTCACATAGTGCCAAGAGAGATTCGGGCGCCCGTTGACCAGTTTGTACCAGCGATATGTTTGTGAACGTTGTCGTTCACAGACATATTGCATCAGCTGTGCTGGCCGGGAGTCAAGCCGCGACCCCCTCCCCGCCGGGAGTCATGCCGCTGCATGTTTGCGTTAGATTGCCCATACACACTTGCTGATGGACAGATATATCTGCAGATATATCAGTCCATTGGCAAGTGTGTACAGGTGATCATCCGATCGCCCGCACACATGCAGCGGCATTCGTGGGGAGGGGGTCGCGGCCTGACTCCCGGCCACCAGGACCCACGGCTGCCTTGAAGATGATGGTCATGTGTATATGAATGACCATCATCGACAGATATATCTGCAGATCACTCGATCTGCAGTTATAGCTTTGCAGTGTGTACCCACCTTTACACAGTGAGCATCAGTTCTCTGGACTCCATAAGGCACTTAGGTAAACTTGAAGGTTTTCTGTATATAGATAATTGGATGAACCAAGAGAAATAGAAGAGTCTATGCTGTGGTGCAGTGGTCATTACATTGTTATAACCTAAAAACTTTCATATATCTGAGTGATTTCTAGTTATTATTACATTATGAGTGTGTTTGTGGGCTCTGTACTGCAGTATCAATATTAGTTTTATATGACATAAAATTGTGAGCTATGGGCCTGATTCAGAGCCGCTTGTAAGCGGCCTCTCGTTCGCTCCGAGCGATGTTTGCCCAACTGCACATGCGTACGGATCGTTATACGCATGCGTGAACCAGTCAGTGAGGTCAAAAATCATGTGCTCGCAAAATAGCGAATGCCTGATCATTTGAGTGACAGAATGAGGCGTATGTGGGTGGTAACAGGGGAAGGTGCTTGAAAACGGGGAGTGGAGATCAGAACGCAGGCGTGCTTAAAGGTCAAAACGGGCGTTTTATGGGTGTGCATAATTAAAACAGCAGCGTCATTGACCACGTCACTGGCTTATTTTATAGCCAGAACTGCTCGCAAGATTGTGGTAGCAAAAACCAACCACAAGAATAGTGAGCAGTTCATACGCTGGTCTATGTACTCGATTAATCTAATAAATAGTGGACATGACGTAGGATGCGAGCGGCCAGGGGGCGTAGTTTTCCAAAAAACGACCGCAAGTTTTGTTCGCTCATTCAGACCTAGAGGCGTGAACAGACCGCAAGGAGCGAACGGTTCATTTGAATAGCCACCCCTATTTTCTGGACGAGCGAGCGCTAATTGCGTCCGGCTCTGAATCAGGCCCTATATCCCATTCACTACAGTCCTATATAGCATAGCAGAGGGGAATGGGTGGATGATCCTCTTTCCCTTCAAAATGCTCGCACAGCTTAGGGGCTGGATAACTCGACCACAGTGGCGATGGCCTTCTCCTCCGTCCCGGCACTCCTCGATGTTGTTTTGATTAATCACGGCTTGTCAGAAACTCAATTAGTGTTGGATTGAAAAACGGCTTGGTCTGTGTTTTGAAAGCAGTTTTTTTGGATAGCACAAAACCGAACGCAGGTGGCAATCATAGCTGCTAATGTCTGGATTACACAATCAATTAGCGTACATTTGTGGGGGTGTATTTTGGCCGCAATGTGTTCGTTTTTGGACTATTGTAACAATAATGTCATCATGTTTAGGTTTGGTCCCTCATTTTGTGTTTGCAAGGTGTTTATTCCTCCTTAGGTAATGTTTTAAACGTTCCTTAACGAGCACTTTTTTTTCAATGTGTAATTTTTAATTTTGAACGTTGTTTGCTTGTGGGCCCGGATTAAAAGTAACCCATTTTTGCAAAAATTTTAGAATACAAAGTCGTACATGTGTGGTAAATTTATTGGTATCCCCCCCCCAAAAAAAACATATTGAACTCCAACATTTTTGGCAGTGTTCCACAATATTTATTAATTGTGCAAACAATAATTTTTGGGTAAACGTAAATGCAAAAATTAAAAACAATTCACAAGAAAGGAGAGGGCAGTTTTGGCCAGAAAGGAATATGAGGCAAGCACAGAAGGAGTGTGGGAAAAGTAGCCAATGGTGTCACCGTTTTTTCGCCCGTTTGGCTGGGGGAGGGTGGGCGCCAGACCGGGTCCGGGATGTCATCGGGCTGGCCTGTCCAGAGGCAGATGTTGTGGCCTCTGGACTAGGCACAGGGCTAGGCACATTTGGAGGATTGGCTGATGTTGTGCCAGAGGTGGAGGATCCTGATGTTCCGGCAGGAAGGGAGGTCGGCTCCACCATGTGCTGGCGAACGAGCTGCTCCAGGGCAGTGGCGATGCAGATGTTGGTCCTGGTATTTTCCGCCAGGGCCTGACCAATGGTCACGTTGGCCGCAGCATTTTGCTCCAGGGCCTCAGCCACCCGTACCAGACTGGCGTCCATCCTCTGCAGAATCTCCGTATGGAAATCCGATTTAAAATTGAGTTCTGTGAGGAGGGACACTGCCTGCGAGGGGGATTGCCCTGGACTGGCTTCTGCAGGGTCCTCAGCCGGATGTACTGGTTCCTCCCCTGCAGAGCCAGTAGAAATTCTGCGGCCAAGCCTCCCCTCTGGAGCAGACTCATCCGCCTGTGTCTCTGTTGGAAAAATTAGAAAAGACTCACATTAGAATCTACATATTGGCACAATAACATTTCACAGTTGGTGACATCACAACATTTACCTGGGACAACATGAGGAGCCGCAAAGTATGGCATGTCCGTATCCATGTTGGACACGCCAAACACCTCCACAGGCTGCACACACCCCTGTGCCAGCTCTTCTAAATTATTAAACTCCAATGACACAGGGGTGGGACCTCCACCTGTCCCCTTGCATGCCTAGCCCTGTCGGCCATTTTTTGTTTCAGGCGATATTTGAAGTCTTGCCATCTGTGGGTTAAATTGGAAACATTACTTTTAATTTGGTTTGGTTTTTGGTTTTATGGTGGTCAAGTGTTTACTTACCGCCGTTTGACATCCCGGGCTAGACGGACATAATCACCCACCCTATTGACATCCACGGCTACCTCTCCCCACATTCTCCACTTCTGGCTTGCACTCATATTCCTGTCTGCCTGTGGCAGGATGTCCACACATTTCTGAATCAAAACCTCCATTTCCTTTCTTGTGAATTGTGGCTGCCTTTTCTTTTTGGCAGCTTTGCCCGGAATGCTGGGCCCAGCAGCCTCTTCCATGTCATCCTCCTCACCTATTTGGGTAAATTTGCAGAATTCTCAACTTCACAACGTGCACAATATTATGTTTATAATTAATCATTGAGTCAAAATGCATGAAATACTTACCGCCTGACTGTTGTCCATTGTTTCCCTGGTCTGTAGCCATGTGTGATGTTCAAACTAGAAATACACCAGAATTGTGTTTTTGTCTCGTGACGTATTTATACATGCGTCCTTATTTTGCGGCCTCATCATTGATTGTGCGTTCCTCTGATCCTTCCTTAATTTGTGCGGGAAACGAAACACTATTTATGGCTTGGGGCGTCTCTACTCGAGGTGGCGTTTATTGAATGTTGGAGGTTACGTTGGTTGGAGTTGATTGTTGGCTGGTGTCGGAGATAGCGTTTCTTGTGGTTTTTTTTTTTTTCTTTGTTTTCCGTTAGTTTTTGTTCCATTTTGAATTTTTTGGTCGTTTCCAGTTTTGGTAAGTTTGTGGAAGTCTAACTTTGGGTCAATTTGTCTCTCATTCTGGTGTCGATTTTTCTAATAAGTTTTTCCCGTCATTTCATCTCTCTTAGGTTTTATTTTGGCTCTGCCCCAAAGACATTTTGGTCCGGTTCTTATATATTATCTCTTGGTAAGTTCATTTGTTAAACTGTTTAGGAAATGTTCTTGTTTGTCTGTACGCAACTTTGGTTGAGCTTCCACATGTTACGTTGTTTTTAGCAAATTAGAAATTTTTTTAACATTATTTTTGCGGCGTTATTGTGCCTTGTATTTGCGAACTAATTAGCGCATTTTTACTACTTCCTATTGTGCCATGTATTTGCGAACTAATTAGCGCATTTTTACTACTTCCTATTGTGCCTTGTATTTGCGAACTAATTAGCGCATTTTTACTACTTCCTATTGTGCCTTGTATTTGCGAACTAATTAGCGCATTTTTACTACTTCCTATTGTGCCTTGTATTTGCGAACTAATTAGCGCTTTGTGAAATGTGTATTCATCCCTTAAAAATGTTTTTTTTTTGCTGGAGCATTGGTTGCTTACATTTGGCCTCAATTTGACGTAGTGTGCGCAACGTCGTTTTGCTCTTTGCCCAAAAGTGTGTGTTTCCCCTTTTATGTTTTGTCTTGCTTAAATTTGTGATAATGACATGGCCAGCATAAAATGATTATATTTTTGCTGTAATTATTTGCAGTGACAACATATCATGACAATACCCCGGCATGTAAGCATCAATGGATGGTATTTTCAAGCAAAGTTACATGTATTTTTAATGGGTGGGGTAAAAAGGCTGACATTCCAATGTTGTCATTTCAGGTTGATATGGGTCGGATTGTTCTGGCCCTGCTCCCGGAAGCCGACCAACCTCAATCTCGTCCCAGGCGTAGGCATAGTAGGCGTGCAAGGCCCCAGATATTTCGAACACGTGTCACCCTTTATGGAATGCCAGATGATGAGGTTTTAAGACGATACCGTCTTCCTCCCAAAATCATCAGACACTCTCTCATTAATAGAGAGTGATCTTGAGCGGCAAATTGACAGTCCTACAGCAATTCAACCACTTACGCAATTTATGGCGGTGTTACATTTCTGTGCCTCAGGATCGTTCCAAACAACGGTGGGAATAGTGGCGGGCATCTCACAATCCTCCTTTTCCCAGATCCTGAGGGCAGTGATGGAGGCACTTTTCAAGCACCTCCATCATTTTATTCAAATGCCTTTGGATATGGGTGCCCTTAGTGTGGCCAAGGCCAATTTTTACCAAATAGCTGGCTTCCCACACATCATAGGGGTTGTGGATGGTACTCACATACCACTTCAGCCTCCAGCACGGCTGGAGGCAATATTTAGAAACCGTAAACACTATCACTCCCTGAATGTAATGGTGGTATGTGATGCCTCCCTCCAGATCCTGTCCCTGAATGCAAAATTACCAGGAAGTGCACATGACTCCTTCGTCATCCGGCAATCAGGGATATGGCACAAATTAAACAACCTACAAGCTGGTGATGCGTGGCTTCTGGGTAAGTGGAGACCTTTAGTACATAACAATGTTAAGCTTCATACAGAGTGAGCCTGATGTTGACTTTCCGTTTTCACAGGAGACAGTGGCTACCCTTGCACGCCCTGGCTGCTCTCTCCTTATTTGGCTCCCACACCAGGGCCACAAAGTGAGTATAATTCCGCACTTACAGCCACCAGGTAAGTGGTGGAGAGCTGTATCGGCCTTTTAAAAGGCCGATTCAGATGCCTCCACCGCTCTGGTGGCGAACTCATGTATTTGCCGGATATGGTTTCGAAAATTGTGGTCCTGTGTGGGATATTTCACAACATCGCCATAAGGAGTGGGGTCACAATGCAGCCAGAGGATGCCTTACCTGAGGATGGCCCCCCCGAGGTTGGTCGGAGGTCAGTATGTTGGGGTGCCATACGCGATGATGTGGTGGCCAGATTTTTTAGGTAATGATTTGAAAAAAAACAGTGTTGATACCTAATGTGGTTGGGTTTGTTTGAGAACATCTAATTTTTGGCTAATTTTTTGCTCCATCTTCTGTTTTTTTTACATAATCTTTGGCACTCCAACGATGACTACTTCCTGCTACCCTTACAAAACCTGTATGTGGATATTTTGGGAATATATTCTGGAACCCTTATTGCAACGCCATATATGTGGAATCCTGTTGGCATGGTCCTTCGTTAACCAGTTCTTGATTTTTTGGATGTGATGTGGTTTTTTTGTTATGTGTTGTATTTGAGATTATCACTGTGTGTTTTGTTTGTGAGTGACCACTTTGAATTTTCAGTTATGTTGATAATAAATGTTTTGAGAGTGAAATGTTGTCCCTTTTTGGGAACGTTACCACCAAGTGTAACCAGGTTCACACACGTCACATTTGACTAAAGGGTAATCCAGTACTGACGCCATTTGAGAAAATATGTTTTCTTTATTCAGGGTCCAAACCAACACCAAAAGGAAGCCTGTACAATCCTTTTGCTTCGTAATATTGCCCTAAGCTGCTTGCACACCAACTAGGAACCTGTAAAATGTAGAAATATCTAATTGTGACTACACCAAAAAAGGGAAATCAGATTGGTACTGTTAGGTGTTTCTTGTGGCTGTTTGACATAAAAATACAACACACACTCTTATTGTCCAAAATTTGAAATCATTGCAGGAACACTCTACTTATGTCAGGGTAAACAATATGTGGTTTTGAAAAAACGAATGAGCCAGAACGTAACTTAAAAAAAAACAATTTATTTACAGAATGTGCCCAAAATAAAAACTACTCCCTAAGGAGGACCGACATACGGTCAAGGACCACCAGCACCCCGATGATATTGGAGTGCATCTGGGCCACACAGGCGGATAAATTGGCCCGAAGCCTCTGTTCCTCTGTGGGTCAGAAAAGTGTGGGGATTAATACAACAATAGTGAAACCACATTACAAAATATTTTAATAAAAACTCCACAAAAAACAATTATCAAAAACTGCATTAAAACTCATCAAAATAAAATGGTGTAGGGCAAAAATACAAGGCCTATGTCCAAATTCCGACAGGTGTGCTATGTGTATGTTGAAAACAGCAGTAACAGGTTACGGCAATCGCCCAAAACCAAAAAAATTATGAAAATCAACAAAAAAAACACAAAAGAAAACCATGATTACATACAAACAGTTTGTGACGATAAATAAACACCAAAAAAAACATACCGGAAGACCCAACGCCAGATACAGAAGGCCCTCCATCGTCCTCCTCGAAGGTGGGTCCATTCCCCAAAGATCGGGGCGGGGTAATGACCGACTCCGGGGAGGGGGTCATTCTAAGAGGGGTGGTTGGAGGAGAGGGGGAATTGGGACGGAGGGGAAGGAGGCCAGAAAAATCTGGCTGAGGGTGTAGGAAGGCTGGGGAGGAGTGGGGGATAGGGGAAGGAGTGGAGTTGGATTGTTGGCTGGGGGTTGGGGAGAGTGGCCGGGCTCGTCGTCTGGCCGGACGCTGACGGCGTAGTCTTCGCTGGGCCCCTTAAAGATGGGAAACAAATTGGGGTTAGTTCCCACAAAAAAACGCGAAAAAAACCAATTTCAAATGCACCCCCAAAAACCACAAAAAAACAAAAATGAGGAGAATGAATAAATATGAAATACAGGGAAAACATGGCCATGCAGATATGAGGAGAATTAATAAATATGAAATACAGGGAAAACAGGGCCATGCAGTTAGGGCCACAAAGACAAACATGAAAAACACAATCCATAAAACTTACTTTCTGCGATCTGCATGCGAAAGCATGCCAGCAAGCGGGGCGTCCGCCGTTGCAGGTCCGACCACCTGCGCTCCAGCTGCCCGATATGGCGGCGTGAGCCGAAGGAGCGCAGGCGGGCCCGAACCTCCGCATATGTGGATCGCTTCTCGCGGTTGGTGATGGGTGGCGGCTGGCTGGTGATCCGCCTATCCATCACCTCCGTAAGCACCAGCAGCTCGCGCCTGGTGAATGCGGAGGCTCTCATGATGGCAATGGAGTTTTTCCTAAAAATCATTTTTGATAAAGTGCTCCAAAATTTTATGATTGGCTAATGTATTTAGGAAATTAACAGAAGCAATTCTATTGGTTAGTGTATGAGTCATGTGTTCGACAGGGCCAGAAATCTGTGGAGACTTATGATAGGCTTGATGCAGGGACATGCGTAAGCAAATTTACATAAAGAAATGAACTCCAGGAAATATGCGGGTATAAAAACTAATCTGACAATTATTTAATAGGGGCTAACATGTATTTTGACAATTAGAAGCGAATGTTTAAGCCGTACGTATTCTGCGGGTAAACACAAACACGGACATAAATAAAGTTTATTGCATTGTGTAAAAAAAACAAAAAAACAATTAAGCTAATTGATATATTGATTGGCATGTTACGATTGAGGGAGGTAGGCAGAATAAACGAGCAGTTAATCGAAATGTGACAGTCCAACTTCCGGGTAGTACTAGGGCGTGCGTTCCCTTCAAACCACTTCGGGGATGTACGCTCGCTATTTGGCACGCTCGTTAGTTAGAGGAGGGGTCGCCTGAGTTTGGGGAGGATGTTTTGATGCGAACGAAAATACGAGCGTGTGCCTGAATTTAAATATTTTTTTACGTTCGCTCAACGTACTAACGGTCACTTGCGTCCGGGTCTGAACGCATCGAGCGAGCAGGTCTGAATTGGGCCCTATATCAGTCCCAATCCGGACCCATTCTGATGATCCAGCAATACATTCCAGTGTTCCTGGTTCCATTCCAGATATCCAGCATTTGGTCCCATTCCGGTGATCCAGCATTTCTGCATCTTTGTGCCTCAAGCAGACAGGTGCAGACTCCAGCAGTTCCACCAGTGCCTTCAACCGCCAGCAGCCAAGTCTTGCTTTCCAGCACACACAAGTGCATCTAATACACTTCACATTCCTGTCCCAGTCCATAAGCAGAAACTACTAAAGAGCATCCAGCTTATGTCAATAGCCTCAGATTCCATTCATGCCCGAGATTCAAATCCAATTCCACAAACAAATTCAAGCACAAACGAGACACTAACTTTAAAATTTCTGCAAGTATGTTAACTTTTTCTACTTTTTCAGCAGCGTCACCTGTAACAACACTATGTAGACAAAAGTGATTGGGCATCCCCGCACAAGCGAAATAGTGTGCTCCTGCAGCAGACACGTGTTTGTGAAGTATAGAGATATTTTCAATAACTCTGTGCTCCCTACATTGTAGCAGTTATATGGAAACAACAATTGTGTCTATCATGATGACAATACCACCTGTCATGTTTCCAGGGTGATGCTGACTGGTATACAGAAATTTCAGTAACCCGGATGGACTGGCCAGTTCAGAGTACAGATCTTAACCCCAGTGAGAACCTCTGGGACGAATTGGAACGACGGGTGTGTTCTAGGTCGACTAGCACTTCTTTAGTGTCACAGTTGGTCACTGTACTTACGGCGTAATGGCAAAACATGCCCCCTGCTGTTGTCCAGGAACTTGTGGACAGTTTAGTGATCACTGCATGTGGTAAACCTACAATGTAATGATGTCAATAAAATCTTGTTAACCTATTTGCTGTCAGTGTCCAATCACTTTTGTCTACATAATGCTGATTGCCTCTCCTTTATTTTAGTGGCTGGTACTCTGTGTTAAGGGTGCCAAGGAGGAATTAAAAACTCTGAATGAGTGACTTTAATTTAATAATTCTGTGTTGTAGGCACCCTGTACCCATTAACACCCAAGGCAATGCATGGGTTGGCATAATGGCAGCATTTACCCTTGGTAAGGAGCAGAAAAACACGTCAAAAGCATTAGACATGCCCCCAGGGTGTGACCTCACCTTCCCCATGACATGGCCTTGCCCCCTGTCCTGACTCACTATGCTCCAAAATTGGGATACATCCATGACATGTATGGGCGAACCTTCCCAGCAACACTGTGTCACTGTATTCAAATATTGTCAGTTACAGCTAATGAGTCACTTGAAAATGTATTATTAAATGTGTAGTATGACTATGTATCATATATATTAGAAATTTTCCACAAATAAAATGAGAATTATGTGGCTGTGATTATGTGCTGATGCAAATGAAAAGATTCAGTATATATGAAATGCTTACAAGACATGCAATTAATTTTTTTTTCACACTTGAAACACGGATCATGCTTTGTAGATATAATTACTTGGTGATTTATCTCTGTATCATCATTATTATTATTCAGATCTGTTCTTTGAAGTGGAAGTTGTACATTTGAGAAGACAAAACAAAATAACTGTCCAGAAGATGGAAAAGGTTACAGAATGAAGACAAAATGCCAGGTCACCATAAAATGAAAACATTGTCTACAATATCTCACATAACAACCTGTTAATTATGTTGGGTTATTAAAACAGCAAGACCAATTTCACTGAAAGCATTTGCAATTGAAGTAATGCAAGACTTGTACACTGGGATAAAATCAGGAGTCATTTAAGAGCATCACTGCCAACTTTTCTGAATTTCCAAGTACAGTCCAAGATTTTACAGTTCTGTTCCTGGAAATGTTTGTCCCTGGAAATATCTGTTTTATAGTATTCATCAACTGCATGATACAATTCTTGTTTGATGCAATACTATTTATTTTTATTCTGTAGGCTATAGAACTGTGCGCTTATCAAAAAGTTAGAACATACACTATTATCCCATTTAGTAATTAAGACATGATCCATTTGTACTGTTCCAAGGTCCATCAAGACAATAATGTAAGTAACTTGCATGCATGCACTGTCTCAGCAGTGAAGTGTTCCTGAAAACGTTTTATAATGGTAGCATCAGCTCCTATGTTAATCCAACCCTTGGTAAAGGAATTTATTTGACATGGGGAGGGATGTATCCTGCTTCGCATATTGCTTGCAATACATCCCACCACTTATTGCATGTATAGCAGCATTTATTCACGCCGTAAGCAGAGGGGCATATTTATAATGGGTGCAGGGTGTGTAATGCACATGGACCAGGGGGGCCCGCACCGCACACCTTGCACCCATATTATACTTATGTTTCCAGAGTCACGCGTCTGCGCCGGTGTCAGTGCTGTAAAAATGTCTGGAAAATGGCCGCCGCGGCAATTTTCCCATTCTTTTGTTTAATCAAAGCACAGGGAAAATGGCTGCTGCAGCCATTTTCCCGAAGAGCTGCACATGCGTTATAGACTCTGGGCACACTCTAGTGCCCAGAGTCTATCAGTGCGGCTCTGTCCATCCTGCGCTCAGTCCGCTGCCAGCCGCCAGACTAGGAGGAGGGAGACGTGATGGAGACTGCACACGGGCCCCCTCCTCTCTTGAAACGCCCCTGCGTATGCATAAACAAATGTGAATAAAAATCCCTCTCTGGAAACTCTGTTAAGAAGCCCACAAGGATTTTATAGGCAACGCGTTTGCTATTAGGAACAAGCTCTGTACTGTTTCACTATTTGAAGCTTGTTGCATACTGGCACGTCTCAGCCCCATAGCAGTCTATAGCAGGGGCGGATTGGGAGTTTAAAGTGGCCCTGGAAAATTCTCCTAAAGTGGCCCTATGTGCGTGCGCCTTCGGCGCGTGCCCAAAAAGTGGGCGTGGTCTTGCGCCAAGGGGCCTGGCCTTGTGTTTGCAAACCATTCTCCCCCTGTTTCGTCATGCTGGGGGCATGCCCACTGCTCCAGGAGCTGATGGGTATGCCCACAGTCCCTCTTCAATGAATAACCAGACGGAGCATGTGAATGAGTATTTTCTTACCTATATGATTTCTTTGCAACAGGGACCCTCTGAAGAAATTGATCCTTCCTAGACAGGCAGTGTCTTGTGTCAGTATTCACAACTCATGCAGGAGATAACATGGTGTGGAAGCCGCCTGTTTGTGTAGGAATAAAGCCAATGTCATCAACATGCAATGGTTATATAGTCTATTTTCTATAAAGAATAAAAGAGAGGAGTACCATGAGATGCTGGGGGACTGGAAGGCGAGTATGGAACGGGGCTTTGCTGGGCCAGTACCGACAGAGCCATTCCTGGTACAGGTCGCTGCACCCTATTTTGCCGGTACAGACCATGCAAAATGGGTTATACAATAAAAATAAGTGTAAAGAAATTAAACACTGCTCAAGTGTACATCTTGTTGATAAGCCGTGGAGTGCCGCCGACTTGTATCTTTTGGCATTTGTTGTTCCGGGGAGAGCACCCAGTCATTTATGCCCTCCTAGAGGGTCAGCGCCTTCAACATTGCTAACAGGAGATGAGAGGCGGCACTCGGAGACTAGTACATCGTTTGTACTAGTCTCTGAGTGCCGCCTCTTATCTTCTGTGTGTGTCTATATATGTCTATATATATATATATATATATATATATATATACACACACACACACACACACAGAAAAAATCTGCATGCAGGGATCTGTAAAACCATACAATCACTGGTGGAAAATAAAAAAAGCGAGAGAGACAGGGAGAAGAGAGAGAGAGTCAGGGAGAAGAGAGAGAGAGACATTGAGAAGAGAGAGAGACAGGGAGGAGAGAGAGAGGCAGGGAGAAGAGAGAGACAGGGAGAAGAGAGAGAGAGAGACAGAGAGAGACAGGGAGAAGAGAGATAAGGAGAGACAGGGAGAAGAGAGAGAGAGGGAGAAGAGAGAGAGAGTCAGGGAGAAGAGAGAGAGAGACAGGGAGAAGAGAGAGAGACATTGAGAAGAGATAGAGAGACATGGAGGAGAGAGAGAGAGAGAGAGAGAGAGACAGGGAGAAGAGAGAGAGAGAGACAGGGAGGAGACAGGGAAAAGAGAGAGAGAGACAGGAAGAAGAGAGAGACTGGGATGAGAGAGAGAGACAGGGAGAAGAGAGAGAGAGACAGGGAGAAAAGAGAGAGGGACAAGAGAGAAAGGTATTGCGATTGAAGGACTGACCTTTTACCCAGGCACCAATCCTGTTGTGATAAATCACACAGTAACAGCCGACACAGCAGGGGCAAAGCGCGAGCCTATCAAGTGATGGAGGAGACCCAGATCAGCCTGCCTGAAATGAGCACTAGGAAGGCAGACCAGGTCTTCAGACTCCTCTGGTTTTCGCGCTGGGGCCGGTCACTAGATCGTGACGTCATAGCCCCGGCAACAAGAGGAGAAGGTAAGAGGAGGATAGGGAGGGGAGGAAACGGGAGATAAAGGATGGGTCCACCCTCCTCCACCCAGGCCGGACCACCTCCCCCGCCTTGTTGCTGGCCCGCGGGGCCGCAGCGTACTGCTAGGAGAGCCAGAAACGACAGGGGACTCGGCATGTGCCTGTGTGCCACCCTCCTGGATCCTCCTATAGGTGGGTGGTCCTTGGGGAGGAGCCAGCACTACGGAAGTGCATCTGTAAGCCAGTGCCGAATCATCAGGGCCGGGGGAAAATATTTACTATGTATATATATATATAAAAGCACAAAATCTCCAGCTAGCAGCCCCCTGAGCCGTCGGCCCACCGGGAAAGTTCCCGCTGAAGTCTACGGCCAATCCGTCCCTGGTCTATAGGGACTGCAGTGCCAGAGGCCTGCTACGGAAATCGCATATACAGTTTGTAGCAAATCCATGAAAATTGCAGGTTTTGGAGGTTTGACAACATTTTTTGGGGGGTTGATACATCCCGCACCTGGGGGTATATTTACAAATTTTTAAATTTTGATTTTAGTGTGATTTCACAATCAATTTGATTTTCATTCATTTTGCATTTTGAGATTTTGAGATAAGGCAAAAACAAATGGAACATTTCACTCAAAATCGAATATCGGAAAAACATTGGACCTTTTACATAGACCAACACACAAATCCCTTATTTACCAATATTCAATTTGAAATCGAACACCGAATCGAACTTAAAATCCCCAAATGAATAGTCCTGCTTCATGCTTTCAATTTTAGCATGAGCAGGCATTTAATGACACAAATGCATGCATAGATCAGTGAGATACATGCTTGCATCTGTGTGTAAAATGCTTGTAAAGTGTTCATTTTTTTTTAAAAACGATGTGGGTTCTCCCCCTAAAAGCACAACCAGCCCTGTAGTTTTCAGAGCCAGTCCTGGTTGTGACAATACAGGGGACAAAAGACGCTAGTTGGCCCAGGCTGGGGATCCCTGGAGAGGTGCGGACCACCCCCAATAAAGGGGTCCCCCTCTCCAGGGCACCCCAGGCTTGGGCTGATAGCCAGGGCCTATGCCCGGAACCCCTGAGCAGTGGGTGCCTGGTTGATTATGTAAAGTGTGGTGTAACCTACAGGTCCCAGCAAGCTTCCCCCACATGCTGGTACTTAGAGAACCACAAGTACCAGCATAAGGGCCATTAAGGGCTGGTACCTGTAGTTCACTTGTAAAGAAATGTTAAAATAAAGACAGTACACACACAGTGAAAGCATAAGTTTATTACACACTCATGCATACTCACCTTCAACTACTTACACACACTCAGCAATACTAAACTTAGTACCATCCTCTAAGGACCGTACTACCCGAATGACCGCTCAGACGCGGCATTTCTCTTAGAAATGCCGGGGCTAAGCATTCATTGGCTGAGAGAGGTGAGCCTCCGCCTCTCTCAGCCAATTAACGGTTCCCACCATTGACTTCAATGGTGAGAACCACTAGGTTACTATAGGTTATTTAGCAGTATGAATTATAACAGTAAAAACATTGGGCCTGATTCAGACTCGGTCGCGAGCGCTGAGGATTATGAACCATTATTAAACTGTGAGTTTGGGGTACGCCCACTGTTGATATAGTTTAAGAAGTGAAAGTGTCCTTTATACTGTATGTGTTGCTTAAATCAGGTTGTCAAAGATACCTTTATATATTAGTTTACCTCATTAGAATTGTGAGTGGGGTATGCTATTTTCTTATGTATTGGAGAACAGATTTCAGTTTCTGATTTATTGGGGAATTATTGCATGAACATACTACACATTGGTTCTCTTTTCATGCTTTTATTTTTTATATCGACTGAGTGAACATCATTCATGGACTTCCTAAAAAAGGAGACTAACTCGTCCACCTAACATCAGGACGTTACACCACGTACTACAATACCAAGGGATGTATTAGTATTATATGTAAATTCATGTTCTTGTTATTAGCGCCGTTGTTTGTGTCTATCTTGTTGTTGACTTAGTGCCAGAGAGGGGCTCACTTCAGCCCTGTGCCGCTCCCACCCCCAAAATGTGACATGACATGAGGGAGCTGGGCTGCTGTCAAAAAAAGTAGAGAGCTGCCCAGACGCTACAGATGGATCTACAAATTGCAGGGTGCATGCCCAGAGCATACTTTGGCCACTTCGAGCAGCAACTGACCAGCGGGTGCCATTCCAGGCCACATGCTAGCCAGATGCAGGGGCCGTGGAGCAGCTATGCCGCCACCTCCAGGGCCCTGCACCCTGAGCAACGGCACCATTCACATAACCTTCCCTATGACCCTGCAACTAGTGTCACCTGAAACTAAGTTTGTGATACTGTATTTAACATAGCTCATCTGTTTCTTGGCAAATGATGGGGTTGTGTAATGTAATAGCTAGCATGTACTAAGAATTATAACTGCATGTTTAGGGTGCAATTTAATAGATTGGTATACTAATTTAGGTGAAGATGTATCAATCCTTCTAAAGAGGACAGGTGGAGAAGTTGCCCATACAGTACCAACAATATATATGCGTGTGTTTGCTCAGGTGTGGGCTGATGAGAAAGCAGACCAGTCAGAGAGCCCAGTGAAGCTGAGTGAGCCATTGGGGGCCAGAAGGCCTGTGTCTGGACCTTGCAGGAGGCAAGGGGGGAAAACAAACTCTCAGACTGTGTGACAAGAAATCAGTGAAGCTGCAGGCTGAGGAAGCCAGGGCCTAAATCTGTAGGAGACAGGGAAGGCAACCCAGACTGTATTTGTGTAGCTGTGGCAGCCAAGCCAGGCTGGAGCCAGCAATAGACCTGCAAGAAGCAGGCAGAGACTTTGTTGGCAGACTAGCTGCACCATTATAGAGAGGGCTCAAGAAGTTAGTTAGATGCCCTAAACAGAGGCTAGGTTGTTTATTATTTTCTATTCCTTTGTGTTGAAACTGTTTTTCCCTGCTGGAAGTAAAGCACCATCTCATTTATTTTACTTGAAAGCTGTGTGTGGGCCCTCATTAAGCACCTAAACACTGCACCAATCCACTCTCTGCCAAACTAATTACCCCCATGATATCACATGTGGTGGAGAATGCGGGGACAAAGATTTTACGCATAAAGGTCTATGTAAGACAGCTCTGTGGGAAAAAGTGGATTACAGCAAGTAAATGGACAAAAGGAGGCTCACTGCACCTGCATGGGGGAATGCTCGTCAAGGTGGTGAGTGAAGATAAGTCTGTTGTGAAGGGTTGTTTAAACAAAAAAAATTGTCTGTGAAGAGAAATGTGCAATTCCTCAGCATTGGAAGGGTTAAAAGAAATTGTGTGGTTTATCCTGGTGAATTGCTCATGCTCATTAAGTCAAAGTGTGGTACTGAGGGAGCAGAGGTTCCTATTGAAAGGCTATTGAGACTGTTTGATACATGCTGGTAATTTTAGTGCCACATGAAGAAAATGTTTTGCTGTGTTGAAAATACTTTTGAAGACAAAGTGTGATACAGTGAAAACAAAAACATGTTGTTCCTGTGTATTTTGTGTCAAGAATCATGAGAAATAAAAAGAAAAATTCTAAAGGCAGAGTTCTTGCTACAAAGGTTCATTCTCAGTCTAGAAAGATGGAAAACCCATGCTGGAGTTTACAGTCTGAATGAAAAGATGTCAGTGTGTGTGATCAGTGTATGGTGCAAGGTCCATCTGAAAGGACTATATCAGTCTGGAAGAATTTGACAGTATGCGTAAAGTTTTGAATTAAAGTAATAGGTATTTTGCAGGGAAAGTTGATGACTTAATGGAACAATTGGCTGATGAGAGAAATTTTCATGAGCAAGCTGAAAAGAAATTACAGAGTGAATTTTCCTATTTGAAAATGGCATTTGAGAAGGAAGAAATAAAAAAATGTGAAGTTCTTAAAGAGACAGACCTCAAATTGGCAGCTACTGTATGTCTGAACGCCTTGAGAAAGCTAAATTTTTCAAATGTTACAAGGTATGAGAATGATGTGCTCCTAGCAAAGAATGACATGTTAGAGCAAGATGTTGTTGAATTGCAGCAAAAGTGTGTTACCCTTCAGCAGGAAGTGAAGGAATTGAAAGAATGTGTCCAGAGACATCAGAGTGATGCAGAGCGCACACAAGTGAAAGTGGTGGATCTGTCTCTGCTGTTAAAGGAAAAAGACTCTTTAATTGTGTCCACACAAGTAAGACTTAACGACTGTGAATTGGAGAAAAGTTCTCTGGCTGAAAAGTTTTGTGAAGTAAAAGAGCAGTGTCTCTGGATACTGCAGACTCGCACTCAGTAGGAGACAGACCATGAAGGAAAAGAGATGGCGATGGTCCATTTTAAAATCAGCTATAAGGAGCAAGTACAAACTCTTCACTCCAATTTAGTTGCAGCTAAAGCAGTTTCAGAATGTCTGATGGAAAGAAATGTATTCCTGGAAGAAAGTTTGCATAAAGCCGCCAAGCAAAGTGAATCTTTGGAGAGAGAGCTTAACCTTGCCCATGGCAGGACTTTGCAAGAACAGAGTCGAACCTTGAGAAGTGTCTGCTAAGTACACAGGACCAGTTGCAAAGATTCCAAGTGGAGAGGAATACCAAAGAAATGGAGTTGCAATGTGAATTAAACATGGCAGAGTCTGAAATAATTGTACAAAAGTTGAGAGTTGCTGAATTTGAATTCATGGAGCGCAATCTACTGCAATCCGAGAGCAAGTTGGAAAGCGCCATGGTGGAAATTGCCCATCTGGAAGAGCAGCTGTCTATGGCTCAGGAAAAGTTCCAAATGGTAGTGGGAAAATCAGAAGAGGAAAAGAAGTTAAATAACATTCTGAAGTTGGATTCTGGAACCAAAATGACGTCCGATGTCTTTGCTGAACCCAGTGTGGCAGAAGTACATAACACAAGCAGCAATTGGTTCAAGTTGATCCTGAAAAGGCTGGCGCGCAGAGTGATATGCTTCTGGTACAGAGTGTCTTGTGTGGTGAACAACGGACCAACAGTGAATTGCGGGAACTAAGTAAGATGTTCCAGAATGATGTATTTCAGCAGCAATGTGATCATAGAGATGTTCTCATTAAAGATACCAGTGTACAAGAAGGGACAGAAGTATCGGAGTTGGGAAATTCCCTAAAGGTCCATCTTGGAAAAGTGGATGAGATTCCTTGCAGTGACTTTCAGCTTACAGTGATAGCTGAGGGTATGAAGTACTCCAAAAGGGGCACTGGTCCAGATTGCAAAACTGTGTCCGAAGTTGATGATAAAGAAATAACGTATAATGATGAAGTATGTCGCATTGGGAAAAGTAACTTCAACTTCTTGATGCCTGACATGGTACCGAGGGATGACCCTCAAGTACTGCATAAAGAAAGCAAAAAGTACCATTGCTACCATAAAGTGAGGAAAAAGTTTGGAGGAAAATAAATTCTGGAATCTGTAGGATGAGACCCCCAAAGATCACAAGAGTCTGTATGACCATGGATACAGTTGATTTTCCTCATGAGGAGAGTGAAGATGGACATCTTCCCATGTCACTGAACCCAGGGGTTTCAAGCTGGGGAGGGGGATATGTGGCAGTATCACCAGAGGTGGCACTGGTGAGCAGCAGATTCTGTGTGGTGCAGGGGAGATCAACCCACAAAGACTACAAAAGCATTGTGGGAAGATGCCTAATTGCTGCCTTGTGGATAGAGCTCAGGTGTGGGCTGATGAGAAGGCAGACCAGTCAGAGAGCCCAGTGAAGCTGAGGGAGCCATTGGGGGCCAGGAGGCCTGTGTCTGGACCTTGCTGGAAGTAGGGGGGATCACAAACTCTCAGACTGTGTGACAGGAAAGCAGTGAAGCTGCAAGTTGAGGAAGCCAAGGCCTAAATCTGTAGGATACAGGGAAGGCCACCCAGACTGTATTTGTGTAGCTGTGGCAGCCAAGCCAAGCCAGGCTGGAGCTGGCGATAGACCTGCAAGAAGCATGGAGAGACTTTGTTGGCAGACTAGCTGCACCATAATAGAGAGGGCTGAAGAAATGAGTTAGATGCCCTAAACAGGGGCTATGTTGTTTATTATTTTCTGCTCCTTTGTGTTGTACCTGTTTTTCCCTGCTGGAAGTAAAGCACCAGCTCACTTATTTTACTTGAAAGCTGTGTGTGGACCCTCACTAAGCACCTAAACACTGCGCCAATCCACCATCTGCCAAGCTATCTACCCCCAAGATATCACATTTATATATATATATATATATATATATATATATATATATATATATACCAACAGAAGGTGCAGCACTCCATGTTCTTAATAATAGACCAAGATAACAGCATAAGATAGCAACGTTTCAGTGCCTTTATTACAGCACTGTCATCAGGCTTAAGTGACATGACAAACAAACAGTTTAAATACAGTCTACTCACCACCACGTGTATGATTACCCAAACAGCTGGGCAGCGTGTGCGTGTATACCGCGCATAATGATGACGTCACCGCACACGATGAGTCATACGTGACTACCATCACCATGGTTACAAAAATAACACATACAAAATACAATAAAACTTCAGCACCGCTACATGCTGTGCAATAATATCACAATATCAATATGTACTACAAGAAATATGGCTACTATAAAACTAGCAAAATACAATCACCTATAATAATACGTCTAAAGATATTATTCATCAATGCGTATAATCAAATATACACTAAATACTATAACAATATCATAAGTGCACTGGTCTAAGTAGCAATAGACATAATCACTCACATATTCCTAAATATGTAAACCAGTAAGTACAATCTAAGAAAAAAGAGTTAATCACAATACATAATATAACATGATATACAGATGAATACACCCAATGGCAATATTTAGCTATATAAAGTGATGGAATCCGGGGTGTTCATTAAGTCCCTTGGGAGCAAGGGTCCCTAATCGGTATATCCATTTGCTTTCAATTTGCAATAGCTTTAAACCACGATTACCACCTCGAATAGAAAGGGGCACATGGTCTGTCATTCTGTACCTAAGTGATGTTAAAGAGTGTTGGGTATTATAAAAGTGTCTAGCAACGGGTTGGTCACTATGCCCTGTATTCAGAGCACTTCTGATAGCAGATCTATGGACTGCCATTCCTTAAAGGTACGAACATGCGTTCCTTAAAGGTACGTTCGGTCTTTCCTATTCGAGGTGGTAATCGTGGTTTAAAGCTATTGCAAATTGAAAGCAAATGGATATACCGATTAGGGACCCTTGCTCCCAAGGGACTTAATGAACACCCCGGATTCCATCACTTTATATAGCTAAATATTGCCATTGGGTGTATTCATCTGTATATCATGTTATATTATGTATTGTGATTAACTCTTTTTTCTTAGATTGTACTTACTGGTTTACATATTTAGGAATATGTGAGTGATTATGTCTATTGCTACTTAGACCAGTGCACTTATGATATTGTTACAGTATTTAGTGTATATTTGATTATGCGCATTGTTGAATAATATCTTTAGACGTATTATTATAGGTGATTGTATTTTGCTAGTTTTATAGTAGCCATATTTCTTGTAGTACATATTGATATTGTGATATTATTGCACAGCATGTAGCGGTGCTGAAGTTTTATTGTATGTGTTATTTTTGTAACCATGGTGATGGTAGTCACATATGACTCATCGTGCGCGGTGACGTCATCATTATGCGCGGTATACACGCACACGCTGCCCAGCTGTTTGGGTAATCATACACGTGGTGGTGAGTAGACTGTATTTAAACTCTGTTTGTTTGTCATGTCACTTAAGCCTGATGACAGTGCTGTAATAAAGGCACTGAAACGTTGCTATCTTATGCCGTTATCTTGGTCTATTATTAAGAACATGGAGTGCCGCACCTTCTGTTGGTATCTGTGAGTAACTAGTGCGGGCACCCTGCCATATCATTATTGTCTCAGGAGAGCCGGACTATCACTATATATATCTTTACTTCCTGTTTAATTTAGTACTATCTATGTAGATTTCTTACAAGTAATTTGCAGTAGATCTCAGTGCATTGAGTTGAATAGCAGCTTGATGCAAACACCCCAAATGACTGCATACTACTGTATGCAAATCACTTTTTCCAGCTGGCTAGTCATATTGATTAATACAACTAGTAGCTCTGACAATGGAAAATTGGTTTCCAACCTACGATTGTAGAGGTAAACAATGACTATTCTCAATTCAATATACAAGCAGGTAAGTACAGTATAAACTCTAATCAGAATTGTGCCTCATGACAGATTGCAATTAAATGATTTAGGCAAACTGACATCATAATTACAGCTCAATATTGTGCCAGCTGAAGCAAGAGAAGACAAAACCAAGCAGTCAGACCTGTGACAGATCTGTGAAAGGTTTCTAACTCGGTGGGCTGGAGAGATACACTTTGTGATTGTGTGCAGTTTCAATGAACTCATCCAAGTGGGATAAATGAAGATACTGTATTATGTTCAAAAAGGAGTTAACTATATGCAACTATATTACACTCATGAAAGTGTTATTGTTTAATAAGTTAGGTTTATTATACATTTTGCCAATAGATTTTCTGTGATCTGTGTATAAGTTGTAAGTTGAGTTTATTTTAGATATACCGTAGAAGCAGTTTGTTGGTCTGAGTAACTGGGCATAGTTAGTAGTAAGTAAGCAAACAGTACACTGGGCCTGATTCAGAGCCGGACGCTCTTTCAAAGCGTTTGCTCTGAATCAGTGCCCTCCCTCTCTTTTTTTAGAGCGGCCTCCTGGCCGCTCGCATAGGTGCGGCCAAAAAGATGGTCGCGATGGTCAAGACCATCGCGACCATCAGGCTTGCTACGAGACCCTTGTGGTAGGGTCTCGTCTGCCGCAAGCCCTGGAGTGCCTTTGGCTCTATCAGAGTCAAAAGCACTCCCACTGACATCACTTGTGATGTCAGTGAGGCCGGCCCCAGATGGTAGGCGTTCCCATGGGAACGCCTCCATCTGGGCAGCAACACCCCTGGCAGCCCCACCAAAGGGGGCGTGCTGTCACTCAACATCGACAGCACGCCCCCTTTGTAGTAAGACCCACAGTGACGGCTTGTCCGTCGCTATGCGGGTCTCGCGCATGCGCACGACGGAGCCCGCTCCCTCGTGCGCATACGCACTTGGCCAACATCGACCCACTTGCAAACGCTCAGCGCTCGCGAGCGGGTCTGAATCAGGCCCACAGTTCCATGCATTAAAGATATATGTCTACCTAATATGCAAACTAATAAATTGTATTATGAACTGAACATGTATTGATTATGAAGTTTTATGCTTTAGGTATTCTCTGTCCATAATGTCACAATAATTGTCCTTCTATATATAGGACTATCTCTAAATTCAGATGACAGTCAAGGAGTCTGCTTACAAAAGGGGAAGTCTGTTTTATTATTATTATTATGATGCTTATTATTATTATAATTATTATTTTTATCCTTTATTTATGGTGCCACAAGGGTTTAGCAGCACCTTGAAACGTATGTACGCAGAAACAGTACATACAAATCATTTTACTGAAGAGTACAAAACATTACAGAACATCATTGTGACAGCCAGGGAGGCAGACACACAGGGAGCCACCACGAGGGGCACCACGGTCTGGATGCCCAGTCAGCAAGCAAGTCACTGGTCCACTGCAGTCTGGACTCCCAGCTGGGCTGGCCAGCCTCCTTGAGAACACAGTTGCTGCGGTGCAGATGAACAGCAAGCTACGCTACTACGAAGATGCCGTGCCAGTCGGGACAGGCTTGAGGCAGACAATGCTCAATCACCTATCCAACGTCAGAAAAACTGTCTGAAGAGTCGGAGAGCATATTAAGAATACTTTGAACCATGGAGGCCGACTGACGGGAAGGTGAGGATTGTATATAGGTAGTAGGATAGGTTAATCTGCTGGCGGCCGTGTGTTTGTAAACTGTGTAGGGCAGACCGCTCTCACTGCAGTCTGCCCTACACTTGTGGGGGCCGGGGGACTTGTCCACCCCTTGGCTGCTGGTAGCACTGCCAGACGGCGCCCCCCCTTTGGTCGGCGCCCCTGACGAGTGCCATCCTGGCCAATGGGTAGATATGCCACTGTCAGAAATATATAGTATAGAAGCTGACACTCATACTGTGGACACTGAGTTTAAGACTAACAGGGAAAGGAAAGGATAAGACTATAAGACTAATGCAGTCGTTGTATGGAGACAGAAGCTAATTATTGGTCTTACATTATCATTATAAAGGATTCAGGGAAGGAAAAGGTAGTTTGAGGAAGAATCACTTCAGGAATGCTTTTGGCTTTCAGCCAGCTTATATAAGAAAGAAAGACAGCATCATTTAGCTGTATATATAGCACTGGCTTACCTCTACTGACATATATGTAATTCTTCTAAATTTGTCAGTGTATATGGATATACATTTGCAGCAATATTACTAAGGAAGACTGTGTTGAACTTTAATGGACTTTGAACTTCCTTTTGCGCTGCCAAGTGATACTAGGATTTATGCTCAGGTGGTTCTGGACATATTAAGGACCTTTATCTGCTACATTAATGAACTTCATAGGCAGAGACTAAAATACTTAGTAACATTTTATGTGTAAAGATATTAAACTTTATAATAGTTTATATTAGTGTAAAATGTATTCCATTTGCATATGGAAGTAAAATTGGTGTTATATATGTAGTGCAGGGCCGGCTCTAGGGGTGTTCAACCAATATGTTTTTCCTCTGAATTTATGACATATGTAAATACAGAGTGTTAACCTACTATAAGCAGTGTGCAATACTTACCTTTAACAGTTGGTCAATTCATTATAGTAAAGTGTTAATGCACCAGTACTGTATGAATTACATGTCACATTAAATTCATCACATTACACCATATAACTCAAGCAGGGCATTCCTAGGCTAGCCCTATAACCCCAACTTAGGTGGGGGCACATATATTGTAAAGTATAGTAGCTGGTAACCTAGGTTCTCTTTATAAGGTACAGGAGATAGGGTTACATATACTTGTTGCAAGTTTTAATAAAACGAAGCATGCTCTTGAGAGCCTTTGCAAGGACGACACATTTAGTGGGATCATAAAGGCTGTGTAATTTGTAGAAATATGAAATCCCAGCCAAAGCTTTGGACCTCCCAAGTTGGTAGTGCCCTCAAACAAAGGCTGACAAACACTGATCCAGGATCCAGTGACTTATACCAACAACAACACCCCTCTGTGTTGTCAATTTCAATCCCTAGGTAGGACAAACAGGAAGTGGCTCCATACTTTTTTCCTGCGTAGTGGGAACACCTCAAATAAGAATACTAGGAGTAAATTTACTAAGGTGAGAGTTTTTAGAAGTGGAGATGTTGCCCATGGCAACCAATCAGATTCTACTTAACATCTAACTAGCACCTTCTAGAAGATAATAGTTAGCATCTAATTGGTTGCTCTGGGCAACATCTCCACTTCTAAAAACTCTCATCTTAGTTAATTTACCCCTAGGACTGCACTAGATGCTTGCACAAACATCACTTTCCCTTGGGCCTGCTAAAAATATTCATCTAAATAATGTGCTATTCAGCATGACCCATGGCCAAACATTAATCCACATACAATTGGCCATTCAATCTAAAAGCCACACATCGAATTTCTTTGGGATGCAAAGGCAGAAGTTGAAAAGCTGTTTCGATATCCATTAATGCAGCTGCAACAAATCTACATATCAGTGAAAGGGTGTCGCCAAACAACTGATAATGAATGCTACAGAAGTGATCAGGAATTACATCAGTAACAGAACCCTCATGTGGGGAAGAAAGATGCTGTATTAGCCTGTATTTACCAGGCAATTTCTTTGGCACCAGATCTAACTGGGACATGCACAATCCTTAAAGCAGAGCTGAAAAAAAGGGACTGCACATGTACCTCAGCCGCAACTTTCTGCTGAACAGTGTCCGGAAACTCCCTCATTTATCTAAGATTAATCCTGGCTACAACATTATAATTTAAAGAATCCCTAACTGGTAAACAAAAACCAACTGAAAAACCATCCAGCAAAAATTGGGCAAAGGACACTAGCCCAATCATTTCTCCATCTCCCTCAATATAAATGACAAGTTAGCCTTAGGCAGCATCACCTCGAGCATAATGCCTAACTGCTGATTCTGCAACCGCTCCACCCCTACAAACCTTTCCAAGGTTTGCAACAAGTGTCAAACTGAAACCCCACACCTCTCAAATATACTCAAAGTACTTACCCTTTGCCGACAACTCAACAGCAAACCTAGCCCGGGCACTCTGTTTAAGTGGGTGCTATCCTGCAAGATCTTACTACTGTTTTCCTTAAAACACATAGGCATGACCATTTTACTGTCCTGTTTACGAAAAAACTTGTCATTCTGATCCCTCCACACTAAACTTTTAAACTTTATAAACATCTCATGGACCAAGTGACAATATTTGATGACATTACAATGTTAATTTGGGTGAGTCTCAAGGTAGCACACTGAAAAACTACCACTAAATTTAAACTATCCATATTGCTGTGGGCAGGGGCCAGCACAAGCCTGCAAAAATCAGGATGCCTGCAGAAATCATTGTTTTGATACCTAAGATGGGCACTGGCCCTGTTATGGTGGGTGCCAGTGGCAACTCATATATTGAAACCTGGAGGGACCTGGCAACGGGGACAGGTACTGATGAATCAGCAAGCATACTGGGGGAAGGCCAATCCCTCATGGAAGCACCTGACATGTCTAATACAACCACCTGAAGTGAATGCACGTGACTTTTCTTGAAGATGCGAGTCACGGCCGGCACGCACAGCCAGTAAAGGTGACAGGTGAGCAGACATTTAGTCTGAGAGAGCCGTGGATGTCACCACAGTCTGCACACCAGCAGGGACAGGGGACATGTGCTGCCCCTGCCTACACAATGTGGACGATGACAGGGGACTCACTGGCTCAGCTAAATGGTGGGGAGCCGGAGCTGATCTCTTGGGACAGGCATAGCTGAGGGCAGGGGCGGATTGGGAATTTAAAGTGGCCCTGGAAAAAACTTGGATAGTGGCCCTATGTGCGCGCGCTGTAGGCGTGCCCTGAAAAGTGGGTGTTACCTCACATCAAGGGATGTGGCCTAATGTGAAATTTCATACCCACAAGCCACTCCTTTTTTCGGCCATGCATGCCCGCAGTCCTTCTCTCCAGTGAACAAACAAAGCATGTGAATGAGTAGTTTCTTACCTATATGATTTCTCTGTGATGTAAAAACCTCTGAAGAAATTGATCCTCCCAGGACAGGCAGTGTAGTATTCACTATTCATGCAGGAGATCTAAACCGGAAAACTGGTCTGGAAACCGCCTGTTTGTGTCACAATAAAGCCAATGTTATCATCATGCAACAGAGGTTGAACTAGATAATACATAGTAACAGAAGTTTTGGGGCCTGGACAAACACAGGGGAGAGGAGTGACAGGGAGATGGTGAGAATCAGTGGGTGACAGGTGAGAGAGGTGACAGAGAGATGATGAGAATCAGTTGGTGACAGGGAGAGGGTGACAGGGGAGAGGAGTAACAGGGAGATGGTGACAGGGGAGAGGAGTAACAGGGAGATGGTGACAGGGGAGAGGAGTAACAGGGAGATGGTGACAGGGGAGAGGAGTGACAGGGAGATGGTGACAGGGGAGAGGAGTGACAGGGAGATGGTGACAGGGGAGAGGAGTAACAGGGAGATGGTGACAGGGGAGAGGAGTAACAGGGAGATGGTGACAGGGGAGAGGAGTAACAGGGAGATGGTGACAGGGGAGAGGAGTAACAGGGAGATGGTGACAGGGGAGAGGAGTGACAGGGAGATGGTGAGAATCAGTGGGTGACAGGTGAGATAGGTGACAGGGGAGAGGAGTGACAGGGAGAGGAGTGACAGGGAGATGGTGAGAATCAGTGGGTGACAGGTGAGAGAGGTGACAGGGGAGAGGAGTGACAGGGAGAGGGTGACAGGGGAGAGGAGTGACAGGGAGATGGTGACAGGGGAGAGGAGTGACAGGGAGAGGATGACAGGAGAGAGGAGTGACAGGGAGATGGTGAGAATCAGTGGGTGACAGGGAGAGGGTGACAGGTGAGAGAGGTGACAGGGAGATGGTGAGAATCAGTGGGTGACAGGGGAGAGGAGTGACAGGATGGTGAGAATCAGTGGGTGATGGAGAGAGTGACAGGTGAGAGAGGTGAGAATGAGATGGCGAGAGTCAATAGGTGACAAGGAGAGGGTGACAGGAGAGAGGGGTGACAATGGGAGGGTGAGAGTCAGTGTGTGACAGGGAAAGGGTGACAGGTGAGAGAAGTGATGATGAGATGGTGAGAGTCAGTGGGTGACAGGTGAGAGAGGTGACGATGAGATGGTGAGAGTCAGTGGGTGACAGGTGAGAGAGGTGACAGGGAGATGGTGAGAGCCAGTGGGTGACAGGTGAGAGAGGTGACAGGGAGATGGTGAGAGCCAGTGGGTGACAGGTAAGGGAGGTGACGATGAGATGGTGAGAGTCAGTGGGTAACAGGTAAGGGAGGTGACGAGATGATGAGAGTCAGTGGGTGACAGGGAGAGGGTGACAGGTAAGAGAGGTGACAGGGAGAGGGTGACAGGAGAGAGAGGTGACAATGAGATGGTGAGAGTCAGTGGGTGACAGGAGAGAGAGGTGACAATGAGATGGTGAGAGTCAGTGGGTGACAGGGAGAGGGTGACAGGAGAGAGAGGTGACAATGAGATGGTGAGAATCAGTGGGTGACAGGGAGAGGGTGACAGGAGAGAGAGGTGACAGGGAGAGGGCAATGCTGGGGAGAAGCAGTGGAAGATGGGCACAGGGTGACGCTAGAGAGAGGCGGTGGGTGATGGGCAGTGGATGACGGGCTGTGGGAAACAGCATTAATTATAAAAAAAATAGTAACATAACATTAAAGAAGTCTATGCTTACCTGACAGCGAGAGAAAGTCATCACTGTGTGAAAATGCCCACAATACACAAAATAAATTAAATATTATAATTAATATTTTAATTAAATCTACACATATAATGTACATACACCACCCCATCCCCTACCATTATCTATAACCCAAATAGATTTACTTAATTAAATAATCCCTTATTAAATAGATATAAACATTTATCATAAAACACTTACCTTTTTTCTGCAACTGTTTGCTTCCTCCATCTTCTCCAGTCCTATTCTTGATGTCCCTCCTCTCTCTGCATAGGCTCCTCTTCGGCTGGACGCCATTACACTGCACTGTGCACTCCTGTGAGGGGAGGAGAGAGAACAAGGTGAGGGGAGGAGAGACGAGGGGGAGGGGAGAGGGGCGGTGCTGAAGACTGCACTGTCTTCAGAGATACAGGGGAGGAAAGAGGGGGGCGGTGCTGCTGCCTATCACCTAGTTTGACAGGGCAGCGGGGAGGAGCAATGAGGAAGGGAAGGGCCCTGACACAGGAGGAGACTGAAGCTGCTCTTCGTGCTGCTGCCTGGCTGTCATACAGTGTGACAGGCAGCCAGCAGCAACAGGCAGGGTACAGCAGTAAGAAGGCAGAGAGGGGCAGTGGGAGCTGCTCTTCATGAATGCCGGCACCGCTGCCTGTCTTACAGTTTGACAGGCTGCGGCAGCCGGCAGCAACAGGGCACATTACTGTGGCAAGGACAGGTACAGTAGCAGAGCGCCTCTAGAGACCGGCCGGTGCCTGCCTGCTTTACAGAGTTTGCTGAGAGGGTAGTGCCGGCCCTGTCCTCAGCCACTTTTGTCTCCACTGAACAAACCTGGTCACTGCATCTCCCAGACAGCCAGCCCCGATCGTCTCCTCTCCACTCTGTCCCCTCCCCAGGCTGTGATTTAAAGTTTAACCTCACAGACTGGGGAGGAGACAGAGTGGAAAGGACACAACTAGGACTGGCAGGCAGCAGATTATGGAGCCTCCCCCGTGACTTACAACCGCCGCCGCCGGCCACAGATCCACTCTTCCTCCGAGGTGCCTGTCATGTGATGTGCGATAGAGGCTGGCCGTTTACTCGCTGTGACAGGCAGCGAAGCACACAGCAGGGACAGCAGGTGACGCTATTCGGGGGGCAGGGCCACAGATGACAAGCGGCCCCACAGACCAATCGGCCCACCGGGATTTTCCCAGCTGAAGATAACAGCCAATCCGCCCCTGGCTGAGGGGAGGGGGCGGAGAAGAGGTGAAAAATGGAGGGAAGAAAAAACAGAGGTGTGGGGTTCGATAAGAGGTGGGGGTAAGAAAAAGGAAGAGGTTTGGATTAAGAAAAATGGAGAAAGTGAAAGAAAGGAAATGCAAAATTGGGTAATAGCAGAATGAAAGGCAGTCAGAAATGAACAGGAATGAAAAAGTAGAAGTACAGGATGCAAAATGAAACACTAGCATAGTACCACCCCCTCACTTTATTGCTGAGTGCCGCAAAGCATGGGACAGGGGGAACTGACCATCAATCCTCACTGAGATCAGCATACTAGTTTCCTACACTTTTGGTATACAGTGAATGCACCCCAGAGTGGTGTGGTGCAATTTCATTAGTGATGTTGGTGGTCATTTACCCCAGGGAACCAGAGCAGGAGGAGATCTTTTTTGCAATGTTCAGAATGAATGGATTTCCTCCATAACAGACAAAGGACACAGCGGGGCTGCAGTAGCATCCCATTCAACTGTGCAAGGTAAGTGGTTAATCAGCTTTCGCCTACTCTTATTTTTCTAGGACCTCCTGAACTATGCCAGCAATGGGTGGTTGGAGCAGATCTTCATCCATACAGCTCTGGTGAGAGATAACCACCAATATGTTGTTACACAATGTCTGTACTTTATGAAATAATTTTCACAATATTTGTTTTTATATTTGTAGACATCAAACAACATTGAAGAGGTTTATACAACTTTCAGCCTACCACTGTTGCAGTACTATAAAGCATCTCATTTATACTGCTCAGCTTCAACTTGACTTGTAATATAACCTAAATAAATTTGGGAGACACCTTTTAACACATTGTATTGCATGCTCTTCCAAATGGAAACTTACTGTAGATTGTGTCTACAAATGCATTTGTTTTTATGTTGATGAGAAAGCAATTAGGAAACTATACATCTTAAGTGTACATTACATTACAAACACATCAGGTCACCAACAATACATACTGTTGACTTAATGCATCCCTGACAGCTTTATGAAAATGTACACTCCCAACATCACTGAAGGGTTAAAAAGGTTAATTCTTCTGCTGCTTGCCTTTGCTAGAAGCCTATTTTGTCACACAGATGCAGAAACGCGTGAATGATCAACAGAGGCTTGTAAAATGCATTTTTCTGTTCTATCTAAATGGCATTACCCTGATCTGAATAGAAGGAGGAAGCTGTGAGGATCATTATGATAAGTATTATCCAGAACACTTAGCTAAACACCTTCAGGCAGAGAAATAAGACCTTCATCACACTCTCATAACTACAAGCTCATACGATGAACTTAATTAGCAGAGCCTGAAATTGCCTGATAAAGTTCTATGCATGACCCTGATCATACTGAATTTTGTACATTTTCTGCAGGATTTGAACATCCAAATTCCATTCAATGGGCATTTGACTACATAACACAGTATATCATGTACTGTAGATTCTCAAATACATTGCCAAATTATCTCAGGTACAGTTGTTAATAGATTATTGTATCAGTTATAAATTTAACATAGAAAAGCAGAATTGCATATAATTTTGCCCTTATATGTATACTGTTGTTATGTAATCAAATACTTTATAAGAAAGAGCTAATTATTTCAGTGATCTTAATTATTTTAAATGTGTGTCTCCTCTAACCTTTCATTATGGTCTCTTTGTAAAAAAAACTTGCAAAATCATTCAGGTGACTGGAAATATTGAGCAGCCTGTATATGATGTAATAGTGTAAATCCAGGGCAGCTATCAGGGAGGGATTGCCCAGACTAGAGTCCCATACATGGACAGAAAGGTGGGCCCACTCCTGGCTCATACCGCCCAGGGCCACGACTTCTGCAATACCTGGAGCCCAGGTAAAGAAAGAGACTTGTGAGACTGACTGATAGCTGCAATATTTTTCAAAACACATGCAGAGGAGTAGTACAGGGACAGCTGACAATTTATAAATAGAGAACCAGTGTGTCTGTGTATATGCAGGGGCGTAACTAGGTATTTGAAGGTTCCACAGCAAAGCTTTGTAGGGGTCCCTATGCACCGTCTAATAGTGAAAAATGTATATAACACAAGTTTGGTTTGAGATCCCAGCACTCGGGATGCCTGCTGTCAAAAGACCGACAGCAGCATCCCGATGCTGAGAATCCCAACAGGGGAGAGGTAAGTACCCTAACCTTCCCTCCTTAACCCCCTTACCCTAACTGTCCTGTTGTGCACCCTAACCCTTCCTACCCTGTACCCTAACCCTTCCTGTTAGTGCCTAAACCTAATCCTCCTTTTAATGCCTATCCCTAACCTCCCCCCCAGTGGTGCCTAACCCTAACCCCCCCGGTGGTGCATAACCCTAACCTCCCCCTCCCATAGCCTAACCATAAATCCGCAGGGTTCCTGAACCTAACCCTCCACCCCCCCGCGGCTAAGACCTAAGCGCTCCAGCTGTACTTCCCATCGACATGCCAGCTGTTTAGATCCCGGCGTCTGCATCTCCCCTCTTGTCGGGATTCTGGCGCCGGTGTCTTGTCCCCGGTTTGGGATTCAAGCGCCGGGAATTCAGCACCTGGCACACCGATGGTTGCCAATTTAACTACATCCCTACAACACATGTAACTATGACAAAGAAGATGGACCCCACTAAGCTCTGGGCCCCATAGCAGTTGCAACCCTTGCACCTATTCTGGTTACACCCATTTGTATATATGGAGAGAGAGAGAGAGAGACAGAGAGAGAAAGAAACCATAGCGGCACTCCTCTGGTCTAGTAAGAAACGGGACCTCCACGTTCACTTATAACAACATTTCGGATTTTAATCCTTCTCAGGGAACAATAATAGATGCAAGACATATACATTGGTAAACTCTTACCTATATAGTGTACACAGACAAAGTCCAGCCTCACCCTGTTCGTCCGGCCCAGTGCCCACATCTGCCGCACTTCCGGCTGCCCAGTCACTTTTGGTGTCCTGTACCAGAAGTGTGTCAGCGGGTATGAAAACTCCGTGACCATGGAGACCGCGTTGTGGGAGGAACAACACCACGCCCCCTCCCGTGCAAACATGAAATACAAACAGCGTTACTGAAAAAAACATTGTGCAACTAGGGCACAATACTGCAGCAGCTGGTCCACAGCAGAATGCAGGGTACAACAAATGTATGAACACACACAAAAGGAATTGAATTAGATATTGATATCCACAGCCTGAAACTCACTAAACCCAGCTACATGTTCTGGTACCACAATGTCCTGTTGTAGTACATATGTGTGTCCATGTCACCTGTAGAATATCATGTCATGATATACTGTCATATATATGACCAAATGTCTGAAAATGAATGCAGGAAAATATAGTGTACAAACGATGAAAGAAAAGTGTATGCACGTTGTAACATAGGATGCAAAACAACAATTAATATGTCACTGTAAAACAATTATAGAAACTATAAGAGTATAAATGTGTAATGCTAAAAAATGTACACCTAAAAAAGTGCAACCGTACACTGCATGCAGCCGAGACCCTGATTGCTCTGCCATATGGACCTCTGGGCATACGGCTGACAGTCACGTTATGTCAGTCAGACCACCTGAACCAACAAAAACAGTGAGCAAAATGAACATAGGCAAAAGAAGACAAAAATGAAAAAAATTGTGGCTAATTGATGAACAACAAGGATATGCCAAGGTTCTGCAGAAAAAATAGTGTCTAATCCCTATAAGAACACTGCATAAGAGATTTGTTCATTCAACCCTTTGTGTCTCACTGTGTTAAGGTGATGTATCCATTGTGTCTATCTTTGCAGTAGCCTCTTATCTCGGTCACCTCCTCTCAAGTCATCCACTACCTGATCGATGATGATATAGCGCAGAGCAGCCAGATTGTGTTTTGCTTCTGCACAATGTTTGGAAACGGATATGATTATGCTTTCGCCACTCAATGCCCCCCTGATGGCAGAACAATGAAGTGCCAATATGTCTTTGAAAGGTTTTAGAGTTTTTCCTCTATAGCACAACCCGCAGGGGCATTTGCTCATGTAGACAGCGTACGTACTCGTACAAGTGAGGGGGACCCTGATGTCATACTTCCACCCTGAGTGGGGATGAAATAAAAGTTTGCCATTAATTAGGTAGTTGCATGTAGTGCAGCCTAAACATCTATAACAGCAACTAGGTCTAGTTCTGGTCTTGGTAGTTCCCAGATGAGAGATGTCTGTTCTTACCACCCAGGCTCCTATGTTTTTACCCCTTTTGTAGCATGTCATGATTTTGGTGTGTTTCAGACTCTTGAGATACTAGTCATGCTGAATCATTGGCCACAATGTATTTACAGTACTGCAAATTTTTTTCCCCTGGTGTTATATCTCCGGACCCAGTGTAAACGGTCATGATTTATCCTAGGTGCGCTTTTAGTCAGAGTGCCTGTTTTAGAAATGGTGCTCACTTTCAATTCTGGTCACAGAGTCTTCATACCCACTGACGCGCTTCCAGTAGAGGACACCGGAAGTGACGGGGCAGCCGGAAGTGCACCGGATGCGGGCACTGGGCCAGACGAGCAGCGTGAGGCTGGACTTTGTGTACACTATACAGGTAAGAGTTTACCAATCTATATGTCTTGCATCTATTACTGTTCCCTGAAGAGGGATTAAAATCTTAATCGTTGGAATAAGTGAATGTGGAGGTCCCATTTCTTATTAGACCAGATGAGTGCTAATATGGTTTCTAGATGATACTGTTTATTTACAGAAGCTAAGCACCCTGGCATATCAGCAATAATTGATTGGAGTGCTATCCCCAGGAGGATTGTTATATATATAGTCAGAAATCCACTGTGCTCGCCATTCCCAGGCCTGGGGTGCAAGTGGCTTGTGACCACATTGCTTACATAAATAAAAACAGAAAACTCTGCACTCACCATTGTTAAATCACTCACAATAATACATAAATAGTGGGGTATTGGTTCATGGATTGATCAATGCATTTAAGCCTGCAGCCCACATCATGGGACCCCACTTATCTGCAGGTCCTACACTATCTGTCATACTGGAAACCTGGTAGCTGCTATCACAGAGTTTAAACTGAAAAATTGTTAACTGGTTTAAAGCTCAACTACCAACTAACTTATGGCTTTTAAAGGCAAGACAGTCACCAAACATAGTTTCTATCATACTACCAAAAAGACAGTTGACACAAGGTTAATACAAATGAGCTTGCACAGGGGTGCATGAGAAAGCTGTAATCACAAAAAGTTTAATTAAAAATTAACAAAATAAAGTCAGAAATTCACTGTACTCGCCACTCCCAGATTTGGGGTGCAAACCTGCACTAGCCATTCCCAGGCCTGGGGTGCAAGTGGCTTGTGACCACATTCCTTAATTAAATAAAAACAGAAAAATCTGCACTCACCATTGTTGAATCACTCACAATAATGGGGTTTTGGTCCATGGATTGACAAATGCATTTAAGCCTGCAGCCCACATCACGGGACCCCATTTATCTGCAGGACCTACACGCAAACCTGCACTTGCCATTCCCAGGCCTGGGGTGCAAGTGGCTTTATATATATATATATATATATAACATTCCCTATGTTCAAAGGAGTTGCAGTTTGAAAACCATGTGAGTGCCGAGTTTGTATGATATTTTTTATGTAGATGGTGTGGTCACATACCAAGGGCACCCCAGATGGTCGAGTGCCGTGGATTGAGCCTGTCGTTTATTTAAATTTTGTGGTCACACTTGCTAGGGCACCCTGTTTTTCAAATGTAAGACAAACTTTTTTCTTTTTCCAGGTGCTCATTAACTGATAGCCCTGGGTGCGGTCCTGTCTCTTTAAGGCAGGACCTAGTTTCATGTTTTAAATATATGCAAGCTTGAGGCCAAGATGGCAGATCAAGTTCATTTGTCTGAGAATCAGTGTAGGGACTGGCTAGATGGGAATGACCGTGAAGCGGTGGCCAGCTTAACAAATTAGTGCAATATTTTGGAACCAACATTCCCTATGTTCAAAGGAGTTGCAGTTTGAAAAGCATGTGAGTGCCGAGTTTGTATGATATTTTATATATATATATATATATATATATATATATGAAAATATGTACTGGATATACCCCGAAAACAGCCATGATCCCTCCATTTCCAACGGCTGCCGTAGTCCCCATATGATTCTATGGGGGCTGCTAAGCAGTGAGATTTACCAAGCTCCAGAATGCCTATGGGCTGTACTTTGCACAAATTATCGGAAGATGGTCGCAATGGTTGCTGCACCAGCGTGGTCAGCAGACTATGCATGTGCAGTTGCGCATAAGGGTTCTGAAAGAGGAGGGTAATGATCGCATTAGTGATCATTTCACTTCTTGCACAGCACAGCGCTGGGTTCCTTTCAAAGTCCCTGTCCCTGCATGTGTATATTAGCACATTTGGGTGAAACGTTATTTCTTATTGCCGCGAATAGCGGTGATAAGAAATTACAATTATTGTGTCTAAAATCCGATAATTGATAAATATGCCCCTTAATGACTACATTTTGTAGCTCTGAAAGAGTTTTTCATAGAGAATATTACTGTTTTTGAGTTCAAAGTTTAAATTCACGATTCAAATATAAAGAATTTAAAAAAAAAAAGAAATTTCACAGTATGTTAGAATTTAGCTTAGGTTTTTAACTTTTCTAACTTGAGAACCTCTTTATTGTTAATAATTACCTGAAGGTAGAGCTTTTCAATGGCATGGTAAGAGTACCTCTATGATATCATGCATTGTGATATATTGCTTATTAAAATACACTCAGGGTAGCTAAAACTAATGAACTGCTCAGTAAAATACAGCAGCATGTTCCAGTTAATTAATTTATGTTATGGCAGCAAGTACACCCATAATGAATATATAATATAGACTAGAATAAGGCTCTTTTGGGACATAGCTGCATTGGCTCCAATGTTTATTGTGTCTAGTTTAATGTATGTCACTCATACTCCTGAGTCCCATACAGTATGTCTCCAAAGTAAGGTTTCTGATCTTACGCATTTGCAAAGTTTGCTTTCTGAATAACTGGTCCTGTGTAAAAAAAAAAATACTGAGAGCTTGTGTGAAGTTGCTTTGAAACAGGGTAAAATGCCACAGTTGCCTCTGGACAGGTCAGTTCTAGGACCAAGCAATTTACTAGTCTACTAGGAATACCTCAAAATCAGTGAGCAGACAGTTGGTTAAAGAGATGCAGTTGTTGCTCGAATTGATGTTCCTATAAGACTTACAGCAGGTTTTAGAATAGGTCAATTTATAGAATAATGAGGAGGGAAATAAAGTCAGTATTTTGCTTTTCTTGCTTTATTTGGTTTAGTCAAGAAGCGAGCTCTGTACAGTCCTAGCTCACTGATCTATCCACATGTAGAAGCAATATATAATGTGATGTAATGAAGTGTGTTTGGTAATATTGTGGTTTTCTGCCCAGAGGTATGTATAAGCCAATTGTAGAATCCATGTAGGAATTCTGAGTCTGATTCAGACCCGCTCGCAAGCGGGTCGATGGTGGCCCAGTGCGCATGCGCACGACGGAGCCGGCTCCATCGTGCGCATGCGCGAGACCCGGATAGCGACGGGCACACAGTCGCTACAGGTCTCGTACCAAAGGGGGCGGGCTGTCGAGTGACAGCACGCCCCCTTTGGTGGGCGGGCCGGGGGAGTGGCTGCCCAAACGGAGGCGTTCCCATCAGGGGCTGGCTGGCAACTTTTAGCCTGGGGGGCAAATGCATGCAGGCTGCCCTGGCAGAGGGGTAGCGTGTAGCCAGGGTGCCAGAAAAATATGCGTGCTATGGCGCCCCCCCCCTCAAGTGTTCCAGGGAGGAGGCGGGTCCTTATGGGATTAATGTAAAGTAAAAATAAAGATTAGGAACTGCCGCGTCGTGGTGCCCATATGCAGTGCCCCAGGAGAGGATCCCCTTATGCAGGCCTCCAGTAGTGACCCCCTATGCAGTGCCCCTTATACAGTGCCCCCAGTAGTGGTACCCCCTGTGCAGTGCCCCTTGTGCCCCCAGTAGTAAGCCTCTTATATAGTGCCCCCATTAGTGGTACCCCCTATGCAGTGCTCCTTATATAGTACCCCCAGTAGCAGTCCACACCCCATGCAGTGCCCCCAATAGTGGTAACCCTTATGCAGTGCCCCTTAAATAGTGGACCCAGTTGTAGTCTCCCCCCTATGCAGTACCCCCAGTATTGCCCTTTTTATAGAGCCCCGAGCAGTGGTCCCTCGATGCAGTGCCCCCAGTGGTAGTCCCCTCCCCCCTATGTAGTGCCCCTAGTAGTAGTCCCCTCCCCCCTATGCAGTGCCCCTAGTAGTTGTCCCCTCCCCTTGTAGTGCCCCTAGTAGTAGTAGTCCCCCCTTGTAGTGCCCCCAGTAGTAGTCCCCCCAGTTGTAGTCCCCCCCTTGAAGTGCCCCCAGTTATAATCCCCAGTAGTGGTCCCCCCTTGTAGTACCCCCGGTAGTGGTCTCCCTCTTGTAGTGCCCCAGTAATAGTCCCTCCCTCTTGTAGTGCCCCCAGTCCAGTAGTGGTTCCCCCTTTGCAGTGCCACCAGTAGTCCCCCCCCTAGTAGTGCCCCCAGTAGTAGTAGTCCCCCCCTTGTATTGCCCCCATTAGTAGTAGTCCCTCCCCTTGCAGTGCCTCCAGTAGTGGTTCCCCCCTTGTGGTGCCCCCAGTAGTGGTTTCCCCCTTGTAGTGCCAGCCTCCCCCCCCCCCCCCCAGTAGACACACGTAGTAAAAAAAAAACACTTACCTGAATCCCCGCTCCTCCGTCTGTCCTTCCCGGGCATTATGGGAGAGACGTCATATGATGTCATGACGCCTCTCCCATTGCTCACTGCGGTAGCCGGAAGATGGAGCGGCTCCTGCAGTGGGCGCAGCAGCAGCTAATGAGAGTCTGACAGACTCTCATTGGCTGCTGCTTACAACAAACACACAGCTGCCGGAGCCGGCGGCTGTGTGTTTGTCACTTGTGTAGCGCTGACCGAACTCCGTCCGGTCAGCGCTACACACGCGGTGCAGTCTGTGTCACAGTGACGCATGACGCTGCGGCCCGGGGGGCACATGGCACCCTGCCCCCCAGCCCAGCCCGCCATTGGTTCCCATGTGATGTCAGTGGGAGAGATTTCGGCTCTGTCAGAGCCGAAATCTCTCTGGGGCTTGCGGCAACGAGACCCTACCACAAGGGTCTCGTTGCAAGCGCGACCATCTTCCTGGCCGCTCACTATAGCTGTGGGTGGTCACCCACAGCTATGCGAGCGGCCAGGAGGCCGCTCTAAAAAACAATAAGGCCAGCCCTGATTCAGAGCGAGCACTCTGTCAGAGCGTCCGGCTCTGAATCAGGGCCTCTGTACATTAAATATTTTAACTTTACACTACCCACTGATTAGGATCCGTATCAGTGCCTTAAGAAGAACATCTTTTTAAGGGTTTAAATCAGTGGTTCTCAAACTCGGTCCTCAGGACCCCACACAGGTCACGTTTTCCAGGTCACCCAGCAGGTGCACAGGTGTGTTCATTACTCACTGACACATTTTAAAAGATCCACAGTTGAAGCTAATTTCACTTGTGATTCTGTCAGGAGACCTGCAAAACATGCACCGTTTGGGGTCCCGAGGACCGAGTTTGAGAACCTGTGGTTTAAATTAAACAAACCTTTGCATTTTTCAGAGAGCCTTACAAATATTTGTTAGGGAACTGTTTTTTTCCGCAAAATATTTTTTTGTTCCTGAGTCCTGGGGACAAGGAATATGACCTCATTTTTATTTTAAGTCATAGTATAATACTAAAGCTTTCTAACTAATAGTGTCAGGTCTCATCCCATAATTTCAGTTACTGAAATTGTGTCTGTTTACATTACACATGATTGTTAGAAAACTAACTTATGCAAGGTTTGAACTAAATTGTATCCTAGTAGATTGCAGACATAAAATATTTTCATTAAAATAACTAGAAATATGTGCAAAAGGTGTGCATGACTGCGTCTGTTTTCATAATGAAATACGCATTCACTGTTAGGTGAGTAAAAAAACAACTGGATAGAGCAGACACAGCTCTCCTTATGTATGAATAAAATAAAATCACTCATGTATTTAGCTAGTGCTGGCAACCATCATCATTAGTGTGTATTTGTAACTGTCTTCAGGCACCTGCAAATAATGTGTCCCACCTCTCCAGACATAAGTGGTTTCATGCATCAGCTTCACGCAAATCTACATTACAGCATATGTGTGCAGTGAGGTTTCAGAGCACACTGTGTGTATCTTACAATATACAAACTGGCATAAGCCCCTTCATATGTAAATATCCCTATTACCTCTGCAGTTGCTGGACCTACAGTATGCTTGTCAGTGATCCCAGACTATTGCTCATTCAGATTTACTCCCTATTTTTGCAGCCCCTGCAGGGATTTCTGGGTGATTTGAACATTTCTGCTTACCAGCTTTTGGATTTTAGCTGCTGGCAGTTCTGCAATAGAGATGACTGTCTGACAGTGGAGAAACAGCTGTTTTGGTAATATTTGACATCATGTTAATACGATTTTAAGCGCTTTGCATGTCAAAGTGAGCAATTTTAAAAGCAGTCCCAGACACTCAACAGCCTGTGTATCTGTATCTGTACAATAATGCCTTCAATACTGCAGAGACAATCCCTCCTGGTCAAGAGCCCTGCCAGCGTAGAATAACATATACAGTAGAACTTTGTATTATACAAATTGTTAATCTGATAGCAAATACATTTGCTATGGGCTATATTCAAAAATACTTCTGATTAAGCAAATTATTACTTGTGTAGTTAATGCCAAATGAATATATAGTTATTGAATTATAAAACTAGAAGTAGTGGTATGGATAATATATGTGAATGGAATTTCACAGCAATGCAATGGAAGTAGTAGCGGTACACTTCAAAGACTTTGTGTTTGTGTATTACTACTGGGCAAAAGTTTCAGAACACCCCCATTTTCCAGTTTTTATTTAAATTTTAGCAATTCAATTCCAGTAAACAACATGAAATGGTATAAAGGTAAGCAGTAAACTTGTAGAGGTTAAAAAAAAGTTTAGGTTAGCAAAAACTGATAACTAATATCAGAGTTGTATAAAAAGGCATTTCTCAGGGTCAAGTGATGGGTTAAGAACTAACATATTTTCTGCAGCTGTAAAATAGGCTTGTTTGGGCGTTGAAGCACCACCAGTGGACTACTGCAGTCTGGAAGAGGGTCTTCTAGACCGAAGAATCAAAATTTTAAATCTTTGGTTCATCGCACAGAGGTTTTGTGCGCTGGAGAGTTTGGAAAACACTCTGCTTCCCGACATGCTAAACAGTAATAAAATTAGTAAATGACTTCCTCAAATATACCTGCTGTACATGTCACACAAAGACACAAAGGAGACACTTTAGTGTGCATTGCCTTTGCTGATCAGCACTGCCTCCCCTGTCTACCTTTACCTCACATCCCTGATCAAAACACACCAAATTTCCAGCACTAAATACTGCTGCACCTTTGTATAATATTCACATGAACCTTCAGTTTGTATAATGCCCACATGAACCCTCAGGCCATTTACTTCACCGCACGTCACTGTTGGTGAGGTGATTTTATGTGGATTTTAGTCGACTGAAATCGACTGTATAAATCACTGGCCAAATCTCTAATTTACTAACATTCGATTTTAAAATCGATTTAAAAAACAAATGCGATGTAGGTCGATTTTCAGGAGTGTAAAACTGGTCGATTTAGAATTTGTACTTCAAAATCACCTACAAAATCACCAACAAAATCAACAAACACTTGTTTATATACACCTATTGGGCGAAACATACTGCATACACTGCAAGTCAAATGCACTTATAATAGGTTGGCACACACAATTGAAGGAAGTTTTGTGGTGTGAGAGAAGGGAGGATTGTTTAGCAGGAGAGTGGTGATTTCATATAGGTGCTTAAAATAGTGATTTCTGAGAGTTTTGTCCTGTCAGTTTCTGCATTGTTATTGTCATTCTGAAGTTTGTCTTATTTTTTGTCTTGTCTAATGTTTTAATTTAGTCTTTGTCAGTGTTTCTGTGTGTGTGCCTGGAGAGTGTGTGTTTAAGTTTTGTGTTAGTCTTTAAGTGTAGTTTGTGTATATATTATTCTATTTATTATAGGCTGCCAGGAGTAGACCAAGAGAGGATAGGGAGATAGAGGAGAGGAGTCCATTTGGTGAGGATAGTGTGATGGAGGAGGCAGAGGGCCAGGACCCCGATTCGGGGGAGGAACCTCAACCAGGCAAATCTAGCTGCAATGTCAGGTTTAATTTTGAGGAGAATTGTACGTTGGTAAACTCCTAGTTGTCTAACTTAAAGGAGTTATTTGGTCACCAGGCCCAATGCACCTCTTCAAGAAGAAAGCGAGCCATGTGGCAAACTGCAGTTGATTAAGTGAATTCAACTGGGCATTTACACCACGACAAGCATCAGTGTGTGAAGTGTTTTTCAGACATCCAATTCCGTGTCAAATCCAAGATGGCCCTGTAAAGGCGCTCTATACACTGCACTGGAAGAGGGTCCACTGTGGAGTTGGATTATAATTAGTAAGGAACGGGTCAAGGGAATTATGCTGCAGGAACTGGTGTCAGGCGTTAACGTGCATGCCACAGTGCACCACATGCTTGTGTCTCCTTTTATAGACATCATAATTAAGTTCCTACCAATAGAATGGTGTTTAGCAGCTATAAATCACTTGATGTTTAATTTATTTGGGGATTTTCTGTCGATTTTGTAGTTGATTTTCAATCCGACTGATAATAAATCCTGTAGTGGTCTATGTGAAAGTATCGATGTTTGGTTGTTGGTCGACTATGATTGGAATTTGGTTTTATAGTCAATTTTATAGTCTATTTTTCCCTTAGTAATCCCAGATTAGCAAATCACCTATAAATACACCAAAAAGCTAAAATCAACTTTTAGTAAATATACCCCCCTATGTAAGAATGTCCCAAGAACAGTCTATCACAAATGGCAAAGCCTTATAAAATAAAATATCTCTGAAATACAATCCTAAAGTGCATTTATTATTAATTTTATACCTATAAATTTCAACACATTAAACATACTGTAAAATATATACACCTTTAAACTTGATATATGTATGCATTTTATACTGGGGTACAGTACTGCTTAATAAATATCATGTTTCTATTAGGGATGTGTGCTGACCCCCGTGTTTTGGTTTTGGATGTGGATCTCCCCTGGTTTTGGATCTGGATTGGTTTTGTCAAAACCTCACCTCCGTGTTTTGTTTTCGGGTTTTGGATCTGGATTTTTTTCTTAAAAAATAAAAAAACAGCTAAAATCACATAAAATTGGCTTTTTTTGTTCCTACAGTATAAATAACCTCAATAACATTTATTTCCAGTCATTTCCAATCAATTTTGACCACCTCACAATATTATTTTTTTCATCTAGTTAAGGCCAAAAGGTTGCATCCAATTAGCTGGCTGACTAAGCTAAGTGACACAGTGGGCGGCACTAACATGTGGCAGTTCAGCTACCAATTTCCAACACTGATACAGTGTGTTATACAGTGTGGGTTGGGTACACCAATGGTACACTTACTGTGACAGCAGAGCGGGATTGTTGACGGTGTCCTCAGTACATGGAATGGCAGTGCTGCGGTGCTGGCAGTGTCCTCAGTGCAGGGTACTGGTGGTGTCAGCAGAGCAGGGGTGCCAGCCGTGTCTTCAGTGCAGGTTTGCTGGCTGTATCAGCAGTGCAGGGGTTGCTGACGGTGTCCTCAGTACATGGAATGGCAGTGTCCTCAGTGAAGGGTACTGGCGATGTTGGCAGTGCCAGTGGTGTATTTAGTGCAGGTTTGCTGGCTGTGTCAGCAGTGTGGTGGTTGCTGACATTGTCCTCAGTACATGGAATGGCAGTGCTGCGGTGCTGGCAGTGTCCTCAGTGAAGGGTAACGGCTATGTTGGCAGTGCCAGTGGTGTCATTAGTGCAGGTCTGCTGACTGGAGGCCTGATTCAGAGCCGAATGGTCTGACCAGAGCGCTCGCTCTGAATCAGGGCCCTCCTCCCTCAACTTGGAGCGGCCTCATGGACGCTCGCATAGCTGTGGGTTACCACCCACAGCTATAGCGAGCGTCCATGATGATGGTCACGATGGTCAAGACCATCGCGACCATCGTGCTTGCGACGAGACCCTGAGGTAGGGTCTCGGTGACCTCAAGCCCTGGAGTGATTTTGGCTCTATCAGAGCCAAAATCACTCCCACTGACATCACTACTGATGTCAGTGGGGCCGGACTCAGACGGTAGGCGTTCCCATGAGAACGCCTCCGTCTGGCAGCCATGCCCCCGGCACGCCCACCAAAGGGGGCGTGCAGTCACTCACCATTGACAGCATGCCCCCTTTGGTGCGAGACCCATAACGACGGCTTGGCAGTCGTTATTCGGGTCTCCTGCATGCGCACGACGGAGCTCCCTCCATCGTGCGCATGCACAACTCGGCACCATCGACCTGCCTGCGAGCGTCCTGTGCTCTCGAGCGGGTCTGAATCAGCCCCTGTGTCAGCAGTGCAGGGGTGTTCTCAATGCAGGGTGCTAGCGATGTCGGCGGAGCAGGAGTGGCAGCAGTGTCCTCAGTGCAGGTTTGCTGACTGTGTCGGCAGTGCAGGGGTGTTCTGAATGCAGGGTGCTGGCAATGTAGGCAGAGCAGGGGTGCCAGCGGTGTCCTCAGTGCATTTGTGCTGACAGTGTCGGCAGTGCAGGGGTGCTGGTGGTGTCCTCAATGTGGGAGTGCCGGCAGTGTCGGCAGTGTGGGGGTCGCTGATGGTGTCCTCAGCACATGGGGCAGCAGTTCAGGGGTGCCGGCAGCGGTGGTGTCGGTAGCGGGGGATGCTACCAGTGGGGGTGCCAGTGGTGTCGGCAGCAGGGAATGCCGGCGGTGTCAGGCAGCGGGGGATTGCGGGCGCCATCTTCTTTTACTTCCTGACTCTGTGCAACTGTGCATATTAAATGGGCTTAATGCTGATTGGCTGAGAGTCGTGACAGACGGCTCTCTCAGCCAATCAGCATTAAGCTCGCTCAATACAAAACCTTGCGACCCGACAGCGGGAACACAAGGTTTTGCCTCGGGTGTGGGATCTGGGGCAGGCAGGGAGATCCGAGCTTGGCTCGGATCTCCTCCGGATCCCCGAAATTCTGGTTGGTTCGGATCTCTGTTATCCAAACCCGCTCATCTCTAGTTTCTATATACACTGGTCCTGGCACTAGAAGGTTGTTACTGTGGACCACAGGATTCTAATTGAGCACCTGAAAAAATTTTGTGGACAGTATGGTCACAGAGAGTTTCTTTAGGAGTAAACTCTTCATCACCAGTGCCACTTCCATGCGGTGTCCCACAGGGTTCTTTACTATCTCCCATGCTTTTTGCAGTATACATGCTACTGATGTGCCCAGCTATAACGTGGCATCACAGCGCTATCTCTCACGCCACGCATGGCGCGCCACACACCACGCCATGAGTCGCGCCACAAAGAAAGTTTATTAGTGAAAAAGTCATTACGTGTAATACAACATTTTGCCCACCAGATGTCACTTTTCCTAAACTACATAGCGCATGCGTCTGATTTCATTACGTGTAATACAACATTTTGCCCACCAGGTGTCACTTTCCAATGTACTGTACGGTATGTTCTGTATCACCGGCCGATGATTGTTTGACAGAAGCTTAGACATTAGACTTTACAAACTACAGAACTCTAGTAATGGGTGAAGCGTGTGGCCTAGCGGTCTAATGCCTAGTCTCACTGCTTCTCACCTCTTCTTGTTCCGTGGGTTTGAGACCTTGAAAATACAGTATGTTTTTTTAATTTATTTTTAAAATCTTCACTTAAAATATTCAGTATTCAATACAGTACATGTGGAGCGCATGTCTGCCCAGTGCTTCGGGAGTCAAACAGCGAAACTAGGATTTTTATTATTGTACATACAGTACTGTATCTTAGAACGCAGACTTGCGTCAATGCCGGCGCTGACATGAAAGTGGACATTATAGTGATTTGTTATGACCATCAAGTGGCAATGGGCCCTGTTAAAGAGACTGGTTTCTGTATATCAAACTGACTGCGCGTTTAAACCGCAAAATTGCGTCAATGTCTGCGCGTGCCCAGTGGTCGGATTTTAGTCACAATGGAATGTGTGCCCCATGTCCAGTGGAGACAAGCCATACATTAAGTAGCGCTATTTTATGGCACATGCCCAGTTGTCTGTATTGCTAACAGTACTGTTGAATTTTCACACTAGTGCCATTCTGCACTGTCCGAGACTTACAGTACCGCACAGTATACACAATAGTAAATTCATTACTACATAAGGTGCTACAGTAGTGGACTAACAGCAGTTTGTAGGGCAGATGCAGAGCGCAAACTTGCGTCAATGAAAATGCTGTCCTAGACTTGGAAACATTAGTAATATAATATGTTTAGTAACTGATAGCTGACTGTGTATAAGAGAGGGGTCTCTATAGTACAAACTGACTCGGCGTTTAAACCGAGAGAGAGAAAGAGAGAGAAAAAAAAGATAGAGAAAAAGAGAGAGAAACAAAGGAGAGGGAGAGAGAGAAAGAGAAAGATAGAGGGGGAGAGAGGGATAGAGAAAGAGAGAAAGGGAGAGAGAGAGAGAGAGAGAGAGAGAGAGAGAGAGAGAAACAAAGGAGAGGGAGAGAGAGAAAGAGAAAGATAGAGGAGGAGAGAGGGATAGAGAAAGAGAGGGAGGGAGAGAAAGAGAGAGAGAGAAAAAGATAGTTAAATCCCCCTCCTTTTTCTACTTAGTATGACCCCTCCCTTTCATGCACCTGATTAGTACTGCTAGATTGATTGAGCAGCTGCCATTTTTGTTTGTTTGTTATGAGTTGCATGAAGGAACCAGCATTAGTAGGGCATGCTGGTTCTAGTAGTGCTAGTTGGAGTTCCCAGGGGTGACTCCCAGGTAAGCTGGCTCTCAATTTGGATGCATTTATGTATGTGCCTTTATCATGAGGCCTTACATTTGACAAAATTATATATGTGCCTTTATCATGAGGCCTTATAATTGGTATATTTTACATTTGGGGTGAGCGTTTGGGCGTAGGGCCCCCGGGACTGGTCTGGCTGGGCCTCCTCAGGGCATCACCACTTAATACACATAGTTGCTTTTCACATCACCTTTTATGTTTGTTTATTATTCATGTATTTTTTCACATATATTTTAACCTCTCATTCCACACTTAATGATTACTCACACACAGCTATACTTTACACTGCACTGTCACTCTTTTTCCATTTTCGTGTGATGCCCTGGGGGGGTCCTGTGCTGGACGTTTTTTGGGGTGCACTGCGCCTCGGACGTGAACCCCTTAGTGTTAGGGACTGCTGGTAACAGAGAAGCCATGACGTGGCCCAGCAGCCTCCCATGTATTTGCAAATGCATGCAACTAATATCTCTGAATTTCTATGACCATATAGTCTTCATATATTGTTGCAGGTATTATTCAGTGTGCTGAGGTACAATAGGGGGTTAAATCCCCCTCCTTTTTCTACAGTGTACAGTAATGTAGAGTATGTCAGAGTCGTGCATTGTACTGTATTCGTTATTGTACAGTATACTGTAATTCATGTGATTATACAGCAATGCTGTACTTACTACGAATTATTCGCCTCCGAATTCGCTCTAGACGAGGCCTGTCCCTCCGAAGCAGGTCACTCCACCTGCGCTGCAGTGAGCGAACTCGGCGCCGAACGCCATATAGGCGATAGATTTCATGGCTCGCGGCTCTGTAGGCGAGCTCTTTGTCTTGGTTTGTGGGGAACGCTTGGTCCCGCCACTTAACCAACACAAAGAGCTTGCCGGACGAGTAGCGTCTTGCCCTCATAGAAGCCATTTTGACTAGCCAGTGACGCACGTCGTACATCGCACGGCGTCTGTGATGCAGAGCCCTGTCTCACATTCTAGACAGTAGATTCACTAGCATTTTCTGCAGTTATGAAATCACTATTCTGTGGTGCTAAATTGTACGGCACCGTCAGTTTTGAATATTCAGTACAGGCACATTCATAGCGGCACACTAGTTGTCCTAGCAGACGGGGGATGGTGTCCTTGGCAATGGTGACAATTCGTAGCATTTTTCAGGACACTAGGGCAGAGCTGACTGCTTACAGTAAATGGATTAGCAAAGCTTCCTTTATTATGGTAATGTGAGGCTCTTTGCTTGCTTTGGGGGAAGGGACCTGATGCACTGTGTATGACTCTCGGCCCACTGGGCATGCGCCAGAAATCCCATCGCAACCCTCCTACTGGGCATGCGCCCGCCAGAGATGGAAATGCAACAGCATAGAGTACAATACTGTACCGACTGCAGGAATACAGCCAACTGCGCATGCTCAGTGATAGCATAGCGCTACATGGCGTATGGCTTGGCGCCACAGATCCCATTGTACCCCCTTCCATTTCTAATCCATCACAGATGGCTGACAGCGACCATAGCGCCAACCGTGTAATACAGAGAGCTCTCTCTCATACAGATCCCACTACTACCGTACTTAGGCCCTCATTCAGAGCCACTCGCTAGCGGCAGTACGCTCGTTCCGAGCGATGTTCACACATCTGCGCATGCGTACGGTTTTTAGTACGCATGCGCGAACCAGTCAATGCGGCCGAAAATCGTTTGTACGCAATATAGCGAGTGCCTGCTATTTTGAGTGACAGAATGAGGCGTATGTGGGTGGTAACAGGGGAAGGTGCTTGAAAACGGGGAGTGGAGATCAGAACGCAGGCGTGCTTAAAGGTCAAAATGGGCGTTTTATTGGTGTGCATAATTAATATAGCAGCGTCAATGACCACGTCATTTGTTTTTTTTTAACTCAGAACTGCTCGCAAAATAGCGGTTGAAAAAAACAACCACAAGAATAGCGAGCAGTTCATATCCTGTTCGATGTACTCGATTAATCTAATAACTAGCGGACATGACGTATGGTGCGAGCGGCCAGGGGGCGTTTTTAAGAAATAAAAGAGCGTATGTTTTGCTCGCTCGTTCAGACTTAGAGGTGTGAACAGACTGCAATGTGTGAATGGATCTTTTGAATAGCCACCCCTTATTTTTGAACGAACGAACGCAAATAGCGAGCGGCTCTGAATGAGGGCCTTAGTGTGCAAGGTTGGAGCAGCATCACCAATGTCATAAGTTTGCGATGCAACGCTATTTTGTGCTTCAAACGCACAGTCAGCTTTGAACACAGAGCGCTCTCTCACAGACGGAAACCACACAGTCCAAGGGACGTAGCCATAGTGAACTTGGCTGAGACCGTATATGCGTTGTTGCATGTTTGCGTTTTGCGGTTTTGGTCGCACAGTTTGTGATGCAGAGCCCTGTCTCACATTCTAGACAGTAGATTCACTAGCAGTTTCTGCAGTTATGTACATACTGTACGCCATACAGTAGTTTCACTATAGTGACAGTGACACAAAAAAAATATACGGTATGGTATATTCTTTTCCATGGATCGAACCCGGGACCATAATTCTACCAAAGTGATCACCTAACCACTAGCCCACACGACAGCTACAGTGAACCACAGAGAGTGGCCTCATCCTTGTGCACTCCTCCCGCTGCTGTTTTTTAATAAAATCAAAAAAAAATTGTCATACTGTAATGCATCCCATATCAGTGAAAGCTGTGCGTGCATCTCATTAATCTACAGTATCGGTTATACCGTGACAACAACTCAGGCAACTTCTCTACTATTCAGTTACTGCACCGTACCGTATGTATAATACAGTATGTGCAGTGATTTGCATCCTGTTATAAGATGTTACATATGGTACAGTACTACAGTGTATACTGTATATGTATATTATGCGACATTAAAAATACAGTATGGGTTGTGCGTACATGAAAATGCTGTGAATGTGATATCCACCCAATTTACTGTAAGTTTAACATTATGGCATTCTATACAAGGCATTCAGTACAGTGGAGCACTCGCCACCCAGCGGTTAAGCACTATATTACATGCAATTACAAAAGTGGAGCACTCGCCACCCAGCGGTTAAGCACTGTATTACATGCCGTAGCCACGGTATTCCACAAGTCCATGGCGCGACTCAGAGGCCTGAACGCCACGCCACAAGTCCATGGCGCGATTCACGCCATGCCATGAGCAACAAAATAGCTGGGCAGATCTGTACCATTGGGTGAAATAATCAGACGTCATGGCCTGGTCTACCACTGTTATGCAGATGATACATAACTGTACCTGTCCTTTGCTCCAGGTACAAGGACCCCATAACAACCCTAAATGGCTGCCTAGCTGAGCTTCAGGAGTGGAGGAGTGCCAGTTGGCTGCAACTGCATCCTAATAAAACAGAGGTACTTATGATAGGTCACAGGACAGGGCTACAGCATTGCCAACCAACAGGACTTATGCTTGGGGGATCAGAATTACAAAACACTGAACATGTGCGGAATCTTGGTGTTGTCCTGGATAGTGGCTTGACACTTAAACATCAGGTATCAGCCACAATCAAATCCTCATTGTTTCATCTGAGGAACATTGATAGAATCAAGCACTTAATTCCCTCAGAAGATCTGCCTAAAGTCATACATGCACTTATATCATCACGCCTAGACTACTGCAATGTCCTCTACCTTGGACTCCCAGCAAAAGAATTACACCGCTTGCAGATGGTACAAAACGCAGCTGCCAGGCTATTAACCAATCAGCCCTGTTCCAGCCACATATCACCCATTCTCTACTTCCTTCACTAGCTGCCTGTCAGATGGCGAATTGATTTCAAGATTGGCTTACTAACTTACAAAGCCCTACATGACCATGGCCCAAGGTACCTGAAGCAGCTTCTGATTCCTTACCGCCCCACTCGATTACTGCGATCCATTGACAAAGGACTACTAGCAGTACCTAGAATCTCCCAGAATTCGTCTGGGGGTCGAGCTTTCAGTTTTGTGGCTCCAACTTTATGGAACTCACTTCCCTGCACAGTTCTAGAGGCGTCCACTCTAGAATCCTTCAAAAATAGACTCAAGACTTACCTCTTCACCAAAGCATTTCACTAATGTCCCTTGTTTAAGCCTATATAGTATTTTGTACTGTAAAGGCAAATGTACAGCACTTTGAGTCCTTTAGGAGAAAAGCCCTATATATAAATAAAATGATTATTATTATTATTGTTTTAAATTGGCACCTAGCGCCGTTAGATCATTTGAAAATGTCGGTGCAGCACAAGGGTTAACCCCTTAAGTAACGCAGCTGCCATCTTGGCCACATGAGTCTCCAGTCACATAACTTATACATTTATTTGCATGTAAAGACTAGTGCTAACAATTTCAGTAGACCCTTGAAGCAATAGCAACAGGCTTGTTGTTTTGCATGCACATCGGCCCTGAACCATGCTGGGAGGCATCCACAGATATCAAAATAGGAAGGTATACATCAAAATACTGGAGGACAGAACTGTTTATAATGAAAGGTTTGAGGTTGGACAGCAGCATCTTGATGTTCATTCCAAAACCATGGAACAGTCACCTCACTGTAGTATGGTAAAAACATGGACAAGTATTTGGTCAGTGTTGTTAGCCGAGCTTTTCTGTTGGATCAGGCATTTGTTGGATAATCTGTCTTTAGCAGGATCTGGCTTGACTCTGTGGGAGGAGAGTAGGTGCCCAATATATAGAAGCTGCACTTCTCAGGGCTTAGGCCCAGATTTGTCAACAAGTGATATTCTTGTTATCACTCGTTATTAATCTTAAATGGTGCTCCAACCAATCAGCTCCTAACTGTCATTTTTCAAACACATGACAGTTAGGAGCTGATTGGTTGGAGCACCATTTAAGATTTGTAACGAGTGATAACAAGAATATCACTTGTTGATAAATATGGGCATTAGTCTCCTATTGAAGGACCATACTTGCATTGATGCATTGGTTATGCTCCTCCTTAGTGCAACTCCAAACTAAGATATCATCCACAATGATTTGATAAATGCGCCCTTCATACACCACTAGAAAACCTCACAACCAGTACAAATGACATAGGGCAACCTGAGGAAAGCATGCCTGCTCACATGTGTCATAAATGTTGTTAGCATGGATGACTCCTTGTAAAGGGTGATTTGCAAGAAAACACACTTGGCATCCAAAGTTGTAAAGATCTTTGCATTTGGCATATCAGCAATGAATTGCTCCATGGTCTTGATAGGTTGATTTGGTCTCATGAGAGCATGGTTTAAATGTTCACGGTCAATGCAAATGCATACAGAGCTATCCTATTTTTAGCAGCAGCTACTGTGACTGACACTCATGAAATAGCTTCTTCCACAGGAGTGATGTCTCCGAATGCTGTCATGCAATGAGGCTCTGCCACCTACTTGTCCTTCATTGCAAGTCTGGGCACAAACTGTGGTTGCATAGAAATCATTGAAGTGCATATGTTATGTGACAAGTAATGAGCCTATGCTGGAATAATCTAACAAATCTGCAAAGTCTCAGTGTTCAGAAAAAATCTTGCTAGATGACATTCACATCAGCACCTAATGTAATCAGTCCCACTTTTACACTATCCGACAAACCGAGGACCAGGTTAACATCAGTGTCCACTATATACGAAATTGCAGAAGGTGACTTCTGGAGTTGAGTGTAGCTACTCTCATGGTCTGATCACCTTACCACCAAAAGCAATTAATTCACTGTGTGGAAACAGTCAATCTGTATGTTTGGATTTGTGTGGTAACACTTGGTTATTGTGTCAATCTTTATTTTGAAGCATTTTTGGTCTCTTTGTCTGACAGTGGTGAATATTTAATCTTTCTCAGTACTGAGGGCTATACTTGTGGAAGCTGGTAACAGGCGTGGTATCTGGTGTAGGCTCTAAGGCAGGGGTGTGGAACCTTTTTTCTGCCGAAGGCCATTTTGATATATATAACAGTATTCACGGGCCCAGTGCAGGTCACGTAGGGGCGGGGCCACACTCGCCAGTGATTACTGCAATGCCCGGAGCATCCTGAGGATGCTCCAGGGAGCTGTAAGGGCAGCAGTGTGACCATCTAAAGCATCCTAAGGATGCTCCAGGTGGCACTGCTGCATAGATTCTGGATGCATGGTGCCATTCTAGGCACCCTGTAAGCCAGATGAGGCTAGCAGAAAAAAGCTCAGAGGGCCAGACAAAATGATTCCAGGGGGCTTATATGGCCCCCAGGCCTGAGGATCCCCATCCCTGCTCTAAGGCATTGACACTGTGTGTAGGACTGCACTGTGCATGGCTGCTTAATTTAGTGGTTGAGTTTGCAATAAGCATTACAATGTTTATTAAAGGTGGAGCATTTATGATGTTTGTTCTCAGTGGAACAAGATAAGATTCTTGGATACAAAGACATTAATCAAGCCAAACAAACACATTTCTCAGTTAAAAAGTAATTTATTACAAAGTAAAAAAAATCTATTATAAACACTTAACTTGCTCATCAGCTCATCTACTTAGGACATAAATGCTTAACACTGGATCCAGGAGCCTCAAACCCCATACGTGGGGCTGGATACAAGGATGGCAATTCCTGGTCACTGTCTGCAGATCAACATCAAGCAAAGGCTGATGAATCTCCTTTATCCTGAAATTTATACCAGCCTGCCAGTGAGCTCTCAACACAACTTACAAATATGGGTATACATCTGCTTCAAGCTACTCTGTTGGTTAAATACTGATAAGATAGGTATAACAAATGAATGCATGCATGGATAGTAAAAGACAACGCCTTGGAAATTTATGGTGTGTCTAGGTTCCACATTCCTGTACCACCTAATGTAATGCCTGACCACTATCTAATGCCTGACACATTCATAAAAGCACTGCACACAACATGGCTTTCAGCAGCCATTTGATGCTCTCCCATTACAATCCACCCTTGGTTTTATGATATGGAAGGCATACATTAATTTATCACCTTTAGCAACTCACATTCATAACTGTACAATTACCATCTCTTTCAAATGATATCCATTCACCTTTCTACCACTTAGGTAATACACATTGTCAGGTAACAATATATATGCCTGTACCATTTTTAGACATGTCTGACAGACCAGCACTGCAGCACGAACCATTCTTTCTTTCTTTCATTTCAGCCATGTATCTGCTATGTGGTCATAAAAAAAACAGAGGTTCTTTGTGGTGGAAACCTTGAGCCATAACAACTAGACTCTGCCCCCACCTTTCCATGTGTGGCTCTACACCCACCTCTTCATGTGTACCTCTGCTCTCACCTCCACATGTGTGCGACAGCTACTGCCCCCACCTCTCCATGTGTGCCTCTTCTCCCACCTCCACATGTGTGTGACAGCTACTGCCCCCACCTCTCCACATGTGTGCCTCTGCTCCCTCCTCCACATGTGTGCCTCTGCTCCCTCCTCCACACGTGTGCCTCTGCTCCCTCCTCCACATGTGTGTGACAGCTACTGTCCCCACCTCTCCACGTGTGCCTCTGCTCCCTCCTCCACATGTGTGCTACAGCTACTATCCCCACCTCTCCACGTGTGCCTCTGGTCACCTGTCACTTTTTTTTTCCTTTGTCCCTTTATTCCCTCTGGTATCCCATCCTATCTGTTCCCTAGCCTTTGTCCCCCATATGCCCCACCGTTCACTTGTGACACAACACCTCCTCTTGGATGTTGTAGGTTAAACCATGGTAGGTTGTTGCCAATTTGAGTATGCATGGAAGAATGAAAGTACAACCATATTCATCACCACATACTGTAGTTGAACCTGAGAATGTCAGGCAAGTACAACTTTCCTTTATTAAAATAAAATGGTTTTTTCTTACTTCAAAGGGTTATTGATAGCAAAAACAGATAATTCCTGCCAGCAGCAATACTGCCTTTACCCAGGGAAGCCTTTGTTGTTCTACCTCAATACTTGAAATCTATTTTTCAAAAATCATCCACTGGGTTTATTTTACAAGTGTTATGCATATACTTTACTAGTAATGCCTGGATTTTATTACAACAATAGATTATTAAATTTTTAACATACTGTATGTAAAGTAATTGAATCTTTCATTTTAATATTAAAGTATTTTCATAGATATTACCATGCTGCATCAAGAACAATAATGTAATCTTACAAAACAGATTTTTCATCTCCCGTCCTTTAAAAACCAGCACTGGATTAGTCATAAAGTTCCAATTTGGTGTGTAGCAAAGTCATTACTTTCTCATTTACATTGATTGTCCAACCAGGGAGCCATTCATTGCCTGCCAGAAACTCCACTGTCAAGGTGTGAACACTTGCATGAATATTAAAGCTAGCCCCATGCATTTTGATGTTTGTGCACCAAACTGTATTCTGTATATTGCACCTACTGTAAACACAAAAAACACTGTCTCTGAATCCTCTTTTATCATATAATTAATCCTACAAGTATCAAACTAGCCTATTGGGAGGGCTATCTATTACTTTTGGACATAAATACCTAATCCCTGGAGCCTTTAGGCAGCCACAGAATTAATTTGTGAAGTCATTATACACAGAATGAGTAAGTGGAAAAGTGAAGGCATCACACTAAAATCAACACACAGCTTGTACACCCGCAGCTGCTGCCTGGGCTAAGCTCAGACAGCTCTGAGCACGGAACATATTTCTCTCCTTGGACCGTGTTTGTGCATTCCTTTTCATGTTACCTCAATCATCAGTCTTCCACAATAGTCATGTAAACTTCTGCTCAGCTGTATTTAACCTACGTCGGGTCAATGAATTCCTCATAATCAGCTACTAATAATCAGCCTGTTGTTGACTGGATAAATAATGGAATGGTTTCCAGTGGATGCCAGAATACATTCATAGACAATTGTCAACTCAATTATCAGCAAACATCATCATCATAAAGTAACATAGCAGAGTGTAACAATGGGCACATTTTTTATAGGGTACATAGAGGCACATACTTCATTAGGGGGCAGTAGTGAGCTCCTTGACTATCATTTTTATATTTTTCTTAATTAATCTACAAATTCTCACCAATTAGTTAACTTTATTGCACATCTGAGGCTGATGGGTGTAGGGAAGGCATTGGGACTCAGCATAAGGATGACTGGCAGTCACAAGTTCTTCAAGAACATATAATTTAGTTGTGTCGAAATAATGTAGGAGAGGTGGCTAATATATTAACCTCAATTTTAGTACCAACATTTAGGGAGAAACAGTATTCTTACCTTTATGTACAGTTTGAAGCACATTAACTTGTTTAGTGTTACAGCTAATAGTCCTTTGTTTGAGTAAAAGCTAGATACACACATGAAGTATATCGAACATACACAGTATGCAATCTTCTGAATGATGGAATAATATATTGTGTTGGGGGATTGTGTCCAATGAATCTTTTCTCCTGTACACTTTGTGCATTTGTGCGTACACCAGGCCTTATTCAGCTTGGATCGCACAGCAGCGTTCGCGCTCAGCTGGTCGATGTTTGTGTATATGTACGTGTATGTGGGGCATGCATAATTAAGCCCCTGCGATTGTATATGCTGGCAGAGGTCTAAATGGCCACAGGACGTTTAGCAGTTTGTGAGGTAGGGTCAGGTTAACCACAACTGTGCCATTGGTTCCGATGTTACTCAATGTTACCAGTGTTTTCACTGACTTGCAGATGCATGTCATGGGAAGTGGGCGGCTTTATACAGTGACGGGTGTCTTGGTTTAGTGCTGCTGTTGCCGTGCGATTGCATTCATTAGCATATTTTTGCAGCTAGCGGGTGCATGCGAAAACAGCCGCGCGATCAAAGCTGAATAAGGCCCACCAGTGGCATATCTATAATGGGTGGTGTGTGTGCGGGGCACATGGGCCCTCGGGTCCAGGGGGGCCCTGCACCGCACACCCTTCACCCATATTAGTTTAAACTTACCTGTCCGTGGTCCCGTGTCGGGTGTCAGCGCTGCTCAGCACACCGGAAAGTGGCCGCCGCGGCCATTTTTCCGGCGTTCTGCATATGCGCAGTAGACTCTGGGCACACTTTAGTGCCCGGAGTCTACTAATTCTCCGGTGGCCGGCCAGCCACGTCAGTCAGCTGCCGGCCACCGGGGGAGAGAAGAGGGGGCCCCACACAGGGAGTGCACATGGGCCCCCTCTTCTCTTAAGATGCCCCTGAGGCCCACACTACACAATGTGCACCACATAATTCAATGCAACATCCCATCTGACTTGCAGCACATTAGATGAGACGATTCAATGATCGACATGTGTAAATGAAGAATTGGTTGTACATATTATAAGATGGCCTTACAGATTGGTCAAAAGTACCAATAATGCACTATATATCGTAGTGTGTACCCAGTTTAGAGTTAACTCCAGGGGCATTGAAGTGTGTATGGATACAAAGCATTTCCTTAACCGAATGCCAAGTTGGATGCATATTAGACTGCAGGTAGGAGAATAACATATTTACATTACATCCATATGCTGAGGCATATGCAAGATGCCTGTAGGTCTGCACCAGTAGCATATGAGTCTACTTAGGGCATACATTATATACACCATGTGTTTTGATTGGAAAATATGCATTCGTTAAAAAAAACTAATTTACTGTATATGGAAAAAATTCAAAATACAGGCACAAAAACACTTAATATAGAATGAAAGCATCTTTAAATCAGTTAATCAGAAGTGGTTATATAGTGCTGGCGATGGTCCAGTGTGTATTTGCATCAGACATCAGGCATCTGCAATTGAAACAGTTTCTATATGTTCAGGGTAGGACTGGCCCACAGGGGTACAGGGGAAAACCCCAGTGGGCCCTACCGTTCTCTAGGGATCAGGTTCCAGATTGTGCTCTTGATTTATACATATGTTACATTATACTGCACAGAACTATAGTGTATTTTCTACAATGCGTTGCTGTTATTAATCTGGTACATTATCTTGCATGCACTAGCAGTATTTACTATATACATTTTTAAAGGGGCCCAGACCATGCACTCTCTAATGGTTAGCCAAGCCTCTGTGGAGGCTGGCCACACCTGTGGAGGCTTGCCACACCCCTAAACATGGGCCTGTATCACTGCATTCCTCCGGTGGGCCCTTTATGCCCCAATCCAACACTGTATATGTTTATATGCTCCTCTGTGCCAGCCAATAACTGAGTAGTTCCTCTTATTTACTGTGAGAACAAGGGCGTTTTAAGAGAGGAAAGGGTCCATGTGCAGGGCCCCCTCCTCTCTGGTAACACAGTAGATTCTTGCTTGGGGATCTCCAGGAAAAATGATCCAGTCGCTGCAGAGCAGCACTCTGGAGACTGCGAAGAGGTAAGTATAACTATTTATGGGTGCAGGGTGTGCAGTGTGGGCCACCCTGGACCCAAGGGCCTGTGTGCACCGCACACCTTGCCCCCAATATAGATACACCATTGTGTGAGAGGCATCTCTTACAAAAGAACTGTATATAGTTTATGCACAGGCACCACATACTGAGTCAGCATTTCCCTTGGCGATATATCAGATGTTGATGTTTTGAACATGTTGACATTCTGCGGATATTGACTTAGGCTGTCGACATGTTAAACTATGTTAACATTCTAGTGTTGACATAATGAGTGTCGACATGGTAACTCTCCCGGCATCAGCAGTTCTATTCCTATCAGATCCTTACCCGACAGCCTCCACGCAACTACCCAGCTCTATTTTTGGAAATTATACTGTGCATTTGCAGTGTCAGAAAAGGCAGCAAAGTGATAGTGGCAAGAGTTGTTTCATAAATTGCCCCCAAAACCGTTCCTTATTACTGTGATATGCGACAATAAGGAAATATACGTTTTGAGACCCTCACTTCCACTAATATTAAAGAGACTCCTAGGTACTGTAAGCCAAGACCTACAGTTCTTATCTGTTTAGAAACACCTGGCCAAGATAGAATTTATCACCTACTGTATAAATAAAAACAGTCATTACTGTTAAAAACATATATATATATTCTAGAGATGTGCGCTGACTCCCGTGTTTTGGTTTTGGATCTGGATTAATCTTTGTGGTTTAGTTTTGCAAAACCACCCTTGAGTCTCTTTGTTTTGGTTTTGGATCCAGATAAAATTCGATTAAAAATCAATAAAAACAGATAAAATGTCCTAATCCAAAACCTGAGTTCGGTTTTTAAATTCGAGTTCCGAACCGGCAACAGATCTGACCCGGGACTCGGTTCGAAAGTGAATCCAAACCTTGACCCGGTTCTACTCGGAACCCCTAAATTCGGGTGTGTTTGGATTTCAGAAATCCGGACCTGCGCCTCTCTAATATATTATTAATATTCTGCAGTGATTAGAATCACTTTTCATTTTAAACTGCTCTGAAATATCAGTGGCATTATGGAGTCAAATAGAAATTGAGTGAATGTTAAATAGTTAAAAAAAAGTCACAATGTTTGTGGAAGAAATAAACACGTTTGTATTTTAGCGGGTAATATTGAATCCAAAGCACAGATCCATTTTACGCACAATAATGGAACATATCGCAGTCTTCACTTGTGCTTTGCCATGAAAGACAAATGACTCTTTACCACTGGCTATCTTTGCTGTGATCCTAGATGGATTTGATGAAGGTAATTTGCTTTGTAAAGGTTAAATTCACTTTACATTTATTTTTCTTTAATTTGTGTTCCATCAACTGCAACATCTGTCATTTCCTCCGATAATGAGTCATATTACAGTGATTTTCAATTTGAGAGACAACATTCACAGCAAATAAATGTTTGTTTTTTTAAATTGTTTAGTAAGCAGACTCTCTCTCTCCAATTAGTCATTTTTGCTTTTAAAATCAGCAGCAATGCATTAACCACTGGAACAGGATAATGCCAGAAATAATAACATTTTACCGTTTGTAGAGCTTGGGATAGTGTGATACTTTCAAGTGGTACTTATTTATAGCAAACAAAAGTATGAAAATATATTTACAATAAACAAAAGTATTAAAATATATTTACAAGGTTTTAAACTCAAACTAATGGGCCTATTCATCATCACTTTATTTTCACAAAAGCAGGTGATAATGCACATTTTCACCTGCAATTGTAAAAATTACGTTATCGGGCCATTCATCAAGAAGGTAAGCAGGAGATATTACTGATATCTCCAACTTACCTTGCTCTGGCGGAATGGCCCGCTGTCCCCATACACTAGTATCACAGATATCTCCTACTTACCTTTCTCTCGCGGAATGGCCGCTGTCCCCATAGACTAGTATCACAGATACCTCCTACTTACCTTCCTCTGGTGGAATGGCCACTGTCCCCATACACTAGTATCACAGATATCTCCTACTTACCTTCCTCTGGCGGAATGGCCGCTGTCCCCATACACTAGTATCACAGATATCTCCTACTTACCTTCCTCTGGCGGAATGGCCTGCTGTCCCCATACACTAGTATCACAGATATCTCCTACTTAACTTTCTCTCGCGGAATGGCCGCTGTCCCCATAGACTAGTATCACAGATATCTCCTACTTACCTTTCTCTCGCGGAATGGCCGCTGTCCCCATAGACTAGTATCACAGATACCTCCTACTTACCTTCCTCTGGTGGAATGGCCACTGTCCCCATACACTAGTATCACAGATATCTCCTACTTACCTTCCTCTGGCGGAATGGCCGCTGTCCCCATACACTAGTATCACAGATATCTCCTACTTACCTTCCTCTGGCGGAATGGCCTGCTGTCCCCATACACTAGTATCACAGATATCTCCTACTTAACTTTCTCTCGCGGAATGGCCGCTGTCCCCATAGACTAGTATCACAGATATCTCCTACTTACCTTCCTCTCATGGAATGGTCCACTATCCCCATACACTAATACGGGGACAGTATTCATCAAGCCCTGAAAATATAATATTTTCGGAGCTTGACTGCGGGAGCATTTTCCATCTTCAGATGGCGAATGCTCTGGCATCGCAACCTGTTCCTTTCCTGTGGGAAGAATGTCCAGGTTGCGAAGAAGAATCCTTTCGGACGTCTGGGCTCTTGTGCACATGTGTGACACTCACAACGTAGACAGTACATTTTAGTGCTAGATTTAGGTTTAGGGTAAGCTTTTGGGCTTGAATAGTGAAAAATCTTTATTTTAACATCACTGTCAACATGCACATTGTTAACATTATGACCATGTCAACATTGTGTATGTCAACATGCCACATGCGCACTCCCGTCACTGCTCCGACAGGAGTAGTGAAATGATTCACTGCTCCGAAAAGGAGCAGTGAAGCCCATACTTGCCGACAATCAGCTCCAGCCTTCCGGGAGGGAGCTGATTGTTGGCTAACAGTGGGGGGCGGGGCCAGCCAGTGATGTCACATTGAGGGTGGAGCCGGGGGAGGGGACAGCCATTGACGGTGCATTGGGGGCGGAGCTGAGTGATTGCGTCATCGTGGCCCTGCCCTCTCTTCACAATGCCGTTGTTTTCGGCATTGTGAAGCAGGGGGCGGGGTTACGATGACGTGATTCAGCGTGAATCGCGTCACCGCCTCCCCGCTGCGGGGGTTTCTAGTTTTTTCTGGGGCGAGGTCGGGATGGTCGCAGGCTTCTGGGAGGCTTGCCTGCCTTTCCGTGGGGCCGGGAGCGGCACCCAAAAATCGGGAGGCTCCCGGCCAAATCGGGAGGGTAGCATCAGCTGTCACCGTGCCGGAGCAATGATGAATAGTTCCGGTAGCAGCGGCGCGTTAGAATGTTAATTATCGGGGGTTGTTCGGCCCACGATAATTAACATGATGAATAGGCCCTATAATCATTTACTATACATTTTATGGAGGAAAAGCAGCAATTAAAGTACACAACTGAAAGGATCTGCAGTACAGTAACAAAAATAAGCTAATATCAATATTCAGATGTATTCTCTGAATAATTTTTTTCTCCCCGGATTACATCTCTACTCAACTAGCAGCACTCTGAGGAGCAGTGCATGAAACCCCATGATGCAACACTCGTGCACAGTGCTTCATTGTCTGGTGAAACAGACCAATACCTCCTATAATAGTCAAAAGTCAATAATGGATCTTAACAAATGCTGATAAGATGCTTCTTGAGCATAGGACTAGTTGCATAGTTGCCCAGGGGCAAAACCTTTATTTTTACAGGGCGGTTTACAAATACTTGATGCAGAAAAAAAAAAAAAAAACTGGCACTGTAAGTCTAAAACAGACACTTTAATGTACTGTAGTTAAATTATTTTACATACATAGCATAACAAGTAAATTCCCAAACTCTTGCTTTCGCACTGTATTTTTGACCAAGATTGAGTGTAAGTTTTGAAAATGTGAGAGTTTAGTGTGAAACTTACACATTGTTAGAACTTGCACAATGTAATAGGGTGCGAGAATATACAAACTCATGCCGGGTCAAGCCTAAAATAAGATGATTGGCGGCTGTGCAGCAGTCACAATCCACATTTTATGGCCTCATCTTTGTGAGCCTGAAAAACTTTTATTTGCTTGGCTGACACGGGTTCAGTGTGAACAGGGTCTACCAAGGAATAATCAATATTCAAGGCGCAGTGTGAAAGGAGTCTGACCCGCTTGTGATACGGGTTGGAACCATGTTCAAAAACCCAGATGTCAGAGACAATGTTTAAAATATGCCGCCTCCTCCCCGCCCACAAACGGCAGCAGACTGTCACTCAATGACAGGCTGCTGCCAGTCTGCATGCGGGATCGCAGACCTGTTCTGCACATGCGCAGAACGGGACAGGTGCCTGCGCAGATTCACGATCATCGGGAATCTGCGATCAGCAGTGCACTAGCACTGCTGAATAAGGCCCTTAGGAGTATATTTACTAAAGGTCGATTTGATTGTCGATTTGAAGTTCGATTTAGCTCACCTCAAACCGACTAAAATCGAATTTTGAAAACCCTTTTGCCAGATTTACTATTGTTCGATTTGGAGTTTGATTTGCAAATCGAATTCAGTTTGATTTAGTTTGGAACCGTGATTTGCTGTTCGATTTTACATGTTCATGTACAATTCGAACAGCAAATCCCACTTCAAACCGAGCTGCAAATCCCCAACAGCATAGAACTGCTTCATGCTTTCACTTCCAGCATGAGCAGTTCGTTTTCACACAGATGCATGCAGACATCAGTGAGATGCCTGCATGTATCTGACTGTAAAAAGCAAATAAAGAGCTCATTTAAAAAAAAAAATGATGTGAGTTCCCCCTCCCAAAACACAACCAGCCCCGAACTTTTGAAAGCCAGTCTTGGTTGACTAAGTACAGGGAAAAAATTGCGTAGGGTTCCCCTGTATTTATTACAACCAGCACTGGGCTCTGGGAATCAGTCCTGGTTCTGGAATTACAGGGAAAAATTGCGTAGGGTCTCCCTGTAATTCCCAGAACCAGCACTGGACCCTTTCTAGCGGGGGACTGATGCCACAGCCAGGGGAGCCTCCCAGCCGAAGCATCAGCCCTGACCGCTAGTCAGCCCAGGCCATGGATCACTGAGGAGTTGGGGACCCCTCCAATAAAGGAGTCCCCCTCTCCAGGGCACCCCTAGCCTAGGCTGATAGCCTGGGGCTGTCCCCGCCACCCCTGAGCTGTGGGTGGCGGGTTGATTGTGTAAATGTAGTGTAAAAAGATAATATGTAAAACATTGTCTTTACAGTAGAACTGCATTTCCCAGCAAGTCTCCCCACATGCTGGTACTTGGAGAACCACAAGTACCAGCATGCGGGGCATTAAGGGCCCACTTGTACCTGTAGTTCACCTAATGAAATGTTGAAAAAACACACACACACACACCGTACACAGTATAATTTTAATAAACATACATACACACATGTACACATACTCACCTATGTTTCCCAGTAGCATCGGTCCCCTTCTCCAGTAGAAATTCCATAGGGTACCTGTGGAAAAAAAACATACTCACCGTCTCCTATGCGTGGTTCAGTCCTCTTTGGTCCAAAGTAGGCATCCATGGTCTTAAAATAAAAACACGAAAAATACGAACCAAGCACTAAGTAATAACCATCCTTAACCAGGATGGGTTATTACTTCCCGACTGAAGCTCTCAGACGTGGCTTCCTCCTTTGAAGGTCTGTGTCTGAGCATTCATTAGCTGAGAGAGGTCAGCCCCTGCCTCTCTCAGTCAATGAATGGCTCCCTCTATTGAACTCAATGGAGAGCAGCAGGGTAAGTAAAGTTTATACTGCGGTTCCCATCATTGAGTTAAATGGAGGGAGCCGTTCATTGGCATGAAGCAGGTCTATTCATTTGGCCATTTGAGGGTCGATTTGGTGTGCGAATTGAAATCGACTAATAGTAAATAAGGTTGCTCTGTGTTGTTCAATGAAACAGTACCAATGTTTTGCCAATGTTCGATATAGAGTCGGTTTGGTGAGAAATTCGTTATAGTGTTCCAATTACCATTCGAATTAACCTTTAGTAAATACTCAAAACCAAAATCGCATGCAAATCGCATGCCAAATCACTCAAAATGTCAAATCGACCTTAGTAAATTTACCCCTTAATGTCAACTTTTACAATGTTGTCCATTATGATGTTGAAATTGTTAAAATGTTGACATAGAACATGCCGGCATGTGCAGAATGTTGACATGTTCACAATATCAACATCTGACATATCAACATGTGGAATGTTGACATTCTGCACAAAATGGCAGTAGAAGGTTAGAGTTAGGGGAGGATTAGGGCAGTGGCATCACAAGGGGGGTGCGGGCCACATCCGGGTGTCACCCACCAAAGGGCAGGCTCCCCCTCAGTGACAGGACCCGGGTACTGCACTGTAGAATTACATGCAGCACTCAGCTTCTGTCATAGTAAGGGAGTCGGCACTACAAGTACAGTGGTCCACGGGGTCAGCCGCACCTCCCGGACCCCAGAGAGACTCAAACATGGGTTCGGGTGCGTGACCCTGCCCTCACACAAGAGGCCTTGCCCCCTTATCATGAGGCCACACCTCTTTTTCCTGCCGCATGGCTACACCACGCACACTGCTCCGCTGCCAGACTGGGTGCATCTAAAGGTAAGGACACTAGTGTATTAGTATTAGGCACAAGGGACAGGGTTAGGGTCAGGCTGCAGGAGGGGAGGTTATGGTTAGGCACTAGAGAGAGGGTTAGGGTTATCAAACTTACCACTGGAAGCTGCGCAGGATCTGCTGGATGTATTTCTGACATCACTACCAGACCCAGACGACACTCATGGAGACACTGGACAGGTAAGTCGCTACTAGACCATCAGGGAAGTTCTTTTGGCATTTCATCAGTGTCGACAAGATGAATGTTGATGTGGTCAATGCTGACACACCAAGCATCGTGACATTACAAACATTTTGACATTATCATTTCGACATTATAAATGTCAACATGATGAATATCAACAACATATGTCAACACCCTTAATTTTATTATGTACTAGTTAGGATACCCGGCATGGCCCGGGTTGAAGACTGGACCCTGAAGTACACCTGCAACCTTTATTTGTTTACATTGTCCTCGCATATAACCCCATTCATTGATCATGAAAAAAACGCCACTGTTTGCTAGCATGCATGCAAACAGTGGCATAACTACCGTAGGTGCAAGGGGTGCGGCTGCTATTGTGCCCGATCTGCCTCTGTGGCCCGCCGCTCCCCCTGTACCCAGCCACGCACACAAAGTGGGCCAGTCCATAACATATAAGGGCCACTACTACTGCGTGGCCTAATTTGCATAAGGGGTACTACTGTGTGGGGGCAAATGTATGTGTTTTTTTACCTCTGGGGGGCCCTTTAATATCTTGCTATGTGGCCCCCAAACTTCTAATTACGTCATTGCATGCAAACACAGAGGGCTGACTAATATATATGGTCACTTTAAAAAAAGACTAACTCTGAATTTAATATAAACTTACATGAGTCATAAAGTTTGACACTTGCTCAAACTGTGAAGTTAAAAGAATACTTTTGTAGCTTTCACACAGTTTTTTGTCCAACTGTCAATTTCCACTTGAGCCAGCCCTGGAACCTGTGTAGTTAAGAGTGTCCTCATTTTTAGGGATTGTATGACAGTGTGTGACCCTGATGAAGTTCAAACCTAGGCAAAAACATAATCCTGGTCAAACGACACCACCCTGCCAAATTTGGTGAAGCTAGGTCCAAGACTCTGGGCGTGCATAAAGGACAGACAGACAACAAGCTTTCTCGCTTATAATATAGCTTGCATAATGGAAATGTAGAGTTAGCCACAATTGTACACCAAATCGTAGACACAATTTGCATTGATTTTTGCATTGATTAGTAAAGTGGAAACTATCCTAAATTACACACTACAGTGGATCATTTGCAAATAACCAATCACAACCATTTTAATAGTGCTGCTGGGAGATGTCATCATCTGCCAGTGCACCTGCATGTAATGACCTACAAATAATACAGCTTTCTCTGGTACATATGCATCTTTATAACAGTCAGCGTGTATTCACATTTGTATTACTTTACTGTAATAAGCCTTACTGTAATAAGCCTATGTTAGAATATGTAAGTGGCAGAATTTTGTAAAACTGCATAAGTACATATGCATGCATTTATCTTTTGGTACATGTTCCAAAAACTGGTACGGTCAGACTGGCAATCTGCATGATGAGCTTGTCCAGTCACCTGATGACCTGGCCGAGCAGCCCCGCCTTCTGGCACTCTGATGACTCCTGGCACGCCCCTGTTACACATGGCCACACCCCTGTGATATCTGGCCATGCTCCTTTTGGGAGCTTTCACCAAGATTGCTGGGTACGATTCTTGGCTCCAGTCCATCCCTACAGACTGGGAATGTATTTCGCAATGCTCAGTTTATATAATATGCTTGTTCATAGTTTGAGTCTTGTTTCTATTACTATTGCACATACAGTAGGTTGCCCTGAACTAAAATATATTTAATTTTCTTATTCCCCCTTTTAAGGCTCTCTGTCCAACATCAAAGCATCACAATAATAGGATTCAACATGACTTCAGTGTACTTTGTACTATCTCTGCAGTGTAAGTAATACTGTTCACTTTTCATTTTATCATAATATGTATTTCAACAGACACAGATTGCTCATACTGTACTCAGAAAGCATATAATTAGCTTGACCCCTGTCATACAGGCAACTCATCATAACTGTGCCTTGCAATCAGTAAATATATCAGAGCATTTTTCAGCACCTTCCTGTGTAAAGAAGTGATCATCAAAACTACTGTGAGAGCTTATATGCTGTATCTGTATATATATATTTAAATTATTAATAAAGCAGACTTTGCATTAACACCAACAAGCAAGTCCGACACAAAATGTTAAACAAATTTACATTATAGTAATGCAAAACATTGTCTTTATAAAGTTGGGTGCATATACAATCCTTGGCCCGATTACCCAATATCGGGAGATTGGGCTGACGATTGTATAGGTGTGTATGCAGTACCATTGCAGTATGTTAACCTATTAACGGCTTATACATCTCCTATAATGTTCGGGATCGGGATGTCGCTTTTTATGTGTTGTTTTATATTTCTCTTCCTGACCTCCTGATCCCATAGAGGCACGTACACACTGAGGGGGTCATTCAGACCCGCTCGCGAGCACAGGACGCTCGAAAGCGGGTCGATGGTTCCGAAATGCACATGCGAACAATGGAGGGAGCTCCGTCGTGCGCATGCGCGAGACCCGAATAACGACGGCCAAGCCGTCATTATGGGTCTCGCACCAAAGCGGGCGTGCTGTCGGGCGTGGCTGCCAGACGGAGGCGTTCCCATGGGAACGCCTACCGTCTGAGTCCGGCCCCACTGACATCACTAGTGATGTCAGTGGGAGTGATTTTGGCCCTGATAGAGCCAAAATCACTCCAGGGCTTGCGGTCACCGAGACCCTACCGCAGGGTCTCGTCGCAAGCCCGATGGTCGCGATGGTCTTGACCATCGTGACCATCATCATGTACGCTCGCTATAGCTGTGGGTGGTAACCCACAGCTATGCGAGCGTCCATGAGGCCGCTCCAAGTTGAGGGAGGAGGGCCCTGATTCAGAGCGAGCGCTCTGGTCAGAGCGTCCGGCTCTGAATCAGGCCCTGAGTCCTGTCTAGCACAGTGTGTACTGGGGCTGCAGGCAGCTGTCAGGGGGTCATGTTGGGGACACGCTGCTCGACTGATCGGGAACGTTTGACCCGATCAGTTGTGGATCGAAAAGTGTGTACCCAGCTTAAGACACAACAGAAAAATCAGGGCTTCAGATTCCAGCTTTAAAGCACTTTTGAGAATGGAGTGCACAGGGCTACACTACAGCATTCACAGAACCTCATTTTTTTTTTACTTGTAAGAATTTTCGAACTATATATCCTGCTATAAGATATAGAAATGAGCTGTTTGGTTTTGGCTCGGATCTCCTTGTCAAGTTCGGATTTCAGAACGAAGCAAAATAGTCATCTTTCATGGACAGCTGTGCCGAGATGTCCGTAAAAGATAATATTATGCTTCCAACTGAGATAATAGATTTCTAATAAGAAATACTGGGCCTGATTCAGAGCCGGACGCTATTTGCGCTCGCTCGTTCAGAAAAAGGGGCCGGATATTTAAATAGAGCGATCGCTCTTTGCGGTCTGTTGACGCCTCTATGTCTGAACGAGAGAACGAAACATACACTCGCTATTGCGTTTTTCTATCCCCCTGTTACCCTCCCCCAAACGCTGACTACCTTTCACTTACTTTGCGAATGGATCCTCTGTGTGAGCATAATCGCAAAACAATCGCAGCGCGTGTGTTGTGCGGTTAACAACCATGCGCAATAACAAGCAATCGCACGTTCTCCATCAAAATGGGCATTGCGTCCAACTCTGAATTAGGCCCATTGTCCAGAATCAATAAGCTTCGAAAGTCAGCTTCATAAATACTGTAAAAAATTAAATATGACAATAAAAAATAAGAGTTTAATACCCGCATGGTTAACATACGAGTAAAAGTTGTTTTTAACCTTTTGCTTACAATTAAGATATATTTCTCTGTTTTATAAATATTCACTGAAATGACTCAGATTAATGAAACTTCTTTCCAATGGATTAGTCAAATCGCTAATGAATGACACTCTCTTTTATTGAGTAGGACGAGGTTTTAGTGAGCAGGTCTGCACTGAGTAATGCTAGAGAGACCTATAACAAAACGCTCTACCAGTGAGTAGAAATCGGACTCTTTAGTGAGTGAGTCACTAATAAATACATATTGCACAACATAAAGGCTACAGTATACACTTGTTTTACAATATGACATTCAATTTATTAATTGCTCCCTAGATATAAAGATGTTAACCATTTCTATCACTAACAAGAAAAGTATAACTTTATTATTTCGAAGGAAACAAAATTGAGAAACATGTTTTTCTCCGGGTTTGCCCCGCTGACATCAATTCGGAGCAGTCTGTAAATGTCACATCATTTTCCCACTCTACCCTGTCAGTTTAATAACCAAGCTATCATCACAAAGAGATCAAAAGCAGTTTGCCATAAACTGAAAGCTAATGAGAACTGACGCCTCAGAAAGTGATTAGTCAGACCCAAAATCTAGTTACATTTATCTTGTGTCAGCTGTTGTGAGTATTTGACTATTTGTGTCCCCTATTCGGCAAAATGCTGTTCTTCCAATTTTTGTTACTGTGTGTCTTTCTACACTATTACTAACCTTGGCCAGAGTCCCAGCCAGGTGGCAAACACAGCTGTTGATGGCATTTCAGGGTCTCACTTGGAAGGGTTCTGTCTTTATTTGTGTGTGTATTAGTGAGCTTCACTGTGCCGGTCTGTGAACACTATACAGTATATCTTTCCCCTATGTTCCTAATATCTGTTACCAAACCTGTACACTGTACTACTGTACTTCAAAGGTACTCAACAGACATATGAAATGGATGTCACTATAACTATGTAACTATAATGAAAACATAAATGATAAGCCACTATTTGCACAGAAGTGTCCGTAGCTCTGTTTCACCACTATAGTTTTTGCTTTATGACACAGGTCCTGCATAAATTGGAATACTGGTATGCAAGAGTAAGCAGAAATACAACAGTGAGCCATGGGATGTTTTTGTTATTATCATACTTATCCACTCTCACAGGAGGTGTGGGAGACTCACAAATTTACCTGCACCCCGAGAAGAGCATATCCCTCCAACTTCCTAGTGAAGAGAACAGGATGAGGAGATAACTACCAGGAATTGCAAATTCATATGAAGGGGTGGGGCTAAAATTATGTGAATCATGTAGCTATAACCCTGCCCCCTCCCCACAGACCCACGAATTGCATTATTTTGTTGTGATAGAGATGGAGCCTAATGACATGAGTGCACAGACCGGCTCCCAAAGTGGATAGTTGCATCTGCTCTCCGGAGTACTTAAGCGAGCAAGTACTGTTGTGATTGAAAACAGAAAAAAGAGCAGTTTGGAGGACTGTCTGCTTGAGTCATTAGAAGGGTAGAGCTGATGATGCCATTGAGCAGGGATTAGTCAAACTAAAAACTATAAGGTGTCAAATTGTGATCTTTTACAGGCTTGATGGTGAGATCCAAATCAGGATCCATGGATTGGACTGATAAGGAGAATAGGAAACAAGATGATCGTATCATCGTATGGGTCAGGGATAGATGATCGTATCATCGTATGGGTCAGGGATAGACACATACATGGAATATGACCTAAAATCATCAGGGAGGTTGGTGACTACTGTGAATAACCATTAAGCTGATATGAGTAACCAGCAACCATTATTTTGCATTGCTGTTCTGAGAGGCATGGATAGGACCAGCATTGGGACGGTGTGCTGGTTCTTGTAGTGCTATTTGGAGATTCCTGGGGTATCTCCTAGGTGAGTTGGCTCTCAACTTAAATATATTTATGTATGTGCTGTTATCATATGGCACAACAGTATGCAATCATGACCCACAATGAGTGCTATTATTATTTAGCGTTAGGGACGCCGGTACAGAGGAGCCTTGACGCAGCCCGGCGCTTAACCATGTATTTGCAAATATATGCAACAAAGGCCTCTGGATTTCTATTACCGTGTAGTGTTCAAGCATTTTTGCTGGTTTTTTTTGCAGTGTGCTGGAAGGAAACTTTTTTCTTTTCTTTTTTCTGTAGACTACTGGAAGCCCCCAGCCAGAACCTGATGCTCAGGACTGTGTTGCTGGAACCAATACTTGAGAACTCAGAACCTGGGCAGAGGGTAACTCAGATAACCAATAGCCTGGCTAGAATCCACTGAAAGTGGCACAACCTGACTACCAGAGATGGGTACTTGGAGCCTACTCCCTCAAAGATGAACGCAGATACAGTACTCAGGACCTCATTCAGAGCCGGTCGCACAGAGCATGCGGTCGGTCTGAATGAGGGGAGGACCTCTTGAATTTTCAAGACGTCCTCTTTTGCTGTGGTAAGGCTGTGGGTTAACACCCACAGCCTTACGACCGCCTAAGGTGATGGTCACGATGGTCAAGACCATCGTAAACATCGGGGCTTACGACGAGACCCTAGGGTAGGGTCTCCCTTGTCGTAAGCCCCGGAGAGCTTTCGGTTCTGTCTGAGCCGGAAGCTCTCCACTGACATCACTAGTGATGTCAGTGGGGTCGCCCCCAAATGGTAGGCGTTCCCATGGGAATGCTCCTGTTTGGGCTGCCACCCCCGCAGCCCCCCTTCCAAATGGGGCGAGCTGTCAATCAACATCGACAGCTCGCCCCCTTTGGATCGAGACCCGCTATGACCGGCACTGTCGGTCGTAGCGGGTCTCACGCATGCGCATGACGGCGACGTCGTGCGCATGCTCTGTGGGGGCCATCGACCTGGTCCGAGCGCATCGGCGCTAACGACCGGGTCTGAATGACCCCCTCATTCCCTAGCATCTAGATTTGGCCACTCCACTGGAAACTCAACCCGAACCTCAACACTCAGTGAGAGAACCGTCAACACAATAACTACCATTGATGGTCACGCCAATGAGTCGATGAGTTTTGAGCAATCGTGCTGAGAAGTGTAGTTGAGATGAAGTGGAACTCTAAGAGCAACAATAAAGATTGAAGTATCTAATATGGGATAAGGCCACTTGAACCCGCAATGAGCAGGCAAGTTGTTAACAGAAGTCTTGCTTGAAGTCACAAATGGTAGTAAACTAGCGACTTGGCCCTGGGAAGCACTATTACAGTCAATGTTAGTAAATGGATACTTCAGACTACTGCAGGAATAATACAGGTTGGAAATATGAAGGTTAGACCAAACTGGAACCGGAGAAGACAGTAGGTGATTTGAACTGGACTAAAAGTGGAGGAAACTGGACCAGACTAGGACCAGAGAACAATGAAAACTTTTTGAACCAGACTGGAATAGGAGGGATCAGGAAGGGATTTGAACTGAACTGGAACAAGAGGAGTATTTGCACTGGGCGGGATGACGGTGACAGGGATCAGACTACAACCAGAGGAGACATGGCACTTACCACCGGCTGGAGGATTTCTGGACACTGGCAGGAGTTATAACACTGCATAGTAGATGGAACCGACTCAGTTGTCAAGGTAGTAGCTGTTTGCACAGTCACAGGTAGCAGGAGTGCTAGTTCAGGTGTCAGATCAGAGTCAGAAGGTACACACTGGAGAGTGTGCACATAGAGGAAGCTATGTTCCATGTTCTGATGGTGTATTCGTGACAGGTGCAGCTTTAAATAGGGTGCTCTTGTAGGGGATAGGAGAGAGCAGTCATGTGAGCGTAGCAGACAGGTAGTGACTGGATGTTAGCAATCAGCTGATATGATCCATCATGGCTTCACCCATACACCTTAGGAAAGAGCTGACATCGCTCTGGAACAGGGTGGCCCAAGGAAACACATCCGGACAGGGTATGAGTGGCTGGTCCCTGGTTTTTTACATGATCCTGCTGACACTTTCAGCCAAAAGAGTGTACAGCATAGACAAAACAGTATAAAGACTTTGGGGGAATGTGCTAAGCTCTGGAAAGTGATAAATTGGAGAGTGATAAAATCAGGCTTTGTTTGAAATATTACAGTTAGGAGCTGATTGGTTGATAGTTTATCAATTAACCAGATCCAACTAGATGCCACATGCACTATATCTACATATTTTTCTACTCTTTATTAATTATTCATATATATCCAATGCAGAGTTTGTCGCAATTAATCACTATAAGACATAAATCACTATAAGAAAAAGTGCACACAATTTTTTTTATTTTTGACCATATGTAGTACATTCCTTGTAATTAGAGATGTGCACTGACCCCCGTGTTTTGGTTTTGAATCTGTATCTCCTCTTGCTTTGGATCTGGATTGGTTTTGCCAAAACCGCCCTACCTTGTTTTGTTTATTGGTTTTGGTTTTGGATCTGTATTTTTTCTTAAAAAATCATAAAAACAGCTAAAATCACATAAAATGGACCTGTTTTTGTTCCTATAGTATTATTAACCTCAATAACATTTATTTCCACTCGTTTCCAGTCAAATTTGATAACCTCACAGCTCACAATATTGTTTTTATCCAGTTTAGGTCCAAAATTTGCACCAAGCTAGCTGGCTGACTAAGTTAAGTGGCAGCAGTGGGCGGCACAAACATGTGGCAGTTCAACTTCCAACTTGGCACATCAGGAAACAAATGTTTCTGTTATTCAAGAGAGGCCTGAGGGAGTTGGAGTATGTATGTAGTTGAAGGCAGGGACAGGAAGGGTTGATTGGTAGTACATTTTATTTCATTTTTTGATTCTGAAGTAAATTTATGAGGGAGGAGGGGAGGCATTTACAAAAAATATTTTACTCATTCACATCAGTCCTTGCCCCAGAAGAATCCTTGAGCGCCATGCCTGCTGCTGCTGGGAGTGGATTTTCATCCCAAAAGCAGACCAGGAAGACTTCTAATAGTGCTTTCCAAAATAAGGTTCCACTTGAAACACATTTCCCAACCTGTACAGGGACATAGTTAATGGCCTCCAAACTGCCGTTGTACCCACTGTCCACTTAACCAGTGACAGTTCTAGGGACGGGCTAACAGGGCCATCACCCAGAGCATTGGCCCCTAGAGGGCATCACTGAATCCCCTGAAAAAAGAATAACAAACACCAGAAGAAAAAAAAATGAAACTGCGCCTGTAACCCCTGCTAGCCACCGCAGGGAGGCTCCATTTGCCGGGCGACTGTGGAGATTTGATACCAGTGGGCACTTGGCTCCCTCCCTACAGAGGCATCCAAAAGCCATAGCTCACTCCTGAGCTCCGACTTCTGCCTCCTGCAGAGAGCACTATGGGAGGGTCGTCTGAAGAAACCGCCGACGAGCCTGAGGCAGAGAAATGCGTCACGAGTGCTCACTTACTGTTAAGGCTACGGGTCTCCGGGCTTCCGATTCCCACGACTGTGGTTCCCTGCTGAATTTGGAAAAGAACCGGCGAATGGTAACAAATACTGCTGGCTTCTGCGTCTGCCATGCAGCATCACGTTTGACACAGGGGAAACCACTGTGGATGAAAATAGAGTGGGATATAAGAAATACCCACCAAACATGCATGTTGTCTAAAATTGCCATCGGAAACCCATATTGAGACTCCACAGCCTCACTATAAAACAGTGTTTTAATCGGACGTATTCACAGTCCCCCCCCCTTTTTTTTCCAGAACAGGAGACTTTATGTATACTGACTACTTTTTCTGGGAGTTGTGCTAATGAACACCGAGCCATTCTAAACAAATACAAAGCAATTTTCCCGGAATGGAGTCACAATTGTGACAACTCTATTTATCTTTCTCCTGTTCCTATGTTGCTAAGCAGTATTGAATTATGCTTTATATGAGCTTTTATATTCTTTATGCTGTTTGAGATTACATCTATTTTATGTGGTGCATACTGATCTTTGTGTATATTTATTAGGTAGTTTAGATCTTTACTCTGTTTTTCATCTTTTATTATTTCAGGTATATATAGGTTTTTTATTTATTATATATATTTTTTATTTTTCAATTTATTTTATTTTATTGTGTGATGTCTCCTGATTTTTTAGTGATGATTTGATCATTACATGTATCATGTCTATGTGTCATTAAATATTTTACCAGTTGATTAGCGCCCTTACACTTTTTCTTTCCTGGTCTCTCCCATAGATCTATGGAGCCGCGGTTGGATCAGATGGCAGTGGATGCAGGAGAGGGGCTTAAGGTAAGTATTGTGTTTGTATTTTAATTGTATTTTTTTTCAGAAGCGCCAGCACTGGGGGCATGACTATAAGGGGCATTACTACTGGGGGCATGACTATAAGGGGCATTACTACTGGGGGCATTACTACTGGGGGGATTACTACTGGGGGCATTACTACTGGAGGCACTACTACAGGGGGAACTACTACTGTGGGAACTACTATGGGGTCATTACTATTGGGTGGCATTACTATAGGAGGCATTACTACTGGGGGCACTGCTATAGGGGCATTACTAATGGGGGCATTACTAATGGAGTCACTACTATAGGGGGCATTACCACTGGGGACAATACTATTGGGGTCATTGCCAATGGGTGCAATACTATAGGGGTACTACTACTTGGGGCATCACTACTATTGGGGACATTACCAATGGGGTCACTACAATAGGGGGCACTACTACTGGGGACATCACTACAATAGGGGCACTGCTACTGTGGGGATTACTATAGGGAGCATTACTACTGGGGGCACAACTAATGGGGTAATTACGACTGGGAACATTACCAATTGGGGCACTACTATAGGGGACATTATCAATGGGGCACTACTACTGGGGGCATTACCACTGCGGACACTACTAATGGAGACACTGCATGGGGAGCACCACTACTGGGGCCATTGTGTAAGGGGCACCACTACTGTGGGCATTGTATACGGGGCACTACTACTGTGGGCATTGTATTAGGGGAACTAGGACTGTGGGCCTTGTGTATAATGGGCACTCATTTGGGCATTGTGTAAAAGGGGCACCACTGTTTGTCATAACATGAATAAGGGACTACTGTGTGGCATAATTTGAATTGGGGATAATGGGCCTGATTCAGACCCACTCGCGAGCGGCTGTCCGCTCGCAAGTGGGTCGATGGTCTGCACTGAGCATGCGCACGACGGAGGGAGCTCCGTCGTGCGCATGCGCCAGACACGACGAGCGAAGGACTTTCCTTCGCTCGTTGTGTCCGATCAAAGGGGGCGTGCTGTCAATGTTGATTGACAGCACGCCCCCTTTGGTGGGCGTGCCGGGGGCGTGCCTCCCTGACGGGGGCGTTCCCACGGGAACGCCTCCCGTCAGAAGCCGGCCCACTGACATCACTAGTGATGTCAGTGGGAGTGATTTTGGCTCTGATAGAGCCAAAATCACTCCGGAGCTTGCGGTTGAAAACCTCAACCGCAGGCTCCGGCTCGCAATTTCGATGGTCGCGATGGTCACGACCATCGCGGCCATCAAAATGCACGCTCGTATAGCCTGTGGGTGGTGACCCACAGCTATACGAGCGTCCAGGAGGACGCTCCATGAAAATGGAGCCCGGCCCTCATGCAGAGCGTGCGCTCTGCTCAGAGCGTACGGCTCTGAATGAGGGCCAATGTATTATAAAGGGAATTACTGTGTGTGGCACAATGTATTATACAGGGCATTACTGCGTGTGGCATGTATTATACAGGGCATTACTGCATGTGGCATAATGTGTTAAACAGGTAATTACTGAGTATGGCATAATGTGTTATACAGGGCATTACTGCGAGTTGCATAATGTGTTATAAAGGCCATTACTATGTGTCGCATAATGTGTTATAAAGGGCATTACTGTGTGTGGCATAATGTGTTATAAAGGCCATTACTGTGTAAGACATACTGTGTAAGGCACTGCGCATGGCAATTATTCGCCATGAGGGGAGAGCTTGGGGGAAGCCCAGCACCTCCATAAGTGCTGGGCATGCCCCACAGTGTGATGAATTGGGGGTGTTCTGCAAGGACATGCCCCCTTTCTGGAAACGCCATCTAAAAAAAGTTATTTCTTTATTTTTGGGGGGATGGGGGGTGCAACTGGCAACTTTCTCTCTGAGCTCCACAATGTCTAGAACCGGCCCTGTACTTATTCAGCACAGATGGACAAGCGGAACAGAGCAAATGCAAGATTTCAGATTTAAGATCATACGTTGTGTCTTTCTTGAGAATCCTGGACTTGCTTCTGCTGCTAGGAGTGGAATGGGACCAGGAAGAGATCTTTCCAAAACAATTGGCTGTTAAATAATCCTTTGCAAATATTCCACTTGAAACTTTTTCCCAACCTGTACAGGGACATTAAAAAAAACATAGTTAGTGGCCTTCAAACTGCCGTTGTACCCACAGTCCACTTAACCAGCACAGATATGTGGACAAGCGGAACAGAGCAAATGCAAGATTTCAGTTTTAAGGTTAAAGTCTTACATTGTGTCTTTCTTGAAAATTCTTGAGTGACATGCCTGCTGCTGGGAGTGGATTGTTTCATCTTCCCAACCGACACATATCTGATGTGATGCTGCGATGGCTTTTCCTTCAGTTTTTCCAGCAAGTGCATCTGCTGAGAAAAAACTAAACTTTCAAAACACCCACAGGTGATGCAGTTGAGTCAACACAACCACTACTCGGCACTACTCGGGTCAGGAGCGCAGAGTGAGAAAGCCGGCTCAGAGGTCTCCCAGGGTTCCCTCTCTCACAGCACCGAACAGCCTGTATTGCTGGTGTGGAGTGCCGGGTGCCTGCCACAATGAATCTGACGCGCTACAAAGGTGCAGTAGAAAAATCACTGGGAAAATGGCCACTGTTTAATTTTTCTGGAGTCCTGCGCAATCGCAGTAGACTCTGGCATAGCGCTAGGGTCTACTCACTGATGCGCGCACTGCTGCTAGCTAGAGAGGAGAGGTCCTGATCGGAGTTTACACACGGGCCCTCTCCTCTCTTAATACAGCCCTGCATTAATATAATGTATGTGGTGGCATTAATATAATCTGTCCCAATGTCTGCACATGCATAAAGTCCCAAATGCCCAGTCTCAAATTTTGGTTGTTTTTTTAATATAATGCGAGTTTGGGATGGGTGATTTTAACATAATGTGTTTGTGTAATCAGATTATTTTACTGTGTGTGTAATGGTATTAATATAATGTATGTGGGGTGTGGTATTAATGTAATGTGTGGATTCTATTAATGTGTGGTGTTGAGGGCTATTAAAGTTAGTGGGAATATTAATGTAATGTGTAGGGGATAATAAATAATAATGCTAGTTGGGGGAAGGAGGTCAATATTCAAATAGCATTGGGACTAGTAGGGGGAGGAAAGTGTAAAGTGTTCATATTTCCAGGAGAAAGATCCCACCCCCATTTAGGGTTGCTTCCTGAAATTTCCCGGGCAGGTTGTTTGGCCCAATCCGCCCCTGAGTGCGTGTGACGTCAGGCTGGCGGAGAGTCTCTAGACAGGAGTCTGGAGAGACGTGCCGCCCGGGACGCACCGCACTGACACCGGGGAAAAAAAAGTGTGTTCTGGCTCCCTGGCTGCACTTTGTTTATAGGCAGGCAGGCTACAGAATGTACTTTAGAGTTTATAGGGGCGGTCACTATTTGTGCAATACTGAATATAGGGGATGGGGACATGTGACAATCAGTGAGGGGGGAGGAAAGTCAGTGGCAGCTTTCCCCCCCCCCCTCTGATTGTAGCAGTTCCCCAACCCTTAGCCAGTGTTCTGTTGATTATATATCAGTGGGCCACTGATATATAATTAACAGGTCACTGACTGATGGGTTTAATAATAAATATAAGTGATGGGGACCTGCTACGATCAGTGGGGGACGGGGTCATCTGCCGTTCCCGGAAACAGTGTCCACCCCATTTTCTGGGAGTGGCCAGCCCAGGGACTGCTTGGACGTACACAGTCTTCCAGGCTCTCATGCTGGCTAGGCAGAGTAAGCTGAGACTTACTCAGCTGGCTGGCCGCTTGACGCCGTCCACCATCGCAACCATCGACCACCGATGGCCGCGATGGTGATCCCAGCCTGCAACCTCAGCCGCAGTGCTGGGATAACAATGCAGCAGGGGGTGTCATATGCCTCCTGCTGCATTTGCATTATTGCAAGGACGCAATTGCAAAGCTGCCTATGTGCACTACGCACTACAGTATATACCTGCGTGCAGCTTCGAAATTGAGAACCTTGCTGAATCACGCCCTCTTTCACCAAATTAGATTTTTAAATATTTTTCATTTTCATGTTGGCCACGCCTACAATTCAGTACCGGGCAGTGGGGCGTTGAAGCATACCCTTGCTCCGGGCACCATGGCACCTAGCTACACCTCTGCTTATATGTATACTGACTGACAGTGGCCCTGCCCACACCATTACTTCACCACCATTACTACTAAGGATTCTGTATTCTAACCTCTATACACTCCTGCCTATACCTTCTAATATCCTGCCTATAAACCTCTAAGGTTGACGCAATTTGCGTACGCAGTCATACATTAAATAAAGACTCCAGACCTTGAACCTGTGGTTCCAAAGCACAAAGTATTATTCAAGTAAAAGTACAGTCAGTTACACGCTATGATCTAAGTACAATTTAGCGCAAACAAATTATACAGACCCAAGTACAGTTATACATACACAAGCGCTCTGGACCAGATCCCGGCATCAGCAAGATAATCTACGTCAATCAGCAATCAGCAAGAAGACTAGCAACCTAGGGTCAGAGCACACATATTTATACCCCCACAGAAATAGACAACACAATAGAAAGGCTTGTTGCTGATGCCATGGGTTCCCAAGGGGGACGTATCTGTTACAGAGCATTTAACAGGTTGATTCAAATAGACACAGTCCAGCCTCCGACAGCTGGTTGCCTCTGTTTCCCGCCTCATGCAAATCCTAACAGTTGGTTTTATAATGTACATTTCGGTGCTTGAAGTCTCTGCGGCCCATAAGTTGCGAGTGCATGTTGCGATCTTCCCACCGACGATACCGGGAAGCTGTGGAGAGGGTGCAGATCAGTATAATACCAAGCACGGCATACTTATCATGCATTAAACCTGAGCTACTAAATAACCTTTATTTTATAGCAATTATAATAAATGAACAAACTTGAATCTTATACTTTAAAGCTTATGGAACCTTGTATGTAAATATGTAATGTGTAAGTATGTGTGGTTTGATAGAAAGACGCTAGTTAACTTGGGGCAGATGCGTGCACATGAGGCTAATAAACAGCATTCGCATGCAGGATATTGTGCATTCGCTACTGAGCATCATGTTAGCAGCTCAACTGTGCGTAATGTGCGGTGTTTATGCATGAGATTCTATCTATGATGGACTTAACATATATATATATATATACATGTACATACGCATATATATATATATATATATATATATATATATATATACACACATACATACACACACCTACACATATCATTCCTCACTCACAGTTTCAAACTGAAATGCAAATGTGTTACCCCCAGCTGTGAAGCCGGGGCCATTCTGTCTGGGTGTGGGACTAAAACCTGTTTAGGATTCAGACAAATTCAATTGTGTAGATCAATGTATGGGTTATATTACAATTGCCACAACTATACTTGTCTATATACAGGGATTCCCAATTTGTATGTAAAACACTCACAGTATTTTGGTGTATTGTCTATTTGATTTACTTTTCTCAGGGGCTGTATTCCTAGTTGTTTTTGGTAGATTATCAAAAACATTGCCATCTACTTAGCTCGTGAGTTGTAACTTAAAATGGCCATCTACTTAGCTCATTAATTGTAACTTAAAATGGCGCTGGTTGCAAAATAGCATCTTGCAGATTCTTGTTCTAAAATGGAGTTTAGCTGCCATTGGCAAGATGGCGTCACGCACGCTAATATTTAAGCTGATTCCATCTCAGCCACTAATCCAGCTTCGACAGTCCACCCTTTGATAGTGAACAACATGCTATCACATCCTCATGTTAAAATTAATTTTAGGCATACATACGTATATTACTTAATGTTATTAGGGGATGGCACAAGGTGGTTCTTAATCCATCAATAATGTGTCTCTAGGAGGGGACATAAAACTACCATTATACACACACCGCGGACCTTGGGAGATCATGTGAAAGATGTGGGGATGCACCAGTCCTATAAAGGCAGTCTTGAAGGGAAATTGAGACTTTACATTATCTGAGGTGTTTCAAAAGTAACAATTCAATAATACATTCTATGCATGTCTAAATATAATACATTAGATGATGGTATTTCCTATTTCAGGGTTGTAATGCAGTTCTATATTTACCTCAGTATTCATATTGCCATTACTTACCACCATCATAATTTCGTTCTTTCATCTTACTCTATTTTTACATTTTCCACACTTCAACACAATAGGAACATACCGGACACATAGGCCAATTACTATGATGACAATCAGTATAAGGATCAAGAATTTGCCTATGCTGGCGATCACTTCCTGGACCCATTCCCCTAGGCCTGAGAACCAATTCACTGGGTTCAACCATGAGACCCATCCTTCTATTTTCTCTCCTACTTCAGCCACTGAAGCATTATGGTTCTTACGAAACTCCCATTTTAGCTGCAGAATTTCGTCCATCTTCCAGCCTATCACCTCTTTGGGGTCACTGGTATAATTGGTGACATAGGTGCAACACTTCACTCCAAATTGGGTGGCCAAAGTTACGCAATACCCTCCAGTAACAGCAATTAAATAATTTAACACTAGTCTGTGTTGCACCAGTTCTTTCTTGTATGCTTGCAATTCTCTCCCTGTATACCTGAATGTGTCATCATACATCTCGGTGATATTATCTATTCATTTAGCAAGTTCCTGAATATATCTAAAATTTAATGTACCCCGAGCGATTCTGGTGGGATCCAGTGCGACTAAAACTTGGAAGCCAGTTGTCTCACTAATTAACTGAGTGGCTTTATGCACGTCACCAGGTATCATATTTCGTTTGCCTCTGTGTTCATACTGCGTGTGAAGATATGGTGATGGTGTGTTTTTATGGATACCGAGCATTTCAACATGTGTGAGGGTCATAACTTCTGGGACTACTCTTCCCAGGTAACACAAACCCTCGGAACTCGGGGAGAGCCACTTATACGCCTTTGTTCCACATATAACATACACATTATCGGGGAGAACATAAGGAATAGTATGCATCATTATCATTAAACACATTTCCCTTGCAAACGATCCTATCTCAGGGTCTTCCATCTGGTACATGCAAGTCTCTGGTTGTATTATTTTAGCACAATAACTATCTGGTACCTTACCAATAATTTCTTTGGTGGAACTCAATGTGTACCGGTACCTAAAATGTTTCCCACTAGATTTAATTGAACGTAACAGATCATGGTTTATGGACTCATTATCAGCTCTCTGTGAGAAGGTCATTGTCTGATTATTCCCCGTCACTTCCCAACTCCCGGGTTTATTGGGGTTGGTTATGTTTAAACACAAAAGTGATCTATCTACTTGGAATTGATAGAGTTTGAAATGAGGTGGTTTGGATGAGAGGAATTTTCCATCCAATGTTTTCCCTTTTTGTACTTCTAAAATTTCCATGATATTCAGCGGAAATGGCACCAACCCTACGTTATGCTGTCCCTGTGGCACATGTGAACACACCCAGCAATCAGTTTGATTTAACACTTTGCCTACCATGCTATGATAATCCTCTAAAGGATACCCACCCCAGTACGGGTTATACTTAGGCTGGCACCGTTGAATACAGTTCTCATCAACAAGGGACCCACAAAGCTCACAAATACAGGAATCTTCAGACGATAAACCTCCACACTGTCCCCAAGTATCCGGAATTATAGCTCTCTTAACAATAACAGTACTAAGATTGGTCAGATACTCCCCTGATTGGCATTGCACTCCTCCTGGCTCCACTCCATCAGCACTGCCATCAGCTCCCATCTCCTCTATCCGTCCTCCATCACAGAAACTGGGTATACCCAAACAAACCAAGATGACGGAAACTCTGGAAGAAGAATGCAAAAATGAACACAGCAGAACAATTCCTTGTTGCGACACTGATCTACAGTTTTGCTTTTAGCTCAGGTTTCTCACTGTCACCTTTTTAATCCTCCCGGCACAAGCTCGCAATCGACAGGTCCACAATATCGGCCTCGTCTCCGCTATCTCCACCAGTTGGTTAACCTCCCTATAGTGAGTGGAATGGACCCATGTATCTTCCCCGGCCACCCTTTGAGGATGTGGTACTTTGTCAACAATGTCAGATACGGACCTTTCCACCGATCAGTCAAACAACCTGAGCTAAAAAAAAATCGGATCATAACAAATTCCGCAGGTTTGACATCTTGACAGTTTGCATCAGATATGTTGGAAAATAACATTTTCAATTTCAGTTGTTCTTACTCATCTTCGCGAGACACTGCACAGTAACCTCATTATCATATTTTCACATGAGGCTGCCTGTTAAACAGTATCTCAAAGGGGGACAGGTAGACAGATGGTCTGGGATGATCTTGATAATAATACCCATCATCTTACACAGGTTATAGAAGACATTACTTGTGAAATTAGTATCCTGTATACTGTATCCTGTATACTGTATTTGTACACAAATTCCTGCAATTTAAATTCTGTTATCAATATCTACTGCTCTAAATATTGCCTGGGCCCCTGGGTTGGACAGTATTCAGAGTATTTGACCTTAGCCTGGCATGGCTGCCGTTTGTCCTTAGCGACCTTAGGTCCTGTATGTGAGAGATAAAGCACAACAGTTTAATATCATTTAAACATGACCTAAATACAACAATAAATGATCCACATTTTACATTAGAACAGATCCATTGGCAGGTTGAAAAGATTGTAAACAGTCATATAAGGCCTGGGAGAAGATACTGGGGTTGTCTATGAACCCATGGGACACTCGTGTCCATGTGTAGTGTACACCTCCCCCTAGGTGGGAAAATAAAAATACTGACAGTCAGGGTGTTAGGGCACAGGGAAGAAAGCAGAACAGAGATTGGGTATCAATTACATCAATTACCATTACCAGTTTTTCCCTAGTACTTCCCGTCAACCTGTCTATCTGCAGACCACAAGTATGACCTGACTCCTAGCGTTGGCTCTCACTCTCCAATAAAGCATTAACGGCCACAATTGGAGCTGGTGCCTATTGGACATTTGCTGGTCTCTGTGCATATCCCTTATGGGGATATCCAGGTACTCCCTGGTTTGGGGGTCCTACCCTCTTTGCCGTGCAGCTCTTACTTATGTGTCCTGGCTGGTTGCAATTAAAACACTTTCGTGGGAAGGATTGTTGTGTGGGTTGAGCAGGAGAGAAAGGTGGTGGGTATGGGTAAGGATATTGAGGAAAAGGATATTGTGGGAGGTATGGAGCTTGTGGGTAGTATGGGACTTGTGGTTGTGTAGGATAAGTGGGATAAGGCTGTGTTTGCTGTGGTGTATGATAAGTGAGGGCGTATAACTGTTCAGGTGCAGGTGTGGGTGCAAGTGTGTCTGCTGGCTGTGATATTACCATCACTCCTTCCAGAGCTTGAATGCTGACAGCCATTAGTTTCTCGCTCTGTGTCTCTCTGTTCTTTGAGATGTATTTATCATGTTCTATGGAAGATTCTATGAGGGTATCTATTGTGACTCCCCTCCAGCCAGGCTGTGAGGTCTGAACCCGGGTCTTTAGGTTCTCTTTAAGACCGTCCATGAGTATGGTGACTATCATTCCCCTGTGGATATCTTTAATATCCTCTAACCCAGTGTACTGGGTGATAGCCTGCAGAGCCCGGTCGCAATAATCTTCTGCAGATTCACTCTCCTTTTGCTTTATGGTGAAAATTTTGTTCCAGTTAACTACTGCTGGAAAATATATACCCAATTGAGTTACAATGCGGGAAATGTTACCTTGGTTTACTTAAGGGAACGTCACCATCCAATACACAATCCTTGACAAATTTTGTCACGTCGATATTGCGTGGTTGACAGGTCCTTAACACCATTCGCCAATCTTTATTAGTTGGCTCATGAGAACTACCCAAATTCCTCAAAAATCTTTGACATTTGGCTAGTTCCTTTTTGGGATCGTGGAAATCATTTATGATGGAATTTAGTTCTGCCCTTGTCCAAGGACAATGCATTACCACTTCCCTTGTGGGCACTACACCGTTCGCATCTGCATTTCCATTCGGAACAGTTATTGTCCGAATGGGATGCAGACCGGCAGCGCTGCTACCTTTTGACCTTGTTACCTGGCTGGGGGTTTAATCTGTTGCTGCTACGTATGGTATTAACAACTTCCTCTACGGGTGCAGAGGGTGTTAGCACTTCCCTTGCTGTTACCGATGGAGATGGCGGCACCACTCGTGATTGTTGTGGTACAGCATCTATCATTTGTACAGCATGGGAAATGGCAGATATTACAATAGGCTCATCATCCACATCATGAACATTTTCTTTATGGTTGCTTAAGAGAGAGTACAAATTGCTTGTTACATTTTTATGGTTTTTTTCGATAACTGTACTTGCACACCCATCCACATAAGGTGGCGGTGGTGCATGTGAACTGCTGGCAATACCTTCCACAATGCTACCTTGCTTCACGTGCGCGCCATTTTGCAGCTCGCACACATTGCAATCCAGCGCCATGGGTGTATTTGCTGGCAATGCACTCGCAACGCTAGTTTGTGTCGCTTTCACATTTTTAAGCCACGCATCCCCTTCATGCTGCCACAATTTTAAACATTCATAATATTTTACCTTCTTACCTCGAGACCGCATCAGACTGATGTGGTCCCGGACATTATCCAATACATCTTTATCAAAACTACCAATTCTGGGAAACGGTCTAACACTTTTAATCGTTATTTTAAACCATACGTCACAATACCTTATTGCATAAGTACCGTACTTAGTATGCATAATACGATGGGCCGATCAAAGCGGCGCCTCCATTAGCAGCACATCATTGTCTAACATTTCTATTGTTTGCGTGGCTCCCATCTTGAGACAACTTCTACGTTTTTCAATAAAAATTTAAACTGGTGAAAGACAATTAAGATACTTTCACTTACCTGTGAACGTCTTGGAAAAAGGGTGTATCCGCAAACCCTATGGAGGACTTCTAGACGCTTCCACTCACCTATGGAAGTAAAGGCCGCTTCCGCTCAGCAATCCCTTTTTGACTACCTTTCAACTGCTAGGGGGCAACAAAGTACCCTTTGTGTTCCAGTTGATTTCGTCCCCCCTCCCACCAGCTCACAATCACAATCTAGCCAAGATTATGCGGTTCAATTATAGTGTTCAAATAAGCCTAACAGATCACACACATTGATTACTGAACGCTATAATCACGCTGGGGGCCGAACCCTAACAAAAATAACAAACCATACACCTGCTCTGTGTAAAAGTAAACGGTAAGCTGCTACCGAGTCACTAGGCCACCTTCCTGCGCCTAGCACTTAAGGGTCCTACAATACCCTTAACATTTAGGTCCCGTGTTACACCCTAAACAAACACTCACAGTTACACACTTTTTTCCTGCGCAGAAAAATACACGTTAACTCAGTTATTGGCAACAATTGAAAACTGTAAACCTCAACGGCTTTGTTTAAACACGTGGCAGCACAACTGGAAATACGTATATGCTATTGTGCGACCAGTCGCATACACAATAATGCGACTACTACACAACCATATGACTTACCCTTAGCTGCGTATGCAAAAGTGCGTCTTTACTGTGCACTCAAAACTGCGACTCAGCCGCATGCGCAATACTGCGACACCCCTTTTAGCGTAAAATACTATCAACAAAGGAAAACAAACTTTTTCCTTTCTTGTCCCTGGATTCTAGTAAGCGTACCTTGACTCACACGATAACGGATAGCGATCTCTCAGCATAGAGTGGTTGCAGGGAAAACTACGTGTGGCCACTATCCACCCTTTGGTGAGATATTGATAACCGTATTTTATCGTGTGAACAGGTAAGTGACTTCACTATGAGCCCCCAACTAAGGATTCTGTATTCTAACCTCTATACACTCCTGCCTATACCTTCTAATATCCTGCCTAAAACATCTAAGGTTGACGCAATTTGCGTACGTAGTCATACATTAAATAAAGACTCCAGACCTTGAACCTGTGCTTCCAAAGCACAAAGTATTATTCAAGTAAAAGTACAGTCAGTTACACGCTATGTTCTAAGTACAATTTAGCGCAAAGAAATTATACAGACCCAAGTACATACGCAAGCGCTCTGGACCAGATCCCAGCATCAGCAAGATAATCTCCGTCAATCAGCAATCAGACTAGCAACCCAGGGTCAGAGCACACATATTTATATACCCCCAGAAATAGACAACACAATAGAAAGACTTGTTGCTGATGCCATTGGTTCCCAAGGGGGACGCATCTGTTACAGAGCATTTAACAGGTTGATTCAAATAGACACAGTCCAGCCTCCGACAGCTGGTTGCCTCTGTTTCCCGCCTCATGCAAATCCTAACAGTTGGTTTTATAATGTACATTTCGGTGCTTGAAGTCTCTGCGGCCCATAAGTTGCGAGTGCATGTTGTGATCTTCCCACCGACGATACCGGGAAGCTGTGGAGAGGGTGCAGATCAGTATAATACCAAGCACGGCATACTTATCATGTATTAAACCTGAGCTACTAAATAACCTTTATTTCACAGCAATTATAGTACATGAACAAACTTGAATCTTATACTTTAAAGCTTATGGAACCTTGTATGTAAATATGTAATGTGTAAGTATGTGGGGTTTGATAGAATGATGCTAGTTAACTTGGGGCAGATGCGTGCGCATGAGGCTAGTAAACAGCATTCGCATGCAGGATATTGTGCATTCACTACTGAGCGTCATGTTAGCAGCTCAACTGTGCGCAATGTGCGGTGTTTATGCATGAGATTCTATCTATGATATATATATATATATATATATATATATACATACACACACACACATCTCATTCCTCACTCACAGTTTCAAACTGAAATGCAAATGTGTTACCCCCAGCTGTGAAGCCGGGTCCATTCTGTCTGGGTGTGGGACTAAAACCTGTTTAGGATTCAGACAAATTCAATTGTGTAGATCAATGTCTGGGTTATATTACAATTGCCACAACTATACTTGTCTATATACAGGGATTCCCAGTTTGTATGTAAAACACTCACAGTATTGTGGTGTATTGTCTATTCTATTTACTTTTCTCAGGGGCTGTATTTCTAGTTGTTTTTGGTAGATTATCAAAAAAATTGCAATTGTAACTTAAAATGGCGCCGGTCGCAAAATGGCGTCTTGCAGATTCTTATTTCTAAAATGGAATCTAGCTGCCATTCGCAAGATGATGTCGTGCATGCTAATATTTACGCTGATTCCGTCTCAGCCACTAATCCAGCTTCGACACTACACCTGCAGAAATCATTTACACAAGGCAGAATGCATCCATGCACTCATGTTTCTTACACCAAATTCTGACAAATCATCTACATCTTGCAGTACAAATTAAGACACATCAGGACAGAATTGTATTTCAATATTCAACTGTCCAGTTTTCATGAGCCTGTTCACACTGTAGCTTCAATTTCTACTTGTTAGCTGATGGTAATGGAACTAATTATGGATTCTGCTGATGGTTTCTGAACAGTGGCGTAACTAGGGCAGGGCGAGCGGGGTTCATGCCCTGGGCACCGTGGGACCGGCGGCGCGGGGGGCGCCGCCGGCCACGGTACCGGCCCACCCGCCCTAGTTAGCCAGTGTAGCGCCGACCGCAATGAGTGCGGTCAGCGCTACACATTTACACAGGACCTGCACTAGGCTTCCAGCGCCGGTCCTGTGCTGCACAGCTGAGCCCGTTCCCTCCCCCTGAGTGCTTGCCCAATAGCGCTAGGAGACGGGCTCAGGCTGTGCATAACACATGCATCGCCGCCAGCGCTGGCAGCGATACGTGTGTTAAACAGCAGCCACTGAGAGTCAGATAGACTCTCATTGACTGCTGCAGCACCCACTGCAAGAGCCGGGCTTCCGTCTGGCTCCTGCAGTGGGTAATGGGACAGACATCATGACGTCTGTCCCATAATGCTGAACGCGCCAGCCCGGGAGGACTGGCGGGCGGCTGCGGTGGGAGCGGTGTCACAGACCGGAGCAGCAGTAGTGTGGATTCAGGTAGGTTAAAAAAATATATATATAAAAATATACTTATCTGCACTACTGGGGGCACAACGGGGGAGGGGGGTGGCTACTACTGGGGGGACCTCTACTGGGAGTGGGGGCACAACGGGGGAGGGGTGGCTACTACTGGGGGCACCATTATTGTGAGGACCTCAACTGGGGGGGGCTACTACTGGGGGCACTTAATTGGGAGGGGGAACCTCTACTAGGGACTACTACTTGGGGGGGAACTACCACTGGGGGCATTATAAAGGGGGCCTACTACTAGTGGCACTGCACTGGGGGGACCACTACTGGGGGCAATAATAGGAAGGGCCACTACAGGGGGCACTGGATAGGGGGGATCACTACTGGGTGCCTGCATAAAGGGACCACTACTGGGAAAACTGCATTGGGGGGGACTACTGCTGGGGGCACTATATAAAGGGCACTGCATGGGGGGGACTACTACTGGGGGCACCATATAAAGGGCACTGCATAAGGGGATACCGCTACTGGGCGCACTGCATTGTGGGGACTGCTACTGGGGGCACTGCATAAGGGGGAACACTACATGGGGCACTGCATTTGGGGGGGCCACTACTGGGGGTACTGAGTAAGGGGAACCACTACTGGGGATACTGTATAAGGGGCACTACTATGGGCCTGCATAAGAGTGACCACAACTGCATACTGGGAGTACTGTATAAGGGGTACTACTGGGGTTAAGGTGCATATGGATAGGAATGTTCAGTGTGAAAATAAAGGGGTGTGTCATGTTGACACGCTCCATTTTTAAGTGACCACGCCCATTTTTTTGAAGCGTGCACACATCGGGGGGGGGGCATGCTCCCTTTTCAAATTTGCCCTGGGCTCCAAATACCCTAGTTACGCCACTGTTTCTGAATAATACTGTTGTAACCCATGGTTGAGTCATTTCTACCTGTCAGCTTAAACCAGTCTGGCCATTCTATGTGAAGGTCACTTAGATCGCTTATCTACCCATTCTGATTTTTGGTCTGAGCAACATCTGAACCTCTTACCTCTTGACCAAGTCTGCATGCCTTTATAAATGGAGTTACTGCCACATTGTTGATTAGAAGCTGAGAGGCTAAATGAGATTCCTCTTCATGCTGACTGACTACTTAAAGGATGAATGAGGGACAAAATGTGGAGCAGATGTGAGGTCCAAGCTGGGTACTGGGAGCTGACAGCCCTTAGTAGAGACGGGGTCCAAAGAGTAATGCTTAAAGCACTTGACTGGCCAGGTGAGTCCTCCTTACAGACTATTGTGGACAGCTGGAGGCAGATGACTTTAGCGTATAGATTAGATAGATGCAGGAGCAAATGCAGAGGCAAACTGAGCCAGTAGCCAGGAAAAGGTCTCTAAAGAATTAAGTTGTTCTGCCACTGGATGTACTGGAAATCCAGGTTTAAACATGGTGCTACCAGCGCCGATAGGCTAAGCAAGCAGGTGACCAGAGTAGCAGGAATCCAGTTTGTTGAAGGCAGTCAGGTGAACAGCACCCAGGTTGTTACACTCATGTTCCTCAAACGCAAAAGCCATGAGTAGGCAGATGCTGACCCTGTATGCAGCAGAGCAGACACTCCCTCGTGGATGCCACTCTCAGCCTGGACAAACCTGGATGGCACTCAGGAGACACTGCCAGATCTAAGTCCCTTATGCATGACATTCTGTACATTAACAAGCAGGTGTACATAATATAGTGACCACTGAGTGTATATATTGCAAAACCAGCCCAATCTTCACAGGTTGTGATTTAATTTAAAATAAACACTATTGGTATTGTATATTGCTAGCCACAGCTTGTGGTCTGAGCAATAATTCATTGTACCGGAGAAATTGTTGGCTGATTAGACCTGTACAGTAATGAGCAGCTGTACCTAATAAAGTGACCACTGAGCAATATATATATATATTAGGGGTGAGCGGGTTTGGATTTCTGAAATCCGAACCCCCCCGAGCCCCCCCGATCGGATCTGAAATCGAGGCAAAATGTCATCATCCCGCCTTCCGGGTCTCGCGGGTTTTGGATCCTATGTAAGGTACCCGCGTCGGCGCCATTTTCTCACTCGGCTGTGGACAGTGAAGAGGGAGGGTGGGAGTTAGGGCTGGCTGGGCTGTGTAGTGTAGTGTAGTGCAGTGTAGTGTTGTCCTGTGCTGCGCTGTGCTGCTGTTGTCCATAAGGGCTGTGTCCACTCCTCCAAAGTCCATAGGGCCTGGCTGTGTTGTGCTGTGCTGCTGTTGTCCATAGGGGCTGTGTCCACTCCTCCAAAGTCCATAGGGGCTGGCTGTGTTGTGCTGTGCTGCTGTTGTCCATAAGGGCTGTGTCCACTCCTCCAAAGTCCATAGGGCCTGGCTGTGTTGTGCTGTGCTGCTGTTGTCCATAGGGGCTGTGTCCACTCCTCCAAAGTCCATAGGGGCTGGCTGTGTTGTGCTGTGCTGCTGTTGTCCATAGGGGCTGTGTCCACTCCTCCAAAGTCCATAGGGGCTGGCTGTGTTGTGCTGTGCTGCTGTTGTCCATAGGGGCTGTGTCCACTCCTCCAAAGTCCATAGGGGCTGGCTGTGTTGTGCTGTGCTGCTGTTGTCCATAGGGGCTGTGTCCACTCCAAAGTCCTGTGCAGAGTCCCAGTCCCAAAGGGGTGCTGTAGTGTTGTCCAGGGAGTGCTCTGTCCATCAGGGGTGCTCCCCCCAAGTGCAAAAAAAAATAAAATATATTCTGTGTTTGTGAATTGTGTGCGCAGTAGCCGCACGTGCATCAACAAAGTCATAGGCAAACGCAGGGGGGGTTTCCGTCTGCCTGGAAACCCCCCTCCCCAGCACATACCATGACCATAGTAGAAATAGTAATATAATAGAATTTTACTACAGGTTGAGTCTCCCATATCCAAAATCCTTGGGGGGGTATTTTGGATAACAGAATATTCCGTATTTTGGAATAATTGCATACCATAATGAAATATCTTGGGAATTGGACCCAAATCTAAACACAGAATGCATGTATGTGTTATATACACCTTATACACACATTCTGCAGGTCATTTTGTACAATATTTTTTAATAATTTTGTGCCTCAAAAAAAGTTTGTGTACATACATGAAATTCATTTATGTTTCATATATACCCTATACACACAGCCTGAAGGTTATTTTATACTGTATTTTAATAATGTTGTGCTTTAAACAAAGTTTGTGTACATTGTACCATCAGAAAGCAAAGGTTTCACTTTCTCAGTCATGCTAAAAATATTCCATATTTTCGGAATATTTGGATATGAGAGACTCAACCTGTATTGCTACATGTTCTTCTCAGTATCACAAATGAAATAATTAGCACCACCTGTGGATCTTTTAACATGTATCAGCCAGTAATAAATGACCTGTGCACCAACTAGGAGATCTGGAAAACATGCACTGTTAGGGATACACTGCTATAGGGCCCAATATGTACATATATGTCCAGGGAAGTGCTAAGTTCTACTGCTGCTCCTCCGGGGCTCCCGGACTTGCTCCAATGGACTGGAATGGTGCCCACATCTAAAATAAAAAACATTTAGCTCAGGCAGGATGGCCCTACTGCCGCATCAAATGATGTATAGTGATCCTGTATATGCTGGAATTATGACACACAATACATATTGTATGACGCATATTAAAGCTGGATAAGTACTAATTCTGCCCTCTTCATAGACTGGCCACACTCACTCTAAAATCAAGCATTTGGAAACCCCCCTCTAGGAATCCTGCGTTTGCCACTGAAAGTAGTGCCAAGCGTGCGCCTGTGTCATAAGTAAAGGGCCGGCTGGCTTGACCATTAAAGGGTGCTGTAACCCTCAAAGTACACTCCAAACAAAATAAAAAAATATTTTCTGTGTTTGTGAATTGTGTGCGCAGTAGCCGCACGTGCATCAACAAAGTAGTGCCAAGCGTGCGCCTGTGTCATAAGTAAAGGGCCGGCTGGCTTGACTGTTAAAGGGTGCTGTAACCACCAAAGTACACTCCAAACAAAATAAAAAAATTTTTTCTGTGTTTGTGAATTGTGTGCACTGTGGCTGCACGTGCATCAACAAAGGAGCAGCGCCAAGCGTGTGCCTGTGTCCCATAAGTAAAAGGCCGGCTGGCTTGTCCGTTAAAGGGTGCTGTAACCCCCAAAGGGCACTCCAAACAAAATTAAAAAAAATATTTTTTTGTGTTTGTGAATTGTGTGCGCAGTAGCCGCACGTGCATAAACAAAGTAGTGCCAAGCGTGCGCCTGTGTCCCATAAATAAAGGGCCAGCTAGATTGACCGCTAAAGGGTGCTGTAACCCCCAAAGGGCACACCAAACAAAATAAAAAAAAAAATTCTGTGTTTGTGAATTGTGTGCACTGTGGCTGCACGTGCATCAACAAAGGAGCAGCGCCAAGCGTGTGCCTGTGTCCCATAAGTAAAGGGCCGGCTGGCTCATTTCTTAAAGGGTGGTGTAACCCACAAAGTGCACTACTCTCCAGCAAAAATAAAAAATAAAATTCTGTGTTTGTGTGCGCCTTAGCCGCACGTATATATCAATATAACATAAATGGAGGACCAAACTTTCTCTGATAAAAATAAAATAGGGAAAGATCAAGAACCACTTCCTCCTAGTGCTGTTGCTGCTGCTGGGAGTTGTTCATCATCCCAGAGAGGAAGTAGGAACACCACTACTTTTACTAAACAACTGACCCTCCAACAGTCCCTAGTGAGGAGGATGAAGTACGACAGCAGTCATCCTGAAGCAAAACATATAACTGAGACCTTGACTGCTATGTTGGTGTTAGACGTGCGTCCGGTATCCGCCATTAGTGCAGTGGGATTTAGACAATTGATGGAGGTAGTGTGTCCCCAGTTCCAAATCCCATCTAGATTCCACCTGCATCCTCAAAGCAGCAGCGACAAGCGTGCATCTGTCTGTTAAAGGGTGGTGTAACCCTCAAAGTGCGCTCCACAAACAATAAAAAAATTATTCTTTTTTTTTTCTCTTTGTGAAATGTGTGGGCTGTAGCCGCACCTGCATCCTCAAAGCAGCAGCGACAAGTGTGCGTCTGTCTGTTAAAGGGTGGTGTAACCCTCAAAGTGCGCTCCACAAACAATAAGAAAATTCTTTTTTTTTCAGTCTTTGTGAATTGTGTGGGCTGTAGCCGCACCTGCATCCTCAAAGCAGCATCGACAAGCGTGCGTCTGTCTGTTAAAGGGTGGTGTAACCCTCAAAGTACGCTCCACAAACAATAAAAAAATTATTCTTTTTTTTCTGTCTTTGTGAATTGTGTGGGCTGTAGCCGCACCTGCATCCTCAAAGCAGCAGCGACAAGCTTGCGCCTGTCTGTTAAAGGGTGGTGTAACCCTCAAAGTGCGCTCCACAAACAATAAAAAATTCTTTTTTTTCTGTCTTTGTGAATTGTGTGCACTGTAGCTGTACGAGCATCAACAAAGGAGCAGCGCCAAGCGTGCGTTTGTGTCCCATAAGTCTGTTAAAGGGTGGTGTAACCCCCAAAGTGCTCCAAAAAATAAAAAACATTTTTTTTTCTGTGTTTGTGACTTGTGTGCGATGTAGCCGCACGTGCATCAACACAGTAGCAGTGCCAAGCGTGCGCCTGTGTCATAAGTCAAGGGCCGGTTTGGACGTCTGGTCCGGACTGAAGGACGTGCCAACAATTTCTGACTGCATATGATACTGTCCTCAAAGCAGCAGCGACAAGCGTGCGTCTGTCTGTTAAAGGGTGGTGTTACCCCCAAAGTGCACTCCAACAAAATAAAATAATCTTCTTTTTTTCTGTCTTTGTGTGTGAAATGTATGCGCAGTAGCCGCACCTGCATCCTCAAAGCAGCAGCGACAAGTGTGCGTCTGTCTGTTAAAGGGTGGTGTAACCCTCAAAGTGCGCTCAAAAAATAAAAAAATCTTTTTTTTTCTGTCTTTGTGAATTGTGTGGGCTGTAGCCACACCTGCATCCTCAAAGCAGCAGCAACAAGCATGCGTCTATCTGTTAAAGGATTACATCGGTGACAGCATCCAAGTAGGCATGTCAGACAGTCCGTACCTGTACTGGCAGGAAAAAGAGGCAATTTGGAGGTCCCTGTACAAACTGGCTCTATTTTACCTGAGTTGCCCCCTCTCCAGTGTGTACTCCGAAAGAGTGTTTAGTGCAGCCGGGGACCTTGTCAGCGAAAGGCGTAGGAGGTTGCTTCCACAAAATGTGGAGAAGATGATGTTCATAAAATGAATTATCAACTCTTCCAGGGAGACCAGCTTCCAGAACGTACAGAGGGACCTGTGGTTGTGGATTCCAGCGGGGACGAATTAATACTCTGTGAGGATGAGGATGTACACAACAGTGAAGAGTTTTGTGGGGGCCCAAACGAACCAATCATTTCAGCCACAGTCGTGTGGCAGACCCTGGCGCTGAAATGATTGGTTTGCTAAAGTGTGCATGTCCTGTTTATACAACATAAGGGTGGGTGGGAGGGCCCAAGGACAATTCCATCTTGCACCTCCTTTTTTCTTTGCATTATGTACTGTTTGGGGCCTAGTTTTTCAAACTGCCATCCTGTCTGCCACTGCAGTGTCACTCCTAGATGGGCCACATGTTTGTGCCGCCCACTCGTGTTGCTTAGCATAGTCATCCAGCTACCTCGGTGCAACCTTTTGGACATAAAAACACTATTGTGAGGTGTGAGATTTTCAGAATAGACTGGAAATTAGTGGAAATTAAGGTTATTGAAGTTAATAATAGCATGGGAGAAGAAAAACCCACAAATTCTGTGATTTTAGCTGTTTTTATGCTTTTTTTTTTTTTTTAAAAATACAGATCCAAAACACAAAACCCAGAACCCAAAACACGGAAGGGTGGTTTTGGCAAAACCAATCCAGATCCAAAACACGAAGAAAGATCCAGATCCAAAACCAAAACACAAAACACGAAAAGTGGTCGGTGCACACCCCTAGTAGTTACATATACAGTAACAATGCAACTGATTAAATCTAAATACCGGGAACCCTAATACAACCCGATATTAAACAGGTAAGTACTAACAGCTGAATGAAGTACAATACTGGCACATCAAGAGCAGGAATCCAGTTCTAACCACAATGGGGGGACCTAATCATGTATAACCACAACAGTCATTGTCCTGTGCATAGAGGACACACAGCGGTGTCATCCTCTAATGTCCAACAATATCAAAAGCATAAGTGAATGGAAAGTCCACACATCTAAGACTAAATACATTACAGTATACCAATTATAGCAAAGACCACCCAGGTTATATGGAGACACATGCCAGTGTCTCTCCTGGATCTCAGGGCACATAGCGGCTCCTTGTACAGTGTTGAAAAAACAAGCCAAAACTGTTCCGTGACATGCGGCGATACCACCAAAGTTGACAATAGCACTGATATACTGTACGCATAGCATAAATTGTAAGACACACGGCGAACATACCATAATACAGCAATAATATAACATGCGGCGATGTCAGCACTGTGACATTATAGTGATGAGCTGCATCATGCCATTATGAGACACAAAGCTGTGTCTCCAAGACATATACCATGACCACAACCAGAAGGGGTGTGGGGACCTACTCAAAGGAAACAGCCCATTCTAAACTTGTTCAAACCATTCAGTGACAGACTGTTCAGCCTATAGATCCATTTGAGTTCCCTTAAATTATGCAGCATTTGCTGTCTGCACAGTCTGTATAGCAAAGCCACAGGTAAGACCCATATGCATTTAGAACTATATAGCAAGTCAGTCATGGGGTGAATTTTGGGGTGTGGAGCCCCTTGAACTGCTCTTGCTGGATGTCTTTTGGGCATCACCACGTAACACTTATTTTTAAAACTTTATATCACTCTATGTTTGTTATTTATTTATGTTATTTTCACTGTCGTGGCTTGGCGTGTGCTTGGACTCGGATGGGGTCAGATGCGGAAAGGAGGCTAGTTTGCTGGAACTGAAAGGCAGCCGGTCTTAATGGAGGTGACTGGGTACACGGAGGGCAGTTCAGCTGAAGGGATGCGGACTGTACTCAGTGACCGGGGTTGACGGGTCCACATCTGGTAGTGGGTACAGGTGGCAAGCTGGTACGCAGGGCTGGAGTGGTACAGAGCTATGAGGTGGTTACACTGAGACACTCTGGGACTGCAGCACGTACGGAGCAAGGAAGCACAGGTACTAGCTCACAGCATACGCTGTGAAAGACATTGCACTGGCAACTAGAGGACCTCTTGACAGCCCTTTAGTACTCTCAGGTAGTGCAGGATTGGTTGCTAGCATTCCCTGGACAGTTGTGACCTGATTGGCTCCAATCAGACACCTGACCAGAATCCAAGATGGCCACACCCAGCATTGGTGCTGTCAGTCACACCTGCTCACACCTCTCTCCAGATGGGCCCCTCAGTCTGTGGAGACCCCCTGTGCCCAGCGCCGCTCTCCAGGACCCAGCTCCACTGCCGGAGGGACCGCACCAGAGCGCCCGGCAAGGTAAGAGCTGCGACCCTGGCAGTCTGACAGCCAGGATCGTGACAGTACCCCCCCTTATGAGTGGCCTCTGGACACTTCTTGGGTTTCTCAGGTTTCTTCATATGAAACTGAAGCACCAAACGAGGGGCATGTACATCCTTTGCCTTTACCCAGCATTTTTCATCTGGCCCATGACCTCTCCAATCCAACAGGCACTGAAGTTGACCATAACGAAAACGAGAGTCCAAGATCTGTTTAACTTCAAATTCTACGCCTCTCTCAGTAAGGACTTTAGGGGAGCATGGTAGAACTCTCCCGAAGCGATTTAGGACAAGAGGTTTTAACAGGGATATGTGGAAAGAGTTCCGTACTTTGAGGTATGGTGGAAGCTTCAGTTTGTAGGCCACCGGGTTAATCAGTTGAGTTATATAAAATGGACCAATGAAGCAAGGTGCAAACTTCATGGACGGCACCTTGAGGCAAAGATTACGAGTAGAAAGCCAGACGAGATCGCCCTCCTTTAGATTGGGCACCGCTCTTCTCTTCCTATCAGCTCCAAGTTTGTAACAGTCTGAAGTTTTCCGTAGAGCAGAGTGAACTTGAGACCATATTTGTAGTGTAGAGGTCACTGCTGGTACATCAAAAACTGGTAGTTCCTTGAATTCTGGTACTCTGGGATGCAGGCCAAAACCTGTGAGGAATGGAGTCTGACCTGTAGATGAATGGTACGAGCTATTGTGAGCAAACTCTGCCAAGGGTAGAGTGTCCGCCCAGTTGTCTTGGGATGAGGAAATGTGGATCCGTAGGAAAGTCTCCAGGTCCTGATTGACCCTCTGTGTGAATCCATTGGATTGGGGGTGATGGGCCATGGAGAATTTTAATTTAACTTGAAAGTCGGAACAGAGGGCCCTCCAGAATTTTGCTACAAACTGTACCCCGCGATCGGAGACAATCTCGGTCGGAAGTCCATGTGGACGGAAGATGTTGATGACAAATAATTGAGCCAGCTCTGGAACGAAAGACAGTTTCTTCAGAGGAATATAGTGTACCATCTTCGAGAACCGATCCACCACTACCCAGATGGTGGTGAACCCGTTGGAGATAGGTAAATCGGTTACAAAGTCCATGGATAAGTGTCCAGGGGCGAAGCGGTACAGAGAGGGGCAGTAGGGTACCGGCTGGAGCCTGCCTGGATATTTTATGTTGAGCACACTCTGGACATGAGGAACCATACTCCATTATTTCAGACCTCATGGCGGGCCACGAATACGACCGTTGTAGGAATTCAAGGGTCTTACGGATGCCTGTATGTCCGGAAAAGCGAGAAGTGTGAGCCCAATTCAAAAACTGTTTGTGTAGGTCCGGGGTCACAAAGGTTCTCCCAGGAGGAGGTTGAATGCGGGTAGTGGCAAATACTCTAGATTCTAAAACTGTAGTGTCTTTATTATGTTCAATAGATTTTTCAGAGGAGAAAGAACGGGAGAGAGCATCTGCTTTTTGGTTGAGTGAACCAGGACTATATGTCAAGATGAAATTGAAGCGAGAAAAGAAAAGGGATATGTGGAAAGAGTTTGGTACTTTGAGGTATGGTGGAAGCTTCAGTTTGTAGGCCACCGGGTGAATCACTTGAGTGATAGGAAATGGACCAATGAAGCAAGGTGCAAACTACATGGCACTGGATAAGGCACTGGATATTTTTTAAATACAGGAGGTTTCGATGATCTGTATAGACGGTGATAGGAAATGTAGCCCCTTCGAGGAGGTATCGCCATTCCTCAAAGGCCAATTTAATTGCCAACAACTCTTGCTCACCAATGGGGTCATTTCTCTCAACCAGAGAAAATTTCTTTGAGAAGAGTCCACAGGGATGGAATTTATTATCCTCGAATTTCTTAGAGAGTACTGCACCCACGGCTTTGGAGGAAGCATCTACTTCTAGAAAGAACGGGCTGGTAACGTCTGGTTGCCTCAGCACTGGAGCGGAAATGAATGCTTGTTTCAGGATTTGAAAGGCGGTTTCAGCTTCAGGAGGCCATCGAGATGGGTTCGCCCCTTTGCGAGTTAATGAGGAAATGGTGCTGTGTGGGTGGAAAATCCCTTGATGAATTTTTGATAGTAGTTTGCGAACCCTAGGAACCTTTGTACAGCCTTCAGTGAATTAGGACGAGACCAGTCCAAAATAGCCTGCACCTTCTTGGGATCCATCTCAAGGCAGAGCCCGAGAGAATGTAGCCAAGGAATGGAACTGTCTGTACCTCAAACAAGCATTTCTCTGCTTTACAGTACAGATGATTCTTACGCAGTTGAGTCAGGACCTCTCTGACTTGAGCCCGGTGCTTGTCAATACTGGAGGAGAATATCAGGATGTCGTCTAAATACACTACCACTGAGACATACAGCAAGTCCCGGAAAATCTCATTCACAAAGTTCTGGAAAACAGCAGGAGCATTGCAGAGACTGAAGGGCATTACCAAATATTCAAAATGACCGTCTCGGGTATTGAATACAGTTTTCCATTCGTCTCCGGCCTGGATTCTGATGAGGTTATAGGTCCCTCTTAGGTCTAATTTGGTGAATATCGTGGCACCCTTTACACGATTGAACAGTTCCAAGATGAGAGGTATCAGATAACGATTTTTGATAGTTTTATCATTTAAACCCCGGTAATCGATGCAGGGACGTAGACCTCCATCATTTTTGGATACGAAGAAGAACCCTGCACCGGCTGGTGAAGAGGATGGTCAGATGAATCCTTTTTGAAGATTCTCCTGAATGTATGCTGACATGGCTTCAGTCTCGGGTAAGGACAGCGGGTATGTACCACCACGTGGAGGATCTTTGCCGGGCACCAAGTTGATAGGACAGTCCCACTCCCGATGCGGAGGAAGAGTATCAGGACCTGCTTTGCAAAAAACATCACTGAAAGAGAGATACTGAGGGGGTATTTGCGTAGTTGTGGCAACACGGACTTTATTGACAGGTTTAATTTGAGGGAGGCAGGATACATGACAAGCATCTCCCCAGGAAAGAATTTGCATGGTACCCCAGTCTATGTTGGGAGTATGCTTGCACAATATGTAACAAATAAAGAGCGCTTGTGAATAAACATGTATGAATGTAACGCAATACCTATAAAAAAAAAAAAAAAAAAAGGGATTAGTAAAATGTTTAAAACCCTTTTTTAATTTTAGGAAAGTCCATAATTGACATCAGGGTTCCGATAACATGCCTTGCAGTGCGGTGTGATACTGGAGTCAGACGTGAAAAACTAACTGTCTCTCCCTATATCTGCCTACCTTTAACGGCTTCCGCTCCGTCCGGCTGGTTCCCTGCACGGGGTGATCGTCTTCTTCGTCCGTGTAAACGGCCCGATGCTGCAAAGGTGCAGTGTGATGACGTCACTATGTCTCTGCTGTGTGTCAGATGTGCGCTAAAACCAACGCGTTTCAGGCTCCTGGCCCTTTTTCAAGGATCGTTGAAAAAGGGCCAGGAGCCTGAAACGCGTTGGTTTTAGCGCACATCTGACACACAGCAGAGACATAGTGACGTCATCACACTGCACCTTTGCAGCATCGGGCCGTTTACACGGACGAAGAAGACGATCACCCCGTGCAGGGAACCAGCCGGACGGAGCGGAAGCCGTTAAAGGTAGGCAGATATAGGGAGAGACAGTTAGTTTTTCACGTCTGACTCCAGTATCACACCGCACTGCAAGGCATGTTATCGGAACCCTGATGTCAATTATGGACTTTCCTAAAATTAAAAAAGGGTTTTAAACATCTTTTACTAATCCCTTTTTTTTTTTTTTTTTTTTTTTTTATAGGTATTGCGTTACATTCATACATGTTTATTCACAAGCGCTCTTTATTTGTTACATATTGAAATTATTTTATTAGGAGCTGCTTTCAAAATAACATCCATAGCGCAGAATATATATTATTTTATTATATTATTATATTATTTTAATATTTTTTTAGTATGCTTGCACAGCCAGGGAGAACTGAGAATGACTCCAGGAGAGGCTTTGGGTATAACTAGAAACTGGATTGTCTCCGTGTGAAGGGCACCCACACGGACCTGCACAGGTTGAGTACGAAGGGATATGGGACCTCATTCAGAGTTGGTCGTTGCGGCAGCACGGTCGTACGCCACCGATGTTCGCTAAACTGCGCATGCATAAAGTTCGCAATGCGCGTGTGCAAACTAGCTGCTACGATCAGAAATTTCTCTCTCCTTGAACACAGCCAGGTCGGTAGTTTGAGTGACAGAATGAGGTATTTGTGGGTGGTAACAGGGGAAGGTGCTTGAAAACGGGGGGAGTGGAGATCCGAACGCAGGCGTGCCTAATTATGTGAACGGCGTTTTATGGGAGTGCATAATTAACAAAGTAGTGTCATGGCACATGTGACATGGGTGGTTTGTATGGTCAACCTTAAGCTCTACGACCAGTTCCGATGGTCTCGATTAATCCTTATATGGCCGGAGATGACGTGTAATGCGTACGAGAAGGGGGCGTATTTTTTGTCTTACGGCCGCATCCTCCCCTTGGTCGGCCAGCTAACGATCCGATCTTAAGGACGCAACTTGCGAGTGCATCATTTGCATATCCGGCCCCTTTTCCCTTACGACCGTGCGGCCGCAAAGACCGACTCTGAATGAGGTCCATGGTCCCATTGGTAATTTGGGTACCATCCACGGCAGACAGGGTGAGTGTATGTTCAAGGGGAAAGACCGGGACTTGAAGTCTCTGGATGAGCTCAGCGGTGATGAAGTTCTCGGCAGCCCCTGAATCAAGGAGAGAGAGAACAATTTTAGGACCGTGCGTTAACTCCAGAGTAATGGATAAGGTAGACGTGGCTTTAGGTGGAGACGAAGACATAACTCCCAACCTGGTGTCTCCAGAACCAGTTAGAAGCGAGAGTTCCCCGGACGGGTAGGACAGGCAGCGACCAGATGGCCGGTCTCTCCGCAATACATGCACAGGTTTTCTCGTCGACGCCGCTGTTGCTCTTCAACCGAAAAATGAGCCCGGTTAATCTGCATTGGTTCATCGCCTACTGGCTCGGGCGGAAGGGTGACTGGAGTAGTGGTAGGCCAGAACCTGAAATGATCTCCTCTGTTCTTTTCGCTCTGACGCTCCCGATAGCATAAGTCCACCTTATTGCAGAGAGAGCTGAGATCATTTAGGGTAGCAGGAAGGTCCCATATGGCGAGGTCGTCTTTTATACAATCCGATAGCCCGCTCCAGAAGGCGGAAATTAGAGCCTCCTCGTTCCATTTCAGCTCAGATGCCAGTGTCTGGAACTGGATGATGTATTGGCTAACTGGGCGATTCCCTTGAGGGAGGGCCAAGGTCTTGGCTGCTGCTGATGTAGTTCTTCCTGGTTCGTCAAAAATCCTTCGAAAGGCTGAAAGGAACTCAGAATAATTATCCAACAGAGGATCGGACCTCTCCCAGAGGGGTGAAACCGAGTCTAGAGCCGAGCCGGACAACAGGGACACAATATAGGCCACCTTGGATTTTGGCAATGGGAAGTTCATAGGCTGTAATGTGAAATGAACATCGCATTGGTTCAGGAACCCATGACATAACTTAGGACTCCCATCAAATTTATTAAGTGTCTGGAGGTGCAGATGGGATGGTGCGGGAATGGCGGGAGCTGCAGGCTGGTTCGTGGCGAAAGGCATATTATGTGGTTAATAAGGTGTCCTGACGAACCGACGTCTCCTGTAAGGATTGGGCCATTTGCCGCTGCGAAGCTTCTAGTCCCTCCAAATGGCTGGCGATGCTTTGGAGCAGGTCAGTCCTCAACTCCTGTCCACTAGCCGAATCCATTTGGCCAGTGCAAACTGTCACGGCTTGGCGTGGGCTTGGACCCGGAGTGGAGTCAGATGCAGAATGGAGGCTAGTTTGCTGGAACTGAAAGGAAGCCAGTCTTAATGGAGTATGACTCATGAGGTGACTGGGTACACGGAAGGCAGTTCAGTTGAAGGGATGCGGACTGTACTCAGCGACCGAGGTCGGCCGGTCTGCAGCTGGTAGCGGGTACAGGTGGCAGGCTGGTACACAGGGCTGGAGTGGTACAGAGCTATGAGGTGGTTACACTGAGACAATCTGGAACTGCAGCACGTACGGAGCAAGGAAGCACAGGAACTAGCTCACATCATACGCTGTGAAAGACATTGCACTGGCAACTAGAGGACCTCTTGACAGCCCTTTAGTACCCTCAGGTAGTGCAGGATTGGTTGCTAGCATTCCCTGGACAGCTGTGACCTGATTGGCTCCAACCAGACACCTGAACAGAATCCAAGATGGCCGCACCCAGCATTGGTGCTGTCAGTCACACCTGCTCACACCTCTCTCCAGATGGGCCCCCTCAGTCTGTGGAGACCCCCTGTGCCCAGCGCCGCTCTCCAGGACCCAGCTCCACTGCCGGAGGGACCGCGACAGAGCGCCCGGCAAGGTAAGAGCTGCGACCCTGGCAGCCTGACAGCCCAGATTGTGACATTCACATATTTATTTTTCATTTCTCTAACACTTACAACCAGGGCCGCCATCAGGGGGGGACTGCCGGGACTGTAGTCCCGGGCCCGGACACTCGGGGGTCCGCCCGTCTGCTCCTACCCCCTGCTCCTCCTAACCCCTGCTGCTGCCCAAACCCAGGTAAATCCCCTCGCTCTGCCCCCTAACACAACCGCAGCCACCGGCCGGACACTCCGGGGGCCCTGCCCGCTCATCTCCGCGTCTGTCACCATTATTAACTGTGTCACAGCAGGAACTGCTACTGTGCCGACGAGCTCTATGGTCTTGCACGGTGGCGCAGCGGCAGATCCTGCTGTGACACAGTTCCTCCTGACCTCGCGTCATCACGTCGTGCTCCCTGCCGAAGAGAGGAGCTGTTGGAGACTCGGACCAGCTAACAGAGGATCATACAATGGTAAGAGAGGGAGACACAGGCTTTAAAGACAAGGGGGTGGAAAGAGAGCAGAAGGCTTGAAAGACAAGGGGGTGGAAAGGGGGCAGAATGCTGGAAAGACAAGGGGGTGGAAAGGAGGCAGAAGGCTGGAAAGACAAGGGGGTGGAAAGGAGGCAGAAGGCTGGAAAGACGGGGGTCTAAAGGGGGCAGAATGCTGGAAAGACAAGGGGTCTAAAGGGGGCAGAAGGCTGGAAAGAGAAGGGGGTCTAAAGGGGGCAGAAGGCTGGAAAGACAAGGGGGTGGAAAGGGGGGCAGAAGGCTTGAAAGACACGGGGAACTAAAGGGGGCAGAAGGCTGGAAAGACAAGGGGGTGAAGAGGGGGTAGAAGGCTGGAAAGACAAGGGGGTGGAAAGGGGGCAGAAGGCTGGAAAGACAAGGGGGTGGAAAGGGGGCAGAAGGCTTGAAAGACAAGAGAGTGGGAAGGGGGCAGAATGCTGGAAAGATAAGGGGGTGGAAATGGGGCAGAAGGCTTGAAAGACAAGGGGTGGAAAGGGGGCAGAAGGGTGGAAAGACAAGGGAGTGGAAAGGGGGCAGAAGGCTGAAAAGACAAGGGGGTGAAAAGGGGGCAGCAGGCTGGAAAGACAAGGGGTCAGATGGCTTGAAAGATGGAGGCAGGAGGCTGGAAAGATAAGGGGGCAGGTGGCTTGAAAGATGGGGGCAGGAGGCTGGAAAGACAAAGGGGCAGGTGACTTGAAAGACATGGCAGAAAGTGGACAGGAAGCTGGAATGGCACAGGGATCTAGAGATGACAGGGCAGAGAGGCTGGAATGATGCAAAGATCTGGAGGGGAAATGGGACAGAAAGCTGGAATGTTGCAGGGATCTGGAGGTGACACATGGAGCAGGAGACTGGAGATGACATGGGGTATGTAGCTGGAAAGATATGGGCATAGATGGAGCAGGAGGCTGGAGTGATACATGGGCAGGAGGCCGGCTGGGACACAGGTGGCGAGTCTGGTTGAACCTGTGTTGTATGATAATGACATTGGTTATATTCCTACACAAACAGGCATTTTCCAGACAATGGGATTTCCTACAGGAATAGTGAATACCGAGTGAAGACACCGTCTGCCCAGGGAGGATCAATTTCTTCAGAGGTTCCCCATCGAAGAGAAACCACCATATAGGTAAGATCAGGTGTATTTTTTATTTCATATGCTGTGCCTGTGCCAAATATATTAGAATTGCACATAATACATGATATGCTGGTATCTCACTGACTTCCCCATCCCAGTGTCTACCCCCTTCCCTCCCCAACCAGCCCACTGCCACCATCTAACTGCCCCTCAGCAAGAACCCCACCCCAGCCTGTTCAGTCACATTATCCTGCCATCATTCAGTCCAGTGTAACCCTTCTCCAGCCTAGTGTTCCCCCTTCCCACCACCATCTCACTGCCCTCTTTCCATCCAGCCCAGTGCCCCCCTATGTATCACCCACTGCCTCTCCCTATTATCCTCTACCTGGCATCACCCACCGCCTCTCCTTTTCTCCCTCTGCCCGGCATCACCCACTGCCTCTTCCTGTCACCCACTGCCTGTTACACTATCCCTGGCATCTCCCACTGCCTCTCCCTGCCACCTTCTCCCTGGCATCACCCACTGCTTCTCCCTTTCACCCTCTGCATCTCCCCTGCTTCACTATCTCCCCATCACCCTATCTCTCCCATCACCCTCTGCTTTCTACAAGGCATCACCCTCTCCCTGTCACTCTCTGCTTCTCCCTATCACCCACGGCCTCTTCTCGTCACCCTCTCCCATCACCCTTTCCTGTCACCCACTACTTCTCCATCTCCCACTATATCTACCAGTCACCTATCTCTTCTGCCAGCCACTGCCTCTTCCCGTTATCCTCCACATCACACCTCTTCCCTTCACCCTTTCCTGTCACCCACTACCTCTCCATCTCACGCTATCTCTACCATTCACCTGTCTCTCCTGCCAGCCACTGCCTCTCGCTGTCATCCACCACATCACCCACTGCCACCCCCTGAAATCACCTTTGGACTCCCCCATCGCCCATTCCCTGGTGTCACCCACTGTCTCTCCTTGGTGTCACCCACTGCCTCTCCCTGTCACCCTCTCCCCGTCACCCTCTGCCTCCCCTTTGTGTCACTATCTCCCCATCACCCTCTCTATCCTGTCACCCTCTGCCCTCTATAAGCATCACCCTTTCCCTGTCACCTTCTGCTTCTCCCTATCACCCACTGACACTTCCCGTCACCCACTGACTCTTCCCATCATCCTCTCCCTGTCACTTACTGCTTCTCCCTCTCATCCTCTACGATACCCACTGCCACCCCCTGGCATCACCCTCTGACTCCCCCTGTCACCCATTCCCTGGCGTCACCCACTTCCTCTCTCTGGCGTCGCACATTGCCTCTCCAACAAGTGCGTGGCTTGTGGATACAGCATTCCCTTTGAGGCCATGCCCCTTGTTGTGAGGCCACACCTACGTTCCCAGGGGCACGCTAAAAAAAACAATCCCCTTCGGTCATGGTGTCCCCACTGTCATTTTGTTCTGGAACTGCCCTTGCTTGTGGGTCACATCTCACTCAGCTGCCCTGCTCCACTTCCTACCTATGTCGCATCCTGTACAATAAAGTGTTAGCCGGTGCAACGAGACGTCATATCATCACGACGCGTCACTGGATAAGAGAGGAGTAGCAGCATGTGAGGACTGGGGAGCAGCTAGAAAAGAATAAGAAGAAGAGTTTGGTAACTAAGGTAAGTGTATGGGGTTGGGGGGGGGCCCTGTCTATTTTAGTAGTCCCGGGCCCTATAATTTCTGATGGCAGCCCTGCTTACAACACTAAGCAGTCACTTTCACTTACCTAACAATTCAACACTTCACTGCTATTTTTTTTTGTGTGTGTGGTGCCCTGGGGAGGTTTGGCTGAGATGATATGGGGTGCACCATGCCCCAGACATGAACCCCCATAGTGTTAGGGACTAACCCGATGAGGTCACCTTGACGTTGGTGGATTAGCTCATAATATTGGCCACATTTAGCTAGGTAGCAGTGCACATCCCATTAGAAAGAGCTAGGGTGTGCAGTCCAGGCCCCCTTTCCCTAAAATATTCACAATGAATGGAGTCAGACCAGTTTTATGCACACGCTCTGGGGTACTACAGCGTACTGGGGCACAGAAAAGTAGGAATACAACAATTTTTATATTTGTTTTTTACTTTGTTGCTGACAAATATGGAGTCACACTGTGAACGCAGTGGGAGAGGCCTACGGAGTCAGTGCAGCACCACTCTGATTGAATAAAACTAAGGGGACTGAACACAGCTTGTGGATGAACACAGTGACAGCAGCACAGTTCCTTAGATGGACACAGTCACAGCAGCACAGCCCCTTAGATGGACACACTGACAGCAGCACAGCCCCTTAGATGGACACACTGACAGCAGCACAGCCCCTTTGATGGACACAATGACATCAGCACAGTCCTGATGAACACCGCAGAGCAGAACGTAGCACACGGCAGCATGACTGGAGTGAAATTGCGCCAAGTCACGGCCACGCAGCCTTTTATAGAATCCAAAACTTGTGAGAATCCGACGCTGGGAGAATGACGTCCTGCCTCGATGTGAAGTCTGAGCCTGGCGGGAACACCCGCCAGGGCTCTGATTAGACTCAGATCCCTCAGAGCAGTTCAGACTTGAAGTAATCCAAACCACTCAACTCTACCTTTCGTGCATTCGGAAAATCATAGCACACCCCTCGTGTATGTAGATAGATAGATAGATAGATAGATAGATAGATAGATAGATATAGACAGACAGAGCAATACTACCACAATCTTGACATGCTGTGAGTTTACTTAAAATAAACACTGTTGGCTTGTTTATATTTCTATCCACAGTTTTTGGTCTGAACAGTAATGTATTGTGCTGGAGAAACTAGAGTAATGATTTTGGAGCAATCATTTTCAACATGTTATGCTGCTAAGACTTGGATAAATTACCTCATTAAAACTTTTCATTAGTTATTGGAATAACAGAAACAGGTGAATGCATAATTTTATGCTTTCTGGCTACTCCATGCAGAAATAAATAATCTTAAAACCTTTGCGAAACTGCTACTTATGTTGTTATAGGGAAAATATATTGTAAATATTATGCTTCTCATTACCATCCCAGCCCACACACAGGCTTATTTACAGTGGTGCAAGTAGATTTAAAGTTTTAGGAACTATCTAAGAACATGGGGCAACAATGATGTTTTTTTTTGCGCTTTTTTTAGAATCACTGCTTAGCGCAGACATAAACAAAAACATTCCCAATGCAATTTATCATCCAAATCTCACCAAGGCCGCTGAGTGATACAAGTTGCACAGACTTCTATGGTTCCGACTACCCTAAAGCTGGGTTATTCTCTATACAATATATTGTGCAATCTTGATACTTAAATCCGAGTCGCGGTTCTAATCTCCTGAGGAGATCCGGGTCGCGGTTCTGATCTTTTTGCGGTTCGGAATTCGGATTTTAAATCCGAATTTCGGGTTTTGAATTGCATAAATTACGTGATTTTAGCTGTTTTTAAAACTTTTTATCTATTTTCTATTTAAAAAATTGAGATCCAAAACCAAAACACTTGAGGGTGGTTTGCAAAACCAAATCCAGATCCAAAACCTGAAGGAGATACAGATCCAAAACCAAAACAAGGGTCGGCGCACATCCCTATTTCAAACCAATCTGCAGGACAATTGTATAGTGTGTTCCCCAAGCCATAATTTTCCCCCTGTCATTGCATCTTCCAGTTGGGAAGATTCCATGGACGACATGGTGTTGTTGCATGAATCATGTAACAATATATCCAATTGTCGTACTATGGATTGTGTATGGCAATGCAATTTTTTGTTCCATCTCATCGCCGCATCTCTGGATCGTACTGTAGATCAGGTGCGTAGCGAGCTTTCCAGTGGTTTAATAACAGTCTTGGTGATAGAGCCACTAAAACATCTGTACTAAAGTCATATTAATGTAGAGGGTGAGACGAGGGAACACACAAGCAATTGTGTTAAGTATGTCTACACATAAATGAGCACAAGTGTGTTTTGTCATTTAGTAATGGATGTAGCGCTCAAAGTAAAATTAAGAGTCACTGCATTCAGATTACTAGTATTCTGATTACAATTGATAATAAACCAAATTCTTGGATAGAATGTAAGATGTACAATCAATCATTTAATATAAGTAATGCTTTAAAACATGATATCAATATATAAATAAAAACATACAATATTGGTACATTAAACTTCACATATATTAATTGCAGTCTTGGTGCGCAACCTGGCATCTATGAATGCAAAAACTTTTTTTGCAGTTCAAATAGCGGAATATAGATTAAATTCAGGGCCTGATTCAGACCCGGTCGCAAGCGCTGAGCGCTCGCAACTGGGTCGATGGTGGCCCAGAGCGTATGACAGAGCCGGCTCCATTGTGCGCATGCGCGAGACCCAGATAGCGACGGGCAATCTGTCGCTCTGGCTCTCGTACCAAAGGGGGCGTGCTGTCGATGTTGAGTGACAGCATGCCCCCTTTGGTGGGCGGGCCGGGGGAGTGGCTGCCCAAACAGAGGCGTTCCCATGTGAACACCTCCGTTTGGGGGCGGCCCCACTGACATCACGAGTGATGTCAGTGGGAGAGATTTCGGCTATGGTCTTGACCATCACGACCATCTTCCTGGCCACTTGCTATAGCTGTGGGTGGTCATACGCAGCTATGCGAGCGGCCAGGAGGCCGTTCTAAAAAAAAAAATAGCCCGGCCCTGATTCAAAGCGAGCGCTCTGTCAGAGCGTCCGGCTCTGAATCAGGGCCTCAGTCCTTAAGTCGGTCCCCCGTAACCAAGGTACCTGGCAAATGGCAATGTGAAATGAAGTGAAAGGTATGTCCAGCACACGTAAGTATATTTACAGATTCATGACAGATATTATGGGATAATTTTTTTGCAAAGAATAACAACACTTTTTGTAGTTGGTTCCCCTATGTTGCACTGTCCAAAATCTGGAACATCCTATGGAGATATGGAGTAGGTGGGTAATGTCCGCAGAGCTGATGGTAACAACAGGCAAGTCACTAACGCATTCTGCTGTGTACTGGCCAGAAGTCCCTTTATATATAGTACTACTAAAATGGCTACTAATTAGGAGCTGTCATCACTTAAATTCTATCCATGTGAAACCTAACAATCATACGCAAAAATATATTATTTATTATTATTTATTAACAGTTTCTTATATAGCGCAGCAAATTCCGTTGCGCTTTACAATTTGAATCAAGATTAACATTATACTGGGTTGTAAAAGACATACATACATGACATACATAAAGGTAAGAGGGCCCTGCTCGCAAGCTTACAATCTATAGGGAAATAGGTGTTGATAAACAAGGAAAGGTGCTACATATTGTAAATTGGTCCAGCCCAATTGCAGATATTTTTGGTGGGCTGTATAATATCAAATATACAAAAATATTGGTTGGGTACGAAATACCGGCAGTCAGGATGCCTACTGTCAAAATGCTGACAGCGGCATCCCAATGCTCGGTACCCCGACAGGGGTCTTGTAAGTATACTAACCCTCCCCCCTTCACCCCATATCCCTCCCTTCTTGCACCTTAACCCTCCTCACCCCGCACCCTAGCCCTCCCCATTAGTGCCTAAACCTAACCCTCCCTCCTTGGTGCCTAAACCTAACCGTCCCTACCAGTGGTGCCTAACCCTAACCCCCCCCAAAGCCTAACCCTAACCCCCCCGTGGTGCCTAAACCTAACCGAAACCCCCCCTATCCTCCCCCACCCCGTGGCTAACATCTAAGACCCCCCGGTGTACCTTTGTTCAGGATGGCAGCTTTCGAGATTCCGGCATCAGGATATAGACTGGCATCTGGATTTCGATGCCTATGTTTAGTCCCGGTCGGGCTTCTGACGGCCGGCATCCCGTCCGCCGACATACTAACTACATCCCCAAAAATATACACTTATAAATAGAAGCACAGTATTTAATCAGTATTCAAAACATTTAATTATCTTTAGCTTACAGTATCTGTTGTCTCTCGATCACATGGTGTAAACAAATCCCATGTGACTCATATGGGAGGGTGATTAGGACAAGCTATAAAGTATTTGCATAGATAGATGTCGCCCACTTCCATGCAATTGCACCAACAAAATTTCATTTGGACAGGCCATATGGTGCGTACAGTAATTTGCTGGTGTGTAATACAAGTGGTGAATACATTTATATTGGAGCCCTAGATGGTTGTAACATTTAGACAGTTGGTGAGCCCATAGATAAATTGTCTCCTATCATACCGAACGAAGGTAAGCCAGGCATTGGGCGTGGACAGCCTCGGGGGGGAGGGTTAGGTTTCAGGACTCCCAGGGGGATTTAGGATTAGGCACCCCCCGGGAGGGTTAGGCTAGGGGAAGGAATGGTTAGGGCTAGGCACCCCCGGGGGGGGGGGGGTCCGGCAGTGTTTCTTACCGATCCCTTACATAGACCGCCATTCCTTTTACTGTAATGATCAATCCTCTTTTTCTAACATACTGATGCTTACACAGAGTCAAGCAAAATTTTAAGGAAATGCATCAAAGCAAATACAGTATATAATTGCAGCTCTGCAGAAAAAGACTCTGTAAAATATCGATAACGTGGCCACTTGGGTTTGCTTGTGTTATATTTGATTAATTAATTGTTAATTAAGTTACAGCTCCCAATGGTTTTAAATAGAGACCAAAGTCAACAAAGGGACTGTGCATACAGAAAAGGATCAGGTTCACTAGTTCCATCAAATAAGGTAGATCACCACCCACTCCATGTCAATATGAACAAGACATTTTACTTCACTATTAATTAATATTGGCTTGTGTGAGATTTTCATTTCTTGCAGGCAAACTCATCAATGTACAAACACAGATGTGAAGTACCCGTCTTCTATGCTACTGGTGGTGTCTCCCAAATCCTGCTGCAGCAACATACTGTATGCCTTCAGATGCAACTATACTGTGTCTGTGTCTGGCACACTGTTATTTTAACATTTACTACTATCATTCACTCCTGGAGTAGAGCAGACGCAAATGAACAGTCGCATTTTATTACCAGCATACAAAATTATTGGGGTGATTCAGAGGTCTTTTGTCGCAGCCGCTACTCGTCTTTATTTTAATGTGACAGGCGTCCTATTGAGATACCCACCAGCTTCGACATGAATCCAATGATGTGCGTACAAAGATGCACTATCGGCACACAATTGGCTACACCATCGGACATTACACTTGTTCTAAAGCAGGCACAGAATGTCCGACTGAACTTGACCATTGGTGTCAGTGCAAGGGCATCTTTAGATGTAGTCGCTGACACATGCCCACGTCTGGTGGCTAGTTACCACCCAGAAATCCCCATCAAAATTGCATGGATCTACATGCAATTTTCAACTGGGTCTCTGTGCGGTACCCATCAGGACAGGTGCAGTGCGGCGCGGACGCATGCACAGAGGGAAACCATTGGCCATTTGCGCCCAATGGCTTCCCTGTGTCCACCTCTGAACAATAAAGCAACAGACTGCAGATAAACTGAAAGAGAATTCCAGACTTCAGAAAAAAAATTTCTCACGAAAAGTAAAACCATCTTTTCTCCAGACTCATAGACAGTGGGCCTGGTTTACTACCGATCGCAACTGCGATTGCAATAGCGATTATGCATGCAGTTCAACTGCGATAGTATGCTAATCCATTGTGATCGCTATGGAGCCGCAGCACTACATAAGGACGCCCTTACACACATCCGTAATGTTTAGCTAGACTACAAATCTATTGGTACCATCGCAGCCTCACACACACTTACACAAGGCCAGACCTTACTCAGAAATTGCTAATTTCATTGCACACTATGCGGCCTCAGGCTGCGTATGGCATCACAGTGGCTAATTTATGCACGGACCTGCAAAGGCGTTCAAACGCACTGGCACGCCTCCGTTTCGCTGACCACCCCCAACTGTCATCACCCATAAACGCCACTTCCTGTCAATCACTCTGCGTTGGGTTTGCGTGGACACTGCAGTCCCAATCGCAGTGGTCAGCTCATGCACTGCCATGGATATGACTATCTCTATGGAGGACATAGCTAGCACCTACCTTTAACTTCTTTATAGTGGAGTTATGGGCCTGATTCAGAGTTATACGCAATGCCGATATTTTTGCAGGTGAGAGATTAATGGTGAACTGCCCTTTCATCCAAGTCGCACTGTGCATGCATCACGTCACATTAATGTAGTCGCTCCCAGCGACTTTTACTCAGTGTAATTGACTGTTAGGAATCATTTGGGGGAGATAACAGGGAGTGGTGGCAAAGAACGCAGGAATGCCGTGACCATTTCGGTGGCGTGTCACACCTGCACCTGCAATTCCGTATGCAATCAAAATGGCTCTGGCATCTCAGTTCCCACATCCATTCTGCCCAACCAAAATTTCAGTACAATTCTAATATTTGTCACAGCCTGCAGTGGTGCATGGAAGGTGGTGCGGGCCAGTACTGCATACCATTAAGAAATTAGCAGCCGATACACAGTACCCCCTAAAATCTTACTGCCGGCGCCATTAGCTGCACCGCTGAGTGAGTCACAGCGGTCTGCGGCGAGGTGGACCCTTGGCAGTCAGTGATAGGGGCTGCTCAGCAGCACTTGAGTGCTGGACATGCCCCCAAAGTGACGAGAAATAGAGGTGTATTGTGCGGATACAGCGACATTTCAGTGGCCACACCCCTCGTGATCTGTGGCCAAGCTCATTTTTTGTGAGCGCACCTTTGAGACATAGTGTACAACTAATACATTGAAACTACTTGCACCACTATCTATCCGGATCTTTTCTGCACCCTCATTTCAGTTCAGGGGCAAATGCTGGGGTAGTATGGTAAACCTATATATATATATATATATATATATAGACCTGAGTGTGTGTGTGTGTATATATAAATATATTATATATATATATATTTATATTAGGGATGTGCAGGCTCGGATAGGTTCGAGTTTGCACGTTGAGTTCGGATTTTTCCCTCCAAAAAAACGGAACTCAGAAAGAGGCTAAACGTCATCTTACATGGACGAACATCATCATTCCTGGACTTTGTATATATGTGTGTGTATATATATATATATAATGTTCGATATATATATATATATTGATGGATATCGCAGAGCCTCTGATTAGGGATGGCGACTGACCATCGATGGTTTGCAAACCATCGATGGTCTGACTGATAACAATTGGTTTGCCATTGCTGGTGGCCATCAATGTTGCACCATCGATGGCAACCCTCAATCAATGTTTAGGAAACATCGGCAGTTGTGGTGTACACAGATCTCGACCAATCGCAAAACAATTGATGGCTTCTAACGATGGTTGAACCATCGATGGTACAGCCGTCAGTGGCCATCACTACACTATAATATAAAAATTGCTATTTTTATGGTATACTTGCTATTTTTATGGTATAATGTGTTTTTTAAAAAAAAAAAATTTCAAATAAAATAGTGATGGATAAGTTTAAAATTGTGTTCGTGACCTAATTCAATCATAAAAGAAACCGACAATTTTGGAGCGGTTTTTGGAAAAAGAATTAGTCAGTTAAGTGGTTAACAGACAGGACGCACAAATGTCGCTGCTGCTTTGAGGATGCAGGTGTGGCTACAGCCCACACAATTCACAAAGACAGAAAAAAATATATATATATTTTTTGTGGAGTGCACTTTGAGGGTTACACCACCCTTTAACAGACAGAAGCACGCTTGTCGCTGCTGCTTTGAGGATGCAGGTGCGGCTACTGCGCATACATTTCACACACAAACACAGAAAAAAAGATTATTTTATTGTGGTTGGAGCGCACTTTGGGGGTTAGACCACCCTTTAACAGACAGACGCACGCTTGTCGCTGTTGCTTTGAGGATGCAGGTGCGGCTACAGCCCACACAATTCACAAAGACAGAAAAAAAAAGAATTTAAAATTTTTTTGGAGTGCACTTATGGGGTTTACAGCACCCTTTAATGGACAAGCCATCCGGCCCTTTACTTATGACACAGGCGCACGCTTGGCGCTGCTCCTTTGTTGGTGCATGTGCAGCCACAGTGCACACAATTCACAAACACAGAAAATAATTCCTCCACCATTCTGTCAGTGGTGACAGTATCATATGCCTTGACAGTAGACATGTCAGAAACTGACATTGTTGGCACGTCCTTCAGTCCGGACCAGATGTCCAAATTGGCCCTTGACTTATGACACAGGCGCACGCTTGGTGCTGCTGCTGTGTTGATGCACGTGCGGCTACTGCGCATACATTTCGCACACAAACAGAAAAAAAATAATTGTTTATTTTTTGTGGAGTGCACTTTGGGGGTTACACCACCCTTTAACAGACTTATGGGACACAGGCGCACGCTTGGCGCTGCTCCTTTGTTGATGCACGTACAGCCACAGTGCACACAATTCACAAACACAGAAAATATTTTTTTATTTTGTTTTTGAGTGCACTTTGGGGGTTACACCACCCTTTAACAGACGAGCCAGCCGGCCCTTTACTTATGGCACAGGCGCATGCTTGGCACTACTTTGTTGATGCACGTGCGGCCACAGTGCACACAATTCACAAACACAGAAAATAATTTTTTATTTTGTTTGGAGTGCACTTTGGGGGTTAGAGCATCCTTTAACGGACAAGCCAGCCGGCCCTTTACTTAGGGGACACAGGCGCACGCTTGGCGCTGCTTCTTTGTTGATGCACGTGCAGCCACAGTGCACACAATTCACAAACACAGAAAATAATTTTTTATTTTATTTGGAGTGCACTTTGGGGGTTACAGCACCCTTTAACAGTCAAGGCAGCTGGCCCTTTACTTATGACACAGGTGCACGCTTAGCGTTACTTTGTTGATGCACGTGTGGCTACTGCGCACACAATTCTCAAACACAGAAAAAAAATTATTTTATTTTTGGAGTGCACTTTGGGGGAGCACCCCTGATGCACAGATTCCCCCCTGGACAACACTACAGCACCCCTCTAGGACTACAGCCTTTATGGAACACTGCACAACACAGTCCATTTAGCCCCTATAGACTTTGGAGTGGACACAGCCCCTATGGACAACTGACTGCACAACACAGCCCAGCCAACCCCTATGACAGCAGCACAACATAGCCTAGCCAGCCCCTATGGACAACAGCAGCACAACACAGCCCAGCCAGCCCTAGCTCGCACCCTCCCTCTTCACTGTCCACAGCCGGAGTGAGAAATGGCGCAGACGCGGGGACCTTTTATAGAATCCAAAACCCGCGAGATCCGGAAGGTGGGATGATGACGTTTTGCCTCAATTTCATTTCCGAGTCAGGCGGGAAAAGTCGAGCCTGACTCGGATAGGACTCGGATCGGGGGGGTTCGGATTTCAGATATCCAAACCCGCTCATCCCTAGTATACACACAAACCCTGTATATACATACATACATACATACTGTACACAGGGGCCAGATTACACTGACCTGTGGGAAGATACTCTGGCTATGGTTTTCCTTACTGACAGTGACAGCTGCCTTCCATCCTGTGCTAGGCAGCTCAGCCTCTGCACTCGCAGGCTGACTCTTCTTTTGATTTCAGTGCCCAGGCTGTCTGCCAACTCAGTTGCTGAGAGTAAGGTGATCAGTTGGATGAATGCGTGGGCCAGGCCGGGAGCTTCAGATGACACAGGGGCTTCATAACATGACCCAGGAGGTAGAGCTTCAGATCACTGGGGAACCCAGCTGTCGGTGACCTAGAGGGCAAAGTCACACGCTGAATGAGGGCGGAGCTTCGGCCAGTATTTGGGCAGGGCTTTGGGCCGGTATGTGGGCAGGGCTTCGGGCAGCAGGGGGCGGAGCTTCTGGCGGTTCTGGGGGTCAGTGCCGGCGGGGCTTCAGACAGTCGATCGGTTGGAGAGAGTGAATGGGCAATACTTCAGTGCAGCAGCCGGGACTCAGGATGAAAGAGCTGTGTGGTGATATCGGTTTTTTTTTTTTACAACACTACACTGCACTGGATTATATGGGCCTATTTTTCTGGTATGGCCTGGAGCTGTAGCTCAACCTGTCCCATTGTTAATCCAGCCCTGCTGATTATCCATTCATCTTTTTGGGAATGGGCGGAGAACCCACTGTTTTTCCGTCCATAGCTGCATTGTCATCATTAGTTTTGGCACTTACACCTAACCATATTTGCTTATTTTTCATTTCTCCTCTCCAGGAGAACCCTGGAGAGGAGATGTAAATGACCACTCTGGGCACTTCATGTCATTAGGCTAAATAATGTAAACTGTGTTATATTGGCCTCACCACTTTCCAACGGACCCAATATTGAATTAATACAGGACACAGCATGTTGCCTTAAATTCTGGAGTGATCCTGTGTTATACAGGATGGGTGTCGTGATGTATGTAATGCCAGGGGGGGCAAATACATGTATTTATTTTTTTGCATGCAGGGTGAATACTGGCAGATTTTGCATGTAGGCCACAAATGCTGGACAGCTTTATTTTAACATTGAAAATTACATTTTTTGAACCACCCTTCTCAAATCAAACCTCTGTACATTTTAAATCTGCCCCCCCCCCCTACATTGCAGCATGATTTTGCCAAGGTGCACATTTACTTACTCTTTTTTGCTTTACTCCTACCTCAGAACACCTACTTGTTACCCGGCTTACTGTTATTGCATATTGATCTACGCTGATGATGTAGGTGTGTGTGTGTAGGGGGGTGTCCTGGCTGACCACTCCAGCTGTCCTGTTGTTAATCCAGCTATCCGCCTGTGACACATCAATGGGACTTTACCATTATGTGCAAATTAAAGTACAGTATACACTAAGGGCCTGAAGCACAAAAGGGATAAATTGCAAGCCTAATCTAAAACACTGGGCCTGATTCAGAGACGGACGCTAATGCGACTGCATCTGCTTCTCCATACACAATGCAGGGAAAAATATGCTAATGTTAGCAAAGATCACCCAAGCATAAAGACGCCCACTACTGCCTTCACACCTGGGTACAACTACGCATACCTATTTAAACATCGGTACCATCAAAGTTAATCGGTGGCCATTTTACCCTTGTGGTAGGTCTGACCTGACGCAGGCCATCGAGCTCTTCTGCCAGGCAGAGCTGAGTATGCAATTGTAGTGGCTAATTTATGCATGCCCACATAACGGCGTTCAAACGGCCAGGCACGTCTGCATTTCGCTAACCACCCCCTGTCAACACCTCAAAATGGTAACTTCCTCTCAATCAATCTGCAATTGGCCTCCATGGTCTGCGTGAACACACAGTGATCGCACTGCTGCCTATGAGCATGCGCACTGCAATGCATATGCATGTGCAATGGCAAATAATCGCTCGATCTGCATGCAATTTGCAGTTGCGTTCATCTCTGAATCAGGCCTACTGTGTTATGGCACAATGTTAAAAAACTTGTGTGTGCAGGCACTATGTTAAAAAATAATGTGAATAGGATGCCATTACTAGGAGCACTGTGAGGCACATTGCTGTGTTTTCAGGCACTGTGTTAAAAATAACATCATTTTGGGTCCTTTACTAGGAGCGTTGTGAGTCTGTATGGATCATCGATAGAAGAGCAGGAGCAGCAAACCATTACTAGTGCTGTGGCTGCTGCCAGCATTCATGATAGTACTTCAAAATCTATGTGACAGAGTGGGTCTCCCACATTCTGGGGAAAGGGTTAACCTCCTGTAGCCAGGGAAGGACTACACCATTATCTCAATTAAGACCAGCTAAGGTATTAAAGCCTGGTAAGTTGTGTTAGTCAGGGGGAATGTAAGGAAGAGATTGCACCTTCAGCTGCTCTCTCTAGGTTGGACAATCTGAACCCTGACTGGACTGTGCTGTGAATACTCTGCTCATTTGAAGTGCTGTCTCATGTAAGTTGAATTATTGTTCCTGAACTGTGTTTGCCTTATGTAAAAAGCCATTACACTGGCTCTGCCTTATTAAGCCTGGAATAAAAGCTTACTTATTTGCAACATCTAAGTCTCCAATTGGTCGTCAGGATATTACCCACTATATTGTGGTGTCAGAGTGGGATGAGCTTCTACCCTATTTGTCATTTGCTGTCAGAGAAGTGCCCCAGGCTTCTACTGGTTTTGCCCCTTTTGAGCTTCTTTATGGGAAGAAGCTTCAGGGTGTTCTCGACCTTCTGCAGGAAGCATGGTAAGAACAACCAATAGAGGGAAAAAGTGTCCTTCAATATGTGGTCCAGATGCGTAATTCCATAGACCTACTAGGTCAGTTGGCCCAGGATAATTTGGCAATGCACAGGAGGCTCAAAAACTTCTCTATAACTGTAATGCCTGTACTCAAGTTTTTTCACCTCGGGATAAAGTCCTTTTCTTGTTACCTACTCAGGGAAGCAATTTACTAGCAAAGTGGCAAGGGCCAATTGAAGTAATTAGAAAGGTTGGCAAAGTAAATTATGAAGTCTCTCAACCTGACTCCCATCGAGGTAGGCAGAGCTATCATGTTAAACTGTTGAAAGCATGGAAGGATCAAGAAGTGTTTTTTTGGTAGACTCTGGTAATGGCCTTAGTGACCTTGGTCCAAAGATTCCCCAGTCCGATGGGGTCTCTTCACCCCTTGAACCTTTGGATTCAGACAAGCTGAAGCCTCCCTTGGGGAGCCTTGTTAGATAATTATCAGATGTTTTTTCTGATAAACCAGGGAGGACCAATTTAGTCCCACATGGCATTGTAACCTCACCTGGGGTGGTACTTCAACAAAGACTCTATAAGCTTCCAAGAGAAAAACACACACAGGTAATCAATGAAGTATACGAAATGTTGAAGTTAGGGGTAATTGATAAGTCATCTAGCAACTGGTGTAGCCCCATTGTCTTGGTCCTGAAACCAGATGGTTCTACAAGATTCTACATAAACTTCCGCAAAGTTAATGCAGTGTCCAAATTTGATGCCTACCCAATGCCAAGGGTCGATGACCTTGGCATTGAGGTTAGGTTTGGCCAGATATATTTCTACCCTTGATCTTATGAAGGGATATTGGCAAATTGAGCTGACAGAGAAATCTAGGAAGAAAACTGCTTTTTCTACTCCATTTGGCATCTTTCAGTGGAAAACAATGCCATTTGGCTTGCATGGTGCCCCAACCTCTTTTCAGAGATTAATGGACCGAGTGCTTTGTCCTCATCAGAATTATGCTGCAGCATACTTGGATGATATTGTCGTATATAGTCAGCAGTGGAAGGCCCATGTTAATAGGCTTAGGGCTGTTCTTCAGTCTTTGAGAAAGGCAAGTTTAACTGGTAATTTGAATAAATGTGTTCTAGGTAAAAGTGAAACCAAGGACTTAGGGTATGTGGTGGGCAGTGGGTGTTTGAAGCACCTTGTGAATAAGGTACAGATACTAGCCGATGCCCCATTTCCGACTTCCAAGACAGAGTTAAGGTCCTTCTTGGATTTGGCAGGCTATTACAGGAGGTTTTTGCCTCAATTTTCTACCTGCCCCAAATAAACTTGAGTGGTCTAAGAACTTTCAGTCTGTGTTCACCAAAATTAAACATCTTATGTGTAAATGCCCGGTTTTAAAGTCCCCAGATTTTACCAAGACTTTTGTTGTACATACAGATGCCTCAGATGTGGGTTTGGGGGTAGTTTTGTGTCAGGAGTTTGATGGCATTGAACACCCTATTCTATGTCTTAGTAGAAAGTTGTTCCCATGACAGACTAGGCATTCTGTAATAGAAAAAGAATGCCTCGCTATAAAATGGGCTCTTGAGCCATTGAGATATTATCTTTGTGGGGCCAGCTTTACCGTAGTTACTAATCATGCATTGTTAAAATGGTTGCAGTCCCTGAAAGATTCTAATGCAAGACTGACAAGGTGGTACCTGACTCTCCAGCCTTTTTCTTTTGAAGTCTGACACAGAACTAGGGGTAAGTTTACTAAAGTGAGAGTTTTTAGAAGTGAGTTTTAGAAGATATGTTGCCCATAGCAACCAATTAGATTCTACTAAACATTTAACAAGCACCTTCTAGAAGATAATAGCTAGAATCTGATTGGTTGCTTTTGGCAAAATCTTTTGTAAAACTCAATTCTAAAAACTCTTACTTTAGTAAATTTACCCCAAGGCTAGAGAGTTGGGCTCCTGCCACAGGCATTTTAGGTTTGCCTTTTAACGGGGAAGGTATGTGACAGAGTGGGTCTCTCCCACGATCTGTGGAAAGGGTTAACCTCAGCCAGGAAGGGACCACACTCTTATCTCAATTAGACCAGCTATGGTATAAAAACCTGGTAAGTTGAGTTAGTCAGGGGGAAAGTGAGGGAGAGGTTGCACCTTCAGCAGCTCTCTCTATGCTGGACAATCTGAACCCTGATTGTGCTGTGAATATTCTGCTAGTTTGAAGTGCTGTCTCATGTAAGCTGAATTATTGTTCCTGAACTGTTTTGCTTTTGTAAAAAGCCATTACACTGGCTCTGCCTTATCAAGCCTGGAATAAAAGCTTACCTGTTTGCAACATCTCAGTCTCCCATTGGTCATCTGGAACTTACCTGCTACAATCTGCTAAAGGTGGCACTGTGTTGTGTGTTCAGGCACTGTGTTAACCAAATAACGTCATTAAGGTACCACTCCTAGAAGATCTTTGAAGAACTATGTTGTGTGTTCAGGCACTGTATTAAAAATAATGTAATTAGGGTTCCTTTACTAGGAGTGCTGTGAGTCAATATGAAGCAGTCTATAGAAGAGCAGAAGCAGTAAACCAGAACTAGTGCTGCAGCTGCTGCCAGCAGTCATGATAGTACTTCAACATCTGCTAAAAGTTGTCTAGGAGAAATGAAGTTTCTGAAAGGGCAACAGAAATCTAAACAATATTCTACAATATTAAAGAAAACATCACCTGTAAAAATGATGGAAAAATTTACTGTCGAAATTGTAAAACTGGCAACTTTAGATACGCCACACGCACTGGCCAGGAAAGGCTCAGGCCATCTCCTTCCTTTGCAAGTGTTTATCCTGCTACTGCCTTTTCATGCACTAGCATGCCTATTTTGGAAGACAGGGCCAAACACAGTCAGGCATCTTCTGAATTGTCACATGCAATACCTTCTCACTTTAATTCACTTTTAACACAGGTAAATCAGTTAACCAAGAAAACTAATTCTGTGTGTTCACAAATCCCTGAGGATAGTCTAAGAGTGTCCACAAGTGCTATGTGTGAGTCTGACATTTCTGACACTGTACTCCCAGAGCACAGATTGTGTAATGGTTAGCATTACTGCCTCACAGCACTGAGGTTGTGAGTTTGATTACTACTACTCTTACTATGTGGAGTTTATTCTGCCTTGTGTGGGTTTCCTCCAGGTATTCCGGTTTCCTCCCACATTCCAAAAATATATGGTAGGTTAATTGGCTCCCATCAAGAATTAACCCTAGTGTATATGGTATACATAGATTGTAAGCTTTACTGGGGCAGGTACTGAGGTGAATGGACAGATATTTTCTGTAAAGTGCTGCAGAAAATGTGTGCGCTATATAAATAACTGGAAATAAATAAAATAAATAATAGAGAAGTCTCCTTCCACTATTTCCGCACCCTCTACAAATGTGGGGATGAGCAGCAGTAAAAGTAAAAATGGTGTCTCAGACACTGAGGCTGTTACTGTGGAAGTGCACAGGATGAGGGGGATATTTGTGCATTTAATGAGGATGTTGATGATGAGGATGTTGTTATGTTAAACTAAAGTGGCAGCAGTTCTTACTCGAGATAAGGAGAAGGCCATTGTCATGCCTGGGCATAAGACTGAAAAAGCCACCTCTTTTGTGTGGAATTATTTTGACCCAAATCCTGACAACATTTGTTAAGCCATCTTTACCATTTGTGAGGCCAAAGTAAGTAGAGGTACAGTAGGGATGTTAACAATCTAGGAACCTCCTCCCTGTGACATCATTTGCAGCATGTCCATGCAAATTATTTGGGAAAATCTAAAAAGTCCTAAAATAAATAATAACATGCAGTCCAGCATCAGCTGCCAGCTACATAGATAGAGCCCTACACATGCAATCTCCACCTCAACATCTTCATCATCAATCTCTATACAGGTACCCCAGAAGAATTCTTGCTTGCAAGGGCTGATTCTGCAGGGGGTGAATCTTCATTCCAGAAGAGGACCAAGAAGGCTAGTAGTGTGAAACAAAAACTGACTGAAACAATACTTTGCAAGATGACACAAGTACAGTATAAATGCTGCCATCAAGTTGCACAGCGGATCACTGAAGCCATGATGGCTATGCTAACATTACATCTGCATCCATTATCCTCCATCAATGTATCTGGTTTTAGACAGTTAATTAAGGTCCTGTGACTCCGCTACCAAATTCCTTTTCATTTCCATTTTACCAGAACAGCAATTCCTCACCTACACCAGGACTTTTAGAAAAATGCCATTGTTCCCACTATACACTTAACCATGGTATGTGGGCAAGTGGTACTGGTCAAGCTAAAGATTACATGACTGTGACAGCACACTAGGTGGGTGTATAGCCTTTAGCAGCAGCAGTATCTAACACACAATGCCAGCTCATTCACAGGCAGGCTACTCTCTATATCACCGGCTTCACTGAGAAACCTACTTTTGTCAACCTGTTAGAAAAATTTAGGGATGTCATAGAGAAAAGTTTTACCCTGCTAGGATCCTCAGGATTTGTCATTTCTGATAATGCAAGTAACATTGTGAGAGCATTTCAGCTAAGTAAATTTGAACATGTCCCATGTTTTGCCCACACAATAATCTTGGGTTTTCAGATTTTTTTTTTTAAATGACAGGGGCATGCAGGAAATGCTGTCTGTGGCTTAAAAAAATTCTTCAACATTCAACAACTGCATGTAGAAGATTGCAGAAGCTTCAAGAACAGTTCAATTTGCCATGCCACCAACTGAAGCAAGAGGTAGTGACCAGGTAAAATTCCACCCTTTATCTGCTTCAGTGAATGGAGGAACAGCAACAAGCCATCAAATCCTATAGTATGCAACAAGCCATGGCATAGGGTGAGGAGGTGGAAGTAACTTAGTCGAGCACACTGGAGAATACTCTGTTTTATGCAAGTGACTGAAACCATTTGAAGTAGTAACTAATTAAGTGAGTTCAGACACTGTCAGCTTAAGTCAGGTGATTCCCTTAATAAAACTACAGGAAAAGCAGCAAGAAAAACTGAAGAAAGAGATGAAACAAAGTGATACCACTAAGTATTTTGGACTTGTAGATCAAATATTTGTTTTGCCAAAGTGAAACACCAGTTTGACATCTGGTCATTCTTAGAAGAACTGCCCACAATTATTGATTATATATGTACAAATTAGCTTGTCACTCAGTCCTTTGGAATACAGGGTAAAAAAAAGGCAATTTGGAGCCCTTTGTACAAACTGGCTTTGGAGTGCTTAATCTTCCCACTCTCAAGTGCATACTCAGAAAGATTGTTTAGCACAACTGGGAACCTTGTGAGTAATTGGTGTAGAAGGCTACTTCCTCAAAATGTAGAAAAACTGATGTTAATAAAAATAAACTACAAATTCTATGAAGAAGGCCTTTGCCACCAAATTCAACAATGTACAGAGACTTCTGTAATGGTGTAATGACTTCTGTAGCTTCTGTAATGGTGAATTCCAGTCGGGATGAGCTAATATTGTGTAATGATAATATTAACAACACTGATGAGGGTGAGGATGAGTATAATAATGAAATCATCCCACTGTAGAAATGATTAACAACACTGTTAGCTGATTTAAACCCATTTTTAGCTTGTTTTGTGGTGGCCCAAACAAACCAAACACTTTAGCCACAAAAGTGGCAGTCCCTGTCCCTGAACTGCTTGGTTTGTTAAACTGTACATGCCCCTTTTAAAATACAAAATATTTACCAATGGTAATTCCATCCTGCACCACATTTAATTTGCCAGGATTGTATGTGTTTGACAGATAGTGTATATTACTGTACATTACAGTGTTGTTTTGTATCTTGCAATGCCATCCATTTTAGATGCTTGTTTATTAATAGTGTTTTCCATTTCTCTGATTGTTTTCATATTTATAATAATAACACTGTAATCAATCAATCCTTTACCTGGCTTCTACTAAATACTCCACCTCTATTTACCTGTGCTGGCCTTGGGCCTCTGATCTAGTATTTGATTAATGAAACATTCTATAGCATTATATAGTATATATTAAACTGCCATTCTGTCTGCCACTGCAGTGTCTCTCTGTTTCCTAGATGTGCAATATACTTTTTTACATTTCCAGTGTTTTGCCAATATGGATGAAAACAATATTGTAAGCTGTGAGGAAGTCAAAATTTACTGAAAATTACAGTAAGTTAATGTTATTGAGGTTAATAATACTGTAGAAACAAAAGTAGGTCCCGAAATAAATGATTTTAGCTGTTTACATATATTTTTTTTTTCAAAAAAATCCATGTCCAAACCAAACCAAACCAAAACACTTGAGGGCGGTTTTGGTAAAACTAAAATACGTTGATGAATTAGAACTAAAACCAAAACATGAGGGTACGCACATGTCACTACTTTCATTGACAGGAATAGAACACAGGGATTTGCCAAGAAACGTGTCTGCTAACTCGATCACAAATGTAGAACCTCAGGCCAAAATAAAAATTTGAAATAGACTACCTCTGCAGCAGTGTGATTAGCAGAAGCATGCACAGATCAGAGTAATCTGTGCAGGCTTCTGTGTGTTCTACAGTAATAAAAAGGTGTTTTTTTTTAAAGAAAAAGGGTGTGGGGTCTCCCCTACCAAAAGCATAACCAGCCCTGAGCCTGTTCTGGTAGGAAAAAAACGATATTTGCTTCCCCCTATTTTTCTCTTACCAGCACTGGGCCGAACCATCCGGGGTGGTAATGTCACAGCAGGGAGACACACACATGCGTTTCCTGTACTTTAGCCATGATTGTAAAAGAGTCAGACAGCTCTTAGCCAATCAACAGTGAATGAGTGAATGTGTAATAAAATACTAAAACATGGCATGTGTGTCTTGTGTTTTTTTTATATTTTTTCCACAGTGGGGGTACCGGTGCCAGCAGCCTGCTGCGAGTTTCGCAGGGCAGGCTGCCTTGGGCTTGTAGTTCTACTCTGAAAAATAATATTAACTTTTTATTTATACCATTACCAATGCACCCACTCACCTCCAGGGGTGCAGGAAAGAGAAAGCCCAGGCCTGGTTGATGCTCGGTATGGGGGATCCAATTTTGGGGGACTGCCAGCCTTGGACTGACTAGTTTGGAGCTAGAGAATGGTTTGGCAGGGAGACTCTATGCTGTATGACTCCCTGCTGTGCCATTACCATCCCGACTGGTTCAGCCCGGTGATAGTTAGAGAAAAATAGGGGGAATCCAACACCGTTTTTCCCTCCAATTTTTCTCTACCAGAATGGGCTCACAGGTCCAGGACTGGTAATGCTTTGGGGGTGCACGCCTTTATTTTTACTTTAAATTACCCTTTCACTACACTGTACAATACAGTAGCACTGTACAGATCACACTGATCTGTGCAGTGCATCTGCTAGAAACAGGCAGGTCTTTACATTTCAGTCTGAATATGACTCATGTCCCCTCGATGCAAAGTGTGTTTATAGCTTACCTAGACATGATTCTTAGTAAAGTCACCCCTAAGTGTGTGCCCAGATCTTTATCTGCCAGGCTCACAGCTACTAATACATATTACAGCGGGCCAGGCAGCGCTGCAGCTGCCTGTCCATGTGGTATGCCCCCTCCCTGTTTCACTAGTGTCACTGTCTCAGGGAGAGACGTCATGATGTCTCTCCCAGTTCAGTCTCACAGTACCCTGCACCGAGGAGCCACGACAGGACACGGCTATTCCTCCGACGTCTGTTCCTGCCAGATACAGATACTGTGGTTTCCTACCCAGTTCCCACCTGCTGAGAAACTTAGTAATGAAGGTAACTAAGTGCTGCATTTTGGATAGAGACCCGGGGGGAGGTTGGTCTGTACTGTGTGGCATAATGTGCAAGTAGGGAGAAGGGATTTGCACTATATGGCATAATGTGTAAGGCGCATCACTACTGAGGGCATAATGTGTAATGGGCGTTACTACTGAGGGCATGATGCATAAGGAACATTATACTGTGTGGTCATACTGCATGAATGGCATTACTACTGTGTGGTCATAATATGTAATGGGCACTACTACTGTGTGGCATAATCTGTAAGGGGCATTACTACTGTGTGGTCATAATGTGTAAGGGGCATTACTAATGTTGGCATAATGTGTAATTGGCATTATTACCAGGGTCGGATTAAGGCTTGTAGGGGCCCCGGGACTACAGAAAGAGAGAGAAGGAGGGAGGGGAGACTGAGAGACAAGGGGCGGGATGCATCAAAGGTAGAAATGCAGTCAAACCCCCAAAATACATGTTTGACTGCATTTCTCATATGCACCAAGGCCTAGAATGCGATGCACTCCAAGGCTTGGTTGCGGTGGGTAATTCCATCTTCCTGACGGCATTACCCTATAGAAGCCTTTGGGCTTCTATCAGGAGAGTGCTGTGAGAGGGATCCAATCCCAGCACCCCCCGTGCCGCATGTCCTGTGCATATGCAGAAGGACATCAGAGGAGCTTCTGGGTCATAAACTCGGAGGTCTCACTAGCGCAAAGGGGCACTCTTACCAAGAGAGTGGCCCTTTGCGGTGTTCATCATGCATACCAGCATTGCTAATGGCGGCATGCATGCGAAGAGAGCAGAGGGATTCATCACATCCTGAATGCGATGTGTCATGCATCCCACCCAAAGAGGGAAATAAAAAGAGAGAGAGGGGGGTAGAAAGGGTCAATCAGTGACTTTGCTGTTACTGATGTTGGGATTCAGAGCTGGCCAGGGAGCATACGTTTGCCACAATGTGGAGGTCCTGGGCAACTGCCCAATCCACTCCCCCCTATAATCTGGCCCTGATTACTACTATGTAGTGAAATGTGAATAAGGGGCACTACTGTGTCTCGTAATGTGATTTGGGGGTATATTAGTGTGGCCACGCCCTTCCCTATGAGACCACTCCAATTTTTGGCCATGCACCTGTGATATGCACTGTCCCTGTTTACAATATGAGGGGGGGGCGCACCAATGCACTTTCTGGAACAGGGCACCAAAATGTTTAATTACGGCTCTACATGGAACTGGACTGTGCCTCAGAAATACACATTGTCTGTGCAAAAAGTAAGGGAGATCTGCCTCACTCACCAAAATACCGCAAACTGAGATCAGTCATGAATTCACATTACAACACAAGTTTGTATGGCAGGTATCACCTTTTAATCATAAAGTTATTTGTCTCATTATTATTAATGTTCCTTTTTTCTTTTACGTAAATCATTTTTCTTTGTGTATTTTATTTTGCTTTCTAATTGCAGTTGATTGTTTACTCATTAAAGTGACAGTTTAAAGAGAGTGCATGTTATATTTTGATCCTAATGAATATTAATCAACAATAAACAGTGCATCAATATTCATTTAAATAGAAATGGAAAATGAAAGGCACAACTAGAGGAAATTTTTTACTGAGCATTGAAATGTGTTACATGTTGAATGAAGCACTAGAAAGGAACAAATATATAATGCGCTGGAAATTTATATTACAAAATGGAATATGGAAACAAGTCACACTGCCCTCTGGTGGTGTAAAAAAATATATATATAACTGTATATCAAAACTGCAGTCCCGAAGTACAACAGCGATAGATAGATAGATAGATAGATAGATAGATAGATAGATAGATGTGTGTGTGTTTGTCTATACATATAGAAGTATATATCAATATATATATATATATAAATTTATATACTTAGCTATATATATCAGAGCCGTAACTAGACTTTCTGGTGCCCTGTGCCAGAAAGAGCATTTGCGCCCACCTATTTTTCAAATGGGGACAAAACACACCCGAAAAAGGGGCATGGCCTCACGGGGAAGGTCCAGGGAAAAGGTGGGGAGGCCAGGAGATGTTGGGGATAAAATAAGAGGAAGCTACAAGTGAGAATGATTATAAACTGAAAATGAAAAGGCTCGAACAGTGCCCCCCTGCCCTGCGGTGCCCTGTGCGGTGGCACAGGTTGCACTACCCTAGTTACGGCCCATATATATATATATATATATATATTTCAATTAAGTACAGATTTTACAGTGTTGCAGTATTGTACAATATTTAAACAGTGTTCATACTGTAGGTTTAAAAATCTACGGTAATATGATATTATGGTATTATATTTTAATAATATTTAGAATACTACATCACTGCAAATGTGTGGCATGTAAGACTCTTTATAGTAGTTATATTTTGTACTAGATGAAACCCTTGAACTTTTTCTGCCTATCCCAGGCTAAATGTATCATTACAGAAGGCTCAATTGAATCGTAAGACATCTCTTTGTTTTTATTTGTTTTATTGCACATACAGTATGTAAAACTTTTTGGATTGTATTGGAAAAATAATGAACCAAGAAATGATTGTGCTTTGCAGCATGTGATGCAGGCTCTTTGTCCCTGTAAAAGGTCTTAATTACTTACCTTAAAGTTTAATGGGATATATTTTGCACATTATAGTTGATTTCAACCAACGTTGACCAGAGGCTGATCAAGAGAATAGGGAGCCCGTGTTCAGTCTACATGTGTGGGACCCTTACTCTCCCATCAGTGCATACACCAAATAGACTCTTGCACTATGCCAGAGTCTACTGCACATGCACAGATCTCCAGGAATATACAAATAGTGCCATATTCCCAGTGATATAAAAAAAAAGCAAAATATATTGGGAAGGGAAAGCTGTTCTGTCTTCAGATTTAAGGAAATGCAAATTTCGAGACACAAATGTCTTGTCAATGATGATGCTGTTGACAATATGTGGACAGCATCATATAAACGGGAGATTGCTGATACTGTTGTTTATGATGAAATGTGGAGTGCACGACTGCACTCTCTCCATATTTGACCCATATGCATACCTCCCAGCTGTCCCGATTTCAGCGGCACTATCCCACCCATGGGCCGCAGTGTCCTGCGGACGGGGGGAAGTTGGGGAGGACACTCTAACACCGCTCCTCTGCATAGCTGAGCAGTGGTGAATGGGTGACAGGTGTATGTGCGCATCATCAATATACTCATTGTCAGCTGTGGAAAAGGCTGGGGGACTGGCCAACAGCTCCTGGAGCGCTGGGCAAGCCTTCAGCATGACGAAAATGGGGGCGTGGCTCGTGGGAATGGCATTTCCCATGATGCCACGCCCACTGTAAATAGGTCACTTCCACTATTTTCGGGTGTGCGCAAAGTTATCCCTCCTCAGCAAAGTCAAATGTTGGGAGGTATGCATATGTGAAGCATTTCACTTTACTAAGATGGCTGCCATTTGGTTGTTTGCCCATGCTCAACGCCATTTTGTCACTGTGTTAGATTGCCACTTTGCAATATGGATGTGTTCCACTTAGCTCCAGAGACTCTGCATATAACCTTCATATTCCTACATCACTACCATCATACATGAACGGTTGGTATTCTGTAAGTCCTGCTCAAGTTCCGCTCCATCCACACCACTGAGTGTGTAACTGTGAGTACAGCTGTATAAACACCTCTTCTACACCTCAATAAACTAACACTTAGTTAAGTACTAAGGCTGCCTGTTGTATCTGTATTCCGCAGATATCTACTATTATAACCTGCTTTCCACCACAAATGGTACACACATATCATCAGTTTAAAACTTTGTAACTGTGTCAGCATTATCTTTTAAACATGATACTTTACAAACATGTTTATGGTTAGAATGCTGACCCTGTTACAATGCTTTAAATAACATTACAACAATATCAGTAAACTCGCTTCAATTTAATACTGTTGGCATATAGGGCCATATTCAAAGAGAAGCGAAAAGTCGGTTACTGTGAAAAGTATTACCAATTGTGGCTTTTCGCCAGGTCGGAACTTATCTCCGTATTCAGTTCCAGCTGGTTTTCGTCTACGTGGAAAGTCAATACAATGTAATAGGCGATAAAAGATTCGCCTATGAATAGCAGGTGAAATGATGTGCAACATTTTTATTTTGGGGTGCAAAGGTGGGGAAACCTGTCATAACCCTTGGGACAGCCCCCAAAGGAAAACTGTATCAAAAAATCCCGGGGGAAAACTTAAGAACACTCCAAAAAAGTACTTTAATTTTGGGGGTGAAAAAGCACAAAGTGGGGGGACAAGTATAAAATCTAACGAAATAGACTTCTTGGGCGTCTGCAAGGATGGGTCAGGTGTTTTTATTACTTGCAACAGGTGCTTGCAACAGGTGCATTTTCAAGTACCCCAAATTTAACAGGTCTACTTATTTTCATAAAAAAATACTGCTTAATGTAATTCTTCACTACTTGATTGATCCCCAATGTTAGTGCATATTTATGGTGGGTTCAGGCTGGTTTTCCCAATTCTGACAGCACTTTCGCCTATTCTGGATCAGTGCTTGCCGTTTTCGCATGGTTTGCAATTGAATACGGCGGATAGCGTGGACGTGCATGATAAATTTCCACATACAAAAGAAGTGATGACAGCGAAAAGACCGGCAGGCAAAACTTTTCTGCAGGTGCGAAACTAATTGAATACGGGCCGTAGACTGTCAGCAGCATCCCCATCAACACACTACTTCCCCAAATATCATTGTTTATTACCATTTTGTCTTTATTGTCCTCACTATGAGCCGTATTCAATTTGAGCCGAGCCACGTTAAGTTAACGCGGCCCGGACTTAACGCCGACTTCGCCTGTTTTATAGGCATTAAAGTATCGCGCGCGTGCACGCTTTACCCCATAGTCAATTTGAAAGTACTCGTAAGCGGCCCCCAGTGATATTGTAACAAGCGGAAAGTACTGTCATTTTGGGGGAAATCAGCCTGTCACCCCCCAAATGATGCTCTGACATGGGGGTTCACTATGGTACCCCCTGATTTGGCTTGCTGAAGGTATTTGGGGTTTTTAAATGGGCTCAATAGCTGCTAAATAGCGGCTTTCTATACATGGTGCAGAATAGTATTTAGGAGTATTTTTTCCAGAAAATAATTTATCCCAGCAAATTTGGGGTACTTGAAAATGGGGGTCAGCATATTTAAAGTTGAAAAAGTGAAGTTGAAAAATTGTGAAAATCCACCTGCCGCAAACACCTGCAATCAAAAAAACACCTGAGGCATACTTGGGGACCCCCCCAGAGTCAAGTTCACTAGTTTTTAACTTTGTACCCCAACATTTTTTTTTTTTGCCCCCTTTTTCAAAGTCAATTTTTGGGGTGTCCTTAAGTATTTTGAAAACTTTTTTGACACAGATTACCTTTGGGGGACTGTCTGTAGGCTGCACGGGGGTTTCTGAAACGTTGCACCCCAAAACCCCAATTCTGCACTTTTTTCCGCCTGCCATTCATAGGCGATACTTTACCGCCTATTACATTGCATTGACTTTCCGCCTAGGCAGAAAGTCTTTCAAATTGAATACGTGGTAAAACCAAAACAGGCGAAAATGACGTCATCGGCGGTAACTTAACGCGGATCCGGACTTAACGCTTCAAATTGAATACGGTCCTACTCAGTGGCGTAACTACTGCCCCCGCAGCCCCCGTGGTGGCTTGGAGGCGCTGGGTAGCTTGGGGGTGACGGGGGCAGTAGTAGTAACTACGGAGGGTGCAGGGGGTGCGGTCGCACCCCCTGCACCCTACATCTGCCGGGCACCCGCTGAGTGTGTTACCAGCGGGTGCCCGGCTCCTACTCAAACCCCCGGCGGCAGCCGGAGGACAGAGCTCCCTCCGTCTTCCTGGTCCCACAGGGCACTATGGGAGTGACGTAATGATGTCACTCCCATAGTGCCGAGGAGCGGACGCCGGGGACGGAGTTCAGGAGTGAGCTCCGTCTTCCGGGTCCCGCAGAGCACTATGGGAGTGACATAATGACGTCACTCCCATAGTGCTGAAGAGCGGACGCCGGGGTATGGATGGCAGCAGCACTGGAGCGGGGATAAAGGTAAGTGTTTGTGTTTTTTCCTTTTGTGTGTGTGTTTGTTTATGTGCGCGCGTTTATGTGTGGCTAACTACTAGAAGGGGCACTACAGGGGAATAACTACAGGGGGCTAACTACAGGCGGCTAACTAAAGGGGGCTAACTACAGGGGGCTAACTACTAGAAGGGGCACTACAGGAGGCCCCGCATAATGGGCACTACTACAGGGGGCACTATTTTAATGGGCACTACTACAGGGGGCCCTGCATAATGGGCACTACTACAGGGGACATTGCATAAGGGGAACTACTACAGGGGGCATTGCATAATGGGCACTACTACAGGGGACATTGCAAAAGGGGCACTACTACAGGGGGCATTGCATAAGGGGCACTACTACAGGGGGCATTGCATTTTGGGGCACAACTACAGGGGGCACTGTATAAGGGGCACTAAATTTATACACAGTTTACAGGTTATAAACTATGTTCCCAATAATCTGGTTCTACACGGACATAAAAACTGTGCAACCTGTCTTGAGCTGAGGTGACAGACTGGCAGAAGCAGAAAGGAGGGTTGGTGAAGTAGATCTGTCAGGGTGGGATGTAATGGGCATTACTGTTTGGCATAATGTGTATTTGGCATTACTGTGTGCACAATGTGCTATTAGGGGCATTACTGTGTGGCATAATGTGTAAGGGGCATTACTGTGTGGCATAATGTGTTGTATGTGGCATTACAGTGTGGCATAATGTGAAATAGGGGCATTACAGCATGGCATAAATTTGTTAAAAGCGCTTCACTGTATGTCATTATGTGTTATATGTGGCATTATTGTGTGGGATGTGTAAGGGGCATTGCTGTGTGGCATAATGTGTTGTAAGGGGCACTCATGTGTGGCATAATGTGTTGTAAGGAGCATTCCGGTGTGGCACACTGTGTTTTAAGTGGCATTACTTAGTGTGTCATAATGTGTAAGGCACGTTGCTGTATCATGTAACCACACACCTTAAACATAGTCTTTGGGTGTGTTTGATTTCTGGGTGGGGGGGGGGGGGGCACCTGAAACTTTTTTGGCATGGGGGAGCAAAATTTATAGTTACGCCACTGGTCCTACTGTATGTCTGTTGGACTTTTATCTACAAAAACTGTACAATCAGATGTTTTGCTCTGGCTTCATTGTTATTATAGTGATTCTTGTTGTATTTGATTTTGCTTCTTTTACCTGTTTCACAATTATATATGTTAATATATATATATATATATATATATATATATATATATTTGTGGCTAGATGTTTTTTCATTGGTTTGGTAACCAAGGATTTGGAAACCCTTTCAAAATCCTGCGTGTGCCGCTGCTTACTCTTTTCCCAAAGCTGAATCAGGCCCTGAGATCTCTGCAATTAATATTATTATATACCTATTATGCTCAGATATGATCAAGATAATCCTCTTTATATTGAATCATAGAAAAAGTCCCAGTAGTTTGAATACTGATACCAGTATATGCGTCCAAGTACTGGTGTTAAGCTCTGGGTACTTAATTTTGAGATAAAAAGTCTCTTTAGACCGGCTGATGAAGAGAGATTGTGTTCCAATGATGGAGCAATGTAGCAAAACAGCGTCTTTAGGTATAATATTATACTTAGCCTCCCCGCCGTCGATTGAACTTATTATGCCAATATACTGTAAATAGTCAATCATGCATTCCAATCATGGTACAGCAGTGATAAGATGGTAATTCTTCCGTGGATTGTACTCCCTGTGGATATGATCAACACCCACCTGTAATAATAATGGGGCAGCGTCCTTGGGAACAACACTGCGTCCAATCCCAATACAGTGGCAGTAGATAGCTGCTTCACAGTGAATTACACCTACCCGTGGATGTTAAAGGAGCCCACCTGGTATAATGCCAGAGCTTCATCCGTGGGAGCAACACTGCGTCAGGGTGGTGGAGGAGGACGCTATCGGGTCCAAATAGATCACCAGAGCAATTTAGTGATTAGTGGAGAAGCCTGTCAGAAATCCCTTAATGTGTTTCTCAATTGTAGCAGTATTACAGTTTCATCAGAAGGTAATACAAGTGTCCAACAGGAAAGATATTTAAGTATTCAGACAACCAATCAGGTCTGCCTGACAATTGGCTATATTAAAGGGTCACAGATGTTCATTAAAGTGAAAAGGATAAACATCCAATAGTATAGAAATAAATACAGAACAAATATAATAAATCCAAAATGAATTAAAAGCATAATCAAAAAAAGATTTTTTGAATAATGCAAAACAGATACAGTGATAAAATATAATCTGATGTAATCAAGAAGGCATCATAGAGAATCTTTATCAGGCAGTTATTAAAAAGAACTACTCTATCCTTAAAACTGACGATATACTGTCCAAATCACTTGAAGATGAACCTAGGATAATTTTTTAAAAAACAATGAATCTTCAGAGATATTTGGCCCACAGTCACTTTACGGCTGATAAAGGCCCTCATTCAGAGCCGTACGCTCTGAGCAGAGCGCACGCTCTGAATGAGGGCCGGCCTCCATGAAAATGGAGCGTCCTTCTGGACGCTCGTATAGCTGTGGGTCACCACCCACAGGCTATACGAGCGTGCATTTTGATGGCCGCGATGGTCGAGACCATCGCGACCATCGAAATTGCGAGCCGGAGCCTGCGGTTGAGGTTTTCAACCGCAAGCTCCGGAGTGATTTTGGCTCTATCAGAGCCAAAATCACTCCCACTGACATCACTAGTGATGTCAGTGGGCCGGCTTTTGACGGGAGGCGTTCCCGTGGGAACGCCCCCGTCAGGGAGGCACGCCCCCGGCACGCCTACCAAAGGGGGCGTGCTGTCAATCAACATTGACAGCACGCCCCCTTTGATCGGACACAACGAGCGAAGGACTTTCCTTCGCTCGTCGCGTCTGGCGCATGCGCACGACGGAGCTCCCTCCGTCGTGCGCATGCTCAGTCCAGAACATCGACCCACTTGCGAGCGGACAGCCGCTCGCGAGTGGGTCTGAATCAGGCCCAATGTGTCTAATTGTAAGGGCCAGACTTGGCTTGATAAATATTCCCTTAAAAAGGGTAACTTCAAATGTGGCATGATTGGTTGCATCTATCATGCAAATTCATGATAGATGGAAGTACCCAATGTATATCAGGTTAATTGGGATTTACTTTTGATATCTCCAGGAGGATCAACTGCCGAACTACTTATATAGTATTTGTCACCACCTGCAAATGTGGTGTCTAATATGTCGGGAGAACTACCCGTATGCTGCATATACGTTTCCTAGAACATAGAAGAAATACCTTAAAGGGAATAAAGATACATAGTCTTTCTCAATACGTCAAACTAAAACATGAGGGAGATGTTAATGTGCTCAGTTTACAGGACATTGAACATATTACAGGGCATTGAACATATTACTAGGGGCTGTGATCATTTTAATTTGCTTTGTAAACGTGAAGCTTTTTGGATTTTTTCTTTGGGTACATTATTTCCAAATGGCCTAAATGACTGCATTGAAATTAATAATATTTAGTTATTGTTCCATCTTTTCCTAAGTCTGATTTGGGCTATGTTCTCTCCTTGTGATATTTATATTATTATTTTTCTGCTTTTGGGGTGGTTATAAAAATTGTGTCTGTATGTGTCTATAGTCCTATGGGGAAAATACTACAAATGTTAACAATAAAAATTAATGGTTATTGATGAGTCTTGGTTTTTGACTCAAGACAGTGTGCGAACCTGGGTCTCTGAGGTTGGTGTGTCTGGTCACTAGCCCTCTAGACCACTAGGCTCCAGCTATGTTTAGATAGATAGATAGATATATATATATATACATACATATATATATATATATATACACATATATTATACTCTGTTATAGAGGGAACTTATGATAATAATGTATATAATTAAATTAGTAGTTTGTTTCCATAGTTACATGGATTCGAACCTGGGTCTCTGGTGATTCCTTCAGGTATCTCTATCCTATATCTCTGTGACTGCTGATAAAGATTCTCTAATTGTCAGGCAGACCTGATTGGTTGTCTGAATACTTAAATATCCTTCCTGTTGGACACTTGTATTACCTTCTGATGAAACCGTTATACTGCCACAGCGGAGAAATGCGTTAAGGGACTTCTGATAGGCTTCTCCACTAATCGCTAAATTGCTCTGGTGATTGATTTGGACTTTGGATTAATAAGTCTCACAATTGAGTACCGGATAGCATCCTCCCCCACCGCCTTGACGCAGTCTTGCTCCCACGGATGAAGTTCTACCATTACACCATCCTGACGCAGTGTTGCTCCCATGGACAAAGCTCTGCCATTATACCATGAGGGCTCCTTTAAAATCCATGGGGAGATGTAATTCACGGTTAAACATCTGTTTCTATAATTTTTATAAATTATTTGCGCCTAATTTAGATCTGTTGTTCTTTATTGTTATATAGGATGCAACTCTCTTTCCTGGCCTATGTGCAGAGTGCTCGGGGACTGACTTTGTCTTTTTTTTCTGGTCTAGATTGACCCCTCCCTTACACGCACCTGTAATGGGCTTATAAATTGATTTGAGCAACCACCATTTTGTGTTACATTTTTTAAAATGTCATCAAGGTCAGGTCCAAAATGTTCTGTCTGGTTTTCCCTGTTTTAGTGGAAAGGTTGAGTAGTGCTGGTAAAGGATTTCAGAAGGGGGAGCACTGACGATTGTGGTAAAGTATTCAAAATATAGTCATTTACTTATTATTATATAGATTTCATTCAGGAAGTTTGAGTTGCAAAGAAGTATTGTCTCCTTGTCATAACTTTTACATAATGCATTTCATGGCTCAGGTTCTTATTCAGAGATGGAGGAAGTTGCAGCCACAATTATGATTTGTGGTGAGTCACAGTGGCAGTAATATGCAAATGCTTTCCCTTGTGTTGTAGCATGCGCCGGACATTACAAGTCCTGAGATGCCCACATTAAATGCCATGGACAGTGCACACCTGTTTGGCTTCTGAACACTCCACCATCGGCGCACCATCACATCCACCATCAACATTTGCAGCAGCCTGTGGCTGTCACAGTATTCCCTTCTCAATTTTGGATAAACGGCCTCTGTGGCTGCTGGTCTGCATTTGAAAAATTGGCCACGTTCACTGACAATCCCATAACATGTACATAACAGCATTTTTCTACGCACACTTTAGGCCACCTCCCAGTCACCTGACCACAATCCATATGTTTAGTTAGTCATTATACGATCCATCTGAAAACCAACCAAGAGTATTTACTCTTCTGTGCAACTCTGCATAGACAGTAATTCCATCTACATGTCATCTCTGAGCTTTGCCTACACGGGAATGCTCCATTACAGCCAGATTACTCCCCTTCAGTCACAAGTGGAGATGCAACTATAATATGTATGACTCTTGCATACACTTTACTCTGGAGTATGCAGAGTGCAAAAACCCTCTACACAAACAAGTGTATGCTCCAATCTGCATCAGCCCCACAGAGCATATAGGGTAAATAACTTGTAGTGTGCACTTTATGTCATATTTCTGAATTAATGTTACATGTGATAAAAAAAGACAATGCATAATGGGAAAATGTTAGGGGAGGGGACTAATGCACAGGATCTAAATACTGTATTATATTAACCGACAATAATGTGATTCATCCAGGATGTTATCCTATTACCATATCTCAGAGTTGGCGGTGCTCCCTGGAATAGAAATTTATCAGAATAAAAATGGATTCTGCAAGGGAAGAATAGAAAGCAATTCCTTTGTGGGGCACTCTTGTCAACAAAAATATATATTGTGTAATGATTGCATTAATTAAAACCTAACTTTTAATTATTACCCTTGTAAAATAATTATCTTCAATTTATGCAGTCTGAATATTAAATAATCTAAAAAAGGCAAAAATATTGTTAGTAAATGTGGAATATATCGTAGAACTAAATATACATATCCTCTTTATGGTATTTACATCTTCGGTCAAGTAGTATGTTACCAATAATTCTAGCCACCTCAATATAGTAATTGCCAAAGGCATATAATATATAAGTATAATATGTAAAAGTAACTCAGTATTATAACAGAATTTTGTTACAAAACAATGATTGTAATTCTGAGACATAATATCAATTTAGGCTCAAAGTATAAACCTTGTAAGTGTCTAATAATAAACACACTGGAATTTAAAACAGATAACAATTGTGATCAATTCAGTCATATTAGTGTAGAAATTCCAAAACACGTGTCCCTTGCAGTACGCTCGCAAGTGGGTCGATGTTCCCCACTGCGCATGCACACGACGGAGGGAGCTCCGTCGTGCGCATGCGCGAGACTCGGGGAGCGACGGGCTTTCCATCGCTCTGGGTCTCACACCAAAGGGGGCGTGCTGTCGATGTTGATTGACAGCACGCCCCCTTTGGTGGGCGTGCCTGCCAGACGGAGGCGTTCCCATGGGAACGCCTACCGTCTGAAGCCGGCCCCACTGACATCACTAGTGATGTCAGTGGGAGTGATTTTGGCTCTGTTAGAGCCAAAATCACTCCAGGGCTTGTGGCAGGGAGACCCTACCGCAGGGTCTCTGTAATAAGTCCGATGGTCGCGATGGTCAAGACCATCGTGACCATCTTTTTGGCCGCTCGTATATGCTGTGGGTGGTCACCCACAGCTATACGAGCGACCAGGAGGCCGCTCCATTTTCATGGAGGAGGGCCCTGATTCAGAGCGAGCGCTCTGGTCAGAGCGTTCGGCTCTGAATCAGGCCCATACATCACTGCACTATTCCTTTGAAGTAATGTGATATTGAACACAAACTTAGATATCCTGAGACACTGTATAAGCTAATTATAACATTAGTATCTAGTAAAAAAAAAACATGTTTGTAAAGGAATTAAACTGTTTCATTGCATATATCTTATAAATGTAGTTCAAAGTCTTGCATTGATCTGATGGCAAACATAGTTTGAAAGAATAATAATCTGATAGATCAACTAACAGAAATGTTAGCATACATATATTAGTCCAGAGGTGACTACTACAAGTTATTGGAAATCTCAAAACAGGCAGGTCAATTAAACAGATATAATTAGTTAAGTTACTTCTACTTTCACCTGCCATGCATAAATGGAGCATAGGACAGATGATGAGAGAGTAAGGTGACTAGTGTCTGGAGAAAGTATAAAGCACAGTCGTGGAGTGTTAAGGATTCGTATCGGGTGTTAGATGATCCCTGGTGTTAAAAAACATTGCAGGGAACAATTCTCCCAGGGTGTTAGATGGCCCGATACACTTGGTATTGCAGGAGCAAAATGCGCCCGGATCAGACAGACCACCACCAAAAGAAAGTGTAGTAAGTGATATTACCTTACAGGGAGACCTGCCTGTAGATAAATGATGTACCAGGTGAGAATGGTATTCTCCTGTCCTTTGCTCCCTAGTGAGTAACCCTTATAGCAGTGTTCCGCGTGTGGCTTGAGATTAGCCTGCTGGGTTGCTTCAGTTAATATGTAGCTGGTATCGGTAATCCAGATACAACGTGGAGCCGGGGTTATGTAAAAGTCAGGTGACCAGACAGGACTGGGACAGGTTAACATGCGTTTCACCGACTAGCTTGCTCCCAATGAGTTTGGCTCCTGCAATACCAAGTGTATCAGGGGCCATCTACAACCACGGCAAATTTGTTCCCTGCAATATTTTTTAACACCAGGGATCATCTAACACCCGATACAGAACCTTAACACTTCACCACTGGGCATCCTTCTGTGTTCCGGCGTCAGGATTAAGATAGGCATCAGTATTTCAATGCCTATGGTAAGTCCCTTGTTGGACTTCCGGCACCGGGATTTAGACCAGCAGCCTACTCCTTCCTGGGTGTGGGAGAGTCACTTGAAATTCGGGAGTCTCCTGGACATTCCAAGAGAGTAGAAATAAAATACATGGAATAAATACAAAACTAATAATAATAGTAATAATAGTAATAATAATAATAATAATAATAATAAATGTGAAAAATATCTTGGTAATAGAAATGATGGTGGACAAATAAAAATGGAATGATTGTTATTGGTTTGCATATATTTTGGTTTACTTGTTTTAATGGTCCCCCAGGTGGGTTCCACTGCATATTGATTTTCATCTTTTGAATGAAATATTGATAAAAATAATAATAATAATGGTAAGTAGGTTTGCAAAATATTTTTGTGATTCATAAATAATATGAAGCGCAACAGCCAGGTGTAAATTTGTTTAAGTGTCTGTTAGTGGGACAAAATGTTGCTGCAGAAAGCCAGTCAGAAACAAACTATTAAGAAATTGCAGTCAGCAAATGTAGCAAGTCTCAGGCTGGCTTGTTCAGCTGTGTGCTGAGCACGTTGTAACAAACAACAAAACAATGGCAGTCAGGGGCTGGCTGGCAACTTTCAGCCTGGGAGTCAAACCCAAAGAAGTGCCCCCAGCGGTCTGCCAACGCATTGCCATGGAAGAATGAGCATGATGAAAATCCTGTAGTTTTATCTTAAATAGGTTTAAATAGACAATAAAATACAGTATATGAAAATAAATGATATGGCAAAGAGCTATAAACAATTGTAAAATGTAAAATGGATGAGCTGCATCTGTGACAGCCTGCCAGGAGTCAGACCTCCCAAGCTAGTCTCTGTGTGTGGTAGCATGTCACTGCCCAGACCTCACTATCTGATGGCGATGCCATCAGCTAGAAATCACAAATCAACTCCTGGAAGGAATAGTGGAGATACTACTGCACTGGAACCACAAGCAAGATTTAGGTAGAAGCACTGCATTAGAAAACTAGGTGAGACATCACTTACACAAAATGTATTATTTTGATTTCTAGCCTCAGATCATGCTGGTATCGTTACAAATGCTTTACAAATATTATCCTTCAAGTAAAACAGTTAAAAAAAACTTTAAAAACAGTAAAACAATTCATAATTATCGACTTTTCTTGCATATTTTACTTTGCGGTATTTATATGAAAATATATGAAAAATAGCAACAAAAGTCTGTACATGGCACATGCGCAGAGCGAGTCCTCATGGAGAAAGCAGGAAGATAAATGTCTCTTTCCTGTTTTTTCTCCAGTGACAGGAGACATAACGCCATACAGAGATGGCGTTATGATTTTGAGAGAAACATTGCTTCACTCATTGCTGTTTGTATGCAGCCACCATTGAAACCTATGAGGGCTGCACAAACAAATTAATCACTTAACTGACATTAAGTGAGTGCAGCAGCCCACACTGTTTATCTGACTGGTCGTATTATTGTGACCAGATCAGATAACGCACAGGCTGGTGTGGTCGGAAAAATGCGACCATGCCAGGCAAGTGGTTAAAAGGTGGAGTGGAAAAGTCAGGAATTTCTCTGCACATTTCTCTATACTAAATATAAAGAAACCATATTTCCCTATTTTAGACTTTCTCCAGCTAAAATTCTGGAGAAAAGTATTTTTTAATTTTACTAAATAGACCCCTAAGGACCTGAATCAGAAATGGATGGATTTGCTGAGCCACACACAAGCGGCTGTGCAAATCCGTCCATCTCAGATGCAAATGCAGAAGGAGGTGTCAGACTCCTCCTTGCTGCATTTACTATCCCAGCACTGCGACTGACATTGCTAATTTAGCCAGGCTGCGGAAACTGAAGCGATGGTTGATCCCAGTAGCGCATGCAGGGGGGGTTTCTGAGTACCCCGAAACCCCCTTCTCACAGATGGGACAAGCGAGCACAATATTAAGCCCTACCCCCTCTCTGCAAAATGCCATGATTTGCTGGTCAATCAGGAAGAGGTGGAGCCAATATGATACAATTCCATTAGAATCGCGTCATTTGGCCCCGCCCCCTCCCGATTGACCCACGAATTGTGACATTTTGCCGCTAGGGGGAGGGGCCTAATGACAGTGCCAGGTCCTGTCCCCATCTCTGCAATCCGCAACTGCTGCCAGGTAAGTGTATGTGTAATGTATGTGTGTGTGTAAATTGTGTGACATATCTATGTGTGTGCATATTTATATGCATGTGTACAGGGCCGTAGGGAGGGTGGTGCGGCCGGTGCCACTGCACAGGGCGGAATCCTCTAGCGGCACCGGCCACAAACTGCCCGGCTCTGGAGATATATGCAGGAAGCGACCTGCAGTACAGCGTGGCGCACACCAGCAATGCCGACGAAAATCCCCGCCCTCCACCCACTCCCCAGAGGAAATGTAAAGCGTTTAGGGGGAGGAGGGGGGCGGGGGTGAGCGAGTGGGGCGGCAGTGCAGCACAGGGCGCACTGCCATCCTGCTACCGCGCTGCATGTGTATATATAATATATATATGCTTGTGTGTGTATACTGTATGTATGTGTATATATATATGTATATATGTATGTGTATATATAGATATACAGTAGACATGTTATATATGTATATACTGTATATATATATATATATATTTATATATATGGAATGAGATTGAAATGCCCACCAGTTCAAATTCCGACAGCGCTAGCCTGACGCGGAGGAAATCCCAGCAGCAGAGGTAAGTAATCTAACCCTGTCCTCTCCCCCCCTAACCCTAACCCTCCTTTAGGGGTGCCTAACCCTAGCCTCCCCTCTAGTGTCTAACCCTGACCTCTCCACGTTAGTGCCTAAACCTAACCCCCCCCTCCCTGCACCCTAAACCTAACCCTCCCAGGTGGTCCCTTACCCTAACCTCCCCCCCTAGTGCCTAAACCTAACCTCCTCTTCCCCTAGCCCAACCCTAACCTTCCCCGGAGGGGTGCCTAACCCTAAGTCCCCCCAGGGGGTCCCTAAACCTACTCCCCCCATCCCCGGCTACATCACTACTTTCCTCCGGTGCTGGACGATCGGTCTGGCATCCTGTCGGGGTCCCGGCGTTTGGATTAACATAGGCGTTGGTATTTTGTTAAATCCCCTGCCGGGATTGTAGACCCTGGGTTCATCACTCCCGGAGAGTGGGGGCGACGTGTCCACGTTTCCAGGAGTGGTGACCAGACATGCCCCCCAAATACAGCTGCATGTCAATCATGCTGCGGCTTGGGGGGTCTGCGAGTAAGATCACAGGAGACATTCTGCACAGACCCCTCAACATCGGAGATGTACATTAATCATCGGATTCACATACATCTCTGAATCAGGCCCTAGGTCTTTAAAATGTGTCACCAAATACTGAAGGAAAATGAATATATAACTTGAATATTTAACCCTATATCTAAGCTTGCATTCCCCTGTATCAAAGGTCATCATCAATACCACAATGAAGATAGTGCCCTACTTAAAAAAAAAATTTCTTTACCTTTTTGAAAGAAAATGACTGATAAGGACATGTTATAGTCTGATGTTTTTAGATAAACTTAATCCAGTGAGTTTCTGCGGTGAGAAAAATTGAATTTTATTGTTTAATTACATCTGTAATTTATTTTTCATCCTTAGGAAGCCATCCCCTTTGAAGAACTGCACTAATTAGAGGGTAGACTATATGACCTTATTGCACAGACACAGTGACTCATAGATTCCTAAATGCAGAACAGATATAGGACACGGTCTGACGCACACACATGATGTGAGCTCACCATAAACTGATGATACAGATCTCTGTTCTTTTATCTCTGAATGCTTGCCAATGTATTTTTATTGGAGTCTTTGCTGGATTTTGACTGAATAAGCGGTTTTGGGTTGAATGAGTCCCTAATTTCTCCTATCTATTGCAAACGGGAAATGCAGCCTTGGTAGGATGTGAAGGCTTTTGTTCTTTTTTCTGGCACATAAGGAATCAGATCACAAAACTCAGACTTTAATGAAGCTGGGTCACATATCAACGAATAATGGAGGAGCATAAAAGTAAGAACACTCTTATTTAACACATCCCCTGACATTATAATGTGTTTAATCAGTTAGATAACCTGCCAGAACACTTTTATCCTTGAACTGCAGTTGATATATGAAATATTCCACATTATTATTATATGTGTAAGGCTACAACTTATAAAGAGTTAAACATGTCTATACTAAATATAGTATTTAATAAAGGGGTGGGGTATATTATGACCACATTCAGAAAGTCAACAGATTAATGTTAACATGGTCTGAATGTCGACATGCTCACAATGTCAATATATTTAACTTGTCAACATTCACAATGCTGACACTCACTTAAGGTCAACATTGCTAAAATGTTGACAAATGGCGAATGCAGACAATAAGATTGTCGACAAAGGGATTTTCATTGTACACCTAACTCTAACCATAATTGCAACCTAATCTAACCCTAACCATAAAATTCTGGCTGTTCGACATTCTAACAATGTCAAAATTATGTCAGTATTGACATTGTGAAAGTTGATATGCTGTATGTCGACATTCTTAATATTGACATTCAGACCATGTCAACATTATACTCCTGACATTCTAAATGTCGACATTATGACTGCATTCCTAATGAAGCACTAATTATTATAGTACTGTAAATGGAAAAGTGTCTTGCTAAAACTGATGTTTAATGCTAATCACCAGCTGCCATAGAAATATAAGCTTTTATTAGCCAAACTACACCAACATACATCTCTTCGTTTATCTCAAAATACCTCCCAGCTCCACTCCTTTGCTGTGCGCAAGATTTGCAACTCTCACCTACACTCATTATCTGCTCTCATTCATTGTTACAGGACTATTTTTGGCTCACGCACTCTGTGGAATGCTCTACCTCACATAACAAGACTTTCTTCTAGTCTCCAAACCTTGCGGTCTCTGGAAACTCACTTCTTCTGGCAAGCATATCAAATTCCAGAACCACCGAAGTTTCCTCCATAGGTTACCCTCCTAATTACTGTACCCTTCTTCTACACAGTCCACACATAACTTTACATATGTTCTCTTTCTGCACTCACACATCTCACTGACCCCAGGCTAACATTGCTGTGTGACTGAATCAAGTAAGCCGATTGCTCCTGCTAGAAGATACTTCAACCCTCGTCTAAGAAATTTTGGGAGGATATTTCCATCTCCTAAAGTCAGGGACACTACTCATACCGTTTCTACTGGTCCCAGCCCGGATTCTGCCTGTTCCGGTCCCAGCCCGGATTCTGCCTGTTCCGGTCCCAGCCTGGACTCTGCCTGTTCCAGTCCCAGCCCGGATTCTGCCTGTTCCGGTCCAAGCACGGATTCTGCCTGTTCCGGTCCTAGCCCGGATTCTGTTTGTTCTGGTCCCAACCCGGATTCTGCTTGTTCTGGTCCCAACCCGGATTCTGGTTTTCCCAGTATGGGACTCCAGTCAGTAGCCCCAGGAGGGGTCTCGACTTACTTACTCCAAGTATAATTTCCTAGTTTCGTACCCCAAGAAGGGGGTTCAAGTTTCATTCCCCAGAAGGGGATTGCTAGTTGCGCACCCCTGGTAGAGGTCTCAAGTCTCACACCCCAGGAGGAGGTCTCACATTTCGTTCCCCAGAAGGGAATTTCTAGTTTTGCACCCCAGGAAGGAGTCTCAATTCTCACACCTCAGGAAGGGGTCTCAAGTTTCTCACACCCCCAGGGGGTTTCAAGTTTCACACCCCAGAAGAGGGTTTCAAGTTCCGTACCCCAGGAGGGGGTCTCGAGTCTCGCACCCCAGGAGGGGGTCTCAAGTTTCATACCCCAAGAGGGGTCTTACAGTTCTGTTCCTCAGGAGCAGATTTCAAGTTCCACACTCCTGGTGGAGGGTTCCAGTGTCATGTCAGAGAAAGAACATCAATCAAGTTTGGTTGAATCATCCAATCATTGCATTAAAGAATCTCTAAGTGGTTTCTTCTCAGTTCCTGAAGAGAATGCTGTAACTCAGGACCCATTGGATGCTTTACTGCCCATGACCTTCGATGAAGACGTGTCCCAGTGCACCATAACGCTTAAGCATTATGACACCATAATGTGAGCCATTCCATCTTGTGGTATTACTCCCACCAACCTCGTCATGTTTCTTTTTATGCACTTTAGAGGTAAAACCTTGGAGTGGGCTAACCCCCTCATTGAGTCCAAGGAACCAATTCTTCAAGATGAAGTCTTCAGGTGTTTTACCCCGACAGAAGATTTCCAGTGTTATGTCTGAGAAAGTAGCTTCAAGTGACTTGTCCCTTCCAGTCTGTTTGACTACTACATCTGAGTTACCTACACTGCAGAAAGGAAAAGGTTCCAAGGAATTTTCATGTTCACAACCAGATCTTTCACCTCCTTCTATAGATAAGACCAGTTCTTCAACTACCATTCTTAACACTGGGAACAGAGAAATGCTTGAAGGGATTAACCTTTGTGATCGCGGGATTCTTGGAGTCCATGGAAAATAATGAAGCCAAGTTGTTAATTGAGAGTTATGGAGGCAAAGTTTCTGGGAAGATTTGCAGTAAAATCGATTATCTTATTATGGGCCGTTACCGTGACAGTAGATCCAAGCGAGTGAAAGCAAAGAGTTTCGGGGTCAAGGTTATTAATGCGGATGGCTTGTTTGAATTGATTGATATTTTGTTCACCAAGGAATTATTTTATGAGCAAATCACCTCAGGAAGCAATATTCCAGCACCTTCTAGAGTCCTCAAAGTTTTGAGTTCTTGAAGATATCTGACCGGCTCTGTGAAGATTTAGGAAAGTTTTTTCAAGTATGTTCTTGAGTTTCAAGTTTCAAGTTTTTTGGAAAGCTTGTCTTGTATTTCTGGAAGGAAATTTTTGTGCACATTTTTCGTGTCCGGAGTCCAACCTAAAAGGGGGGGTACTGTCAGGATGCGGCCTGGAATCGACCACTATTCACCTCTGTGCTGGCGTCCTTGGGCTTAGGTCTCAAGACGCTGGGAGTGGAGGTGAGTGGTGACTGAGTATTCTCCCTGGGGTCTGCTAGGGCTTCCATGCTGCATCCTGGTTTCCGGGGTGCCAGGGCATGGGTGCAGCCATGTTGGTTCATAGCACCTGACTAGTCTCTCCCAATGGTAGTCCTGTGGTCACTCAGCTGATCCTCTGATCCAATGATCAGCTACCCAGGGGTTTTTAAGTCTACCTCCAGGAACAGGAAACTGCTGTTCAACTTCACTGTCCAGTGACTTGTGATTCTCACCAGTGTTGCTCTGTGTTTCTTTCCTTCAGAGTGTTGCTTCAGCCTACTCACAGTTCTCTAGAGTTTCCTGCATTAGCTTCCATACTATTCTCAGTCTGAGAGTTATTTCTCTCCCAGAACACCTGTCTTTTATGTTTCTATGTCTGTGTGACTTGTTATGTGCTGTTAGTTCTTCTGCACCTTCTCTGTGTTACTGAGGTGTCACATTATCTGCTATTAATAGTTAGCTCCCAGCTGGTTCTTTAAGCAATCCCCAGTATATGCTTGTGTCCACATCTCTCTGTGTTTCTCTGTGCAAATCAGCACATGGATCTAACTGTTCCCAGTACATTTCTCTGTTTCTCTATGCAAATCACCACCTGCATTTCAAGCAATTCCCAGTACATTTCAAGCAAGCCTGCGATTAGGATCTCTAACAGTGTTCCAGTATTAAGTTACTTTCCTATATTCAAGCATTTAGTTCACCTCCAGTGTTCTAGCATTTAGTTAATTTTATATAGTTTCAGTCTTCTGCCATTCCCAGGTACCTGTCCAGGGGGCCGTGACCTGCTCACTTGGTGCGGCGAAAACCAAATCCCAATTGGAGGGGGTCACTGGAGAAAACCACCAAGTGAGTTAGACTTTGTGCCTCTGGGCAGGTCTAGCCAAACCTGGGTTCAGCCGCAACTAGGAGACCTAGCTACAGTCACTTCCCTAGTCACCCGAACGCCCCGGCTCATTGTCCTCCACAGAGGAACACTTGCACCAGATCATGACAGTCTCTGCTTCATTCTCCAGAACCTGTGTCTCTCAGCTTCATTCTCCAGACCCTGCATTCCTCAGCTTCATTCCCCAGACCCTGCATCTCAGCCTCAAAGCCAGACCCTGCATCTCTCAGCCTCAAAGCCAGACCCTGTGTCTCTCAGCCTCAAAGATAGACCATGCGTCTCTCACCCTCAAAGCCAGACCCTGCGTCCCTTAGCCTCAAAGTCAGACCCTCCATTCCTCAGCTTCATTCCCCAGACCCTGTATCTCAGCCTCAAAGCCAGACCCTGCATCTCTCAGTCTCAAAGCCAGACCCTGCATCTCTCAGCCTCAAAGCCAGACCCTGCTTCTCTCAGCCTCAAAGCCAGACCCTGCATCTCTCAGCCTCAAAGCCAGACCCTGCATCTCTCAGCCTCAAGGCCAGACCCTGTGTTTCTCACAGCCTCAAAGCCAGACCCTGCATCTCTCTCAGCCTCAAAGCAAGACCCTGCATCTCTCAGCCCCAAACTCAGCTACTGCATCTCTTAGTCCCAAACCCAGTCCGTGTCTCTCAGCCCCAAACTCAGCCACTGCATCTCTCAGCCCCAAACTCAGCCACTGCATCTCTCAGTCCCAGCCACTGCATCTCTCAGCTCCAGCCACTGCATCTCTCAGCCCCAGCCCCTGTGTCTCTGCATCTCTCAGCCACAGTCCCTGAATCTCTCATCCCCAGACCATGTATCTCTCAGCCCCAAACCAAGCCCCTGTGTCTCAGCCCATGTCTCCCAGCCCCTGTTCTTAGCCCATATCTCCAAGCACCTGTGTCTCAGCCCATGTCTCTCAGACCATGTCTCAAGCCATATCTCTAAGCCCCTGTGTCTCTCAACCCCAAAGTCTCCCAGTCCCTGTTTCTCAGCCCAAACCTAGCCCATGTCTCACAACTCCAAAGTCTCCCAGCCTCTGTATCTCTCAGCTCCAAACCTAGCCCCTGCTTCTCTCAACCCCTAACCCAGCCCCTGCATCGCTCAGCACCAAACCCAGTCCCTGTGTCTCCCAACCCCTTTGTCTCTCACCTCTAAACCCAGCCCTGCATCTCTCACCCCTAACCCAGCCCCTGCATCTCACATCCCCAAACCCAGCCCCTGTGTCTCTCAGCCCCAAACACAGCCCCTGTGTCTCTCAGCTGCCCCTGTGTCTCTCAACCCCAAAATCTCCCAGTCCCTGTTTCTCAGCCCCAAACCTAGCCCATGTCTCACAACCCCAAAGTCTCCCAGCCTCTGCATCTCTCAGCTCCAAACCCAACCCCTGCTTCTTTTAGCCCCAAACCCTGCCCCTTTGTCTCTCAACCCCAGCCCCTGCCTCTCTCAGCCCCAGCATCTCTCAGCCCCAAACTCACCCCCTGTGTCTCAACCTATGTCTCCCAGCCCCTGTTCTTAGCCCATATCTCCAAGCCCATATCTCAGCCCCTGTGTCTCAAGCCATGTCTCCAAGCCCCTGTGTCTCACAACCCTCAGCATCTGCATCTCTCAGCCCCAGACCATATCTCACAGCCCCCAGCCCCTGTGTCTCACAACCCCCAGCCTAAAAGCCAGACCATGTGTCTCCCTCTGCCTCAAAGCCATACCCTGTGTCTTTCTAAGCCTCAAAGTCAGACCCTTGCTCTCTCAGCCCCAAACCCAGCCTCTGCATCTCTCTACCCCAAACTTAGCCCCTGTATCTCTCAGCACCATGCCTAGCCCGTGTTTCAGGCCATTTCTCCCAGCTCCTGTGTCTCTCAGCCTCTGACCCTGTGTCTTAGCCCCAAACCCAGCCGTGTCTTAGGCCATTTCTCCCAGCTCCAGTGTCTCTCAGCCCCAAAATCTCCCAGCCCCTGTGTCTCAGCCCATGTCTCCCAGCCCCATGCCTCAAACCCAACCCCTTCATCTCTCAGCCCAAAACGCAGTCCCTGCATCTCTCAGCCCCAAACCCCAACCGCTGCATCTCTCAGCCCCAAACCCAGCCCCTGCATCTCTCAGCCCCAGACCCTGTGTTTCTCAGACCCTGTTTCTCTCAGCTCCAAATCCAGCCCGTGTCTCAGCCCATGTCTCCCAGTCCATGCCTCAGCCCATGTCTCCCAGCTCGTATCTCACAAACCCTAGCCCCTGTCTCTCACAACCCCCAGCCCCTGTGTCTCACAAACACCAGCCTCTGTGTCTCACAACCCCTCTCACAGCCTTAGCATCTCCATTTCCAGCATCTTCACCTACAGCTCTCCCCAAACCATCACCTGTACCACGGCTCTCCTCCCCAGCCAACACTTACTTGCTGCCTACTGTGCTGTTCCTCTTCTTTGGCTGCTCGGGCCCGGCTCCTCTCTGCCCCAGCATTGTGGCATCATGACATCACGCACTGACTCACGCACAAAAAAAAAAACCTTTTATTGATCCGGGCTGCCGGCCTCCCACTGACTCAGAGGCAAAGGGGACACATGAACTGAGCTCCCAAGATTCCTGAGGGGCCAGGGCCCCTCAAAATCTCAGGGCCCAGCACAAGTGACCCCTTTGTACCCCCCATCTTTGGGCCTGCTGATCACTCTGCATTGAAACCTTTGGGGCTGTACCACTAATATAACAAAAGAAAAAACTTATTGAAACCACTGCAGTTTTCTCTTCTATAAATAAAGAGAAGAGAAAACACATTTTCTTCTCCAGCTGAAATGCTGGAAGAAAGAGGTTAAAATGTTTACTAAATAGAGCCCATAGTATTTTTTCTTTTTTTTCCTGCTATGAGCATAATTTTAGCAGTCAAGCTGCAAAAACACTAATGACCAAAAAATGATAGTTCTGGACAATGGGAAGCTGTAAATACAGTGCGTATATTGAAAAGAAGTGTGGAAAACTGCTGAAACTTATTTTTATACTGACAAAGTAATATATAAATCCTGTGCTCACAAAATTCAAAAGGGCAGCTCAAAAATCATGTGGTCCCCACCACATATCATACAACAATGCAAAAATAATACAATAATTTAAGCGCTCTTTTTTCTTAGATATATATGAGTCTATTTCCAAGCAACAGTCTTTTAGAAGAACTGATTTTTCTTTCTTCTATTCTATTTCTTCCTCCGAAGATCCCTCAAAACAAGCAGAAAAATATACCGTTGCAGACAAATTTAATTTTAAGGTACAAATTTTCCACTCCTACTTACATGTAGGTTTAGATGATCCGTCTTATTACAACACGAAGAGATTAATTTTTTTCTTTTTTTTCTTAATGGGTGATGTATGGTCCACACACAACAATGTACATCAAAACCTCAAAAGGAAGTTTGGAACAACAAGAGCAAACATAGTGTAATACTGTAACATTTATTTGATATAACCACACAAAACAATATACTGATAAAAATTTGCTGCATACCAAATGGGGCCTTCCAACCAAGGCAAGCATGTACACATAAGATGGTGAATGAGATACCCGGGTTCAGATCACCTCCCAGTAGTACTTCTTAAAATGGTATAGTCACCCCACAGCCGCGGTCCCTCCAGTCACACAGACGCGTTTCGGCCTCAAGCCTTTCTCAAAGTGTGACTGGTGTATGAACTAGACATGTTTATATAGCAGTGATATAGCTCCGCCTTTCCTGTCAATCAATCTATAAATAATCTATATGATTTAAAAACAGTGCAACTTGAACAATATAAAACAGCTAACAATTATGCAGAGTTAATATTTAACAAATATTACATCACAATGTCTCCTTTTAGAAATGTAGTATACATACAATGATAAATAATATATACTGGAGGCGGGGCTATCCCAATGGAGTCTCTCTGAATGGTGACACTCCCATAGAAGTCCGCCCCCCTAGGATGATAACAATACACACCTCCGATTGTATCCAATGTGTTTACATACCGCTGGAAATAATGCCACGTGACTCGGTTCCCACTGCCTATGTACGCGATACCTACACGCTGCACATACAGGCCGGTAACGAGTGGTATCCATCATATCCGGCGCGCGCTTGTCCACGTCATAGGCGTGCGCCAGAAGTAACGCACCCACCTCATCACGTGGTGGCTGGGAGCAGGACACATCTGCCACATCCGGCGTGCTCCAGAAGCGACATGCCCGCTTCCTCCAGTCCACACGCGCTAGCCGGGAATGCATTCGTCGGAATTGTACAGACGTCAAGATTTTTGAAGAACAGGTGAAGAGTTTAAAATCAAAATTTATATCCAAAGGATATGATGAAGGTACAATCGATAACACAATTGAAAATATGAAAAAGATCCCACAAGATAAATTTTTAGAATATAAGAGCACTTCTAAACCAATGGATCAAACTTTTCTTCCTTTCATCACTACTTACAACAACCAACGTCAAATGATTGAAAAAATCTTTAAAAAGCATTGGTTCATTTTATCCCAAGATCCGGGCCTTAATGGAGTTATATCTCAAAATCCACGTTTTATTTATAAAAAAAGCTCCAAATTTAAGTAATCATTTGTTCAAGAGTGCTACTCCAGAAAGAAAAACCGGTCGCATCCTCACCAAGGGATTTCATAGATGCGGCTCATGTATCATGTGCATGTCACACAAAACACAGCCAAACAAAATAGAAGAGATAGCGTCTAACTCTACTAAATTAAGTTATAAAATAAAAGCGTTTGGGGCCTATTCATCAACACTAAAATAACGTTTCTAAGGACATTTTCCTTAATTAACGTTATTTTAGTATTCATGAACACAATTAGGATAGGAGATATCACTGATATCTCCTTGCTAAGTCCCCATGCGTTCATTTCCACACTCCCCATATATTAGTATGGGGATATGGAAATTATAGTATTCATCAAATTCCGAAAATTATGTATTTTCGGAATTTGATGGTGTTACCATACGCCTCTGTAAGGTGGCGTATAGTAGGTAACACTTACCTGCTTCTAGCTGGACAGGTCCCCGGCGTCTCCCTCAGGAGCTCTGGTCTCTCCTCTGGCTCCGTCTGCTATGCTGACATAATGTTCTCCCAGCAGAACACAATAAAGTTTAGAAAAAAAAAACTTTTAAAAAAAAATCTAAACAGTACTGTGCTCTGCTGGGAGAACACGTGACAGCTTAGCAGATGGAGCCAGAGGCTGCTGTGCGGTCAGGTAAGTGCTGGACAGGGAAGGGGGGGTGAATGGAGGGGAGATGGGGGACGGGTGAGCAGAGGGGGGGACACAATCTTACAGCAGCTGTAGGGAGTGCTGCGCATGAGCTGGTATTACAGATGTAACAGCGCATGCGCAGCACTGTTTCCAGCTGCGGTAAGTTAGAGCAGATAGGGATAACTATCTGTTTCCCGAAAAGCTGTCATCGCAAAAATGACAGCTTTTTGGAATAGATAGTTATTAGGGGTGTGCACCGACCACTTTTCGTGTTTTGGTTTTGGATCTGGATCTTTCTTCGTGTTTTGCATCTGGATTGGTTTTGCCAAAACCACCCTTCCGTGTTTTGGGTTCTGGGTTTTGTGTTTTGGATCTGTATTTTTTTTAAAAAAGCATAAAAACAGCTAAAATCACAGAATTTGTGTGTTTTTCTGCTCCTATGCTATTATTAACCTCAATAACCGTAATTTCCATTCATTTCCAGTCTATTCTGAACACCTCACACCTCACAATAGTGTTTTTATATCCAAAAGGTTGCACCGAGGTAGCTGGATGACTATGCTAAGAGATACGAGTGGGCGGCACAAACGCGTGGTCCATCTAGGAGTGACACTGCAGTGGCAGACAGGATGGCAGTTTGAAAAACTAGGCCCCAAACAGTACATAATTCAAAGAAAAAAAAGAGGTGCAAGATGGAATTGTCCTTGGGTCCTCCCACCCACCCTTATGTTGTATAAACAGGACATGCACACTTTAACAAACCAAACATTTCAGCGCCAGGGTCTGCCACACGACTGTGGCTGAAATGATTGGGCCCCCACAAAACAAGCTCGCAATTAATCTGTCCCTGCACAAACTGGCTCTACGGAGGCAAGATGTCGTCCTCATCCTCCTCATCCCCCGATTCCTCACCCTCTTCAGTGTTGTGTACATCCTCATCTTCACAGAGTATTAATTCGTCCCCGCTGGAATCCACAACCACAGGTCCCTCTGTACGTTCTGGAGGCTGGTCTCCCTGGAAGAGTTGATAATTAATTTTATGAACATCATCTTCTCCACATTTTGTGGAAGCAACCTCCTACGCCTTTCGCTGACAAGGTTCCCGGCTGCACTAAACACTGTTTCGGAGTACACACTGGAGGGGGGGGAAACTCAGGTAAAATAGAGCCAGTTTGTACAGGGACCTCCAAATTGCTTCTTTTTCCTGCCAGTACAGGTACGGACTGTCTGACATGCCTACTTGGATGCTGTCACCGATGTAATCCTTTAACAGACAGACGCACGCTTGTCGCTGCTGCTTTAAGGATGCAGGTGCGGCTACAGCCCACACATTTCACAAAGACAGAAAAAAAAGAAGAATATTTTTATTGTTTATGGAACGCACTTTGAGGGTTACACCACCCTTTAACAGACAGACGCACGCTTGTCGCTGCTGCTTTAAGGATGCAGGTGCGGCTACAGCCCACACATTTCACAAACAGAAAAAAAAAGAATTTTTTTATTGTTTGTGGAGCGCACTTTGAGGGTTACACCACCCTTTAACAGACAGACGCAAGCTTGTCGCTGCTGCTTTGAGGATGCAGGTGGAATCTAGACGGGATTTGGAACCGGGGACACACTACCTCCATCAATTGTCTAAATCCCACTGCACTAATGGCGGATACCGGACGCACGTCTAACACCAACATAGCAGTCAAGGCCTCAGTTATACATTTTGCTTCAGGATGACTGCTGTCGTACTTCATCCTCATCGCTAGGGACTGTTGGAGGGTCAATTGTTTAGTAAAAGTAGTGGTGTTCCTACTTCCTCTCTGGGATGATGAACAACTCCCAGCAGCAGCAACAGCACTAGGAGGAAGTGGTTCTTGATCTTTCCCTATTTTATTTTTATCGGAGAAAGTTTGGTCCTCCATTTATGTTATATTGATATATACGTGCGGCTAAGGCGCACACAAACACAGAAAATATTTTTTTATTTTTGCTGGAGAGTAGTGCACTTTGTGGGTTACACCACCCTTTAAGAAATGAGCCAGCCGGCTCTTTACTTATGGGACACAGGCGCACGCTTGGCGCTGCTCCTTTGTTGATGCACGTGCATCCACAGAGCACACAATTCACAAACACAGAAAAAAAATAATTATTTTGTTTGGAGTGCCCTTTGGGGGTTACAGCACCCTTTAGCGGTCAATCCAGCCGGCCCTTTATTTATGGGACACAGACGCACGCTTGGCACTACTTTGTTGATGCATGTGCGGCTACTGCGCACACAATTCACAAACACAGAAAATATTTTTTTATTTGGTTTGGAGTGTACTTTGGGGGTTACAGCACCCTTTAACAGTCAAGCCAGCCGGCCCTTTACTTATGACACAGGCGCACGCTTGGCACTACTTTGTTGATGCACGTGCGGCTACTGCGCACACAATTCACAAACACAGAAAATATTTTTTTATTTGGTTTGGAGTGTACTTTGGGGGTTACAGCACCATTTAACGGTCAAGCCAGCCGGCCCTTTACTTATGACACAGGCGCACTCTTGGCACTACTTTGTTGATGCACGTGCGGCTACTGCGCACACAATTCACAAACACAGAAAAAATATATATTTTTTTTAGCACTTGGGGGGAGCACCCCTGATGGACAGAGCACCTCCTGGACAACACTACAGCACCCCTTTAGGACTGGGACACTGCACAGGACTTTGGAGTGGACACAGCCCCTTAGGACAACTGACTGCACAACACAGTCCAGCCAGCCCCTATGGACTTTAAAGTAGTGGACACAGCCCCTATGGACAACAGCAGCGCAGCACAGCACAACACAACACTACTCTGCACTACACTACACTACACAGCCCAGCCAGCCCTAACTCCCACCCTCCCTCTTCACTGTCCACAGCCGAGTGAGAAAATGGCCCCGACGCGGGTACCTTATATAGGATCCAAAACCCGCGAGACCCGGAAGGAGGGATGATGACGTTTTGCCTCGATTTCAGATCCGAGTCAGGCGGGAAAAGTCGAGCCTGACTCGGATCGGCCTCGGATCGGGGGGGTTCGGATTTCAGAAATCTGAACCCGCTCACCCCTAATAGTTATGGGGAGGAGGAATGATGATTTCCTCCGGTAATTAGGTAGAACTCCATGCGAGTTCTAAACCTAATTACCTCCTGAGAAACTTTAGGTATAATGAATAGGCCCCTTTATGACTTGTAATTCCATGAACTGCATTTACGTCATAAAAAAAAATGCGGTTTACAATATATTGGAAAAACTAAGAGAAGACTCAGAGAGAGATGGGCCGAACATTTACGTAATATTAAAAAGGGTTTTGATAAAAATTCCCTGTCATTGCACTTTAAAATGAAACATCAATGCTCTATATTAGATGTGAAGTCCTTTGCAGGTATAAAAAATTTAGATGGAAATTGGAGAATAAAAGGCACTGAAAAGATTTTAGTTCAGTCGGAAATGAAATGTATTTATGATTTTAAAACTCTTGAACCCAATGGACTCAACAGTGACTTTGAACTGAAATGGTTCCTGTAATTTTAATAATTTTAGTATTTTATATTTATACCACTTTATTTCTATATTTATGCACTTTGCACTTTCAATATACAGTATGGAGGACAAACTGATTCAGTGGGAACCCTGTTGCACTTTGCCGCCGGAGAAACGGAGATATATTTGAGAGGACTTTAGATAGCGGGCACGTCACTTCTGGTCATGTGCCGGATGTGACATATATGCCCTGCTCCCGGCTAGCGCATGTGGACTGGAGGAAGCGGGCACGTCACTTCTGGAACACGCTGGATGTGGCAGATGTGTCCCTCTCCCAGCCACCACGTGTTGAGGCGGGTGCGTTACTTCCGGCGCGCGCCTATGACGTGGTCAAGCGCGCCGTATATGATGGACACCACTCGTTACCGGCCTGTATGTGCAGCATGTAGGTATCGCGCACATAGGCAGTGGAAACCGAGTCACGTGGCATCTTTTCCAGCGGGATGTAAACACATTGGATACAATCGGAGGTGTGTATTGTTATCATCCTAGGGGGGCGGACTTATATGGAAGTCTCACCATTCAGAGAGAGTCCATTGGGATAGCCCCGCCTCCTGTATATATTATTTATCATTGTATGTATACTACATTTCTAAAAGGAGACATTGTGATGTAATATTTGTTAAATATTAACTCTGCATAATTGTTAGCTGTTTTATATTGTTCAAGTTGCACTGTCACCCACAGCTATGCGAGCGGCCAGGAGGCCGTTCTAAAAAAAAAGAAAAACGGCCCTGATTCAGAGCGAGCGCTCTGTCAGAGCGACCGGCTCTGAATCAGGGCCTTTGTCCTCAGGACCCCACACAAATTACATTTTCCAGGTCCCCCAGCAGGTGCACAGGTATACTCATTACTCACTGACACAGTTTAAAAGATCCACAGGTGGAGCTAATTATTTCACTTGTGATTCTGTGAGGAGACCTGGAAAACATGTTTGGGGTCCTGAGGACCGAGTTTGAGAACCTGTGCACTAGAACTATACATAGTATTTTACATCAAAGAACATAATACATCCTAATGCTAGAAGATGCTAGATGCCTGACACTTACTTATGTTAATATACCATGACCAACACATTTTGACTTTATAAAACAAAATAAGTCCTGCGTCAGCACAGCAGAAATCGCTGGGAAAACGGATTGACGACCATTTTCCCAGAGATTTGCACATGTGCAGTAGAGAAGTCACCGTTAATTTGGCGTGGATGCCATGTTCCTGAAGAACTGCGCAAGTGCAGTGGACTCTGGCACAGTGACTGAGGGCCTGATTCAGCAAGGATCGCAGTTACAAAGATGCATGCAATCGGTCAATTAATTCACATTGCACATCCATATGTTTCACAGTGCGCGTGCTTGAACTACCAATTGAGATGGGAAATGCGTTTGCTGAGGCTACGCAGACCCCGAGCACAGTGATTGACAGGAAGTGCTGTTTGTGGGTGGTGACTGGTGGAGTGGTTGGGCGAACGCAGGTGTGCCAGGGCATTGGGACGGCGTTGCAGTTGCGTGCATAAATTATCCATTGGAATTCCATGCGCAGCCTGAGGCCTCATAGCGTGACCTGAAGTTAGCAATTCCTGAGTGAGGTCTGACCTGATGTGCGTATGGGTCCGATGTTACTCGATGTTACCGATTATTTCACTAAGTTGCCCAAGTATACGGATGTGTGTAAGGGGAAGCAGGAGTCCTTATGGTAAGCTGTGATCGCAATGCGATTGCAAATATTTGCATGTCACTGCTAATATTAGCAACTGCGGTGCATGCATTCTAGCAGAATAGCGATCCTTGCTGAATCAGGCCCTGAGTCTCCTGCGCTGCGAGAGAGGAGGGGTCCACATGGAGACTGCACACTGTCCCTTCCTCCACCCCTGGTAACAAGTGAGTGTACCTAAGCAAACAAATAAAAAACATTCAATAATGGTCTATTATGTATTACTGTGATACTTACAGAAATATTTCTCTACAGAACCTTCCCATCTTCAAGGCTACCATACTACACAACATAATTCAGAACACCTGGAATCAGCATTTGAGACACAAGACAACCCTGAAGTCATTTCTGTTTGGGTAGTTGGGGAAAAGTATGTGCAGTCAGAATAACAAGGAAGGTCACAAACACAGGAGTCTGCTACTCCACCTACCATGGAGGCACAAGCTGCCCCTGCTTCTGCTTTGGAAGCAGAAAAGAGGAGTTCTGCACCCTTCAAATGATCTTCATGGATGAATAAACAGCCATTGTGCATTCTACCAGCCAACATAAGTGTAAGGACCTGACATTTATGGTAGCCTACCAGCACACACAAAATAAGATTGGCAATTATGTAGGTAACATTGTCACTATGCTTGTTGAAATGCACATTGTACTTAATACATTAAGGATAGAACTGTCCTCAAATGTAGCCTCATCCTCTGGATACTGTACAACTGCTGTCTCATTTACCTTGCTCATTTACTTCCCCAGAGAATAGCCTAAGAGTACAGAATTAAATTCTTAGGTTACCTGTTTTCCTGTAATGTAATATAAGATTAAACCAGAGAAATATAATTAGTTTTGATGAATAGAGTGATGAAGCCAAAATATACACCACATATAGGACCTTATTCAGAGTCGGTTGCGAGCGCTGAGCGCTCGCAACCAACTCGATGTTGGTCCACAGGGCATGCGCACGATGGAGACTGCTCCGTCGTGCGCATGTGCGAGCCCCCGCTAACGATGGATCACTCGTCGTTAGCGGGCTCGAAGCAGACAGAGCGAGCTGTCGATGTTGATTGACAGCTCGCTCCGTTTGCAAGCGCTCGGAAAGGAACGCCTCCGTTTGGCGGGCAGGGGGCGTGCCCGGCCAAACGGAGGCGTTCCTTTCCGAGTGCTTGCCGTTTTGTGGGTGTCCCCACTGACATCATCAGTGATGTCAGTGGGGAGCTTCCTGTTCAAACAGAGCAGGAAGCTCCATGGGGCTTAAGCTTGACGAGACCCTACCCTAGGGTCTCGTTGTAAGCCCCGATGGTCGCGATGGTCTTGACCATCTCCCTTAGCGGTCGTTAGAGCTGTGGGTGTTAACCCACAGCCTAATGACTGACATGGAGGCGGCCGTTCAGGATGCAAGCGGCCGCCCTGTTTCTGAGCGACCGCTTGCATCCTACGACCACCTCTGAATGAGGCCCATATTCTCCTGTAGGGCAGGAGCAGATCAGCAGTTAGGAAATGGTAATCATTCAACTTAGTGTAGTCCGGCGGTTCAAATCCCGACAGAAGTAGCACGACAAGGATGAAAATCCCGATCGTCCCAAGGTAAGTATTCACTAACCTAATTCCCCACCTAACCCTCCCTTAGGGGTGCCTAACCCTAACCTCCTCCCCCAAGTGCCTAACCCTATCCCTCCTCTAAGTGCCTAAACATAACCCCCCCTTCCCCGCCGCCTAAACCTAAGTCCCCCGGGGGAGGTGCCTAACCATAACCTCCCCTGGGGGTGCCTAACCCTGACCCTCCCTTCCCCTAGCCTAATCGTGACCTCCCGGGGGGGTGCCTAACCCTAAGTCCCCCCAGGAAACCCTAAACCTAACCCTCCCCCCGCGGCTGTCCACGCCCGGCGCCTGGCTTACCTTCGATCGCTAAGCAGGATGTCGGGCTCCCAGCATATGGAAAATGACAGGCGTCGGGATTCGAAGCCTGTCATTTAACAATTTGCCGGGATTAGACAGTCAGGAAGCCAACATCGGGATTCCGTTCATCGGCTTCCCGACTGGTTCCCTCGGGCTTCACACAGCTCAAGTGATGGAAATGACTCCTCCCCTTACAAGGAGCTGAGCTCATCTTTGAGGAGACCTCTGATTCAGGAAATGCAATTTAAGTGCTGGAAATTAGGTTTTCTGGGCCATAAACAATGCTGAACGCTACGAGCATACATAGCTCATGTCATGATGGTGGCAGAGCTGGGCAGCACCCACCATGGTTCCCTAAGCACCATATCCTGGTTATCTGTCAACATTACGCCCCTGCTCAAAGGAACACACACCAGGCCTTCCTATTGCCTGACCCTTGCTGTGTGCTTATACTGTGTACCAGACTCTGGAACAAAACTTGACTGAGCCTCTATTTACTCATTTTATAACTAATTTGTGCACCAGACTCTGGAAAAGTGTTTCCTTATATGATCTTTGTTTATTTCCATTTTTTTTACATCATAGTACATTATATTTATTAGTGTTTACCATAATGTAGAGATGTGCGCTGGCCCCCGTGTTTTAGTTTTGGATCTGTATCTCCTCTTGTTTTGGATCTGGATTGGTTTTGCCAAACCGCCCTTGCATGTTTTGTTTTTGTCTTTTTGTTTTGGATCTGTATTTTTTCTTAAAAAAATCATAAAAACAGCTAAAATCACATAATTTGGGCCTGTTTTTGTTCCTACAGTATTATTAACCTCAATAACATTTATTTCCACTAATTTCCAGTCAATTTTGACCACCTCACAGTTCACACTATTGATTTTTTCATCTAGTTAATGGCCAAAGGGTTGCATGCAGCTGATTGGCTGACTAAGCTAAGCGACAGCAGTGGGCGGCACTATGTGGCAGTTCAGCTTCGAACATGGCACAGAGTGCAGTGGTAGACAGGATGGCAGTTTAATAAACTATACGACCACTAGGAATTTAAAAAAACAAGAATGTTTTCCTTATCTAGGTCAGAGGCCCGACGGAGTTGGAATGTTTATGGACTGAAGACAGGGAAGGGTCGGAAGCATTGATTAGCTTTTAAATTATTTAATTTAATATTTTTATTCTGTAGGTTCAAGTTCTTCAGTTCCTAAAAGACATCTTTGATCTGGAGGAGGTTTTTTAATTTTTTTATACATCATAATCTAATAAAAAAATGAGGTGGCATTGCTTTTGGAGGTGCTGCTAGAACATACTGTAAGCAGACGTTTACTAGTTGTACTCAGGGAGGTTGTTAGGGATAATGGGACCAAGACTTGCTGTTTACATCAGAGGAATGCAGCCTGTAGTTCTCCGGCTGAATTAGAACTCCCATCATCTGTGATGTTTGCTGGGCCTAGTGGAAGTTATTTATCAACAACAGGTGGCGTGCTTCAGGTTACCTCAGCCTGCTTTACACACTGTATGTACCATGTATATATTTGTATGTGACCAATACACACAACTCATTTTTGTATTAAATGTATTTGCACTTTATTGCACACATCCTGGCAGGAAGATGCTCTGGGCTGCTGCTGCTCATATTTGCCCACCCCATCAATTTGGTGGTTCAGAATTTTCTTTAAAAAAAATTAAAGGGGCATGCAGGTTGCTGTCTGTAGCCATTACAATTTCTGGACATTCATAAATCATAAAATTAGAAAATGTCAGGCAGCAACGCCCCAAACAGCACATAATGCAAAGAAATGAGGTGCGAGATGGAATTGTCCTTGGGCCCTTCAACCCAACCTTATGTTGTATATATGAAACATTACATTCACAGTTTAACAAACCAATCACTTCAGCGACAGGGACTTCCACTTGTGGCTGAAATGATTGGTTTGTTTGGACCCCCCTCAAAACAAACTGCCGACGCGCAGTGGACATTGGTGGCAATGATCCCATACACAAACTGGCTTTACCACATAGGTAAGATCAGATGTCGTCATCGTCATCCCCATCAGTGTGCACATCCTCTTCACACAATATTAATTCGTCCCCGCTGAAATCCACCATTACAGGCGCTTCTGTATTTTTTTTACTTAATTGATGCTAAAGGTCTTCCTCGTTGAATTTGTAATTCATTTTGATGAACATCATCTTTTCCACATTTTGGGGAAGTAACCTCCTATGCTGATCACTGACAAGGTTCCCGACTGTGCTGAAATTTCTTTCAGAGTACACACTGGAGGGTGGGCAACTTAAGTAAAGCAAAGCCAGTTTGTGGGACTCCACATTGGTTCACTACTGGCAGGAAAAAGAGGCAGACTATTTCAATGCTATCCCTAAAATAATCATCTACCATTCTCTGAATGGTGACCGAATCAGACAAAGTCACGGTAAACATTTCACTCATTGTAGCCAGTTCTTTCAGACCCAACCAGATGTCATTAGGTTTTGCAGACTGATCTGCATCACCACCAGCAGTGGATCTCTTATGAAAATTTTTTTTTTTCCTGGCAGCAGCATAAACTGAAAGAAGAGATGCTGCCGTGTCACATGCCACTTGAGCTGACAATTTTTTCACCACCAGCTCTTTGCAACTTTTCAGATTTATGTCCGTCGGAAAGAAAGACACAAGGTACTGTATGACTTAAACCTAGGATCAAGTATGGTTGCCAAAATATAGTGATCTGATTTTAAGAGATTGCCAACCCTTGGATCCTGGTGAACTGAATGAGGGGCTGGATCTACAAGTCCGACATACTTAGCAGAGTCACTCCATTTCAGTTCCTCCTTCAGTTTCTCCAGCTGCTTTTGGAAAAGTCTGATTAGGGGAATGACCTGACTCAAGCTGGCAGTGTCTGAACTAACTTCACATGTGGCAAGTTCAAAGGGTTTGAGAACCTTGAACAACATGGAAATTATTCTCCACTGCACTTGACTAAGGTGCATTCCCGCTCCTTTCCCTATGTAATAGGCCGTAGTGTAGCCTTGGATGGCCTTTTGCTGCTCCTCCATCTGCTGAAGCATATAGAGGGTAGAATTCCACTTAGTTACTACCTTTTGCTTCAGCAGGGCAAATTCAACAGTACTTGCTGGTGGTACAATCTTTGACACGCAGTTGCTGAATGTCGAAAATGTCCTGACATTTTTCGGGCCACCAAAAGCCCCTGTCATTTTTTTTTTAAAATGTTGCACCACCAAATTAATTGTGTGAGCAAAGGATGGGAATGGGTTCGAATTCACCCACATGTAATGCTCGCACAATATTGGTGGCATTGTCAGAAATCACAAATCCCGAAAAGAGTCCAAGTGTGGTAAGCCATTTTGCAATGATTTCCCTGAGGTTTTCTAAAAAGTTTTCAGCAGTATGCCACTTAGTGAAACCGGTGATACACAGAGTAGCCTGCCTCTGAATCAGCTGGCATTTGGTAGATGCTGCTGCTGCTGTTGCTGTTGTAGGCAATACACTTACCCAGTGGGCTGTCACAGTCATGTAATCTTTAGTTTGCCCTATCTGCAATAGGCAGCAGCATTTAACACTAAAAGGGGTGTTATTCTATTAGTATGCCCTAGAAGGTGTTACATATGGCAAATGGCATGACACTGGTGGTATGTAATGAAACAACTACTAATTTTTTCATCTGATTGATATGGTGAGTGTCCTTTTTTCTATATAATTGTTTAAGTAAGCATTGAAGAAGTCTCTGCTATACTGAGGATGTGATGCAGTGAGTGCAGGCTAATCTCTCTCTCTCTCTATTAGAAAGAGTATAATTGCGTCAATTATAGGTTCAGGGCATAATATTTGCCTCACCACTAGAGGTCACTATTATCAGTCCTCCAAAATACATTAGGACAATGGGTCGGTGCCAGTGTTCAACAGTATCTCACCCAGGGCACCAAAATGTGTAGTTATGGCTCTGACTATAGTACACATTTGCAGACATGTGTTGTATATGACTGCAAAGTACACCTCCTGTGACTGTATAATTATTTTTTATGACAGTTCACAAGCACTATGCATTTGTATAAATCATGCAGCAGAATAATAAGGGATCAACCATGCAAGTTATTGAATGAGTCATTAAGGCAGGTGTTGCCTCCCTGATCTAGATGAGGAGAAAACTAACTACTGCAGAGTACTCTGTCTACAGCTACCTTAACACATACCATCAAGAGAAAGCAAATAGGTGAGAGCCAGCACATGCTACCAGCATGGGAGTGTATGTGTGAGAATGTACATGAATTTGGTAGTACAGCAACACTCCAACGTACTTACACCAAGTTATTCTGGCTTATAGCGGGGGACTACATTTTTCTGCAACAAATAAGCAGTTACCTCAAATACACCTTGTTTGCACAAGTATAAGAGAAGGGAATGCCCCACTCTGCTACCTAGGAGAAAAATGCACTGGCCTAGGTGTGAATGCACAGTCAAAGGTATATAGAGTAATACATGGTGAATGTGTCCTGGTACCTATGATTGGAGCTCAATGCACCATTACAGTTTAACTGCCAGAAGGCACAGACAGCTGCTCCCACAATGCCTGCTCTACCATACTAACCAGGTAGTGAGTTTTACAACTCTATCCAACAACCAGCAAACTGACCCTAAACATGGCTAGGTGTAGTGCACTGACCTGCCTCCTCAACACTGCAGACAATTAAACACAATACATGACATAGCAATACAATGCATGCAGGCAAGCAAACAAAATGCAATGAGTTAGTCAATAAAACAATACAAGAATGGAATAAACCAGCAACCTACCTTTTTTATGGGTTTCTGACTGTTGGGTAGCAAAGTTACAGGCAGTGCTGGCAACAGAAATCATGGGGCCTGGTAGATTTATTTTGTGTAGGGGTCCCCCATCCCTGGGTCCCTAGCAGGTACAGTCATTTGAGAGTCTACCTTACCTACAGTATATGTGGTTTATCTGAAATGGAGAAACTCTGTAGGAATTGTTCCTCCCTAGGTAGATGGTAATTCAGGCGGTATTCATGTTAGAGATCACACGGTCCGGAAGATGCCTGTTTGTGTAGGAATATAACCAATGTCATTGTCATATTGCAGTGTTCCTTCAGCCCCCACAGTGTTTCTCCAGCCCCCAGTGTCTCTCCAGCCCCCACAGTCTCTCTTCAGCTCCAACAGTCTCTCACCAGTCCCCACATTCTCTCTCCAGCCTCCACAGTCTCTCTATCCAGCCCCTACAGTATCTCTATCCAGCCCCACACAGTCTCTCTCCTGGCCCACCAGTCTCTCTCCAGCCCCCACAGTCTCTCTCCAGCCCCCACAGTGGCTCTCAAGCCCCCACAGTCACCTTCTTCTGGCAGCCCGCCGTGGCTCCTCTGCTCTGTTACAGTGGTGTGGCCAATGCACTGCAATATACAAAAAAACTATATTGCACACTGCCAGCGCAGTAGAGTAGCAGCTACATAAGCTCCCCAGATGGATCCCGTTGCCCGAGCCCTGATGATCACTCCAGGAGTGCAGGCAATGGTTAGATCTAGTTAATCTGTGGATCTTTGGGGGCCCCTGGAACCTCGGATCCTGGTACAACTGTGCCCCAAGTCCCCCCCTGTCGCTGGGCCTGGTTACAGGGGAACAGGTTACTGCTTGGGCAAAATAAACACTGTTCTCTTAGTTCACTTTATGGGGTCTAGTTTACATGCACAGTTTTAAGGACAATAAGGCCAAATTTCACCTCCCAGGTGGCTAGGGGATACTTGACCCTAGTTTCCAGAGCACACAAACTGCTGCTGAAACACATAGGCCCAGTAAAATATGGCTGTGGATCTCTGTGGATATCTGGGGGGTGCCTAATGTCCAAATGTTACATGTACTTGGATGGTGGCAGAGGGCTGGGAAACCTAGGGGCTATTGTTGGCCGGGGCAGACTAATAGGACCTTTATAGGTGGACAGGGACATTCAATAAGTAACCCCATTGTGGCTTACATGTTTTTGTCCCTTTGACTCCAGCATCTTTTTTCGGGCAGCAGGGCCAGGTGTAAGCTCTTTTGCATTGTGGATCCTTTGTTAGCTCCATTTCTTTCTCACTGGTCTCCATCGTGACATGTTAGGATCTGTATTTGTTGTAGACCTGGGGTGGTAATAGGAGCAGACACCTGAACAGATTTAAATTGAAAAGTGGGTTTTTTAATCGGTGAACTTGCAGACATGTACACGGATAAAATAAAGCCCAGAATATTAAGAAGATGGTGATTAGAAACTGCAATCCACGACATAACTTGAGACTGCCGTCAAATTTACTTGGCATAGGTAGGTGCAACCGAGGAGATGTTCTGTCACCTGTATTATCAGATGGAGGAGCAGGTGTAACCACTGTAACATTTGAAGTAGTCAGAGTAGTTTGCATGATATCTTGGCATTTAACCATTTCTTGGAAGAACTGAGCCATTTGGTGTTGCATAGTTTCCAGGTTTTACAAACGGGTTGCTATGCTCTGAATTAAATCTGTTCTGGACTCCTGTCCCGTGGCCGAGTCCATTGGGCCAGTGCAAACTGTTAGAATCTGAGTTTGTTGTGGACCTGGGGTGGTATTAGGAGCAGACACCTGAACAGATTTAAATTGAAAAGTGGGTTTTTCAATGGGTGAACTTGCAGACATGTACACGGATAAAATAAAGTCCAGAATATTAAGAAGATGGTGATTAGAACTGTAGTGAAGTAATAATAAACAATGTCTGGTTAGTGGCAGAACTAATAAACTGGATTAATTACTTCAGTAATGGAAAAGGGTCCAATGAATCATGGGGCGAACTTCATTGATAGAACTCTGAGGCGCAAATTACGGGTGGATAGCCAAACTTAATCCCAGATTTGCATTTGAGGCACTTTCCTTCGCTTCCTTTCCACCTGAATTTTGTAACGTGAGGAGGTATTTTCCAAATTTGTGCATACTTGGGCTCACATTGAGGCGAACCTCCGTCCAGTGTCATCCACATCCGGTACGTCAAAGACAGGCAGACTCTGGAATTCAGGGACTCGAGGGTGAAGACTGTACACAATAAGAAATGGAGTTTGATTTGTGGAGGAATGGTAAGAAGCGTTGTGCGCAAACTCAGCCCAGGGAAGACATTCAGACCAATTATTTTGGGAGGAGGACATGAAAATTCTTAAAAAGGTCTCGAGATCCTGGCTTACTCTCTCAGTAGATCCATTACTTTGCGGGTGATAAGTCATAGAGAAATTCAATTTCACTTGTAAAACAGAACAGAGCACTCTCCAAAACTTTGCTACAAATTGAACACCACGGTCCGAGACAATCTCGGCAGGAAGGCCATAGAGACAAAATATGTGTTGAACAAAAATATGAGCCAGATCTGATGCAGAAGGTAATTTCTTTAGAGGTACATAGTGAACCATTTTTGAAAATCGGTCTTTCACGACCCAGATGGTGGTATAGCCCTCAGAATTTGGTAAATCTGTTATAAAATCCATGGAGAGGTGTGTTCACGGGTGAAATGGAATGGGCAGATGTAAAAGTTCACCAGCTGAGGATTGACGAGGAGACTTGTGCTGTGCACATAAGGTACAGGAAGAAATTAACTCCACTAAGTCAACTTTCATTGCAGGCCACCAGTAAGATCTTCTTGGGAACTCCAGTGTTTTCTGAATGCCAGAGTGACCTGTGAACCATGAAGAATGAACCCACGTAAGTAGCTGCTTCCGGGGCCACAAAAGTTTTCCCAGTAGGAGGTTGCAGTTGTTTTGCAGCAAACACTTTTGACTCTAACATTGGAGTACTATGTAGAATCTCAGAATTGTTGTCACAGGACAGGGATCTTGACAAGGCATCAGCCTTTTGGTTGAGAGCTCCTGAGCGGAAAGTCAAAGTAAACTGGAAACGAGCAAAAAATATTGCCCATCGGGCCAAATGAGGACTCACACACTGGATATTTTTTAAGAAAAGAAGATTCCTATGATCCGTGAAGATGGTTAAAGGGAATTTAGCCCCTTCCAAAAGGTATCACCATTCCTTTAATGCCAATTTAACGGCTAAAAGTTCTTGTTCTCCTACGGCGTAGTTTTTCTCAGCTGGAGATAACTTCTTGGAAAAAAAAATGCATGGATGGATTCGATTATCCTCAAATCATTGGGAAAGAACAGCTCCCACTGCCTCTGAAGATGCATCCACTTCTAACAGGAAGGGTCTATCCAAGTCAGGTTGTCTGAAGACTGGGACTGTTATGAACGCCTGCTTCAAAAGTTGAAGGCTGTTTCTGCCACAGGAGGCCACAGAGCGGGGTTGACATTTTTGTGGGTCAAAGCTGTAATGGGAGTCATTAGAGATGAAAATCCCTTGATGAAATGTCTATAATAGTTGGCAAATCCGAGAAGTCTCTGAACAGCCTTCAATGTCTGAGGTCGGGACCAATCCAGAATTGCCTGACCTTTTTTAAGATCCAATTCTAGACTGGAACCGGAGATGATATAGCCAAGGAATGGTACACTAGGAACGCTGAAGACACATTTTTCCAATTTACAGTAGAGATGGTTCTTTCTCAGACGAGACAGGACTACTTTTACATGTTTGTGGTGTTCCTCTAGGGATGAAGAGAAAATCAAAATGTCGTCTAGATAGACAACAATGGAAATGTATAACAGATCTCTGAAAATTTAATTGACAAAACCTTGGAAAACAGCAGGTTCGTTGCACAACCCAAAGGGCATGACAAGATATTCAAAGTGTCCATCTCTTGTATTGAGAGCAGTCTTCCACTCATCTCCTGTGCGAATACGGATAGGATTATAGGCCCCTCGTAAGTCTAACTTGGAGAATATGATAGATCCTTTGACTCTATCAGATAATTCTGTAATCAATGGAAGTGGATATCTGTTCTTAACTGTAATATCATTGAGGCCTCTGTAGTCTATACACGGTCTTAGCTCACCATCTTTTTTAGCAACAAAAAAGAAACCAGCAGGAGAAGTGGCAGGTCAAATTAATCCTTTCTCCAGATTCTCCTGGACATAATCCAACATGGCTTTGGTCTCTGTTAGGGACAATGGATAAGTATGACCATGAGGAGGTATCTTGTCAGGCAGTAGATCGACTGGGCAGTCCAATTTTCTGTGAGGAGGTAACACATTAGCTTGTTTTTCAGAAAAGACATCAGCGAAGGTTTGATATTCTTTAGGAATTGCTGGAAGTACTAATGATGCTATTTTCCTCACTGGTCATACTTTGGGAATATAAGATTCCTGACAACTTGTACTCCATGAGAGAACCTGCATAGTGCACCAGTCAATCCTGGGATTGTGCTGACATAACCATGGTAATCCTAGAATAACTTCATGGGAAGCCTTGGGTATCACTAAGAACTTAAGATGCTCAGAATGGAGTTCTCCAATACAAACCAAGACTAGCTGAGTCTCCTTAGAGACAGTTCCATTTAACAGAGGTCATCCATCTACAGAGGTCAGGGAGATGAAGTGATCAAGAGATGTACAAGGAATTTGTAGCTTGTCAACAAAACTAGAGGTCACAAAGTTTCCTGCTGCTCCAGAGTCTAACAGAGCAGTGACAAAAACAGTTTTAGGCTTAAGATCTATGGCTAAGATCAAGATAGAATCTTTAGATTTTGGGGACGGACTTATTACTCCTAACTTGATGTCCCCAGGACCAGTTAGGAATGGGCGTTTCCCGGCTTACGGAAACAGGAGACCACCAGGTGCCCCGAATCTCCACAATATAGGCATAGGTTTTTAGAATTCTTCTCTGTCATTCCTCTTTAGAGAGACGGGTATGATTCACCTGCATGAGCTCTTCATCTGTAGAAGAAGGAGGTAGGTGGGTAGGAGTGGGTAGTGGGGGTGGCTTGTGGCCTGTAATGGTCAGTTCTATGCTTCTCAGGCTGGCGTTCTCTAAATTGTAGATCAATTTTATTGCAAAGAGAAATCATATCGTTAAGATTAGTTGGAAGCTCGCGGGTGACCAATTCATCTTTTAATCGATCAGAAAGTCCATGCCAAAAAGATGCGGTTAGGGCTTCTTCATTCCATTTGAGCTCTGATGCCAACATCTGAAACTGTACAACATACTGGCCGACAGGACGGGTTTCTTGTTTTAAAGTCATAATACTGGATGAGGCCGAAACTGTTCTTCCTGACTCATCAAAAATCCTCCTGAATGACGTTATAAATTCAGTATAATTGTCCAGAAGAGGGTCTGAACATTCCCAGAGTGGAGAAGCCCAATCCAAAGCTAAGCCGATCAATAAGGACATGATATAGGCCACTTTAGTTTTAGCAGAAGGAAAGCTATCCGGCTGCAAGGTAAAATGCACATCACACTGATTAAGAAATTCATGACATAACTTGAGACTGCCGTCAAATTTACTTGGCGTAGGTTGGTGCAACCGAGGAGATGTTCTGTCACCTGTATTATCAGATGGAGGAGCAGGTGTAACCACTGTAACATTTGAAGTAGTCAGAGTAGTTTGCATGATATCTTGGCATTTAACCATTTCTTGGAAGAACTGAGCCATTTGGTGTTGCATAGTTTCCAGGTTTTACAAACGGGTTGCTATGCTCTGAATTAAATCTGTTCTGGACTCCTGTCCTGTGGCCGAGTCCATTGGGCCAGTGCAAACTGTTAGAATCTGAGTTTGTTGTGGACCTGGGGTGGTAATAGGAGCAGACACCTGAACAGATTTAAATTGAAAAGTGGGTTTTTCAATGGGTGAACTTGCAGACATGTACACAGATAAAATAAAGTCCAGAATATTAAGAAGATGGTGATTAGAACTGTAGTGAAGTAATAATAAACAATGTCCGGTTAGTGGCAGAACTAATAAAAAGTGTTTGTAATAAAAAAAAGGGTTACTGCAAGGCTGCAGACAGGAAAACAATTACTGATTGATACTGGTGAGATGAAATCAAGAGAGGTATAGAGTAATTGGATTAGCAGGAACTGAACTGAGATGGCTCAGTGGAGAATCAGAGAGCTAGGTAAATGGAAGCAGTGTAGGTTCAAGGTTAATTGTACACACAGGTCCTTTGGCAGGGAAAGGGTAAGTAGAAGGTGCAGGATGGTTGCAGCAGGAGACTGGGAGCAGGCAGAGTGGTGCAGGCTACTTGGAAGCTGGGATCCAGCAGGAGCACAGGTGAGCACTCAAACAGGCAGGTTTACAGGAGCACAGGAACTCTCTCACAGCATACGCTGTGAAACACGTTACACTGGCAACTATGGGAAGCTCTGAACTCCCTTAAGTACCCAGTGCAGAATCGTGACAGATCAGAGAGAGCATATGACATGCCAGGACTGGAGCAGCTAAGTCACATGACCAGAGGCAAGATGGCGGCACCCATACCAGAGTGGAATGGAAACACCACCATGCCTACCCCGGCCAGAATGACACAGTGCCCACGTAACACTTAGCACAGCCAATGCCTGCCACCAGACACCAATCCCTCCACCGGAAAGACTATGCCACAGCATCCTCACAGGTAATACCCGTCATCCCCTATGCCGGGAAACATTGGTCGTGACAGACAGCAAGGTACAAGTTCTTTTACTAAAGAGCCCCCTTTCTGCCGAGATTTTGTCAACTTCTTATCTTCTAGACATGTCATCTTCTGTCATGTTTCTTTTACTTGTTAGCAGCACCTCTTCTCCGTTTTGGTCTTCTCTCCTCCCTTGCCAAATACAAACTGGCTGTTTGCCACTCATGTAACCTAATTTAAGCTTGTGAGATGGGGTAAATGAGTGATGCAGAGAGCAATGACTGTCTTGCCGGTGTAACTCAATTCAAAAAATTTCAGATTTAAGCTTTCCTCTGCCAGAAAGAACACACAAGAAAATTACGCGATAAGTCTCCAGCGATTGCGGCTTCCATCAGACAACATACCGCCACTTTCTCCAATAAATTTCCAGTGACTAATCCAGTGATGACTTCCTCCTCTAAATGAGTTTCATGTTCTCCTCCAGTGCTAGGACACATCTCGTATCACATCCAATCATGGTACACATTTCTGCATAGGCTGTATAAATTACTTAGAATGATTTTTTACCTATGTCTTTGTTGTATCACTTACTTCCTTTCACTCAGGTATTACTAATGATGGATATGGATTATTTTTTTGAACAATTTTTCTATTAAGAGCCTTGAATTGGTATAATCAGAAAACAAATAAACATTCTGCAACCAAATATAAGAAAAAAATAGTCATTTTTTCACGGACAATACTCAGAATTAATTCAGATCGAGATTGTATTTACAATGAAAAAATAACCATGATTAAAATTACTGATCCGTTCAGTCCCTTGTCTCCAAAGCAAATTAAGGTGTAACAAAGTTAGACATAGAACAACTTCTTTAATATCTTATGCCATCTGGTCCTCCATCAACAATCTCTTTACTGAAAATTAAATCATAACCTTCATTTACATATAAAGAATGGAGCATGAGATTTTAGACTTTGACTTATGGCCAGACTTGTACTTAACATTTGTTACATTTTACACTTTCAATTTTGCAGTACCCATTAATAGCAATGGGAATTTACTTCACAAATAGATATAGTTAAACCCATGTATACTTCAATGTAAAACATTCAGGTCAATACAAATACTATTGATGTTACAGAGAAAGAAATGTTCCTTTATTTTGTGAATTGTAAGTCACAAAATTAATTGTTTCCGGTGTTCTCACTTATCTCCAGGGACAGCAGGGACTTGGTTAGTAATTTAGCATTTCATTCAGCATAAGAAGAATTTCTCAATCCTCATTGACTTTCTGGCAAGGTGTTCGCCAGCCTCCTACACACACTTGTGGGGAATGCTTCCACCTGTGACTCTGACAAAGTGAGAATGAGAACCCATCTGTAAGTTTGCAAGTTAGCTGCACAAATTTAATTAGAACTCATCAGAGTGGATATTACATCATGACACATGCAGAAAGATTTTCTTCAATCAATTTGAAACAGCAACTTTGATTAAAAATACAAATTTCACAAGTCAACCTACTGTATACAGACTAAAATAGCCCAATGGAACTGAGTATCATCTAATTGTATTTGTGCTCAGTAGGAACACTAGATCTGTATAGACAACAGCACAGTGTCACAGAGGGTAGAATTCCTGCCTCACAGTGCTGTTATCATGGGCTAGACTGGACAAGGACACCATCTGTGTGGTGTTTGCATGTTCTAACATGAGTTTCTGGTTTAATCCCAGAGTCCAAATATATACTGGTAGGCTTTCTGGCTTCTGATAAAATAGGCCCTAGTGTGTTTGTCTAGTAGGAAATTTAGACTGTAAGATCCAATACAAAAGGGACTTGAGAAAGATTCAATACTCTCTGTAAAGCACAATGGCCCTCATTCAGAGCCACTCGCTAGCGGCAGTACGCTCGTTCCGAGCGATGTTCGCACATCTGCGCATGCGTACGGTTTTTAGTACGCATGCGCGAACCAGTCAGTGCGGCCGAAAATCGTTGGTACGCAATATAGCGAGGGCCTGCTATTTTGAGTGACAGAATGAGGCGTATGTGGGTGGTAACAGGGGAAGGTGCTTGAAAACGGGGAGTGGAGATCCGAACGCAGGCGTGCTTAAGGGTCAAAACGGGCGTTTTATGGGTGTGCATAATTAACAAAGCAGCGTCATTGACCACGTCACTTGTTTTTTTTTAACTCAGAACTGCTCGCAAAATAGCGGTTGAAAACACCAGCCACAAGAATAGCGAGCAGTTCATACGCTGTACGATGTACTCGATTAATCTAATAAATAGCGGACATGACATATGGTGCGTGCGGCCAGGGGGCGTTTTTATCAAATAAACGAGCGTATGTTTTGCTCGCTCGTTCAGACTTAGAGGTGGGAACAGACTGCAATTTGCGAACGGATCATTTGAATAGCCACCCCTTGTTTTTGAACGAACGACCGCAAATAGCGAACGGCTCTGAATCAGGCCCAAGGTGCAAAGTTACTTGCTTTCTTGCTTTATTACCAACCAGAATCATCCCCTATATCATTAACCTGTTTACCCACTACAAACATGTCATAAAGGCACCTGAGCATTTCAACTCTTTTCCTGCTTCCTCTATCCCTCTTCCCCTGACTCCTTCCTCATGTGTCCTACAGATCCTTCTGGATTTTATTGTAGACAGTAATAACTTCAATAAAAAGAGAGAGTTGATCTGCACAAGACTTCAGTATCACCAAAATAACTATATCAACATTGCACATGTAACTATCATATAAGTTTATATAGTACCTGGTCTGTATTAGGATTAGTAATGTTTTTTTTTTTTTAATATTGGTTGTTTAAAATAACTTTTATTTGATATACACTGTATTAAAATAAAGAGTGAAAAGAATTGCTGAAAAAGGAGGACAAAGAGATCCCTCCCAGAAAACGTAAACCTTACAGTTCTGATCCTAAAGTAAAGAATTTAAATCATTAGCAGTTTTCTGAATCAGTCTGCTCCAGAAAAGAGGGGTTTCCATAATAGTTCTAGGCTTCAACTATTACAGTATATGGGCAGATTAATTGCTGCTTTTCTTTAACGTGTATTAATACAGCACCAACTAAGATGGAATATACTAAATCCTTAACATTGTGATTATGGGCCTTATTCATAGTCATACGTGATGCCAATGGTTACGGAGATGACAGATTAACAGTAAAACACACTTGCGTGTGTACTGTGACACTTGCACTGCGCATGTGTCACAGTATATTACTGTAGTTGTACACAGCAACTTTTTACCTGCAGTGTAATTGACAGTCAGGGAGTGTTTAGGGAAGGTAAAGGGGAGTGGCGTCCAATAACATAGGAATGTCATAACCATTTTGGGGGCATGTCACACCCTGTGTCTGCGATCCCATATGCAAGAAATATGGTTCTGGCATCTGAGTTCCAGCGGCCATTCAGCGGGACCTTAAGCTCACTCAGGACTGAGATCATCAAATAATCTGAGACTAATGCTGCCCATCCATCGTTATCGCTCCATCGCTAGGTTTAATCGGCTGGGCAGCTTAATGTTGCATTTTTGTAGACAGATGCTTGGATTTGTAAAGCCACTGGTCAGCATATGAATACATCTCCTGGGATCTGCCACATTTGCATATTTTCGCATAGCAACTTGCTTACACAGACGCAGCAGCAGTGGCATTAGCGTACAACTCTGGATCAGGCCCAATATGCCATATTTATTATATAAGTGGCTGGTGTATGAAAGGTATATAACTTAGTAACAGATGTTTGCTAGCAATACCACCTCTTTTCCGCTTTCTTTGCAAGTTGAAATACTACAAGGCTCAGCTCTAGGTCCTCTGCACTTCTCTTACTTTACAATGTCTCTTGGAAAGCTAATAATCTCATTTCATTATCATCTCTATGTATAATGGTATCCAAATGTACTTATCCTCTCCATATCTTTCATCACCTGCGTTGGCCTGTGTCACTGACTGCCTCTCAGCCATTTCATCTTGGATGTCCACTCACCACCACAACTTGGGGGTTGATGCCCGCTTTCATTGTCTGTACGCTGTAATACCATTTGTCGCACAATCGATACTTGTACCAGCCCTATGGCAGGTGCAGATTTACTGCCTGAGTATAGCCTCCAAAGTTAATGAATGAGAGTCTGAGTAAGGAAACACTTCAGTGACATGCCCACAGCACTCCCATAACACAACCATAAGACAAACCAATTCTGCGCGTCTTTTTAGCCACCTCCCAGGAATGATCAGCACTTTTCCAGGTCATTTCTGATACTGTTATCTTAATCACAACAGTGCCTTTGGGGCTTTTAGTGATTTTCGCACACGCACAGTAGCAAAATATCACTCAACTCCATCAACTTCGGCATTGTGTGCAACTATGAATCAGGCCCCGTGTTACATACTGTAGTAATGTAGAACTCAAATAGCAAAATCAGGCTAAGCGAACAGATATTATATGTATATAGAATACACAATGCAAAATGTAGATGTCACGCTCCGGACTATTAAAACCACTTTCCTACCTCTCCAGTGCCTATCCAGGATAGCACAGAGTTCCGCTCACACTGCATATCGCTCCTGGCTGGTCCTGAGGTCTGTCTGTGCTGCTCCTGCCCAGTCTGCTCAGTGTCCTGTCACTGAGCATAGAGGTGGCTCTCCGCAGTCACTTGCTCACATTGTGTCTCCCCAGCGTGATGGTATACAAACGACACGCCAGAGTTCCCTCCAGAACAACAGCATGGGCGCAGCCTTGTTAGACTCTGTCACCTGACTCTCTTCCACTCAGAGCGCTGCTCCCAGACCAGCTGATCACAGCATTCAATCCCTGGGGATCCACCCCTATAAATTCTATTCCCTGACTGGCCCTCATTGCCAGTACAATGTTGCTTCTTCCTGAAGTTGCAGCTCAGTACTGAGCTCCCAGGTACTCTGTATCTTAATAGTCCAAGGGCCTGATTCACTACCGATCGCAACTGCGATTATGCACGCAATCTGGTGATTGTTGCGTTCTGTACATGCGTATGCATCCCAGTGCACGAACACCCCACTGCAATCGTGAATGCAATTGCAGTAACTATGCAGGCCCATCACAGAATAATTGACAGGAAGTAACCATTTGGAGATGGTGATGGAGGGTGGTCGGCAAAATGCAGGAATGCCAGTGCGTTTGAACGCCGTTACAGGGGCGTGCATAAATTAGCCATTGCGATGCCATACGCAGCTTGGCCTTTCAATGCGTGCAGTGAGGTTGGCAAATTTTTGAGTAAGGTCAAACCTTGTGCAAGTGTGTGTGAGGCTTCGATGTTACTCGATGTTAACAATGGTTTTGCAGACTTGCTAAGTCTTAAGGATGTGTTTATAAAGTAGAGTGGGCGTCCTTATGTTAGACTGCGATGTCATTGCGATTGCAATCATTAGCATATTTTCGCAGTGAGTCTTGGTGCGATTATGGAGCTGCAATCGCAATAGCGATCCTTACTGAATCAGGCCCCCAGTCCGTTATATCTAGTTGCTAGATCTGGTAAAACTAGTCTCCTTTACCATCTTGTACACCAGCCTAGTTTTACCACTGAGACTTATAGCAACCCATCGGTTCCAGCCGATACCTCCAACCATCGGTCTCATCCAATGCTGCCAACATCGGACTCTTATCAATTAAGTTCCTCAATTCTTTAACATTGGCCCCAACAGATCAAGTTCATCAATTCATCAACATCGGTCCCAACCAATCAAATTAATGAATTCATAAACATCGGCCCCGACTGATCAAGTTCATCAATTCATCAACATCGGACTCATATCAATTAAGTTCTTCAATTCACCAATATCGTTCCCAACCAGTAAGTTCATCAATTCATTAATATCAGACTCATATCAATTAATTTCTTCAATTCTTCAACATCGGTCTCACACCGATCAAGTTCATCAATTCTTCAACAACGGATTCAATTCCATCAAGTTCTCAACATCGGTCTCAAACCGATTCAGCTCTCAATCCAGCATCATCGGTCCCAATCTGGATCTGCTCATTCATTCAGTATTACATATCCAGTTCCATTCCAACCTGCTGTTCAGTCAAGACTTTATATTCCTGTTCTCGCTTTCGGGCCCATTATCAACTGCCGTATGTCTACCTTCTCACATCTATACAAGTGGAGGTCCTGGCTCAAACCATCCAAGTTCATCCACGTCTCTCAATGCCTGTTCCAACCCAAAACCAACCCTCAGGAGTGACAGTAGAGACAAAATAAACAACACTATCAAAGATTGCAACAGCATAGCCAAATTGAGGTACAGGATATGGTGATTATGAACAGGGGCGTATTTATAATGGGTGCAGGGTGTGAGGTGCACACAGGACCCTGAGTGCAGTAAGGGCCCACACTGCACATCCTGCACCCAGATTTTCCAATACAACCCCTCTGAGGTCCTGCATCAGCTGTATCGCTGCACGAAACACATGGAAAATGTCAGCTGTGTGTTAGAGTCACACTTCTGCTTTCATGAGTAGCGCTTATCATAAATCCTGTTATCAGAGGACATTGCAGTGTGTATCTTGATGTGAGAGCATGAGAAGAGAAAATACCCCCAAGAAGTGATGGCTATAAAAGGTGATAGTCAGTCAGGGTCACATGGTGCCTTATTCCAGGTCTAGTGCACAACTATGAGAGCCCCAAAGTGGGGGTACGTTGCGTGTTTCACCCAGGTTGATTACATCCAACCTATGGAAAGGTTCCCATGAAAGTGTATGTGTACATGTTAGGCCAATCAGAATGCCTCATCTGGCATTGTCATAATAATCATAATGGATAGAATAGCATGACGAGTGAGACCCAATCAACAGGTACCTTATTTCACAGATATGTTCATCCAGACATTTGTCGTTTTGGTTACTGATTTGTAGTTTAGTGTATGAAAACATAGTTAAATATAATGAAAGATAGCTAGATCTGATAGGGGTTTTCTATTTTACATTTCTGAAGTCTTTATCATTTTATTCTTATCATTAAGTTTATAGATAACATGTCACACAGCTTAGATTTCCATAAGTGCATGCATTGTTGTGCTTTGTGTAAGGATGGCAAGAGATTTGGGACCTGGTACACCCAGTGTTTTTACCCTTCCTTGCCAATCCCTCCCCAATAGATACATGGTGTTTTGCCACTGGGCAGAGGAGTAACTTGAGTTGATGGTGCCCAGAGTAAATAAAGGAAATGGTGACCCTTGAAATCTGTTATTTAAACTTCTGTATTTTTTTTTATTAATCTTCCCACTGGTACTTTAATAAAAGCCCATTTTAATTTGCCTAATTTAACATAGTTTTGGTACTTTATCAGATGGTTCAGAGCAGAATGTAAGTGAGCATGTATGTGGAATGGTAGCGGACTATTCAGTATATTAATTTATTGGTGGGGTAATGTTTGTGGCAATTTCATTTTAAAGGGAAGTGATAATAGTGCCAAGCTGGGTTATGTTGAGTGGTTTAGGGAGCAATAAAAGAATGTGGGTCTTAGTTTGCAAAGATGGGAGGACTATTAAGTAAATGTTAATATTTTACTTTTGTAAGGGACCCAGGCTGTCAAGGAGGCCTCCCACTGATGATTGATTCTGTGCCACGGTGAGGCTTCTTGTGAAGGCGAAGAGAAGCAGCTGCAACAAGAATGGGTGCCTGGAAGTGGGGTCATTATATTGAATGGATTTGTTACAATAATGCTAAAGTAGTTAATGATTTTTGAGGAGAGGGTAATTATTGATGAGGGAATGATATTGCAAGGTGATGAAAAATACTTTGTATTATATGGTGGTCATTGATGGCTTTTGTATTATATTGTGGTCACTGATGTTCTCTGCATTATATGGTCATCACTATGATGTTCTCTGCATTGTACAGTGGATACTGTGATTCTCTCTGTATAATATGGTGGTCACTGCGATGCCCTGTGGTGGGTGAGGTAGTGCAGTACAGACAGCAATACATGAGACAGTCTAGCTTGCATACTCCATTTAAAAGTGAACACACCCCAAAACAACATCATAAATGCAGCTAACTGTGGCATCTTAATGTAATGGGACTAAAAATATAATTAGTCTTCACATGCAAATTGAAGCAGGTGGGTGGGTGGCAGTCAGACTGTGTCACTGTGACACAGTTGCCTGCACAAGCCATTCTATTATTGTTACAGTTCTCGCATGGTTATGAGACCGCAGGACTGCTGACCGAAAACTAGACACAGTTGAGAAGTGCCAGTCCTTCCACTACAGGAACTAACTGGAGAGAGGCTGCAGGAGAATGGTACTAAGACACGGTACCCTAGCAGCATCACATGAATATGGTCTCAGGTACATCTCGGGACTATGGTGCAGCTAGGTCGCCAGACAAGGAGTGGCTAGACAATGAATACTAGCTGCAAGGCAGGAGTGACCAGGACTGTGAAATTGCAGGATAACAGAAAAGCACTAGACAGGCAAGATAAAAATAAGGACTTGACAGGTAAGATACAGAAAAGGACTAGACAGACAAGATACAGACAAGGACTTGACAGGCAATGCACAATATTGTGACAGGACCACTGGCTGAAGTGACAGACTAAGTACAAGGTGCAACTTTGCTGGCCAAGGTGCGACAGTAACAACACAGCCTGGATGTCAGACAAAATCACCGGCATGAAGTGTAGGGCTGGCTGTAACTTATCAGGAGCAGGAACCAATCAGAGCAAACCCTGCAGAAAGCCTCCCTAATGACCAGATAGTATGCAGCTGGGCTCTGCACACACACAGACAGACAGGCAGGAATGCAGCAAGGAGCTGCACACAGATGGAGCCATGATGCAGTGTCCCAGTCGCAACTACGACTGGGACCTGCCACCAAAATGATCCGCTGCTGCGGATCCTAACAGTTATTGGGGTGGGCCATAGCTCTTTTGGTTTGTATGGCTTGTTGGCTGGCCCAGGAGACATGACATCATGGTGTCGCGTCACACTCGCAGTATGCAATGAAGGCTGGGGCTGGCTGGACACCTGCATCCATAGTGTTGTCAGATGTAGTTTATATCCCATCTGTTGGGATACCGGCTGTCAGGATGCAGCCTGGGATCGGCCATTAATCACCTTCACGCCGGCGTCCTTGGGATTAGGTGTTCAGTCACTGGGAGTGGAGGTGAGTGGTGACTGAGTATTCTCCCCGGGGCCTGCTAGGGCTTTCGTGCCATCGTCCTGGTTTGCCAGGGTGCCGGGCATGGGCGCAGCCATGTTGGTCCATATCACCTGACTAGTCTCTAGCAATGGTAGTCCTGTGGTCACTCAGCTGATCCTCTGATCCAATGACCAGCTACCCAGGGGTATTTAAGTCTGACTCCAGGAACAGAAAACTGCTGTTCAACTTTGCTGTTCCAGTGACTGTGTTTCTCACCAGTGTGGCTCTGTTCTATTTTCTTCAGAGTGTTGCTTCAGCCTACTCACAGTTCTCCAGTATTTCCTGCATTAGCTTCCATGCTAATTTTCCATCTGAGACTTGAGCTCTCTCTCAGTTTTCCAGTCTTTTATGTTACTTTTCCTGTATATTTTGTAGTGTGCTTCTCAGCCTCTATTGCAGTTCCTCTGTGGTACTGAGGTGTCAGCTTTCAGCTGGACCTCTACCAAAACCCAGTACATACCTGTGTCCACATTTCTCTGAGTTCCTCTGTGCAAATCTAAAGCAGGATCTCTACAGTCTCAAGTTCATTTCCAGTGTTCAAGTATTCCATTCATTTCCAGTGTTCAAGTATTCCATTCATTATCAGTGTTCAAGTATTCTATTCATCACCAGTGTTCAAACATTCTCAAGTTCATCTCCAGCGTTCAAGTATTCTGTTCATCACCAGTGTTCAAGCATTCTCAAGTTTATCTCCAGTGTTCAAGCATTCCGTTCATCACCAGTGTTCAAGTATTCCGGTCATCACCAGTGTTCAAGTAATCTGTTTATCACCAGTGTTCAAGTATTTAGTTCATCACCAGTGTTCAAATATTCAATTATTCACCAGTGTTCAAGTATTTACTTTATCACCAGTGTTTAAGTATTCCATTATTCACCAGTGTTCAAGTATTCTTTATCACCAGTGTTCAAGTATTCCTTTTCATCAGTGTTCAATATTTAGTTCAACTCCTGTTTTCAAGTATTATCTCAATTCCTGTGTTCAAGTATTATATCAACTCCTATGTTCAAAGTATTATCTAAACTCCCATGGTCAAGTAGTCACTTCATCTCTTGTGTTAAGATACTCATGCTAATATAGTCCCGGTCTTTCTGCTACTCCAAGGTACCTATCCAGAGGGTCGCGACCTGACTATTTGGTGCAGAAAACCCAAATCCCGATTGTAGGGGTCACTGGTGAAGACCACCAAGTGGTTTAGACTCCATGCCTCTGGGCAGGTCTAGCCAAACCTGGGTTTGGTCGCAATAGGGAGACCTAGTCATTGGCACTCGCGTAGTTGTTCCCTAGCCACCCTTACCCCATGGCTTTTACCCTCACCTAAGGATTACCCATACGGATTGTGACACCAGTACTCAGAATGCCAGCACCATATTCCTGACACCAGTCACAATCCCGGTGCCAGCATCCCATCCGCCGGCATCTTGACAGTAAGAATTGGGTTTAGGGGAATGGTTAGAGTTAGGCACTATGGAAAGTGCTAGGCTATGGGGGGGTAGTGTTAGGCTGTGGTGGGGAGGGTTAGGTTTAGGCTGTGGGGGAGAGGGTTAGGCTTAGGCTGTGGGGAGGAAGGGTTAGGTTTAGGGGTAGGGTTAGGATAGCCTAACCCTGTCAGGATGTAGGCATCGGTATTCTGACTGATGAGATCCTGAGCACAGGCATCCTGTACCTAACCCGTAATCAGATCATGATCTCAAATTAGCTAACACTAGGCTTATGTCACACTATAAGCATAGAAAGAGTTTGCTTGACATAGTCAAAACAGATGTGACTAATATGAAAAAAAAAATTTGTTTAAGAAAAGTGGTTGTTTTAGATGTACATGTACCACAAGCCGCTATCTCATTAGTGGTGATTCTTTTTTTCACTCATTGTCAGACAAGACTTACTATATTCATCATCACCTGATGTGTTATAGTACATTTACATTCTACCAAATTATTTGACCCTGTGGACTGTCATATATTGGAAAAACTGATCTTAATAAAGACCATATGGCTGTTCACAGATCGTCAATACAGTCTGCCCTTAATACGGGTGGCAGTGATTAACCCGTGGCCAGGCATATTTTTGAAGTAGCACATAGACTAGCAGTAGCTTGCTAAAGGGGTTATGAAATCCTTTCTGGATTTAATAAACAGCGGTAATTACCGTTGTTTGTCCCAGAATCATTCCCACCATCGTTAAATGGTGAGAGCGATGCATTTCCCATTGATGGCAATGGGGACCCTGCACCGCCTTTCCGGCTTCAACAAAGCCTTCCAGGTACTGCTGGGTCCCCGTGTCATGCAGATGCGCAGATGGACCGTCGCACATGTGCATTACACAAGACCACCAGTAACTGGCAGAGTTAGGCTGCCAGTAGCCCAGGGATGATCTTGCAGATGAGAAGGACATCGCTGGACCTCGCCGGAGATGTAAGTATTGGTAAATATTAGTGACTTTTTTGTTTGTATCACAGTGATACTAAACGAAAGATTCCGCTGGTGTTTATCTTCATTGATAAATAGGCCCCATAGAATGATAGACCATATCCCACCCCTTTTCCGAGGGGGAAATCGGTCTAAACTATTACTACAGTGTGAAATACGATGGATCACAGATTAAGAACTTTATCACCCAGGGGTCGTAATGACCATTTATCATTTATACCTGGGTTGCTTTATTTGAAGAGGTTATTGTATGTGAGTGTATTTATTAAGCATTATAGTTATTGATCATTATGATACCATTGCTCTGCATATGCCATATACCATAGGTTCCCAACTTGGGCCCTGATTCAGAGCCACTCGTAAGCGGCCGCTCGTTCGTTCTGACCGATGTTCGCACATCTGCGCATGCGTACGGTTTTTAATACGCATGTGCGAACCAGTCAGTGCGGCCAAAAATCGTTTGTTCGCTATATAGCGAATGCCTGCTATTTTGAGTGACAGAAGGAGGCGTATGTGGGTGGTAACAGGGGAAGGTGCTTGAAAACGGGGGTGTGGAATTAGATCGCAGGCGTGCTTAAAGGTCAAAACGGGCGTTTTAAGGGAGTGCATAATTAATACAGCAGCGTCATTGACCACGTCACTTGTTTTTTTTTAACTAAGAACTGCTCGCAAAATAGCGGTTGAAAAAAACAGCCACAAGAATAGCGAGCAGTTTATACGCTGTTCGATGTACTCGATTAATCTAATAAATAGCGGACATGACGTATTTTTTCAAAATTACAACCGCAAGTTTTGCTCGCTCGTTCAGACTTAGAGGCGTGAACAGACCGCAATTAGCGAACTGTTCATTTGAATAGCCACCCCTTGTTTTAGAACGAACGACCGCAAATAGCGAGCGGCTCTGAATCAGGGCCTTGGTCCTCAAGGCACCTTAACAGACCAGGTTTTAAGGATATCCATGCTTGACCACAGGTGACTTAATTAGTACCTCAGTCAATTTGATTTAACCACCTGTTCTCAACCATGCATGTCTCTAAGGTTGCGCAAACACCTACAGTATAGATATATCTGTACAATTCTGTCTGGTGGGATGGAAAATCTGGTCCAATTTCCTGTGTTTGTGAGCAAATTTCTATTGTTATTTGCTCCCATACATTACCAGATTTTCCTTCCCACCAGATAGATTGGACAGATATATCTATAGTAGGGATGAGCGGGTTCGGATTTCTGAAAACCCCCCCTGAGGCCCCCCGATCCGAGCCGGGAACCGAGTCCGGCTCGGGTTTTCCCGCCTGACTCGGAACTGAGGGCCTGATTCAGACCCGGACGCTATTTGCGGACGGTCGTTCCAAAAAAGGGGCCGGCTATTTAAATTGAGCGCTCGCTCTTTGCGGTTTGTTGACGCCTCTATGTCTGAGCGAGCGAACGAAAAATGCACTTGCATCACACGTCATCTCCGGTATTTATTAGATTAATCGGGTACATCGAAAGGCATCTGAACTGCTCGCAGTGCTTGTGGTAGCTTTTCCTACCGCTATCACTGCGACCAGTTCAGGCTAAAAGACAACCAAGTGACGTGGTCGATGACGCTCCTTTACTAATTATGCACTCCCATTAAACGCCCTTTTGACCGTTAGGCACGCCTGCGTTCGGATCTCCACTTCCCCGTTTTCAAGCACCTACCCACAAACGGTACATTCTGTCAATCAAATTAGCAGCCCCTTGCTGTTTTGCGAATGCACGATTTCCAACCACAATGACTGGTTTGCGCATGCGCATTACGACACATATGCACGCGCAGTTGTGTGAACATCGCTCAGAGCGAACGAGCGGCCGCTTACGAGCGGCTCTGAATCAGGCCCTGAAATCGAGGCAAAATATCATCATCCCGCCTTCCGGATCTCGCGGGTTTTGGATTCTATAAAAGGTCCCCACGTCGGCGCCATTTCTCACTCTGGCTGTGGATAGTGAAGAGGGAGGGTGGGAGTTAGGGCTGCCTGAGCTGTGTTGTTTTGTGCTGTGCTGCTGTTGTCCATAGGGGCTGTGTCCACTCCTCCAAAGTCCATAGGGGCTGGCTGGGCTGTGTTGTGCTGCTGTTGTCCATAGGGGCTTGCTGGACTGTGTTGTGCTGCTGTTGTCCATAGGGGCTGGCTGGGCTGTGTTGTGCAGTCAGTTGTCCATAGGAGCTGTGTCCACTCCAAAAGTCTATAGGGGCTGGCTGGGCTGTGTTGTGCAGTGTCCCATAAAGGCTGTAGTGTAGTGAAGGGTGCTGTAGTGTTGTCCAGGGGGTGATCTGTCCATCAGGGGTGCTCCCCCAAGTGCAAAAAATACATTTATTTCTGTGTTTGTGAATTGTGTGCACTGTAGCTGCACATGCATCAACACAGGAGCAGCGCCAAGAGTGCGCCAGTGTCATAAGTAAAGGGCCAGCTGGCTCATCTCTTAAAGGGTGGTGTTACCCCCAAAGTGCACTTAAAAAAAAATAAAAAATTCTTCTTTTCTGTGTTGTGAATTGTGGGCCTGATTCAGAGCCGCTCGTAAGCGGCCGCACGTTCGCTCCGAGCGATGTTCGCACATCTGCGCATGCGTATGGGTCGTAATGCGCATGCGCCAACCAGTCAGTGCGGTCGGAAATCATTTGTTCGCAAAATAGCGAGTGGCTGCTAATTTGAGTGACAGGATGAGGCGTTTGTGGGTGGTAACAGGGGAAGGTGCTTGAAAACGGGGAGTGGAGATCCGAACGCAGGCGTGCCAAACGGTCAAAACGGGCATTTTAAGGGTGTGCATAATTAACAAAGCAGCATCACCGGCCACGTCACTTGGTTGTCTCTTCGCCTGAACTGTTCGCATGATTGCGGTAGCAAAATCCTACCGCTAGCACTGCGAGCAGTTCAGACGCCTTTCGATGTACTAGATTAATCTAATAAATAGCGGAGATGACGTATGATGCGAACAGCCAGGGGGGCATTTTTACAAAATAGCGAGCGCATATTTCGTTCGCTCGCTCAGACATAGAGGCGTCAACAGACCGCAAAGAGCGAGCGCTCTATTTAAATATCCGGCCCCTTTTTCTGAACGAGCGAGCACAAATAGCGTCCGGCTCTGAATCAGGCCCAGTGTGCGCTGTAGACGCACGTGCATCAACAAAGGAGCAGCGCCAAGCGTGCATCTGTGTCATAAGTCTGTTAAAGGGTGGTGTAACGCCCGAAGTGCACTCCAAAAAAAATTCAAAATTCTTCTTTTCTGTGTTGTGAATTGTGGCCCTGATTCAGAGCCAGACGCTCTGACAGAGCACTCGCTCTGAATCAGGGCCGTCCTTCTTGATTTTTAGAGCGGCCTCCTGGCCGCTCGTATAGCTGTGGGTGACCACCCACAGCTATAGCGAGCGGCCAGGAAGATGGTCGCGATGGTCAAGACCATCGCGACCATTGGGCTTGCGACGAGACCCTTTTGGTAGGGTCTCATTGCTGCAATCCCTGGAGTGCTTTCTGCTCAAACAGAGCCGAAAACACTCCCACTGACATTACTTGTGATGTCATTGGGGCCGGCCCCAGACAGTAGGCATTCCCATGGGAACGCCTCCATCTGGGCAGCCACGCCCCCGACATGCCCACCAAAGGGGGCGTGCTGTCGATGTTGAGTGACTCAACATCGACAGCACGCCCCCTTTGATACGAGACCCGGAGCGACGGTTTAACCATCGCTATCCGGGTCTCGCGCATGCGCACAACGGAGCCGGCTCCATCATGCGCATGCACACTGGGCCAACATCGACCCGCTTACGAGCGCTCGCGAGCGTGTCTGAATCAGGCCTTGTGTGCACTGTTGCCGCACGTCCATCAACAATAACAATAACTTTGCAGTGGATTTTAATATTCTGACATGTTACTTTGTTGCAATTTAATATTCATTACTTTTTCTATAGGGGTTCTAAACCTAGTAACGGCTGAGGTGTGTCGTGGGTGTGTGATCATCATACATAACCAAAACTTATCTAAAATAAACACACTGAGACAGTAAATGGATTTAAAACAGGTCAGCTATTTATTTGAAGAATTTCATTTTAATTTTAAAATACTATATGGTCGCTAGAAAGGATGGCCCCTACACAGAGCAGCTCAACAATGCAAACTAAACAACCAAACACTGCATTGCGGGCGGTGTCCGCCCAGTGGATGCAAAAACCAAACACTAGGATACTAAGCACAAACCCTCAACAATCCCTCCTGGAGATGGCCATACTGCTCCCGTAAAGGTGGTACAGTATTCTTCCACAAATACTAGAAGGTGAGTGCACTCACTTCACCAAATGCACCCGGGCTGATGATAAGCCGTATTTTCACGCCCAAAACAATAGCTAACAACAAACAACCACTAGGGAAGGGCAGGCAGGCAAATTTTCTTCAGGAAAGAGACCAAAAGCCTGCAACCCAACACTTAAATAAACTCTGCTACAGCCCCACCATAAACTGTGTAATAGGTTAACTGGCTGCATGTGATCATCACCCAAGCCAGGCCCCAGCCTTCTGATTTAAGCCACTCCTGGCTTATTCGAGCCCTCCGTTATTCAAATTACTAATCACTCAGCAAGCGGTACTATTTGTGTCAATTCTTGTATCTTTGTAATTGTATTTTCTAGTGTGTGTATAGGAGATGGTCACATGATCGAAGTCACTGCTCTCAGTGATGACATCATTGAACTGAGTGACTGTCCGGGAGGGTGGTGCCGTGCAAGGAAGCCAGCATACACATGTGGGTGATGGTACAGTATTTAGGTGAGTTAGTTGTTTTATTCCTTATACTTGCGATGACAGTGTGATATGATAAAGACACTGAAACGTTAAATCATTTATTATTCAGGGATTCATGAATGCCGTACCACTACATATGTTTTATATAGAGGATCATATACACATTCTATAGACAAAAAACCTTACAGTTTCACATGTCCCATTAAGGCTTCTTATTTATGATCTGAATTTTCACAAAACCTACTGAATTTCTGCCAATCAAATTTAAAAAAGCAATGAAATTCTGATCATTAAGGCTGACTCCTTAAATGGACGTGTTCCTTGCGCAATACAGATATGGTATGCCATGCTTAACTACAGATTCAGCACTCTCACAGAGTGAGATTGCTGTCACTCACATAAATGGTGGAGCTGCTAATTCACACAATTGTGTGCTCTTTGGAATACACACATGCAGTCTATTCAACTGAGGTCTGAACAGTTATGTGGAACACACATCCCACTCAGTGCCCACAATCTTCCCATTCGGTCACCACAACAATCTCACTGAGTTGCAACATCCTTCTCACTCCATACAGCTATCTAATTTAAAATGCACATTTAGCTCCCTAATTGCTAAAATTATTATACTCTGTCTATGCATGTACACTTTCTTCCCCTATATGCATCCATGCTGCTCTGTCTTCCCCAATCCCTACTGCTGTGTGGCCTCCCAACTGTGCTAGTCTGTATTCCCTCATCCTCACCAATCTGTCTTTCCCCATCCATGCCGCCCTGTCTTCCTGCATCTGTGCCAATCTGTTTCCTTACATCTTCACCACTTGCCCTCATCTACACCTCTCTTTCTTCATCCTTCTGCACCACTCTGTCCCCCCCACCCACACCACTCTGTCTTCCCCCACATCTGCACCAATTTGTTTTCCCCAATCCCAATTTGTTTTCCCCAACTGTTGTGTGTTCTCCCATTTGTGCTAGTCTGTATTCTCTCATCCACACCAATCTGTCTTTACCCATCTACGCTGCTCTGTTTACCCGGGTGCATGCCACTCTGTACCACTCCATACGTGTCACTCTGTCCCCCCAAAACATGCCACTCTGTCTCCCCCCCATCCACGCTGCTTTCTTCCCCCATCCGCACCACTGTTTTCCACCCATATGAATCACTTTGATTTTCCTCCATCTCTACTGCTTAATCTTCCCCCTCTCCATGCCTTTCTGCTCAGACCTCAGTTACGAAGGCGCTATTTTTTAAATGGGCTCCGCTGCCAAACTCTGCCGAATGGCAGGCAAGGACTGGATCCTCTCTGATCCAAGTCCGCCGCCAAAGCCCGCACCGCTGCAGGTTCCCCTGCCGCCTCTGGGTCCCATTGATGCCCGCACTGCCGCCGCTGACACCTGCATCGCCGCTGCCTCTGAGGCCGCACCACCACCGGGTCCCCACCGCAGCTGCCGCCCCCCTGCCATTTCCAGGTCCTAGCTCCGCTAACACCCGCAAATGACAGCCATCTTGGTGCATCCAAGTGAAGCCACAGTAGGTTCACCTGCTGAAGGCATCAACTGAGTTGAAACTTCCTATGTGTATAATGGCGATTTCGTGAGGTAAATGTTTAAAAACTAACTTTCTAATTTACCTGAACCCCAAAAGCACCTACCCAGGAACAATAGATAGCTATCTAATAAAACAAACCCCAAGTCTAAATTCGCCCCCTGCCCTGCCTTCCCAAAAATCCCCCATAGAGAACAGCAGAAAAGTGGTCCTAATTGAGAGTGTCAGAAAAAACTGACAGTTGGAACTTTAGATTACTCCCAAATCCTCATTTTTTATGCTTTTGCCCTGTAATGTAGCATGCAGTACCGAGCAACAATTACACCCATCCATGCCAAATTTCAGCTCAGTACCTACAAAAGCTTTTGAGGTGTAGCCTCTTAAACACCATACCCCCCCTCCAGTATTCTCTATGGAAGAATTCAATATTTTTAGATTCAGCCTTAATATAAGGGCATGACTGTGCCCTTATAATATATACATACTGTATGAGGACAATCAGCCGTATTCAATTTGGAGCAAAAAGCCACGTAATTTTCACCGAATCCACTTATCCCCGTATTCAAATTGTCCTACTTTTCACCGGTGCGAAAAGTTTGCACCTTGTAATCAGCGGAAAATATTCGCCTATGAATACCTGCCGGAAAAAAGTGCAGAATTGGGGTTTTGGAGTGCAAACTTGCGGCAACCACCCTGCCTCCTTTGGACAGCCCCTTGATGCTAACTGCGTCAAAAAATGCAGAAAAAACACAAAGGTCACCCCAAAAAAGCACTTTGAAAAAGTGGGCAAAAAATTTCAAAGTGGGTGTAAACTTAAAAAACTAACGAAATAGCCTTTGGGGGGGGTCTGCAAGTAAGGGGGGGTTTGATTGCAGGTGCGTGCTTGCTGAAGGTGCGGTTTTTTTGTCCACTTTAAAGCTTGATTTTAGTGATTTTGAACTATGCTTGCACCCATTTTCATGTACCCCATTTTTTATGAGAATACTTATTTTGGCCCAAAAAAGTTGCTAAATTCTATTCTTCACCACTCTCCCAAAGACACTAAATTGCTCCTACTGAGACCATTAAAACAACCCAAATACCTTTAGCAGGGCTAATCGGGGGTACCCATAGTAGATGTCAGAGCATCTTTAAGGAGGTGTCAGGCTGATTTCCCCAAAAACGATAGGACTTTTCACTGATTTTGTTTTCGCTTGGCTTCCAATATTGCCAATTTGGAATTGAATACGGGGATACGCGGTGATGCGCGCGATAAGTTTTTCGATGGCAAAACCTCCGATGACAGCGAAAAGTCTGGCAACGGAGTTTTTGCCTCAAAATGTATATGACCCAATGGGGCAGAGAGACATGAACACCCCACCTAGCCCCAGGAGCAGGGGCATTTTAAGAGAAGAGAGGGCACATGTGCAGCCTCCATTTGGGCCCCCTCCTCTCTGTCAGTGGGTCAGCGGCACTGAGTGCTGTAGATTCTGGCATGCGCGGGTCTCCGGGAAAATGGCGCCTGCGCCTACTTTGCCGGGAACATGTTTTCTGCGCATGCGCAGATCACTGGGAAAATGGCTGCCACCATTTTCCCAGTGAGTGTTTGCTGCTCTGCAGCTGCGGAGCAGCACATCGGTATCGGCGGAGAGGTAAGAATAATTACCTACGTGTGCAGGGTGTGCGGTGTGGTCCCCCTTGTACCCAGGGGCCCGTGTGCACCGCACTCCTTGTACCCATTATAAAGACGCCTATGCCCAGGAGTACACATGGAAGAGCCCTACCACAAGCCATGTTATTACTTGCTTGGGATGAGCATGGCCCACACCACCTGCCATGCCCGCAGCACCGGTGACACTGAGGAGTCCACGTTTTGAGTTGACAAGCAGCGCTACAGCATCAAAGGACAAAAAGAATCTGGAAGAGTGAGAGTGAAGGTGGTGATGTCACCAGGAGCTTATTTCTTCATATAGAATGTAGAGGTTGTCCATTTGCTCCAGCTGGGTGCCTCAGGCTGACTGTAATTGGCCACAGCTCACGCAACTGCACGGGTCTGCAGCCTGCAGCATCAACACAAGTTGCCTGTAAATAGCTGTGTGCTGGGGGGGGCAGTTACATTGATCATCCCCCCTGGATCTGCTACTGCTCCAGCCTGGGGGGCCCTCTAAGGCTGGAGCAGTGGCAGATCCAGGGGGATGATCAGTGTAACTGCCCCCCCCCCCTTCCCCCAGCATACAGCTATTTCCAGGCAACTTGTGCGTATGCTGCAGGCTGCAGACCCATGCAGTTGCATGAGCTGTGGCCATTTACAGTCCATTCCCTGTTATTGATCTAATTATCTAGCATAGGTTGTCATAATTGGTCCTCAGGACCCCAAACAGTGTATGTTTTACAGGTCTCTCCACAGAAACACAAGTGAAATAATTAGTTCTGTCTGTGGATCTTTTAATATGTGTCAATGAGCATAAACGTAACTTTCATGGATGCAGGGGCTGCTGCTGCTACGGGGCCCAGGACATCCTCTCAGGGCCTGCCTCTACCTTTGAACCCAATCACGCTGCACCTTGACTGGCTTGCTGGGAGTGAGGGACAACCACTGGCGTCATCAGGCTCACCCTACCTCCTACTGTCAGAGAGACGAACCGCGTCAAGCATGTCCTCTACTCACATCGTAAGAGACAGACCGCACCGAGATGAGAGGAGCCTATGTCCCCCTTACTACTGCAGCTGAGGTCACAGCCAAACACTGCTAAGAAGGCACTGCCTGCTTGCCCAAGGGAGAGCTGAGCGCTCAGCACTCACACTGAGCTGTGACTGTGTGTGTGTGTGTGTGTGTGTTGTGCTTTCAAAAGTTTGCTATGCAGTTAGAGATGGAGAAGGTGTAGTTGAAAAGGAGCTCCTAGTTATACCAGTGGCCTACCAACACACTTATTTACTACATGTATTTTCTTTTTTGCAGTTCATGAAATGTGTTTTATGAAATATAAAGTATAAGTAAATATAATTATATCACTTTAAGGGGCCCATTGTGTATGATAAGTGGCTCTCTAGCCAATCAGCTCCCAACTGTAATTTTTCAAACAGATGACAGTTGGAGCTGATTGGCTGGAGCACTGTTATCAATCATACGCAATTAATTTTAAACCTGTTTGATAAAACTAATTGATAAATGGGCCCCTAAATATTTGAATAATTTACATTAATTTCAATAAACTTTTTTCTTATTGTTCTTAATGATTAATTATCTTGTGAATTATTTGAGATAACAAAGGTTCCAAGAAATTATTTTTCCCATGGTTGTGAAAATAAATAAAATTGAAAATCGCTTTAGCACATACGAGTAGATTAGTTCTTGCTTATTGCAATATATTGTTGTGCACCCACTCTAGGTCTATTAGCATCTGAACAACCAGCACATACATTATCTGCATCATAATGCTCAGTAATTCAATTAATTAGAATCTTGTCATTCTGATGGCAGAAGAATATGGAAGGTGGTTTTTATACCACTGTGCTGATGTACCCACAATTAGGCTAAGAGAATGTTCTCAGAATTCATTTACTTGTTTTTCATATTGTTGTAAAACGACTTCAGGAGAAAGAACGTTTCCAATTATTTTTAAAAGATTTGTGCTTTAATTGTTTGTACTTGTTACAAATCATGTAGATGTCATCTGGTCATTAATGTGAAGCAAAAATACTAACAAATAAAGACCTTGGGACTGATTGGGAGTGTCACGGATCTCTGTGCACGGACATAAATGGTGAGTTTCTGCATACAGCGCATGAACAGATACGAATATAAGCATTTTGTGTATCTCTGTTCTACTCTGAGCCTTTTGGTGAATTTGAGCATTTCGGGAGTTGGGATGCGACAATGCGGGCACACGGAACCAACATGGGAGTGTTGTGGGCATGTATCTACATGTCCATGTGATTTGTGTGTATGGGTAAGGGAAGCTTATTTCTGATGGAACTCTTGCACCTACTGTAGCATTCGGCTGGTGCAAGTGCCAATACTAATGATGACGGTTGCAGCGGTTGGTATAAAACCAATGGGCAGCGCAGCTTTCTGCTTGCAGATGGAGGGACCCTCGCATTAGCTGAATGGAATGTTCTTCATTATAAGGTAGTAAATCTGCCCTCCGCGGATACCCTCAAATACAGCCACTTTGTGTCCCACTCAGAACCAATCTCCTTATGTCACCTTGTTATGATTTGTCCAAAAACTGAATACTCAGAGCAGCTTAGATGATCATGTGCTCATACTGTGTCATTTGAAATGTATATTTATGGTTCATGTAGCGTTGGATGCATTTCCATCCTAACTATACTGTATGCGGGAAAAGACACACACATGAAAACGTTGCATACAGACGCATATAAAACATTTATCTCCTCATAAGTATTTTTGGCCCGGATTGTAAATCAGATGCTGACGTGTAAATTCATCTCGGTACGTTTTTAAATGCACCATCAAAACTTGTTTTCGTCTTATGGCAGGTGCAGTTTCTCCTGTGTGAATGTCTATGGGCCAAATGTAATAGAGTGAGAGTTTAGAAAAGTGAGAGTTTCTGACACTTTTTAAACTTTGCCAATGTAATAGAGTCAAAAAACAAAGTAACAGAGCGAACTTGCATGTTTTTTCAGACTTAAAAAACTCTCACGATTTAAAATCTCATTCAGATGTTTTCCCATTTTGAAGATAAAACTCAACCAATGTGACATTTTACTGCTAAACTCTCACATTTTCTAAACTCTCACCCTATTACATTTGGCCCTTTGTGTCTATAGATGCAGTCACTGTCCGTGACATGCACATGGCACCCCGCTTCTGCCTAGCCACTAGCCACCCCCCTGTTACCAACCAGGAACACCCACTAAAAACTACGCTCCCTGTGTACAAATTAGGGATGAGCGGGTTCGGATTTCTGAAATCCGAACCCCCCCCTGATCCGAGCCGGGAATCAAATCTGGCTTGGGCTTTCCCGCGTGGCTCAGATCTGAAATCGAGGCAAAACGTCATCATCCTGCTGTCGGATTATCGGGGGTTTTGATTTCTATCAAAAGGTCCCCGCGTCGGCGCCATTTTTCACTCCGGCTGTGGACAGTGAAGAGGGAGGGTGGGAGTTTGCTGTGCTGGTGCTGCTGTTGCCCATAGGCAGGGCCGTCTCTTCCATTGGGCTTTTAGGGTAGTTGCCCAAGGGCCCAACGCTTCAAGGGGCCCTGCAGCCCCCTGCAGCCACTGCCTGTTAGTAATTTTTTTTTTCAAAGCACTAGTCTGTGACCTTCCCACCCCCCTCCCCCCCCATGATGAGCGACCCCCCTTCCTCTGGTACGTAGCCGTGGGTAGTCTGTGTCTCTGTGACACAGCTGCACCGTGTGTGTAGCGCTGACCGGTCAGCACTACACAGTGACAAACACACAGCCGCCGGAGCTGGCAGCTGTGTGTTTGTTTTAGCAGCTGATGAGAGTCAGACAGACTATCATCGGCTGCTGCTCCCACTGCCATAGCCGGGCATCTTCTGGCTCCCACAGTGGGTAATGGGAGAGGTGTCATGATGTCATGACATCTTTCCCATAATGCAGAGCGGCCTAGCCCAGGAGGACGGGCGAAGGAGCATATGGCGGCGGCGCGGATTCAGGTAAGTGTTTGTTTTTTATTTGTCTACTGGGGGGGTGGACCACTAGGGGGCACTACAAGGGGGGGCCTACTACTGGGAGCACTACAAGGGGGGGACTACTACTGGGGCAATACAAGGGGGGACTACTACTGGGGGCAATGCAAGGGGGGGACTACTACTGGGGGCAATACAAGGGGGGGCTACTACTGGGGGCAATACAAGGGGGAGACTATGACTGGAGGCACTACAAGGGGGTGTACAACTACTGGGGGCACTACAAGGGGGGACAACTACTAGGGGCACTACAAGGGGGGGGACTCTACTAGGGGCACTACAAGGGGAGGGGACTACTACTAGGGGACATAGGGAGGACTACCACTGGGGGCACTGCATCGGGGGACCACTACTGGGGGCTCTATATAAAGGGCAATACTGGGGTACTGCATAGGGGGGACTACAACTGGGGCCACTATTTAAAGGGCACTGCATAAGGGGTACCACTATTGGGGAAACTACATGGGGGTCTACTGCTGGGGGCACTATATAAGGGGCATTGCATGGGGGGTACCACTACTGGGGAAACTGCATTGGGGGATCTACTACTGGGGGCACTATATAAGGGGCTTACTACTGAGGGCACAATGGGTGGGTAGGGGCCCCAGTGCATTGCATTGCCCAGGGCCCACACTGCTGTTAAGACAGCCATGTCCATAGGGGCTGTGTCCAAAGTCCATAGGGGTTGGCTGAGCTGTCTTGTGCAGTGCTGTTGTCTCATAAAGGCTGTAGTCCTAAAGGTGTGCTGTAGTGTTGTCCAGGGGGTGCTGTGTCCATCCAAATTTTTTTTTTCTGTTTGTGCATCAACAAAGTAGCAGCGCCAAGCGTGCGCCTGTGTTATAAGTCTAGGGCCGACTGGTCTATTGAAGGGTGGAGTAACCCCCAAAGTGCTCCAAAAAATAAAAATATATATTTTTCTTTGTTTGTGACTTGTGTGCTCCTTAGCCACACGTGCATCAAAATATGTGAAGAAGATGATGTTCATCAAAATGAATTATCAATTCTTCCAGGGAGACCAGCCTCCAGAAAGTACAGAGGGACCTGTGGTGGAGGTTTCCAGCGGGGACGAATTAATGCTCTGTGATGATGAGAATGTACACAACACTGAAGAGGGTGAGGAATCGGTGGATGAGGAGGATGAGGACGACATCTTGCCTCCGTAGAGCCAGTTTGTGCAGGGACACATTAATTGCCAGCTTGTTTTGTGGGGGCCCAAATGAACCAATCATTTCAGCCATAGTCGTGTGGCAGATCTTGGCACTGAAATGATTGGTTTGTTAAAGTGTTCATGTCCTGTTTATAGGACATAAGGGTGGGTGGGAGGGCCCAAGGACAATTCCATCTTGCACCTCTTTTTTTTCTTTGCATTATGTACTGTTTGGGGCCTAGTTTTTCAAACTGCCATCCTGTCTGCCACTGCAGTGTCACTCCTAGATGGGCCATGTGTTTGTGCCGCCCATGTCACGGCCAGGGTATTTCAGCATGGCGCTAGGCGGGTGTTACCTGTGAGGAGCTGGTGTCTGGCGGGGGGCTTTGGCTGCGCGTGTTGTTGTGCGGCCCTGTTGTCACTCTGCGCTGGTGAGGCCTGGCGGCGTCTCCGTTCCGTTTGGCATGGGCGCCGCCATCTTGCCTTCTGGCCATGTGATGCGGCTGGCCAATCCTGGTGAGTCACATGTTCCCTCCGGCCAGTAACAGCACGGCATGGGGTATTTAGGAAGGGTCAGTGCCTTCCTTCTTTGCCAGTGCAACGTGTATCTCAGCCTAGCTGAGAGGGAGTTCTCTGTGCTTTCCTGTTCCTGTGAATTCGCTGTCTGCCAGTCTGCCTGTCAGCTCCTAGTTCCCACTGGACTACCCCGCTACCTCCACCACCCTTGCCCATACCTGAGTGCCTGAGCCTGCTGACATCCTGCGCTTCAGTTCACTACCTGCAAACCTGGCTTGATTATTTTCAGTTCACTGCCTGCAAACCTGGCTTGATTATTTTCAGTTTCACTACCTGCACACCTGGACAGCTCTAATTGTTTCTACCTGGACATTAGGAGTCAGGAGTGGATTTGTTCAGGTGTATTTCTGGTCGTTTAGAAAATCTGGAAAACATGCAGCATCAGATGGCTAAATTTCTGCAAGAGATGTCCAAGCGACAGGATAGTTTGCAAACTTCCTTTTCTACCCCTGAAGTACCAGCATCTACATCCGCATCAGCATCTGGGAATACAGGAGGCAGATCATCTCCCCGCTTACGTCTTCCTTTACCAAATAAATTTGACGGCAATCCTAAACTCTGCCGAGGATTCCTAAATCAGTGTGACATTCATTTTACCCTGCAGCCTGACAACTTTCTAACTGCAAGAACTAAAGTGGCTTACATAGTCTCTCTGTTATCCGGCCAGGCCTTGGAATGGGCTTCCCCACTCTGGGAGCGCTCAGATCCGCTGCTGGATAATTATGCAGGCTTTGTGTCATCCTTCAGGAGGATTTTCGATGAACCTGGGCGTACTGTATCAGCATCATCAAACATCATGACACTGAGACAAGGGGTCCGTCCTGTCAGTCAATATGCCGTGCAATTTCAAATTTTAGCATCAGAGCTCAAATGGAATGAGGAAGCCCTCACCTCGACCTTCTGGCATGGGTTGTCAGACCGACTAAAGGATGATCTAGTCACTCGAGAGCTTCCTACTAATCTGAACGATATGATTTCGTTGTGTATCAAAGTTGACCTACGCTTCAGGGAACGTCAGGCTGAAAAAAACAGAACTGACCGGCAAAGGTCATTTACCCCCTCCATTTCTACCCGCCCCATTCCTTCTCCTACTGAAGAGGAGCCTATGCGGGTGAATCATACACACCTCTCTAAAGAAGAACGTCAGAGAAGAATGCAAAAGAACCTCTGTCTGTACTGCGGAGAGTCCGGTCACCTGCTGATCTCCTGCCCCCGTAAACCGGGAAATGCCAAATCCTAACTGACCCTGGAGACATCAAGTTAGGAGTTATAAACCCGTCTCCAAAAATTAAAGATTTCACGATTACCCTAGCCTTGGATCTTAAACCCAAACCTGTCTTTGCTACTGCTCTACTCGACTCGGGAGCAGCCGGTAATTTCATAACGTCTAGTTTCATAGATAAATTTCAGATTCCTTGTTTGTCTCTCAACCATGCCATCTCTCTGACCTCTATAGACGGACGCCCTCTAACTAACGGGATAGTCACCAAAGAGACTCAACCAGTATTGGTCCAAATTGGGGCACTTCATTCTGAGTCCTTAAAATTCCTGGAGATAGCAGAGGCCTCTCAAGAAATTGTTCTTGGTCTACCCTGGTTACGTCAACATAATCCCAGGATTGATTGGGGTTCTATGCAGATCCTGTCATGGGGTATGGACTGTCAGAAATCCTGTCTTCCAAAAATTCAACCTGTGAGAAAGACAGTTCCATTAGTTTCTTCTGCCATTCCCAAGGAATATCAGATGTTCGCCGACATTTTTTCTGAACAACAAGCAAATATCTTACCCCCTCATAGGGAATGGGACTGTCCAATTGAATTGATACCTGATAAGATACCACCTCGTGGTCGTACCTATCCGCTGTCCTTGCCTGAGACTCAAGCCATGACCGAATACATCCGGGACAACCTGGCAAAGGGGTTCATTCGCCCCTCTACTTCACCTGCCGGAGCTGGGTTTTTCTTCATTGGCAAGAAGGACGGTGGTCTAAGACCATGTATCGATTATCGAGGCCTTAATAACATTACTGTAAAGAATCGATACCCTCTTCCCCTGATTACTGAGTTGTTTGATAGGGTCAAGGGCTCTGTCATTTTTTCGAAATTAGATCTAAGAGGGGCTTACAACCTCACTCGTATCCGAGCTGGCGATGAATGGAAGACCGCTTTTAATACCAGAGATGGACATTTCGAGTATTTAGTAATGCCTTTTGGATTGTGTAACGCCCCTGCTGTCTTTCAAAGTTTCGTTAATGAGATTTTCCGGGATCTGTTATATGTTTCGGTTGTTGTCTATCTGGATGACATACTGATTTTTTCACCCTCTGTGGCTAAACATCAAGAACATGTTAAAGAAGTTTTGACCCGTTTGAGAGAAAACCACCTTTACTGCAAACTGGAGAAGTGCGTCTTTGGAGTGCCCAGTGTACCTTTTCTCGGCTATGTAATATCTGGCTCCAGTTTAGAAATGGACCCCAAGAAGGTACAGGCAATTCTGGATTGGACCCGACCTCAGACACTGAAGGCCATCCAGAGATTGTTGGGCTTCGCAAATTATTATAGACGCTTCATTAAGGGATTTTCTACACTGCTGGCTCCCATTACAGCCTTGACCCGCAAAGGTGCTAATCCTGCCCAATGGTCACCTGAGGCAGAGTCTGCCTTTCATCTTCTAAAACAGGCCTTTATCTCAGCACCAGTTCTTCGACAACCCGATCTGGACAGGCCTTTTTTGTTGGAAGTAGACGCATCATCTGAAGCTGTGGGAGCAGTCTTGTCTCAACGTTATGAGGACAACCGAGTCCAACCCTGTGGGTTCTTTTCTAAAAAATTCTTTCATGCCGAAAGGAACTACGCCATAGGTGAGCAAGAACTACTAGCTGTAAAGTTGGCGTTGATGGAATGGAGATATTTGCTAGAAGGCGCCAAGTTTCCATTTACTGTATTTACGGACCATAGAAATCTCCTATTTCTCAAAAACCTCCAATGTGTGAGTCCTCGTTTGGCCCGCTGGGCAATATTCTTTGCCAGGTTTCAGTTCACCCTGACATTCCGGTCTGGAGCACTTAATCAGAAGGCTGATGCCCTATCGAGATCTCTCCTCTGTGATGATCATTCTGAAAATCAAAGCAATACCCCTGTCTTGGAATCAAGAGTTTTCGCCGCATTACAACTTCAGCCTCCTACGGGAAAATCATTTGTGGCCCCGGAATTAAGAAAGCAGCTTCTCACTTTGGCACATTCCTCTCGCTTCGCAGGGCACTCAGGCACTCGGAAGACCTTGGAGTTCCTGAAAAGACACTATTGGTGGCCTTCTATGAAGGCAGATATAATGGAGTTTATCTCTTCCTGCTCCTCCTGTGCCCAGCATAAATCATCACGACAAGCTCCAGCTGGGGAATTGCTTCCATTACCTACTCCATCACGTCCATGGACGCATCTCTCCATGGATTTCATCACAGACCTGCCAGTCTCTCAAGGTTTCAACACTATCTGGGTTGTAATAGACCGATTTTCTAAGATGGTTCACTATATACCGTTGCCCCTGACCTGGCACAGTTGTTTGTCCAACACATATTTCGTCTACATGGCCTTCCTGCTGAAATTGTCTCTGACCGTGGTGTGCAGTTTACTGCAAAATTCTGGAGGGCTTTGTGTTCTGTTCTTCAAGTGAAGTTAAACTTTTCCACGGCCTACCATCCGCAAAGCAACGGCTCCACCGAGAGAGTTAATCAAGATCTAGAGACTTTCTTAAGAATTTTTATGTCATCTTCCCAGGACAATTGGGCTGCCTTGCTGCCATGGGCTGAGTTTGCACATAATGCTTCCTACCACTCGTCAACTAACCAAACGCCATTTCAGGTTGTATATGGCCTTCATCCTCGTGTTCCCGAATTCCCAATCCTGCCTGTTTTCGATGTTCCGGCCGTGGAGGACACAGTGCGGAATTTTGCTGCCATCTGGACTCAAGTACGGTCTGATTTGTTGAAGGCATCCTTTCGCTATAAGACCCAGGCCGATAAGAAGCGTAGAATAGTTCCACGCATGCAAGTAGGAAACCAGGTCTGGTTGTCTACTCGGAACCTTCGTCTAAGAGTTCCGTCTATGAAATTCGCACCCCGCTTCATGGGTCCCTTCACCATAACAGAAGTCATTAATCCAGTGACCTACCGTTTACAGTTACCCCCATACCTAAAAATTCCCAATTCCTTCCATGTTTCCTTATTAAAGCCCCTAGTCCTGAATAAGTTCCATAATGCTCTACCTGCTTCTCCTCGAGTCCAGACGGAGAGAGGAGTTGAGTTTGAAGTCGCCCAGATCTTGGACTCTCATCTGCGCAGAGGTCATCTTCAGTATTTGTTGGACTAGAAAGGTTTCGGTCCAGAGGAACGTTGCTGGACCAATGCTCGTGATGTCCACGCTCCCACGCTCATCAGGAGATTCCATTCTGCCCATCCGGAGAAGCCTGGTGAGTGTCCTGAGGCCACCCCAAAAGGGGGGGTACTGTCATGGCCAGGGTATTTCAGCATGGCGCTAGGCGGGTGTTACCTGTGAGGTCGTTGTGGCGTGGGCTGTCTGGTGGCGGAGCTGGTGTCTGGCGGGGGGCTTTGGCTGCGCGTGTTGTTGTGCGGCCCTGTTGTCACTCTGCGCTGATGAGGCCTGGTGGCGTCTCCGTTCCGTTTGGCATGGGCGCCGCCATCTTGCCTTCTGGCCATGTGATGCGGCTGGCCAATCCTGGTGAGTCACATGTTCCCTCCGGCCAGTAACAGCACGGCATGGGGTATTTAGGAAGGGTCAGTGCCTTCCTTCTTTGCCAGTGCAACGTGTATCTCAGCCTAGCTGAGAGGGAGTTCTCTGTGCTTTCCTGTTCCTGTGAATTCGCTGTCTGCCAGTCTGCCTGTCAGCTCCTAGTTCCCACTGGACTACCCCGCTACCTCCACCACCCTTGCCCATACCTGAGTGCCTGAGCCTGCTGACATCCTACGCTTCAGTTCACTACCTGCAAACCTGGCTTGATTATTTTCAGTTCACTACCTGCAAACCTGGCTTGATTATTTTCAGTTTCACTACCTGCACATCTGGACAGCTCTAATTGTTTCTACCTGGACATTAACCCTTTTGCTCCCACCACAGAACTCTTGTGCACATTTATATTTTCCTCGACTTTTATTTACTGCCACATTATATGTCTACTCAAGCACTTATTAAAAATCCTAGTTTTATTTTCAAATCTGCTTCTGTGATCGCTCCTGCTACCACCCTGGGTCCACAAGCAACCCAGAACATAACAGCCCAGTTGTGTCGCTTAGCATAGTCATCCAGCTACCTCGGTGCAACCTTTTGGCCTAAAACAATATTGTGAGGTGTGAGGTGTTCAGAATAGACTGGAAATTAGTGAAAAATAATGTTATTGAGGTTAATAATAGCATAGAAACAAAAAAAAACACAAATTCTGTGATTTTAGCTATTTTTATGCTTTTTTCCAAAAAAATACAGATCCAAAACACAAAACCCAGAACCCAAAACATGGAAGGGTGGTTTTGGCAAAAAAAATCCAGATGCAAAACACGAAGAAAGATCCAGATACAAAACCAAAACACGAAAAGTGGCCGGTGTACACCCCTAGTACAAATACATTCTGCATCTCGGAAAAATGGGGCCCTAGGCAAGATGCTGGTCTATGGCCCCCCTCCTTCATCACATCCACATAACAATTTACTTGTCCTATACATTCCCCTTCAATTATTTTTTTAATTTTAATTCCTTGTATTTAATACTAGGACACATATAGCCTAGTGCTGATATCAGTTTTTTCAGGGGGACTCCTTCTGCTTGTTCCCCCAATTTTGTCAAACACACGCCCAGGCTAGGAGCACTAGTTCCATTTGAGGTTTTAGAAGGGAAAGTGGTGCGCTTTTTTAAAAAAGTAAAAAAAAATGTTATTCAATTATGAGGCACAAAGCAAAGTGCTTCTGTTTTGGACATATAGCAGTTTTGTGTGCTTGAATCTTCATCTTACATTGATCTACAGTAAGTGCACCTGGAAATGCTCATGTCTGTAACAATGCAACTGGAAGGCGCTAGATGTGTCCCGTTAGAAGTATGGAACGAGACCAAATCTCTGCCAGCTGCAGCGCATGTACCGCCCCAGCTATGCTATGCATGCCTTTTAAAGGTGCTTGTGGCTTGGGGGAAGTTCCTAGACTGTAGAGTAGGTTGGCTGTGTTTTGATCAACTACAAAGTACACTGAGAGGCTTTTTTAAAATCTTGTTTCCTGCTAAATATTTCTTTCTTGTCTCATTACAGTACATGTAAGCAGACACTGTGTTGCATTGCTGCTCTGCTTGAGCTGCATTCTGTTCAACTCCTGTTAAATAGAAAGATAGATACAGAACAGAATGCAGCTAGAACAGAACATTAAAAAGAGATAATTGATCCCTCTAAGGACCACAAGGGCCATTCACATAACCGTTTCCCATGTGCATGTACCCTTAGGCTACTGACATTACAATTCTGCATTTAAGGTAAAAATCATTGTACCATTGTAGTGCTGGTTGGGGTATAGGAATAGTATATGGGAGGATGGTGATGGGGACCAAGTTGTATCTAAAGTGAGATATTGTTGAAGTGTGGAAATCACCAGTCTGAGCTGAGGCAGAACTGAATGCACACAGTTACTTCTAGAGATGAGCGGGTCCGGTTCTCAGAGAACCAGACCCACCTGAACTTCTAGATCTGAAGCGAGAATTGAGCTCGGCTCGGGTTTTCCCGCCTGACTTGGATCTCAACATGAGGCAAAACTTTATCCTCCCGCTGTCGGATTCTCACAGGTTTTGGATTCTATAAAGGACTCCATTGGCGCCATTTTTACTATGGGTGCGTATGGTGAACTGAACAGACGTGTTGCTGTCACAATCTATGTCAGTGTGCTGACCAACTTGTCCTGTCGGGCACTGGGGCTGAAGGCTGCTGCTGTGTTGTCCATAAAGGGGCTGGGGCTGCAGTACATAAAGGGGAACTACAGTGGGTGCTGCAGCTACTGTGTCACTTGTCCTGTCAATCAAGGGGCTGCTGCTATGTTGTTATCCTGTCTATCAAGGCGCTAGGGCTGCAGTCCATAAATGGGTGCTCTGTCAACCTGTCAATGGGTGCTCTTCCCCAGTGTAAAAAAAAAATAAAAGTGCTTTTTTAAGTGCATTAGCAACTTAGCTGCGCTATTATTGATTAGTGACACTGCTGGCCAGAACGCAGTTTATCATCCACATATTTGTGACCCTGCACTGCAGGTGTTCTGTCCACACTCAGCAGGGGTGCTTTGTTATCCATAAAGAAGGGGTGCTGTCTGTGTTGTTCATCAAGAGGCTGCTGTTTCATTCAGGGATGCTCTTCTCCAGTGTAAAAAAAATAAAAGTGAAATAAAATTAATATTATCAATCTACAAAAAATTATATATCAAAACATTAAAATAAATAAATTAAAAACTAATCAATCCTTCCGTCCGTTCCCTGTCTTCAGTCCATAAATATATTCCAACTCCGTTGGGCCTCTGACCTAGTTAAAGAAAACATTCTTGGTTTTCAATCTTCCACTGGCATCCTGTCTATCACTGCAGTGCCACTCTGTGCCATGTTGGAAGATGAACTGCCACATGTTAGTGCCGCCCACTGCTGTTGCTTAGCTTAATCAGCCAGCTAGCTGGATGCAACCTTAAACAAAATTAAATGTTATTGAGGTTAATAATACTATAGGACCAGGTACAAAAACAGGCCCAAATTATGTGATTTTAGCTGTTTGTATGATTTTTTTTAGATAAAAATACAGATCCAAAACCAAAACATGCAAGGGCGGTTTTGGCAAAACCAAATCCAGATCCAAAACACGAGGAGATACAAACCAAAACCAAAACACGGGGGTTCGGCGCACATCGGAGAGTACTTCTTGTGTGAGGAGATGGAAAAGGAGAGTACTGGGAGTAAAGGTGAGCAATCTGGGGAAGGGGATGTGAGCAGGGGCGCCGAGAGGGGGGGGGGAGCGGGTACAGATTACCCGGGCCCGGGCTTCCTGAGGGGCCCGGCGGGGGCCCGGGTCCGACGCCGCCCCCCCCTCCCTCACAGCAGCCAAGCACACAGCGTGTGCTTAGCTGCAGTTGGAGACTGCTCGTGGCTGCTGGGCAGCAGCCACAGCAGTCTCCTATGCCTGTGCGGGGGAGCGATCACACTGATTGTGCCCCCCCTGGCTTTGCGCCGGGCTGAGGGGGCTCAGAGCGCCCCCCTCCCCGGTGGGCAGCGCCGCGCAAATCTTTTTTGTTAAATTTTTCCGTCAAGGGGGCGTGGCCACACCTCCCACGATTAGGCCATGCCCCCTATTACCGGGGCCCGCCCTGGCTCTTGGCGGCACTGGATGTGAGCGGAAGTAACTGCACACAGTGCACAGGCATGATTACTTCATGTGTGAGGAGATGGCAGAGGAGAGTACTGGGGGAAAGGTGAGCAATCTGGGAAAAGCCGACAAACCATTGTGCAGATTACAGAGCAATTGCCACCCTAAATCATTCTTGCGCTACGAGCATGCAACTTCTGCTGATGTCACATAATAGCAAGAGCCAATTTGCTAAGTAACAGTGATGAAAGTAGTCAGTTTTGTAAATGATCACAGTAATTTTTTTATTACATAAAAGCATAATATAAAACTGTAAAAAAATATATTTATTTTGGAACAGGTAACATTTTGAATTTAATACAGATTTGATCACAAATTTTGCATCAATAAAGCCACAAAAAAAGCATTATATTCATATGCCTAGACGTACACATGTCAAAATGTGTGCAGGTCAGCATTGCCAGCATATGCTCCCAGTTTACAAGGCACATTGAATCTTGTCATTGTGGCTCCGCCCTCTGCTCTACAATGCCGTTAGAGTAACTCCCCCACAATGACTGTTGAGCTTGTGTTTCCCTAATTTGTGTTTTCAGAGTGTGTTTATTTTATGATTAAAATCAAGAATTCAACAAGAATTTTAAAGAACAGTTTTTGACAGGTATCATTTTTTATTTGCCATCAATCCTGGGTACGTCACTGCATATTACTCTAATGTGCAATACATCATAAACTTTGTTTTCCAATAACGTGTTGTGTATTAGACAGTAAACAAGAACATCTTGCACTTTAAACATTCAACACTAGCTTATCTCAAGTTCATACAGTTTACATTTCAGGAAGTTGTTTGAAAAGGTGTGCAATACAAAGTTTCCGGATGTGCAGTACATAGGTAGAGTAAACACAATCTGACTCTCTGGTTGTGAACTGTAATCTCTGCCTAAAGTTCTTGTGAAACTTCAGTTCACAGAACCGTATTTAAGCAGCACTGCACCACGAAGAAGTCCGCTTGTTCACTTCCTTCAAGAAATTTGTTATGGAGCTCAACAGAGACCAATGGAGAGCCATGATCTTCTACCACTACAAGAGTAAGCAGGATAGTTTAGACCATCTGCGAGCTGCTATTGGGGAGGAAGCATCTTCCGAACCACAATGTTTGAGTTGTTTGCAGAATTTCAGCGCAGGAGATGGTCCATGGAACGAAGAGTGCTGTGGCCGACCTGTGTCTGCCATCACCGAGGACAATATTGCTGCCATAGAGATGGACACCAGAGTGACTATGGAACAGTTAGAAAAGGAGATAGGTACAGTATCTTATAAGGATCCATCCGCTCAATACTCCACAAAAAACTTGACCTGAGCAAGGTTTCTGCATGCTGGATGCCCGATCAACTGACTCGAGAGCAGAAGGAGGCATGGATGACTTGGAGCTACAACATGCTGGCCAGGTTTGAATGCGGTCACTCAAACTCTGCATGGGAGATCATCAGTGGTGATGAATCCTGCATCTACAGTTTTGACCCCGAGACCAAACAACAGTTGGGCCAGGGGCTGTTTTTATAGTATGCCAAACAATGCCTGCCGGAAGTGCTGGGACCAATTTCCAGGTGCTGTTCAAGAACTTGCTCAATTGGTGCCCTTCTCCTTCACAACACTGCACCTGCCTACAAGTCCAGTTTCTGGTCTATGAACATATCCAGGAGCTTGGTCATCCACCGTAAGTCCAGACCTGGCCCTATGCGACTTCTTTGTGTACCCACAAATCAAGCACAAGATGTGTAGGATTAGTTTTGAATCACCAAAAGCTACATCCAGCATGTAGAAGACATACCTGCTAAGGGCTGGACCAACTGCTTCTCGAGATCACATGCAACTTTGCATAGACTCCTCTGGCGAATACTTTGAAAAAATATAATGTCCACTTTGTTTGTAAATATAATACATTTTGTGCATCTGGAAACTTATTGCACACCTCCTAGGTTGAGAGGTATTTGATATATTTTACAAATGGATATTGGGCCTGATTCAGAGATGGATGCTCTTTAAGAGTGCTTGCTCTCACAGGTTTTGTGAGCTGCCAGGTGATGGTCGCGATGGTCGCGACCATCGAGGCTTGCAACGAGACCTTTGTGGTAGGGTCTCGTCCGTCGCAAGCTCCAGAGAGCTTCCTGCTCTCCATTGACATCACTGGTGATGTCAGTGGTGCCTTCCCTTCGGCAACGCCTCTGTTTGTGTAGCCACCCTGTTTGTGTAGCCGCCTACAAAACGGGGCGAGCTGTCGATCAACATCGACAGCCGCCCCTTTTGTAGTGAGTCCTGGAGCAAGAGAATTTCTCTCTCGCTCCGGGGCTTGCGCATGCGCACGGCGCGCGCCGTGCATGCGCAGTAACCCACCATCGACCCGCTTGCGAGCGCTATGCTCTCGCGAGCGGGTCTGAATCAGGCCCATTGTTCAAACATTGTTTAATCAAAGTAATAAAGAGACAGCCTAGCTTTCAATTCTACTGTAAATGCAGATGTAGACATGTATAACATTTATTATTTCAGTGACCAAGAAAAACTAGTTAGCACATTCTACCAGATATTTATTACGTTGTGTGGATACAAATTTGAAATGAGATATATTAATATATTAAGTAATCATTTCAGACTGCCTGTTGTTTTTCTGTAAACCCCATACAATCGGGCACCATGGTCTGTTATGCAGTCAGGCCATACCTTGGGCCGGCATTGCAGAGGCCAATATGCTGCTATCCTCGTTATGCTTTCAAACATTTCACTTTTGCTTTAAGTGCTGGCACATTTAATTTCACATGGACTTTGTTTAGTTGAAACATAAAAGTTCAAATAACTGTGACCTAGACATATGAAAGAACATGCTTCTTGTCTGGGCTTGTAACAGGGGCGCATTTATAATGGGTGCAGGGTGCGCGGGCACATGGGCCCCTGAATCTAGTGGGGGCCCGCACCACACACCCTGCACCCATATTATATTTACGTCTTCGCAGCCCCACGTCAGCGCCGGTTTCTGCGCTGTAAAAAATGGCTGGAAAATGGCCGACACAGCCATTTTCCCGTCGTTTGCGCATGCGCAGTACAGTACAGGGAAATTGGTCGCCACGCCCATTTTCCTGGTAACCTGCCCATGCGCTATAGACTCTGGGCACACTCTAGTGCCCATAGTCTATAAGTGCGGCGCTGGCCATGCATCGTTCAGTGCGCTGCTGGCCACCAGACGAAGAGGAGGGGGCACGTGACGGAGACTGCACACGGGCCCCCTCCTCTCTAGAAACGCCACTGGCTTGTAATACTACTTTCTTTATCTCATACATATTGGTAATACATTTTTTAGAAAGTTCCCTAAGACATTCCAATATTCTGCTATGTTCTGATTCCTTTCTGCCAACACATATACAAGATAAGTAAAAGTTAACTGCTGAGGCTGAAGGCAATAGGACATTATAGTCAGGATTGCCAAAAGAGAGTTAAAGTTATTATCCACTAGAGGTCAGCAAAGTGCACTGGAGTACAGTCATTTATTAGAAAACATACTGTACAACTTTACTCTTAACTGCCTGGAAACTTTGGGTGAGATTTATCAAATCTTGGTTTTCCCTTTTTTGCAAGGGAGGGAAATTTGTTACTACAGAGGTGAGCGAGGATAATGTGTTACTACAGAGGAGATGGAGTGGAATGTGTTAGTACACAGATGAGTGAGGGTAATTTCTTACTAGCACTGAGGGAGAGGATACATTACTATAGACAATAGAGGTAAAGGAGTAATGTGTTACTGGAGTGGTGAGATTGAAATGGAAACAGTAAAGGTCTGTTCAGTTGAAACCAGATGCAATAGCTAGTATTATATTGTATATGTAAATATATATATATATATATATATATTTTTTTTTTACAGTGGTGTATCTCTAATGGGTGTAGGGTGTGCGGTTCTCGCGGGCCCCTGGGTCCAGTGGGGCCCACACCACACACCCTGAACCCACATTTATATAGTGTTATACTTACCTGTCCATATATACGCGTCCAAGCCGCCGCTGCAGAGTAGCAAAAATCACTTGGAAAATGGTGGCGGCCATTTTCCCAGAGACTTGCACATGTGCAGTAGATTTTGGCACCAAGCCAGAATCTACTGTGCCATCAGAGAAGAGGGTGCCCATACTGAATCTGCACATAGGACCGCTCCACTCTTAAAACACCCATGTGTATATATTGTGGTGGGAGGGGTTGGCTCTCACCTGAATTGCCCACATTCTGGTGGGATCAGCTCCCTCCAAGGGAGTCTGGAGTGAACCCTGTCCAGTTTGCAGCAAGGGAGGTGTGGAACTGTCCAGCTGCAACTCATCACTGAGCAATAGAGGAAGACTTTAAAACTCTTACACACCTGTTGCTTCTTGCCCTCATACTGACTAGCGGCCAGGTAGTAGCTGCAGTGTTATACTGCCAAGGTCCAAGGGCTATGCTGGGAAAGCATGGCCAAATGTAATGTGGCTGCAAGCCACTGGTGACTGCTAAGCACAAGGAGTGCTGGAACCTTTTATGTTTGTTTGCTTATTTTCTGTTATGTGCCTGTGTGTGTCCAGGCCTATGCTCATGTATGCTAAAGTGCAGTGTTTGCTGCCAGTAAAAGCCACTGCTTTACTAAGTACCAGACCGGCGACACTCTAAAATTATTATCACACACGCAACAGGACAGATGCTTCAAAGTTTCGATGTTTAATACATCGTCATCAGGATACAAAATATGTTAAAAACAGATGCTTACTTTATACCTTCACCACCCCATGTGCATGACTGCGGTTTCCGGGTCCAGTCTGGTGGCGCCCACTGATGACGTCACCGTAGCGACCCGTTGCCACGTTGACTATGTGTAACTAAAAACAAAAGGCATATACAGGAAGTCAAGAATGGTGGACATTATAATAATGGCAAAAAAGACACACATAAGCAATAAACCACATTAATAACAAACTAGCCACTGTTTTCATATTTGAACTCAGGAAATATAACTCTTAATATAAAATACACATCAAAATGAATGATACATCCCCCAGCACAGTACCCTCAAACTATATCACATTCGCCGTTCAGTGTCAAGAAAATATTGCTCGGGTCCGAATTTCAATAGTCATATCACAATTAATGTCAGCCTAAAGGAAATTACAATCACTAAAAAAGGGAGCCTTAGATGAACTATGCTAATACTATAAACATATGACATTTATTGTTACCACATCAACAACCCCTGGACTGACATATGTAGGGAAAGAGAGGCAATCCCATGTGATCAGACCAACCGATGTTGTGGTCACTAAATAATAATAAAGTAATATCTCCTAGCACATGTAAGACATGTACTACCAAAGGATCCTCACAAGATCATGGTATACAAAATGATGCTGACCCGTTTCAAAAATCTCTTCCTTAAAAGTAGACAGAATGGTTACAAAATATTGCATTACTAGTGTCTGCTTCACCAAAGTGAATTTTATTCAAACCATGGTATTGAAGAAACCTTAATGCGGATCTCCTAACCCTACTGTATCTTATCTTACCTTCACACACCACAAGTACTAGTGTAATCTTTGAAAATTAGTGTATTCTTATACTCCAAGACTGCACATCTAATAAGGCACAGTGAGGGTAAGACCTATTATATATATATATATATATATATATATGCTTTGTGTTAGTCTTGGGACTGGTATTGGGGCGCGGGCCTCTCTTGGCTGGTGTGGCTGGACTGTTTCATGGCAATATAATGTAAATTTTTTCACTTCTTTAGTTTGTTTTTTATATATGTAGCACTTTATACACTTTTGATTATAGCCTCTTGCTGCCTGATAGAGGTCACCAGGATGCGGTGGGGAGGCCCATAATTCTGGCTATTATTATGCTAAGAACCTCTATGATGCATTTTAGCAGCATTATTATTAGGTTTAGCATAGTTAGAGTGTGCACTTGCATTTTTCTCTTTCTGCTTGCAGCACTACAAGTCTCAGCAGGTAGCACCTCACATTGTGCTTAGGGTGTGCAATCTAGGGCCCCTCCCCCTATGTATTCTGTATTCTTTCATAGACCACAGACAGTGGAATTCCATATAAACTTATAAAAAGCAATGTAGACTCAAACTATCATTGAAGCCTCTTGGACACAAAGTGCCCAATCTATGTATCCAACATGACTCACATTGAAGCAATTTTTGGGACCTATTGCCCCTTCTACTAGATGGTGGAATATGGTCAATAATGATGTCCCGGAGTGGTGACAGATTGTGACCTTTGTGGGCAAAATGTCTATCCACAGGTAGGTCACTAAACCCTGAGCTAATGGCTGACCGATGTAATGCCATGTGGTCCCTCAAATTTCTATCTGTCTTGCCCACATAGCTCAAGTTATCAAGTAGACCACATATTTAGTAGAGCAACTTAACCTTTAATGCCATGAATTCACCTTTACTTAAATTGTTGTGGGTCTTAAACCTATCTACAGAAATCAATCTATTCACATTCCTGTCCAACATATTCATATACGGTTTGATAGATTAATTATGTGAATTAGGATCAAATACTGATTTATGAGATCATTTCTTTAAGGCCAGTGGGACATCAGTATTTGCTGTGTCCATCTGTCTGGCCTTTGAGCCTTTACATAGTTCATGAAGTTTGAATTGGAGATTTAATTTATATTTCTCGATCTCCCAGGAGAATCCATCAAATTTAACTGTGGGTATGTAAAGTAATCCTTTAGACAGTACCATGATGCTTCGGGGTAGGGGTGGTCTCCCTGGTCTTGTTCTTCCTCGACCACTGTCTTCCATGCCGCGTGAAATATTGGGGTGGTGGATAAGGGCCGGACACCAAACAGTTAAGCTTTCAACTGCCGGGATGCAATGGTCCTTCCCCCCTACACCCTGAGCCTGAGGCAAATCAGTTAGTTAACAAGCCCAAGGCAGGAGGAGGAGAGGACGGAAGGAAGACTGGAACACAGAACAATCATACCTCACATCAAAGAGATGGAAAACCAATGACCAGGAAACCCAACCCAGAGAAGCCAGGGGGTCAGAGCGGGCGCCCTGTGGACCCTATGGACTTTGAAGAAAGAGAGTTAACAAAAGTAATTTTTTAACATAACTCTAATTTTCTTCTTCATGGTCCATAGGGATCCACAGGGATACCATGGGGATGTCCCATAGAAGTATACAATGGTCGGGATGCTCCTGAGCTGAGAGGAGAATCTGGCATCCAAATGATGCATCCTGAGAGGCAAAGGTGTCGAAGGAATAAAACCTAAGAAAGGTGTGGACAGGATACCACGTGGCTGCCTTGCAAAGCTGTTCAGCTGAGGCACCATGGCAAGCTGCCCACGAGGGACCCACAGAGCGAGTGGAATGAGCAGTGACAGTAGCCGGTACAGGAAGGCCCGTCTGTGTGTAGGCCTGTGAGACAGTCATGCAAAGCCATCTGCCTAATGTCGGTTTATTGGCTGGCCATCCCTTCTTGTGAAATCCATAGAGATCAAATAGGGAGTCTATTTCCTCAGAGAACTGGTACGGTCCACGTATCCTGAGAGCATGGACAACATCCAAGGAGGCCTCACCTGCCGAGAGGTTTGGTGAATGGAAGGCCGGAACTACGATTTCCTCATTAACCACTATGGAAAGGAAACCAGGTTGAGTTCGGAGAACAGCCCTGTCCTGATGGAAGATTAGAAATGGGGAGCGACATGAGAGGGCCCCTAGATCTGACACCCGAAGAAAAAGAGTCTTTGCTGTGAGACACTTGAGATCCACAGATTCCAAATGTTCAAACGGAGTGCCCTGTAGGGCATGAAGAACCACTGACAAATCCCACGGAGCCACAGGGGGGAAAAGGTAGGTTGTATGCGAAGGACACCTTGAAGGAAGGTGTAGATATCCAGCAGTGAAATTCAAATACAAATTCATAGCTGCGGCGGCATTAGTGTACATTACTGACTCAGGCCCATATGTCAGTATTATGAATAATGGGATTCAATAGACCAAAGATCCAATGCCAATAAGTTAAATTGAATAACTACAACTACTTAACCGTAGCACCTACCTATTTATTTCTACTTGAAAGTATCATTTGTTTTTATCCATTATTTTATTTACTTGTTTTAAAGATATTTTATTGTACATTGTCATATATCATTAAATGACTTTTATTAAATTTAACTTATTGGCCTGGGATCTTTGGACTATTGGATCCCATTATTCATAATACTAACAGACATCAGGTTTTGAAATGAATGTCCAAAACATTCCTCAATCCTATTGATAGTGAACATACTATGTAAGATCTACATCTCAGTATCATTGGATACACTGATCTGCACTATGCTGGCACTTTATTTTTCTTCCCTTGGAACTTTTGTGTATAAGAAGAACCAATGGGAGCCCAGATGACATCTACATTGTTTACACAATCACCATGGGACAAGCAGGGGTGTCGAGAGGAAGGTGGGGAAGCGGGTAAAATTCACCCAGCCTGGGCTTCCAGAGGGGCCCAGTGGGGGCCCGGCCAAGTACCGCCTCTCCCTTCCTTCCTCCTCTCTCGCATCAGCCCAGCACACAGCGTGTGCTGGGATGCAGTGGGAGATTACTCGCGGCTGCTAAGCAGCAGCCACAAGCAAGCTCCTATGCCTGAGGGGGCCCCCCAGCTTTGCGCCGGGCTGAGGGGCTGCGGCACTGCAAAAGTATGTTTTTTGTTTTTGGTTTTCAAAGGGGCATGGCCATGCCTCCTGCGATTAGTCCACGCCCCTCTTTACCGGGGCCAGGCGGTGCTCTCTACGCCCCTGGGGATAAGTGTGACAGTTTGTCCAACGCCTACCATTCTTTTTATAAAGGAACACTATTGGAAGAACTACTCATAGGCTGAAGACAGTGTGAGAACCATTTTCCCTATTGATAAACTACTCCTGAGGGGCCAGGTAGAAATGGTCCTGCTGTTCCTGGCTGCATACCTTTGTCATGAACTTTTGCTCCCCAAAAGGGACCTGGCACCAGTCATCCACATCTCCAGTGTACATTTCTGTACTTACTGGGTGTAGTGTTCCTGTCAGCTGAAATTTCTGGTTTCAAAAAACATCTCAAGTCCTTTAATAAAATTGCATGGTAAAGGTAACAGTTCCGCAATTCCCTATCTCATTGTAAATTCACTTGGTGCGGTGGCAGTTAAGTTGAACTACAGCAGCTTTACTCCTGTCCTGGTGTAAACAAACAAAAACAATCATTAATAAGGCAACAGAACAGAAGCAACCCAGTGCTAGTCATAGTAATTCTGTAAAATCTACTTTTAAAACAGGTCAAGGTATAAGAAAGGACACTCCAAATCTAAACAATGTTAGACAATCTTTAAGAAAATACCACCTCTAATTATAAAGGGAAAATTTATTGATGAAAAATGTGAAATTGCTAATATGCCATACACCACACACAGTGGCAAGTAAAGGCTCACAGCATGGCCTTTATTTCTGAGTTGTGGTACTGCTTTTTCACTAGAATGCCTAGTGCGAAAGCCAGGGCCAAACACAGTCAGGTATTTTCTGTAATCTCGCATGCACCACCTTCTCACTCTGTGTCAAGAGGTGTAACCTTTAAAACAGGCAAATCAGAGCACAAAAAGAACACTAAAGATGAAGAACAAACCGTGGTTTCACAAATTTAACAGATCCCTGGGAGATTCTAAGGTTGTCCACGAGTGCTATGTATGAGTCTCACATTTGTGATCCTGACACTGTAATCATAGAAAAGTTTCAGGAAATATGCATATGAGTAGTAGTAAAAGTAATGATGATGATGATTTAGACATATAAATCGAGGATGCTACAGTGGAAGAGCAACAGTATGAGGGGGATAATTGTGTATCTGACACTAATGAGGATGTTGATGATGAATGTGTTGGACAAAAAGAAGTTGATCAAATTCAAGAGGATGTTGTTTTCTGTGTTGAAGAAAGTCAGTCATCAGTGCTAGCAGTTCTTGAGATAAAAAGAAGCACATTGTCATGCCCGGGCATAAGACATAAAATGTAACCTCTTCTGTGTGGAATAACTTTTACCCAAATCCTAACAACCTTTGTCAAGCCATCTGTACTAATTGTACTACCAAAGTAAGTAGAGGTAGGGAGGTTAACCAACTAAGCATCTCCTCTTTGTTAGGTCAGTTACAGCAAATGCATGTTAATTATTTATTCAAATCTGGAAACACATGTAAAATAATAACAAGCAGGTCAACATCAGCTATCAGAAGCATGGACAGATACCAGATCATGCAATTTCCACTGCCATCACCTTCATCATCAACCTCCTCTTTAATAGCTGCATCCAATTTGTAAAAGCAAACTAATTCCTCCCCTCTCTAGGATTCCTAAGAAGAATCCTTGTGTGCTAGGACTATTGCTGGTGCTGCTGGGGGTGAATCTTCATCACATAAGGGGACCAAGAAAAAGACAGCAGTTTCACACAATTGTTTGTGAAACAATCATTATGAAGAGAAACCAAGTATGACAGCCACCATTCTGTTGCACAGTGGATCACTGAAGCTATGTTGGCTATGATAACATTAGATCTGCATCCAATATCTGCCATCAATGCATCTGGTTTTGGATGATTAGCTGATGTCATGAGTCCATGCTGCCACAGTCCATCTTGATTCTATTTTACCAGAACAGCAATTCCCCACCTGTACTTGGACATTAAACAAAAAGTTATTCTTTGCCTAGAAAATGCCATTGTACCAACTATCCACTTACTTTCAGATATGTAGACATGTGGTACTGACCAAACTAGAGATTTCATGACTGTGACAGCCCCCTGAGTGGGTGTGTTGCCTTCAGCAGTAGCAGTATCTAACACACAATGCCAGCTCATTGATAGACTACTCTCTGAAATACTGACTTCACTAAGAGGCATACTGGTATCAGTCTGTTGCATAAACTCAGGGATGCAATAATGGCTTACCCCTAACACGCTCCTCAGAATTTCTAACTTCCGATAACGTAAGTTACATTGTACAAGCATTACAACTGGGTGAATTTAAACATGTACTAGAGATGAGTGGGTCCGGTTCTCCGAGAACCGGACTCACCTGAATTTTGGGGATCCGGAGGGATCCAAGACACAGCTCGGACCTCCCTGCCTGCCCCGGATCCTTAATCTAGGCAAAACCTCATGATTCCACTGCCGACACTGCTGGTTCCCTGCATTGAGGACACCGCCAGCACCCATAAACTGCCGACACCACCAGGACCCTCACACTGAGGACAACACTGGCACCCCTGCTCTGCTGACACCACCAGCACCCTGCACTGAGGACACTGCCAGCACCTTTGCAATGCTGCCCCACATACTGAAGACACCGACAGCAATCCCACACTGCTGGCACTCCCACACTGAGGACACCGCCGGCACCCACATACTGCCGACACTGTTGGCACACTTGCACTGAGTACACCACTGGCACCCCCACTCTGCCGGCACTCTTCACTGAGGACCCTGCCAGCACCCCAGCACTGCTTCCTCATGTACTGAGGACGCTGTCAGCAACCCCACACTACCGCCACTCCCACACTGAGGAAAACCCCGCACTGCCAACACTGTCAGCAGCCTTGCACTGAGGACACCGCTGGCACGCCCACTCTGTCGACACCCTGTACTGAAGACACGGCCAGCACCGCCACACTGCCAACATCGCTGGCACCCCTGCATTGAGGACACCACTGGCACTCTTGCATTGAGGACACCACTGGCACTCTCACATTGAGGACACCGCCAGCACCCCACACTGCCAACACTGCTGTCACAGTAAGAGCACTCTTGGTGTATCCAAACTACATTTTATAACACACTGTATCTGACCCGCACTGTATTCAACCCACACTGTATCCGACCTGCACTATATCAGACCAGCACTATATCCAACCAGCACTATAAACTGGACTGTATCCGACCTGCACTGTAACCGACTCACACTGTATTCAACCCAAACTGTATCCCGCATTATATCAGACCTGCACTGTATCCCACCTGCACTGTAACTGACTCACACTGTATCCAGCCCACACTGTATCCAATACTATATCTGACCTGTACTGCATCCAACCCACTATGTATCCTGCACTGTGTCCGACCCGCACTGTATTCAACCCACACTGAATCCGACCTGCACTATAAACTGCACTGTATCCGACCCGCACTGTAACCGACTCACACTGCATCCAACGTGCACTGTATCCAACTCACACTGTATAACACACTGTATCCGACCCGCACTGTAACCGACCCGCACTGTACCCTGCACTGTATCCGACCTGCACTGTATTCAACCCACACTGTATAACACACTGTATCCAACCAACACTGTGTCCCGCAATATATCAGACCCGCACTGTATCACACTGAATCCGACCCGCACTGTGGGCCTGATTCAGACCCAGTTGCTAAGCTGCGCTCGCTTGTTGCCAAAAGGGACCGGGTATGCAAATTCAGCGATCAAATTGTGTGGCTTAAGGATGCCCTCTATGTCTTAGAGAGTGATGGCACTATCTGTCACTCAAAGTAGTATCCAGTCTGTGTACTACGAGTGCACGATTCCTGGCCGCAGTGACTGGTTCGCGCATGCCTACTTTGAAGCATACGCATGCACAGATGTGCAATAATCACCCTAGCGAGCGTGCGCAGCTTAGCAACCAGGTAGTCCCTGTATCCGAACCGCACTATATATGACATGCACTGTATCTGACCTGCACTGTACCCTGCAATGTATCCGACCTGCACTGTTTCTGACTCGCAGGTACAGAGCACTGTTTTTAATGGTTGTGGAGATTTTGGGGATCTGCTTAATAAAAAGGCTGATTGATCGGGGCTTTACATGGGCCAGTTGTTGGTGGCCCAGCACCACCAGGAGGAAAATGCAGATTGGGCACTGAGAATAAACATGTGCTGTGGGCATGTGCACTTGTGTAGGGGCATTCATGTCTGCTGTTGCTATTTACACATGGTTTAGGAGTTTTTTTGTTTTCTGCTTGTTAACTACAACTAAGGGCGGTATTCAATTAGTTTTGCACCCGCGATAAAGTTTTGCCTGCCGGACGTTTTGCCTACATCGCATCTTTTGCCTGCGGAAACTTATCGTGCGCGTCCCTGCTATTTGCCATATTCAATTCCAATGGACACGAAAACGGTGACTCACGAAGTCAGAACAGGCTGAAAGTGGTGTCAGAATCTGGGAAATCAGCCTGAACTTTCCAAAAAGATGCAGAAACATTGGGGATCAATGTAATAGTGCCTGATTAGCCATATTAAAACTGTTGCCTCTAATTAGCGTCTTTGCACAAGTGGTGGCATAAAGCAGTATGTTTTGGAGAAAATATGTAGTCCTGCCAAATTTGGAGTACCTGAAAATGGGTGCAAACGTCTTTTAATGTCTATAAAATGAAGTTTTAATAAAAGTGAAATTCCTCCCTCATAAAAGCACCTGCAATCCCAAAAACTCTTGACCCCTTCTTAGGGCACCCCCAGAACCTTATTACGCTAGTTTGCGAAGTTGTCCCCCCAGAAGTTGTCCCCCCACTTTCTGCTTTTTCGCTCCCAAAATGAAAGTACTTTTTTGGGGTGTTCTTAATTTTTTTCCTGGAATTTGACGCAGTTGTCCTTTGGGGGGCTGTCCCAAGGGTTCTGAGTGGTTTCCCCTCCTTTGCACCCCAAAATCTTTTCTCCTGCTATTCAGAGGCAAATCTTTTTTACCTATTACATTGCATTGACTTTCCGCGTACACGAAAAGTGGTTGGAATTTCCGACAGGTGAAAAGACGCAATCGGCGATACTTTTTCGCAGATCTCGGCTTTTCGCGTCTAATTGAATATGGCCCTAATAGTTTTAAGCAAGGATATGCTACGTACGATTTTTAGTAAATTTATGTGTTTGTATTATTTTCTATTGAACGTATTTGAAGGTAGGTTTGGCCTATGTTGGTGAACAATATTGTTTGAGGTGGTCAAAATATACTTAAAGCGAGTGGAAATTAATGTTATTGAGGTTAATAATACTGTAGGAACAAAAAAAAGCACAAATTAATTAATTAATTTTAGCTATTTTTATAAATTAAAAAAAAAAAATATAGATTCAAAACCAAAACCAAAACACGCAAGGGCGGTTTTGGCACAACCATATCCAGATCCAAAACACAAAGGAGATACAGACCCAAAACATGGGGGTCGGCGTACATCCCTAACATGTACAGATATATCCTCATACTGTAGATCTAGCCTCAATATGCCACGTGGCATGAGATGCCTGGTGGGAGTTAGCCACCAAGCACCATGCAACTGCCAGCGTTAGGTGTCTTTTTTTGCCAAAAATGCATCTTACTTGAAATTTGATACAACTAGGACACTTCAGGAGACTGTACTAATTAATTTGATATGCAACACTTATCTGTGCAACTGAGTCTATGGACCTGATTCAGAGCCGGACGCTATTTGCGCTCGCTCGTCCAGAAAAAGGGGCTGGCTATTTAAATTAACCGTTCACTCTTTGCGGTCTGTTCACGCCTCTATGTCTGAACGAGCGAACAAAACATGCGAACGTAATTTTGAAAAAAACGCCCCCTGGCCGCTCGCATCATACATCATGTCCGCTATTTATTAGATTAATCGAGTACATCGGACGGCGTATGAACTGCTCGCTATTCTTGTGGTTGGTTTTTCCTACCACAATCATACGAGCAGTTCTAACTATAAAACAACCAAGTGACGTGGTCGATCACGCTGCTTTAGTAATTATGCACACCCTTTAAACGCCCGTTTTGACCTTTAGGCACGCCTGCGTTCGGATCTCCACTCCCCGTTTTCAAGCACCTTCCCCTGTTACCATCCACAAATGCCTCATTCTGTCACTCAAAATAGCAGGCATTCGCTATTTAGCGAGCACACGATTTTCGGCCGCACTGACTGGTACGCGCATGCGTATTAAAATCTGTATGCATGCGCAGTTGTGCGAACATCGGTCGGAACGAACGGCCGCTTACGAGCGGCTCTGAATCAGGCCCTATATACGATGCACAATGAAACTTGTTTTAAAAAACTGCTGCATCGTAGAACTTCATATACAGATTCAGATACTTAGTCGCACACAGATATACAAGTGTCACATTAATCAGCATAGTCTCCTGGAGAATCCTAGATGAATTGCATTGAGACTAAGACATATTTTCAGCAAAAAAAATGCAAAAAAGACAGTCCTGGTGCGCTGAGAGGGGCCATTTAGGGCGACTGCAGCAATGATGTGTGAGTACACATCATTATCATGTTTTGTGCACACAATAAACTTGGTGGTTCCATTTTTTTTTTTTAAATGACAGGTCCATGCAGGAGATGCTGGCTGTGGCCCTTAAACTTTCTGGGCATCTTCAGCATTCAGCAACCACATGTATAAGATTGCAACAGCTGCAAGTACAGTTTAATTTGTCATGTTACCAACAGAAGCAAGAGATAGCAACCTGGTGGAATTTGCACCTTTTATATGCTTCAGTGACTGGAAGAACAGCAACAAGCCATCAAAATGTACACATCATGCAATGATATAGGGTGAGGAGGACATTACATTACTGCAGCACACTGGAGAATACTCTTGGTTTTATACAAGCTACTGAAACCATTTGACATTGTAAACAATGAAGTGAGTTCAGACACTACCAGCCAGGTCATACTCTTAATTAAACTACAAACTACTGGAAAAGCAGCTAGAAAAGCTTAAGTAGAGGATTAAACTAAGCATTTCTGCTAAGTATGTTAGACTTGTAGATCAAGGTTTTTTTTTTGCATCATCAGGACCCCAAATGGTTTGCAACATCTTGCAATTGAATCCATACATTTTGGCAACCATGCTTGATCCTAGGTTCAAGTTGTATGTAATGTCTTTCCAACTGGCACAGATCTTAAGAGATGCGAGCAAGTTGTCAGCTCAAGTAGCACATGACACAATGTCTTCAGTTTCCCCTGCAAATGCTGCTTCTAGAAATGAAAACTGACCATCTCTAAGAGACCCATTGGTGATGATAAAGAGACAACTCAGCACACCAGAGTGAAACATTATGACTGTCACAGCACGCCGGATGCCAGAACACACTTACCGTGTCTGGCGGCGCTGGTCTGTGAGGGGATAGTGGGTGGGGTGTTCCCAGCACCTGCTGCTGGTCCCCATTGCTCGTCCTCTCTCCTGATGCAGGCAGGTGTGGCTCCCTATGGGAGCACGCCAACCTGTTAAATATTTAAAGGACCATACATGCCCCTTTTGTGATGTCACATGAAGTGACTGGAATTGCTCTGCATATATAAGGGAGACTCTGGGAGCACTCCAGTGCCAGAGTATAGGCTCCATACTATACTCCAGCGTTCCTGTGACTATGTTATTCTTCTGTACTTCATCCAGTGTGCACCAGCACCTGTATAGGGGAACCTAACCTGAGGGCCAAGACCTGTGTGTCAGACACAGCCAAGTCCATGCCTTCTTGCGAGGGTCCCTGTTGAAAACTGCTGGCACATTAGACTCAGGCATAGGTCTAGCCAATTCCCTAAATACGGGTCGCATCCATAATCGGTCCAAGAGTTTGTGACAGAATACTCTGGCCATAAAAGAAACATGGATGCCGCTGGTAATCTTTCACCTCGAGATCTATTGTGAAATCCTCCTCACTAGAGTCGAGAAGCAGGAACAAGATGAGGCCCAAATTATGCAGTGCCTTCAGACGCTTAGGCAAAAGGTGAGACCTGCTCAGCCACCACCGGTACAACCAGCTCCACCCCCTGTGGTGTACGTACAAGCTGCAGGAACTTCCTGCTCCATACCGGTCCTTTGAGGATGTATTCAGTAAGAAAGCCGCGGAAACACTTCCGTCCCATAGGGAGTGGGACTGCGTTATAGACTTACTTCCAGGGAAGATGCCTCCTCGATGAAGAGTGTTTTCTCTTTCACTTCCTGAAACCCAGGCAGTGTCTGAGTACATCCAGGAGAACCTGGAACGCGGATTCATCAGAGAATCAAAATCACTTGCAGGAGCGGGGTTGTTTTTCTTAAAAAGAAAGATGGTGGATTGAGACCATGTAAAGACTATCGTGGCCTGAATGCCATCACTGTTAAAGATCGATACCCACTACCACTGATCTCTGTGACGGTCTACACAAACCACAAGAATCTTATGTACCTCAGGACCGCTCACTGTCTAAACTATTGTCAGTCCAGATGGTCTCTGTTTTTTGATCGTTTCAATTTGGTAATCACCTATCGTCCAGGCAGCAAAAATATCAAAGCTGATGCCTTGTCCCGGACATTCAGTTCCGCTGAGGAGGAAGAAGTTTGGGAGAAAAAGCAAATTCTGAACCCAACGTGCTTCCTAGCGGTAACCACTAAGGTCAAGATACCACCAGGGAAGTCATTTGTGGCACCTAAACTCCGTGCAAAGCTGTTACATTGGGCACATGGTTTGTGCTATTCTGGGGGTGAAGAAAACTCTGGAGTTAATCCTAGGAATTATTGGTGGTCTACTATCCATCAAGATGTCAAGGATTTTCTGGCAGCTTGCACTGTTTGTGCTCAACATAAAATCCCACACCTCCCACCCTCGGGAGATCTGCATCCTTTATCAGTACCCAACTGTCCCTGGACTCATATTTCTATGGACTTTGTCACCAATTTACCATTATGCCAGGGTTTCAACACTATCTGGGTAGTGGTGGACAGGTTTTCCAAAACTGCTCATTTCGTCCCATTAAAAGGTATACCTTCGGCCCCAAAGCTTGCAGAGGTGTTAGTAAGGGAAATTTTCAGGTTGCACGGATTTCCTAAAGACATTGTGTCAGACCGTGGGGTGCAGTTCACTTCTAAATTCTGGCAGGCATTGTGCAGATGTTTTGGAGTCAATTTGAGCTTTTCATCAGCCTACCATCCTCAGAGTAATGGTCAGACAGAGCAGGTGAAACAAGATCTGGAAAAATTCATTCAAATGTATGTATCGGCCAATTAGGATGACTGGGTCTCTTTGTTGCCATGGGCCGAGTTTGCTCATAATAATTTGTTACATGAGGCAGCAGGTCACTCTCCATTTTATATACAGTATGAACTTCACCCTGTGTTACCAGAATTGCGAGCTTCAAGGTCGGTTTCATTTCCAGTCATTCATGATATGGCTAGATGTTTCCTCAGTACTTGGAAGGAAGTGAAAAAGAACTTGTGCAGAGCATCTTCTAGGTACAAGATGTTTGCAGACAGGAGCAGGAGCAGGATGCCTTTACTACAGTACATGCGGGCAACAGAGTCTGGCTATCAACCAAACATTTGCGACTGAAGGTACCTACAATGAAATTTGCCTCTAGATTTATTACTCCATTCCAGATTCTGCAAGTGATAAACCCAGTGGCATATCGCCTAAAGCTTCCTGACACGCTTAAAATACCAAATGTTTTTCATGTCTCCCTCTTGAAACCATTAGTTCTGAATCGATATTCAAAGCACAATGATCCTCCTGCAGCTTTTCCAGTAGATTATCAGGAGGAATATGAGGTAAAACAGATTTTGGATTCTAGAATATCTCGAGGTACAGTCCAATTCTTGGTAGACTGGAAAGAATATGGTCCGGAAGAGTGCTGTTGGATCAAGGCCTCAGATATTCCCGCACCCCAACTTCTTCAGAAATTCCATCGGAAGTTCCCTGGCAAACCATTTGTGGGGAGTTCGGTGCCCACCCCTAGAGGAGGAGGTAATGTCACAGCGCGCCGGATGCCGGAAAACCAGGTCCGGCGGCGCTGGTCTGTGAGGGGACAGCGGGTGGGTTGTTCCCAGCACCTGCCGCTGGTCCCCGTCACTCACCCTTTCTCCAGATGCAGGCGGACGCGGGCGGACGCGGGTGGAGCGCGCCGACCTGTTAAATATTTAAAGGGCCATACATGCCCCTTTTGTGATGTCACAGGCAGTGACTGGAATTGCTCTGCATATATAAGGGAGACTCTGGGTGCACTCCAGTTCCAGAGTGTAGGCTCCATACCATACTCCAGCGTTCCTGTGCATTACCTGTTATTCTGATCCTAACCCTGGCTTGTTTGTGACTGTAATTTTGTTTGACTCCCTGGTACCGCTTCTGTTATCTGGTTAGGACCTCAGCTATTCCATCTGACTTGTTTACATCTGCTCCCTGGTACCGTCTCGCCTGTTGGTATTGTCCCGACCTGTTGAGTACATTATTCTTCTGCACTTCATCCAGTGTGCACCAGCACCTGTATAGTGGAACCTAACCTTAGGGGCGCGACCTGTGTGTCGGATGCAGCCAAGTCCATACCTTCTTGTGAGGGTCCCTGGTGAATACCGCTGGCACATTAGACTCCGCACCTCAGGCATAGGTCTAGTCAATTCCCTAAATATGGGTCGCATCCATAATCCATCTGAGAGTTTGTGACAATGACATCTGGGCAGGCTTAAAAGAATTGCCCATATATATTGACATCTCTACTGTGGAGTATTACGTTAATGATAATGTTCAAATCATCTCACATAGTCTCTTTGAATACTGGGTGGAAAAAAAAGGGAATTTGGAGACCCTAGTCCAAACTAGCTATGGTTTACTTATGCTGCCAAACCTCCAGTGTGTACTTGGAAAGAGTGTTTACTAAAGCCAGGAACCTTTTAAGTGATCAGTTCAGGTGTCTACTTCCAAAAAATTTTGAAAAACTGACGGTCATCAAAATGAACTACATATTCTATTCTATGCCATCAATTATAACAAAGTAAAGAGACATCTGTAATGGTGGATTCCATTGTGGATGAGCTAATATTGTGTGATAATGATGTTAACAACTTTGATGAAGATGATGATGAGGATGATGGCATCTTCCAACTGTGATGGTGATTAACACTGTTAGTATTAAGCCCATTGGTAGCTTGGTTTAACCATTTGTGGGGGCCCAAACAAATCAAGAATTTCAGCCACAAAGTTGCTATTCCTGTAACTGAAGTGCTTGGTTTGAAAAACTGTGCATGACCTTTTCAATATACAACAAAAGGGTGGGTAGGAGGGCCCAAGGACAATTTCTTCGTGTATCACTTTTCATTATTGGCATTTCCAAGATTTGTGAGTTTGATAGGAAGCAGATATTACTGTACTTTCCTTGGGGTTTCAGCCCTGAATCAAAATTATATTAATACAAAGCAAATTTCTGACCACATGAAGACAAGGTTGCAAGTCTCTATGCGATTATCACCACTATGCTCCCGTACAATGAATGTGAATAGTGACAGAATGAATATGGCTTATAGTGGATTATCTGAGCTATGTCAAATTTATGGAAATACTAATATCTGGTAATGAGACTCTCTGTTATATTCCCCGTTAATTAATTAATTCCTTCCACCTCCAATCACCTGTCTTGGCCTGAAGCCTGTGATTTGCTGGTTGGAGAAGTTTGTTGTTAATCAATTATTTTTTTATTTTATTGTCTTTTCTACTAGGCTATTACAGTACTCTGACTTAATCTTTATTGGTCTGAGTCCTGTGATTTGCTGTTTCAAGAAGGGAGTTGGTAATATAGTATAATTTCTACTAGGCCACAGGTTCTCAAACTTGGTCCTCAGGACCCCAAACTTTGCATGTTTTTCAGGTCTCCTTACAGAATAACAAGTGATATAATTAGCTCCACCTGTGGAACTTTTAAAATATGTCAGTGAGTAACATATGGTTAAAAAAAGAGCTCTTAAACAATAATTTAATTTCTTGAGGGTATTAAATTCTGTACTCCCTCTTTTGTGTCATACAGGTCCATAGAAGATGTATATACATCCATAAGATACCAATAATGTTGCCTCATTATTGATGTAAGACATATGTCAAGAATGATTTTCACTATATCTTCCACTGTTGGATGTGAAGACAGTTTGGATTATTTAAAAATAAAAAACACACACAAGGCTATTTATTATACTGAGAAACATATTTGTATTCCTTAAAACAAAAAAGTTAAATTTTAATATAAATTCAGTAATCATTCCACATTGTTTGTTTTCTGATTCCAGGGAGCACCACTAACCATATTTCTTTGGGGAAAAAATGCTTCTTTTTCACATTATCTATGTATGAGTTGGTTATATACAGTACACTATATACCTTTAATACCCTTTGCAACTTTCCCTATACATGCTAGTGGTAAAAAGACATCACCTGTGCAGAATCCACCCAATACCCCATCCCAAACAAAAAGATACCTAGTTCTGTGCTACCACAGAGTTTGAAAAGTCATTATGTCATAAAACTGGAAGCAAGTCACTGGTCATTGTTATACAGTCCCCATGCTCATCACTATGGTACATTTATAATATAAAACACAGGACAGCAGTCAATCTGAAAGTAAAATTTAAATGAAATAGAAACAGTTGTGTGATCTCAAAAAATTATCTTAAAAACATACAAAATGAAACTCACAATGTAAAAATTATAAATACAGAATTCCTATTAATTGCTAATAAAAAATACTTGCTCATATCAAATGCATATAATAGCATATTTATTTGAATATGCTGTCAGACGCATTTCATGTTGCATTCAGCTCTGCACCAGGTCCATATGCACCTGATTTATGTCAAATGCTCATTGTATACATACTGTATAAGGAAAGTCAAGAAAACAATGCAATGTGGGAGAGGACTACAATAATAATACACTCTTACTACTGCTTGAAAATAAAGGTAATGTATTAATGATAGCTAAAACATTATGAGAATGATAAATTAACAAGCATGATATCAAAAATAATAATAATAAATAAATAATAACAAATTGTTTTAATAAATCTATTCTCTAAGATCATATTCAATTGTCATAAGCTCCAAATTTGTTCTCTGACAAACAGCTATTGAGAATTAAAGACACTATAATGAGACAAAAAGTTCCCACATTTTGTAAAAAAAAGTGATGAATGGGTTACCAGCTTAACCTAGTTCAATAAAAGAGAACCAGATGGAGGAATCTCACATCGGAGTCAAAGTGAACCACAGTCAGGGGCGGGCTGGGCCAGGATACCATCCACCCCCCAGGCCGGTACTATTCTAGATTTGTGGAACTGCCAGCACCCTAAGCATGCATATAAGTACCATACAAAGCCCTGCATCCAGTCATGCTGCCGAATGACAGCACTGCTACCTGCCCTGCTGGATTGGACAGACGTCCTACTACTCCAAGCGTTAATGAAGAGACGGAGCATCAGTGAGAGCCAGAGCAGGTTGTGCCGTATGGGCCAAATTAGAAGAGTGACTTTACTCACACATGAATTGGTATAACACAAGTACAAAATTGCAGATGAAGCACTACGGAATGTGGTGGGACTAATAGCTGTAGCCACTCATATCAGACATAGTCGCAGACAGTTGTTCAAATATCGGGATCTTTAGTGGTCAGTGTATACTAGCAATGTAGTTTTGTCACTTCTAAGTATTTTAGTAGTTAGAATAAGATGTACATTGTGAGTGAAAATACATGAGCCTGGAGCACCGAGAGGGCCTATATGAAGAGATTTCAGCCACAGTGTGAACACATTTTCCCTCCTCCTGAGTTTACTGTCATAAGGAGTAAGGTAGCTCAACTGTGGCAAGCAAAATCTGTATAAAGACATAGATGTATGCTTATTTTCTGGCCATTACAAATTTGCATATTTAACTGAAAAAGGTGTACACTGTGCTTAGCTTGAACTCCACTAACAGCATTTATTAGGAATCAATATTGACAATGATGTCTGTATTTTTGTTGTCCCACAATGTCTATCAAAGAATTAATACACAAGAATTCTGCCGAAATATAACAAAGAAGAAATAAAATATATATTATGGGCCTGATTCATTAAGGATCGCAACTGTTAAAGCGTATGCAGATGGCCGATTGTTGTGTACTGCGCATGCAAAGCAGTGTGCAAAGACACCACTGCTATCACCCAGAGCATGGAGAGCCATCGCAGAGTGATTGTCAGGCACTAAGCGCTTGGGGGTGGGGGTGGTGGTCAGAGAAACGCAGGTGTGCCTGTCCGTTCAACGCCGTTGCATGGGCGTGTATAAATTAGCTACTGTGATTGCATACGCTGCTTGAGTACTTACTGTGTGCTACAAGGTTAGCAATTTCTAAGTAAGGTCAGGGCTGCTGTAATTGTACACGAGGGGCCAATGGTACTCAATGTTACCAATGTTTATGGAGGTTTGCAGTGCATAACGGATATGAGATAGCGGTAGTGGGAGACAGTGGGCGTCTTTATGCTGACAGTGTGATGGCATTGCAATTGCAATCATTAGCATATTTTCGCAGCAGCTGCGGGCGAGTTCAGAGCTGCGATCACAATAGTGATCCTTAATGAATCAGGCTCTGTGTCTTTAGATGCTGAGTATCTAAATTTTTTGATTTACAGTATTAAAAATTACTTACGCCTCATGTAATTCCAGCACAACTGAACATCTGGAAACTCAAAAAAAAGGGAGTACTACTGTGTATGATAGGAAAGTACACACAGCATAAACATTTATATGATGTCAGCAAAACAAACAATACAGTGTATTTCCTTTTGTTTTACATATTTATAATTACTAATATTGTTTTACTCTTTCAGTATACAATTACTTATTTATAGCTTTATTTAGTGTGGAGGTGTAGTGTATCTCAAATAACTGCCCATATTAGTAAATTTTCCTCTCTCTCTCTCTTTCCCTCTCTCTATTTTTTTTTACTCATTAGGTACAGTTCTTCGTGACTTTTGAGACTATCAATTTCCATTACACATCGTAAACATAATTTTCGTGCATCTCTATCCAAATGCGTATATGTGTACTAAGTCAAAATGCACTTTTCCTGGATACACGACAGTTCATTAACCGCAATAGCACTACTCCAGGGTGTAGTTCATACAGTGACCTTTGCATGCTGTGTTGTATTTATAGGACTGTAAAATACAAACTTTCCCTAATTAGTGGGTAATATTTGGTTTCTGTCAATAATATAGGTGATTATTTCTAAATGATGATGACAGTTTAAGGTAGACATGTGTCTTGGCTCATTTTCTCATTGTATTTCTATATACATTAGAAATCTATGTTTTAACAATATATCCTAGAACTATGAATTCTCATGAGGTTAATCCACAGGTCATATATGTCTCATTACTGTGCCAATATTTTGGAATAAATTGGTAAAGCTATCCATCTGTCTGTCTGTCTGTCTGTCTCAGGAGTGCATCTGGGGGGAGAGGCAGATTGATCATGTGTCCCAGGTGACAGAGAAAGAGGGGGACACCAATAGGTGAAGTGTAGTTGCAGCTGCAAACCTAAAGAACAGTGAGAGCACGGAGGGGACGGAGTCAGCAAACAGTTATCTCCTCCTAGGGTCCATGCTCTGCAGCAATAGGCTGCACGGCCCCTTTCTCCCCTGACTGTGCATGGCCCCACCTCCTCCTCATTGATAGCAGCAGCCTCTGTGGGATCAGCCTGACAGGCAGCTGCATCCTGGGCATGGGGTATGGGGGAGGGGGGGGTTGGGTATAGTTTATGGTAGGTAATACTAAGAATAGGGGCTAAGAAGTTAATGATTTAATGGGGTTAATCAGGATTATGGGATTTTTTTAGAATGAGGGATGAAATTAGGAGTTTAATGCTGTCTGTATTATATGGAAGTCTCTAATGCTGTCAGTAGTATATGGCAGTCACAAATGCTGTCTGTATTATATGGAAGTAACTAATGTTGTCTGTAGTATATGGCGGTCACTAACACTGTCTGTATTATATGGCGGCCGCTAATGCTGTCTGTAATAAATGACATACACTAATGCTTTTTGTAATGTATACTGATCGATCGCTAATGCTGTCTGTAGTATATGGTTGTCACTAATGCTGTCAATAGTATATGGTGATTGCTAATGCTGTCTGTAGTATATGTGATCACTAATTATGTCTGTCATATATGATGGTCACTAATGCTGTCTGTAGTATATGATGGTCACTAATTATGTCAGTAGTATATGGTGGTCACTAATGATCTCTGCAATATATGGTGATCACTAATGCTCTCTGTAGTATATGGCAGTCCCTAATGCTTCCTATTATATGGTAATGTCTAATGCTGTCTATGGTATATGAAGGTCGCTCATGTTATCTGTAGTAGTTAGCAGTCTCTAATGCTGTCTGTATTACTTGCCGGTCACTAATTCTGTCCATATTACATGGTGTTCACTAATGCTGTTTGTATTATTTGTCAGCCACTAATGCTGTTTGTATAATATAGTGCTTATATAGATAGAGGGTGACTAGACTACTATCTACTTGGTTAGGCCGGACACCATCCCTGACCTATTGCATAACTATGTATCATATACATACATACCTACAGTAGCTGTCATCATTCTATCTACTGTATATAGATATTTTTTAGCTAGAGTATGAGTATATATCATATTGCTCTATCTGCCTACTGATTTATCTGTTGCAGAAAAATTCTGAGGTGGTTATATTTGCCTTTCAGCTCCAACTCTTTGCATCCCACTTCAAACACAAACAAATTGTAAAATAGATCTTTCTGAAAGGGTAAATAACCAAAGACACTTTTATTGTATTGAAGTAGATGCAAGAGAACTCAAACTACAAAAGGATCCTTTCAAGTACTGAAAAATCAGTTATGTACAACAAAAGATTGCCACCTGTATAGCTACAAGTTACAAAAAGAGCTTGAACAGAAAATTGCGCTTTTATATAAGTAACATCTGTTACTTTATGATACTTATTATGATGAAAAAGCAATGAAATAAGTGGAGAAGTGGACCTGTCGAGAAGTTGCCCATAGCAACCAATCAGCTTTGAGGAAACATTTATCAAGTACATTTTATAAAATAATAGACAGATGATGATTGGTTGCTATGGACGGGATTCTCCACTGGACCACCACTCCACTCTTTACACTGCTTGAAACATCAACCTCATAGTGTTTAGAACAAAACAGTTTACACTCCTCTTATCTGACACATAAGCATTTTCTCTTATCCCTAGTCATGGGGGTATATTTACTAAAGTGAGAGTTTTTAGAAATGGAGATGTTGCCAGGGCCAAAACTAGGATCATTGTCACCCGGGGCAAGGCAGTAATTTGGCGCCCCCCCCCAAACAAAAATGAAAAAAAAAACAAAGAGGATGTTCTTCTACATGGGCCGAAGGTGCACACACTCCCGAAAAGGGTGTTTGGTTTCGTGAAACACTAATGCCCTTTGTAACACATTATGCCACACATAATACCCCTTGTAACACAATATGCCACACAGAAATGCTGCTTGTAACACATCATGGCACACATAATGCCCCTTGTAACATTTTATGCCACACATAAATACCTCTTGTAACACATGCCACACAGTAATGCCCTTTGTAACACATCATGCCACACAGTAATGCCCCTTGTAACATTTTACGCCACACATAATGCCTCATGTAACACATTATGCCACATATAATGCCTCATGTAACACATTATGCCACACAATGCCTCTTGTAACACATTATGCCACAAATAATGCCCCTTGTAACACAGTCCACTCATGCCCAGCTCCTATCATTTGTCACTCCCCAGCCCCTCCATACATTACTCCAGCCCAGCTCGCCCCATGTGTCACTCTCCAGACCCCCAATGTGTCACTCCAGCTAGCCCCCTCATGTGTCACTCCAACATGAGCCCATATGAACTTACCTTCTAGGGCTTCAATCTGCACCTGTTTTAAATAATCCCCAATGAGCACACAACATGTAGCACCACACGCTGCCTCTAGAGACTCTTCCCTGTATGAGTTAAACCACTGGTGCTGCCTACCCATAAATCTACGGTGGCTGGCCTATTAAGTAGTGTAATCTATGTCACATGTTGAGATGTAGGCATTCCTGGATGTCAGGCATACATGGCCTGCAGCCGATGTCATGAAAACTGGCAGTGTCCGGATGTCAGGCATGCAAGGCCGCAGTGGATGCCATGGAAACCGACAGTTATACCTGGGAAGCTAGCAAGGTACCGGTAGGTACCCTGGTTCCTGCCAGAACATAGCCACTTCCCTCAACTCCCTCCTGCAATCCTTACTACTAGCCCATGAGCCCTAGTAGTGCCCTGATCTTCAATTCTAAAGTAAAAGAGATACACCCTATTATATGAATTAACCCAAAACCCATGTAAGAGTCTTAGGGGTATATTTATTAAAATGCAGGTTTTTAGAAGTGGAGATGTTGCCCATAGCAACGAATCAGAATCTACTTAACATTTATCTAGCACCTTCTAGAAGCTAATAGCTAGAATCTGGTTGGTTGCTATGGGCAACATCTCCATTTCTAAAAACCTGCACTTTATTAAATATACCTCTTTATGTTTAGGCAGATACTGAAGGATCCTCCCTTATTCACTTAAAAAGTACAATTTCAAAGAAAACTTCTGTGGCCAGTCTGATAATTGGACTAGAAGATAAGTGAGCTGTTGCTGCCTCTCGTCCAATAAGCAAACCACACTGAGCTTTATCTGCTAACTAAAATATTGTAGTTCAGACATCTAGCAGCAGAGAGTGAAAGGAAACTGGTTACACTCACAAAACAGAAACAGTGGGGTTGGTTGTGAGTCTCATGCTGCCCACTTGCAGAGTATTGCAGCATTACAAATTTGTCTGTGCATTTTCTCCACCTGACCGTGGCCTCCTGTGTGAGTGGTTGTGCATCTTTGGAGGCAGCTGCTTACAATGTCATGTCTGTATCTACTTAGCCACCCCCCTGGCACTTTCTAGGAACGCCCACTGAACTTAACAGTTGTGCGTCCGAGTCTGTTCTGCATTTAGTAGAGCTAACATTCAGTGTGATTCAGCTGCATGTGCAGACTTAATAAACATTGGCCACCTGCGTGTGGCATCAACACTGTGTGCTCCAAAGCAGTGGCGTAACTAGGGGGGGTCGGGCAGGGTGCGTGCCCTGGGCGCCGTGCGGTCCAGCCCGCCCTAGTTAGCCACCAGTGTAGCGCCGACAGCAATGAGTGCGGTCAGCGCTACACATTTACACAGGACCGGCGCTAGGCTTCCAGCGCCGGTCCTGTGCTGCACGCCTGAGCCCGTTCCCTCCCCCTGAGTGCTTGCCCAATAGCGCCAGGAGGCGGGCTCAGGCTGTGCATAACACACGCATCACCGCCAGCGCTGGCGGCGATGCGTGTGTTAAACAGCAGCCAATGAAAGTCAGACTCTCATTGACTGCTGCAGCACCCACTGCAAGAGCCGGACTTCCGTCCGGCTCCTGCAGTGGGTAATGGGACAGATGTCATGACGTCATGACGTCTGTCCCATTATGCTGAGCGCGCCAGCCCGGGAGGACTGGCGGGCGGCGGCAGCGGCGGGAGCGGCGGCGCGGACTGGAGGAGCAGCAGTAGCAGCGTGGATTCAGGTAAGTATGTTTTTATATATATATTTTTAAAAACCTGTCAGCACTACTGGGGGCACAACGGGGGTGGCTACCACTGGGGGGACCTCTACTGGGGTGGGGGCACAACGGGGGGGCTACTACTACTGGGGGCACCATTATTAGGAGGACCTCTACTGGGGGGCTATTACAGGGGGCACTTAATCGGGAGGGGGAACCTCAACTGGGGACCACTACTTGGGGGGGGAACTACTACTGGGAGCATTATAAAATGGTCCTACTACTAGGGACACTGCACTGGGGGGACCACAACTGGGGGCAATAACAGGAAGGACAACTACAGGGACCACTGGAGGTCACTACTGGGAGCCTGCATCAGGGGGACCACTACTGGGGGCACTGCATGGGACGGGGGACTTCTGCTGGGGGCACTATATAAGGGGCTTACTGCTAGGGGAACTGCGGGGACCACTACAGGGGGCACTAGATAGGGGGGATCACTACTGGGTGCCTGCATAAGGGGGATCACTACTGGCAAACCTGCATGGGGGGGACTACTGCTGGGGGTACTATATAAAGGGCACTGCATAGGGGGGAGGACTACTACTGGGGGCACTATATAAAGGGCACTGCATAAGGGGATACCACTACTTGGTGCACTGCATTGTGGGGACTGCTACTGGGGGCACTGCATAAGGGGGAACACTACATAGGGCACTGCATTTGGGGGGACCACTACTGGGGGCACTGAGTAAGGGGAACTAATTGGGGGCTGTATAAGGGGGACCACTACTGGGGATACTGTATAAGGGGCACTACTATGGGCCTGCATAAGAGGGACCACAACTGCATACTGGGGGTTCTGTATAACGGGTACTACGCCCATTTTTTCCCGCGCGCGCACATATCGGAGTCGTGGTGGGGGGCTCCCTTTTCAAATTTTCCCTGGGCTCCAAATACCCTAGTTACGCCACTGCTCCAAAGCCACCGTTCTGTCTCTTCAGTGTCAGATCTGAAATACCACAACCCTCTGGTTTCCAGACTACAATTTGCCTCTATGCATTCTTCAATCATACTTCCTCAACAAAAATATAGATATCAGAGTAAATGTATAGCTAGTTATCACAGCCTATGATCTAGAACAGGGATGGGGAACCTCAAGCCCGGGAGCCATATAAGGCCCGCAAATCATTTGGTCTGGCCCTCTGAGCATTTTTCTGATAGCCTATTCTGGCTAGCAGGGTGACTAGAATGGCACCCTGCAGCCAGAATCTATGCAGCAGTTCTTACAGCTTCCCGGAGCCTCCTCAGAAAGCTCCGGGTATACTGTAATCCCTGGTGATTGTGACCCCACCCCATGTGACATCAAACAGAGGGGCTTGGCCTTCACCGGGCCCACGAATAATGTTATATATATCAAAATGGCCCTCGGCAGAAAAAAGCTTCCCCACTCCTGATCTAGAATACCATATAAATACTCACACACCATACATCTAAACAGAATTTCCAAATAACTTATTATCAATTAATCACAACTCATATGTAATTAAAATCATAAATTCTACAGTTAAATAAATACATAGAAGATAAGATAAATAAACTTAAATAAACATACTCATAATCAACATATATTAATTTTAACAGTTTACTGAATAATGGGCTGAAGTAGACTTGAATGCAAATCATCTGCGTTTTTTCACTTGGAGACCTATTTATCAAGCTTTTTTTCATAAAATTATGTACAAATTGCAGTTTCTGTGAAATTTTATGAATTGTTGCAATGTGCTAACAGCCTAATGCAGGAAATTTCACAAAAATCACCTACAAAAGGCTAATTTGTGCTGCAGACCACAGTCCCCATTATTATCAAATGGAACTATGGTCTGACCCCTATGTACTATATGCCAAAAAGAGGAGCTTTTTGGAGTTTGGAGTGTTGGTTTATGCTACCCTCAGATGGAGAAACCTGCTCTATGCCTATAGAGGTATTCTCACAGGAGCTGGATCTTACGATCCCTCTCCCGCAGCCTCTGCTGGAGTCTGGAATCTGACATATGCACAATGTCAGATTCTTTGAAGAAGTCTTTCTAAAATGTGAAAGACTCCTCCAATGTGCTGGGGATGTAACTCCCAGGGTCATTGGTTATCACTCTCGCTATCCCTATTAGCTGATTATCATATACACAGACGTTATCATATACATAGGCCACGTTTCTAAAAAAAAAACCATCAGCATTTGCTGGGACACAGGGCCTGTTTCATCAAGGATCGCAACTGCTAATACGCATGCAATCAGCTGATTGCTGCAGTACGCAACAATCAGCCGATTGCATGCGTATTAGCAGTTGCGATACTTGATGACTCAGGCCCTTGGTATATGCATCGCAGTGCGCATGTGCGGACCAGCCACTGCGATTGGGACTGTGATCACAGTAACTACGCAGGCCCATAGCAGAGTGATTGACAGGAAGTGCCATTTGTGGGTGGTGATGGGGGGTGGTCTGTGAAACGCAGACGTGCCAGTGCGTTTGAACACCGTTGCATGGACATGCTTAAATTATCCACTGAGATGCCCTACACAGCTTGAGTACTCATAATGTGCAAGGAAGTTAGCAATTCCTGAGCAAGGTCGGAGCTGTGCAAGTGTGCATGAGGCTGCGATTGTACTTGATGGTACAGATGGTTTTGCAGTCTTGCTAAGGATTACGGATGTGTGTAAGGTAAAGGGGGCATCCTTATGTTGTTCTGCGGTGGTATAGTAATGGATTAGCATACTATCGCAGTGAGACTGCATGCGTAGTCGGTATTTAATTCGCAGTTGCGATCCTTGTAGAATCAGGCCCACAGTCTGATCTTCTAATGAAAATTATTCAATATGTTTAATTGTGTGTATGTCTGCAGAATAGTCAGTTTAAAAAAGAGCATTTACCACCATGGTACCAGATACTTTGCATGATTTTATATGAGTGACTGATACTCTGCATAACAACTTTATTTGCGTACCCTCTAATTGTACAATATAAAGAGAAAATGTCTGAAGCATGTAATGGCATTTTTGATAACAATCAATAATACAACAGTGTGGATTATACCAGTGTAACAGTAATTAGACATGATTAATAATACTACCTTACAAACAAATGTACATTTTGGAAAATATGTGACACTTCAATAGAGAACAAGTCTTATCTAAACATTTAGAAATAGAGGGACTGATTCAGCATTGAACGTAAGTAATAACCCAGATTTGCATGGAGCTTTTGATACCTGCCCATGATGCTCCCATAACACTCCCACACGTCAGGGGGGTTCCATGCAATCCCATTGTCGCCGTCCATTTCATGACCTGAAACATCCTATTTAATGTAAACAGATCAAGACAAGTTGCTTCCACCTCAGAATTGGACGGACATGCACAAAGTTGCGGAAATTCGCATCTGTAGATGCGCTGTATGCAAATACTCTCTGTTTGTATCCGTGAACAGTGGGCCTGATTCAGAGCCGGACGTTATTTGCGGACCGTCATTCAGGAAAAGGGGGTGGCTATTCAAATGAACCGTTCGCTCTTTGCGGTCTGTTCACACCTCCATGTCTGAACGAGCGAACAAAACTTGCGGTCGTTTTTTGGATAACTATGCCCCCTGGCCGCTCGCATCCTACGTCATGTCCGCTATTTTTTAGATTAATCGAGTACATCGACCAGCGTATGAACTGCTCGCTATTCTTGTGGTTGGTTTTTCCTACCACAATCTTGCGAGCAGTTCTGACTATAAAATAACCCAGTGACGTGGTCAATGACGCTGCTGTATTAATTATGCACACCCATAAAACGCCCGTTTTGACCTTTAAGCACGCCTGCGTTCGGATCTCCACTCCCTGTTTTCAAGCACCTTCCCCTGTTACCACCCACATACGCCTCCTCCTGTCACTCAAAATAGCAGGGATTCGCTATTTAGCGAACAAACGATTTTCGGCCGCACTGACTGGTTTGCGCATGCGTATTACGATCCGTACCCATTCGCAGTTGGGCAAACATTGCTCGGAACGAACGAGCGGCCGCTTATGAGCTGCTCTGAATCAGGCCCAGAGATCAGTGTGACTCAGAATCAGCCCCAACATCTGATTCTTACTGCAGGATATACTAGAAACTGTTTCAACTATGTATCAAGATATTTGCTAAAAATGAAACATTTAATTAGTTGGCAACCATAGCAATAACTGTATCAACTATCTGAGAGCTCTGAGAGCTCAGAACACACACCAAGAATCTCTATTATAATAGGAATCAGTGAGACTGTACAGCATTTTGAAGTTTCTTCCTTAAGGTGCCTACACACTTACCGATCTGCACACGATCCGACATCGTGTACAATTTCCCTTGAAACTCACCCCCGGCAACTCTGCACACGATTTGGTGTTTAAAGTGTCCAATTTACAAACGATCCATCGTGCATCCAAACTTTTTCCAGTGCATTTGTGTCCCAGATTGGCAGATCTGCCCTACAGCACACGCATCGCATCGTGATCGTGAGTGGGGACTCACGATTTGGGCATTTTTTTACACGATCTGTTGTGTTGGAATCGGCCAGATCGTGTAAAAAATCGGTGTAGGCACCTTTACACTTTCTATCAGATGTTTGTCTATTTGTTATAAAATATTTTGCTTGAGGATTAAACAGAAAGTTTTAGGAATTTCATTTATAAATATTATATTGCAATAAAATAAAGTACAATAATGTACAAAATGAGAGAAAACTCTCTTTTTAAAGTACAGTATATCCAATAAAATCTACAGATTTAATAAATGCGCCAATAGATGAATTTTTTTCTTACATTGTGTGTATACTCAGGGTAACACATTTGCCGTACTGGCTTTCTGAAGTTCTCGTGCATGTGCAGTTGCTTAAAATCATTCCACTGTGCCCGACATCCACAATGTGTGTGACTCACAATGAGGCCCTTATTCTTCAGATACAGCATTTTTTTTGTTTATTATTATTATTATTATTATTATTATTTTAATTAATTTTTTGTTAAATTTATCATCCAGTTTTTCTTTATTTATTTATTTTTTAATAAAACTGAAACACAAACCCAAGCAATATTTTATTAATACATTTTTGTGGTAAGGGATTTTTTTGTATTTCCACAATATTGTAATTGGCAATATGTTAAACCACCTTTGTACGGGCTGCTGAACAAGGGCCAGCGCTGTGGGCTTGCTCCCCAGTCTTAAGTTTGCCAGCCAGCCCCTGATTACTGCAATCTGCATTTTTGCTAATTGTCATGTCAGTAAATGCCCCCATACATCAGCAATTGATTGCAGCAATCGTGCAATTGATTGTGTATAAAAATCTTTCCCTTTTTCAAACGATTGCAGATTGCAAAGATGCCACAATCGATTGAAAAAGGGAAAGATTTTTACACACAATCAATTGCAAATTGCACGATTGCTGCAAACAATTGCTGATGTATGGAGGCCTTAAGCCCCAACCTGTATGCAGCCTTAATAATGGTCTCACTCCTACAAATCTTTGCTCGAGCAAAGTTGCAATTGTGCATCTCTGTTGGTTCTTCAGAGACTTGTTTTGTTTGACTTCATCATTTTCAACTTCGTCCCTTATTATTCTAACTTCTCCAACTCATTGACTTCACAGCTTTGTCCCTCTCAATTCTACCATCTGCAAACCTTCAGTTCAGCCTTGTCCCTGAGAAAGATTGTATGATTACATTTGTGTTATTCAACGACCACCAGCAAAGGAAGGGTTAAACTGCTACAAGCAGATATATATTTTTTTAATATACTTGGATGGAGTCATGCAGGAATCCTGTGGTATTTACAATGGATATTCATATAAATGTTTTAATGCAAACTTAATGCTTCAAAACAGAATAAGCCTGGGGATATCTTACTTTGAAAATGATTGAAAGCCTCTTATCTATTAGACAATAATGTTATTCACACACCAAAAGCATCTGAAGAAGTGTGTCACACAACAAAGGCTTTAATGCACTCACACATTAGCCAGAACTTATCCTATTTTGATTTTCTCACAGCTGCATCCTGAATATAATGATGAGATGGGTTTGTCACTGGTTGTCTATCTGCATTCCCACCACCTGAGGGCCTCTTGTGATTGTTTTCAGTTTTTCTTTCAAGACACCAGTTCTTTGATATAGAGTTCTCTGAAAGCGTCTTTTAAACATTTTTTTTAAATGTTTCTGTAAAACTAGTTAAATCTTCATTTGTGTATATCTTAGCAAAAATCAGACATTAGTTCTTACTTTCAGAGCCAATAGCACACAAACAGGTCTATTTAGTATAGGTATTGACCGGGGATAGGGCTTATCCTATTGGACTATAATGGGTCCAGGGGGGCCAAAACTGCACACCCTGCAACCATTATTAATACTTACCTCTCCAGAGTCCTGCGTTGGTGCTACAATTCACCGAGAAAATTACATGGCAGCCATTTTCCCAGAGATTTGCACATATGCACTAGAGTTATCTCCAGGACCATGGCGTATGCACAGTAGACTCTGGTTCAATGCCATAGTCTACTACCCCTCAAAGAGGAGAGGTCAGACATAAAGTAGTCCGCACATGGGCCCACTCCTCTCTTAGATGCCCCTTGCTCCTCTCTATCTATCAAACCCTCATAGTTGGTGAAGACTGTCGTAGGGTATTGCCAGTGATAGCCCTGATTAAGCTTCATGATACAGAGCAAGCACATGTGCCACCACAGTCCTCCTATTGCTATCGCCATAGCGATAGCAGGAGAGAATACTTAAAGAAAGACTTTATTTACATAAAGCCATTCCACATATTGGAATGGACAGATGAAATTAATATTTTGTAAATGTCTTATTTTTATTTATTTAAATATAACAAAGTGGTGTATTTCATTGATTAAATGTATTGTTGTAATATATTAGGATTAATGGCAATGTGAAGGAGTTATGAAGTTTTTCAAGTTGTATGTTGCTGCTGTAGAGCCTATGTCACGTCACTGGTGTTTTGTAGATTCAGGGCCTGATTCATCATGGATCGCAGTTGCAAAGACGCAAGCAATCAGTCGATTAATTTGCAATGCACATGCATCACAGTGCGCGTGCATGAGGCAGACGCAGCGGTCAGAACTGCTTGCGCAGAGGCTATGCAAACTTATGACAGAGTGATTGACAGGAAGTGCCATTGTGGGTGGTGATGGGGGTTTCCGTACAAATGCAGGCGTGCCATCACGTTTCAATGCTGTTGCGTGGGTGTGCATAATTTAGCCACTGCGATACCAGAAGCCTCCTGAGGTCTCATAGTGAGCTCAGAAGTTAGCAATTTCTGAGTGATGTCTGGGCTTCCTTAACTGTGTGTATGGGTCCGATGATACTTGATGTTACCGATTGTTTTGTTATGTTGCCCTAGTATACGGATGTGAGTAAGGGGAAGTGGGCTTCCTTATGTTAGGCTGCGCACACAATGTGAATGTACACATTTAAATATCACCACTGATATTAGCAACGCAGTTGCGTGCGTATAAGCAGAATTGCATTCCGTAGCGAATCAGGCCCTCAGATTGGAAAACCCTTGGGATTATGGGCCTGATTCAGCAGCAATCACAATTGCAAGTACAGTATGTATGCAGATCGAGCGATTTTTAGCCATTGGGTATTCGAATGCACTGCACGTACATGATGATTATGCACGCAGATAGGAATCCATTGCAGAGTGAGTGACAGGCTGTGAGCGTTTGAGGGTGGTGACGGCTTAGTGGTTGGAGAAAGGTAGACATGTCTGTCCATTTGAACACCGTTGTAAGGACGTGCATAAATTAGCCACTGCGATGGCATACGCAGCTTGAGAGCCTTCTGCGAGCGACGAGACTTGCAATTTCTGCGACAGGTCAGACCTGCTGTAATTGTGTGTGACTGGCCCATGTGTTTTGATGTTACCGATGTATACGCGGGACTGTGAGGTATTACGGATATGCGAAAGCAGCAGTAGGTGTTTCTATGCTGGCTGAGCTGTGGCAGACATTAGCATATTTTCACCATTACATTACATGCGATTGCACAGATTGAGATCCTGACGCCTGTCATTTTACCTATGCCAGGAGACCGATGCCCGGCATTCTGATCGAAGGTAAGCCGGGCGCCGGGTACGGACAGCCTCGCGGTGGAGGGATAGGTTAGGGGGCTCCTGGGGGGGGGACTTAGGGTTAGGCACTCAACCGGCAGGTTAGGGTTAGGCTAGGGGAAGGAGGCATTAGGGTTAGGCACCCCCAGGGGGAGGTTAGGGTTGGGCACCCCCCAGGAGACTTAGGTTTAGGCTGCGGGGAAGTGGGGGTTATGTTTAGGCACTTAGAGGGGGCTTAGGGTTAGGCACTTGGGGGGGGAGGTTAGGGTTAGGTACCCCTAAAGGAGGGTTAGGGTTAGGGGGTAGAATTAGGTTAGTTTATACTTACCTTAAGACATTCGGGATTTCCGCCTCTGCGGCCTGCGGTAAATCATACCGATCCCATGAAGTGGCCGTGGCAGTGGTGACAGGCAGTACAAAGTGTAAACACTTGCAGCTATACACTGCAGAGAGAAGAATGTAGAGGACTGTACCCCCATATAGTGAGACACCTGCTGGAATAGGTGTGAATTTTATAACAGCCCAGGTGGTAGATACTTGTGATAAATGCAGACTGAATAGGCTGCAGGATGAACTAATAGACGCAGGTGGTTGGTAACTGCAGACAGATACTGAACTGGAGCAGATGCTGGAAGCCACCATAGCCAGGAGTCAGGATACTGCTCTCAGGAAGAAGAGTGTTGTTCTGGCAATAAACTGGACACTAGAGAGGGTTTAAATAGGGTCTTCTAGTGCCTATTGATTAAAACAGGTCATGTGAGCATGACTGCTGGGCTCTGGTTGGCAAATGCAAATGTGAAGAATTCCATGATGGCAGTTCCCATGCTTCAACACCGCAGAAACTGCTAGGAAGCAAATGCCAGACCCATATGCAGAAGTGCCTGCATAGGTCTCAGGGATGCCAGACGCAGCCAGGAAAGGACCAGATGGCAGTGGTGGGATACCGCTAGACCCAATAACTGGGCTAAGATCCCATTGTGTGATAGCCTAAACTTTTAAATGAGGCTGGCTCAAACTACTGTTAGTGGACTTAACTGCAGTGGCATAACAAGGGTGGGGCACTTGCCCTGGGTACTGGGCAGGCCAGACGGTAAGGAGGAGCCAGTGCACCATGAGAATAATACTGGCCAGACCTGTTAGGGTTCTCAAGAGGTCCCATGTGGATGCTGCTGCTGGAGGATACCACCCTGTGTAAACTGCTCCCAGCATGCAGCTTTGCACACATGATATAATTACTTTGTGATGTGGCTGTCAGAACAGAGGAGTCAGGATGAGTTAGCCAAACAAGAACAAAGCTGTTCAAGTAATACAGGGGTTGGTATAGGGGCAGGCTGAAGAGGACTGGTAGGCCATCTATTGAACAGCCCTGTCCCACCGCCATTACTTCATATATCTTAAACTGTTCTGATGGGGGCTTTCTACTCATAAATCACCCCTTGTCTCCTCACTTTGATCTATAATTTTTCATAGGTAGCACAGCTGAGGGATTAGGGTTATCATACATTGCAGACTGGCTCTTCCCTACTTTACCTACATGTTGTTATTTGTCAAAGGCTCAGTGGCTATTAACACTCTGCAGAGTGTGCCCAATGGTTATCAATCTCACTTCTAGGGATTAACTAATTATGCAATTACTTTTCTACATGCCCTTTACTCCTTGCAGAAGCTTTTGAGAACACACATCTGTCATGACTGTATTAGATTGTGAGGTCTTTGGGACAGTACTGTAATTATTCATCTGTTACTGGAATCGCTTGCCATATCATGTATGCACACTTATAATGCTTATATTATTACGCTAATCACTAATGTGATTTATGCTCACATTAGTGACGTCCTCAATCTCTACTCCTATAATAGTAATTGAGATGTGTGATTGGATTATACAGCCCACCAAGAACATCTGCAATCGGGCTGGACCAATTTGCAATATGTAGCACCTATCCTTGTGTATCAACAACTATTTCCCTATAGATTGTAAGCTTGCGAGCGGGGCCCTCTCACCTTTATGTCTGTCTTTTACATATGTCTTTTATCTATGTATGTCTTTTGCAACCCAGTAAAATGTTAATGTTGATTCAAATTGTAAAGCACAACGGAATTTGCTGCGCTATATAAATAATTGTTAATAAATAAATAATAAATAGATGTCCCTTCCTCAAAATAATATAATGTTGTGCAGAGGAGGATGCCACATGATGTACTGCTGGTCCTCCCCAGCCACCACAAAGGCACAACTCTGCAACCCTGCTGTTACTAACAGAAAACATGTAGCAGGACCTACTACATGCAAACAATATCAGCGCCATAGATGCTTGATTGGTCATAGCGCTTCCAGGGTAAAAGAGACTCTATGAGGAAATTCAATGAACTCACCCCCACATGCAAAAGGGGCGAGTTGCCTTTGCAGCAGCATGTAAATGCTGTCAATAAAACTTGCCCCACTCGTGGCTTGCGCTCACACATTTTTGTTTACAAAAACCTGCAAGTCCGGAGGTACTGCAATATAGCCGCAATTACTCATGGGTGCAATATAATTGCACCTAATTGAATTCCACCCTAAGGGCTTGATTCAGAGGTGCAATCATGAAGGCGGCATGCACTCAATCTGTACTGTGCATGCATCTCAATGGTTACCGTTGAAAATGCAGAACAAATTTGAATGCAGAGAAAGGCAACTTCAGTGGGCATTTCTGGGTGGTAACAGGGGGCTGTCTAGCCAGTATCGGGCATGTAACGGTCAGTGACGGACACAGGTGGCCATGTTCAGATGGAGATTTTGCACCTCCATAGGGATCGTGCAATCTCCAATAGTGCTAACAATGGTGCATCTTAATATGCACAGTAGTGGATTAGTGCCACTGGGCATCTCAGTACGAAAACCATCGGCCACTACATTAGCATAAAGATGCAGTTGTGCTATGACAAAAGAGTTTTAATCTGGCCTAAAGTCTGGAATTCCATCTCATTAGTACCTTTTTGCTTCAGTTGGTGTAGACAGTGGGCCTGATTCAGACCCGCTCGCGAGTGCATAGCACTTGCAAGCGGGTCGATGGTCGGCCAGTGCACACGCAAGGTGTGCTCAATGTGCATGCGCGAGCCCCGGAGCGAGTAAGAACTTCACTTGCTCCGGGGCTCGCTACAAAATGGGGAGGCTGTCGATGTTGATCGACAGCTCACCCCGTTTTGTAGGCGGGGAGGGGGGGTGGCTGGACAAACGGAGGCATTCCCGAAGGAATGCCTAGCATTTGTGGGTGGCCCTACTGACATCATTCGTGATGTCAGTAGTGAACTTCCTGCTCTATTAGAGCAGGAAGTTCACTCGGGCTTGCGGCAACCGAGACCCTACCACAAGGGTCTTGTCGCAAGCCCGATGGTCGCAATAATCGTGACCATCACCAGGCCGCTCGCAAAAGCTGTGGGTGCTCACCCACAGCTATGCGAACGGCCTGGAGGCGGATTTTTTTTTTTTTAAATCTGCCCTGATTCAAAGCAAGCGCTCGCAAATAGCGAGCGCCTCTGAATCAGGCCCAGTATCTCATGAACAGACCTCTCATGTTGAAATTTGTCCAGTCATAATGCAAAAAGAATGGTCACTCCATTATCAGTAATAAGTTTTAACGAGGTGAGACATTTTGCTGTGACATTCCTGAGTTTTATCAACAAATTAACACTGGTATTTTCTTAGTAAAGCCAGTGATGCAAAGAGTAACTTGCCTGTGAATAACCTGGCATTGTGTACTAGCACTACTATGCTGACAGTAGGGGAAATTGGAGTGAGCAGTGGTCAGGGCGGAAAGGTGAAGTTTAGGCAGGTGGGTGGGATGACTGTCTTACTTAGAGCCAATGGAGGAGGCCAGGGAAAACTGAAAATAGGAAGAATAGAGCTGAAATAGAGGTGGTGGTGGGCACATCATGCACTCTAGGCTGAGAGAGTTGACCCGGGAACATGCCCCCTGTTCTCTGAAATCTGGCTCTATAGATCCTGGTCACAAACTGCATCTGATTCACAGCTGTATGTAAATCAGAGGCAGTTTGTTTCCAGAATCATTTGGTCGACCTGTCAGTCCAGGACCCTTACTATTATAACTCCCCTATCTCCCCCCCGTACTACCCTGTATGTGCCCCTCCCCAACTTCTCCCTACTTTCCAAAACCCCACTAGACTCTACATAGAGACTGTAGTAAAATTAGTAAACCTAAGGTAGTCCTGAATCAGCCACTGAATATCAATTCTGATGGTAGGCTTAGTGATTGGTGAATAGATGGGGAGTACAGTAAGGAATTCACCACGTAAAGGGGTTCAGAATCATTATTAAATAGCATAATCACTCCCCTATTTCTGTATATTATGAAATACATCCCAACAGTCCTGATTATAGAGAGTCCTGATTCACAGACTAAGATAATGTGGAAATTGGCATGGTTGGGTGGAATAGGTGTTTTGTTAATGTTGAAAAAAATGAATTGGAATACCATGTAGAAGTGGTGGTATGGAATATAAGTTTGCAGTCAGTCATTACTATACTTAATGGGGTAGTACCTAATTTGCATGACTGTAAGTGGACTTGAATCAAATGTGTCTGATGTCACTCTATTAAAATGTAGGATGTCATGATTATGCTATGGATCAGAAGATTTTAGGCAACATGTAACCATTTGTGTTTATTAAGTGTATTATTAAGTACTAGCATGATGACCTGCAAATGACCCTTGATTTTAACAGATAATGGTCATAGTATGGGCTTACACATTCTGTGTTTGCCCTTCACACCAACATGAGGTTGGCTTTTGTAGTATCAACCCACACCAAAAGAATGTTGCATTGGCAAGAATGATTTGGCTAATTTGCATTGACCCCTGAAGTCAAGAAAGGGAGGGGGGGGGCAACCTGTCATCCAGATAGGGGTAATTACCATATCCCACATGCAGAACTTTGTACAATTATTGGAAGCCAATCTGACATTGGGAATTGCTCCAACTTCTTGCTTGCCTCCGCAAACAGATTCATGTAAGTGAAACTGATATTTTTTCTTTTTGTTTATGAGAAAATTATTTATTAATTGTTTAATCAATGTATATACTTTAAGCATTGTGTCTTTGTCATTTTAAACTTAAATTAATAAAATTGTTCTCTGATTATTATCAGAACCATTTTACCTGTGGATTTGGCTTATCCATGCTACAAATCTGTACTACATGTAATGATAACTGGGACTTAATTGTAGTTGTAGCGAGGACTTAAGGCTTCCTATTTGAAGTGAGCAGCACTTGAAAAATCCTTAAGTTTAATTATACAAATTAAGGCCCTCATTCAGAGCCACTCGCTATTTGCGGTCGTTCGTTCTAAAACAAGGGGTGGCTATTCAAATGAACCGTTCGCTGTTTGCGGTCTGTTCACGCCTCTATGTCTGAATGAGCGAACAAAACTTGCGTTCGTTTTTTGGAAAAATACGCCCCCTGGCCGCTCGCATCCTACGTCATGTCCGCTATTTATTAGATTAATCGAGTACATCGACAAGGGTATGAACTGCTCGCTATTCTTGGGGTTGGTGTTTGCTCCCACAATTTTGTGAGCAGTTCTGACTATAAAATAACCCAGTGACGTGGTCAATGACGCTGCTGTTTTAAATATGCACACCCATAAAACGCCCGTTTTGACCTTTAAGCACGCCTGCGTTCTGATTTTCACTCCCCATTTTCAAGCACCTTCCCCTGTTGCCACCCACATACGCCTCTTTCTGTCACTCAAAATAGCAGGCATTCGCTATTTTGCGAGCACATGAATTTCGGCCGCACTGACTGGTTAGCGCATGCGTATAACGATCCGTACGCATGCGCAGTTGGGCTAACATCGCTCGGAACGAACGAGCTGCCGCTTACGAGCGGCTCTGAATCAGGCCCCAAGTTAGTGGGAGAGATAATGGGAGTGAAATCATTTCTGTAGACATAGCAGGTGGTTGTTTTTTGATTAACTATCTGTTAAGGCCCCCATACATCAGAGATGGATTGTAGCAATCGTGCAATTTGCAATCGATTGTGTATAAAAATCTGCAATGTATGGGCTTCACAGATTGCAGATTGCAACCAAAAAGTGATTGGAATTGTTTAATCAGATTGTCCAACATTTTGGATTTCACAGATCGATTGGGGCTGTAGATTGCTAGTGTATGGATATGATCAGCAGATTTGCAGACCATTACCATGAAAATGATGGAGTCTTACAAGATTGTCAGATCTGTGTTTGCTGCAATCGATCTGCAAATCACTGAAAAAGATCTGTAGTGTATGGGCGCAGATTGCTCGATTGGGAAATCCTAAGATCGGGCAATAAATCTTCAAATTGTTCAATTGTGGTTTTCAGATTGCTGATGTATGGGGGCCTTTAGACCCAAGTAAAGGCCCCCATACATCAGAGATGGATTGCAGCAATCGTGCAATTTGCAATCGATTGTGTATAAAAATCTGCAATGTATGGGCTTCACAGATCGCAGATTGCAACCAAAAAGTGATTGGACTTGTTAAATCTGATTGTCCAAAATGTTGGATTTCACAGATCGATTGGGGCTGTAGATTGCTAGTGTATGGCCAAGATCAGCAGATTTGCAGACCGTTACCAGTAAAATGATGGGCCTTTCAAGATTGTCCGATCTGTGTTTTCTGCAATCGATCTGCAAATCACTGAAAAAGATCTGTAATGTATGGACGCAGATTGCTCGATTGGGAAATCCTAAGATCGGGCAATAAATCTTCAAATTGTTCAATTGTGGTTTTCAGATTGCTGATGTATGGGGGCCTTAACACAGGTTCAAGTGAGTGCTGATTTTGACAAAAGGCCCCCATACATCAGCAATCTGAAAACCACAATTGAACAATTTGAAGATTTATTGCCCGATCTTAGGATTTCCCAATCGAGCAATCTGCGCCCATACATTACAGATCTTTTTCAGTGATTTGCAGATCGATTGCAGAAAACACAGATCGGACAATCTTGAAAGGCCCATCATTTTACTGGTAACGGTCTGCAAATCTGCTGATCATGGCCATACACTAGCAATCTACAGCCCCAATCCATCTGTGAAATCCAACATGTTGGACAATCAGATTTAACAATTCCAATCACTTTTTGGTTGCAATTTGCGATCTGTGAAGCCCATACATTGCAGATTTTTATACACAATCGATTGCAAATTGCACGATTGCTGCAATCCATCTCTGATGTATGGGGGCCTAAAGTTACGGACAGCAATTAGAGATATCTTGGAACTGGGTCTGTGACATAAGAGTACCTTATACTGCACATAACTAGTACTTGCAGTATAACTGTGGGTTTGGAAAACTGTAATCTTGTGTCATGAAAACATTGTCACTGATCTGCAGAGCAGAGGCATTGTCACTGTGTACAGTACAGGACTGGATCCCAAATTCTGGCAGCCATATGGGCAAAGGAGGTGTAGCAAAGATGGAAAATATGTGCCCAGGCCAATCCAAATTAAAATATAATGAAGATGCATCTTTAGTATAATGCATAGGTGCCAGCCATACAAATGCACTCCAACCTCCCCATGATACTTTTATAATAACCATCACTTCCTCCCACATGCAATTTACAAGGCATCAAACCTCTTCTGCATATAAGCAATTACAGTTACTGCATCTATAGAACATTTTTTTTTATTCTAAAGTCAATATCATTCCTCGCCCAATGAAACAATGAGCCATCCCACCACTACACAGCTTTCCTTGACAGCTCAGGCAATCGTCCATTATTAATAAAGATGTGCACCGACCCCCGTGTTTTGATTTTGGTTTTGGATCTGGATCTCCCCTGGTTTTGGATCTGAATCTGGTTTTGGATTTTTTTTCCTTGGTGTTTTGTTTTTAGGTTTTGGTTTTGGATCTTTATTTTTTCCCAAAAATTATATAAACAGCTAAAACTACCTAATTTGGGACTGTTTTTGTTACCACAGTAATATTAACCTTAATAACAATCATTTTCAGGCATTTCTAAGCATTTTTAACCACCTGACATCTCACAATATTGATTTCACTATTTTTCACCAATACAGGCCAAAGGCTGCAGCGAGCTGGCTGGCTAAAGAAAGCAACAGAGCAGCACCACAAACGCATGGCAGTGTAAAAAAATATAGGACATCTATGAAACATTGCCACACAGCAGTGGCAGACAGGATGGCAGTTTAATAAACTATAATAATGTCAGTCGGCAATGCCCCAAATTGTGCCAAATGTAAAGGAAAGAGGTGCAAGATGGAATTGTCCCCCCACCCAATCTTATGTGGGATATTAAAAAGGACATGCACAGTTTAACAAACCAAGCACTTTAGCCCCTAGGACTGACACTTTCATTGTTGAACGCCTTGGTTTGATTGGGCCCCCACAAAACATTTTTTTGGAAGGTCTACCTTCAATTATTAAGGAGTAGGTTGATGATGAGGGTGTTGGTGGTGGAGATTGCATGTGCTGGTCCAAACTGCTGGTAGCTGATACTGGAGTGCTTGTTATTAATTTACAAATTATAATTTTGTTAAACAAATTGGATGAACTCGCTGCAAATGATGTAACAGGAAGGAGGTGCCTAGATTGTTAACGTCCCTTCCTCTGCTAACTTTGGCTTTACAAATGGAACAGATGCCTTCACAACTTTTGTCAGAATTTAGATTAAAATAATTCCACACCCAAGACAATGATTTCTGGCTTTCTTTTTATCATTAGCAAGAACTGCTGCCACTGGTGGCTGATCTACGCAAACCACATCCTTATCGTCAACATCCACATTAGCATCAGATAGGACACAAATTTCCCCCTCATCCTCCTTTTGCACTTCCTCCACACTATCATCCTCATTTTTTATTATTTCACCATCTAATACTAGCACAGCCATCATGCGTCAGTGATGCGCTGTGAAACTGGGTGACAGCTGTTATACTTACTTCCTCTATCAAAGGACTGTTTAATAATCAGTTGTTTTTTTAAATTACTTCTGATCATGAATGAGGATGTTGAAGATGATGCAGGTGTTGGTGTTGGAGATCAAAGGCACTTGGATCCCACAGAGAGGGAGCAGGTAAGTGACACTGGACTTGTTACGTTTTGAGTTTTGGAACTTGGTGACATACACTTTGATATTTGATGAATGCGCTCCAAGTGATGTAACAAGGAGGAGGTTCCTAGGTGGTTTAGGTCCCTCCCTCTACTCACTCTTGCTTTGGGGTGGAAATAATTCCACACGTGAGAAGTGGATTTTTTTGTATTTTGCCCCGGCATGACAACAATGGACTTTGGCTTTTTCAATCCATGGGCAACAGCTGTTGCCTTACTTACACAAAGGACATCCTCAGCATCAACATCCTCATCACCAACATCTTCATCATCAACATCCTCATCATCCTTAGCACCTTCAACTACCAAAATAACCTCCTTCTCCATGTGCAATTCCAAAGAAGCATCCTCACTGACTACATCTGCAAGATGTTGACTGCCCTTCCCTACATTTATAGAGGGCACAAAAATGTTGGAACTTGGAGGATCCTCCAGTACGCTAGTATTTGGTCAGGATCACAAATGGCAGCCGCATACACACTTGCACTCTCCTCGGAGATTTGTGACTTCGATTTCTCAGGGCACACAGTTGTTTTTTCCGAAGGGCTATCAGAATCAGAACCAGCAGTCTTCATAAAGAAAGAGCAAGGCCTTATCCTTTCCTTGCCACTTTGTGTAGTGAATGGCATATTGCCAATTTTTTGTTTATCTAAAGGCAAATTTCCTTTCAATTTTTTTTTCTTAACTTCAGTAAAAGTAGCTTTACCATATTAATGGCGTGACTTAAGTCCTGGGGCATGGGCCTTCATAGAGGACGAGGAAGTTGATGGCCTTGCACTGCTGGCGACAGCTACAACATGTGGTTCTTGGCCTTGCTCTCCTGTCATGTGACAGCCCTCCATATTTTCTGCGGTCTTGAAGCAGTGTCACAAGCACCAATAGTGTAGCCAAGGTGTGGTTACAAAATTCACACACGTGCAGTCATGCATACACAGAAAAAAAAGTAAAAAACAAGACACTGTTTTTTTTTTTTTGAAGGCCCACAACTTGGGCCCAGAGCACGGATTGATGATGACTGGAGTCGGGCAGCACTAGGTTGCGTTGCCAACTTGCTAGATCTTGTGCGGTTAAGCCTAACACGCACACAGACAAATGTATATTATACAAAAAAATATATATTTTTATTTTTTGGGGGGGGTCCAGAACTTGGGCCCAGATGGACGCAGCAGACAGCACAGCAGACAGCACCAGCCCAGATGGATCAGCAACAGCCCAGATGGACACAGCAGACAGCACAACAACACCAGCCCAGAATGGATAAGCACCAGCCCAGGACACAGCAGACAGAACAGGACACAGCAGACAGAACAGCACACCTCTCCCTAGCCCTACACTACCCACCCTCCCTGTTTAGTCTCCACAGCCGGAGTGAAATGGCGCCCGCCGCGTCCCTTATATAGAGAGACGAAAGCTCGCGAACCATGAGATTTCATCTCTATGGTTTTGCCTCGATTTGAAAGATCCGAGTAACGTGGGAACATCTGAGCCAGCTTGGATCCGAATCGGATCTACAAAATTTGGGGGGGTTCTGATCTCTGAAAACCGAACCCGCTCATCTCTAATTATTAATAACATTTATTTATATAGCACTACCAATTCACTCAGTGCTGTACAGAGAATATTTATATCAGTCCCTGCCCCATTGGTGCTTACTGCCACATCACTGGGGTTTTGTAAATCTGGATCAGGACCCTTGGAGTTAGCTTTGTATATGGGAGAGTAACTGAAACTTAGGGCCTTAATTAAGCTTCTACTTATCTAGACCACTATAAGAATATGTATGGGTATATGTAATTGAACAGATATAATGCAGTATTTAGGAGAATACTCGATAGAGTGTCGGATGCACAACAGGTAAAGTCTCTTGATGGTACTGTACTAAGAACTGTAGTAATCAGAGGCAAGCAGAAGATCTAACCACAGCAAAGTGCCAGTAGTAGAGGTGTCAGCCTTCAGGAGGTGAAGATTCTGGAGTGCTGCACAGTACTGAGAGTAGGATATAGATGGATGCACCAGTTTATAGTTGGATTTCTGCTGGAATGGGTGCAAAGTGCAACCCAGATGGAAGATGTTTGAGATGAATGTGGACTGAATGGATGCAGGATGCACTTATATGCAGATAACTGAAGACTGAGGGCCTGATTCAGAGATGTACGCTAACCTGATGGTTAGAGGATTGCGCATGCACAGAATGTGCACTGAGCATGTGCAGCCCTCCATCTGTTAATCCAGCGTTTGGGAGGCAGAGTGAGGAATTCCTGGGCATTGTTCCTGGAACTGAGGCCGTGTCACCCCCATTTTCCGGGAGGCCAGGGTCTGCATAGGTGGACGCAGGTTTCCTGGCCTCACAAGCTGCCAGGACCCTGTCAGGATGCGTTAGGCTTCAGCTACCACAGTTTGGCCAAAGGTGCAACAATCGCGGTTATTGCAATGGTGATCGCAGGCTGCGACCTCATTTGCAGCACTGGGATCACAGATACAGCAAGGAGGTATCTGTCTACTATAGAAACCTCCTGCTGCATTTGAATTATAGATAGACGGAATTGCACAGCCGCTTGTGTGCTTCTCTGCAATTCCATCCATCTCTGAATCAGGCCCCGAGTCTGATACAGTATGTACATTGTAAATGCAGAACACTGGAAACTGAGGCAGATGCAAATTCATTCTGTAAACACAGCAGACTGGAAGCAGAGTTTGATGCACTTTGTAAGTGCAGATCACTGAAGGTTGAGTCAGATGCAGAAACTGGAACAAGGCTGGAAGCCACTGCAGCCCCAGACCACAGGGTGAACCATATGGCACGGACTGTAAAGATTCTGGTGCAGAGATATGGGAAGCTATTACAACACTTTACAGCATCTTACCCCTGGACAAACAAAAGGAGAGTCTCGGCACTATACATATCATAATTTAATATAAATATCAGATAACCAGTATAGTAATGCCTGTTATATCAGCCAAAAAAGGAAAGTATATTTTTCTCAAAAATATTATATATGTATAGTAAACAGCACAACTCAAAGAGAAGAAGAATACTCATTTGCGCGGGCACTCTTGAGAAATTATTTAAAAATAAACCAACATTTATTAGTACCATATACATAGTACACAAGGACTATGACCGACCACTATATTAGACATACATTAAAAAAACATATAACATACACATGGGGTAGGTGGATTTAAGCAAAGGTACATCACCATGTATGTTGAAGCGTTAATCATATTATTCCATCCAAAACATATTGCATTGTCATGTGAATGTATCATATTTTAACACTGGGTATAGATAGCAACCAGCGTTGACATTTAAACATTTATCAATTAAGCGATTGGCATTATTAACACGTTATCAACATATAAACCATTACATCAGCCAAACCTGTATATGTGTGTGTACCGCAAATGTATAGTTTAGATTGGATAAAAATTAAGAAAAGATACCTACCAATAATTGGTAAGCATCTACTGTTCCTCGTGTGTCTTGCGACAGTGAGTGAGTGATGAGAGTACTTTCTCCACCCAAGTCATACGAATATCAAAGGAATAGTCTGCATCTGCTGTCACCCAGGGGGATGGATAACCTAATGGAAGTATTGCCCTGTTTCAAATGCTCATCAGCATTTGAAACAGGGCAACTCTTCCAACTGTACCGCTAATTGGCACAAATATTTTATTTTGCCACATTGTTTTAAAAGGAATAACTTTTCTTCATACATGTGCAGGTTTAAAGATTGTACGCTGATGGTGGTTCACTGTACCTTAGTACTATTTGCTTGAACCCACCTGAGCCATGTGTATGTTATATATATTTTTTGTATATATAAAATAGTGGGCAGTCATGGGCAGCACAGATGGTGTAATGGTTAGCATTACTGCCTCACAGCACTGAGGTCATGGGTTCGGTTCCAACTATGGCCCTAAATGTGTGGAGTTTGTATATTCTCCCTGTGCTTGTGTGGGTTTCCTCCGATTACTCCAGTTTCCTCCCACACTCCAAAAAATATACTAGTAGGTTAATTGGCTCCCCACAAAAGTAATCCTAGTGTGTATGTATGCGTGTGCATGTGTAGGGAATATAGATTGTAAGCTCCACTGGGGCAGACACTGATGTGAATAGCCAAATATTCTCTGTAAAGCGCTGTGGAATATGTGCGCTATTTAAATAACTGGTAATAAATAAATATTCCTTGTTTTTATATGGTACTAATAAAAGTTAAGTTTTAATTTGAAATAATGATTTTTTTCTCAAGAGTGCTACTGCAAATGAGTATTCTTCTTTTTGAACATCTAACCCCTGGTCAGAGGGAGGTCATAGAAGGAGGGGGCCACAGCACCAGCCAAAGCAGGTGCTGTACCATAGGAGACAAAAAAGGTCCATAAATCACACAACTAGAGCCCACCATGTCCAGCATCTGCCCTTTTCCTAAGATCGGATCGGTAGCTGACCGACCAAGGGGAGGAAGCAGTCGGAAGACAAAAAAATACGCCCCCTTCTCGTACGCATTACATGTCATCTCTGGGCATATAAGGATTAATCGAGACCATAGGGAACCATCGGAACTGGTCGTAGAGCTTAAGGTTGACCATACTGTCTCTTAAGCTTTACGATCATGTCAGTGTACAAACCTCCCATGTCACGTGTGCCATGACACTACTTTGTTAATTATGCACTCCCATAATCCGTATGCACTCCCATAAAACGCCATTCGCATAATGAGGCACGCCTGCGTTCGGATCTCCACTCCCCCGTTTTCAAGCACCTTCCCCTGTTACCACCCACAAACGCCTCCATCTGTCACTCAAACTACCGACCTGGCTGTGTTCAAGGAGAGAGAAATTTCTGATCGTAGCGGCTAGTTTGCGCACGCACATTGCGAACTTTACACATGCGCAGTATAGTGAACATCGGTGGCGTACAACCGTGCGGCCGCTTCGACCGACTTTGAATGAGGTCCTAAGTGAGAGCAGCAAATGCAGATACAAAGCAGGGCCTATAACCAGAGACCCAACTTTGTGAGTGGAAGTAGACTACAAAAGCATAAGGTATGAATGCTTGCTGAGGTAGAGGGAAAGGAGGATCCAGAGGTACAGTAGAAATGGAAAAGGAACATTGGAAAAGAAGAGGATTGTGTCACAAAGATACTGTACAGGAGGAGAGGGAAGTCCAAAATGAGGTCCAGAATGGTGAGCAAGGAAAGTGTTCCTTTGACTTCACTGAGAGGATATTATTTGTTCTTTAGTAAGTGAAGTTTCTGCGGAGTACAGTGGAGTGTGTCACGTTCTGGGTCTTAAAAACCACTTTCTTACCTCTCCGGTGTCTGTCCAGGCTAGCGCTGAGATCTGCTCATGCTGTGCATCACTCCTGGATAGCACAGAGGTCTGCTCATGCTGCACATCATTCCCGACTAGTGCTGAGGTCTGTCTATGCTGCTCCTGCCCCATCCATCCTCCTTTCCCTCTACCTCAGCAAGCATTCATACCTTATGCTTTTGTAGTCTACTTCCACTCACAAAGTTGCCAGTACAATGGCCCTCATTCAGAGCCGTACGCTCTGAGCAGAGCGCACGCTCTGAATGAGGGCCAGGCTCCATTTTCATGGAGCGTCCTCCTGGACGCTCGTATAGCTGTGGGTCACCACCCACAGGCTATACGAGCGTGCTTTTTGATGGCCGCGATGGTCGAGACCATCGCGACCATCGAAATTGCGAGCCGGAGCCTGCGGTTGAGGTTTTCAACCGCAAGCTCCAGAGTGATTTTGGCTCTATCAGAGCCAAAATCACTCCCACTGACATCACTAGTGATGTCAGTGGGCCAGCTTCTGACGGGAGGCGTTCCCGTGGGAACGCCCCCGTCAGGGAGGCACGCCCCCGGCACGCCCACCAATGTTGATTGACAGCACGCCCCCTTTGATCGGACACAACGAGCGAAGGACTTTCCTTCGCTCGTCGCGTCTGGCGCATGCGCACGACGGAGCTCCCTCCGTCGTGCGCATGCTCAGTGCAGACCATCGACCCACTTGCGAGCGGACAGCCGCTCGCGAGTGGGTCTGAATCAGGCCCTATGTTGCTTCTGCTAAAGTTACAGCTCTGTGCTGAGCTCCCAGGTACTTTGTATCTAACACTCCAGTCTGGGTTTACCACAGAGACTCACTCATTTCTACCACCATTTGTTCCAGCCGACATCTTCAAACATTGATCCCAGCCGATACCTCCAACCATCGGTCCCATTTGATAATCAAATTATCGGTTCCATCCGATATATTCAACATCGGATGCAAACCGATCCAGTACTGCAATTTATCATCATTGGTCCCAAACCGATCCAGTAGTGAAATTCATCATCATTGGTCTCACACCGATTCAGTACTCAATTCATCATCATCAGTCTCAAGCTGATCCAGTACTACAGTTCATCGTGATCCGTCTCAAACCGACCCAGTATTCATCAACATCGGTTTCAAACCGATCAAGTTCTTCAATTCATCAACATCGGTCTCAGGGCCTGATTCAGACCCGTTCACTAGAATGTGTTCGCTTGTAGCGAGCCAATGTCTGGAGTCTGCACATGCATATAAGTCGCAGTGCACGTGCACGAACCAGTCCATGTGATCACTAAGCGATCACCCCTTATACAGACGCCTCGGTAGAATGAGTGACAGGACGAGCCGTTTGTGGGTTGTGACGTGGGCTGGTTGATGGAAACGGGGATGTGGAGGTGCGAATGCAGGCATGTCTGTGCATCTTAACTCCAATTTAAGAGGCATGCATAATTAAGACGCAGCATTATAATACACGTCACATGGCTGATTTACAAACTGAAGCACTTGCAGTGCTTGCGGCAGGGTATGGTCAGCCACAAGTGCTGCGTATGGGTCCGATGGTACTCAATGTTACCGACTGTTACATACACTTCCTGGAGATGATGTGTGTAACTAAAGGAAAGTGGGCGTCTTGTGACAGGCTGGTGGGCATCTAAATAAACACCGCGATCACACGCCCTGACATAGTGGGCGTGCTAATGTCTTGCTGTGCGATCTCGGGATTTGCATACTTTCATCAGGATCAGTCTCAAACCAATCAAGTTCTTCAATTCATCAATATCGGTCTCCAACCAATCCAGCTCTCAATCCAGCATCATCGGTCCCAATCAGATTCTGCCCATCTCTTCAGTGTCTTATGTCCTGTTCCCATTCCAACCTGCTGTTCAATAAAGACATTTACTTTACTGTCCTCGCCTTTGGGCCCATCATCCTCTACAGTCCATATAACTCCTCACATCATACATGAGGATGTCCTGGCTCAAGCCACCCAGTTTCATCCATGCCTCCCAAGTCTCCCCTTTGCTTCTCACATCTGTTCCAAATAAATCCAAACCTCAGATAAGAGAGAGTGGAGGGGACAGAAGTCAGAGTGGAGTTGGTCAAGTAGGGATTGAAAGGAGAGGAAGCTTGTGATGCATTTGTAGACAAGCTGGGCAAGTAATTTGAAGGCAAAGGAGAGGGCAGATATTGGGCAGTAGAGAAGCAGGGTTAAGAGTGGGTTTTTAAGGATGGTAGATTGGAAAATGTGAAAGGGCATAGGGACGGTATATGTTCGGGAAGCCGGCGGACGCAATACCGACCGCCAGGTTCCCAACTGCTTAATCCCAGCGAGGGTTAAATGACAGGTGCTTAAATCTAGATGCCTGTCATTTTACCGATGCCGGGAGACCGGCGCCTTGGAATCCCGATCAAAGGGATGCCGGGCACCGAGCGCGGACAGCCACAGGGGGGGGTTAGGTTTAGGGCTTCCGGGGGGGGACTAAGGGTTAGGCACCCCCCTGGGAAGTTATTGTCAGGCTAGGAGGAGGGGGGGTTAGGGTAAAACTTCCCCGGGTGGAGGATAAGGTTAGGCACCCCCCCCCGATGGAATTAGGTTTAGGCGGTGGGGAAGGGGGGTTAGGTTTAGTCACTTAGTCACTTAGAGGGGGATTAGGGTAAGGCACAGGGGGGGATGTTAGGGTTAGGCACCCTAAAGAAGGGTTAGGGTTAGGGGGTATATTTAGGTTAGTTTATACTTACTTTTAGGATGATCTGGATTTCCTCCTCTGTCAGGCTGCAGCAGCCGGGATTTGGTGAATCATACCGAATGCATAGGGACAAAGGATAGCAAAATCTTGTGTGGAAATGGAGGAGTGTAGAGGAAGAGCATCATGGTGAGGAAGGAAAAGTGTGTTGATGGGGGAGGGAGCCAAAGGTAGCAATGGTTTTGAAAGACAAGGAAAAAAATTAGAAAATTTAAGTAGGGTTGTTTAAAGAGGGAGTGAGGGCAAAACAGTAGAATTAATCTAAAGGGAGAAAGCTTGATTCAGGCAACTTAGGGCAGTTATTGGTGAGAACAGTGTTTCAGGTGAATATGAGAAGATGACAAGGTCAAGATCATTAAGGTTACATTTAGTGAGCATGGATTGAGGCTGCTAGAGGCCGAAGCAAAGGCCAGAGCAGTTGAATTAAAGTCCACTGTGAGAAGCCAAATAAAAACTGAAAAGAAAAACAGGTTGTTAATGGCAGCATCAGTGAGATTGTCAAAAGGATATTGAAGTCTCTCAGACGAGGGAAGGAAAAGCCAAGGAAACAAAGAGAGGGAGCCAAGCTAGAAAAAGTTTTCATAGATTTGGGAGAGGGGACCTAGGGGATCGTAGTTCGTAGATTACCTTGAAGTGAAGATAGACTGGGTAGATAAGGCAGATGGAGTGGAGCTCAAAGAGGAGAAAGAAAGAAAGAAAGAAAGAAAGAAAGAAAGAAAGAAAGAAAGAAAGAAAGAAAGAAAGAAAGAAAGAAAGAAAGAAAGAAAGAAAGAAAGAAAGAAAGAAAGCTAGGTCATAAAGGGTATAGTTTGTCAGGTGCAATAAGGAAAAGAAGGATGCCCACACCACCTTGCAGCTATAAAGGTCTAGGTGTGTGCAAAAAGGAGATGTCCCCATAAGATAGAGCAGCAAGAAATGAGGTATCAGATCAGAAAAGGAGAAATAGGTTTCGATTGTGGTAAGAATGTTAAGGAAGTAAAAAATGTTTACATCATTAATGGAGGACAGTTAATTGCACAGATCTGGCATTCCGGGGACGACAGGAGACAGGGAGAGAGGGAAGAGGAGAAATGTAGCTTAGATTAGCAGGATTGCAGGTACATAAGGTGATTGCGACAAAGGGATTGGAGGGAGCAGATTGTGGGAAAGGGGCCCATGGTTAGGATAGAGGACCTCGGCAATGAGTAAGAGGAAGGTGATAAGGAGAATGTGGGAAGAAGAGATGTGTGTGAGGGTTGGGATAGGAGCAGGAGAATGTTTAATACAAAAAAAATGAAATTACATACATACAAAGCACTGGTTAGGTTAATCTTTGCCAGAAGAGCTTACAATCTAGACTGCACAGAATAAAATAACAAGGTAAATTAGATTTTCAATTGCTGAATTGCAAATATTGCTTTTGAAGTGTTTCACTTACAAGGTAGTTTTTTAATTATTGTAGGTGTTAAATATTAATTATAGTACTTTAGAGTTTTACTTTGAAACAGCTAGAGCCTATTTATTACAACCTTCTTTCTTTCAAACTTAAGTACTTCTTTTAAAGTCCTGTCAGGTTTTTTTTCCGCTTCTGGTGAGGAACAGTTACAGACTGGGAGGCGTGACCAGGGTACAGAGTAGCAGCATTTACTCCCAGGCACACAACACAGGAACAGCAGAACAAAGATAGATCCAGGCAGAACAGCTATTGGGACCAGGCACACACACACATACACAAAGGAGATACAAGGCAGAGAACAGCACAGACTGCTAACATGAGGTTAGTAATAAAAGCACAAAGTGCCAGGTGCTGGGAAAACTTTATTAAGTCAGGACTAAGATGCTTTATGATGATTGTTTGGCTGCTAGTGCTCTGCTAGGGAGTTAGAAGACAGTTGGTATTGGGAAACTGTTTCATTATTAGCATCTAGTTCAAAATGTAATTTGCTCACACATACCCCTCTGTAACAGATGTATTAGTTAAGTTTAGGTATCTTGCTTAATTAAAACAATTAAAAAGCAATAAGCAGGTGACAGTATTACAGTCTGGTTCTGATCATGTTTCAGTGTGGTGGAAGGAAATGTGACCTAAAATGATGATAACTAGCTAACATACAGTCCTGTCTAAGAAGGCTTAGAGGGTCTATTAATTACATTTACTGTACTGACTGGTAGTGAGCACCACTTGTCTGTTTATTCTAAAGATTAACTAGCTTCTAAACCTTTACATTTTACAATGTGCAGTACGACGATTATATACAATGCTTTTCTCATTTCAGATGATGATGAATGGTAATTTATTTAATATAATATATAGAACATACAGCATTATACATTATACAGAAAGGATAAATTAATGAGGCATTGGAAGTACTCAGGTTATAATAGTGATAAGCAGAAAACTTTGTAGTGAGAACTTATACTGGAGGCCTTAATTGCAGAATTAGCAAACATACTTGATTTGTATAGATAGAAAGACACAATGTTTCTGGTTGATTCCTTTACACAGGACACTAGATAACTTAATGATAACTTTACATCACATCTAAGCTAAATAGTCCAGTATTTCTTATAATACTAAAATGTCATATTTAAAATCTTCAGAATAATAAGATCCGGAAATGCACTGGTCATAGTGTTCGGTTAAAAACAATCATTTTAAAAGTGTGACTGAAAAGCAAGATGTTAAGTGAAGAAGGAATATAGTTTATGTCCTCCCTGTAGGGGTTATGCTAGGTTTCCAGAAACAATCTGGAGTCTGGCCCTACAACCATATTTACCACATTCATAGTCATTCCTTCCATGCACATGGTATAAAGTTCTACAATATACAAGCAGAGGACATTTCTGATGTAAAAACTATATTGAAATATCTCAAGTAAATTTCTATAAATAAACTAAAAAATAAAATAGAGGAAAAAAAAATAACCTAATAAAATGGCAGCACAATATCTTGACTCAATTTCTCCTCTTATACTCACCTGCATCAGTCCATATGTAATTACAAAAACTCATGGCCTGCTGGGGTCACATGGCTGACACAGTTGCACAATGCAGTGCGTTATATAAGTTATGAGTAAAGCTATGAATTCGGAATTATAGTGCTGCTGATAATAGATGTTGTTATTTTTTATGTCTACCAAAATATTTGACAGATTTCCTTCTTTATAATATAAAGTGATATAAGAACTAACCAATTATAACTGTGTTTTGAACTGATAACCATAGTTATATTTACCTTTAATAGGTTAATTCTGAGGTTCCCAAACTCAGTCCTCAAGGCACCCTAACTGTCCAGATTTTAAGGTTATCCATGCTGGACTATAGGTGACTAAATTAGTACCTCAGTAAATTTGATTTATCCATCTGTGCTCAACCATGGATATCTCTAAAATTTGAACAGTTGGGGTGCCTTGAGGACCGCATCTGGGAACCTTTGGATTAATGTATCCCTACGATGTAAGAATATTGGATGCCCTAGGAAGTTCTGTTTCTACTCAATTAACACTCAAAAGTTACATAATATACAATTAGGTTTTAAGTAGGGGTCCTTTACTTCATAGTATTTGAGTATACACATTTGGGTTTCTTTTGAACTGTGGAGTATCTGTCTGCAGTAACTAAACACCCAAGGCCCAAATTTAATGGCCTGCGGGTTCGGGAAAGAGTTGACATTTCGGTGATTTAGCAGTTTGGGTTTGCCTTTAAAAAAATTGGTGCTTTAAGTCTCACAGCTAAATTCACTAAATCAACTTTCCACAACCTGCATAGTGATGAAAAACTGACAACTGGTTGAAAATTATATTTGCCTTTACTTAGAGGAAGATGTATCAAGCCTTGAGAGAGATAAAGAGGAGAAATTGCCCATAGCAACCAATTAGCTTCTGCCATTTTATAGCCTGTGCTAAGTGAAATGATATCTAGAAGCTAATTGGTTACTAATGGGTAGCATTTGCACTTTACTTTCTTGAAGGTTTGATACATCTCCCTTTTAACAAATATAAAGCAATGACATCACTAATTTACAAATATAAAAATGTGTTTCCCAGTGGTTTATACAGTACAAGTGTTCACACCACTTCTGTATATAAATAAATCTATACTGTGTACAGTATGTAATGTATACATACATGCCAGAATAGAATGCAAAGTGTATAGTTTTCTGGGACAAGGATAAGTTAGAGTTAGCTGTTATACAGAAAGATTCTTCTGGTGAATAATACAATTTCTACCTATTTTTTTACAATTAGCCCTATGAAAACTAATATAAAATCATAACACACTCTTTATGTATGTTAACAAACTCAGTACACAAAGTGAAGTGTGAAATAAACAAGTTTTAAGCTTGCCAAGAGTTTTTAAATTATTACTTTTTATTCTTTGCCAGTGAGAGTCAGGGGAGTATTAGTGAAACCTGTTACATTTTACAGCATCTCACCACCTGTATTTAAGCTGCCAAAGAAATCTCAAAACATGCAAGAAATGTTCTTTTATACTTTGAATAAGCTAAAAAAAAACAACTTAAAACAACTTGAAAATAATAAAAAAATAGCAAAAAATGAAAACAGTGGAACAAACAGTGTAGACGATTTTAATGTAACTAGTCTCAATTTACTAAAATGTATAATTTTGTTTGCTGCTAGCTTCTAATTGTTATGTAAGTTTGTTCTACTTCATACAAATGTGCATCTAAATCACTTGACTTATTCCAAAGACCACAATGAATGAGCTAATTTACATAAGAATTATATGCAAGAAGATTGACATCCATGTGCAAAATGGAAATCATTCTTGCAAATGCAGTTTTAAAAAAATTCTTTGAAATGCAAAGTGCCGCAGTAATGAAATCATTTTCACAGAAACACACAGCAACACCAAAATCTCAGCCCCCTGCCCCAGTTTGATTTTCTTGCCATTTTATAAACCCAGGTCATTTTGTTTACAACTAATATAAAAAAATGACTCTCCGCTAAGATCTACTTTTAAAGTTGGCAAGATTCATGTACTTTTTTTAGATATTAAATTCCTTTTTCATTCAACACATTATGGGATATTTATTTAGTAGGTGAAAACATTTTAAAAGTATATGCAGCCAGAAGACAAGCTTGGAAAGAGGGGAATAATTTAATAAGCATTTGTTTGTGTGGCTTGATTAACGTCTTTGCATCCAAGAAAACAAACTCTCTATAACACCCATGCTGTGGATTCATTATATCCTACAGAAATTTTATTTTTTATTCACTTCAAACATGCGGATACGTCCAAAAATTAGAACATGGGCCACTTCTTCCTGTAAACAATGATTTGCGTCTGATCTTCCTACTTGTTTTTCAGAAGGAAAAATATTTTTCTTAAACAGAAATAAAAGTAGAAAGAACAGTTGCAGAGAATCTTGCACGCATCTTTTACTCTTTAATATTTAGTGATTGATTCTGAATCACACACAGAGCCAGCTCTAGCATTAAGCAGCTGTTGGCAGCTGCCTATGCATACTGGCCCCTGAAGGGCGCCACTTACTCAAAAGGAAACTGAAGGATATCTCTGTACGAGACATCCTCCTTTTATAGTAAACTGGTGGCAGCGGGTCTGCTCATATGCAGCCGCAGCCTCAGCACTTCCTTCAGGCATCACCACAGCTACCCCTCATACATCTAATCCATGCGCCTGGATCCTGGCAACCAGGGCCAGCAAAAGAAGTTTTTGAGGTGCCCCCCTCCATACACCACCACCCTCGATATGTGTGTGTGTGTGTGGCAAGCACCGTCAGAACCCAAACTCAGTAATGGCTGCAGCCAGGAAGGTTCAGTGGAGGACACAGCGTGTAGCAGCAGCAGTTTTCTGATCCCCCACAACCTAGAGGACATGGGGTATAGCCTGAGCTCACAGAGCCAGCCGCCCGGCTCTCCATCCTGGCAGTGTGCAGGCATACATTACTCCCCTCCTCTCACACATCCACAGTGGGGATCGGGCAGCTCGAAACATGGTAAGGAACCATAACTGATTTAATGAGCCATTCGCAGTTTTACTGTACCGGCCATGTGTACTTACACGTGCATGGCTTAATCTTTGAGACAAGCATATGCTACTGGCATGATCAACCAGGTAGCTCTCACATCACCCGGCAGCAGCAAATCCCCGGCAGTGGCGTCAGATCCTGGGGCATGCTCAGCTCAGGCCAACATCCTTTCCATCCACACTGGGACTGGGAGGGTTACCCTGGCTGGCGGCACTATAGCCCCCGTTTTGTGCCCTTGAACCTCGGGGCCTCTCTAAACCTTGGTATATATAAATATATTAGGGATGTGCAGGCTCGCATAGGTTCGAGTTTGCACGTGGAGTTCGGATTTTTCCCTCCAAAAAAACGGAACTCAGAAAGAGGCAAAACGTCATCTTGCACGGACGAACATCATCATTCCTGGACTTTTGTCGCCGCCGGCCGGTGAAAGTGTGCGGACACAGAGAAACGCGTTGAGCAACTAAACTTGGACTCGTGGCATTCGACTTACAAGAAGCAACACCACTTCTCTTTTGAGCCGATCTATCACCTAAAGATCATCACCCAGATAATCACTACCTCCAACAGGGGGATCCCGGCAATAGGCTAACCGGCACAAAGTCTTCACTGTTAGCCACGCAATCACATCGTGACCGCAAGCACCTGCCCACAAGCGGGTCCCCAGTCAAGCCGGCCGGCGGCTCCGCTAGCCAGGGACACATTGCCTGATACGGAGCGGAGCTTTAATATCGGGAGTTCCCGCGATGAGAGGGGAAAAGGTTTCCATCCAGTGACAGATACACTTTCGGAGGAACGAAGGTATATGCACAGGGATTAACACAGCCATCTACACGTGAATATTGGTGTCTCTGATCTGCAGATCACGGGCTGTCACGCTAACCAGCATAATAAGAGACACACCCAACAAAAGCAGAATCTGGTGAGCTCATTCCATGTTGCCTTAATTTTTACAGCAACACTAAATAAGACTGTTGCATTAGTCACATTATTGCCACAGAAACAGTGTATATTTATTCAAAGGACACAGGGCCTGATTCAGAGCCGCTCGTAAGCGGCCGCTCGTTCGTTCCGAGCAATGTTTGCCCAACTGCGCAGGCGTACGGATCATAATACGCATGCGCGAACCAGTCAGTGCGGCCGAAAATCGTTTGTTCGCTAAATAGCGAATGCCTGCTAATATGAGTGACAGAATGAGGCGTTTGTGGGTGGTAACAGGGGAAGGTGCTTGTAAACGGGGAGTGGAGATCCGAACGCAGGCGTGCTTAAAGGTCAAAACGGGCGTTTTATGGGTGTGCATAATTAATACAGCAGCGTCATTGACCACGTCTCTGGGTTATTTTATAGTCAGAGAAACTGCACCTGCCATGGGGATCGTACAAATTTTGATAGTAGCGCATAAGGACTCACCAATCGGTATTACAGCATGCATGGATGTTAAAAGTAGGTGTCTCAAACCTTGCACATTCAGCACACGGATGTACACAAGGGAAGGAGTTTGTAGCGACATTGGCATAAAGTCGCAAGCAGGTGACCACCAACAGACGCTGCTGCGTGCGCTTCTGTGTGCGACTCAGAATCAGACCTTTATGTTTACATATCCTCTGATTTCAAAAAGATAAGCCCGACATACACTTTCTGCATTATGCTTTTGTATTTTCCAGGTGCACTTCATACTGTTTGAAAAAATGTTTTTATAGGCTCAATTGTATGTTCTTTAGTAACACATGAAGCAAAAGTAATCTCAGTGACTTTTCACTCTCATAATTTAAGCTCTAAATGAGGACTGACCTACAGAGTAGTATTTTTGTTTAAAAGTGATTAAGTTTATTTCAATAAAAGAAATGGCCCTATCAGTAGCAGGCACCATGTAAAAGTAGGGGACAAGTGATGATACAGGGGTAGTAAATAAGCAGCATGTGCATAGTAGCCAATATTTTAAAACGGGATGTAGTTAGTTTCCCGACTGTGAAATCCCGGCATGGGACTAATGATAGGTGTCTAAATACCAACGCCTGTCATCAGCCCATGCCGAAAATTCCGAAGCCCGGCATACCTACTGTATCTTAGGTAAACCAGGCGTCGGGAGCGCTTAGCCGCGGGGGGAATGGGTTAGGATTAGAGACTCCCGGGGTTACTTAGGGTTAGGCACCCCCCCCCGGAGGGTTAGGTTTAGGCTAGGGGAAGGGGTGTTAGGGTCAGGCTATACCAAGGTCAGCACCGTTCACACTGGTCTGCAGTGACCCGGCTCTTAAGGTAAGCAGCACTCTTCCGTTCCCTCCCCCTCCCTCTCCCTCCCTCTTACCTCACTCTCTGCAGCGATCCAGAGGCAGGGAGGGCAGGTGGTGAGCGCTGGTTGGGCCGGCCCTGGTTGCAGTGGATGCTTGGAGATGATGTCATTTCCAAGCACCACTGAAGCCGGCCAATCAGGCAGCATGCAGCACGATCCAGGTCATCCCATGTTTACACTGCAGGGTGACACGGGAACGACCTGTGGCCAACACTGCAAGCTACCCGAGTTGGATCCCCGGGTCCCTGGACCTGGATGGGTCCATTTACAGTGACAAAAATCCCGGGTTGATGCGCATTCATGTGCATCAACCCAGGATTTTTAAGTTGGTGTAAAAGGGGTATTAGTGAGTTACTTAACTTTGAGACAGTGGTGAATATTCAAATACAAAGAACAGATAAATTCCCCTCTCAATAACAACAACAAAAGATATTAGTGATGTTTAGGTTTTTGTGAATCAAAATGGTTAAAAGTAGTTTCTCATTCTCCCCTTTAATTCTGTTCACATGAATCATCCTGGATTTATTTTTCAGCACATTATTGGAAACACATTTAAGAAAAGAATATTCTAAAAACTGTAGAGTATACTCAAGAAAAAGTAGTAATTTGTAACAAGGAAGGAACATCATACTTCTTTTATGTACATGTACTGTAGCCAGTCTTTAGATTTTATGCAAATGTAAAAGAAAATGTAAATCTCAAAGTGAAAGCAAAATAAAAGTAAATTATATTGTCCCAATTTGTGGATATAGGGCCTGATTCTGATATTTACGCAACGCTGATATTTACGCAGACGATTGATTGTTAGCCATTGTGCATGTGCGAGTGCCACACTGTGCGTATACAGAGATTATATTGTGATTATGCTTGCACAGTGGATTCACTCGCAAAGTGAGTGAAAGGTAGTCAGCGTTTGGGGAAGGTAACGGGGGTGGCTAGGCAAACGCAGGCGCGTTGGGACCGTTTAAACTCCATTTCATGGGCTTGCATAAATTAAGCATTGTGATCTCCTTTGCAGCATGAGAGCTCTCTGCATGTCAGGAGAGAAACTATGTTTGAGGAAGGACAGACTTGATTTACAATCGGCATGGCTGGCCGATCTGCGACATTGTTATTGATATTTACGCTGTTGTGCATCATCGGATGGATATGAGAAGGCAGCAGTGGGCGTCCCTATGCTCGGCTAAGCTTTGGAAGGCATAAGCATATTTTAGCAATTGCGCTCTGTAAGAGATTGCAGCTGCGATTACGTTAGCGTAAATCTCGGAAATCTGGCCCATACTGCATTGAGGATTTCAAAGTCCTCAAAAGCCACAATTCCAACAGCTCAAAGGATTAAAGTTGTCAGCTACGGTTTTATCTTGGCAGTCTCTAGCAGTACTATAGACACGTTTCATGTAGTGCTACAAATAAAATTTAAATAAATAAAATCCTACTTGCATGCAGAGTTACATTTCCAGACTACAGTATTACAAATGTTAGGATTACTACTTTTGGTGGAAAATTTGATTAATTTGTTTATATTAAAACTAGGAGGCTAATAGTCTCATAAATGTTCAGTAAATAACTAATTAGTGCTGAATAGTTTCTATTATTAGGATACTATAGACCAGTGGTAGCCAACCCTGGTCCTCAAGAGCTACCAACGGTGCATGTTTTGCAGGTCTCCTCATAGAATCACAAGTGATATAATTAGCTCCACCTGTGGATCTTTTCAAATGTGTTAGTAATGAATACACCTGTGCACCTGCTAGGTGGTCTGGAAAACGTGAACTGTTGGTAGCTCACGAGGACCGAGGTTGGCTATCCCTGCTGTAGACCTTCCGGTCGGTAGACAATTTGAATAAGTAATACTGTTCCATCAGTTTTGGGTTTAATAGCTAGAGATGTGCGCCGACCCTCGTGTTTTGGTTTGGGTTTTGGATCTGGATCTCCCCAGGTTTTGGATCTGAATCTGGTTTTGAATTTTTTTCCTTGATATCTTGGTGTTTTGTTTTTCGGTTTTGGTTCAGGATTTTTTCTTAAAATATCACAAAAACAGCTAAAATCACATAAAATGGGCCTGTTTTTGTTCCTACAGTATTATTAACCTCAATAACATTTATTTCCAGTCATTTCAAATCATTTTTGACCACCTCACAATATTGTTTTATTCATCTAGTTAAGGCCAAAAGGTTGCATCCAGCTAGCTGGCTGACTAAGCTAAGCGACACAGTGGGCAGCACTAACATGTGGCAGTTCAGCTTCCAATTTCCAACATGGATACAGTGTGTTATACAGTGTGGGTTGGATACACCAATAGTGCAATTACTGTGACAGCAGTGTCGGCAGAGTGGGGTTGCTGACGGTGTCCTCAGAACATGGAATGGCAGTCCTGCTGTGCTGGCAGTGTCCTCAGTGCAGGGTACCGGCGGTGTCAGCAGAGTGGGGATGCCAGCAGTATCTTTAGTGCAGGTTTGCTGGCTGTGTCTGCAGTCTGGGGGTTGCTGACGGTGTCCTCAATACGTGGAATGGCAGTGTTGTGGTGCTGGCAGTGTCCTCAGTGAAGGGTACTAACGATGTCGACAGTGCGGGGGTGCCAGTGGTGTCTTTAGTGCAGGTTTGCTGGCTGTGTCAGCAATGCAGGGGTTGCTGATGGTGTCCTCAGTATGTGGAATGGCAGTACTGCGGTGCTGGCAGTGTCCTCAGTGAAGGGTACCGGTGATGTCGGCAGTGCGGGGTGCCAGCGGTGTCCTCAGTGCAGGTTTGCTGATTGAGTTGGCAGTGCAGGAGTGTTCTCAATGCAGGGTGCCAGCGATGTTGGCAGAGCGAGGGTGCCAGCGGTGTCCTCAGTGCATGTGTGCTGACAGTGTCGGCAGTGCAGGGGTGCTGGTGGTGTCCTCAGTGCGGGAGTGCTGGCAGTGTCGGCAGTGTGGGGGTCACTAACGGTGTCCTCAGTACGTGGGACAGCATTGCAGGGGTGCCGGCAGTGATGGCAGCGGTGGTGTCGGCAGCGGGGGATGCTGCCATTGGGGGTGCCGGCGGTGTCAGGCAGCGAGGGATGGCAGGCGCCATCTTCTTTTGCTTCCTGTGTGCATATTAAATAGGCTTAACGCTGATTGGCTGAGAGCCGTGACAGACGGCTCTCTCAGCCAATCAGCGTTAAGCCCCCTCAATGAAAAACCTCGCGACCCAACAGCGGCATCGCAAGGTTTTGCCTTGGGTGAGGGATCTGGGGCAGGCAGAGAGATCCAAGCTTGGCTCGGATCGCTCCGGATCCCCGAAATTTGGGTGGGTTTGGTTCTCTGAGAACCGAACCCGCTCATCCCTAGTTTGTACAGATGAATTTCATATAATTCAGATATATAAGGCCCCTTACTCACTGGTGTAAAATATATTATGTTTTTTATAAGCAGTTTCATTGATCTTAAAAGCATGTAAACAGGATTGTAGATGGAAACAATTGGTTATGACACCATACATAATAATCTTGTGTCTGTGGTTGGTAGCTGTGTGTCTTTTGGCTGCTGACTGCTCTGTTTACTCATATTCACTACAAGTAATTAAAAGTTATTCAGTGGAGTGGCCTCCATTTATTCCATTGTCCCAACAACAATAAACAAGTGCAATTGCTGTTTACCACCGCAGGCCAAGCACATTTGACATGCAGTGTTACTGGTGTTTTCCTAATGCCAGTTGATAACCAATTTTAAGCATAAAAAGTCCATATGGTTATGTAAATGCCATACAGTTACATACATTAATACATTTTGTAAATAACTAAATCAAAGCAGTTGTGAGTAGTTAGTGCGTTAAATGAAGTAACACTAAACCGAAACTACTAATTGCAACGACTTGACAGAGCTTGACCTATCTGACCTTGTATTTACATTGGCTATTTAGCTGATTTCTATTACTGTTCTCTATTATTTGCCATTTCAGACTGAGAAATAACCATCCTTGTTGTCCTTAAGTAGGCTTTTAAAGTGTTTACACAAATGACAATATCTGTTTTGGAACAAACTGATGAGAAATGTTTATGTTTTTGGAATCAAAATGTTCTCTAGGTCAGATCAGAATATGAAAGATTGGATGCAATAAACTACCTTACTGGCCGGCTTGTGTAGATATTGGCAATCAGGCAAAATTCTGGCTCTAACCATGTATCCAATTTTGCGGCCTTATAAAGTAGGAAATCTGCATGCATTGGAAAAAACATTCTACAATTATAACTCTTTCCCATATTTCTTCAGTTCTGATAATGTCCTGAAACTGTAAATATTCTTTCGGTTGGAAGAAGCTGTTTTATACAAGGCACATTGGCTTTAAGTGTTATCAAACTCTAGTTTAAAGGTGCGTATGCACTAGCAGATAGTGGAACGACAGTACAATTAAAACATTGTAATCGTACAGTCGTACCTCTTCCCCTGCAGTGCCTACACTGAACGTTCAGTGCACGTACCCTCCCTCATCCCTGAACTTGGTCAATCTGTCGTTATCGGCAGATTGATCTGCATGTTCAGGCGATGGTTGATGTCGGAAACGACCAGTGGGAGCACGCATCGCTGTACGCTTCCATGCCCGATTTGTGAACGATTAATGAGTGATTGAATGATTATGATGTTGTAATCGTTCAATCGCTCATTTAAATCGACTAGTGGATACACGGCATAACAGTCTATTTTTCAGTTTACTTGACTAGAATCAGATTTACGTTTGTTATCAGTATTCCTATCCTGTGCATCCATTAGTCTTCAGCTTTGAAATTGGTGGGGACCTACAACCAATTATAATACGAGAATATTCACAGCAAAAGCAAGATTTCAGGAGATGATTATGCTGCTGATTGTGAAGAATGCAATGACCTGTCCACTCATGTAATTATTTTAATGAGGACATTCTATCAAACCAATTTGGTGCATAGTACCTGTTTGCCATGCTCATCATCAGAGCCATAACTAGACTTTTTGATGCCCTGTGCCAGAGAGAGAATTGGCGCCCTCCCATCCCTATTTTTAAAATAGGGACAAAAGATATTGCACCTGAAAAAGGGCCATGGCTTCATGGGGAAGGGCCAGGGAAGAGATAGGGGAGGCCAGGAGATGCTGGGGATAAAAGAAGAGGAAGCTACAAGTGAGAATTATAATAAACAGGAAAATTGACAGGCACAAACAGTGCCCCCTGCCCTGCGGTGCCCTGTGCCATGGCACAGGTTGCACTACCCTAGTTAAAGCCCTGCTCATCATATACCTATCTACAAACATGTTTAATTAGGCATTTGAGCAGATAATTCTAGATTATTTCAATCCACTCTAAGTTTCTGCACATGAGCAATACTGTATGTTCTGCACCCTAGCTATTTGTGCTTCATATGGCTTATATCTCTATCCCAGTGTTGCCCAACCTCGGTCCTCAATGCACACTAACAGTCCAGCTTTTAGTAATACCCTTGCTTGAGCAAAGATGGTTAAAGCAAAATAACTGAGGTACAGTACTAATTAAGATACTTGTGCTCAAGTATGGCTATCCTTAATACGTGGACTGTTAGTGTGCCTTGATGACAATGGTCGGGAACCCCGGATCTATCCTCTAAGATTCTCTGTGTATCAGTGCACCTTGTTTGAAACATTTTCTTGCCACTGACCCTGACTTTTTTTTACCATTTGTGAGCCAAAGCCCCAAAGCGCCATATATTTGGACTATTAGATTATGAGCACGATTCATTTTACAGAAATGCTGGGGTTAAAAGAATCACCCATAACATATTAGGTAATAATTGTTGACAATTTTATTTTTTTTCATGAAATGTAATAATATTGTATCATTTTCTTCCAGGCTTTTCCTACTACTCTCTCCTTTCTTGTGGCTGCTCAGTAAAGGAGACATCATCGTGCTTAGGGAAATGTATGGTGAGATCCGAACACCAAATTTTCCAGATTTGTATCCCAGTGACTCAGAAGTGACCTGGAACATTACTGTGCCAGAGGGATTCAGAATTAGGATTTACTTCATTCATTTTGATCTGGAGCCCTCTTATCTCTGCGAGTATGACTATGCCAAGGTAAAATAAAAATACTCTGTACAGTTCCAAACCACAGAGAGAAACCAGTTTGTAGGAGCTGATTCACATTATTGCATTGTTTGCCAAATCCAGTCCTGCTGAAGCACAGGTGAATTCATTAGTGACTGACACATTTTCAAAGATTCAGAGACGGTGCTATTTATTTATCTTGTGACTCTGTAAAGAGACCTGGAAAACATGCACTGCAACTAGCTTTGGGAAACATTGCATTATTGTTTGCTTGTCATCTCTCCTGTAATGTCCAGAAGAGTCACAAATTTAAGGGGTCTATCCCGGTCTCTCACATGCCGCTCACATCCTGAGTGAAGTGGGTGGCTCGAGGCTTTGATGACGTGATTTGCATTGAATTGCATCATTATAGCTCCCATTCTTCAATGTAAAATGCTGCAAATTACAGCTTTGAACAGCAGGAGGGAGAGTAGTGATGTTGCAAATGTAGTGTAACCCCACCCCCTGCACACACAATACACACACACCCTCCTGCACCATGGACCAGAAAAGTCTGCAAGTATGCATTATAGTGATATCACTCTGCAATCAAATGCACATATCATACTATGGGCCTGATTCAGCATGGATAACTAGTCTGCTTATACGCACGCAACTGCATTGCTAATATCAGCGGTGCTATTTAAATGTTTGCATTCACATTGCATACGCAGCCTGACATAAGGACGCCCACTTCCCCTTACTCACATCTGTACACTAGGGCAACATAGCGAAACAATCAGTAACATCGAGTAACATCGGACCCAGATGCACAGTTAAGGCAGGTCAGACCTCACTGAGGAACTGCGAATTCTGCGCACGCTATGAGACCTCAGGAGGCGTATGATATCGGAGTGGCTAATTTATGCATGTGCATGTAACGGCGTTGAAACGCACTGGCACGCCTGCGTTTGCCCGACCACCCCCACGTCACCACTCAAAAACAGCACTTCCTGTTAATCACTCTGCTCTGGTTCTGCGCAGCCTCTGCAAATGCAGTTCACATCGCAATTGCTAGTTCGCGCGCTGTGATGCATGCGCAGTGCGAATTAATCAACCAATTGCGTGCGTATATGCAACTGCGTTCCTTGCTGAATCAGGCCCAATAAGCACAAGAATTCACTTTTTGGAAATGTCGTGCCTGGCCTTAGATTATTGTTCTCCAGAACTAAAAAATCGTATAGTACTATACTATAGTATACAGTAGGTATTGAGAATTGTGTAAATTGAAGTCTGATTACAGCTGGATGGGCTACACAGCGAAAGTATTATCAATTTGTTACGGAGGCTTAACACTGATGCACTTGCTCTCTCGTGATGTGCTTGTTTGTAGAGGATGAAAAAACTGTATAATGGAATATCACTTTAAATGCTTCATTCCAAACCAATTATTTAATTAAATTGTGCACAGAACCCTGAAAACAGTCAGGAATGTCTTTTTAAATATTGTAGAAAAGTAGTTAAGGACCTTATCTATTGCAGGGTTCATTCTATAGTATGTAGAGCAGAGAAGTGTCCTCTGCCCTAGAATAAACATAGTGGTCTCTGGCTGAGTTAATATTTGCTGTTTCCTGTCCTATCTCATCTCGCTGGCTAATGGATGTGCCAAGAGAGTTTGTTACTAATGAAATGTTTTTCTTGAACCCAGATAATGATGTAAACACGTTAACATGATTGACAGTTGTACCATTTGTCTTGCGGGAGATTGTCCTTTCCAGCAAAGTAAGGATTAAATAGCACATGGGAGAGGAAAATAGGTCGGGGGAGGGCAATAATCTCATGCACTGTTCACATAGCTGTGATTTATATATGTCAGTATTAATTATACTACAAATACTAATCATATAATTTATTTTACTTCTTACACATCAAAAGTACTATTGTGTTTAACAAAATCACGGAATCGGCGGCAATTATTTTCAATATCTAAATAGCACTATATTCTTACCCTTTGTCAGCAGTGCACACATCTCTATTCCCTTTGTGCACTGGAGAAGTTGGAGAACTGCTCCCCGCTGATTTGTCACAATACTTGGGACTGCTGACTATCTGAATGCAGCCTCCTATTGTTTCCTTTCATGCTCTCTCCATTCTTTCACAGCTTGCATAACCTTTGCCCTTAAGACATGAGTTTGGCGTCACTAGATCAAGTGGGCCTGTATAATTTATATGAGAACAAACTTCCTAACTCAATATTAGACACATTCATTTAAGATTCCCCCCTTTGCTGCTACTTGCTGCCTTCTGATAGATCTTTTACCCCCCTATGTCACATTGATAGATACAACCTTAAATTACTTTCAGTGACTGGGTGTTTGATGTACATGCAGGTCTTGTGGAATGTCCTTGACTCTACGCCAGTGTCCTTCACTGATGTGCAAATTTATGTGTACAGTACCTCAGACTTTTTGTAGCTAACAAATCAGGGAAACACAAAATAAAGAGAAACTAATGTCAAAATAAGTATATTTGGTTATATAATCAGGAGATGGTGTAGTTCGGTACCCTTTATTTCCCTAGCTACCACTTCTCTGCAATTGATAGCTATTTTTATACAATATGAACAAGGGGTACACTTTAGGCCAATGTTGTCTTTAAATGTTTGGCAGCAAAAGTGTCTTGGGAATTTGGCATGGTGGTGTATTTTGACCTGGATTAGGTTTTGGGCTATGTTTGAAGTTCGTCAGGGCCATGGAGGTCTACATGGTGCACATCAAGTAGGCCGTGGAGTCTCTGATTTAATTTTTTAGTTTAAACACAAGTGCTGCGTATGGGTCCGATGTCAGCCGATTGTACCGATTGTTTAATACACTTCCAGGAGATGATGTATGTTACTAAGGGAAAGTGGGTGTCTTGTGTAAGGCTGGTTGGCGTCTAAATACATAACACGAACCCACAGCAAAACAGTGGGCGTGCTAATGTCTTGCTAGTGAACGTGGGATTTGCATACTTTGGATGTGGACAGCTGCGTGTGAACGAAGCCTTGAGAACGGGTTTGAATAAGGCCTTAGGTCCCAGAGGATTACTGTGTACATAGAAGTAAAAATATAATAACATTCATATATAAAAAATTTATAAAACCACAATCTACATCAGTTTAAAAATCACTTCAACTCAATTTCACTGTTGAGACCCCTTGGGCACAAGGACATCAAATTGAAAATCCATCTTATTTCTGTTTTAGATACTGTAGTCTTAACTCCAAATCTTTGGCTCTACATGTGGGTGATACTTTTATTATTATTATTATTATTTATTTATATGGCACCACAAGTGTTCCGCAGCGCCTTACAAAGTACATGAACAAATAAGTAACCAGTGACTTACAATACAAAGCAGGACATGGACATGTATAATAAACATTGCTATATTAGCAAACTTTATGCCCACATAAGCAGCCGAGTGTTGGTTGCCCTAGTGGGCAGTAAGAGATAAATTAAATTACAGTAGGGAGAAGCACAAGAGGGTAGAGGGCCCTGCTCGAAAGAGTTTACATTCTCTAAGGGAGGAGCAGACGAACAGGAGTGATACAGATGGGGTAGGCGGGGAGGAAGGAAGATGTAGCAGCAAGTTTGGATGAGAGCTGGAAGGCTGTAATGAAGTAGTGGGTCTTAAGAGCTCATTTGAAAGATTGTAGAGAGGTGCAGAGTCTGATGGGGAGAGGGAGAGAGTTCCAAAGGTGGGGAGCAGCGTGGGCAAAATCTTGGAGGCGGGAGTGGGAGGAAGTAATCAATTGGCATGAAAGGCAGTGTGTATTAAGTGAACGAAGAGGGCGGACAGAAGAGTGAAGGGAGAGGAGATCAGAGATGTAAATGGGAGAGGAATGGGTGAGGGCTTTGTAAGGGAGTGTGAGGACCTTGAATTGGTTTCTGAAAGGGAGGGGGGGCCAGTGGAGGGCCTGTAAGAGAGTGGAGGCAGATGTAGAGCGTTTGGAGAGGAAGATGAGCTGAGAAGCAGCATTGAGCACAGACTGGAGAGGAAAGAGATGGGATTTGGGGAGGCCAGATAGGAGGAGGTTACAGTAGTCCAATCTGGAGATGACCAGTGAATGTATGAGGGTTTTATTGGCATCCTGGGTGAGAAAGTGTCTGATCTTGGAAATATTCTCGAGATGGAAACGACAGGACTGAGAGAGGTTCTGAATATGTGGTTTGAAGGAGAGGGAAGAGTCCAGGATGACTCCAAGACAATGCACTTTGGGACTAGATGAGATAGTTATGCCATCTATTGATAAAGAAATAGTGGGACATGATGTTATGTGGGAGGGTGGGAAGATGATCAGCTCAGTTTTAGACATATTAAGTTTGAGAAATCGCTGGGACATACAGGAAGAGATAGCAGAGAGACAGTTAGAGATATGAGTCAGTAGAGAGGGGAAAATATCAGGTGAGGAAAGGTAGATCTGAGTATCATCAGCATAGAGATGATAATGGAGGTCAAAAGAGCGGGTGAGTTTACCTAGAGAGGACGTATAGAGTGAGAATAGGAGAGGTCCAAGAACAGCACCTTGGGGAACACCTACTGTAAGAGGCTGTGGTGGGGAGGAGTTGTCGTGAGAGGAAACAGAGAAGGAGCAGTCAGAGAGTTAAGAGGACAGCCAGGAGAGAGCAGTGTCACGTAGACCAAGGGAGTGAAGGATATGCAGCAGCAGAGGGTGGTCCACAGTGTCAAAAGCAGCAGAGAGGTCAAGGAGAATGAGCAGGGAGTAATGGCCCTTGGATTTGGCAGCAAGGAGGTCATTGCTGACTTTTGTGAGGGCAGTTTCAGTGGAGTGGAGTGAATGGAAGTCAGACTGAAAAGGGTCAAGGAGGGGGTGGGAGGAAAGAAATGTGGTAAGGCAGTTGTAAACAATATGTTCAAGGAGTTTAGAGGCAAAAGGGAGGAGAGAGATTGGTCGGTAGTTAGAGAGAATTTTAGGATCAAGGGAAGGTTTTTTAAGAATGGGGGAGACAAGTGCATGCTTGAATGATGAAGGAACAGTGCCAAACATACCCCAAAACATAATCTTTATGTGACATTCTTTACAGTTATGTTTGGACTTGAAATTAGCAGACACTGTGGGCCAAATGTAATAGGGTGAGAGTTTAGAAAATGTGAGCGAAAACTCTCACATATTTAAACTCAGCCATATAATAGTCATGGAACATGCAAACTTGCATGTTTTTCAGACTCAAATAATTCTCGAGATTGAAACTCTCATGCAGGTGTTTCCTGTTTTGAAAATACAACTCGATCATTGTATTAGTGTGAGTTTTACTGCTAAACTCTCACATTTTCTAAACTCTCACCCTATTACTTTTGACCCTGTATGTTTCAAGACTGTTTCTAATATTGTTTATGTGTTCGGATAGATGTGTTTTCAGTTTTCCACCTATCTTCCCCACTGTTATGAATCCCGGATAAGATTCACCTTTGCTGAAGGCATTAGTGCTGAGAATTATATGATGCAATGGAGTCAACAGAAAAGATTGTCCAGTTGCAGCCTGGAGAACTGATTGATGTTTTGCAATGATGTGGCCCTGTGGCTAAGTTGCATCCTTGAAGGCTGGAGATGCTTGGCAGGCATGTGGTCTTGCGGCCAAATTGCAGCCTTGAGGGATGGAGATGCTTGGCAGAGATGGGGCCCTGTGGCCAAGTTACAGCCTTAAGGACTGGAGATACTTGACAGGGATGTGGCCTTGTGGCCAAGTTGCAGCCTTGAGGGCTGGAGATACTTGGCAAGAATGTCTGGAGATGCAGAGTGGTGTAGGTAGCTGAGGTGTATGGCAAAGAGCACTCAGACGCTGCAGTGCGACTGATGCCGCCGGGATGTAGTATGGCAGCTGAGATGACTGGAGACGCAGATCAGCGGAGATAGCCGGGGTCTTATGGCTTAGGGTACTTGGACGCTGCAGTGCGGCTGATGCCGCCGGGATGTAGTATGGCAGCTGAGATGACTGGAGACCCAGAGCAGCGGATATAGCCAGGGTCTTATGGCTTAGGGTACTCGGATGCTGCAGTGTGGCTGATGCCGCCGGGATGTAGTACTGCAGCTGAGATAGCTGGTGTCTTATGGCTGAGGGTACTCGGACACTGCAGTGCGGCTGATGCAACCATAATGTAGTATGGCAGCTGAGATGACTGGAGATGCAGAGCAGCGGAGATAGCCAGGGTCTTATGGCTGAAGGTACTCGGATGTTGCAGTGTGGCTGATACCACCGGGATGCAGTACAGCAGCTGAGATGACTGGATGCCACCGGGATGCAGTACAGCAGCGGAGATAGCCATGGTGTTTAGTCTGAGTACACTCAGATGCTGCAGAGTGTCCTGGAGCAACAACACAGCCAAGACAGGAGACACTGGAGTAACACAAGGAGAGAAACCAATACTATGGAACCGGAAACATGTGTAAGATGCTATCACCATCATCTGAGAAAAGCACAAGCGGGAAAGAAAAAGGAGGCGGAACCAATCTGATCCAGATAGAGATGACGGAGAAGCCAAATGGGAGGACTTCATGGATTGGCAGCATGGTATCCATGTCTCCCAGCAACAGCCCTAAGAGAGTTGCCAGGAGCACCGTTGTCCAACAAGATGCATTGGCGGCTTGTGACACCCACATACAACAAACCACATGTGCAATCAAGAACATACACAATGTTACTCGTGTTGCAAGAAATTCAACTTTCATATTTTCTCCCATTTGATGTAAAATCATTAAAATGTATGGTGTTGCTTTTTACCTGTTTTGCACATTAAACAGGTGCCACACCTATGAAAACACTTTGTACATATATTAACGCCTTTTATTTTCCATTAAGCAAATTTTCACAAGCTTATTTTTCATAGAAGAAGCCTTCCTATAAATAAACAACATATTTTTTGGTATTTAGTAGAATCTTTTAAAACCTGACCTTTACATAAAAGTTTCCAGTTGTTATTAATATTTTTCTCTATCTCCTTATATTAAGAATTTTATTGAGAAACAAAAGTCCACTCAAAGTGTGTGTTTTTCCCTGTTGTTTTTGGTTTACAGTACCTTTAAGGAGTTCTTACCTTTCTATTGTATCAATGCTTTAAAAAATCCAATGGTATTAAAAGCAAAAAAAACAGAGAAAATACTTGAGGGATGATCATCTTATTAAGTAAATCCCATGAAAAGACAAAGAAGAAAGAGAAGAGTCAGACTATAAAAGCTTTTAGTAGACCTAGGAATATCCAATATGAATTGTCTTATGCACAAAGAGAAAGAAACTGTTCTTCCTTTTCTATTGTGTCAATGCTTCCTTTTGCTTTTTAAGGGGTTCAAGCCTTTTACCATTACTAATATATCTTCCATTTAAATCTATGATTTGTTCTTTGTACGTACATATTTATGAGCAGTTTATTTTAACAAATGTAAACTATCAAAATGGAATACCCTCCAACCAATTATCATGATGTAAACTATCTCTTGATGAAAAATTATTGGAGTCCATATGTTTACAGTCAGTTTTTGGATGGATACCACCATCCCTGATGTAAATACTAAGGTCAAGGAAAATAATTTACTGTAAACTTTACTTATGGCATAGGTCAATTTGATATTACAGTCATTCACATTGAGTGAACTGCAAAATTGTGAGTCTCCTCACTGCCTCTTCGAATGAGGAGAATATCATCTATGAACCTCTGCTGTAGCACTTGGCATGCCCCCAGTTCATTGCCAACCAACACTATCTGTACTTGCCAGGGGAGTTTATCAAACAGTCAGAGAAAGACTAGAGGAATACTAATTACAAGATACTAATTGGAGATATTATACTTACCCACAGCTTAAGTATAATACATCCAACCTGGAAATTAGGAGATGGAGGAGTCATTAAATACTTCAAATAGATTCCAGAGTTTAGAACAAGAGAGTGACTCTTGTCTTCTCATGGGATTTACTTCATTCTTAATGATATGAACATCCCTCAAGTATTTTCTGGTTCTTTTTGCTTTTAATACCCTTCTATTCTTGAAAGGATTGATACAAAAGAAAGAAAATACCTCCTTGAAAGTAAGCCCAAAACAACAGGGTAAAATGCTAAATTTGAGTGGTCTTTTATTTCCCAATGTAGCTCTCAATATAAGAAGATAGAAAAGATTATTAAAAAACAACTGGAAACTTTTACGGGAAGATCAGGTTTTAAAAGATTCTAAACATGAAAATTGTACATTTATTTATAGGAAGGCTCCACCTATGAAAAATAAGATTGTGAAAATTTATTTAATACAAGATAAAGGGTTAATACAGTGCAAACAGATAAAAGCAACTCCATACATTTTAAAGATTTTACAGAAAATTGGAGAAAATATGAAATGAAAAGTTTACTTTCTGGCAACTTGATTAACATTATGTATGTTTTAATTATCAAATGCACATGTGGTTTGTTGTATGTGGGAAGATGGGTAGAAAACTTAAAACCCATATTGCTGAATACATATATAATATTGGAAAGGGTCTTGAAACACAAATGATCCAAACATAACTGTAAAGAATGTCCCATAAAGAATATTTGGAGTATAGAACAAGTAACACCCACATGGAGAGCCAAAGACTTGGAGTTAAGACTATCTAAAACAGAAATGAGATGGATTTTCAATTTCAAGTCCTTGTGTCCAAGGGGTCTCAGCAGTGAATTCGAGTTGAAGAGGTTTTTAAAATGATTTAGATTCTGGTCTTATTATGTTTTTTTTTATAAATTAATGTTATTATATTTTTTACTTCTATAGTATGTACACAACAATCCCCTGAGACCTGAATGTCCTTCAAACCTTCATTGATAATCTATCAATTCAAACAGACTAAATGGTGGAATGTAAACAAAATATGGCCATCTGATTTCCACTTTATGGAAAACATAGGGGAACACAAATATAATAGTGACCTTCTAATTTCCGGCAATCGGGAGATGGAATGCAGGGGGGAAGGTGCAACAGGATTTTCAGTTGTCATCATGCTTCGAGATTAACTGACATCATATCCAGAAATGGAAGGCAGGGTGGACTGCATAGAAAGAAGCCCTTGCTTCCATCTTGCTTCTTGTGTTTTAATGATATCGTATCCAGCTAATGCAGAATCTACAATGGAGGTATTATGGGGAACTGGACTAATTAACTATCTTTGTATGGGTATATAAGGAGTGAATGTTTAATATATCACATCCGCTTTGAGAAAAAAATATATTATTTGAAACGCGTCAGTTGGAAGAAAGTGAACTCCTGCCTTTTCATTGCTATATTACATCTAACCTATCATTGGTCCAGGGGGTATCCAACCACCTGCTGGCTCCAAGGAACCAGGCTTGGCACTTGCCTGATGTGTTCATCTAATCTATAACATCTGGTAGGCAGACTACACCAAGGGAAAGGGAGGAGGACCCATCTGTGTTTTTTTCTGATGAATTGCAATTTAATTATTTATGTTAGTGCATTATTTAGAGAATTAAAAGATGTTAGTTTTTGCCATATGGTGTTGCACTAGTGCAATGTTATCTTTCCCTTTTTATATCTACCGAGGAGGATTCCTGAGAGGATCTTCTAATGAGGATTAAAGAGGGACCTGTATTTTATTTATGATACGTCTATTGAAAAGGGATATCTAGTTAAGAGGACAACCCAGAGAGGGTTCTCTGTGAACCTTTGTGCTGTGTTGGTGGAAGTGACACACAACACTATTCTATATCTATCACTTGGGGAGCCAATCAATATTACTTTAGGTTGTGGCTCTTTTTGTGTTTTATATTTTGTGTATGAAAACTTATGAACACGTTATCAGTGGAAGCACCACTGTAGATCAACACTCAACATTCAAACTATGTATCTTAAAAAGTAAGGTGCATCTAACTTTGTTTTTTCCACAGGCTGATTTTATCTGTTTTATAAACTCAATACTATTGTACTGGTTAACAAAATAACTGGCAAAGGATCATCTGGTATTTTGTATACAATGTAAAACTCAAATTGTCTTCTCATGCTTTGATCTTCCACTTTCATTGGAAGTGGTAAGTTACTGCATAGAGATGAGGTGCCAGCACCTCCCACACTGTCGTCGGTTTTCTGTGTGTTAGTTTAACAGTGTTATGTACAGCTTCTGTTATGATGTGTGAGAGCTGCAAGAGTAAGGAATCTGACTACTAGGACAAAATAACAGCAGACTTCTGATTGGACAAAAGCAGAATTCTAATCTTTTTGCACACATATTTATATCTTTAGCTACCTTTTTCCAGAACAATTATTTCTGTTATTGATTCAGTCATGGTACCTTAAACCCTACTTTAACCATTCGTTATTTTTAATTTATGTATGACATTTGAAAAAAGTACAGTATCTGGGAAGTTGTTTATTAGTTTTTTTTTTCTTATTTTTTATTATACTGTACCACTAAATAGAAAGCTATATGCTGCTCACAGGGTTAGACTTATAATGACACAAAGCATCAGACTGCAGGTTCTGGGGAATAGGACAATGTAGGGAACCAATGAAAAAACACTATTTTGCTGCCTAAAGAGCCTATTTATTATTGTTTGCAGTTTTGCCATGTTATCTAACATCTGTTAATGCCACTATTTGAAGCGGGGACAGATTCGTTCGTGTGACTGTTTATCATTAAAGTTATGTCAGGAGAGTGCATCCAATAAGGCTGCATTGGCGAAACTGCTCTTTCCACGTGATGTAAAGGGCTGATAAGCTTGATAAATAGGTCACTAAGTTTGGGAGAAAAAAAATAATAAGGAAGGTAAGATAAAGATGCACCCTCGCCACCCTTCAAACTCAAGAAACTCCACACAGTAAAATCTTGCGGCAAATCAAAACACATAGCTCTGCCACAATATCTCGCTTTCCTAATGTGTGTTCTTTAAGCCTCTTGAGCTTATATCATATGTGCACTTACAAGAATAACCGTTTCAATATTATGCTGTAACTGGTCAAAACGCTGTGGGCTCTATTTATTAACATTATTTTTACTAAAATAAAGTGAAAAAGGGTGTTTTCACACCCTTTTCACATTATTTTAGTTTCACCTGTATTTATTACAGGGCAATTGGAGTAGAATTAGTAAAATTCTACTCCAACCCCCAGTATCACTTATTTTTAGTAAAGCAGATCGCATTTCCCATAATTGTAATGGGAAATGTGATCTGTGTGCAAGTTACTAAAAATAAATTGTAAAAAAATACCGGGGGAAGCCCTGTGATAATAACGCCACCTGGAGGTGGCGTTATCCAGGGTCTCCCCCGGTTACCGGGCTCCCACTCTGCTCTAACGGGGAGAGCAGAGGCGGGAGCCGGTACCAGTAATCAGCTATGTGGTCTAAAGAGACCACAAGCTGATTGCTGTAAAAAAAAGAAAAAAAAAATTAAACATTTTTTTTTTCACTTACCTGAATCCAGGCACCGGTGATCGGGCCTCCGGTGATGGCTCCTCTCCGGTCAGCTGGTCTCCCACAGTGCACTGGGGCCCGGTCATCAGGTGATCGGGCCCCAGTGCAGTATGGGAGATCACCTGATCGGGAAGCCCGGAGAAGACCACCGGAGGCCAGGAGGATGCAGGTAAGTGTAATGAAGGGAGGGGGGGTCGCGGGGGGGGAGGGGGGGTAGCAGTGGTCCGCGATCGTGGGGGCGGGGCTTAGCACCAGGGGGCGGGGCTTAGCGTCGGTGGGGGGGTAGTAGCGGTGGTCGGTCGGCGCATGCGCGTGCTCTTAGTCACGGTATTTTTTCCGAAAATACCGCGACTAGAGTGCGGATGGGATCCGCAGGGACAGAGCTTTATCGCAAGCTCTGTCCCTGCAAGGGATTTATAGTAAATCCCTGTGATATTACCTGAATTCGCAATGCGAATTCACTCGGTAATATCACACTACAATCCGCATTCAATATGCGGATTGTAGTAAATAGAGCCCTATATCACAGAATAGAGAGAAGTGATATAATGCTTTTAAGTTTCTTTGGATGTAAAGGCCCCCATACATCAGAGGTGGATTGCAGCAATCGTGCAATTTGCAATCGAGTGTGTATAAAAATCTGCAATGTATGGGCTTCACAGATCGCAGATTGCAACCAAAAAGTGATTGGAATTGTTTAATCAGATTGTCCAACATGTTGGATTTCACAGATGGATTGGGGCTGTAGATTGCTAGTGTATGGACATGATCAGCAGATTTGCAGACCGTTTCTAGCAAAATGATGGACCTTTCAAGATTGCCAGATCTGTGTTTGCTGCAATTGATCTGCAAATCACTGAAAAAGATCTGTAATGTATGGGCGCAGATTGCTAGATTGGGAAATAATAAGATCGGGCAATAAATCTTTAAATTGTTCAATTGTGGTTTTCAGATTGCTGATGTATGGGGGCCTTAAGAAGAGGGGAATGAAGGAGCCACTGCACTAGCTATTTTAAATCAATTAACCCCAATCCTATAAACTCAAAACAGGAATTTGTAATAATAAGTGGGGGTGCTGCCAAGGACACTATACAGATTCATATACACATTTCCAAAGGAGGAGAAGAAATGTCCTGTGGTGGCGAACAAGGAGCAAAAATATATACACCATAAAATACACCAAAAAATACATTGATTATATATATTTCTCCAGTTGAAGGTTTAATATATTCACATACTGTACACATGATATAATGAATGAAGGTTACCAATACTCATAATTAGGGGTGAGCGGGTTCGGATTTCTGAAATCCGAACCCCCCCGAGCCCCCCCGATCCGAGGCCGATCCGAGTTAGGCTCGACTTTTCCCGCCTGACTCGGATCTGAAATCTAGGCAAAACGTCATCATCCCGCCTTCCGGATCTCGCGGGTTTTGGATCCTATATAAGGTACCCGCGTCGGCGCCATTTTCTCACTCGGCTGTGGACAGTGAAGAGGGAGGGTGGGAGTTAGAGCTGGCTGGGCTGTGTAGTGTAGTGTAGTGCAGTGTAGTGTTGTGCTGTGCTGTGCTGCGCTGTGCTGCTGTTGTCCATAGGGGCAGTGTCCACTACTTCAAAGTCCATAGGGGCTGGCTGTGTTGTGCTGTGCTGCTGTTGTCCATAGGGGCTGTGTCCACTACTTCAAAGTCCATAGGTGCTGGAAGGACTGTGTTGTGCAGTCAGTTGTCCATAGGGGCTGTGTCCACTCCAAAGTCCTGTGCAGTGTCCCAGTCCTAAAGGGGTGCTGTAGTGTTGTCAAGGGGGTGCTCTGTCCATCAGAGGAGCTCCCCCCAAGTGCTAAAAAAAAATATATTTTTTCTGTGTTTGTGAATTGTGTGCGCAGTAGCCGCACGTGCATCAACAAAGTAGTGCCAAGCGTGCGCCTGTTTCATAAGTAAAGGGCCGGCTGGCTTGACCGTTAAAGGGTGCTGTAACCCCCAAAGTACACTCCAAACCAAATAAAAAAAAATATTTTCTGTGTTTGTGAATTGTGTGCACAGAAGCCGCACGTGCATCAACAAAGTAGTGCCAAGCGTGCGCCTGTGTCATAAGTAAAGGGCCGGCTGGCTTGACCGTTAAAGGGTGCTGTAACCCCCAAAGTACACTCCAAACCAAATAAAAAAATATTTTCTGTGTTTGTGAATTGTGTGCGCAGTAGCCGCACGTTCATCAACAAAGTAGTGCCAAGCGTGTGCCTGTGTCATAAGTAAAGGGCCGGCTGGCTTGACCGTTAAAGGGTGCTGTAACCCCCAAAGTACACTCCAAACCAAATAAAAAAATATTTTCTGTGTTTGTGAATTGTGTGCACAGTAGCTTCACGTGCATCAACAAAGGAGCAGCGCCAAGCGTGTGCCTGTGTCATAAGTAAAGGGCCGGCTTGCTTGACCGTTAAAGGGTGCTGTAACCCCCAAAGTACACTCCAAACAAAATTAAAAAATATTTTCTGTGTTTGTGAATTGTGTGCGCAGTAGCCGCACGTGCATCAAAAAAGGAGCAGCGCCAAGCGTGCGCCTGTGTCATAAGTAAAGGGCCGGCTGGCTTGACCATTAAAGGTGCTGTAACCCCTAAAGTACACTCCAAACAAAATAAAAAAATATTTTCTGTGTTTGTGAATTGTGTGCGCAGTAGCCGCACGTGCATCAACAAAGGAGCAGCGCCAAGCGTGCGCCTGTGTCCCATAAGTAAAGAGCCGGCTGGCTCATTTCTTAAAGGGTGGTGTAACCCACAAAGTGCACTACTCTCCAGCAAAAATAAAAAAATATTTTCTGTGTTTGCGTGCGCCTTAGCCGCACGTATATATCAAATCGATATAACATAAATGGAGGACCAAACTTTCTCCGATAAAAATAAAATAGAGAAAGATCAAGAACCACCTCCTCCTAGTGCTGAAGCTGCTGCCACTAGTCATGACATAGACGATAACATGCCATCAACGTCGTCTGCCAAGGCCGATGCCCAATGTCATAGTAGAAGCCACATACAATCCCAAATGACAAAGTTCAGGAAAATGACCTTAAAAAAAACATTTAAATCATCTGAAGAGAAACGTAAACTTGCCAATATGCCATTTATGACATGGAGTGGCAAGGAACGGCTAAGGTCTTTCCCTATAGCTAGTGTGTGTCATACTAGTATGACTAGTATGTTCATGACTAGTGGTTCAGCTTCACATGACGATGGAAGCCCTCCTCCCGCTAAAAAAATCAAACGAGTTAAGCTGGCAAAAGCACAGCAAAGAACTGTGCGTTCTAAGAAGATATCACAAATCCCCAAGGAGAGTCCAAGTGTGGTGGCGGTTGCGATGCCTGACCTTCCCAGCACTGGACGGGAAGAGGTGGCTCTTTCCACCATTTGCACGCCCCCTGCAAGTGCTGAAAGGAGCACCCACAGTCCACTTGCTGATATGCAAATTGAAGATGTCACTGTTGAAGTACAACAGGATGAGGATACTGGTGTAGCTGGCGCTGAGGAGGAAGTTGGCGAGGAGGATCCTGATGGTGATGTGGTTTGTTTAAATCAGGCTCCGGGGGAGACAGTTGTTGTCCGTGGGATGAAAAAGCCCATCACGGTCATGCCTGGGCAGAAGACCAAACATTCCACCTCTTTGGTCTGGCAATATTTCTATCCAAATCCGGACAAGAACTGTCTTGCCATATGTACCATATGTAAAGGTGGAATAAGTAGGGGTAGGGACGTTAACCACCTAGGAACATCCTCCCTTATACGGCACCTGCAGCGCGTTCATAAAAAGTTACTGTCAAGTTCAGAAACTTTGGCTAAGACCGTAAGCAGTCCAGGGACACCTAAATCCCGTTGTCCTGTTGTATCCAAGCCCCTGCAAACCACACCGTCAACTCCCTCCTCGTCAATTTCCTCCTTAGTCAGGATCGGAAGTAGTCCTGCAGGCCATGTCACTGGCATGACTGACTCTCCTATCCGGGATTCCTCCGGAGGATCCTGCATTGCTACGCCTCCTGCTGCCGCTGCTGCTGTTGCTGCTGCTGGGAGTCGTTCATCATCCCAGAGAGGAAGTAGGAACACCACTACTTTTACTAAACAATTGATCCTCCAACAGCCCTTTAAGTACGACAGCAGTCATCCTGAAGCAAAACGTATAACTGAGGCCTTGACTGCTATGTTGGTGTTAGACGTGCGTCCGGTATCCGCCATTAGTGCAGTGGGATTTAGACAATTGATGGAGATAGTGTGTCCCCGGTTCCAAATCCCGTCTAGATTCCACTTCACTAGGCAGGCGATACCGAGCCTGTACAGAAACGTCAGAAAAAGTGTCCTCAGTATCCTGAAAAATGCCGTTGTACCCAATGTCCACTTAACCACGGACATGTGGACAAGTGGAACAGGGCAGACTAAGGACTATATGACTGTGACAGCCCACTGGGTAGATGTATCACCTTACGCAGCAACAGCAGCAGCGTCACCAGTAGCAGCATCTCAGAAATGCCAGCTCGTTCCAAGGCAGGCTACGCTGTGTATCACCGGTTTCAGTAAGAGGCACACCGCCGACAACCTCTTAGAGAAACTGAGGGAAATCATCGCTCAGTGGCTTACCCCACTCAGACTCTCCTGGGGATTTGTGATATCTGACAACGCCACCAATATTGTGCGGGCATTACATCTGGGCAAATACCAGCACGTCCCATGTTTTGCTCACACAATAAACTTGGTGGTGCAGAATTTTCTGAAAAGCGACAGGGACGTGCAGGAGACGCTCTGGGGGGCCCGAAAAATTTCTGGCCACTTTCGCCATTCAGCGACTAGGTGCCGAAGACTGGAGCACCAGCAAACAGTCTTGAACCTGCCCCGCCATCACCTGAAGCAAGAGGTTGTGACGCGGTGGAACTCAACCCTCTATATGCTTCAGAGGATGGAGGAGCAGCAAAAGGCCATTCAAGTCTATACATCCACCTATGACATAGGCAAAGGAGGGGGTATGCACCTGACTCAAGCACAGTGGAGAATGATTTCCGTATTGTGCAAGGTTCTCCAGCCCTTCGAACTTGCCACACGTGAAGTCAGTTCAGACACTGCCAGCTTGAGTCAGGTCATTCCCCTCATCAGGCTTTTGCAGAAGCAGCTGGAGAAAAAGAAGGAGGAGCTAAGTCAGAGCGATTCCGCTCGGCATGTGGGACTTGTGGATGAAGCCCTTCTTTCGCTTTGCCAGGATTCCAGGATGGTCAATCTGTTGAAATCAGACCACTACATTTTGGCCACCGTGCTCGATCCTAGGTTTAAAGCCTATGTGGTGTCACTCTTTCTGGCCGACACAAGCCTGCAGAGGTGCAAAGACCTGCTGGTGAAAACACTGTCAGCTGAAGCGGAATGTGACACGTCAACAGCTCCTTCTTCATTTTCTCCCGCAACTGGGACTGCCAGGAAAAAACTTAGGTATCCTAAGCAACCCGCTGGCAGTGATGCAGGGCAGGCAGGACCAAGTTTGGACATCTGGTCCGGACTGAAGGACCTGGCAACAATTTCTGACATGTCTACTGTCACTGCATATGATACTGTCACCATTGACAGAATGGTGGAGGATTACATCGGTGACAGCATCCAAGTAGGCATGTCAGACAGTCCGTACCTGTACTGGCAGGAAAAAGAGGCAATTTGGAGGCCCCTGTAAAAACTGACTCTATTTTACCTGAGTTGCCCCCCCTCCAGTGTGTACTCCGAAAGAGTGTTTAGTGCAGTCGGGAACCTTGTCAGCGAAAGGCGTAGGAGGTTGCTTCCACAAAATGTGGAGAAGATGATGTTCATAAAAATTAATTATCAACTCTTCCAGGGAGACCAGCCTCCAGAACGTACAGAGGGACCTGTGGTGGTGGATTTCAGTGGGGACGAGTTAATACTCTGTGAGGATGAGGATGTACACAACACTGAAGAGGGTGAGGAATCGGTGGATGAGGATGAGGACGACATCTTGCCTCCGTAGAGCCAGTTTGTGCAGGGACAGATTAATTGCCAGCTTGTTTTGTGGGGGCCCAAACGAAACAATCCTTTCAGCCACAGTCGTGTGGCAGACCCTGGGGCTGAAATGATTGGTTTGTTAAAGTGTGCATGTCCTGTTTATACAACATAAGGGTGGTAGGGAGGGCCCAAGGACAATTCCATCTTGCACCTCTTTTTTTTCTTTGAATTATGTACTGTTTGGGGCCTAGTTTTTCAAACTGCCATCCTGTCTGCCACTGCAGTGTCACTCCTAGATGGGCCACGTGTTTGTGCCGCCCACTTGTGTCGCTTAGCATAGTCATCCATCTACCTCGGTGCAACCTTTTGGACATAAAAACACTATTGTGAGGTGTGAGGTGTTCAGAATAGACTGGAAATGAGTGGAAATTAAGGTTTTTGAGGTTAATAATAGCATAGGAGCAGAAAAATCAACACATTCTGTGATTTTAGCTGTTTTTATGGTTTTTAAAAAAAAATACAGATCCAAAGCACAAAACCCAGAACCCAAAACACCGAAGGGTGGTTTTGGCAAAACCAATCCAGATCCAAAACACGAAGAAAGATCCAGATCCAAAACCAAAACACAAAACACGAAAAGTGGCCGGTGCACACCCCTACTCATAATACTGTATAAGCATTTTACTATAAGATAGCAGCATTCTTGAATCTATTTACTGTTTTTAAATATTTCACTAAACAAGGTTTTAAAATGAAGATAATAAAAGTGATATTTTATGGTGTATATATTTTTTCTCTTGTGCGCCACCACAGGACATTTCTTCTCCTCCTTTGGAAATGTGTATATGAATCATTACAATAATTGGAATAAGGAGAAATCTGTGAATGATTATGGTCCTTCTCTAGTTCAAAATATAATATAAGGCTAGAAGAAGTCACATTTTACCATCATTATCAGTCACCTAAAGTGTGATTATGACCTTTAGGGCATCTTTTTTTTTCAGTTTCCGGAGGAAAGATAAAAGTGGCCACTGTGGGAATGGGCGAAGAAATTGCATCATTACAGCCATAATTATGTGATTCACCGAAAATCACGCAATCACCCTCCTCCCGCAGTATTGCACTAGGACATTATGGACATTATGGACGTTAGGGATGTTAGCCACTACTGTGCTTTTGCCAGAAGTTCTGTCTAAGTATAACAAAATTAAGTTTTGAGCTGTTTTATTTGTAACAGTTTGTTCAGTTCTTTAGTGACTCGGGCTGATTCAGAGATGGGCGCTAATGCGATTTTTACACAGATCGAGCGATCATTTGCCATTATGCATGCATATAAGCTGCACTGTGTGTGCGCAGCGATCGCATTGTGATTACAGATGCACAGCGAATTCCATTGCAAAGTGACTGACAGGTTGTCAGCGTTTAGGTGTTGTAATGGGGGTGGTCAGAAAAATGCTGGTGTGTCTGACTGTTTGCTGTTACATGGGCGTGCATATATTAGCCATAATAATCACCTATGCAGCGTGAGAGCCCTCTGCGTGTCAGGAGAGCTGTTGATGGACGCTTGATGTGTGCCAATGTTACCGATATTTACGCAAGTAAGCGATGCGGTAAGCAGGTAAGAAGGCAGCAGTGAGTCTACCTATGGTCAGGAAAGCTTTAGAACCATTAGCATATTTTTGCAGCTGCTTTCGATGCGAAATCGGAGCTGCGATCGCATTAGCGTCCATCTCTGAATCAGGCCCTCTGGACACAAAAAAGATCTCTTGATTTATTTGGAATTACCAGTCTATATGGAACATTAATATTAGTTTATCTGTTACAGTCTTTGCAGAGGTATAGCCTTCAATAACAAGAATATATTAGTGTGCCCTGTCCAAGTCTATGGCTATTCTCACAAAAGCATGTCAATTATTGTAGGGACACAAGTAGACTGCAGTTTACCATAAAAAAATGTTGGCATTTGGGACCGGAAAACAGTAGCTATTTATAGCAGCCATAAGTTCTGGCTAATAAAACCTCTTTAGAAGTTGTTCTGCTGTTTTTCCAATCCTAAATTTTCCTATAATATGTTACTGTGAGCCAATTTTAACACTGTATTACAACAGGCATGGGGAATCAGCAACTGTTTGTTTAGAAAATCCTATCTTCTCTCTATACAGTACAAAAGGTTACTGCACACTTAAAAATGAGGAAAGTGGAGTCTGGAATACTGGGAATGGGGAGTCTGGAATACTAGGAATATAACTTGGGAATGGGGAGTCTGGAATACTAGGAATTTAAATTGTTGCCTCTAACCACAGAATTGGGATCATGCCACTAAACACTCAACAAGGCTGGCGTCAAAATAAATTAGTACCCAGTGTGGCTCATCATACAGTAAGTACCAGAATTAATATTATGCTTTGGTTCATCTCCAATAAAGCATGCAGTAGGCTTGGATTTATAATTAACATTGCCACTGTGATCTCTTTTATATTAGTATGTCAGATAAGGGAAATATGGGATGTAGTTGGCATCCCGGCGTGCGGGATACCGACGGTCTGAATACCAGCGCCAAAATACCAACAGGTCGGGATCTCGGCACCAGTATCCCGACTGTTGGCATCCCGAAGGTAAGTATCGGGGTGGTTAGGGTTAGGCACTAGGGGGAGGGTTAGGCACCGGGGAGAGGATGCTAGGTTTAGGGTGCGGGGAGGGGGAGGTTAGTTTAAGCACCCTAGGCAACATTTTATACACCACCCCTGCTCCCTCCAATGCTATGCCATACATTAGTGACGCCATTTATAATATGCCACACAGCAGTTTTGCAAATTCATAATATACTATCTAGAAATGGCCCAATTAATATGCCACACAGCAGATCCTCAAAATCATATTGTGCCTCATAACACTGCCCCAATTCATAATATGCCACACATCTGTGCCACAAATTCATTATATGCTACACAGCTGTAAACCCAATTCATAATTATGCTATACATCAATGCCTCCAATACATATGCCACACAGCTGTGCACCAAATTCATTATACGCTACACAGCTGCATCCCCAATTCATAATTATGCTGTACATCAATGCATCCAATACATATGCCACATAGCTGTGCATAAAAAATGTATTGTATGCCACATTGCCATGAATTATGCTATACAGTGCCCTAATACATATGCTACATATGTGTCCCAAATTCTTTATATGCTATACAGCTGTGCACCAAATACATTATGCCACACATCCATGCCCCAATATATGTTTATGCCACACATCTGCACCCCATTATATGTCAGCACCAATTAACCCCCCCACACACACACACACCCACACCTCTCCCTGCCTGCACTTATTAAACCTACACACACACATACACTTACCCTGTCAGCACTCAATAAAACCACCACCCTCACATGCATCCTAAACCTGTCTGCACTCATTAACACACCCACACACACCTGCATTAGCCTTGCTCATCCTTCTTTTTTTGTGGACTCAGTGGTGCCCTCCAGTGGCCGGCACTCCTAGGCAGCTTGGTTTGTAGAGTAGCCTGCCAGGAGGGCAGGATTTCTTGGCTAGATGAGTTGCCTGCCAGGAGGGCAGGATAACTTGGTTTGTAGAGTAGCCTGCCAGGAGGGCAGGATTTCTTGGCTAGATGAGTTGCCTGCCAGGAGGGCAGGATTTCTTGGCTAGATGAGTTGCCTGCCAGGAAGGCAGGATTTCTTGGATAGATGAGTTGCCTGCCAGGAGGGCAGGATTTCTTGGCTAGATGAGTTGCCTGCCAGGAGGGCAGGATAACTTGGCTAGATGAGTTGCCTGCCAGGAGGGCAGGATTTCTTGGCTAGATGAGTTGCCTGCCAGAAAGGCAGGATTTCTTGGCTACATGAGTTGCCTGCCAGGAGGGCAGGATAACTTGGCTAGATGAGTTGCCTGCCTGGAGGGCAGGATTTCTTGACTAGATGAGTTGCCTGCCAGGAGGGCCGGATTTCTTGGCTAGATGAGTTGCCTGCCAGGAGGGCAGGATAACACAGGCTGAAAATAGTTCAGGTGTAAATGTACAGTTTGATTAAACACAGTAGGGCTGAGAAAACTGTAGCTGCTGATTATACAGAGACACACACACAGACAAAAAATAGGCGCTGGACTATAACCACCTCAGTGGACCAGGATAAATGTAGGGAGTGTGTAGAGGACCAGGGGATTAATTAGTATAAAGCAGCCGTCATAGAGGTGGAGGAATCTGGACCCTCCCAACAATTACCAAGAAATCGAAAGCACAGATAGACAGGCGCTAAAGATACTAATATTTAATAAGAAGACCACAGTAAATAGTAAATTAGACACTCAAAAAATTAATAAAAATACATATAGGATAGGAAATGCTAAAATGACATAATAATGGGATAATGAAAATAAAAATAAAAAATAAAGAATAAAAATATATATATAAATAAATTAGAGAATTGCTTCAACTAAGACAATAAAAAATGAATAGGAAAATAAAAGCAATACTTGTTGTAATTGCATACAATCTGCACCAAGCAGAGAATAATAAACCTGCAAGATAAATTGTAAATATGTAGCAACAATGGCAGTGTATAGTGGCTTGCATATAAACAATCACAAATAACATTAAAGGTGTTGATGTTTACATAGCTCTTAGATGGTCCGTGTAGACATATATATATTAATGTCTCTCACACATCTGAGACTGTAGGAGAATGTTAATTAGTACACCATAATAAAGGTATTCCAGCCTATGTGGCACAACGGATTTTTAGGGGGACTGTTGATGTCCAGTGATATTCTGAAAAAAAGTTAGAATATAGATTGAGCCCTTAGGAGCTGGGCTTAGAGATTGTTCATCTAGGAGCATTGGCTGTTTCTAACATTTGAAGCCACTCCTAATACGTGTAGACCGCACAGCTGCAGACAGCTCTGTTCAATATATCAGAGAATAAAAATGTAAAAATTTTTTTTAGAATAGTGCACATTCAAGCATGCATGCTTTATAGGGTCTGTCACTCATGATCCAGTTGTGACCATAAGTCATACCGTACTCCCCACTTATCTTTCACATGCAGTGGCCTCACAGTAATCCACGGAGGAGAGGGATCGGCTCCGGTGCAATCACCCGTCGGTGTGCAGCGTGCAGCGTTATTGTTCTTCCTCCGTGTAAAGTGGTCAGTGTAGAGTGGTCAGTGACTCACTTGCCCGGCTTGCGGTCTCACGTCCCGTCCTTCTCTCTACGCGTTTCTCCGCCTTAGAAACATCGGCGGCTTCTTCAGGAGACAGAGTACTATGGTACTGATGTAGTTCCGTTTATATCAGCATAGCTCTAATTTGCTCAGCTGATTGTTAATTAGAGACATTATTCAGATGTCGAGTTAGTCAGCTACTGCTGCATTGCAAGCCAGATTTTTCTGACATAGATTTCAATCTTTTCTATGTCTAGATATATTCGGAACAAATAGCTATTTAGCCATTTTTATACATTGTATTAAATATATAGTTACAACAATTTAACACTTTTAACATATATCTTTTGGGACACAAGATATCAGGTGGTTTAGATCCTATAAATACTGGATATTTGTAACGATGATTATCAACATACTTATTCCATCGTATCCAGCCCATATATATTTCTATTTAAAGACCAATACACAACCTGATATCAATATAAATCCCACTAATCATTACAATCATCAACCCATTTTAGATGTATATATATAATTCAAATAACAGGTATTTGACACTCTTTAAAATATCAATCAAAAATTCCTTAAACAACATATCACACAGTTATTTTACTAATCCTTGCTATTTTCCCCTCTTCACCTACTATAATAATTTAGGTCATTATTTTCCCTATAGCTATTACATAGAGCTTGAGTTGCTACAAAATGACCGCCTATCTAGTCTGCTTAATCTAGATCTTCTGCAGACTTCAACCACAATATATAATGCTCCACCTAACAGAACAGCATACTAAAAATCTGTTCTATTTCAACATATGTATTGTAACGATGACACTAACAATACTAAGTGATAAATATACATGAATTACAATAACAAAGAATGAAGAGATGAGGCAGAGAAAAAGAAAATGTCCATATCAAAATATACGTTCCAGAGACACGAAGATGGACATCATTCTAACCCTAGTCGTATAACTCATTGATACAGCCTAAAATCCAAAATGCTGATGGAATAAGTATGTTGATAATCATCGTTACAAATATCCAGTATTTATAGGATCTAAACCACCTGATATCTTGTGTCCCAAAAGATATATGTTAAAAGTGTTAAATTGTTGTAACTATATATTTAATACAATGTATAAAAATGGCTAAATAGCTATTTGTTCCGAATATATCTAGACATAGAAAAGATTGAAATCTATGTCAGAAAAATCTGGCTTGCAATGCAGCAGTAGCTGACACACCCGACATCTGAATAATGTCTCTAATTAACAATCAGCTGAGCAAATTAGAGCTATGCTGATATAAACGGAACTACATCAGTACCATAGTACTCTGTCTCCTGAAGAAGCCGCCGATGTTTCTAAGGCGGAGAAACGCGTAGAGAGAAGGACGGGATGTGAGACCGCAAGCCGGGCAAGTGAGTCACTGACCACTCTACACTGACCACTTTACACGGAGGAAGAACAATAACGCTGCACGCTGCACACCGACGGGTGATTGCACCGGAGCCGATCCCTCTCCTCCGTGGAATACTGTGAGGCCACTGCATGTGAAAGATAAGTGGGGAGTACGGTATGACTTATGGTCACAACTGGATCATGAGTGACAGACCCTATAAAGCATGCATGCTTGAATGTGCACTATTCTAAAAAAAATTTTTACATTTTTATTCTCTGATATATTGAACAGAGCTGTCTGCAGCTGTGCGGTCTACACGTATTAGGAGTGGCTTCAAATGTTAGAAACAGCCAATGCTCCTAGATGAACAATCTCTAAGCCCAGCTCCTAAGGGCTCAATCTATATTCTAACTTTTTTTCAGAATATCACTGGACATCAACAGTCCCCCTAAAAATCCGTTGTGCCACATAGGCTGGAATACCTTTATTATGGTGTACTAATTAACATTCTCCTACAGTCTCAGATGTGTGAGAGACATTAATATATATATGTCTACACGGACCATCTAAGAGCTATGTAAACATCAACACCTTTAATGTTATTTGTGATTGTTTATATGCAAGCCACTATACACTGCCATTGTTGCTACATATTTACAATTTATCTTGCAGGTTTATTATTCTCTGCTTGGTGCAGATTGTATGCAATTACAACAAGTATTGCTTTTATTTTCCTATTCATTTTTTATTGTCTTAGTTGAAGCAATTCTCTAATTTATTTATATATATATTTTTATTCTTTATTTTTTATTTTTATTTTCATTATCCCATTATTATGTCATTTTAGCATTTCCTATCCTATATGTATTTTTATTAATTTTTTGAGTGTCTAATTTACTATTTACTGTGGTCTTCTTATTAAATATTAGTATCTTTAGCGCCTGTCTATCTGTGCTTTCGATTTCTTGATTATACAGAGGCAGCACGGACCCAAAGGCTTGGGCCTGCATACATTGAGCACAGCATGTGGATGGTGAAAATAGACAGCAAGCTAACAGCAATCAGAGCAGAGTGGAACAACAGTCTTGAATAATTGAGCTACCTGCTGACGCCTGGAAGGCAGCGTGGAGGGAGACGGAGAGTGGTAAATAGAAGCAGCGGCTGAAGTGTAGACAATCACGGAGGATAGCTGGAACAACCAGACCGAGCTGTAGGAAGAAACTCTATAACCAGCGAGGGGGAATGAATCTGGAAGCTACAAATAGGAGGAGCAGCCAATCAGCAGCATATGGAGTATGAGTCACTCTCTGCAGCATCCCCGGTGCTTGGTAATCAGCGGAACAGGATTCTGAGTCAGTGTAGGTCCCAAGCCGGTGGGAAACAAGCCACTGCCATGGTTTGTGACACTAATGTAGTTAGTAGATAGTGAACTGAGGGCCTGATTCAGATCCGGTCGCTCTGACAGAACACTCGCTCTGAATCAGGGCCGGGCTTTTTTCTTTTTTTGAATGGCCTCCTGGCCGCTCTCATATTGCGAGTGGCCATGATGATGGTCGCGATGGTCTTGACCATTGGGTTTGCGACGAGACCCTTGTGGTATGGTCTAGTGGCCGCAAGCCCCAGAGAGATTTCGGCTCTAACAGAGCCGGAATCTCTCCACTGACATCACTCGTGATGTCAGTGGGGCCGCCCCCAAATGGTAGGCGTTCTCATGGGAACGCCTCCGTTTGGGCAGCCACCTCCCCCGGGCCCGCCCACCAAAGGGGGCGAGCTGTCACTCAACATTGACAGCTCGCCCCCTTTGGTGTGAGACCCGGCGCGACGGATTGCCCATCGCTAGCCGGGACTCGCACATGCGCACGACGGAGCCAGCTCCGTCGTGCAAATGCGCTGTGGGCCACCATCGACCCGGTTGCGAGCGCTCATCGCTTGCGACCGGGTCTGAATCAGGCCCTGAATGTCGAAAATCACAAGAGAAAGTTGGAATGGATTCATGATGGACAATTAAGAACTTGGGGCTCTGTCTAAATGCCCTTTTTGTCTTTATTCACCTTCAAATGTCAGCATTGCCATTGACCCAGAGTTTACTATATCCACTGTAAATCATGCGTATACACTGCAAACAAGGCTTGGTTCTATAATGATGTTAATGAAAATATTAGTCAGTGTATTCAGCTGACTCACTGATCGGTGCTGGGATGTGATCAAGAGTTGGAACGCTTTATCTCAGAGTGTTTACAGCAAGTGACAATGACCTGGAGGTTGACTTTTTACCAGGAATAGAACAGTATGAACTAGTATATATAGTTTGCTTTTAACTCTTTATTCATAAAAATGAGAATATAATGCTCCCCTAGCTGCCAGGTCATCACAAGCATTTTACACACTAAGGGGAGACCAGCTTAATCTTGGTCATATTCATTCACCAATGTGCATTTGTAATCAGTGGCGTCCCTCCCCGTGGTGTCACATGGTGCTGGGACGGTCGCTTTGCACGTGGTTCAGCCGCGCACCGCCAAAAAGAGGGTATGGCCACACAGGAAGCTGGCATAGTCATGCGGCCCGAACCCCCCTGCCTAGTGCTTGGGGAGGAAGGGGGGTTGCAAGAGGTTCCTGTGTGGAGTGCTGGCTGGCTCCCTCAGTGATAGGAGCCGAGTGTTGCACTTAGTGCTACAGTGCAGCACCCTCGGCAGGTGACACCCGGGTGAGGACCGCAGCCCCCGACCCCCCAGCTTGTAATGTTTCCGTAGCATCACTGGATATTTTTCTGTTTTTTTCTTAAACCCAGGGCCGTAACTAGGGTGGTGCGACCAGTGCCATGGCACAGGGGGCATTGTTGGGGCCTGTCAATTTTCTGTTTTACATCATTCTTACTTGTAGCTTCCTCTTCTTTTATCCCCAGCATCCCCTGGCCTCCACTGTCTCTTCCCTGGCCCTCCCCCATGAGGCCATGGCCATTTTTCAGGTGAACTATCTTATGTCCCTATTTAAAAAATTGTGGGGAGGGGGGTGGGGTCAAGGCTCTCTCTGGCACAGGGCACCAAAAAGTCTAGTTACGGCTCTGCTTAAAACCCTATTATGGAACACAGCAGCCCCATTAAATCACACTGTATGAAGCACTACAAGGATTTTGGGGGTCTGTTCAACAAACTTAATTTGCCATCAAACACGGGAGACAATCATATATGTATCCAGGCAGAGCTGGCCCTAGGCATAGGCAATATAGGTAAATGCCTAGGGGCTTTGGAAAAGATCTGGAAAATCCTAGGGGAAACTGGGAAGGCTGGACATCTAAGCTCCACAGCGCCAACTACAGATTTTACAAGTCCCGCATGGCAGTGGCTGTCCTCCGATGGGATGGCTTTCCGGCACTGCTGCCTGTTATATTATAGCAGCAGCAGAAAGCATGTACAGCCCAGCGCCAATCATACAGCTTCTGCAGCTTCCATTAGTGTGATGCTGGTGTGACCTAAAGTAACTTCAGCATCATTCACAGCAGAGAGAGCGCCACAGAGGAAAGAAGCATTGGGAACAAAGCAAAGGTAAGTAAACTACAGGGCCATAACTAGGGTGGTGCGGCCAGTGTGCCAGCACAGAGCGCACATGCCCTGTGGGCGGAACGGGCCACCTTCAACCACGATCACAGCCACTACCTCTAACGCCCGCTACAATGTATAATGGTAGCGGTGTGCCCGGCTCTTTATCTGCTGGCAGGGCTATAACTAGGGTGGTGAGGCCAGGGCCGGATTAAGGGGAGTGCGACATGGGCGGTCGTCCAGGGGCCCCCACACACAGAGGGGCCCCCATAACTAGAGCACGCAGGGGGGGGGTTTGTGAGTACTTAGACCAAATACAACCCCCCCCCCACGGACCAATTTCCCCTTCCGGTGCCGAAATGGGGACGGGGCCAACACAAGCCCCGCCACCATATGACCCGCGAAAATCACGGCATTACGACATGAAGGGGCGTGGCCTAATGTACTGATCAGCAGCTGCATGGAATGTAAGTGTGTACAGTATATGTACTGTTTTATTATTTATATATGTGTATGTATATGTGTTAGTGTGTTTATACTATGTATGTATGTGTGTGTATATGTGTGTATGTGTTATTGTATATACAGTATGTGCTAGTGTGTGTATATATGTATACTGTGTATGTGTTAGTGTGTATGTATCTGTTAATGTGTATATATGTGCTAGTGTGTGTACTGTATACTGTGTATGTATGTGTTAGTGTGTAAACTGTATATGTGTGTGTTAGTGTGTATGTTAGATTAAATATATGTTTTCTACATATATATTATATGTGTGTGCGTGTTTAACGTGTGGCGGGGAGGGGGCGTAGGCTCCTTGTGGCTTGGTGGGGACCCCACAACTTAGTTGCCCCAGGGCCCCCACAAGCCTTAATCCGGCCCTGGGTGTGGCCGGTGCACCCGCACAGAGCGCATATGCTCTGTGGGCGGAACCGGCCGCCTCCACCAGCAATCACAGTCACTACCTCTAACGCCTGCTATTATGTATAATAGTAGCAGTGTGCCGGGTGTTTATCTGCCGTGCGCACCTCTACTAATACACTTTACAGTGAGGCCTGCAGCGCTGCAGCTGCCTGCCCCTGTGGTACGCCCCCTCCCTGTTTCAAGTGTCAGGAAGGGACTGGGAGAGATGTCATGATGTCTCTCCCAGTTCAGTCCCACAGTCACCTGCACGGATGAGCTCTGGCGGCACTGATATGCTACTCCGCCGTCACCTGCTCCAGTCAGACACTCCCCCCCCCTTCCCCGGCTCCCACAGTGACCTGCTGAAAAACTTTATTATGAAGGTAACTAAGTACTGCTTTTGGGAAAGAGTACCTATGTGTAGAATCAGGGGCGTATCTATAATGGGTGCAGGGTGTGCGGTGCACACGGGCCCCCGGGTCCGGGGGGGCCTGCACCGCACACCCTGCACCCATATTACTTAAAACTTACCTCTCCGAGGTCCCGCGCCGGGTGTCAGTGCTGTACAAAGAGCCAGAAAAATTGACGCAACGGCCATTATTCTGGCATTTTGCACATGCACAATAGACTCCGGGCACACTTTACTGCCCAGAGTCAACTAATGCTCCAGTGGCTGGCCAGCCACGTTAGTCGGCTGCCAGCTGCCAGCTGCCAGGAAGAGAGGAGGGGGCCCCTGACGGGGAATGCACACGGGCCCCCTCCTCTCTAAAGATGCGAATCCAGCTTTTTGCTGTTTTGGAAAGGTGGATTAATGCCTTAGAAGGACCATAAAGTATTTATTGGTGGTGGTTAGGAAAAAAATATATATACAGCATTTTTAGGTAGATTGCTTATTTCTCCTCATAAAGCAAAACCAAACTAATTGCTTAATTGCGTAATGTGAGAAAAAGTTTTCTGAAAAAATAAAAGGAATAATTTGGTTGGGTACTGCATAATAAAAACTGATCTTGATGTTTCATATGACCGGCACAAAAAGTGTCAAAATAGGCTCAGCAGTAATGGGGTGAAAGACTCATTAAAGCAGTAATTCAATCAATTTGAAAGGTCTTCAAACTTTTTAGCATCACTGTATTACTGTTCTATTAAGGATGATAATTCTTTCATTTATGTGTAATCTTGCTGAGAGTGTTCAGCGGATACACTGTACTGTAAATTGAAGTTAATGTAATGGATTTGCTGCTGTAGCACGAACTACCAATTCATTGGACACTTGGTACTTGTAAATAATTTTATAATAAAATGTATTTACCATGTACATATAAGTGTTTGCATAGGCAAACACATAGGGGGGTTTCAGTTGTCCGGGAACCCTTCATTCCCCCTACCCAACCAGCATCTCGAATCATGACAACAACAGCAATATTATATATAATATGAATTTAATAGAACTGCAGCCACAACATGAATTATAAGGAATGGAGCTACTGTGCATTACCAATATAAGGCCTGATTCAGCACAGATTGCACTCTGAGAACTGCTGAGCTGCTCCCTGCCACTTCCAGCACAGTGTGGATGATGTCCACTTATACCCCTTTTACACCAGAGCTAAAACCCGGGTTTTTGAAGGGTTAACCCGGGCAGCTCCCTGGTGTAAAAGGGGAGAGGGTTGGATCGCCGGGTCGAGTGACCCGGCAATCCAACCCAGGTAACTAGCAGGGTTTAACATGTGCGTAGCCCGTGAAACCCTGCTGTGAGAACAGCGCACTCCGGGTCACGATGACTTGGAGTGCGCTGCTAGCCGGCCGATTGGTCCGGCTTCAGTGGCACTTGGAGATGACGTCATCTCCAAGCGACCACTTTCACTCCACAAAAGCCGGGTCTATGCAGACCCGACTGCGGTGTGAGCGGCGCTGGCTCGGGAATATTCCGAGTCGGCGCTTGCAAAATTCCGGGTCTGATCCGGATAGGAACTTTGTTCCAACTCTGGGTCAGACCCGGAATTTAGGTGGAAAAGGGGTATAAGTCCTACTTCTATCTAATGGCTTACTGTGATTGATGGCCCTGTATATGTCTGTACTTTGTATGAAGCAGACTATAGCTTATTAAGTGCTAATTATTCCCTCTTCAGTGGCTGGCCACACTCACTCTAATGTCATGTATTTGGAAATCCCATCTAAAAATCCTGCATTTGCCCCTGGTTTTGGTAGGTTTTTGTTTGTATATGATACACTAAATGGTCTTCATTCTGAGTTGGGAGCAAAGCAAAAAAACAAGTAACTTTGCACATGGACAAACCACATAGCAATGCGAGGGGTGCAAATAAATGTATTTATTTAATTATTTATTTGCATGCTTGGTAGTTACTGGCTTCTTTTGCATGTAGTCCATAAATGCTGGACAGCTTTGTTGTTACACTTCAATTTAGATTTGCGTTTGGACACGTCCCTGCCAACTCTAAGGGCCTACAGCCGCATTTGAAATGCGGTCGTAGTGTGACATTTTCGCTGGAATTGATCAAAAATCCATTACAGGGACAGAGCTTGCAATAAAGCTATGTCCGTGCAAATCCCCTCCACAGTCTTATCACTGTATTTTTTGCAAAAAATACAATGAGAAGGTGTCCGTGCATGCGCTACCAACTCACCAACCCTGTAACCCCCCTGAGCCCCCCACTCACTTACACTTACCTCGGTGATCGGTGCTCTGTGAAGTCTTCCCTCTGGGGCTCCTTTCAGCTGGTCTCCAGGGTCCTGCACTGTGACCCCGGTCAGCTGCTCTATGCAGCAGATGACCAGGGTCACAGTGCAGGATCCAGGGACGTATCTATAATGGGTGCAGGGTGTGGGGAACAGGGTCCCTGGGTCCAGGAGGACCCCGCTCCGCACACCCTGCACCCATAATATTACTAACCTCTCCGGAGTCCCATGGTGGCGCGGGGGACCGACGCTGTAAAACGACTGGAAAATGGCCACGACAGCCATTTTCCCGTCATTTGAGCATGCGCAATACAGGGAAAATGGCTGCCGCGGCCATTTTCCCGGTGACCTGTGCATACACTATAGACTCTGGGCACACTCTAGTGCCCAGAGCCTATAACTCCGGCGCTGGCCGTGCACAGCTCAGTGCGCTGACAGCCGCCGCGCGGAGAGGAGGGGGCCTGTGTCGGAGACTGCACACGGGCCCCCTCCTCTCTAAAAATGCCCTTGGCAGGAGCCCAGAGACCAGCTGGCCAGAGCCCCAGAGAACTTCACGTAAGCACCAATCTCCGGTCCCTGGAATCAGGTAAGTGTTTGTTTGTTTTTTTATATTTTTCTATTCCAGTGATCAGTTTGAAGTCTATTTTGACCACACAGCTGGTCACAGGGGACGGCTCCCAGGTCTCTGCTCTGCCTGTCAGGAGTCTGGGGACCGGGGGGGGGGAAGCCCTGATAATGCCATCTGAAGATGGCGTTATTATCACAGGGCTTTCCCACTTATTTTTTTTACAATATATTTTTAGTAAATCTCAGGCAGATCACATTTCCCATTACAAGTATGGGAAATTCGATCTGCATACAAAAATATGCAAATTAAAGTGCATAGAGTAGTTTTTCAAAAAAGTACTGTAATTGCCCTTTAATAAATTTATGTGAGACTAAAATTTTGTGAAAAGGGTGTTTTTAGTAAAAATAATATTGATAAATAGGCCCCTAAATCTCTCTGCACATATTTTATCTGCTCCACCTGCAGTGCAACATGGTTTTGACAAAGTGCAAAGTTACATGTTTTTTTCTTTACTCCCTACTGAGAATCAGCTCTTATATGTTTTTTATAAAACATATACATATTGTTTTGAAACAATCAAGCACAGTACGAGCTTGGTCCACTGAGTCAGATAGCTGTAAGATTTGGCAGTAATGTCATGTACATTTTTATCCTGAAAATTTAAACTGTTTGAAGTGTCGCATGTATAAACATACTTGCTTGCTTTCTGGTGCCCCACAGCGGGGGTATGGATCTACACAGGTGGATGGTGCGGGTGGGGGTGCATCATCGTGGCCACATGCCCTACTTTGCAAAGCCGAGATTACCAACATTGTAAAACAGGGGGCGTGGCTACGATGACAATTCATTGTGAATCACATCATAGAATGTCCGGACTATCCCCTTTACTCGGGAAATGGGCAGTTCCGGGCAGACTAGAGTGCTCTTCAAGGCGGTTGAGAGCAGTACCTGAGGTTTGGAAGCCTCCCGGCAGTTTCAGGTGAGTAGGCAAGTACTTGTATACCTTAAGTTGAGGGATGACAGGGCCCAGCAATGACAGAATCATCAACATGTCCTCAAATGTCATTCTGCTATGATTATAATCCTGATATTTGCTGTCTTGTATTGTATGCAGGCTGTGGATTGCACTGTGGATCATTAGAGTTCTCTGAGTGTTTGCTATTGTTTGGATTCCAGGTGGAGACCGATGAACAAGTGTTGGCTATTTTCTGTGGAAGGGAAAGTACTGACACAGAACAGGCTCCAGGGAAGCAGGTGATTGTGTCCCCTGGGAATTTTTTGAGCCTAACTTTCAGATCAGATTTCTCCAATGAAGAACGATACACTGGATTTGATGCACATTACAGTGCAGTTGGTATGTTCTCTTCTGTCTCCATTTGAAATTGATAATATAATAATTCATAGTACCTGTCATATTTTGATAACATTTCCTGTTTGCCTAGTTCATTACTTGATAGATAGCCACAATATACAAACTGTATTCCAATTTTGTTCTATATGAAGATGTAATATTAGTGTTTTTAAAGGTTCATAAAATGGTAAAATCAAGAGCTTTATATCTCCAAGGCCGAAACTATTTGTTGGCCTGGATGACACTTGATCAGATGCGCCGGCCATTGGGGGGGTCTTTGTGCTAAACAGGAGGAACACCTTTCTCCGGGAAAATAAAAAAAAGAGAAAGAGACTGCTTCATAAATAGACTCTTTAATTTCTTTAACACTGGGGAACAGTCAATCTGTTGCCAGGGATTTAAGAGTCGATTTCAATTAATTTTGTGCTCCTGATCATGAATATGCCATGTTTATTTTTCAGTTGGCTCTAGTTTTTGAGATATGCATGTCTTTAATATTTATGAAAAATTAAATTACACAATGTTAAAAATAGCTAAAAAGATATTTTTTTATTCTGATTAAATTTTATTTGTAAAATGTTATAAAAAGACACAGGATAATTACATAAGGGTTAGGATTTCCTTTTGTATTCTTGTTGCAGGCAGTCCCTCTGCAGACTCCAACAGTAATCGGCCATCTTGTAACGATCCCACCTTCCTTGATATCTTTTTTCCATTACCTGAATATCCTGGTGGAACCATTCACCCTGTTCTTCGCTTAAATCTCCTAGATTGGATGGGAAGTGTTCTAAATGGCTGTACAAAAAATGTACTATAATACTCATGTTGGCACCTACTTTCTCGAAACATTTTAGCATGTTGTGGACTAATTCATGATAGTTGTCTGCCTTGTGATTGCCTAAAAATTTTTGAATGGCAGACACATATATTCAGTTTCAGTCATAGATGTGGTAAAATTTGGATCCTTCACCAGTTTCCGTATCTGTGGGCCGTCAAAAATTCCTACCTTTCATTTTTCAATAATAAGAGATGGAAATGTTCGACAAATATATGTGAAACAATCGCCTGACTTGTCCAATGCTTTTACAAATATTTTCATTAAACCCAGTTTGATATGGAGAGGCGGCAGTATGATTTTTTTCCTGTCAATTAACCACTTGCCTGGCATGGTCGTATCAGATACGTCCATACCAGACTGGGCTTTCCCTGACATGGTCGTATCTGATACGAGCAGTCAGGAAAGCTCTGTGGGCTCCTGGTCCCTCTGCACACTTTGTCCCTCCCCGTGGGCCGATCACTGCAGTGATCGGCCAGCCCAGCGCCGGCGGCTGCTGAGAGGACAGGGCAGAGAAGGCAGCACTGACAGCGCTGTCCTTCTCTCCCTCCTCCGGCAGCTAGCAGCAGCCCAGCGGCTGCTGACAGGGCAGAGAAGGCAGTGCTGGCAGCGCTGTCCTTCTCTCCTTCCAACTCCGGCTAGCAGCAGACGCCGGGCAGGGAAGGTAGTGCTATCAGCGCTGTCCTTCCCTCACTCCACATCCGCTATCAGCAGCCTCTCCCCCAGTTTTGAAAGCCCCACCCCCATGAATAAAGCAGAGCCCTGGCCATAATATATATATATATGTGTGTGTATATGTGTGTGTGTGTATATATGTATATATATATATATATATATATATATATATATATATATATATATACATTAGGGGTGTGCACAGGCCACTTTTCGTGTTTTGTGTTTTGGTTTTGGATCTGGATCTTTCTTCTTGTTTTGGATCTGGATTGGTTTTGCCAAAACCATCCTTCCGTGTTTTGGGTTCTGGGTTTTGTGTTTTGGATCTGTATTTTTTTTAAAAAAAGCATAAAAACAGCTAAAATCACATAATTTGTAGGTTTTTCTGCTCCTATGCTATTATTAACCTCAATAACCTTAATTTCCACTCATTTCCAGTCTATTCTGAACACTTCACACCTCACAATAGTGTTTTTATGTCCAAAAGGTTGCACCGAGGTAGCTGGATGACAATGCTAAGCGACATGAGTGGGCGGCACAAACACGTGACCCATCTAGGAGTGACACTGCAGTGGCAGACAGGATGGCAGTTAGAAAAACTAGGCCCCAAACTGTACATAATGCAAAGAAAAAAAAGAGGTGCAAGATGGAATTGTCCTTGGGCCCTCCCACCCACCCTTATGTTGTATAAACAGGACATGCACACTTTAACAAATCAATCATTTCAGCGCCAGGGTCTGCCACACAACTGTGGCTGAAATGATTGGTTCGTTTGGGCCCCCACAAAACAAGCTGGCAATTAATGTGTCCCTGCACAAACTGGCTCTACGGAGGCAAGATGTCATCCTCATCCTCCTCATCCACCGATTCCTCACCCTCTTCAGTGTGTACATCCTCATCCTCACAAAGTATTAACTCGTCCCCACTTGAATCCACCACCACAGGTCCCTCTGTACCTTCTGGAGGCTGGTCTCCCTGGAAGAGCTGATAATTCATTTTGATGAACATCATCTTCTCCACATTCTGTGGAAGCAACCTCGTACGCCTTTCGCTGACAAGGTTCCCGGCTGCACTAAACACTCTTTCGGAGTACACACTGGAGGGGGGGCAACTCAGGTAAAATAGAGCCAGTTTGTACAGGGGCCTCCAAATTGCCTCTTTTTCCTGCCAGTACAGGTATGGACTGTCTGACATGCCTACTTGGATGCTGTCACCGATGTAATCCTCCACCATTCTGTCAATGGTGACAGTATCATATGCAGTGACAGTAGACATGTCAGAAATTGTTGCCAGGTCCTTCAGTCCGGACCAGATGTCCAAACTTGGTCCTGCCTGCCCTGCATCACCGCCAGCGGGTTGCTTAGGATACCTACGTTTTTTCCTGGCAGCCCCAGTTGCGGGAGAAAATGAAGAAGGAGCCGTTGACGTGTCACGTTCCGCTTCAGCTGACAGTGTGTTCACCAGCAGGTCTTTGCACCTCTGCAGGCTTGTGTCAGCCAGAAAGAGAGACACCACATAGGCTTTAAACCTAGGATCGAGCACGGTGGCCAAAATGTAGTGGTCTGATTTCAACAGATTGACCACCCTGGAATCCTGGCAAAGCGAATGAAGGGCTTCATCCACAAGTCCCACATGCCGAGCGGAATCGCTCCGTCTTAGCTCCTCCTTCACTTTCTCCAGCTGCTTCTGCAAAAGCCTGATGAGGGGAATGACCTGACTCAAGCTGGCAGTGTCTGAACTGACTTCACGTGTGGCAAGTTCGAAGGGCTGGAGAACCTTGCACAACACGGAAATCATTCTCCACTGCGCTTGAATCAGGTGCATACCCCCTCCTTTGCCTATGTCATAGGTGGATGTATAGGCTTGTATGGCCTTTTGCTGCTCCTCCATCCTCTGAAGCATATAGAGGGTTGAGTTCCACCGCGTCACAACCTCTTGCTTCAGGTGATGGCGGGGCAGGTTCAAGAGTGTTTGCTGGCGCTCCAGTCTTCGGCACGCAGTCGCTGAATGGCAAAAGTGGCCAGAAATTTTTCGGGCCACCCAAAGCGTCTCCTGCACGCCCCTGTCGCTTTTCAGAAAATTCTGCACCACCAAGTTTATTGTGTGAGCAAAACATGGGACGTACTGGAATTTGCCCAGATGTAATGGCCGCACAATATTGGTGGCATTGTCAGATATCACAAATCCCCAGGAGAGTCTAAGTGGGGTAAGCCACTGGGCGATGATTTCCCTCAGTTTCTCTAAGAGGTTGTCGGCGGTGTGCCTCTTACTGAAACCGGTGATACACAGCGTAGCCTGCCTTGTAACGAGCTGGCGTTTCTGAGATGCTGCTACTGGTGACGCTGCTGCTGTTGCTGCGTAAGGTGATACATCTACCCAGTGGGCTGTCACAGTCATATAGTCCTTAGTCTGCCCTGTTCCACTTGTCCACATGTCCGTGGTTAAGTGGACATTGTGTACAACGGCATTTTTCAGGACACTGAGGACACTTTTTCTGACGTTTCTGTACAGTCTCGGTATCGCCTGCCTAGTGAAGTGGAATCTAGACGGGATTTGGAACCGGGGACACACTACCTCCATCAATTGTCTAAATCCCACTGCACTAATGGCGGATACCGGACGCACGTCTAACACCAACATAGCAGTCAAGGCCTCAGTTATACGTTTTGCTTCAGGATGACTGCTGTCGTACTTCATCCTCCTCGCTAAGGACTGTTGGAGGGTCAATTGTTTAGTAAAAGTAGTGGTGTTCCTACTTCCTCTCTGGGATGATGAACGACTCCCAGCAGCAGCAACAGCAGCAGTGGCAGCAGTAGGCGTAGCAATGCAGGATCCTCTGGAGGAATCCCGGATAGGAGAGTCAGTCATGCCAATGACATGGCCTGCAGGACTACTTCCGATCCTGACTAAGGAGGAAATTGACGAGCAGGGAGTTGACGGTGTGGTTTGCAGGCGCTTGGATACAACAGGACAACGGGATTTAGGTGTCCCTGGACTGCTTACGGTCTTAGCCAAAGTTTCTGAACTTGACAGTAACTTTTTATGAACGCGCTGCAGGTGCCGTATAAGGGAGGATGTTCCTAGGTGGTTGACGTCCCTACCCCTACTTATTTCACCTTTACATATGGTACATATGGCAAGACAGTTGTTGTCCGGATTTGGATAGAAATATTGCCAGACCAAAGAGGTGGAATGTTTGGTCTTCTGCCCAGGCATGACCGTGATGGGCTATTTCATCCCACGGACAACAACTGTCTCCCCCGGAGCCTGATTTAAACAAACCACATCACCATCAGAATCCTCCTCGCCAACTTCCTCGTCAGCGCCAGCTACACCAGTATCCTCATCCTGTTGTACTTCAACAGTGACATCTTCAATTTGCATATCAGCAAGTGGACTGTGGGTGCTCCTTTCAGCACTTGCAGGGGGCGTGCAAATGGTGGAAAGAGCCACCTCTTCCCGTCCAGTGCTGGGAAGGTCAGGCATCGCAACCGCCACCACACTTGGACTCTCCTTGGGGATTTGTGATATCTTCTTAGAAAGCACAGTTCTTCGCTGTGCTTTTGCCAGCTTAATTCTTTTGATTTTTTTAGTGGGAGGAGGGCTTCCATCGTCATGTGAAGCTGAACCACTAGTCATGAACATACTAGGGATCGACCTTAGCCGTTCCTTGCCACTCCGTGTCGTAAATGGCATATTGGCAAGTTTACGTTTCTCTTCAGCTGATTTAAATGTCTTTTTCAAGGTCATTTTCCTGAACTTTGCCATTTGGGATTGTATGTGCCCTCTACTATGACATTGGGCATCGGCCTTGGCAGACGACGTTGATGGCATGTTATCGTCTATGTCATGACTAGTGGCAGCAGCTTCAGCACTAGGAGGAAGTGGTTCTTGATCTTTCTCTATTTTATTTTTATCGGAGAAAGTTTGGACCTCCATTTATGTTATATCGATTTGATATATACGTGCGGCTAAACACAGAAAATAATTTTTTTTTGGGTTTGGACTGGAGTGTACTTTCGGGGGTTACAGCACCCTTAACGGTCAAGCCAGCCGGCCCTTTACTTATGACACAGGCGCACGCTTGGCACTACTTTGTTGATGCACGTGCGGCTACTGCGCACACAATTCACAAACACAGAAAATAATTTTTGTTTTTGGTTTGGACTGGAGTGTACTTTCGGGGGTTACAGCACCCTTAACGGTCAAGCCAGCCGGCCCTTTACTTATGACACAGGCGCACGCTTGGCACTACTTTGTTGATGCACGTGCGGCTACTGCGCACACAATTCACAAACACAGAAAATATATAATTTTTTTTTTGGTTTGGACTGGAGTGTACTTTCGGGGGTTACAGCACCCTTTAACGGTCAAGCCAGCCGGCCCTTTACTTATGACACAGGCGCACGCTTGGCACTACTTTGTTGATGCACGTGCGGCTACTGCGCACACAATTCACAAACACAGAAAATAATTTTTTTTTTGGTTTGGACTGGAGTGTACTTTCGGGGATTACAGCACCCTTTAACGGTCAAGCCAGCCGGCCCTTTACTTATGACACAGGCGCACGCTGGGCACTACTTTGTTGATGCACGTGCGGCTACTGCGCACACAATTCACAAACAGAAAATATATAATTTTTTTTTTGGTTTGGACTGGAGTGTACTTTCGGGGGTTACAGCACCCTTAACGGTCAAGCCAGCCGGCCCTTTACTTATGACACAGGCGCACGCTTGGCACTACTTTGTTGATGCACGTGCGGCTACTGCGCACACAATTCACAAACACAGAAAATATATAATTTTTTTTTTGGTTTGGACTGGAGTGTACTTTCGGGGGTTACAGCACCCTTAACGGTCAAGCCAGCCGGCCCTTTACTTATGACACAGGCGCACGCTTGGCACTACTTTGTTGATGCACGTGCGGCTACTGCGCATACAATTCACAAACACAGAAAATAATTTTTTTTTTGGTTTGGACTGGAGTGTACTTTCGGGGGTTACAGCACCCTTAACGGTCAAGCCAGCCGGCCCTTTACTTATGACACAGGCGCACGCTTGGCACTACTTTGGTGATGCACGTGCGGCTACTGCGCACACAATTCACAAACACAGAAAATATATAATTTTTTTTTTGGTTTGAACTGGAGTGTACTTTCGGGGGTTACAGCACCCTTTAACGGTCAAGCCAGCCGGCCCTTTACTTATGACACAGGCGCACGCTTGGCACTACTTTGTTGATGCACGTGCGGCTACTGCGCACACAATTCACAAACACAGAAAATAATTTTTTTTTTGGTTTGGACTGGAGTGTACTTTCGGGGGTTACAGCACCCTTAACGGTCAAGCCAGCCGGCCCTTTACTTATGACACAGGCGCACGCTTGGCACTACTTTGTTGATGCACGTGCGGCTACTGCGCACACAATTCACAAACACAGAAAATATATAATTTTTTTTTTGGTTTGGACTGGAGTGTACTTTCGGGGGTTACAGCACCCTTAACGGTCAAGCCAGCCGGCCCTTTACTTATGACACAGGCGCACGCTTGGCACTACTTTGTTGATGCACGTGCGGCTACTGCGCACACAATTCACAAACACAGAAAATAATTTTTTTTTTGGTTTGGACTGGAGTGTACTTTCGGGGGTTACAGCACCCTTAACGGTCAAGCCAGCCGGCCCTTTACTTATGACACAGGCGCACGCTTGGCACTACTTTGTTGATGCACGTGCGGCTACTGCGCACACAATTCACAAACACAGAAAATATATAATTTTTTTTTTGGTTTGGACTGGAGTGTACTTTCGGGGGTTACAGCACCCTTTAACAGTCAAGCCAGCCGGCCCTTTACTTATGACACAGGCGCACGCTTGGCACTACTTTGTTGATGCACGTGCGGCTACTGCGCACACAATTCACAAACACAGAAAATATATAATTTTTTTTTTGGTTTGGACTGGAGTGTACTTTCGGGGGTTACAGCACCCTTTAACGGTCAAGCCAGCCGGCCCTTTACTTATGTCACAGGCGCACGCTTGGCACTACTTTGTTGATGCAGGTGCGGCTACTGCGCACACAATTCACAAACACAGAAAATAATTTTTTTTTTGGTTTGGACTGGAGTGTACTTTCGGGGTTTACAGCACCCTTAACGGTCAAGCCAGCCGGCCCTTTACTTATGACACAGGCGCACGCTTGGCACTACTTTGTTGATGCACGTGCGGCTACTGCTCACACAATTCACAAACACAGAAAATAATTTTTTTTTTGGTTTGGACTGGAGTGTACTTTCGGGGGTTACAGCACCCTTAACGGTCAAGCCAGCCGGCCCTTTACTTATGACACAGGCGCACGCTTGGCACTACTTTGTTAATGCACGTGCGGCAACTGCGCACACAATTCACAAACACAGAAAATATATAATTTTTTTTTTGGTTTGGACTGGAGTGTACTTTCGGGGGTTACAGCACCCTTTAACGGTCAAGCCAGCCGGCCCTTTACTTATGACACAGGCGCACGCTTGGCACTACTTTGTTGATGCACGTGCGGCTACTGCGCACGCAATTCACAAACACAGAAAATTATTTTTTTTTTGGTTTGGACTGGAGTGTACTTTCGGGGGTTATAGCACCCTTTAACGGTCAAGCCAGCCCGCCCTTTACTTATGACACAGGCGCACGCTTGGCACTACTTTGTTGATGCACGTGCGGCTACTGCGCACACAATTCACAAACACAGAAAATAATTTTTTTTTTGGTTTGGACTGGAGTGTACTTTCGGGGGTTACAGCACCCTTAACGGTCAAGCCAGCCGGCCCTTTACTTATGACACAGGCGCACGCTTGGCACTACTTTGTTGATGCACGTACGGCTACTGCGCACACAATTCACAAACACAGAAAATCATTTTTTTTTTGGTTTGGACTGGAGTGTACTTTCGGGGGTTACAGCACCCTTAACGGTCAAGCCAGCCGGCCCTTTACTTATGACACAGGCGCACGCTTGGCACTACTTTGTTGATGCACGTGCGGCTACTGCGCACACAATTCACAAACACAGAAAATATATAATTTTTTTAGCACTTGGGGGGAGCACCCCTGATGGACAGAGCACCCCCTGGACAACACTACAGCACCCCTTTAGGACTGGGACACTGCACAGGACTTTGGAGTGGACACAGCCCCTATGGAGAACTGACTGCACAACACAGTCCAGCCAGCCCCTATGGACTTTGAAGTAGTGGACACAGCCCCTATTAACAACAGCAGCACAGCACAACACAGCCAGCCCCTATGGCCTTTGAAGTAGTGGACAACAGCAGCACTACACTACACTACACTACACAGCCCTAACTCCCACCCTCCCTCTTCACTGTCCACAGCCGAGTGAGAAAATGGCGCCGACGCGGGTACCTTATATAGGATCCAAAACCCGCGAGACTCGGAAGGCAGGATGATGACGTTTTGCCTCGATTTCAGATCCGAGTCAGGCGGGAAAAGTCGAGCCTGACTCGGATCGGTCTCGGATCGGGGGGGCTCGGGGGGGTTCGGATTTCAGAAATCCGAACCCGCTCACCCCTAATATACATACATACATACACTGGTGGCCAAAATTGCGGACAGATTTTGAAAAATTTGAATGTTCTCCATCTTTGAATGCTTGTAAAAACTGTTTCACTTCACGCAGTGAAATGATTCATATATCAAGTGAAAGGAAACTTAATGCTGAATTCAACACAGTAAACAGAGGTCAAATATTTGCATTGCAAGGGAAGTTATGCTACTTTCAGTCAGACAAAGAAGCACAGATGTGTTAGATTCAAGAAGCGGATTGTAGTAACAGCTACTACCAGCCAATCGGAATCGTCGTTCTGAGGACTATGTAGCTGTCATTTATGAGCAGATGCAAGGTCATGTTCAAAAGTGGGAAAGGTCAGTTTGGCTGTTTCATTTTGCAGAATAAAGTTGGTTACTGAATGCACTTATGGGTGGATGTCGTGTGTATTGTTTAGTGCTAACGACGGTGTAAAAAATAAATACAACAATGTCATCCAGGCAAAGTGGTGACTGGTCATCCAGGAAGAGATCCAGGATTGTGGTGTTACGTGAAAATGGTCTTTCGTATGCAGCAATTGCGAGAGAAGTTGGTGGGAATGCGACAACATCAGGAGTAGGAAAGTTTTGTTTAAGCTATCAGGAAACACAAACTATACAAAACAAAGAAGGATATGGTCAGAAAAAGTGCACAACAGCTGTTGATGATAGGAGAATAAAACGAATTTGCGTCAGGGACAGATGGATGTCATCTGCGGCCCTTAGCAGTGACCTGAGTGCAACTAGTGTTTTTGTCAGTGCAAGAACGGTACGGAGAAGACTAACAGAGGTTGGCCTAAAAGGTAGGATTCCCCAAAAAAAACATTGCTGAATAAAAAGCAGCAGCAGAAATGAATACAGTGGGCAAAAGAACACATTGCATGGACAGAAGGTCAGGGGAAACAAGTGATATGGAGTGACGAAACTAAGATATCGATATTAGGCAGTGACGGGAGAAAATATCGGAGACGTCACATCGGGGAAGAGGTATATCCAGATTTCATTCAAGCGACAACAAAGAATCCTATAAGTGTTATGATCTGGGCATGTATGACAGCAAATGCTGTAGGCTGCCTTTATGTCATAGATGGCACGCTGAACAGCAGAAAGTACATGGACACCATCCTACAACCAAAACTTCTATCTTTTATCAGGGATCTTTTTCCAGATAAAGCCCCATTTTTTTCCCATCAGGATTCAGCTCCCTGCCACACTGCACGCATATGCAACCGGTGGTTCAGGGAGAATGACATCCAGGTACTGGGATGGCCAGGAAACAGCCCAGACCTGAACCCCATAGAACTTTTGTGGTTCTGTTTGAAAAAACTGGTACATCTGAGACGTCCATCCAATAAAAGAAAATTAATTGAGGCTATAATTGTCTCATGGGACCACATAATAAAGAAGGAAGAGGTCCAAACTGGTTGGCTCAATGCCATGTCACTGTGCAGCTGTCTTGAAAAATAAAGGATACCCAACGAAATACTGATAGGACAGTAACATCATAAGTACACAGGAATTTCACCCTAAGTGTGGTTTTCACTGCATAACTTCCCTTGTAATGCAAATATTTGACCTCTGTTTATTATGTTGAATTCAGCATTAAATTTCCTTTAATTTGATATATGAATCATTGCACTGCATGAAGTGTAACAGTTTTTATAAGCATTCGAAGTTGAAAAACATTAAAATTTCAAAAAGTGTCCGCAATTTTGGCCACCACTGTATGTATATATATGTATATATGTGTGTATGCAGCAAAACACAGCGGCACTCACGGGTCTTGTAACAAAGAATGACACCAACGAAGGGCACGTTCGCTCTCTGCTCAACGTTTCAGTCGCTAAGACTTTTATCAAGAATTCAGGGCCTGATTCAGAGCTGCTTGCTCTGACAGAGCGCTCGCTCTGAATCAGGGCCGGGCTTTTTTTTGGAGCGGCCTCTTGGCCGCTCGCATAGCTGTGGGTAACCACCCACAGCTAATGTGAGCGACCAGGATGATGGTCGCGGTGGTCAAGACCATCGCGACCATCGGGCTTGCTACGAGACCCTTGTGGTAGGGTCTCGTGGCCGCAAGCCCCAGAGAGCTTTCGGCTCAAACAGAGCCGAAAGCTCTCCCACTGACATCACTTGCCTCCGTTTGGGCAGCCACCCCCCGGCCCGCCCACCAAAGGGGGCGAGCTGTCACTCAACATCGACAGCACGCCCCCATTGGTGTGATACACAGAGCGACGGATTGCCCGTCGCTAGCCGGGTCTCGTGCATGCACACACCGGAGCCGGCTCCGTCGTGTGCATGTGCTGTGGGCCACCATCGACCCGGTTGCGAGCGCTCAGCGCTTGCGACCGGGTCTGAATCAGGCCCTCAGTGTGAACACAAAGACACGTACCTTATACAAGCATGGTAGTTAGTTACAGCCCAACTGTTTCATCTGCATCTCGGTCGGCGCCACCCAGCAGATGACATCATCGGCATGCGTCCCATACACTCCAGGGTGCGTGATGACATCACACGGCAAAGGACCGCGGCGCTGCTTACTGTCGTCAGTATGTGTGTATTTATATATATATATATATGTGTGTGTGTATATATATATATATATATATATATATATATATACATATATATAGAAGCCAATGGTACTCCGGCACTCACATGACTTTAATCCAAGAAAACTTGCTCAGGTGCCTTCCTTTATAGGGAACAGCGTCCCCACAATACCAATCATAAAAAGGCGCCACTCAGAGTCCATGTACTAATGTAAATAGGTGGTGTTTATTCACACATTCATTGACGTTTCGGGGCCATCTGCCCCTTCTTCAGGATGACAAAAAGAATGTGACATACAGATCGATTTAAATAACTTACCCCACCGGACATGTAACACCTCCTCCACACCGTTCTGGATCCCGGAACTCCAGTGCTCCCACGTGATGGAAACCACACGTGACTGGTGCTGCCTTAACGCAGTCCGGCGCACCGGATGATGTCCTTAGCACGTATGCTAACATGTTGCCGTGGTAACATCATCTAGTATACAAACAAAGAAACGTGAAGACAACACAAACAACATTGGCTAAATTTAGTATACATGTATAATAACATATTTCAATTAATGATCAAAACACCACTGATATATGACTAATGTATTCTCAATAAGAAGTCTAATAAGTTAAAAATAGCAGGACTGCACATTCCAATTAAACTATCCGTTCCCACAATAAAAATGACCTACTGTGTCAACATAAATTTGTAAACATCATTCAATAAGTATCAATATGATACAAAACCAATATATGTGTTAATATGATATAAACTGTGACAAAAAAATATAACTTGCCACAAATGTAAAAACCTATAAATGTGTGACGTGTATTGATCACTGCTAAAATGCAGTGAAAATTATATGTGTAAATCGTGTGTACAAACCAAATGTGTGTGTCAAAAAAAGTGATGAAAAAACTAAAAAACAACAAAAAAACAACAAAATCAGTATGTCTAGGTGTGATATAGTAAACCTATCAACTAAACGTGTTAAATAAACCCATTAATATGACTCAATGTGTATACCTGCAATATTAAATGAAATGCCATCAAAAGGCTTAAGATATAATACTTATGTATAATCAATAGTGTTGGCAAATAAAAAATAAAGTATCAGAAAAAATATATCCATAACCCTAGAGAATATATGGAGTATAGAATTGATATTCTCCTCTGTAGAACCACAGTCCATAATGTATATACATTATCTCATGCGTGTGTGGTCTGTGCCAATAGTTACCAAAAGTAACATACAATACCATTATAGCAACTCAAAACATCTTATAATACTACATACTGTTACTAATTTACTGTAAAATCATCAGAATCCGATATTATCCTAAGATCCCTGGACACACCTGTCCTCCATAGAATAATGAAGTGAACCACTGGATCACAAATAGCATTGTAAGCCCAAGGACTCATTTAGACCACAGGGGGCTAGAGTGTCTAACCTGAAAATCCAGGAAGCCTCGAGTTGTAACCTAACAACCTTTTGGATCTATTGCCCCCTCTGAGTGAGATGGGTACCAGGTCAATGACTTTATATTTGACTGAAGCTAAATTGTGTTTTAGCTGAACAAAATGTCGAACGACAGGTTGGTCGCTAGTTCCCGCAATAAGAGCAGCCCGTATGGCTGCACGATGCTGTGCCATCCTCTCTTTAAATTGTCGTTCTGTCTTGCCCACGTAGTGTAACCCACATGGGCAAGACAGAACATATATGACAAATCGAGAGCTACAAGTAAGTGGCCAATTAATGGTAAATTTCTTTCCAGAATATGGATGATATACATGTGTACCAGTCAACATATAGCTACAGGTGGTGCACCTTAAACATTTAAAACACCCGTTTTTCCTACTGAGAAAATGTTCTTTAGTGCCTACTTTTTTAAACGGGGTGATGTCGGTTTTTACCACGAAATCTTTAATGTTGCGACTCCTCGAATAAGTGGGCATCACTCGGGTTCCCTGTACTAACGACATGTCAGGGTCCGTAGCTACTAAAGGCCACCATTGTTTCACCTGCGTGGATAGTTGTCGGCTTTTTGTATTAAATTCACTAACCCAAGGTACCATTTGCTTCAATTGTTTTTTATCTTTTGATACCAACAAGGATGCTCTAGTTTTACTCAAGGCCTTCAATTTAGCTTGCCTAAGTAATTTAATTGGATAACCTCTATTGAAAATTTTTTCCATCATTATGTCCAGTTGTTTCACAGTTTCATTTCTATCACTGGTAGTTCTACAGACTCTGATGAATTGAGAGAATGGTAACCCTACCACTGTAGATCTAGGATGAAAACTGTTATACCGTAATAGAGTGTTTCTGTCCGTCGGTTTAATATACAGTGAAGTTTGTATTCTGGATTCAATAATTTTGATGTTAATGTCCAGAAAATTAATTTCACTGTTACTGAACTGAGCTGTCAACTTAATGGGACTAGAAGTCGCATTATGTGTTTTAACCAATTCCAACAGCATGTTCACATCTCCATTCCAGAAAATCAATTAATCGTCAATATAACGATAATATAACAGAATTTTACTGGACACAGCCAAATTTTCAAAAAACAAAGCTTTTTCTGTTTCCCTCATGAATGCATTAGCGAAGGACGGGGCAGCTGGAGAACCCATAGCACACCCCGTCTTCTGTCTATAGAAGACCCCATTAAACAAAAAGTAATTATGAGTTAACGAGAACTCTAATAAAGATATAAAGAACTTAATGTCTGGGCCCTCATATTTGGGGTTATTAATCAATAAATGCTCAATCGCACTTAGGCCCTCATTCAGAGCCGTACGCTCTGAGCAGAGCACACGCTCTGAATGAGGGCCGCCCTCCATAATTATGGAGTGTCCTCCTGTACGCGCGTATAGCTGTGGGTCACCACCCACAACCTATACAAGTGTGCAGTTTGATGGCGGCGATGGTCTTGACCATCGCGATCATCGCCACTGCGAGCCGGAGCCTGCGGTTGAGTTTTTCAACCGCAAGGCCCGGAGTGATTTTGGCTCTATCAGAGCCAAAATCACTCCCACTGACATCACTAGTGATGTCAGTGGGCCGGCTTCTGACGGTAGGCGTTCCCTTGGGAACGCCCCCGTCAGGGAGGCACGCCCCCGGCACGCCCACCAAAGGGGGCGTGCTGTCAATCATCATCGACAGCACGCCCCCTTTGATCAGACACAACGAGCGAAGGAAAGTCCTTCGCTCGTCGCGTCTGGCGCATGTGCACGACGGAGCTCCCGCCGTCGTGCGCATGCTCAGTGCACAACATCGACCCACTTGCGAGCGGACAGCCGCTTGCGAGTGGGTCTGAATCAGGCCCTTAGTCCTGCTGTGTGTGGAATGCATGTGTAGAGGCTTGTCACGTCAAGCGTGACCATGACCATATCACAAGGCACGCTTGACATAGCAGTCAAACGTCGTAACAAAGTAGTCGAATCTTTGAGGTAAGTAAATGTATCCTGTATCCTGTATACAGGGTTGCAAAAACATATCAACAGAAGGCAGAAACGCAGGCAGACCACCGAGAGGGAGGAGGATTTAATATTCAATTTATCCTCAGTACCATTAACCTCCATTGAACAACAAGTTCTTAGTAAAGGACTTACGTTTGTGCCCACCCACGATGTTAACATGTTTAAGTGGAAAGTCGATAGCTATAAATTCTGCAGAACTTTAAAAATAAAGGAACATTTCAGCAAGAACAACGCATTTCAATTGGACACAGCACTTCTGCTCTATCTAAAATAGGAGCAAAGTCCACATTTGACCCGTCATCTACGAATTCTTCTATTAAGACGTTTCACAGGATGTTGGATTCTGCACCTCAAAGGATACAATCGGTTCACTCTGCCCCCAATATGTCCAAAGATGAGCTCACAGCTCTTAAATCATTGGGTTCTAGACAAGACATTGTCATAAGGGGCGCTGACAAGGGAGGGTCCATAGTTGTGATGGATACCTCCTTTTATCAAGAGGAGTGTGACAAACTGCTTAGTGATCAAGCTACATATTGTTCTTTATTGGGTGACCCTACAGCTGAATACAAAAAATGTCTGGACAATTTGCTGAAACAAGCTGAGGCTGAGGGTATTATTTCAGAAAGCATTAGTAAAAAATTGATCACTGATTTTCCAATGGTACCGCTATTTTACATAATACCTAAGATTCACAAGGATTCACAGAGACCCCCTGGCAGACCTATTATCTCAGCCAGGGGTTCTGTCTGTGAATCTATAGCGAAGTATCTTGATATGTTTTTGCAACCCTGTATACAGGATACATTTACTTATCTCAAAGATTCGACTACTTTGTTACGACATTTGACTGCTATGAGGGCCCAGACATTAAGTTCTTTATATCTTTATTAGAGTTCTCGTTAACTCATAATTACTTTTTGTTTAATGGGGTCTTCTATAGACAGAAGACGGGGTGTGCTATGGGTTCTCCAGCTGCCCTGTCCTTCGCTAATGCATTCATGAGGGAAACAGAAAAAGCTTTGTTTTTTGAAAATTTGGCTGTGTCCAGTAAAATTCTGTTATATTATCGTTATATTGACGATTAATTGATTTTCTGGAATGGAGATGTGAACATGCTGTTGGAATTGGTTAAAACACATAATGCGACTTCTAGTCCCATTAAGTTGACAGCTCAGTTCAGTAACAGTGAAATTAATTTTCTGGACATTAACATCAAAATTATTGAATCCAGAATACAAACTTCACTGTATGTTAAACCGACGGACAGAAACACTCTATTACGGTATAACAGTTTTCATCCTAGATCTACAGTGGTAGGGTTACCATTCTCTCAATTCATCAGAGTCTGTAGAACTACCAGTGATAGAAATGAAACTGTCAAACAACTGGACATAATGATGGAAAAAATTTTCAATAGAGGTTATCCAATTAAATTACTTAGGCAAGCTAAATTGAAGGCCTTGAGTAAAACTAGAGCGTCCTTGCTGGTATCAAAAGATAAAAAACAATTGAAGCAAATGGTACCTTGGGTTAGTGAATTTAATACAAAAAGCCGACAACTATCCACGCAGGTGAAACAATGGTGGCCTTTAGTAGCTACGGACCCTGACATGTCGTTAGTACAGGGAACCCGAGTGATGCCCACTTATTCGAGGAGTCGCAACATTGAAGATTTCGTGGTAAAAACCGACATCACCCCGTTTAAAAAAGTAGGCACTAAAGAACATTTTCTCAGTAGGAAAAACGGGTGTTTTAAATGTTTAGGGTGCACCACCTGTAGCTATATGTTGACTGGTACACATGTATATCACCCATATTCTGGAAAGAAATTTAGCATTAATTGGCCACTTACTTGTAGCTCTCGATTTGTCATATATGTTCTGTCTTGCCCATGTGGGTTACACTACGTGGGCAAGACAGAACGACAATTTAAAGAGAGGATGGCACAGCATCGTGCAGCCATTCGGGCTGCTCTTATTGCGGGAACTAGCGACCAACCTGTCGCTCGACATTTTGTTCAGCTAAAACACAATTTAGCTTCAGTCAAATATAAAGTCATTGACCACGTACCCATCTCACTCAGAGGGGGCAATAGATCCAAAAGGCTTCCTGGATTTTCAGGTTAGACACTCTAGCCCCCTGTGGTCTAAATGAGTCCTTGGGCTTACGATGCTATTTGTGATCCAGTGGTTCACTTCATTATTCTATGGAGGACAGCTGTGTGCAGGGATCTTAGGATAATATCGGATTCTGATGATATTACTGTAAATTAGTAACAGTATGTAGTATTATAAGATGTTTTGAGTTGTTATAATGGTATTGTATGTTACTTTTGGTAACTATTGGCACAGACCACACACGCATGAGATAATGTATATACATTATGGACTGTGGTTCTACAGAGGAGAATATCAATTCTATACTCCATATATTCTCTAGGGTTATGGATATATTTTTTCTGCTACTTTATTTTTTATTTGCCAACACCATTGATTATACATAAGTATTATATCTTAAGCCTTTTGATGGCATTTCATTTAATATTGCAGGTATACACATTGAGTCATATTAATGGGTTTATTTAACACGTTTAGTTGATAAGTTTACTATATCACACCTAGAAATACTGATTTTGTTGTTTTTTTTGTTGTTTTTTAGATTTTCATCACTTTTTTGACACACACATTTGGTTTGTACACACGATTTACACATATAATTTTCACTGCATTTTAGCAGTGATCAATACACGTCACACATTTATAGGTTTTTACATTTGTGGCAAGTTATATTTTTTTGTCACAGTTTATATCATATTAACACATATATTGGTTTTGTATCATATTGATACTTATTAAATGATGTTTACAAATTTATGTTGACACAGTAGGTCATTTTTATTGGGGGAACGGATAGTTTAATTGGAATGTGCAGTCCTGCTATTTTTAACTTATTAGACTTCTTATTGAGAATACATTAGTCATATATCAGTGGTGTTTTGATCATTAATTGAAATATGTTGTTATACATGTATACTAAATTTAGCCAATGTTGTTTGTGTTGTCTTCACGTTTCTTTGTTTGTATACTAGATGATGTTACCACGGCAACATGTTAGCATACGTGCTAAGGACATCATCCGATGCGCCGGACTGCGTCACGGCAGCACCAGTCACGTGTGGTTTCCATCATGTGGGAGCACTGGAGTTCCGGGATCCAAAACGGCGCGGAGGAGGTGTTACATGTCCGGTGGGGTAAGTTATTTAAATCGATCTGTATGTCACATTCTTTTTGTCATCCTGAAGAAGGGGCAGATGGCCCCGAAACGTCGATGAATGTGTGAATAAACACCACCTATTTACATTAGTACATGGACTCTGAGTGCCGCCTTATTTGGATTGGTATTTATATATATATATATATATATATATATTAGGGGTGAGCGGGTTCGGATTTCTGAAATCCGAACCCCCCCGAGCCCCCCCGATCCGAGGCCGATCCGAGTCAGGCTCGACTTTTCCCGCCTGACTCGGATCTGAAATCGAGGCAAAACGTCATCATCCCGCCTTCCGGGTCTCGCGGGTTTTGGATCCTATATAAGGTACCCGCGTCGGCGCCATTTTCTCACTCGGCTGTGGACCGTGAAGAGGGAGGGTGGGAGTTAGGGCTGGCTGGGCTGTGTAGTGTAGTGTAGTGTAGTGCAGAGTAGTGTTGTGCTCTGCTGTGCTGCGCTGTGCTGCTGTTGTCCATAGGGGCTGTGTCCACTACTTCAAAGTCCATAGGGGCTGGCTGTGTTGTGCTGTGCTACTGTTGTCCATAGGGGCTGTGTCCACTACTTCAAAGTCCATAGGGGCTGGCTGGACTGTGTTGTGCAGTCAGTTGTCCATAGGAGCTGTGTCCACTCCAAAGTCCTGTGCAGTGTCCCAGTCCTAAAGGGGTGCTGTAGTGTTGTCAAGCGGGTGCTCTGTCCGTCAGGGGTGTTCCCCCCAAGTGCTAAAAAAAAATATATTTTTTCTGTGTTTGTGAATTGTGTGCACTGTGGCTGCACGTGCATCAACAAAGGAGCAGCGACAAGCGTGCGCCTGTGTCCCATTAGTAAAGGGCCGGCTGGCTTGTCCGTTAAAGGGTGCTGTAACCCCCAAAGTACACTCCAAACAAAAAAAATATATATTTTCTGTGTTTGTGAATTGTGTGCGCAGTAGCCGCACGTGCATCAACAAAGTAGTGCCAAGTGTGCGCCTGTGTCATAAATAAAGGGCCGGCTGGCTTGACCGTTAAAGGGTGCTGTAACCCCCAAAGTACACTCCAAACAAAATAAAAAAATATTTTCTGTGTTTGTGAATTGTGTGCGCAGTAGCCGCACATGCATCAACAAAGTAGTGCCAAGCGTGCGGCTGTGTTATAAGTAAAGGGCCGGCTGGCTTGACCGTTAAAGGGTGCTGTAACCCCCAAAGTACACTCCAAACCGAATAAAAAAATATTTTCTGTGTTTGTGAATTGTGTGCGCAGTAGCCGCACGTGCATCAACAAAGTAGTGCCAAGCGTGCGCCTGTGTCCCATAAATAAAGGGCCGGCTGGATTGACCGCTAAAGGGTGCTGTAACCCCAAAGGGCACTCCAAACAAAATAAAAAAATATATTTTTTTGTGTTTGTGAATTGTGTGCGCAGTAGCCACACGTGCATCAACAAAGTAGTGCCAAGCGTGCGCCTGTGTCCCATAAATAAAGGGCCGGCTGGATTGACCGCTAAAGGGTGCTGTAACCCCCAAAGGGCACTCCAAACAAAATAAAAATAAAAATTCTGTGTTTGTGAATTGTGTGCACTGTGGCTGCACGTCCATCTACGAAGGAGCAGCGCTAAGCGTGCGCCTGTGTCCCATAAGTAAACGGCCGGCTGGCTCATTTCTTAAAGGGTGGTGTAACCCACAAAGTGCACTAGTCTCCAACAAAAATAAAAAATTATTTTCTGTGTTTGTGTGCGCCTTAGCCGCACGTATATATCAATATAACATAAATGGATGACCAAACTTTCTCCGATAAAAATAAAATAGGGAAAGATCAAGAACCACTTCCTCCTAGTGCTGAAGCTGCTGCCACTAGTCATGACATAGACGATAACATGCCATCAACGTCGTCTGCCAAGGCCGATGCCCAATGTCATAGTAGAGGGCACATACAATCCCAAATGACAAAGTTCAGGAAAATGACCTTGAAAAAAACATTTAAATCATCTGAAGAGAAATGTAAACTTGCCAATAAGCCATTTACGACACGGAGTGGCAAGGAACGGCTAAGGTCTTTCCCTATGTTCATGACTAGTGGTTCAGCTTCACATGACGATGGAAGCCCTCCTCCCGCTAAAAAAATCAAACGAGTTAAGCTGGCAAAAGCACAGCGAAGAACTGTGCGTTCTAAGAAGATATCACAAATCCCCAAGGAGAGTCCAAGTGTGGTGGCGGTTGCGATGCCTGACCTTCCCAGCACTGGACGGGAAGAGGTGGCTCCTGAAAGGAGCACCCACAGTCCACTTGCTGATATGCAAATTGAAGATGTCACTGTTGAAGTACAACAGGATGAGGATACTGGTGTAGCTGGCACTGAGGAGGAAGTTGGCGAGGAGGATTCAGATGGTGATGTGGTTTGTTTAAATCAGGCTTCGGGGGAGACAGTTGTTGTCCGTGGGATGAAAAAGCCCATCACGGTCATGCCTGGGCAGAAGACCAAACATTCCACCTCTTTGGTCTGGCAATATTTCTATCCAAATCCGGACAACAACTGTTTTGCCATATGTACCATATGTAAAGGTGAAATAAGTAGGGGTAGGGACGTTAACCACCTAGGAACATCCTCCCTTATACGGCACCTGCAGTGCGTTCATAAAAAGTTACTGTCAAGTTCAGAAACTTTGGCTCAGACCGTAAGCAGTCCAGGGTCACCTAAATCCCTTTTTCCTGTTTTATCCAAGGAATCGGTGGATGAGGAGGATGAGGACGACATCTTGCCTCCGTAGAACCAGTTTGTGCAGGGACACATTAATTGCCAGCTTGTTTTGTGGGGGCCCAAACGAACCAATCATTTCAGCCACAGTCATGTGGCAGACCCTGGCGCTGAAATGATTGGTTTGTTAAGTGTGCATGTCCTATTTATACAACATAAGGGTGGGTGGGAGGGCCCAAGGACAATTCCATCTTGCACCTCTTTTTTTTCTTTGCAGTATGTACGGTTTGGGGCCTAGTTTTTCAAACTGCCATCCTGTCTGCCACTGCAGTGTCACTAGATGGGCCACGTGTTTGTGCCGCCCACTCGTGTCGCTTAGCATAGTCATCCAGCTACCTCGGTGTAACCTTTTGGCCATAAAAACAATATTGTGAGGTGTGAGGTGTTCAGAATAGACTGGAAATGAGTGGAAATGAAGGTTATTGAGGTTAATAATAGCATAGGAGCAGAAGAACCCACAAATTCTGTGATTTTAGCTGTTTTTATGCTTTTATTAAAAAAAATACAGATCCAAAACACAAAAACCAGAACCCAAAACACGGAAGGGTGGTTTTGGCAAAACCAATCCAGATCCAAAACACGAAGAAAGATCCAGATCCAAAACCAAAACACAAAACACGAAAAGTGGCCGGTGCACACCCCTAGTTAAGTGGTTAAGGGCACATGAATGATTTTGGCTTCTCCTACAGTTATAACTTCTCTTGGAGGCCATACAGTTTGCTGCCAGTGCTTTTGGTTTGCACGACTATCCCATAAGCATGTATGACAAGGATACTTAGGGGCATATTCAATTGGGTGCGAGAATAGCAAAAAACCCGCACCTGCGAGGCTTTTCCTGCAGGTGTGTTTTTTTTTGCTATTCAAATAGTTTTTTTTCATTTTGTACGCGCCGAGAGGTTTTAATTCTCGCACCTCCCGAACAAGTGTGTTTTTTCTTAAAATCGTTAATTTTAGGAAAAATCAATGGGACTTGCTCTGGCACCCCGGTGGAACCACCCCTGTGGACTAATCACCTTCCAAAGTCTTCTTCATCCAGCGTCAGGTCCTGGACTACTGCAGCAGCGGTGAGTATTTAAGTGTGTTTGAGTGTGTATGAGTGAGTATGAGCAGTGGCGTATCTATAATGGGTGCAGTGTGTGCGGGGCACATGGGCTCCCGGGTCCGCACCGCACACACTGCACCCATATTTTTGTAAACTTACCTGTCCGTGGTCCCACGTCAGGTGTCAGCGCTGCTCAGAACACTGGAAATATGGCCGCCGCGGCCATTTTTCCGGCATTCTGCGCATGCGCAGTAGACTCCGGTCACTCTCTAGTGCCCAGAGTCTACTAATGCTCTGGTGGCTGGCCAGCCGCGTCAATCGGCTACCAGCCACCGGGGAGAGAGGAGGGGGCCCAGCACGGGGAGTGCACACGGGCCCCCTCCTCTCTTAAGATGCCCCTGAGTATGAGTGTGCATGAGTATGTGTGTGTGTGTTACCCCCGGTGTATGTGTGTTCCCCCCAGTGTGGCCCCCAGAATGGACGCTGGGAGAACTACATCTCCGAGCAGCCCTTGCCCCTCCCACCAGCCCCTAGAGCCTCCCAGTAGCCCCCGGGACTTCCAGCAGCCCCCTCTCCAGTAAGAAGATTGAGGGGAGGCCAACGGAAGCTGCGTAGACCACCGGAGAACCCCGGAGACCCTCAGGCAGGTAAGTGAAGAATTATTTTTTATGCGGCGCTGGGTTTTCAGAGCTGAAAACCCTGCGACCACTTTATTTTTTATTAGATACCGCGTGTATTGGGAGCGCGCATACCCACGGTATTCCAAAATTAGAAGCGATGGGCGCAAAGTTTTGTAGCTCGCTAAACCTTGCACCCAATTGAATATGCCCCTTAGTATATCCACTTTGCTGCCCAAGAAGAAAGTTTACCATTTTTAAATTGATGCAAACAGACCACTGATGCTGAGAATAAGCTATTTTTTCTAAGACTAACTTCATATTTTCATACTGTTCTTAAACTTTTGTTGAATGACCAATAGGAATCAATGCAAATGTATTCCCACTGTGCAGTAATACGCATTTTAAGCTTCTTTTAGAACTATCCAAAAAGAGCCGCCAGTCTTCTGCTCGATTTTCTGGTAAGCCCATCCTCTGGAGAAGTTCCGGGATATTGTTGCAATACACAAGATTGTTATCTTGGCTGAAGAACGGCAGTATGGCTTGCTCTCTATTTTTATATGACGCTATAGTAACATCTGGCACAGGACAGTGCTTTTCTTGAAGTCTGGATGCTAAGAGCTCAGGGCCTGATTCAGAGCCGGACGTTCTGACCAGAGCGCTCGCTCTGAATCAGGACTGGCCTACCTAAATTTGGAGCGGCCTCCTGGCCGCTCGCATAGCTGTGGGTGACCACCCACAGCTTATGCGAGCGGCCAAAAAGATGGTCGCGATGGTCAAGACCATCGCGACCATCGGGCTTGCGACGAGACCCTTGCGGTAGGGTCTCGTCTGCCGCAAGCCCAGAGTGCTATTGGCTCTATCAGAGCCAAAAACACTCCCACTGACATCACTAGTGATGTCAGTGGGGCCGGACTCAGACGGTAGGCGTTCCCATGGGAATGCCTCCGTCTGGGCAGCCACGCCCCCGGCACGCCCACCAAAGTGGGCGTGTCGTCAATCACCATCGACAGCACGTCCCCTTTGGTGCGATACCCCGAGCGACGGGGAAGCCGGGTCTCGTGCATGCACACAACGGAGCAGCCTCCGTCGTGCGCATGCGCATTTGGGTAACACAGACCCGCATGCGAGCGTACAGCGCTCACGAGCGGGTCTGAATGAGACCATCAGCTCCTTTTTTCGATAAATTCAAGTCACGAATGAAATCGTTTAGTTTCTTTTGAGAAAATTTGTTTGGAGTGGAGGAACTTTCTTCACACTCACTTTCATCTGTGTTGTCACTTGCACTGGATGAAATTAACATTTCCACATCATCACATTCAACTTTGCATAAAGAACTGAATGGTACAGGTAAATCTTCGCTATATGGTATAGGTTATGTTGCAGAATTCATACTTGGGTATTCCCATTTGCGTTTCTTAAATCGATTCAGACCCTTCGCACTTGCAGCACAAAAATAGCAGTCACTCAAGTGATTTTTTGGCTCACACCACATCACATGTATGCTGAAATGAAGTCCTTTTCGATCACTTTTAGTCCAATTGCGGAGTTATTCCACGCAGATTTTATAAACTTTGTGAGGCACCCAACTCTTCTCTTGCTGGCTTATGTGACGTCCAGTATAAGCCTAATACGCTTGTTTAACGAATACAGGGCCTGATTCAGAGCTGAACGCTCTGACCAGAGCGCTCGCTCTGAATCAGGGCCATCCCAGCTAAATTTGGAGCGGCCTCCTGGCCGCTCGCATAGCTGTGGGTTATCAGAGCCAAAATCACTCCCACTGACATCATTACTGATGTCAGTGGGGCCGGACTCAGACGGTAGGCGTTCCCATGGGAACGCCCCCGTCTGGCAGTCACGCCCCCGGCACGCCCACCAAAGGGGGCGTGCTGTCAATCAACATCGACAGCACGCCCCCTTTGGTGCGAGACCCGGATAGCGACGGAGAGCCCGTCGCTATCCGGGTCTCGCGCATGCGCACGACGGAGCTCCCTCCGTCATGCGCATGCGCAGTGGGGCAACATCGACCCGTTTGCGAGCGTACTTTGCTCGCGAACGGGTCTGAATGACCCCCACAGTTAGATTTTTTTCTTTCTTTTGCAACACTATATTTGCCACAAATATAACAAACATCAGGGTTGTTAGTACACTATCTCTGAGAAGAACTAATTTTTATGGCAAAAACATTTTGTTTCACACATTCAGTGCTAACTCCCAACAAAAGCCGAGTACGTACTGAACAAAACAAGCCCAGTGGGAAATTGTTTGTGGTGGGACAGAGGCCCTGATTCAGAGCCGGACGCTCTGTCAGTGTGCTCGCTCTGAATCAGGGCCGTCCTTCTCTTTTTTTAGAGCGGCCTCCTGGTCGCTCGCATAGCTGTGGGTGACCACCCACAGCTATAGCGTGCTGCCAGGAAGATGGTCGCGATTTTCAAGACCATCGCGACCATCGGGCTTGCGACGAGACCCTTGTGGTAGGGTCTCGTTTCCGCAAGCCCAAGAGTTGTTTCGGCTCTGACAGAGCCAAAAGCACTCCCACTGACATCACTCAACATCGACAGCACGTCCCCTTTGTAGTGAGAAACGGAGCGACGGCTTGCCCGTCGCTATCCGGGTCTCGCACATGTGCACGACGGAGCCAGCTCCGTCGTGCGCATGTGCACTGGGCCAACATCGACCCGCTTGCAAGCGCATAGCGATCGCGAGTGAATCAGGCCCAGAGAGAGAGCAGAACAAATGAACAGAAAGTGTGCTAACTGCGTCACTCGGTCCTCTCTGTATACTGGGAGGAGGCGTGGCTGTGGTCTCTGTATGTCCCAGCAGGCTCAGCAGTGCAGTGCCACGCCTCCTCCCAGCGTTAGTGAGGAGATTTGAATGTGTTATGTGTCTCAAACGTGATTACCAGCTATGTTATCACAAATAAAACAAATTCTTGTTATTGTTGAAAGAGGGTAGTTGTTAAAAAAGCAAAACTAAGTCAATTCTGTTAAGTAAAGCAGCCTAGACTAGTAAGGTACTTCAAATGGAGAAAAAATAGAATTTTATAATTTTTAATTAATTTGAAAACTGGAGCCAATTCATCTATAGCGAAGATCTAATGCAACTATAGGACCTGCGAGTACTCTCAAACCGATCTTAAATCCTTGGCAAGAAAAAAAACATATTTTTTTGTTCCCCAGTGTAATCTATTTATAAAGATGCATACACACACAACGATTTAGTTAATGAACGATTTTAGTAAACGATTTTCTACCTTGAAAAAATCAACTAAAATCATTTACTAAAGTTGTTCATTTACTATGTTCATTTAAATGTAATGAACGATTTTTAAGAACTACAAACGATTTTTGCATATTAACTTAATGAAAATCGTTGAGTTGACAAGTCTGACTGAACTACAAACTACAAACGTGAACGCGCATGAACAATAACCGTTCATCGTTTGACTCAGAAAGTTAACGATTTTTTCAAACGATTATCGTTAAACGATATTGTTTAACGATAATCGTTCAAAAAATCGCTGTGTGTGTATGCACCTAAACACATCATTGAAAGCAAAGATTAATATACTGCCCCCCAGCAGAGCAATGTACACAGTACTTAATTGGAAAATCACAGTTAATATTATTTTACTTGAAAATGATCATTTAGGCCATGTAAAATTTGTCAGGTTTATGTAAGTATATTCAGAATTCTAAAGGGGTATATTTAACAGTGATGTGCGGTGAGGTAAATGGCTGGGGAGGCACTGGTTACTATCAGAGCCAGATTTACACATACAAAATATTTTGAATAGTAGATAATGACTATTATGTGATGCACCTTTCCCCAGATGTAGATGAATGCGCAGAGCGAAGTGACGAAGACATGGTATGCGACCATTACTGCCACAATTATATTGGGGGATTCTATTGCTCTTGCAGATTCGGCTATCTTCTCCACTCAGATAACAGGACATGCAAAGGTGCTTCATAATATCATTTATATGTCGTATTGCTTTTATAGTGTGTTTATTAGCTTAGTCAAGTGTGTGTGCTGCATTGTTGTCTGTCTCCTTTGTGATACAAACAAAAATACAGTGCACTTATAGTAGGATTAGTAAAACTCCATTAGGATAACTGACTCAACATGCGGATAGAATAAATAAAAATACACATTTATTATTTCACACAACAAAATGTAAAACATTGTACACGTACCCAACCATATACATAATATAAACTATAAAAATATGTCTTAAATGATGAAATTACAGGCAGCAGAAAATAAAATGTTAGAGAACTGTGGAGATGGTTTGTGATGTCAGATAAATAAAACCATCTACACAATATTTTACATTTTGTTGTGTGAAATAATAAATATGTATTTTTAATTAATAATAAATATGTATTTTTAATTATTCTATCCACATGTTGAGTCATTTATCTTAATGAAGTTTTACTAATCTTTTGTGTGCTGTATTGTTGTTTGTATCATTTGTTCCCTTTTTTGCACAGTGACTAACTCATTTTTTACAGCTACCATGGATAAAACACCCTTAAGGTGCGTATCCACTACTCGAGAAAAATTTAACCATTCATTAATCAAGCAGTGAATATGCCGGCAACGACCAGCGATGCGCGCTCCCGCTGGTCGTTGCCGACATCTGTCATCGCCTGAACAAGCAAGCCAAAATGCCCATATCGACAGGATGTGCACTAGACGATGTCTAGTGTGTACTGATCTCGTTAGCGACGGACCCAGCAGGGATGCCGGCATCGGCAAGTGCATACATACCTGCCGATGCCGGCAGCGCCGGAGCATCAGCGTGGGGGTAGCGGGGGCCATGCTGCATTCAGCGGCATGGTATCGCTAGCAACATCGTCAGATCTTTCTGCATGTACAAAAGACCTGAGGCTGTGACTGACGATCGGCAGGAGCACGCATTGGGATCATGATAGTGGGTACACACTACACAATTTGAACGATTTGTCGTTCCGATGCATCAGAATCGGCCAAATCGTTCAAAATATCGTCTAGTGCGTACCCAGCATAAGAGTATGATTTAACACATTTGCTTAAACATAACTATATCTTAACTACCTTGTGTTTCATCTGTTCTTCAATGTTTGACTCTAGTGGAATGCAGTGATAACCTGTATACACAGAGGAGTGGAATCATTTCCAGTGCCGATTATCCTAGGCCATATCCAAAGAGCTCTGACTGTCTGTACAGAATTGAGCTGGAGGAAGGATTTGTGGTCAATCTTCAGTTTGATGACAGCTTTGATATTGAAGATCATCCGGAAACGTCATGTCCATATGATTACTTAAAGGTACAATAGCTCCATGCTTCACAGGGATTAACAGCATAACTAGCGTGGTTGCATGGTATGTGCCCGTAGTCATCTGGGCATTTGCTGATGCGACCGTGTCATCTGTCTCCATCACCTGGCTTTTAAAACAGAAATCTGTTATGCATATGTTCAAAATTGATTTCCTACTGCTGCACCAGCCCCCCAACAATGATATAGCGGTCTGTGACTGCCAACATCGTTGCCTAATTTGTGCCCCACAATGTCATTCAAGTACCGTTCTAGGACGTTTGCACCACTTCTAAAAGTGCGAGGAGGAATCTTCTGTTCTCCCTGAGCACTGATATGCTGATCTCTGCGAGATTATCTGTAGCAGGTGGGACTAACCATCAGTTCCTCCTGAAATACACTCTGCTGCACTATGAATATGGGCAGGATGTAGATATGTGCCACTGGGGGTGGTTAATGCACCTGAGGCCAACTGTTGGTATGAGGTAGGAGGGGTGTAATGCCTCATAAGGGAGTAATAGTCCTTGAGAATGAGGGGGGATTGTTAAAGTACCTATATCATGACACAGGTCACTGGAGGTGGGGGGTAGTGCCACAATGTGGACTATGGACACTGTAGTTAGGAGTAGTTATGCCACTGGGGGTCTATTACCACTAGAGGCTTGGAGATAATGCTATTGGGGATCTTTGTCACTGTGGAATATATTGCCACTGGGTGGAGGGAAGTAATGTTACAATAGGGGCCTAAGGACAGTGGGGACACACCCAAGGAATATATTTTTTTCAAAAAATGTTTAATACATTTTTGAAACTATTTGTTTACCAAATTTAAATAGATTAACAACTTTTGAGGGCTTCTTTGAAAAACAAGTCGTTTGATAAGTGGTTAATGGAAATCGAGGATGACACTAATTGAACATTGAAGAATTTACATCAGTAAACAAATGAAGACCACCAGATTAAAACAACACATGACACATATGTTAACCTCGAAATATATATATATATATATTAGGGGTGAGCGGGTTCGGATTTCTGAAATCCAAACCCCCCCGAGCCCCCCCGATCCGAGGCCGATCCGAGTCAGTCTCGACTTTTCCCGCCTGACTCGGATCTGAAATCGAGGCAAAACGTCATCATCCCGCCTTCCGGATCTGGCGGTACCCGCGTCGGCGCCATTTTCTCATTCGGCTGTGGACAGTGAAGAGGGAGGGTGGGAGTTAGGGCTGGCTGGGCTGTGTAGTGTAGTGTAGTGCAGAGTAGTGTTGTGCTGCGCTGTGCTGCTGTTGTCCATAGGGGCTGTGTCCACTACTTCAAAGTCCATAGGGGTTGGCTGTGTTGCGCTGTGCTGCTGTTGTCCATAGGGGCTGTGTCCACTACTTCAAAGTCCATAGGGGCTGGCTGGACTGTGTTGTGCAGTCAGTTGTCCATAGGGGCTGTGTCCACTCCAAAGTCCTGTGCAGTGTCCCAGTCCTAAAGGGGTGCTGTAGTGCTGTCCAGGGGGTGCTCTGTCCATCAGGGGTGCTCCCCCCAAGTGCTAAAAAAAAAAAAAAAATTCTGTGTTTGTGAATTGTGTGCGCAGTAGTCGCCCGTGCATCAACAAAGTAGTGCCAAGTGTGCGCCTGTGTCATAAGTAAAGGGCCGGCTGGCTTGACCGTTAAAGGGTGCTGTAACCCCCAAAGTACACTCCAAACCAAATAAAAAAATATTTTCTGTGTTTGTGAATTGTGTGCGCAGTAGCCGCACGTGCATCAACACAGTAGTGCCAAGCGTGCGCCTGTGTCATAAGTAAAGGGCCGGCTGGCTTGACCGTTAAAGGGTGCTGTAACCCCCAAATACACTCCAAACCAAATAAAAAAATATTTTCTGTGTTTGTGAATTGTGTGCGCAGTAGCCGCACATGCATCAACAAAGTAGTGCCAAGCGTACGCCTGTGTCATAAGTAAAGGGCCGGCTGACTTGACCGTTAAAGGGTGCTGTAACCCCCAAAGTACACTCCAACCAAATAAAAAAATATTTTCTGTGTTTGTGAATTGTGTGCGCAGTAGCCGCACGTGCATCAACAAAGTAGTGCCAAGCGTGCGCCTGTGTCATAAGTAAAGGGCCGGCTGGCTTGACCATTAAAGGGTGCTGTAACCCCCAAAGTACACTCCAAACCAAATAAAATGTTTTTTCTGTGTTTGTGAATTGTGTGCGCAGTAGCCACACGTGCATCAACATAGGAGCAGCGCCAAGCATGCGCCTGTGTCCCATAAGTAAAGAGCCGGCTGGCTCATTTCTTAAAGGGTGGTGTAACCCCCAAAGTACACTCCAAACCAAATAAAAAAATATTTTCTGTGTTTGTGAATTGTGTGCGCAGTAGCCGCACGTGCATCAACACAGTAGTGCCAAGCGTGCGCCTGTGTCATAAGTAAAGGGCCGGCTGGCTTGACTGTTAAAGGGTGCTGTAACCCCCAAAGTACACTCCAAACCAAATAAAAAAATATTTATGTGTTTGTGAATTGTGTGCGCAGTAGCCGCACATGCATCAACAAAGTAGTGCCAAGCGTGCGCCTGTGTCATAAGTAAAGGGCTGGCTGGCTTGACCATTAAAGGGTGCTGTAACCCCCAAAGTACACTCCAATCCAAATAAAAAAATATTTTCTGTGTTTGTGAATTGTGTGCGCAGTAGCCGCACGTGCATCAACAAAGTAGTGCCAAGCGTGCGCCTGTGTCATAAGTAAAGGGCTGGCTGGCTTGACCATTAAAGGGTGCTGTAACCCCCAAAGTACACTCCAATCCAAATAAAAAAATATTTTCTGTGTTTGTGAATTGTGTGCGCAGTAGCCGCACGTGCATCAACACAGTAGTGCCAAGCGTGCGCCTGTGTCATAAGTAAAGGGCCGGCTGGCTTGACCGTTAAAGGATGCTGTAACCCCCAAAGTACACTCCAAACCAAATAAAAAAATATTTTCTGTGTTTGTGAATTGTGTGCGCAGTAGCCGCACATGCATCAACAAAGTAGTGCCAAGCGTGCGCCTGTGTCATAAGTAAAGGGCCGGCTGGCTTGACCGTTAAAGGGTGCTGTAACCCCCAAAGTACACTCCAACCAAATAAAAAAATATTTTCTGTGTTTGTGAATTGTGTGCGCAGTAGCCGCACGTGCATCAACACAGTAGTGCCAAGCGTGCGCCTGTGTCATAAGTAAAGGGTCGGCTGGCTTGACCATTAAAGGGTGCTGTAACCCCCAAAGTACACTCCAAACCAAATAAAAATGTTTTTTCCTGTGTTTTTGAATTGTGTGCGCAGTAGCCACACGTGCATCAACAAAGGAGCAGCGCCAAGCGTGCGCCTGTGTCCCATAAGTAAAGAGCCGGCTGGCTCATTTCTCAAAGGGTGGTGTAACCCACAAAGTGCTCTATTCTCCAGCAAAAATAAAAAAATATTTTCTGTGTTTGTGTGCGCCTTAGCCGCACGTATATATCAAATCGATATAACATAAATGGAGGACCAAACTTTCTCCGATAAAAATAAAATAGAGAAAAATCAAGAACCACTTCCTCCTAGTGCTGAAGCTGCTGCCACTAGTCATGACATGGACGATAACATGCCATCAACGTTGTCTGCCAAAGCCGATGCCCAATGTCATAGTAGAGGGCACATACAATCCCAAATGGCAAAGTTCAGGAAAATGACCTTGAAAAAAACATTTAAATCATCTGAAGAGAAACGTAAACTTGCCAATATGCCATTTACGACACGGAGTGGCATGGAATGGCTAAGGTCTTTCCCTATGTTCATGACTAGTGGTTCAGCTTCACATGACGATGGAAGCCCTCCTCCCACTAAAAAAATCAAAAGAGTTAAGCTGGCAAAAGCACAGCGAAGAACTGTGCGTTCTAAGAAGATATCACAAATCCCCAAGGAGACTCCAAGTGTGGTGGTGGTTGCGATGCCTGACCTTCCCAGCACTGGACGGGAAGAGGTGGCTCTTTCCACCATTTGCACGCCCCCTGCAAGTGCTGAAAGGAGCACCCACAGTCCACTTGCTGATATGCAAATTGAAGATGTCACTGTTGAAGTACAACAGGATGAGGATACTGGTGTAGCTGGCGCTGAGGAGGTAGTTGGCAAGGAGGATTCTGATGGTGATGTGGTTTGTTTAAATCAGGCTCCGGGGGAGACAGTTGTTGTCCGTGGGATGAAAAAGCCCATCACGGTCATGCCTGGGCAGAAGACCAAACATTCCACCTCTTTGGTCTGGCAATATTTCTATCCAAATCCGGACAACAACTGTCTTGCCATATGTACCATATGTAAAGGTGAAATAAGTAGGGGTAGGGACGTCAACCACCTAGGAACATCCTCCCTTATACGGCACCTGCAGCGCGTTCATAAAAAGTTACTGCCAAGTTCAGAAACTTTGGCTAAGACCGTAAGCAGTCCAGGGACACCTAAATCCCGTTGTCCTGTTGTATCCAAGCGCCTGCAAACCACACCGTCAACTCCCTCCTCATCAATTTCCTCCTTAGTCAGGATCGGAAGTAGTCCTGCAGGCCATGTCACTGGCATGACTGACTCTCCTATCCGGGATTCCTCCGGAGGATCCTGCAGTGCTACGCCTACTGCTGCCGCTGCTGCTGTTGCTGCTGCTGGGAGTCGTTCATCATCCCAGAGAGGAAGTAGGAACACCACTACTTTTACTAAACAATTGACCCTCCAACAGTCCTTAGCGAGGAGGATGAAGTACGACAGCAGTCATCCTGAAGCAAAACGTATAACTGAGGCCTTGACTGCTATGTTGGTGTTAGACGTGCGTCCGGTATCCGCCATTAGTGCAGTGGGATTTAGACAATTGATGGAGGTAGTGTGTCCCCGGTTCCAAATCCCGTCTAGATTCCACTTCACTAGGCAGGCGATACCGAGACTGTACAGAAACGTCAGAAAAAGTGTCCTCAGTATCCTGAAAAATGCCGTTGTACCCAATGTCCACTTAACCATGGACATGTGGACAAGTGGAACAGGGCAGACTAAGGACTATATGACTGTGACAGCCCACTGGGTAGATGTATCACCTTACGCAGCAACAGCAGCAGCGTCACCAGTAGCAGCATCTCAGAAACGCCAGTTTGTTCCAAGGCAGGCTACGCTGTGTATCACCGGTTTCAGTAAGAGGCACACCGCCGACAACCTCTTAGAGAAACTGAGGGAAATCATCGCCCAGTGGCTTACCCCACTTAGACTCTCCTGGGGATTTGTGATATCTGACAACGCCACCAATATTGTGCGGGCATTACATCTGGGCAAATTCCAGCACGTCCCATGTTTTGCTCACACAATAAACTTGGTGGTGCAGAATTTTCTGAAAAGCGACAGGGGCGTGCAGGAGACGCTTTGGGTGGCCCGAAAAATTTCTGGCCACTTTCGCCATTCAGCGACTGCGTGCCGAAGACTGGAGCGCCAGCAAACACTCTTGAACCTGCCATGCCATCACCTGAAGCAAGAGGTTGTGACGCGGTGGAACTCAACCCTCTATATGCTTCAGAAGATGGAGGAGCAGCAAAAGGCCATACAAGCCTATACTTCCACCTATGACATAGGCAAAGGAGGGGGTATGCACCTGACTCAAGCACAGTGGAGAATGATTTCCGTGTTGTGCAAGGTTCTCCAGCCCTTCGAACTTGCCACACGTGAAGTCAGTTCAGACACTGCCAGCTTGAGTCAGGTCATTCCCCTCATCAGGCTTTTGCAGAAGCAGCTGGAGAAAGTGAAGGAGGAGCTAAGACGGAGCGATTCCGCTTGGCATGTGGGACTTGTGGATGAAGCCCTTCATTCGCTTTGCCAGGATTCCAGGGTGGTCAATCTGTTGAAATCAGACCACTACATTTTGGCCACCGTGCTCAATCCTAGGTTTAAAGCCTATGTGGTGTCTCTCTTTCCGGCCGACACAAGCCTGCAGAGGTGCAAAGACCTGCTGGTGAACACACAGTCAGCTGAAGCGGAACGTGACATGTCAACAGCTACTTCTTCATTATCTCCCGCAACTGGGGCTGCCAGGAAAAAACTTAGCTATCCTAAGCAACCCTCTGGCGATGATGCAGGGCAGGCAGGACCAAGTTTGGACATCTGGTCCCGACTGAAGGACCTGGCAACAATTTCTGACATGTCTACTGTCACTACATATGATACTGTCACCATTGACAGAATGGTGGAGGATTACATCAGTGACAGCATCCAAGTAGGCATGTCAGACAGTCCATACCTGTACTGGCAGAAAAAAGAGGCAATTTGGAGGCCCCTGTACAAACTGGCTCTATTTTACCTGAGTTTCCCCCCCTCCAGTGTGTACTGCGAAAGAGTGTTTAGTGCAGCCGGGAACCTTGTCAGCGAAAGGCGTAGGAGGTTGCTTCCACAAAATGTGGAGAAGATGATGTTCATCAAAATGAATTATCAACTCTTCCAGGGAGACCAGCCTCCAGAACGTACAGAGGGACCTGTGGTGGTGGATTCCAGTGGGGACGAGTTAATACTCTGTGAGGATGAGGATGTACACAACATTGAAGAGGGTGAGGAATCGGTGGATGAGGAGGATGAGGACGACATCTTGCCTCCGTAGAGCCAGTTTGTGCAGGGACAGATTAATTGGCAGCTTGTTTTGTGGGGGCCCAAACGAACCAATCATTTCAGCCACAGTCGTGTGGCAGACCCTGGCGCTGAAATGATTGCTTTGTTAAAGTGTGCATGTCCTGTTTATACAACATAAGGGTGGGTGGGAGGGCCCAAGGACAATTCCATTTTGCACCTCTTTTTTTTCTTTGCATTATGTACAGTTTGGGGCCTAGTTTTTCAAACTGCCATCCTGTCTGCCACTGCAGTGTCACTCCTAGATGGGTCACGTGTTTGTGCCGCCCACTCGTGTCGCTTAGCATAGTCATCCAGCTACCTCGGTGCAACCTTTTGGACATAAAAACACTATTGTGAGGTGTGAGGTGTTCAGAATAGACTGGAAATTAGTGGAAATTAAGGTTATTGAGGTTAATAATAGCATAGGAGCAGAAAAACCAACACATTCTGTGATTTTAGCTGTTTTTATGCTTTTTTAAAAAAAAATACAGATCCAAAACAAAAAACCCAGAACCCAAAACACGGAAGGGTGGTTTTGGCAAAACCAATCCAGATCCAAAACACGATGAAAGATTCAGATCCAAAACCAAAACACAAAACACGAAAAGGGGCCGGTGCACACCCCTAATATATATATATATATATATATATATATATATATATATATATATATATATATAAGAAAGTCTGTGTGCTGACGGTTATCAGTTCAGCAGCAAGGGTGCTTTTCTCAGCTAGACCCAAAGTCCATTGTTTGCAAGGGTAGCCAGAAATAATCATGTATAGGCATTCACCAGACATTAGGGATGGTGGTGCAGTGATCATGATTAAGGTCCCAGCGGAGGGTCGAAATGTCGATTTGTGATATCACTGCTATGCACATTGTTTATTGACAAATATCTTCCACAGCTCTCAAGGTAAAGCTGCCAAATCTTACATAGTTATTTAGTATCAAAAAAGTAAGCTATTAGATTACATAGCGACAAAGCGACAGAGTGAATTCATTGCTCTGTTTGTTTGTTTGTCTGTCTGTCTGGTTATGCATTTGTACACCCCAGCATCGATTGGGAAGAAACCAACACAAAGTGGTCCAGTTGGATCCTGGCCAGGTTTTATGGGGTTAGGGTCCCACTTGGACCTCCTGTTGGTGTACGCCGGGCAGAACTTTGACCCGGGGAGCCAGTTCGGAGCCTTCCACTAGATAAATTTGGATGAAAACGTCTCAGAAAAGGTAACATTGGATCCCAGAAGACATACTAGGGGGCTGAGGTCCCTGTCGGACCTCCCGTTTGTATACCATTGGTGTATGCTGGGCAGACATTTGACCTGGGTAGCCTGTTCCGGGCCATCCACTGGATGGATTTGGATGAAAACTTCACAAAGTAGTGGCAATTGGTCCGGGATGCCTAATGTAGTGGTTGAGGTCCCGGTCAGACCTCACTGTGGAGTGGGGCAGAACTTTGACCCAGGGAGCCTGTTCTGGGTCTTCCACTGGATGGATTTGGATGACATCCCATAATAAAACTTAAAAACTTGAAGATTTAAACCTGGGCAACGCTGGGCACTTTAGCTTTTTATATATATATATATATATATATATATATATATATATAATTACTGTGTATATATATATATTATATAAACAAATGTCCTTGCTCACTGACTCAGCAACGCCAAACGCCAAGCCAAAACCCCTGCACCTAGAAACATGAAAATCGTGGAGTATATGCCTTCCATGTCGTAGGTACTCACTAAGCAAGGATTTTTTGAAATTCGGCTCCTAAGGTAGTGAAAAGGTCTAAAATGTTTCCTCGCCCTGTGCACTGGCCTAACTGACTGACTCATCAATGATCATTAGAAATCCAAGGACCTGAGAACTTGAATTTCAGGGAGTATATTTCTTCCATGATGTAAGCACCCACTAAACAGAGATTTTTCAATATTTTCCCCTTTAAGGGAGTGAAAAGTGGTAAAATGTTTCCTCTCGACCAAGGTTATTGGGTGACAAAGCAACATGTCCCAAGTGCTGTGGGACTGACTGTAAACTCATTATCTGGGGTGGGATGTAATAGAGTTCTGGATCAGGCTCCTTTCCACCACAGATGACACCACTCAACAGCCAAAGCGTTTCAAGCATGTGGTTCTTCCTCAAGGCAATATGTGATGGAGTCCCATATTGTGAAGTGGTGTCATCTGTAGTGGAATGGAGCCTGAAACAAAAGTTGGTGACATTAGATGCCAGTTGTGTGGTGTTCCAAAGCCTCGATTCACTTTCAATCTATATGTATCAGACATACTGCTTTCTAGTAAAGTCTCCAATCTACATTATTTTTCTGTGGAAATGTGTGTTTAGATTTTGATAAATACATTTTTGGAAACAATATTTCAATTATATATATATATTGAAAGCCTTTTGTCCTGTGGGAAGCTTGAAGTGAACACCAAGCAAACAAGCAAAATATTCTGATTTCCAGTATTCACCCTTATCACATGATGTATAACCATTGAGCACCTTAGTACATGCTCCATTGCCCTATCCATCTTACCTGTATGCTGTTTTGAATTAGTTCTTGGGTGGAACTTCAGGTTTTAGGACTAGGCAACTATACATAAGGTATTTTAGCGCCATCTAGTGTTCCTATACATTACATTTAGTTTAAAAAAAACCTGCGTGTGTTAATAGGTGCACAGTGAAAAGCTACGCGCACACAAACACATTTTGTAGTTTTTATGACCTTTATTGTACTGTATGTGTTAGAAATTATGTGTATGCAGTTGTTGATACTGTGGAGTTACAGTATATAGGCTCACACCAGCAGATGACTCAAACTATGAACAGCCCAGTTACTTAACCAGTGGTGTTGGCTTATTGATAGACAACAGGTACAGCCATACTCACTGTTACATGTACAATTGTAATGGAGTGAAGCTTGAGCGGAACAGGGTCCTATACTGTACAACTCACCAGCCAGTTAGTGTATGCTGTGGGTAGTGGTGCAGGATGCTGGAACAGCTTTATGCAGGTATTCACTGGGGTTTCTCACATGGAGGTAAGCAGGAGACTACTATCTCCCACCATGTCATTCATGCACAGTATTTAGCAGTTGCGTCACAAGGGGATGTGGACCAAACCCGCCGAGGTGTGACACCAAAGTGCCGACTCCTCCTCATTCACAGGAGCCGGGTGCACACATTGTAGCAGTACTCTGCTCCTGACACAGTGAGGGAGCCGTCTCTGCACACAGAGAGGCTAAGGCCCCTGTCCGCGAGGCCACGTCCCCTTTTTTGCCCTCCCCCACACTGGGTGTCACTGCATGGAGGGACGCCACTGGTACTAAGTTGGCTGCAGTCACATGTGCAGGAGCACATCAGGTTGAAGGTCAGACCTTCCTGCAGACTCTGGGTCCTAGTACCCAGCATGTATGCACAGTATGAACATGTGACAGCTGATAGTAAAGAATGCAGTGAATTTCCTCTTGCCCCCATTAATGTTTCCTGAAGAGTGTGAAACAGTGATGTCATGGGATAGGTTGTTTTTATACTACATTGTCCTTTTGAACTACAGTATGAACAAAAGTGTAGCTGCTTTTATATAGGAAACATACTTTGCCTTCTGCTGATATATATTCTTAATAATGTTATTGTTTACTACTTTTGTCAGTCTCTCTCACTTGTGTCCTAAGGATGGCCTTTGATCAATATGATATGCCATTGATGGTTGATGGTTTCTCCGGTTGATGGTTTTTCCAGTTGATGGTGGAGAGCTGATGGTTCTGTCATTGATGGATGCCTGTCAGTGATGGGGTTTATTTTCCCTATGCAGGCGGCATTGGAGCTTAGCCCCTTCACAATATGTCGCTAAGCCCCATTCCCAAATCATGTTAAGCCACACCCCAAAAGTGATTGGCCCACAACCCGCCGAGCTCTACAGCAATGATGGACATCTATAGTTACAAACCATTGATGGTTCACTATTGATAGTTTCATGTCATCAATGTTACTCACCAAAGGCACCATTGATGGTTAACCTGCCGATGACTGTCCCTACTTTATCCCTACTGTCAGCACCTGCAGCATTTGCAGTACTGGTTGCTGATGGTGCTAACAGGAGGTAATAGTCCTGTCCTAACATCTCAGGGGAAGAAGACAGAAGTGAGGCTGTGTATGGAAATTTGCCAGCCAGTGAGAGCTGTAAGGGGAGGAAGGGGCCCCTTGTACCTAGACACACGCTGTTGGATATTATATAATAGATTGTACTTTATGGGCCTGATTCTGAGTCACACACAAAAGTAGATTCAGCAGCGTCTATTGGATGTGCTTGTCTGCTAGTGTAAGCTAATGGCCTACAATCTCCATCCCCTGTATACATCCATGCAGCCGAATGTGCAAGGACTGAGACACCCTTTTAGGACCCATGCATGCTGTGTAATACTGATTGGTGTGTCCTTATACGCCACCTTCGGTGCCACCATCGAAACTTGCACTATGGCAGGAGCAGTTTCTCCTTCTGACCATTGCCTCCTATGCTTGCAGCTGTGCATCTGTGAATGCTGCTGCTTGCATTGACATGCCCGCAACACTCATTTAATACGCTCACTGAATAGACCATTGTCATGTGCACTACTAGCCACTTCGCAGTATTGCCAACATATACCCATCACTTTTTCATACATACTGTTTGAATCAATTGCAACATCATCTTTGTTGGGGGTTTCAGAAATGTTCTCACATGTACAGTCGCAGATAATCACTGAACTACATGAACATTGGCATTGAGTGTGCTTTGCGTGCAGCTCAAAATCAGGCCCCATGTGATTATTACCTTTATTGTGTTTCATGGTGTATGGCCAGATCAAAGCTGGAAGAAGAGAATTTGGCCCAATATGTGGAGAGAAATCACCAGGAAGAATAGAAACTGGAAGCAACAGTGTTCAGATTCTTTTCCATAGTGACAATTCTGGGGAGAATGGAGGATGGAGGCTGTCTTATACAGTCACAGGTAACTTATTTAGTATAATTGTTATAGATGTTGACGTTGCTCACTTCATGTACCAATTTTAGGGACTCTTCCAGGAGCCCTTTAACTCTAGCCCAATAAGCCCCCGCTCACCACTATTAATCATTCACAGGGACATTTCTAAGGGAGGGGCTCCCAGTGCGAACAGTGAAAATGTGCCCCCTCCAACTCAGCATAGAATAGTAAGTTTGCGCACGCCCTGGAAAGGGGCGTGATCTCAAGGTAAGGGGAGTGGCCTCACATTAAAAGACTACATTATGCATAATTTACATTAACATAACCATAGAAATAGGGACAGCAACCAACTGCTGTTATCCTGTTAAAATTTCCAAGGCACACCATCAGCCAACCACACAGGAAAAAAAATTCCACATTGCTCCCCACAGAGGAAATAATATTGCTGTAAATAGAAGAAATAACTTTGCTCCCCACAGAAGAAATAAAATTGCTCCCCACAGAGGAAACAACATTGCTCCCCACAGAGAAAATAACATTAGTCTCAATAGAATAAATAACTTTGCTCCCCATAGAGGAAATAACATTGCTCTAAATAGAAAAAGTAATTTTGCTCCCCACAGAAGAAATAACATTGCCCCCCACAGAGGAAATAACATTGCTCCCCACAGAGGAAATAACACTGCTCCCCACAGAGGAAATAACATTGCTCCCCACAGAGGAAATAACATTGCTCCCCACAGAAGAAATAACATTGCTCCCCACAGAGGAAATAACACTGCTCCCCACAGAAGAAGTAACATTGCTCCCCAGAGAAGAAATAACATTGCTCCCCAGAGAAGAAATAACATTGCTCCCCACAGAAGAAATAACATTGCTCCCCACAGAAGATATAACATTGCTCCCCACAGAGGAAATAACATTACTCCCCACAGATGAAATAACATTGCCCCCCACAGAGGAAATAACATTGCTCCTCACAGAAGAAATAACATTGCTCCCCACAGAAGATATAACATTGCTCCCCACAGAGGAAATAACATTGCTCTCATTAGAAGTAACATTTCTCCCCACAGAAGAAATAACATTGCTCCCCACAGAGGAAATAACATTGCTCCCCACAGAGGAAATAACACTGCTCCTCACAGAAGAAATAACATTGCTCCCCACAGAAGATATAACATTGCTCCCCACAGAGGAAATAACATTGCTCTCATTAGAAGTAACATTTCTCCACACAGAAGAAATAACATTGCTCCCCACAGAGGAAATAACACTGCTCCCCACAGAAGAAATAACATTGCTCCTCACAGAAGAAATAACATTGCTCCCCACAGAGGAAAAAATATTGCTCCTCACAGAGGAAAGAACATTGCTCCCCATAGAAGAAATAACATTGCTCTCATTAGAAGTAACATTGCTCCCCACAGAAGAAATAACATTGCTCCCCAGAGAGGAAATAACACTGCTCCCCACAGAGGAAATAATATTGCTCCCCACAGAAGAAATAACATTGCTCCCCACAGAAGACATAACATTGCTCCCCACAGAGGAAATAGCATTGCTCCCCACAGAGGAAATAGCATTGCTGCCCACAGAGCTAAATGATATTGCTCCCCACATAGATAAATAACATTGCGTGGTGTCATGCAAATAATATAGAGATGTGCAATGTAAAATACTTACAGTAGTTGCGGAGCCCTGCTCGGACTATGCATCCTTAAGGCCATCCTCAGAATGCCGACAACAGGAGCTGCTCCTGCTCCAAAAAATAAAAGCTGCCTCTCCTCTCCTTACTCTCTCTCAGAGAGAGTGGCTGCCTGCCTGATCTGATCTCTGCTGGGTGCCCGGCCAGAGGTGGTGTCTCTCCCGCCCAGTCCCACTCTCAGATATGGCACGCTGGCTCTTCGGCATCTGGGCGTGCCTTAAATAACTTTCTCCTCTGCGCGGCTGCTCAACGTGACGTTGTGATGTCACAACACATGCAATGGATGGGGACGAGCCGGGACAGATAGGGAGGAGGAGCGGCAAACGCAGCAGCAGAATGTCAGCCGGCCAGTCCCAGCAAAGATACTGTGGCTGTGCTGTGAGTGACAGTAGGGGTTGGAGGCGGAGCGCCCTGTGCGGTTGCACGGGTCGCCCACCCCTAGGAATGGCCCTGATTATGCACAAGCCTGTCACATCAAAGTAAAGTCCAAAAATAGCTTCAGTGCACATGAGCTGACTCATACGTGCTCAGACATGCACAATGGACCCAGAATATCCATCCCTTCTACTTTCTCAAAACCACACATACTTTCACACATACTTTCCATGGTACTCCTTGAAGGCGGAACAAGTATAGTTTAAATAAGTGCAGCTACTACAGAAACCCCCCCCCCCCTATGGTGGACCACAGAACAGATGCACATCCTGAAGCCACACAGTTGGTCATATAGGCCCTTCAATATCACATGCAGATATATAACGTACATAGATGAAGACCTGCTAGCATTTACTATCAACTAATGAATGATATTAGAGTCACCCACTCTTTTCTAAAAATTGTAAGATTGTATCAAATCAACATTCTGAACCGAATGTCATTTTAGGAATTTCCTGTCCTGACCTCCAGCCTCCCCTAAATGGGAAAATGGAACCTCCTCAATCAAAATACACATTTAAAGACCAAGTTGTAATTAGCTGCAACGATGGGTATAGAGTTATTAAGGTGAGTAAAGTTTATTCATATACACACCTTAAAGTGATATATATAAGTCCAAAAACATATTGGTGGTGAAAATAATTTATAATATACATAACTAATGATGACACATTTATAGTAGTATAGCAGAGACAGGGCACTTACCATGAATCTCTGGACTATAGATTGCCCCTGATGATTATTCTCATTAACATGTATGATAACCATGAGATGCAGACTATAATAATAATAATAATAATAATAATAATAATAATAATAATAATAATAATGATGAGGTATTTAATAATGTAAATTATTTGAGCTGCCTGCTACTTCTTTTGATACCAAGGGTTGTATATAGTACTGTAATATGATGTTACTTAATCAATAAGATAAATGTTGTTTTTAACTAGGACAATATAGAGATGGATAGTTTCCAGATTGAATGCAGGAAAGATGGAACATGGAGTAACCAGATTCCAAGATGTCAAAGTAAGAAACTCACGATTTAATGAGTGTTGTTGATATCTGCCATTTGCACCTATAAAACATCTGCAGAGCATGTGACTCACTCATCTTGTGAAGCCTGTTCTGCACTATTACCATTACTCAAGCAGGCATAATGTTTGATGTATTGACTTAGCTGCTGGTTTTCAATACCTGTGTTTCTGCTTCAATTTTTATTGTGTTAATGTCTTTTCATCTGCATTGCCTTCATTTGTTCTTACATTCAATCACAAAAAAGGACAAACACTCTTACATTGCAGGGGCAAGCAAAGGATTCTCATAAAGGAGGGCGGAGATGGGATGCAAGTGTGTCTTTCACCAGAATCCTCATATTCTCTGCAAAACTATGCTGCACATTCAACATGTATATAGCACGCAACATTTCCTGCCGTGGGAAAACCTGTAAATCACACTATGCTGTAAAGAGGACCATTGCAAGTCTTTCTAAAGAGATAGGATATAAGTGTATATGCTTTTCTTAAACATACAATTTATGCTATCTAAGAGGAGCTTCTAGGAAATATTAATAACAAACTGTTCCCCCTCTCTTGCATATGAAACAATCAATTAACTAACTTGTTAATGATGTCTATACTCTGGTGGTCAGGTTTTTGCATGGAACCTATCTGCATGAATACTAATCTCCCTTTCCTCTTTTCTTTTCTTTTTTTTGTCTCCCCCCTACAATCCTCCCATTCCTCTCTTCTTTTCACAAAACTGCAGAGAAAGATATGAGGATGAGCTGAAGACTGGAATGAGAACAAGCTGCCACTGGCCTGTTGTCATTTGTCCCAATGTTACAGAACATTTTGCATACCTCTTATTTTAACAGCACAAGCTAGATGTGCATGTCATACACCACTGGAAGGTTTCCTGCAAGAGTGAGGCTGTACAATAAGCAGCCACTTCATCTACCAGTTCAGCCTGTTGCTCTCATTAAGTACTCACAGCACATTTGCCAGAGGAAACAATTATTATTACAGCGACTGGACAGCCTGTCTGCTGACTGCCTGCTCCACTAAAATGTAATTTGCATATACTTAGCTTTGGGTTTAATATTCAAGCAGCATTCCTTCCGTTAAAGAGTCAAATTTTGAGATCTGGGCATGTTGACAGGAATCTTGCTACTGAATATAGCATATGTTCTTTCAGGAAAAAAAACAGTTTGCTCATTATTATTATTATTATTATTATTATTATTATTGTTATTATTATTATTATTTTATTATATTTTATTTATAAAAGATCTATCAAGTCCATACCTCACACAATGGCTTTGTTTATCAGCAAAACATATATAGTTATATGTATGTTTTCAAGGAAAATGATAGCAAACAATAGTTGAATATACAGAAATGTCTTTTTTATTGTGTATTGATTATATTTAATGAATTAATAAATACAAAAGTGTTGACATTTATTTTTCACAAGCATTTATTATTAGAAAGCACTACTATCAGAATTATTACATAAGTCTATAAGAGCAGTTTAGCTAAATCCTCTAGGGGGAGAAAGTTTTAATTCATTTATCAGAAGGTCAAAAGAATTCTAGAAGAAAAAAACAATGATTCTTAGGAGGAAGTAAGTCAGCCAATATACTGTACAATTTAGCAACAAACAATATTTTATATGGGTGTTTTATCAATATTTTATCCTTACTGTGTGTTTTCAAAGGGAAATAATATCCAGTCATTTTAAGATGTAATAAAATATGGGCATAACTTTTGGACAGAGGATCTTTTCTGCTGTTTCTTCATCCTTGGTAAAATGAAATCAGCCACAGACTACAGTTGTATATGGAATAATAGTTTAATTCAGAAGGGCCCTACAAAACACAGCAAATGTAGCTTAAATATTAATTCAAATAATTATGTTTTAAGAGGTTGTTAGTGATGGGTTTGGGTAAAACTACATCCTTAAAGCCATCCTCAGAAAAGCCCCCTCCTTGATTAAGTCTGTATTAATGAGCAAAACATTTGGAGCTAGTTAATATTAAGATAGAGCAAACCTCGTCTTGGGGTGAAGCTGCTGGACTGAAAGACCTGTTTGATTTGGATATGTCTCTTTCTATTGTAAGTGGTATTAATAGAGAGAATGATAATGCTTTATTTTCAGTGCTACCCCAACATATGTTGATAACTCCCAGAGTTAAAGAAATCTGGTATGGGAGACCAGCCCAACAACTTTAAAAGTGTGTACCAGTTAATAGTAACCTGTAAATAATTATGATAATTGAAAATGAGAAATAATCTATGTTTAATACATTATTATTCACAATTTAATCAGAATTTGAAAATTCTTAGTTATTTCAACTGTAAATATAAAGTATATGAAATAACAAAGCCATATACAACATGAAGCTGCTTTGTTGAGCTAAACTCACTTCAAGTCACCAGAGTAATATATTACTCAGCACAGATGGTGTAATGGTTAGCATTACTGCCTCACAGCACTGAGGTCATGGGTTCAGTTGACACTATAGCCCTAACTGTGTGGAGTTTGTATATTCTCCCTGTGTGAGTTTCCTCTGGGTGCCCTGGTTTCCCCCCACACTAACAAACAGTTAACCCTAGTGTGTTAGGAATATAGATTGTAAGCTCCACTGGGGCAGGGACTGATGTGCATAGCCAAATATTCTCTGTAAAGCGCTGCAGAATATGTGTATGCTATATAACTAACTGGTAATAAATAATAATATTTACCATTTTGTATGTTGAGATACAGGTAAGTGAATAATTACATATCACTTTTTGGCACAACCCACACAATTTATTGAATAGGCTGTTTCATATATAAACATATACAGTAAAATAAAGTAAAATAAAGTGTACAAAAGTAAACTATACAAAAGATAAAGCTGATCTAATGTGAATAATGCGTTTCGTGATATACCAACATTTACATATCCTGCCTCCCCATTATTACCCAAGGTCTTACTGAGGAAAGAAAAACAACACTCACTAGTGGTCACTCTTTCCTTGTCTAGACAAAAAAGTCCTATAACATTATATATGCATAGGCGTCACTAGGAGGGTGCAGGCTGCACCGAGAGACACGATCCAAGGGGGTGACACCAAAATAGCAGAGCTGCTCTGCTGTTTTGGTGTCATACCCTCAGTTGGTGTCATCGAACAACACTGCTGTAGTGATAGAAGGGGCTCACATGTGCATGTCTTCCACACTGTGCTGGGAGATGCTGGGGGCTTTCCAGCCACTGCCAGAGCGCTGTGCAAGCCCCCAGAATGATGAGGATGGGGACGTGACATGCAGTAAACCCCCCAAAATGGCAAAAATAAGGGGCCATGTCCTAGTAGGCACAAGGCCACTCCCCCTTTCATTGGTGAGGGGTCGGTAGTTGCCGTACCGGGTGTCACTATCCATTGTGACGCCCAGAGGTGTCTTAAGAGAGGAGGGGGCCCATGTGCATTCCCTGTCCGGGGCCCCCTCCACTCTCCCGGGTGGCCATCCACCTCACTAGCCTGTGCCCAGAGTCTACTGTGCATGCGCAGGTCACCGGGAAATTGCGCTGCCACTGTTTTACCTGCGATTTTCCTAGTGTGCATGGGCAAAATGCCAGAAAGATAACCGTGCCGGCTATTTTTTAGGAGTTTTGTCCAGCGCTACAGCCCGACGCAGGACTTTGGAGGGGTAAGTATCAAAACATATGGGTGCATGGTACACCCTGCACCCATTATAAATACGCCCCTGGTGATGGCTTTGATATGATGAAAGACATTTCTATACTGCTAGTGCTCATTGTGTAGCAGGTCCTAACCAGCATTCTCCTATGATGGTTCTGGAGGCAAAAACTTACAGTAAATTTAGAGGCACTGTCTACAGCACCCCAGGGGTTCCATAGGCACATTTACAGATTACTTCACTTTGCAGAACAGGAAATGTGATGTACAAAGAGGTTCGCTTTCTAAATTAAAACAGACATAACTTAAATATATTCAAATGCTATGGATAGATGCATAGCCATAGCCATTATTATTATTTTAATTATTATTATTATTATTAACACTCATTTATATTTTACCAGCATATTCCATAGAACTTTAAAACACAACAAATGAGACTGATTAGTACATTGGTAAAAAAAAGAGGACAATCTGTCTAGCCGACAATATTAAAAGACACTGTAGGGGTCGAAAATCTGGTCAGGGGAAAACCAGTAAATAGAGAATTGCAATGTGGGAGATAATGAGTGCATGAATGAAGGTGCTTATTCTGGAAATGTTTCTTAAATGTATTTAATAGAATTTGCTTACAGAATGATATGGGGAACCAATGATAGTTTTTAGTCAAATATAACATAAAGGTAGAGCTTGATGGGTTTATGTCAGGATTTGATGTGGTTGCATCTCCGACCCTGTGTATGGGTTGTGTGAGTTTGGACTGGATGAGTGTGAGAAGCTGGATGGCTTTATATAGTTTCTTTGCATTAAGTAGAATACAGTACTCTCAGCCAGTGGCGGCTCCTTATCTGTCTAGCCTAGGGCTCTGCAGTACAGATTATCCCTCTCCTCCCTTGCCATCCCAGTGATTGACAGGTGATGTAACCGGGAGTCAGAGCTTAAGTCAGGCCGTGGGGCATGGTCTAAACAAGGGGGCATGTCTTAAGCACAGAGCTACAGCTAGGCTAGGTGACATGCTGGCTTTTAGGGGCTGCATTAGCTGCAACCCCTATGAGTCAGATAAGGCTGCCATTATAGCAGGGGAGTGGCTTCCCATGGGAAGCCCTCTCTCTGCAATTGCAGTCCGGACTGGCAGTCCCAGGGGGAGAAAACACCTCCCCATGGGACTGTCTATCTGTCTGTGATTAGCAGTAAGTACTTCCAATAAGAAGTCACTACCACTGCTGCTAGCCTAGGCAGTCCCTGTGGCTGGGGGATTTTACTGGGGGGCTGCAGTCCCCCAGCCCCTAGGTAAATCCACCACTGCTCTCAGCTGGAACCACGGAGGAGAATGATGAGAGAATACAATGGGGGACCTAAAACAAGCCCCAACGTGTTGGCAAAGACCCAGAGCAGTGGTGTGGATTCTTACCCCACCGGTGGTCTTCTCCAGGGAATTCTGCAAGAGAATATCGGTTCAGCTGTGCCCGACGGGCCGGTTGCAGACCCCTGACTGGGTCACCTGGGCTAGCACTAGAGGGATGACTGAATGGGACTTGCACCAATGACTGAAAGATATTGGACTTGCACCAGAGACTGAGGAATATCGGACTTGCACCGATGGCTGAGGAATATTGGACTTGCACTGATGACTGAGGAATATCGGATTTGCACTCATGGTTAAGGAATATCAGTCTTGCACCGATGGTTGAGGAATATCGGACTTGCACCGATGGTTGAGGAATATCAGACTTGCACTGATGGTTGAGGAATATCAGAGTTGTACAGATGGTTGTGACTAAGGAGCCAATTCAGAGTTGACACCAGAGGAATCGCTAACAGATACAAACCAGCAGTCAAGATCTGCTGGGACCATCTGTGAATATAGAGGAGTACAGCTTAAAAGCTCACATGCAGAGCTATGTGATTTATGGCACTGAGAATCCAAGCCCTGCTGACCTGAGCAAAGACTGAGTTTGACTTGGCAAGAACACTTCCAAAATGAAAATGACAAAAAAACAATTAGTAATATGGGCCAACACAGCTGGTGAAAGGCCCAGATAAATTTGAATATGATGTCATAATAATGAAATCAAAAGAGCTTTTTACTTTTGTAAGAAAAGAAACGTAGGACTGAGCCTTATGGTATTCCCAACTGATAAATTAAGTGGAAAGGAGTTATGTCTAGTGATCTGAATACTGAAATTTGATAAGTAGACTGAGAACAGCATAGGACAGTGTTATGAAGACATAGGGAATGCAGCATTTGTATGAGAATAGAGTGGTCAATAGTGTAAAATGCAGCAGAGAGGTCCAGGAGACTTAGAAATGAGTAATAGGCTATAGATTTAGCAGTGATTAAATCATTGACCACCTTAGTGAGTGCAGCCTCTGACTGAAGAGGGTCCAAATGGCTGTGTGAGAACAAAAAGTTTGTGGGTGTAGGCAAGACTTACAAGAACTTTGAAGGACCAATGGAACTGAGAAATGGAATGGTAATTTTAGCGAGACTTTGGGACAAAATTTAGTTTTACTGAATAGAAGTAATCACTGTGTACTTCATGAACGATGGCAATAGATAGTTTTCAGATTACAGATTTTGGTTAAAGCTGAAATGAGCACATGAAACAGGGATCAACTGATTTTTTTAAGGTATAGGGTCACAAGGGCAAGTAACAGAGTAGGAAGATGAGAATATAGAAGGATAACCATATATAGAAATTCAGATAGGTAGATGCAAATGCTTAAATCTCACTGGTATTGTATGATGGATAAGTATCTGCCTGTATTTGGGGCTGCATTTCAGCAAATGAAGTTGTGGATTTGGTCATGATTATTGGTGTCCTCAAGCTGAGAAATACAGGCAGGTACTTATCCATCATGCAATACCATTTATTCTGCAGCAGGACAACAACCTCAAACATACATTCAATGTCATTAAGAACTATCTTCAGCATAAAAAAGAACAAGGAGTCCTGGAAGTGATAATATGGCCCCACAGAGCCCTGTGGTCTCAATGATCTATTGAAGTTAACAAAAGAACTGCCCTAAAAATCTATAATCAGCATTAACTCCAGTGTTATTTTTCCTTGGCTGGTTCCCACTAAAACAAGCTTTGAGTGTCCCTGCTACTTTGAAAATCAGCACCCTGCTAGGCAGTCTGGGCAGTGAACTTACTAATTGGAAATCTGCAGCATGGGGTCCCTCTACTAGAGTAGGAACCAAGAGCAGCCTGGTCGATACAGTAGTTACTATGGGGAGAATGGGGGTAGAAAAAAATCTACTAACTCTCCCAGCCATGTGCTGGAAAGCTCTTTTTGGACACTCTTTGCAGTTGGGTCCATACTAATGAAAAAGACTGAGATCTAAGGAGTAGTAGCTTTGCCACCTTGGTGGTCCCAGTTTGATGGATGCATTTTGCTTTAGTATTATGTAGTTCCCCCATTATGTGTCATCTCCAACAGGAATTGCCTCTTTTGCCCAGTGTTACCCTTAGTGCATGAAAATAGCTGCACCACCTGGCAATTTTGTGAGTAGGATAAGTAATCCATGGAATTTAGGGCCCAGAATGGCTGCTTCAACACTGTATTATGGTTTTTCTGTATTCTGTGTCATTAAGATCTAAACCTCTGTATTATTTTATTGTTTCTGTATCTTCTGATAAGCTAAACTCCTGTATTATGTTCATGATTTCTGTAAAGATTCTTGAGTCATTCTACAGAAAAGTGCAATATAATAAAATTATTATTATTATTATTATTATTATTATTACAGGTTGAGTCTCCCATATCCAAATATTCCGAAATACAGAATATTCCGAAATACGGAATATTTTTAGCATGACTGAGATAGTGAAAACTTTGATTTTTGATGGTTCAATGCACACAAACTTTGTTTAAGGCACAAAATTATTAAAAATAACGTATAAAATGACCTATAGGCTGTGTGTATAAGGTATATATGATACATAACTGAATTTCATGTATTTACATAAACTTTGTTTGAGCCACAAAATGATTGAAAATATTGTATAAAATTACCTTCAGGCTGTGCGTACAAGGTGTATATAAATCATAAATGCATTCTGTGTTTAGATTTGGGCCGTATACCTAAGACATTTCAATATGGTATGCAATTATTCCAAAATACGGAATATTCCGATATCCAAAATACCTCTGGCCCCAAGCATTTTGGATATGGGAGACTCAACCTGTATTATTATTAGAATATGGTTCAAAATATATGTGACTAATTAAGCTAAATTATATTAAAAAAAAACATTTTCAGTCTCCAGACCTATAAAAGTCAATTGAATAACTTGCTTAGTGTGCTCTGTATTAAGTGTATGTGACTTGGAGTGCCTGAGAATTGCATTTAGTCACTCAACCAATCACAAGCATTTTCCTATGCTGACCCTTGTGGTTGGCTAGCAGCTAAGGGAAATACTGACCAACATTCAGACAGTCAAGGAGGGCATTTGCTTTTGTGGAGTTATTTTTTTGTTTTCCTCGCTTGGCTTTATAAAAATAGAATAATTTCCCTTTAGATTACAAAAACAGGAGAATTTCCATTATTTCTATAGTAGAAAAAAATATTTATAATAAATAGGGTTTGTGGAGTGTTTTATTTAATTAAATGTTTTGTGTTTTCCTATTGTGTGACTATGTGTCCCAGCATGCAGTGGCATTTATTGGCTGTGGTGGTTTAACAGGTACCAGCCCCTACAAGTCAAAGGAAAAAAGTCTGGCGAATGAGCACTACGCACAAATAAGCGCAAACTCTAAAATGTTCACCTTCAGCTTCCCTGCTCACCAAACCCTGTCCTTTTCACGTAAGGTCTGCTGAACATGCAATTGCATTAAATAGGGTGAATATTCGGATGTCATATGGGGATCTTGAGTGCAAACCGATGCAATATTTTGTGTGAACAAAAAGTTCCCTTATTACGCCAGATTTAATCAGTTCCAAAGAGTTGTTCAGGAGCAATTTTTCTTCTGTAACTGCACCTGTGTACTGACTAATGTCATACTAAGGGAATGCTGTATAGATTATCCTGTCAATTTTCTTAGACCATAAACCGGCTTGTGGATTGATCATTAATTTATTACTGACTGTACCATTAAGGACTAATTATTGCACCAGCTGTAACCGTAATGAGCTGAAATGTTTTCATATAATAAAATATTCCATTAGATTGTTCAGGTAAAATAATACATAAAGGATTAGCCATTGCTATTATTATTATTAGCACTGAGAGGAGCATAGTCACATTCTCCTGACACTTAATATGTGTTACTTTTCTAGTTGTAGACTGCAAGTTACCAAAAGAGCTTGAAAATGGATTTGTGACCTTTCCTACACCAGCAAATATCACCACTTACCAATCATCTTGTACATATACCTGCCGGGAACCTTACTACACAATGATTCCAAACATGACTGGTAAGAGTACACTTCTAAAGATACATAGCCAAAATAAAAATTAAAAAACTGATTTGGTTGAAGTTCACTAAAATAAGTGCTTGCTTTTCAATATTTATAAAAGATAGTATTTATAATCATGTATAACCAGTGGCGGATTGGGACATGAAGGGCCCACGGGGGAATGCAGTGGTAGGGACCCATGCTTAAAGGGTGTGGTCATCCACCAGAGGGGGTGTGGCCAGCCACCACAGATGCTTGGCTAACCAATGGGCAAATCTTGGTGTAGTTTCTATAGAAGAGAATCAAGCCTCCATGCTGATCAGTGTTCCTGGTAACTGACCATCTAAGGAGTAACAATCTATAATTTGAGGTCTGGAACCTGACACCTAGAGGAGGGGGATTGGCCCACAGGCACTGGGGCCCACCGGGGATTCCCCTGTACCCATGTTGGCCAGTCCAACCCTATGTATAACACAATATGTATACTGTTTGTAAAATGTGATGGTGTAAAATAAGCTTAATTATATTGCATATTAATGAATGATCTAATGGGTTCCTTTGTCTTCTAATATAGATGCATACACTTGTGATGTTAGTGGATTGTGGATAAACTCAGAGATTGGCGCTAAACTTCCATTGTGTCAAGCAGGTAATAATAAACATTTCACTGTATGCAGTATCCATATTCCCAATATATAATTGAACTACTTATACTGCCATGGGTCAAGAGAGTTGAAGCAAACTATCTACAACTATGGTTTGAATGATATGTGTTTTATTTATAAGTTCCTGCTTCCATATTGTAAAAACATCTTTGTGTTTTCATATTATTTATAATAGAATCTCAAATGTAATTATTGTGGTAATCAGAAATTATCTATTGAAACCAATGGTTAGTTGAGTGAATTTACTGTATATTTCTATGTTATTTATATTTATCTTCTAAAATAAAAATGTTGCATATAGATTTATGTATGTTGCTACTAGTTCATTTATATAATGTTTCTTTAAATTATGTGTAAAGTACAAGGCAATGACAAGGGGTGTGTGACCGGTGCCACCACCCAAGTTGCAAGGCAGGCCGCCACCCTTTTCCAACTTGCGGAATGCCAGGAGAGGCACCCTACTACATAGAAATTCACAGGCTGCGTCATTCCAATGCACCCAGCACACATCTTACTACTCCCAGTGCACTCCAGTTGCTTATAGTGTGATGTCATGATGGATGTCAAGTGTGTTGTGGGGGGCAGGGGAGGGGGGTGCTGGCCCTGGGTGCAGAGGTGCCCTGCTATGCCACTAAAGGTACAGTGCATAGTTAATGCATCTTTACATTTGAGTCCAATGATGTCTTACAATTGGTGCAAAAGACACATATTTAGAGTTTGCTAAAACAATGTGTACTCCGTTGACAAATATATCATGCTACATTAAAAAATGTCAAATACAGCATTAAAGGTTTAGAACTCAATAGTGCTAACTAGCCCATTAGAAACCATTCATCTTATTTTTAATTCGGTTTTAAGGTGTTAATTATTTTGCGGCTTAAAAGTCCATTAACAGTGCATAGGTATAAACAAGCGCTTAAGTGTAATGGGACTTGGAACGTATATTCAAATTGTTGCTAAGCATAATTATCTGATTTAAAATAACTAAAATACTTTTTGCAGAACATTTTCCGGAAGATGAAATTCACTGAAAATTATAGTGTCTAATGTAAAAGTTGATTCATTTTCTATGTACTGTATAAAATCTGCATTCAGCAAAGTACAATAGTACAGATTTTCTAATTCAAAAAGGATATCAATCAAATTGAATGCATGTATTACATATATTAAAGTAATAAATTGTTTAGAGATTTTCATTGAGAGTATATAAATAGGTCTATGCTTATATGTCTTTAGGTGTCTGTGACTAAATTTTATTTCCAGATCGCATTGAGCAATTGGCCTCATCACTGCCAGGAGCTGTAGTTTACTCATTATTTCAGCAGAACTTTGGTGATTTAGTAATATACAGTAATATACCACCTAGAGATGCCTGACAGAATATTGTCGTGAGAGACGTCCAAACATGTCTCGGCCCCAGACAACGGAGAGACTATATTTTCCAGCCATTTTTGGTCTCCATGGAAAGCTCAGTGTTTTCAAATTCAGCTCAGGCCAAGAATTGTGGAACATATTTGTGGCTAAGATGTAGGGCCTAGCATTTAATGTGTGGTTATAGCTTGCGGCTCTTCACTTTCTCTGGACTTTATGAAGGCATTGCAGCTCTGCCATGTTTTATCTGCTGTTCTCTTATTATAATTTTCTTTATTTGGAGTTGGTCTCTCTGGAGAAAAAGGAGCATAATGCATAAACAGGAGGATCTTCCTATCCTTATTGAGGGTTTGGGCTCAGACAAGGATTCTGAAGAGCATCCTCTGTAAAGACATATTGCTATTGTCTTGGTGCTATGAATCATGTCATTAAAAACAAGGGTTCTTGATGGACCAATAGCAACATTGGAAGGTATTCAAGGTTTCAAGCACACAATGATGTATCACACCATTGATACATCATTGTTAGTGGATTATGCCTGGATAAAAATTTTGTGTAGCCCTCACATTATGCAAAAACATTAATATCATACATGACTGTGAGAACTGCTCATGCCTAAAATACACTGCAACATTGCTTAATGCTGAATTTATGCGAATAAGAACCCAATGATATTCAGACACATAAACATGCATGTATGGCAAAAGGATTAGAAAACACACATTGTTAGTAGTAGTACTTATTAGAAGAAACTTTAAATCACACTTGTAAACAGAAAAGAGGCAATGGAGGACTCTGCACATATCTGTGCATTTTTACATTTTTGTTTTTCAGACTTTTATTGAGGACAAATAAATAAGTAAATAGATCTAAACTCAGGTGTTAAATGGACACAAACAGCTGGCGTATTGAAGGGCATTCTCAGATTTTATGATAGTGCCACGCAAGTGCTGTATTTAACAAATAACCACATTTTCTGTGCACATGATCTTGAAATTGGAGTAACAAACCTGGCATAATCTACTTGGGTATACATTATTCTATATTTAGTATAACTTACCACTTGCTGATGTTTTATTTTACATTCTTTGCTTTTATTTGACAGTATGTGGAAAGCCCACACAATCACTCCCAGGAATTGTCAAACGCATCATTGGAGGTCGCAATGCAGAACCAGGATTCTTCCCCTGGCAGGTCCTGATTGTGGTGGAAGATATGTCCCGTGTTCCAGAGAATAAGTGGTTTGGCAGTGGGGCTCTACTGTCAGATTACTGGGTCCTCACAGCAGCACATGTGTTGAAATCTCAACGCCGTGACAACACTGTAATATCTGTTTCAAAGGATCATGTGACTGTCTACTTGGGGTTGCATGATGTGCGAAATAAAAATGATGCCATAACCAGAACAGTAGAGAAGATTATATTACATGAAGCATTTGATCCACAAATGTATAACCATGATATTGCCTTGGTAAAATTGAAAGAAAAAGTTCTAATGAACCAATATATAATGCCAGTATGCCTACCTGAGCTCAACCATGAGTTAGATGGTCCTCAGCCTAATACTCTTGGTCTTGTAGCTGGATGGGGTATTTCTAATCCAAACATCACTGTGGATGAAGTAATCAGCTCTGGCATGAGAACACTATCTGATGTGCTGCAATATGTGAAACTACCAGTGGTGCTCCATGCTGAGTGCAAGGCAAGCTATGAATCCCGCTCTGGAAATTATAGTGTAACTGAAAACATGTTCTGTGCTGGCTATTATGAAGGTGGGAAAGACACCTGCCTTGGAGACAGTGGAGGCGCCTTTATAATCCAGGATCCTGATACAAAAAGATGGGTGGCTCAAGGTCTGGTGTCTTGGGGGGGACCTGAAGAATGTGGAAGCAAACAAGTGTACGGTGTATATACCAAAGTGTCAAACTATGTGCACTGGTTGGACAATCAGGTCAGCTCCTGAAGAGTTAAATAGTTTAAAATGTAGTGATGCATGTATAGTAGACTTCATTGATGCCATGAGACAGTCCAATGGGTGTTTTGTGATAAAGTACTTTATATCTAAGCAATGTACTGTAGGACTGGGAAACTATTCCCACTGACATGATACACAGGCTCATAGTTCTAGAAATGATGTCTTCTACATCTGTAGATTGTCACATAAGTATTTGCATGGAGCTTTCAACATTGATTACCAACATTCTTAAAAAGTAAACGCTTATACAATGTAGGTGCTCCATTATCATTTTATGCAAGGCTACTGTACAGTACAGTATATGAGCAACTGCTATTGGCCCTTTTCCTACTTGCAGTTTATATTGTTTCTGTGATATCCATATCTTGGGATCTATTCATAAAGCAGAGAAAAGCCCTGATTTACGGTAAACAGGATAATTCTCTGCTTTCGGCTAATCATAGAGACGGTAATGCATGGAGAAGCATGTTGTTTCTCCAGCACTGCCTCTACTTCATTCATGTATCGCATCACCATACTGTAGTATGATGACCGCAATTCATGAAGCAGGAGAAAAGTTAATCACCCATGGCTGCTAGAAGTCCCAAGGGATGGCTCCGCCCCCCACCGGATTCCCATCAGTCCCTGCTTTGCACTCAAAAACCTCAGAATACAAATTACTAAAATGCATGCGCGAAGATTATAAAGAAAAAAGTAACGAAAAAAACGCAGTGTCCACAGAGAACACCTGATCGCTATTTCTCTATATACCGCCTTGCATGGCATCACTGATAGGCATACATTAATTACTACTAAAATAAACTATAGGTCGCAACAAATTGTTGCAATGTATAGAAAAAAAGAACAACTCTTTACCGCAGTTTTTTATGAATAAACCTTTAGGGGGTCTATTCATGAAGCCGTGAAAAGCCCTGTTATCACCGATAAAGGGCTTTTCATTGCTTCATTAATAGACCCCTATTCATAGAATGGGTTACTGTGGAGAAATCTCAGATTTCTGCAGCGGTGCCCCCGATTAGTATATAGTAGTTTTGGGAGAGCGATTCATAGAAGCACGGAAAGCTCATCTTTCTGTTACGCTTCTATGGGGTCTATTTCATGTAGCAGTGAAAAGCCTTTTATCAGTGATAACAGGGCTTTTCACTGCTTCTCCCTATTCATAGAAGGGGTCACCGTGGAGAAATCTCAGATTTCTCAAGTGGTGCCCCTGATTAGAATACTGTAGATATCGCTTCCCCATATAGTAGTATGGGGAGAGCGATTCATAGAAGCACGGAAAGCTCAGCTTTACTTTTCGGTTCTAAAATTATTTTCACCAGCTCAGGATGGCGTAATGAGCCTCCTGAGGGGAGAAGCGCAGTGAAGACAACTGTCTCCCTGTCTTCTCCCTGCTCTCTCCAGCCCCTTCAGCTGCAGCAGCAGATCAGACGAGCCCTCGGCATATGCATATGCTGGGCAACCTCCTCCTTGCTGCCCTAGTGCTCTGCCTAGTGCCCACTTGGTTTACCACTAACCCAGCTGCCGCCATAGTAAGGTGACCCAACATATACATATGCCAGGTCACCTCCTCTGTACTGCTCGCTGCCCCAGTGTGTCCTCTCATTCCGCTATACTAAGGTGACCTGCCATATGTATATGCCAGGTCGACTCCGCGCTGCCTACTGCCCCAGTGTGCCTCTACCTCCACCGTCATTAGTAAGGTGACCGGGTCACTTCACACTGCTGCCTCCCGCTGCCTCCATGGCCGTCTCCCATCCTCGCTGCCATACATTTTGCCCCCACCGGTATTATTAAGATGATCCGGTGGGTCACTAAGTTCCTCCTGACTGCCGGGTGCCTGCTGCCCCAACTAGTGTCTCGTCTCCTTGCCCCTATCACACACTGCAATGATGACCCAGCGCATGCACAGAAGTAGGGAACAGAAGCCACAGGACCTGAACAAAAAGGAAAAGATGGGACCGATGCAGTGGGATTTACCGCATTGCTTCTCCAAACAGGTAAGTGTACATGAATTGCTACTTATCTAAGCTATAGATGGCATCAAAGTGATGCGATCTATAGTGATAAGTAACAATTCAACATCACACATGTACATGAATAGACCCCTGCATTTTTTTCAACAGACTCCTGTCTCCCCACCTCCTCCCTGTACTCTCCTCACTCCTTCTGTAATGATGGCCAATCAGAGGACCCCCAGGGAGAATAATAAAGTGCACTGCCTGCCTGCATGCTACTTGTGTGACCAAGACAGAGCAGGTTCTGCATCTTAATAAGTGACCCAGAATACGCCGGGTCACTTTAGACAGCAGTGCTGACTGCTGACTTCCTGAGTCCCTAATGCCCGCACTACTGTCCCAATGCCACCACTCTGCACCCCCCACTACCACTCTGTTCCCACCCCCACTGCTGTCACCCCACCACCGCAACAGCTGCTTTGTCTTCAGCCCGCTGTTCAGTCAGACCAGCAACACACTGCCTGCAGCCCCCGATGTTACTGAAGTGACCCGGCATATACCGGGTCACTTCACTGTTCACTCCCTGCTGCCAAGGGCTTTCTTAGCCCTCCTCCTTGTCCCTGATGTGCCGATCGGTGTTATGATTGTGCTGCTCCCAGCTCACTCAGCTCCACCTGTCCCTGATCTGCAGGAGGGTACTGCCGGTGCATGCGCACACTGAGGATCCAGCACCATTGGAGCTAAAGACAGGATCGCAGAGGACCTTCTCCTTCGCATTGCAACGCCGAAAAGGTAAGCGTACCTTTTGGGCCTATTCATCAACACTAAAATAACGTTTTTAAGGACATTTTCCTTAAATAACGTTATTTTGGTATTCATGAACAGACTTAACACAGATATCTCCTTGCTAAGTTCCCCTGCGTTAATTTCCACACTCCCCATACATTAGTATGGGGATGTGGAAATAGTGGTATTCATCAAATTCCGAAAATTATCAATTTTCGGAATTTGATGCAGTTACTATTCGCCACTGTGAGGTGGCGAATAGCAGAATCCACTTACCTGTATCAGCGTGTGCAGGTCCCCCGACGAGTCCCTCCGGTGCTCTGCTCCGTCCTCAGGCTCCGGAGGCTGGTCGGACATGTGTGCTCCCCAGCAGAGCACAAGAAAGTTTAGAAAAAGAAAAAAAAATGTTTTTTTTTTTCTAATCTGTCATGTGGTCTGCTGGGAAACCACATGACAGACCAGCAGGATGGAGCCGGAGGCTGCTGCGCGGACAGGTAAGTCGGGGGGGGGGGGAAAGGTGAGCGGAGGGGGGTGGAGGGGATCGGGGGGGGTACGAAACTTAACGCATCTGTAGGCAGTGCTGCGCATGCGCTGGTTTTACAGATGCGATAAGGTAGTGTAGGCAGGGAAAAGTATCTATTTCCCGAAAAGCTGTCATCGCAAAAATGACAGCTTTTCGGAATAGATACTTATGGAGAGGTGGAATGATGAATTCCACCTATAATTAGCTAGAACTCCATGAGAGTTCTAAAGCTAATTATCTCCATTGAATTTTTATGTTTAATGAATAGGCCCCATGAATTGCTACTTACCAAAGCTATGGGGGTGTATTCATAGAAAACTGCGGTAAAGAGTTGTTATTTTTCTCAATAGATCACAACAGTTCGTTGTGATCTATAGTTTACTTTAGTAGTAATTAATGTAGACCTACCCCTGACGTGAAGTGAAGCGGTATATACTGCAACAGCGATCGGCACTTCTCAGAGGAGACTCCGTTTCTTTCATGCAGTTTGACATGAGAAGAAGCCACAGCTGGGGCAGATGGGAGACTGGGGGACGGAGCCATCACTTGGACCAGGGGGCGGAGCCATCACTCAGGATTACTAACATTGCTTTTTCTGCTCCTTCGCATCTCAGGGTAATGATTACGCCGTTCATTACCGCATCTGTGATCCTTTAGAATTAATTTTCTCCTGCTTCATGAATCGCGGGCACCATACTACAGTATGGTGATGCGATACATGAATGAAGTAGGCGCAGCGCTGGAGAAACAACATGTTTCTCCATGCGTTACCCTCTCTATGACTAGCTGAAAGCAGAGAATTGTCCCGTTTACAGCAAAACAGGGCGTTTCTCTGCTTTATGAATAGGCCCGTATATATCGCATCAAACTGATGAGATATATAGTGAAAAGTAGCAATTCATATTTCACTTTCTTCATGAATAGTCCCCCATAGGGTTTAGGCTAGTGATATGGTGATTTTTGGACATAGAAAAGCAATGGATCTGTAGGTTAATTATACAAAGAAAAGTGATTTAGTAATAGTAACACCTTTACAGAAGCTAGTAATCTCTAGTAATCTCTGCTGCAACGTGGTTGTTGTTATTATTATTATTATACAGGTCCTGATTCAGAGATGTACATTATTGCCACCACAGCTGCGTTCCTGTTTGAAAATTTGTTAATAAGGCGCAGCTGCCGGGAAATGGATTGAGACGCCCACCAGCGTCTTTGCAAATCCAAGTATCAGCGTAGAAAGACCCAGCATCGGTCACCGATCATTCGATACTGGCAGTCCTGAGAAACTCAATGGTCACATGGAATGGCCGCCGGAACTGAGATGTGTGTTGATATAAGTGCTAGAATAATTACTGTGCTGTTGGATTGTTGGATGATGATATCTCCTGAAATGTTGGACTTCCAAGCATGGTACTTCCACATTTCTACCTGTGGGGGAAAGGGAATGTAGGTTAAAATTCAGTCTTTAGTACCTTCAGCCTTTTCATATTTTCTTATAAAAATATCACCCAGTATTGCATTATACTTAGGGGTATATTTGCTAAAGTGAGAGTTTTTAGAAGTGGAGATGTTGCCCCTAGCAACCATTCAGATTCTAGCTGTTATATTCTAGCAATAGAAGGTGCTAGTTAATGTTAATTAGAATCTGATTGGTTGCTCTGGGCAATATCTACACTTCTAAAAACTCTCACTTTAGCAAATATACCCCTAAGTATAATGCAATACTGGGTGATATTTTTACAATAAAATATGAAAAGGCTGAAGGTACTAAATACTGAATTTTAACCTACATTCCCTTTCCCCCACAGGTAGAAATGTGGAAGTACCATGCTTGGAAGTCCAACATTTCAGGGGATATCATCATCCATCAGCACAGTAATTATTCTAGCCCTTATATCAACACACATCTCACTTTAGTAATTATACCCTTACTGTAGGTAAATGTAAAATGCTGGCATGAGCACAATATTAAACTAGTGGCAAATTATACAGCAGTTATATTGTTATAATGCAGCTATATATATATATATATATATATATATATATATGTATATATTTTTCACTTATATGTTATTTTCATCTATATTTATTCATTTTACTAAGCATTTTGCATGAACAAGATAAACCAATTCATTATAAGCCAAAAACAGCTCTGAAACCATAAATTGTAATGCTATAGTCTAGCTGTGTCTCTGGTAGTTGAAAAATTAAATGCTGATCTAATGAGACTTCTGCTGTGAAGGGATGCATTGATTATAAGCATTTGCAACACGTTCAGTTTTTAACACTATCTATCAATGAATAAAGGGAACAAATTATTATATGTCACTTTCTGTATATCTGTATGAAATACTGTAAACCACTGATACTGGATTTTTGTATCAAAAATGTAATTGCTTTATACAACCTTTATTTTACTTGCGGAAAAAAATAAAATATTTTTTTCCAGTTGTATCATTTCATATAAATAGCATTTAACTTTGACAGAATGTACAATATACTTTGACTAATTATGTGTGCATAATTCAGTATGGATGTCTTTTATATAGGGGTGCAAACCTAAACATACAACTTACACCATACTTACCTACTCTCCTGATTTGGCCGGGCGAGTCCCGAAAATCGGGTTCTGCTTCCAGCCTCCCGGAAAGGCAGACAAGCCTCCGGCCACCCCCCCCACGTGCGGTTACAAGAGAATCCCCCACAGTGGGGTGGCGGTGAATCTCGTCAATTTGGTCCCCCTCCTGGAAGGTGCAGCCAGAATGTCTGCAACCCTGACTTGACCTAATATGGAAAGGTAGGACTTAGAGCATTCACAAATATAACATATATAACCACATTGAGAATTAGCAATTTTATCATGTGATTGTGCGGGCCAAGATTAGTGGAAAAATCACATAGGCATAGGCCTAGGCAGGTAGGTTTCCCTTTTTTCATAATGTATTTAAAGCGTGTGTGTTCTGTGGCACGTGGCAATGGCTGTGGCTATGGAGCTTTGTGACGATAAGGGCTGGAAACAGGCAGCACAGGAATGACTTTCTTGTGCAATGTCTGATTGCTATATTTAATAGCAAATGGACCATGACAATTTCGAAGTCAAATATATTAGGAAAGGCAGGGGCGTATCTATAATGGGTGCAGGGTGTGCGGGGAACACGGGTCCCTGGGTCCAGGGGGGCCCCGCACTGCACATCCTGCACCCATAGTATTACTTACATCTCCGGAGTCCCACGTCGGTGCGGGGGTCCGGCGCTGTAAAAATGACTGTAAAATGGCCGCCGCGCCCAGTTTCCCATCATTTGCGCATGCGCAGTACAGGGAAAATGGCCACCACAGCCATTTTCCCGGTGACCAGCGCATACTCTATAGACTCTGGGTGCACTCTAGTGCCCAGAGTCTATAACTCCGGCACTGGCCGTGCACAGCTCAGTGTGCTGCCGGCTACCGGACAGAGAGGAGGGGGCCCGTGTCGGAGACTGCACATGGGCCCCCTCCTCTCTTGAAATGCCCCTGAGGGAAGGTGTTGACACATGATTGGCTAGCCAGATTTCTGCTCCAATCACGTTTGGAATGTTCTATTTTTATACTTCTTACTACGTGACTACTATAACTAAACAATACAGTAGGATGTGAAAAAAAAACTCTAAACAAAAGTAAATATTTAGGTTGGGCATGTGCAGGTATAGAGCAAACATTTTTCCTAGCACACCAACAACTACAACAACCATCAATACTAAATATGTGCCTATATACGAAAGTTTAGCATGCTTATTTTATTAGACGAACATGTGTGTTCTGAGTTGAATCAAAGTCTAAACATTTCCTACATGCACCCCTTGGTCCATTAAATGATTATAAATTAATCAGAAAGAGTTTGTGCTTTAATCACTTTCATATTCAAAGCAACACAAAGGGGAGAAAAAGTTGACATATGTAAAGACAAATTGCTTAATGTCTGCAATGTGAGCCTGATGTACAGTTGAAATAATTTATGTAAAAATGCATAAGTATCGTCTGAGAAAAATAATCATTTTATACATCATTTTATACAGTATATCATCTTAAGATACCTGCGATTCTGCATAGCTCATAAGCTTTAAGCGTATTAAATTACACAAAACCACCAGTCATCATCAACAACTTGTTAAGCCTGAGGGTTGGTTTGGGTTGGAACAGGCGTGGAAGGCTGAAGAGAAGACTTGATAGGCGTGGATGAACTTAGGTGGTTTGAGCCAGGACCTCCTCATGTATAGATGTGAGGTGGTAGACATACGGCAGTGGATTATGGGCCCGAAGGCGAGAACAGGAATAAAATGTCTTTATTGAACAGCAGCTTGGTATGGAACTGGATATATAATACTGAATGAATGAGCAGAATCGGATTGGGACCAATAATGCTGGATTAAGATCTGGATCGGTTTGAGACCAATGTTGATGAATTGAAGTACTTCATTGATATGAGTCCACTGTTAATGAATTGATGAACTTGATCGGTTGGGAACGATGTTGATGAATTGAAGAACTTAATCAATAAGAGTCTGATATTGATGAGCTTGATCAGTTAAGACCGATGTTGATGAAATAAAGAACTTAATTAATATGAGTCCAATGTTGGAAGCATTGAATGAGACCGATGGTTGGAGGTATCGGCTAGAACCGATTGTGGCTGTAAGAAAAAGTCTCAATGGTAAAAACTAGACTGGTGTGCAAGAAGATATTGGAGACTTGTTTACCAGATCTAGGAACTGGATTTAATGGACTGGGACTGTTCAGATACAGAGTACCTGGGAGCTCAGCACGGAGCTGTAACTTCAGCAAGAAGCGACGTTGTACTGGCAACAGAGGCCAGTCTGGAAATGGAATTTATAGGTGAGAATCCCCAGGTATTGGATGCTACGATCAGCTGGTCTGGGAGCAGCGCTCTAAGTGGAGGAAGAGCATCAGGTGATAGAGTCCAACATGGCTGCACCCATACTGTTGTTTAGGAGGGAACTGTGTGCCATCATGCTGGGCAGACACGCTGTGAGCATGGGGCTGTGGAGAGCCATCTCCATGCTCAGTAACAGGACACTGAGCGAACAGGGCAAGAGCAGCACAGACAGACCTCAGCACCAGCGGGGAGCGGTGTGCAGTGTGAACAGACCTCTGTGCTATCCTGGAGTGATGCACACCGCAAGAGGACCTTAGCACTAGCCTGGACAGGCACCGAAGCGGTGAGAAAGTCTTTTTAATAGTCCGGAGCATGATACAACTTTTATTCCTGATTACGATAGGGCAAAAAAAGAAATCACCCCACCACTATTTAAAATTGCTCCATTAGAGGATGAAATGTTGATGAGGTCATTATGGCAGGGTGACGCCATAAATAGCATATTCCAGATGGACCCATGCTGTTTTTCCACCTGAGAATTAGCGGAGTCAGTACTTTGGGAGAAGGGGTGGGGACACATTTTTTATTTTTATTATTTTTTATTTCTTTTTTATCTGTTTTATACTATACTGGGAAGGTCCGTGCTGACAGTCATCATCATCAGCATGGATCTTGCACCAAGTGTAGAGCAGCAACAACATATACACTTCCTAGTGTATCCAGGTGTATCTGCGGCTGTGTACACTACTGCATAGTCAACATGTGTAATACCCTTATGCTACTTCCTCTACATTAGCTCATCCTTCCTTTCCCTGCCATGGCCCTCTAATAATAAGTTAGAGATGCGTCTCTGCATAGACATGTGTGCTTATACAGTAGGAAAAGTGCATTTAACACAACAAAATCATATCAGAAGGCATTTCATATGTTTGAAGAATGAAACCCCTTAACATGTGGAAGACTTCGTTGCCCTCTGTCAGCAGAAACATTAATAAAGGGGTTGGGTTCATTTTTATTGCCAGTAAGTCTTCTTCTGGAAATTTCTAGGTGGTATGTGTACTTACAGCTTGGCTGTGTTTCTGTTAAATTTCCTGCACTTTCGTCTTTTCTGTCGATTTGTCTTTCCTTATTCCTGTTTTCTTCCTGTTATTCTCCTTGCTGTCCTCTTTTCTATTTCTTTTCAGTTCTTATTCCTATAGCCATCCTTTTTTACACCTTGTGAAATAATGTACCATCCTCATCTCTTCGCTGAGGGGCCTGGGAATATCAGCCTGGCTGCGACAGCGTCCCCCATTGCGGCTTCTAGCCAGTGCCATACTGCTGCCTGCCACAACCCGCCTGATTCTGGTTTTGGAATCAACTGGCAGCACTGGAGCTCAGCTTGTGGAGGAGGCTGCATGCCACACTGCACTGCGCCAATTCCGTGACACTGATTCTGGTTCCGCCAGGCACCGTGGAGCTGCTGATGGGCTTTGCGTTACCTATAGTTGGCCACCTTCAGAACTGTGTGTGGTGGCACAGGTCCAATTAGGATACTGCTGCTAAATGTGTTATCATTCTGTGTTTTTGTATATACCTTGTTGTTACAGGATTACTCTATTAGATGCTGAAGTAATATCTGTTTTTCATGTGTATAGCTGTCATGTTTGTATGCTGTTAAACCAAACCAGTTTATTATTATATATAGTTTTGCCTCAAAGAGTTTCCTAGTGTGTGCCTACTACCGGGGAATGCAGTCGGGAAGCTGGAGGACCTAATCTCGACAGCCGGCTTCCCGACTGTCATATCCCGAGAAGGGTCTAAAGACAGGCGTCGATGTGCCAATGCCTGTCATTAGACATATGCCGGGAGACCCACGCCCGATCGAAGGGACGCCGGGCGCCGAGTGCGGATAGCCGCACGGGGGGGGGGAGGGATAGTATCCTGACCTTACTGTCAACTCACATTTTTTTAAATCTGCTATTGGTTCGGCTATTGTGATTTTGGTTCCTTTACATCGCTTGGCATATCTTTTGTTTTTACTTTGGGCCAAGTTACCTCCCACACACACACCTCCTCCATCCCCAATTTAAATCAATGTAGCACAGTGTATACAATGCTTGGTTGCTATGGGCAATTTGCATGTAGAAAAACCCAAAGGACAGCTCTCTCTCGGTAAGAGCTGTACTTTGTGAGTGAGGGTCTTCCAGGTCTATGACCCAGATGTCCCTCTGGCTTCCTTCTGCGCATACGCAGATGGACGCACGTGCCTCTGGGGGTGCTGGGAGGGGTTTACGAACAGACGCCCATAGGTTTGTATTGGGCATCGCTATCTAAAGATGGAGTTGCCGACCACATCCAATGGTGCATATGAGAAATGTGGTGAAACGCTCCAAAAAAGGTATTTTCGGTGGTTTGACCACATTTCTGACATTGCTGCATCCAGCCCTTTGTCTTTTTGCAGAGCGGGAATGGCCTCACATGGAACACACTGAAAATCTTCCCAAGTTTCCCTCATTTCATTAATTCTTTATGTGTGACCTGCATATGCAGCCATCTTGCTGAGAAAACCTATTCATCCCGGCAGAAATCTACCCAAACTACCACAAATCAAGACACACAGTGGGTCCAAAGATATATTTGCACTGCATCGCAGCTTTTTTACTCTTTGTAAATGACCTAGGTGCATTCCATACTTGCTGACTCTCCCGCAATGTCTGGGGGACTCCAGAAAAGTGGGTGGTGCTCCCGACCCCCCGCAGCCCCACCACCCTCCTTACCTGACCAAAGTGGGCAGTCCAGTGGGGTCCAATAACGCGATTAGGACTGAATCACATCATTGTATCCCCGACCCCTGCTTTACAATGCCGGAAATCTTCTTGGCATTGTATAGAGGGGTGTAGGGCCGCGATGATGTGATTGTGCCTCCACCCCTCCACCCCCCACACCACTCACCATTGCCCCCGCCACACCCCCTTAAGTGCCAACCTGGCTGCTCATCTTGGAGGGGGTAACAACCGGAAAGTCAGCAAGTCTGCCTAATTGTCTATTACAAACTCTAATATTGCTACAGTTTCCCTATAACCTCTATAGAAGGGAAGCTAATTACTTAAACAAACACCAAGCACAGAGTAATACTGTATAGTAACTAGGGGTGTGCACCGTCCACTTTTCGTGTTTTGGTTTTGGATCTGGATCTTTCTTCGTGTTTTGGATCTGGATTGGTTTTGCCAAAACCACCCTTCCGTGGTTTGGGTTCTGGGTTTTGTGTTTTGGATCTGTATTTTTTTTAAAAAAAGAATAAAAACAGCTAAAATCACAGAATGTGTTGGTTTTTCTGCTCCTATGCTATTATTAACCTCAATAACCTTAATTTCCACTCATTTCCAGTCTATTCTGAACACCTCACACCTCACAATAGTGTTTTTATGTCCAAAAGGCTATGCTAAGCGACACGAGTGGGCGGCACAAACATGTGGCCCATCTAGGAGTGGCACTGCAGTGGCAGACAGGATGGCAGTTTGAAAAACTAGGCCCCAAACTGTACATAATGCAAAGAAAAAAAAGAGGTGCAAGATGGAATTGTCCTTGGTCCCTCCCACCCACCCTTATGTTGTATAAACAGGACATGCACACTTTAACAAACCAATCATTTCAGCGCCAGGGTCTGCCACACGACTGTGGCTGAAATGATTGGTTCGTTTGGGCCCCCACAAAACAAGCTGGCAATTAATCTGTCCCTGCACAAACTGGCTCTACGGAGACAAGATGTCATCCTCATCCTCCTCATCCACCGATTCCTCACCCTCTTCAGTGTTGTGTACATCCTCATCCTCACAAACTATTAACTCGTCCCCACTGGAATCCACAACCACAGGTCCCTCTGTACGTTCTGGAGGCTGGTCTCCCTGAAAGAGTTGGTAATTCATTTTTATGAACATCATCTTCTCCACATTTTGTGGAAGCAGCCTCCTACACCTTTCGCTGACAAGGTTCCCGGCTGCACTAAACACTCTTTCGGAGTACACACTGGAGGGGGGGCAACTCAGGTAAAATAGAGCCAGTTTGTACAGGGGCCTCCAAATTGCCTCTTTTTCCTGCCAGTACAGGTACGGACTGTCTGACATGTCTACTTGGATGCTGTCACTGATGTAATCCTCCACCATTCTGTCAATGGTGACAGTATCATATGCAGTGACAGTAGACATGTCAGAAATTGTTGCCAGGTCCTTCAGTCCGGACCAGATGTCCAAACTTGGTCCTGCCTGCCCTGCTTCACCACCAGTGGGTTGCTTAGGATACCTAAGTTTTTTCCTGGCAGCCCCAGTTGCGGGAGAAAATGAAGAAGGAGCTGTTGACATGTCACGTTCCGCTTCAGCTGACAGTGTTTTCACCAGCAGGTCTTTGCACCACTGCAGACTTGTGTCGGCCGGAAAGAGAGACACCACATAGGCTTTAAACCTAGGATCGAGTACGGTGGCCAAAATGTAGTGGTCTGATTTCAACAGATTGACCACCCTGGAATCCTGGCAAAGCGAATGAAGGGCTTCATCCACAAGTCCCACATGCCGAGCGGAATCTCTCCGTCTTAGCTCCTCCTTCACTTTCTCCAGCTGCTTCTGCAAAAGCCTGATGAGGGGAATGACCTGACTCAAGCTGGCAGTGTCTGAACTGACTTCACGTGTGGCAAGTTCGAAGTGTTGGAGAACCTTGCACAACACGGAAATCATTCTCCACTGCGCTTGAGTCAGGTGCATACCCCCTCCTTTGCCTATGTCATAGGTGGATGTATAGGCTTGAATGGCCGTTTGCTGCTCCTCCATCCTCTGAAGCATATAGAGGGGTTGAGTTCCACCGCGTCACAACCTCTTGCTTCAGGTGATGGCGGGGCAGGTTCAAGAGTGTTTGCTGGTGCTCCAGTCTTCGGCACGCAGTCGCTGAATGGCGAAAGTGGCCAGAAATTTTTCGGGCCAACCAAGGCATCTCCTGCATGCCCCTGTCGCTTTTCAGAAAATTCTGCACCACCAAGTTTATTGTGTGAGCAAAACATGGGACGTGCTGGAATTTGCCCAGATGTAATGCCCGCACAATATTGGTGGCGTTGTCAGATATCACAAATCCCCAGGAGAGTCTAAGTGGGGTAAGCAACTGGGTGATGATTTCCCTCAGTTTCTCTAAGAGATTGTCGGTGGTGTGCCTCTTACTGAAACCGGTGATACACAGCGTAGCCTGCCTTGGAACGAGCTGGCGTTTCTGAGATGCTGCTACTGGTGATGCTGCTGTTGTTGCTGCGTAAGGTGATACATCTACCCAGTGGGCTGTCACACTCATATAGTCCTTAGTCTGCCCTGTTCCACTTGTCCACATGTCCGTGGTTAAGTGGACATTGGGTACAACCACATTTTTCAGGACACTGAGGACACTTTTTCTGATGTTTCTGTACAGTCTCGGTATCGCCTGCCTAGTGAAGTGAAATCTAGACGGGATTTGGAACCGGGGACACACTACCTCCATCAATTGTCTAAATCCCACTGCACTAATGGCTGATACCGGATGCACGTCTAACACCAACATAACAGTCAAGGCCTCAGTTATACGTTTTGCTTCAGGATGACAGCTGTCGTACTTCATCCTCCTCGCTAAGGACTGTTGGAGGGTCAATTGTGTAGTAAAAGTAGTGGTGTTCCTACTTCCTCTCTGGGATGATGAACGACTCCCAGCAGCAGTGGCAGCAGTAGGCGTAGCAATGCAGGTTCCTCCGGAGGAATCCTGGATAGGAGAGTCAGTCATGCCAGAGACATGGTGTGCAGGACTACTTCCGATCCTGACTAAGGAGGAAATTGACGAGGAGGGAGTTGACGGTGTGGTTTGCAGGCGCTTGGATACAACAGGACAACGGGATTTAGGTGTCCCTGGACTGCTTACGGTCTTAGCCAAAGTTTCTGAACTTGACAGTAACTTTTTATGAACGCGCTGCAGGTGCCGTATAAGGGAGGATGTTCCTAGGTGGTTAACGTCCCTACCCCTACTTATTTCACCTTTACATATGGTACATATGGCAAGACAGTTGTTGTCCAGATTTGGATAGAAATATTGCCAGACCAAAGAGGTGGAATGTTTGGTCTTCTGCCCAGGCAGGACCGTGATGGGCTTTTACATCCCACGGACAACAACTGTCTCCCCCGGAGCCTGATTTAAACAAACCACATCACCATCAGAATCCTCCTCTCCAACTTCCTCCTCAGCGCCAGCTACACCAGTATCCTCATCCTGTTGTACTTCAACAGTGACATCTTCAATTTGCATATCAGCAAGTGGACTGTGGGTGCTCCTTTCAGCACTTGCAGGGGGCGTGCAAATGGTGGAAAGAGCCACCTCTTCCTGTCCAGTGCTGGGAAGGTCAGGCATTGCAACCGCCACCACACTTGGACTCTCCTTGGGGATTTGTGATATCTTCTTAGAACGCACAGTTCTTCGCTGTGCTTTTACCAGCTTAACTCGTTTGATTTTTTTAGTGGGAGGAGGGCTTCCATCGTCATGTGAAGCTGAACCACTAGTCATGAACATAGGGAAAGACCTTAGCCGTTCCTTGCCACTCCGTGTCATAAATGGCATATTGGCAAGTTTACGTTTCTCTTCAGATGATTAAAAAAAAATTTTTAAGGTCATTTTCCTGAAATTTGTAATTTGGGATTGTATGTGCCCTCTACTATGACATTGGGCATCGGGCTTGGCAGACGATGTTGATGGCATGTTATCATCTATGTCATGACTAGTGGCAGCAGCTTCAGCACTAGGAGGAAGTGGTTCTTGATCTTTCCCTATTTTATTTTTATCGGAGAAAGTTTGGTCCTCCATTTATGTTATATTGATTTGATAAATACGTGCTGCTAGGCGCACACAAACACAGAAAATATTTTTTTATTTTTGTTGGAGACTAGTGCACTTTGTGGATTACACCATGCTTTAAGAAATGAGCCAGCCGGCCCTTTACTTATGGGAAACAGGTGCACGCTTGGCGCTACTCCTTTGTTGATGCACGTGCAGCAACAGTGCACAGAATTCACAAACACATAAAATATTTTTTTATTTTGTTTGGAGTGCCCTTTGGGGGTTACAGCACCCTTTAACGGTCAAGCCAGCTGGCCCTTTACTTATGACACAGGCGCACGCTTGGCACTACTTCGTTGATGCACGTGCAGACACAGCGCACACAATTCACAAATACAGAAAATATTTTTTTATTTTGTTTGGAGTGTACTTTGGGGGTTACAGCACCCTTTAACGGACAAGCTAACTGGCCCTTTACTTATGGGACACAGGCGCACGCTTGGCACTGCTACTTTGTTGATGCACGTGCAGACACAGTGCACACAATTCACAAACACAGAAAATATTTTTTTATTTTGTTTGGAGTGTACTTTGGGGGTTACAGCACCCTTTAACGGTCAAGCCAGCCGGCTCTTTACTTATGACACAGGCGCACGCTTGGCACTACTTTGTTGATGCACATGCGGCTACTGCGCACACAATTCACAAACACAGAAAAAATATATTATTTTTGCACTTGGGTGGAGCACCCCTGATGGACAGAGCACCCCCTGGACAACACTACAGCACCTCTTTAGGACTGGGACACTGCACAGGACTTTGGAGTGGACACAGCCCCTATGGACAACTGACTGCACAACACAGTCCAGCCAGCCCCTATGGACTTTGAAGGAGTGGACACAGCCCCTATGGACAACAGCAGCACAGCACAACAGTACACTGCACTACACTACACAGCCCAGCCAGCCCTAACTCCCACCCCCCCTCTTCACTATCCACAGCCGAGTGAGAAAATGGTGCCGACGCAGGTACCTTATATAGGATCCAAAACCCACGAGACCCGGAAGGCGGGATGATGATGTTTTGCCTCGATTTCAGATCCGAGTCAGGCGGGAAAAGTCGAGCCTGACTCGGATCGGCCTCGGCTCGGGGGGGGGTTCGGATTTCAGAAATCCGAACCTGCTCACCCCTAATAGTAACTCAAATGCACTGTCCCAGCAGTATGATGGAATGAAGACCGCGGCGCACTCGCTGGCTCTGTGCTGAGGAATAGCAAGTTGGTATGCAGAGTGGAAGCTGCCGCACTGATAGACGATGATATACAGTGGGAGATGGAAAGCAGGTAACAGTTATACTCGCTGCCTGGATTAAGTGGTTGGAGTAGAACTGTTTGCAGCATGGAAGTTGTGGTGCTGACAGGTGATGATACACAGCAGCAGATGGACAGCAGGTAACAGTATACAGCTGCAGATGATAAATAGCGAGTCCACGGAGTAGCAAAGAGAGTCACGGAGAACATGATCACAGGTTACAGAGAGCCTAGAACTAGCCTGGGTAAGGAACACGTTGTTCAGGCATTGGGTTACTCCCAGGAAATGGTCTGACTGAGGTGCATAAGTGCATTTGTTAATCACAAGAAGCTGTCCCTGGGATATCTTGGAAACAGAAATAAAAGAATATCTGAGTCTGTAAAGGATGTTAAGACCCTAATTCGTGACACTCTGGGGTCTATTTACTAAGCAGTGTTAGGAGAAAGAGTGAAAAGTGATAAGAAAGTGATAAGGTGCCAGCCAATCAGCTCCCAACTGTCATCTCACAGGCTGTTTGAAAAATTAGAGTTGGGAGCTGATTGGCTGGCACCTTATCACAGACTTATCACTTTTCACTATGGCCCTCATTCAGAGCCGTACGCTCTGAGCAGACCGCACGCTCTGAATGAGGGCCGCCCTCTATAATTATGGAGCGTCCTCCAGGACGCTCGTATAGCTGTGGGTCATCACCCACAGCCTATACGAGCGTGCAGTTTGATGGCCGCGATGGTCTTGACCATCGCGACCATTGCCACTGCGAGCCGGAGCCTGCAGTTGAGTTTTTCAACCGCAAGGCCCGGAGTGATTTTGGCTCTATCAGAGCCAAAATCACTCCCACTGACATCACTAGTGATGTCAGTGGGCCGGCTTCTGACGGTAGGCGTTCCCTTGGGAACGCCCCCGTCAGGGAGGCACGCCCCCGGCACGCCCACCAAAGGGGGCGTGCTGTCTATCAACATCGACAGCACGCCCCCTTTGATCAGACACAAAGAGCGAAGGAAAGTCCTTTGCTCGTCGCGTCTGGCGCATGCGCGCGACGGAGCTCCCGCCGTCGTGCGCATGCGCAGTGCACAACATCGACCCACTTGCGAGCGGACAGCCGCTTGCGCGTGGGTCTGAATCAGGCCCTATGTCTCCTAACACTGCTTAGTAAATAGACCCCTAAGCCTTGGAGAGAGATAAAGTGGATGGAGATAATGTACTAACCAGTTAGCTCCTGACTGTTATTTTTCAAACACAGCCTGTAAAGTGACAGTTAATAGCTGATTGATTGGTACTTCATCTCCGTCCACTTTATCTTTCTCCAAGGCTTAGTACATAGACCCCTTTATGCTAATGTGAGTATCCGTTCAATAGCGGAAACCAGTGGCGCCCTTTGATTGTGCACTGACTGAAGCAAATGTCATCATCAGTATCAGCACTTGCACCAGCCCCATGCCAGGTTGAAGAGATCCTTCTGAAACAGGCTTCCCTTCCCATATGCAAGACTAAGAATTGCACCTAGTTGTTGATACACGCCTTCCGACACTCCCATGACACTCCCAAAAGTCAGCCTGGTTCCGTGTGATCAATTTGTCACCACCCAGTGCACACACCAAAACTCACAGAAAAACAAAAGTTGCATCTGACTCAGAATAGGAGAGACATATGCACAGATACATACATTTGCTTCTGCACATGTGATCATGGGAGTAACTACCATAGGTGCAAAGGGTGCAGCTGCTATGGGCCCAGAGCTGAGGGGGTCCCATCTTCCTTGTCAAAGTTACATGTGTTATATACATTTTTCACCACAGGGTGGTACATAGGGCTCTTACAAACTTTTGCTATGGGGTCTTTGTTCTGACCCTTCATGTGCTGTACACAATAACATGCTACTTGTGTCCGTGAAGAGTGATCCATACATTTCAGAATCAGGCCCATTGTGAGTAAAAGCTAGATGGAATAAGGCAGATGCTGTAAAGCAGTAATAATTGTACTGTTAAGGACCCCATACATGAGGCGATATAGCAGGCGATCCGACTGATTGGTGAGATTTGCCTGCTATATCGCACCATGTATGGCCCTGATATTGGGACGAGTGCGCTCCCGCAGGGTCATACATCGCACCCCCGATCTGCCTGTAGGACCATGAGATCAGGGGATGCGATGTGCGATCCCATGGATTGCTATGCGGGTGAGACGGTGGAGCCGGCATATCGGGCGGCCGGCCACCCGATCGCACAGGGAGCCTGATTCAGAGCCGGGCGCTCTTTAAGAGCGCTCGCTCTGAATCAGGGCATTTTTTTTTGTAGCGGCCTCCTGGCCACTCGCTAAGCTGTGGGTGACCACCCACAGCTTTTGCGAGCGGCCAGGTGATGGTCGCGATGGTCGCGACCATCGCGACCATAGGGGCTTGCGACGAGACCCTTGTGGTAGGGTCTCGTCTGTCGCAAGCCCCAGAGAGCTTCCTGCTCTAACAGAGCAGGAAGCTCTCCACTGACATCACTGACATTGGGAACGCCTCCGTTTGTGTAGCCACCCCCCCTCCCAGCCTACAAAACAGGGCGAGCTATCGCTCAACATCGACAGCCGCCCGTTTTGTAGTGAGTCCCTCAGCGAGAGAATTTCTCTCTCGCTCCTGGGCTTGCACATGCACGTGGCCCACTATCGACCCGCTTGCGAGCGGGTCTGAATCAGGCCCAGTGTGCAGACCGTCCGATATGTCGGATGATGGATCCCCTATCGCCTCGTACGCTACAATCGCACCTTGTATGGGGGCGTTAAGTAACACTTTCTAAATTACATAATCTTTATCAAACTGTTTTTTAAGATTACTAATGCTTTTATATAAAATCACATTTTAGTGTTACTTCAGTGACATCTACTGGTGAAATTAAAGAACATTATCTAAAGTTAGAAAATGTTTACTATACAGTATTCTGCATTGTTAATTACATATGGGTGATTATCAACATACTTACTGGCATTTTCTGGGCATATTAATTATATGCATTCCTCCTGAAAATGTGTCAGTTTCTGCATGATTTCAGTATTGTGCTGTGTAAGACACTCAATGCAGAAAATACGAGCGATCTCTCATGTGCTATGCAAACTAATGCTACAAACCCCATAAGTGGTAAAGAACTTAGGGGGCGATTCAAACCCGTTAGCTAGGCTGCGTTTGCTCGCAGCTGGCTGATTTTTGCAAACTGCATGCGTGTAAGCTGTAGTGCAAGTGCGCAAGCCAGTCTCTGCGATCGGGATGTGAAGGCACGCCAGCCTTATTCTGGACGTTAGGTTAAGTGACAGATAGTGGCATTTGTGGGTGGTGACATGGGCTGGTCTTTGAGAAGGGGGAGTGGATGTGCGACCGCAGGCGTGCCTGTGCGTTCTAACAGCGTTTTATGGGCGTCTATAATTTGCACGGAAGCGTCATTGTACACGTCACCTGGTTGTATTTCACACTGCAGTGATCGCAGTGCTTGCGGCGAGGTAGGGTCGACCTCAATGACTGCGTGCAGCTCTGATGGCTCTCAATGTTACTGTTTTTACAATCACTTCCTGGAGATGACGTGTGCTGCGAAGGAAAGGGGGCATCTTTAGAATGGCGTGCGATCGCTCTGCCATCGCACACTAAGATATAGTGGGCGTCCTCATGCCTTACCGTGCGATCGCTTCTTATGCTTCTTATATATATTAGCAGGCACCTGACAGCTGCATGAGAACGCAGATTAGCGAGCGGGTCTGAATCGGGCCCTTAAAGTCAGTCTCTCTCTCTTTTTCTCTCTCAGATTCAATTAGGCACTGTGTTTATTCCACAGCTAATTGAACACACTGCCCAATTTAATTAGCCACGACTACCTTGCTTGCTAAGCCCAGAGAGTGCTCTGCTTTTAACTCACGGGAAAACCCATAGATTCTTCAGCTATGCAGCCCTATAAGCAGCAAGCTGCAATGCACAGTGTGCTCTGACACCTTTTATATTATAGCCAACATTAACTTTTTCAGAAATTTGTGCTACAGTAGTTCTTTTCAGGTATAGGACCAAATGGACCAGCCTTCACCCCTCACGATGATCAATGAGCCTGGAGCACCCATGGCCCTGTCGTTATTTCATCAGTTGTCCTTCCTTGGACCACTTTTGACAGGTTCTAACCACTGCATACCGGGAACAACCCGCTAGACCTTGGTCACCTCAGTCTGCCCCCGCCCCCTCTATCTCTTCCCACCCCCTCTCCCAGCTGCTCCACTAACACTACTCTGCTCTGTCCCATCTGCCACTCACTATTGCCCTTCTGCCACTCCATCTCACTCCCATACTTACCATGTTCCCTTTACTCTTCTGTGGCTCTAGGTCTGTCCCATCTCCCTCACAGTGGGACCCATTGGATCGGCGGCTCGCACCCCAGCTCCCACTGCAAGCACATATTGAGGATGGGACCAACTCTAGAAACATATTATATAGATAAAAACATGACAAAACTCCATAGAATTACTAACACTTTACAAATATTGCACTGATCCAGGAACAATGAACAAATTCACATGTACACATAAAAAAGGCCTCTCAAATAAGGGGTCCCAATAAAATGTTTGCATGATGATAAGTCATTCAGATGTCTATTACCAGGAGAGTTATTCCATGTAAAATTATGCAAACATTATTTTTCATTATTTTTTAGTGTGTGGGTTGCCACGTTTTTCCAGGTCAAAGCTGGCAAGAATAGCAGGTGGGAGTACTGCAAAGAGAGGGATCTCTCCCTGGATTTCCATGCTTGCCAAGGCTGACAGTGGGCGTGCCTTCTGTGGTGGGTCTCTGATCGGTAAGAGTAATCACACACATACAAATCAAAAGTTATAATTCCTGATGTGTCTAAACAAAAACAGTTTTATTTTATTAGTGTGTCATATTTGACTTTCCCGAGGACTTATCTTATACAAGCACAACTGTGTTTTTAACAAAGGGATAAGGCTTAAGCTGCATACACACGATATGCTCTGTGCCACCAACGACTTGAAAGATATCTTTCAGTGAAGTCATCCTGCCACATCTCTGAACAGGCAAAGTTGACAATATCGTGCAAGTTGGCCTGCATGTATGGACAATCATAGATATCATTATCGTTCATGCGGTAACGTGCATCGTTGGTTGTTCACTGCATAAAAATTAACGATATATCATTAAACGATATCATTATCGTTCATAGATATCGTACCGTGTGTTCGCACCTTTATTCATTATTTTGATGTTACTCCCTTTCTCCAGTCATCCAGGCTTATATATACCTCTAAATCAGGGGTTCCCAACCATGGTCCTTAAGGCACACTAACAGTCCAGGTTTTAGGGATAGCCGTACTTGAGCACAAGTGACTTAATTAGTACCTTAGTTATATTGATTTAACCATCTGTGTGCAATCATGGATATCACTAAAACCAGGACTGTTAGTGTGCCTTGAGGACCGAGGTTGGGAATCACTGCTCTATATAATACTGGCATGTTTCTAGCAGGATAATTAGGAAAACAATATATCAACATAGTCATGATTAGATAAAATGGTTTACAGCCAACTACTTTATACTTAAATAATGGGTTAATGCAGTGTTTGATGTAGTAGACAAAAATGCATTAGGGTTTTTTTTTCATCACCTGAATTTGATTATTTACTGAAAGTGTCCTGTTGTCACAGAAGTATAATCAGGTCTTTAATTATCCCAACAAGAGTCAAGGATCATAAAAGCTTGGGGACTGAATGTAATAAACATAAACTGGGCCATTGATAGATGCATGTCATCTAGGAAACCTATGGGAATAATTTTTTTCTTCTCGGAATAAATATAGCATTAATCATGTTTCATATGTATAGATGAAAAAAAATCATATGTCTAGAGAAAGTAATGTTGTTTTGCAATGGCCGCAGCTTTCCAAAACTTCCAGCATTTTCATTGTCTTCAACCACTACAACCACCTCTTCTTGTTCTTCTCCTCCGCTGCTCCGCTGCTCCTCAGGGCTTCACTCCATTCACTTAAATCTGCTGTCAGACTACCCCACGGCACCTTGCTCTGGCCAATATAAGCAAACACCTAGGCCCGATGTGGACTTCTTGAATTTTACCTGCTTCAAGCTGGCTGGTCACTGTGCCTTTTTCAAAATGCCTCTGATTAGTGGATCCTGAATTACTTCAGGACATGGGCAGGACATTAGAAAAATGTTAAAAAGAGGACAAGTGCAACATTTTTTCCATACATTTTCTGTATTGTTTTTGCACAGTTTACCTATGTAACAGTTTTCATAAAGATCTCCAGTGTCATATGTTGTATAGAAAAGACATAGGGTCCTATTTATTAAAAAACAAACAAGAGGCTTTGCCATTGAAGTGCTTAACAGTGAAGTAAAACCTACAGTATTGCTATCAATTCATGGCAATTTCTGACATTACACATACGTGTCCATTATGCCATACATGTATCGCGCCATTTTGAGAAAAAGGCCACATCATTGTACAGAGGCTATTGGAGATGGACTGCGGAAATGCCTCCATGGGGACACAGCTGCTAACAATATCTTCAGATGGTGTAAGCACTGTGACCAAGTTTGATAAATAGAGCCAAACTGGAGTCTTTATTAAGATTAATAGGGACCATGATCTATCACATTAGTTAGTGTAATGCAGAATGTTATCTCCTGCATACCTAAATCATTTGGCATTTTCTGCATTATTTTTAGGTAAAAGGTAAACTTATTTTCCTTCCAGCTTTATTCAACCAGATGAGCGATGCAAATATGCACACCGGTCTAATATGTACAGTATGGTTGTATGCAGTGGAGGCTCCAGAGGTGGGGCTGCAGCACAGTTCAAGATTCAAATAGGGGAGCCACACCAACTGCCAGTGATTCCTGGCCAGCGATGTTAGGCAGCGTTTGGAACGGCAGCTGGTGTGGCTCCCCTATTTGAATTTTGGACTGCGCTGCAGCCCCAACTCTGGAGCCGCCACTGGTTGCATGGATTCATTAAAAGTTATTTATAAAAGTATAGATACCACATGGATTCAGCCATTTGTACAGGAAACTGCATGAAAATGTGGGAGACTCATTTTTTGGGTAGTCCACTGGATGAGTGGGTGGATATCACTTACTTCCTAGTAAAATGGGCAGGATGGGAAGATCATACTGAAAATAACATGTCTGTTTGGAGGGGCGAGGCTAAAATTACATGAAGAGCCCGTCCACACCCCAAAAGTGTTCAGCTGCATATCCTCTCAGCGCTATTACCAGAGAGGAGAAACATAAAGTCAGCAAGTATGATGTAGCATCTTCTGATGGGAAAAGTAGGTGGACCAATGTTACATCTTGCAGAGTGTGGGCTAGATTGTGTCTACTTCATAAGGTCCTGAAGCGTCCCAAATTTGAAGGTAGTCCCCTGGATTCCTAGAGGAGTAGGCAGCCCTCTCACATCCTGCCCACTTGCGAGTGAAGTGGGCAGGACAGGGAGGATAATGCCGGGAATAACAAGTCCTTGGGGAGGGGGTGAGGCCAATATGACATGTTTCTATGAAAAATAAGAAGAACACTTCAAAACACATCAGTGGACTGTGGAAGAGATCCAATTGTCAGGATTGTGTGGGAAAAATACTTGATGGTTTCCTGAGACCTTGAAGGGATTTTCTCTCTTTTCATGCCCTAAAAGTTCTGGGATCTGGTAGGAGAATCTATATACTCTATATGAAAATGTTATTATATCTATTACATTTTAATGGATGTGAGTGCATTGCCAAAGAAAATATTGTTCATTGAAAAGGTTAATGTACTATATGTGTTTTTTTATATATTTAATCTGTATATACATAATAGTTGAGCCCTGTGAATTGCTGAATAGCCTCTGCATAGTTTTATATGTTATATACCTGCAAGAAAGTATATTGTAAGCAAACTACCAAAGGGGGAAAGGCCTGGACTATACTGTAGGATGTTCTCCCTTACAATTTTGGTTGTTGGGTGCTTTTCCAAGTCTGCTGTTTGGACTTCAAAAGCATTTGAGTGTGAAGTGATACACAAAGTGGTTTATTTCTTAATTTTTGTAATTTTTTCACTATATTCCCCTGTTACAGAAGTACAAAGAGGATGATGGAAGGACTATTGTGAATACGGACAGTCTTTCCCCATATGGACATTTGCTAAATAATATTTCCGATGAACTTGTATATCTATTCATAAGCACCGGTGTGTTCCGGATCAATCTTTATTGCATGTACTAACTTGGTTCCTAGAGTTTAAGTTTTCCACACAAATGCATTTGTGGTAAATAAACCTTATTGTATATATTTTCTAGGTGACAAATGGATTGTTACCGCTGCCCATTGTCTGCACCATGAAGTGGACTCGGAGGTCACAGGTTTTACCTCTGCAGACATTTTCTCTCCTTCATCATTCATAATTATATTAGGTAAGTGCCTTTTAAAAGCATAGCTTTTTAGTTCTGTGCTGCACAGCCGATGGACAGATATGTCTGCAGACATATCTGTCCATCGGCAGGTGTGTACGGGCGGTCTGCCGACCGCCCATGCACACAGAGCGACAGCCGCGAGGAGGGGGGTGGGACACGTCCCCCACCCGCCGGGACATGCCACGACATGGCCCCTGGTCACTAAGACCTGCGGGCAGACACAGATGATGGTTGTTCAGTCTATACGAACAACCATCATCTGCAGATATATCTGTATAGCGTGTACCCACCATTAGAATACACAAATAAACAAAAGTTTATGACAGAGTTAAATATTATCTCTACTAAGCTGGGCATCCACTATACAATTTTCTGTCAGATATCTGCCCAATCTGGCTGGTTGGAATGAATACCTGGTAAAATCAAGAATAGGGTTCTGAAAAAATAGATTTATTTGAACAATGAGTAAATAAATAATAAATGATATAAAATTATTTATTTATTTATTTTATTTATTAACAGTTTCTTATATAGCGCAGCATATTCCGTTGCGCTTTACAATTGGAAACATTGATAGAACAAAACAGGGTAATAACAGACAGACATAGAGGTAAGAGGGCCCTGCTTGCAAGCTTACAATCTAAAATGGAAGTTAAGCATGTCTGCTGGGCACTGGCAGAGGCGGATAAAGATCACATGGACCCTAGGCCCCATGGACCCTAGACCCTAGGCCCCATGCAGCTACAGGGTGTCGTTCTAGAGAATGATTATAGTGAAAATGATTTGATACTGTGAAAAATGAACATAAGATAAAAAAGATGGAAAGGATGTGTTTACAGATACAGTTCCCTGTATTATGGCCAATGCATACAGATGTTTCTCAAAAAGACTAGATTCCGAAGCACTAAATAGGCAAGTAAGAGAACTTGTGTAACTAAACAAGCATTGCAGGCATATCTATAATGTGTACAGGGTGAGTGGAACAATTGGACTCATGGATAAAAGGGTGCAACAAGCAACACATCCTACACCCAGAACAGACAACAAAAGTACAGTATGTGCCAGATACTTTGCTATCTTCTGTGCATGCACCATCTTTCAAAATACATCATCAGAAAGATGGTGTTGCTGGCAACATGTCCACTGTCCATGAAGATGGAGTGTGCATTCCTTAAAACACCCCTGATTGCAGGTCTGCACCTTGTTTTTGTGTAAATTATCATTTCTGTGCGCTGACTTCAAAAAGTGTTTGTCTACAGTGTATTAAACTAGTTGTACGCTTCCTCCAGGAAAACACAGGACACTGTTAAAGGATGACACTGAACAAGTATTGCAACCCAAGAACATAATTATCCACCCCAACTACAACAGCAGCACATTGCAGAATGACATTGGACTGGTGGAGCTATCAAGCAAAGCTTTCCTCAATGATCATGTGATGCCTATCTGTTTACCTGAAGAAGAAATTCAGTCAGGTATTTAACTTTTCAAATACTGTATATAAAAAACACATTTTTGTTGTTGTTATCATCATCATATCTATTAAAGATGTGCACTGGGCCCCACGGTTTGATTTTGGTCTTGGTTTTGGCTCTGTAACAATCTTCGTGTTTTGGTTTCAGCTTTGCCAAAAAAATCCTTGTGTATTATGGTTTTGGTACTGATATTTGTTTTGTTTGGATCTAATTAAAAATGGTGAAACACAGGTAAAAATCATGTAAATCTATATATTTGAAATATGTTCAAAAATGAATTCTGCATAACAAATTTAATACTCATTAAATAATAATCTGTGCTATCTTTTCAGATGAGTTTGTTATAGTCAGTGGATGGGGAAAGCAATTCCTAAGAAAACTGCCTGAGGTCCTCTTAGAGGTAATTGTAATTATTATTATTATTATTATATTTTAATATGGCAAGTTATGTTTATATCCTGATGTATGTCGTGGTCTATCTTTAAAGCATCCTAATAATTGTGAATAATTCCTAGTAAGCTTTGTGTCAGGTGGGCAATAACTGTAGGATGGATATTCCTTAACAGTGCATTATGAACTTGCACTTCAGTCCTATATCAGCTCAGCAATAACTTTTGGCAGTGTAATCTGATGGTGAAATATGCAACAACTCTGTGTTCTTACACCAGGTGAGCAATAACTTTGGGCAGTGTGTTCAACAGGTGGAGAAATAAACGCATTGACAACTGTAATCCAATTGTCCTTGTAAGCAGGAAGTCTCTGAGTGTTTCTTCCCTCCTTTCCATAATGCACTGTTAAGGAATATCCAGCCTACAGTTATTGCCCACCGGACACAAAGCTTACTAGGAATTATTCACAATAATTAGGATGCTTTAAAGATAGACCACGACATACATGAGGACGTGAATAGAATACTAATTTCAGTACCTTAGAGCGCTTAGCTTAAAATTTTCTTCACAATATATTTGGAGAGGTTTGGAACACCTCATAAAGCGAGCAGCACTTGGTACATTTAGCGGGTTACTTAGTGTGCGCAAACCGTCCATTCATATTACCAAGTTATGTTTATAAACCTCCTGTATTCAGTACATGAACATTTTCATGTGGATCTAAAAGTGAAAGACAGCATACTATAGATAATTGCACATTACAATGAATTCTTAGTACTAATACACCTATGCACTTGCACTTTACTTTTGATGAAATAAAACTAGAGCAGAACCATTTAATCAATAGCAAAATGCAATAGCAGATTACAATTTCCACAGTATTCGACAAACTTCAATACAATAACTTATAAATTATTTTAACCTTGGCCCCATAAAGTATAGTGTGCAGTTTAGCTGAATATTTCTCGTTGGTGCACTCTATAAAGCTGTTAAAATGTGCGCGAGCCGTCCACTGCGATCGGGACTGTGACCATACAGACCCATCACAGAGAGATTGACAGGAAGTGCCATTTGTGGGTGGTGACAGTGGGTTGGTCGGCCAAATGCAGATGTGGCAGTGCGTTTCAACGCCATTGCAGGGGCGTGAATAAGTTAGCCACTGCAATACCAGGCGCAGCCTGAGGCCTCATAGCGTGTGCTGAAGTTAGTAAATACTGAGTGAGGTCTGACCTGCCTTAACTGTGTGTATGGGTCTGATGTTACTCAATGTTACCGATTATTTTGCTATGTTGCCAAAGTATGCAGATATCTTTAAGGGGAATCAGGCCCTCTGATCTCTTCCTTTAAACCGCTCACGGCTATCTGTCACTGGCATGAACCACTGGGAAGCAAGCGGGTCGATGGCCCAGTGCGCATGCGCACGAGGGAGCCGGCTCCGTTGTGCGCATGCGCGAGATCCGGATAGCGACGGGCAAGCCGTCGCTATGGGTCTCGCTACAAAGGGGGCGTGCTGTCGATGGTAAGTGACAGCACGCCCCCTTTCCCATGGGACTGCCTACCGTCTGGGGCCGGCCCCACTGACATCACAAGTGATGTTAGTGGGAGTACTTTCGGCTCTGATAGAGCCAAAAGCACTCCAGGGCTTGCGGCAATGAGACCCTACCACAAGGGTCTCGTCGCACGCCCGATGGTCGCGATGGTCTTGACCATCGCGACCATCTTTTTGGCCGCTCGCTATAGCTGTGGGTGGTCACCCGCAGCTATACGAGCGGCCAGGAGACCACTCTAAAAGCTAGGAGGGACGGCCCTGATTCAGATCGAAAGATCTGTCAAAGCGTCCGGCTCTGAATCAGGGCCTCTGTGCATCTTTGCTCCCACCGGCAGTTACCTCACCACAGCGCAGCCACCAACTGCCATTTTCTCTAGTTCCAATCCTTGAGCCTGCCACAGTACTCACTGGTCCCTTAATGTCCTCCACCGCTGAGGGGGCCAGAGCAAAATCCCTGAACCCCAAACAGTTAAATCATGGCCTATATTAGACAATGGCAGGAGGCACATTATAAAGTTACATTTTTGTAGGCGCACCTACAAAGTGTGGGTAGGCACAAAGGGGCTTGGTGGGGTGCCACAATATTTGCTGACAAGCAGGGGCGTAACTAGGTATTGAATGTCCCATAGCAAAAGTTTGTAAGGGCCCCTATGTACCACCCAATGGTGAAAAATGTATATAACACATGTAACTTTGACAAGGAAGATGGGACCCCCTCCACGCTGTGCCCCATAGCAGCTGCACCCCTTGCACCTATGGTAGTTACGCCAATGCTGACATGGCAACTGCACATTATGTGCTGTGGGGGTGGTTCATTCAATGGTTGGTTTTATTAACCTGCTCTGTTTTAAATCAGGCCTCTTACCTGCTGGCATTTTCTGGCAGAGAAGTATTGTTTTGTTGCTGCGTATTGACTATTTTGTATGTTCTCCCTTGTCTTTGCATTTTCTTCTCTAACTCACTTTGTTTCTACCTGCCTTTTCCCTGTCCTTCTAGCACTTCCCTTGTCTGTTGCTTTTGCCTTGCTTATTTCCTTCTCCCCCTCTATTTTCTCAGGTTTATGTATCACCATAGTCCACGCCATTTGGGTATAGCCCTGTTTAGGGACATCACAATGTTTTTAGGTTGGGGGGGCAATATATAATTTCATTTTGGCACCCCTAAATTGCTGAATGTTGCCCCTTCAGCGGCAGCTGGAGTATCCTGCCACACCACCTACCTGATGACATAGATCACTAAGTCAGAGAAGCGTACGATGCGCTCCACCAATCAGAGCTCAGCACATGCCTCTCTGACCTTTTGTAGTGTCTCATGGGACTTACTCAGCTCCCACTTGTCCAGGGGACTCAGGGCCTGATTCAGTACAGATCGCAAGTGCTGCGATTACGCACACAGTGTCACTGCGAAGATATACTAATGTCTGCGATCGCAATGCCATACGCAGCCTAACATAAAGATTTCCTCCTTAATTTACACTCATCCGTAATACTTAGCAAGACTGCAAAACCATCGGGAACATTGAGTACAATCGCAGCCTCACGCACACTTGCACACAGCCTGACCTTACTCAGAAATTGCTAACCTCATCGCACGCAGTAAAAGCCCAAGCTGCTTATGGCATCACAGTGGCTAATTTATGCACATCCCCCAAATGGTACTTACTGTCAATCACTCTGCATTGGGCCTGCGTAGTCACTGCGATCACAATCCCAATCGCAGTGGAGTGTTCGCACACGCAGTGGATTGTGATGCATACGCATACACAGAACGCAACAATTAGTTGATTGCGTGCGTAATCGCAGTTGCGATCACTGCTGAATTGGGCCCTCAATGTGCCCCTGGTGCCTCTCTCAAAGGTTGTGGGGGCAACCCCAGTGGCATGGTGCAGGTGGCTGCGGCTCCCTGAGGGCGCGCGCGTGTCAACCTTAATTAGATTTCAAGGGCCAGACACTTCCCTAGTGATGTCACAGGAGGCACCTAAATTCAACCCCTGCCTATAAAAGGAAGTCCCTGTGAGAATTCCTGTGCTAGAATATAGGCTCCCAAACCTTACTCCAGCGTTCCTGTGTATAACCTCATTGCTTGTTCCTGACCTTGGCTTTGTCCGTGACCTGATTTTGTCTGCTCCCTGGTATTGCGCTTGCTATTCCGGTTTTGACCTTGGTGATCCTCCGTGACCTGGTACCAACTTTTCCGTTTGGTTCTGACCCGGCCTGTCGACTATGCTGTACGTCTTCATCATACCATGCTCCATCCAGAGCTCACCAGCACTTGTATTGGGGAACCTAGTCTGAGGGCCATGACCAGAATGTCGAATGCAGCCAAGTCCATACTTCCTTGCGTGGGTCCCTGGTGAACACTGCCGTCTGTCACGGGTCTCAGCCAATCAGCGTTAAGCCCATTGAATGCAGGGAAAAAACAGCTAAAAGAAGATGGCGCTGGTTCCCGCAACCGGCACCTCACGCTTGTGACACACCTGCTGCTGACACTCCCCGCTGCCGACACACCAACTGTCGGCACCCCCACTGCTGAGACTGCTGGCTGTCCCGCTGCTGACACCACTGGCTCCCCCATGCTGCCGACACCACCGGCACCCTGCATTGAGAACACTGCCAACACAGTCAGCAAACCTGCACTGAGGACACTGCTGGCACCCTCGCTCTGCTGACACCATCGGTACCCTGCACTGAGGACACTGCCAGCACTCCCACACTGCCATTCTATGTACTGAGGACACCGTCAGCAACTCCTGCACTGCCGACACAGCCAGCAAACCTGCACTGAAGACACCGCTGGCACCCCTGCACTGTTGACACCGCCGGTACCCTTCACTGAGGACACTGCCAGCACCGCAGCACTGCCATTCCATGTACTGAGGACACCGTCAGCAACCCCCGCACTGCGGATACTGCTGTCACAATAAGTGTGCTTTTGGTGTATCCAACCCACATTGTTTCCAACTTGCACTGCATCCAACTCACTATGTATCCCGCACTGTATTCAACCCACACTGCAGCTGGCCTCCACTGTATCTAACCAGCACTGTATCCCGCACTATATCAGACCCGCACTGTATCCAAATCACACCGTATCCCGCAATATATTAGACCCGCACTTTAACCCGCACTGTATCTGACCTGCACTGTTTCTGACTCACAGGTACGGAAGGTGCAAAGCACTGTTTTTATTGGTCAGGGAGATTTTGGGGAACTGTTCAAGAAAAAGTCTGATTGATCTGGGCTTTACAAGGGTCAGTCATTTGTGACCCGGCACCCCCAATGAGGAAAATACAGATTGGGCAGTGAGAATAAGCATGTGCTGGGGTCGACTAATTGTTTTGAGCAAGGATATTCCATGCTTGATGTCGATTTTTAGTAAATTTCTGTGTTGCATTGTTACTTTCTATTGAACGTACTTATGAGTTGGTTTGGCCTATGCCTATGTTGGTGAACAATATTGTGTGAGGTGGTCAAAATTGACTGGACATAAATGGTATTGAGGTTAATAATACTTTAGGGACAAAAAAAAGGCCCAAATTAGGTGATTTTAGCTGTTTTTATCATTTTTTTGAAAAAAAAATCCAGATCCAAAACCAAAACCGAAAAACAAAACACCAAGGAAATAATCCAAAACCAGATCCAGATCCAAAACCAAAACACGGGGGTCAGTGCACATCTCTAGTAACAGGCGGCACTCATTGCAATAAGAAGGCAGGAACCCAGATGGTTACCAACGTTTCAATGTTTATGAAAAAAACATTTTCATCAGAGCATTTTCATAAACATTTTTAACCAACTGGGTTCCTGCTTTCTTTTTGCAATGAGTTCCGCCTGTTACACTTCTACATGATCCGTGTTCCATAGTTAAGGGAATTCCTGAGAGGAGGGCATCTGCTTTTTGTACATTTTGGAAGTGATGAAAAGTGCTGCTGGATGGCTGTATGTATATACTGTATAATATATATTTTATCTGGATTCCTGCTTTCTTATTGCAATGAGTGCTACCTGTTCTATATATATATATATATATATTAGGGGTGAGCGGGTTCGGATTTCTGAAATCCGAACCCCCCCCGAGCCCCCCCGATCCGAGTCCGATCCGAATCAGGCTCGACTTTTCCCGCCTGACTCGGATCTGAAATCGAGGCAAAACGTCATCATCCCGCCTTCCGAGTCTCGCGGGTTTTGGACCCTATATAAGGTACCCACGTCGGCGCCATTTTCTCACTCGGCTGTGGACAGTGAAGAGGGAGGGTGGGAGTTAGGGCTGTGTAGTGTAGTGTAGTGTAGTGCTGCTGTTGTCCACTACTTCAAAGTCCATAGGGGCTGGCTGTGTTGTGCTGTGCTGCTGTTGTTAATAGGGGCTGTGTCCACTACTTCAAAGTCCATAGGGGCTGGCTGGACTGTGTTGTGCAGTCAGTTCTCCATAGGGGCCACTCCAAAGTCCTGTGCAGTGTCCCATTCCTAAAGGAGTGCTGCAGTGTTGTCCAGGGGGTGCTCTGTCCATCAGGGGTGCTCCCCCCAAGTGCTAAAAAAATAATATATTTTCTGTGTTTGTGAATAGTGTGCGCAGTAGCCACACGTGCATCAACAAAGTAGTGCCAAGCGTGCGCCTGTGTCATAAGTAAAGGGCCGGCTGGCTTGACCGTTAAAGGGTGCTGTAACCCCCGAAAGTACACTCCAGTCCAAACCAAAAAAAAATTATTTTCTGTGTTTGTGAATTGTGTGCGCGGTAGCCGCACGTGCATCAACAAAGTAGTGCCAAGCGTGCGCCTGTGTCATAAGTAAATGGCCGGCTGGCTTGACCGTTAAGGGTGCTGTAACCCCCGAAAGTACACTCCAGTCCAAACCAAAAAAAAAATTATTTTCTGTGTTTGTGAATTGTGTGCGCGGTAGCCGCACGTGCATCAACAAAGTAGTGCCAAGCGTGCGCCTGTGTCATAAGTAAAGGGCCGGCTGGCTTGACCGTTAAGGGTGCTGTAAACCCCGAAAGTACACTCCAGTCCAAACCCAAAAAAAAATTATTTTCTGTGTTTGTGAATTGTGTGCGCAGTAGCCGCACGTGCATCAACAAAGTAGTGCCAAGCGTGCGCCTGTGTCATAAGTAAAGGGCCGGCTGGCTTGACCGTTAAGGGTGCTGTAACCCCCGAAAGTACACTCCAGTCCAAACCAAAAAAAAAATTATTTTCTGTGTTTGTGAATTGTGTGCGCAGTAGCCGCACGTGCATCAACAAAGTAGTGCCAAGCGTGCGCCTGTGTCATAAGTAAAGGGCCGGCTGGCTTGACCGTTAAGGGTGCTGTAACCCCCGAAAGTACACTCCAGTCCAAACCAAAAAAAAAATTATTTTCTGTGTTTGTGAATTGTGTGCGCAGTAGCCGCACGTGCATCAACAAAGTAGTGCCGAGCGTGCGCCTGTGTCATAAGTAAAGGGCCGGCTGGCTTGACCGTTAAGGGTGCTGTAACCCCCGAAAGTACACTCCAGTCCAAACCAAAAAAAAAATTATTTTCTGTGTTTGTGAATTGTGTGCGCAGTAGCCGCACGTGCATCAACAAAGTAGTGCCAAGCGTGCGCCTGTGTCATAAGTAAAGGGCCGGCTGGCTTGACCGTTAAGGGTGCTGTAACCCCCGAAAGTACACTCCAGTCCAAACCAAAAAAAAAATTATTTTCTGTGTTTGTGAATTGTGTGCGCAGTAGCCGCACGTGCATCAACAAAGTAGTGCCAAGCGTGCGCCTGTGTCATAAGTAAAGGGCCGGCTGGCTTGACCATTAAAGGGTGCTGTAACCCCCAAAGTACACTCCAGTCCAAACCAAAAAAATAATTATTTTCTGTGATTGTGAATTGTGTGCACAGTAGCCGCACGTGCATCAACAAAGTAGTGGCAAGCATGTGCCTGTGTCATAAGTAAAGGGCCGGCTGGCTTGACCGTTAAAGGGTGCTGTAACCCCCAAAGTACACTCCAGTCCAAACCAAAAAAAATTTTATTTTCTGTGTTTGTGAATTGTGTGCGCAGTAGCCGCACGTGCATCAACAAAGTAGTGCCAAGCGTGCGCCTGTGTCATAAGTAAAGGGCCGGCTGGCTTGACCGTTAAAGGGTGCTGTAACCCCCAAAGTACACTCCAGTCCAAACCAAAAAAAAAATTATTTTCTGTGTTTGTGAATTGTGTGCGCAGTAGCCGCACGTGCATCAACAAAGTAGTGCCAAGCGTGCGCCTGTGTCATAAGTAAAGGGCCGGCTGGCTTGACCGTTAAGGGTGCTGTAACCCCCGAAAGTACACTCCAGTCCAAACCAAAAAAAAAATTATTTTCTGTGTTTGTGAATTGTGTGCGCAGTAGCCGCACGTGCATCAACAAAGTAGTGCCAAGCGTGCACCTGTGTCATAAGTAAAGGGCCGGCTGGCTTGACCGTTAAGGGTGCTGTAACCCCCGAAAGTACACTCCAGTCCAAACCAAAAAAAAAATTATTTTCTGTGTTTGTGAATTGTGTGCGCAGTAGCCGCACGTGCATCAACAAAGTAGTGCCAAGCGTGCGCCTGTGTCATAAGTAAAGGGCCGGCTGGCTTGACCGTTAAAGGGTGCTGTAACCCCCAAAGTACACTCCAGTCCAAACCAAAAAAAAAATTATTTTCTGTGTTTGTGAATTGTGTGCGCAGTAGCCGCACGTGCATCAACAAAGTAGTGCCAAGCGTGCGCCTGTGTCATAAGTAAAGGGCCGGCTGGCTTGACCGTTAAAGGGTGCTGTAACCCCAGAAAGTACACTCCAGTCCAAACCAAAAAAAAAATATTTTCTGTGTTTGTGAATTGTGTGCGCAGTAGCCGCACGTGCAACAACAAAGTAGTGCCAAGCGTGCACCTGTGTCATAAGTAAAGGGCCGGCTGGCTTGACCGTTAAGGGTGCTGTAACCCCCGAAAGTACACTCCAGTCCAAACCAAAAAAAAAATTATTTTCTGTGTTTGTGAATTGTGTGCGCAGTAGCCGCACGTGCATCAACAAAGTAGAGCCAAGCGTGCGCCTGTGTCATAAGTAAAGGGCCGGCTGGCTTGACCGTTAAAGGATGTTGTAACCCCAGAAAGTACACTCCAGTCCAAACCAAAAAAAAATTATTTTCTGTGTTTGTGAATTGTGTGCGCAGTAGCCGCACGTGCATCAACAAAGTAGTGCCAAGCGTGCACCTGTGTCATAAGTAAAGGGCCGGCTGGCTTGACCGTTAAGGGTGCTGTAACCCCCGAAAGTACACTCCAGTCCAAACCAAAAAAAAAATTATTTTCTGTGTTTGTGAATTGTGTGCGCAGTAGCCGCACGTGCATCAACAAAGTAGTGCCAAGCGTGCGCCTGTGTCATAAGTAAAGGGACGGCTGGCTTGACCGTTAAAGGGTGCTGTAACCCCCAAAGTACACTCCAGTCCAAACCAAAAAAAAAATTATTTTCTGTGTTTGTGAATTGTGTGCGCAGTAGCCGCACGTGCATCAACAAAGTAGTGCCAAGCGTGCGCCTGTGTCATAAGTAAAGGGCCGGCTGGCTTGACCGTTAAAGGGTGCTGTAACCCCCAAAGTACACTCCAGTCCAAACCAAAAAAAAAATTATTTTCTGTGTTTGTGAATTGTGTGCGCAGTAGCCGCACGTGCATCAACAAAGTAGTGCCAAGCGTGCGCCTGTGTCATAAGTAAAGGGCCGGCTGGCTTGACCGTTAAAGGGTGCTGTAACCCCAGAAAGTACACTCCAGTCCAAACCAAAAAAAAATTATTTTCTGTGTTTGTGAATTGTGTGCGCAGTAGCCGCACGTGCATCAACAAAGTAGTGCCAAGCGTGCACCTGTGTCATAAGTAAAGGGCCGGCTGGCTTGACCGTTAAGGGTGCTGTAACCCCCGAAAGTACACTCCAGTCCAAACCAAAAAAAAAATTATTTTCTGTGTTTGTGAATTGTGTGCGCAGTAGCCGCACGTGCATCAACAAAGTAGTGCCAAGCGTTCGCCTGTGTCATAAGTAAAGGGCCAGCTGGCTTGACCGTTAAAGGGTGCTGTAACCCCCAAAGTACACTCCAGTCCAAACCCAAAAAAAAATTATTTTCTGTGTTTGTGAATTGTGTGCGCAGTAGCCGCACGTGCATCAACAAAGTAGTGCCAAGTGTGCGCCTGTGTCATAAGTAAAGGGCCGGCTGGCTTGACCGTTAAAGGGTGCTGTAACCCCCAAAGTACACTCCAGTCCAAACCAAAAAAAAAAATATTTTCTGTGTTTGTGAATTGTGTGCGCAGTAGCCGCACGTGCATCAACAAAGTAGTGCCAAGCGTGCGCCTGTGTCATAAGTAAAGGGCCGGCTGGCTTGACCGTTAAAGGGTGCTGTAACCCACAAAGTACACTCCAGTCCAAACCAAAAAAAAAATTATTTTCTGTGTTTGTGAATTGTGTGCGCAGTAGCCGCACGTGCATCAACAAAGTAGTGCCAAGCGTGCGCCTGTGTCATAAGTAAAGGGCCGGCTGGCTTGACCGTTAAAGGGTGCTGTAACCCCCGAAAGTACACTCCAGTCCAAACCAAAAAAAAATTATTTTCTGTGTTTGTGAATTGTGTGCGCAGTAGCCGCACGTGCATCAACAAAGTAGTGCCAAGCGTGCGCCTGTGTCATAAGTAAAGGGCCGGCTGGCTTGACCGTTAAGGGTGCTGTAACCCCCGAAAGTACACTCCAGTCCAAACCATAAAAAAAATTATTTTCTGTGTTTGTGAATTGTGTGCGCAGTAGCCGCACGTGCATCAACAAAGTAGTGCCAAGCGTGCGCCTGTGTCATAAGTAAAGGGCCGGCTGGCTTGACCGTTAAGGGTGCTGTAACCCCCGAAAGAACACTCCAGTCCAAACCAAAAAAAAAATTATTTTCTGTGTTTGTGAATTGTGTGCGCAGTAGCCGCACGTGCATCAACAAAGTAGTGCCAAGCGTGCGCCTGTGTCATAAGTAAAGGGCCGGCTGGCTTGACCGTTAAAGGGTGCTGTAACCCCCAAAGTACACTCCAGTCCAAACCAAAAAAAAAATTATTTTCTATTTTTGTGAATTGTGTGCGCAGTAGCCGCACGTGCATCAACAAAGTAGTGCCAAGCGTGCGCCTGTGTTATAAGTAAAGGGCCGGCTGGCTTGACCGTTAAAGGGTGCTGTAACCCCCAAAGTACACTCCAGTCCAAACCAAAAAAAAATATATTTTCTGTGTTTAGCCGCACGTATATATCAAATCGATATAACATAAATGGAGGACCAAACTTTCTCCGATAAAAATAAAATAGAGAAAGATCAAGAACCACTTCCTCCTAGTGCTGAAGCTGCTGCCACTAGTCATGACATAGACGATAACATGCCATCAACGTCGTCTGCCAAGGCCGATGCCCAATGTCATAGTAGAGGGCACATACAATCCCAAATGACAAAGTTCAGGAAAATGACCTTGAAAAAAACATTTAAATCAGCTGAAGAGAAACGTAAACTTGCCAATATGCCATTTACGACACGGAGTGGCAAGGAACGGCTAAGGTCGATCCCTAGTATGTTCATGACTAGTGGTTCAGCTTCACATGACGATGGAAGCCCTCCTCCCACTAAAAAAATCAAAAGAGTTAAGCTGGCAAAAGCACAGCGAAGAACTGTGCTTTCTAAGAAGATATCACAAATCCCCAAGGAGAGTCCAAGTGTGGTGGTGGTTGCGATGCCTGACCTTCCCAGCACTGGACGGGAAGAGGTGGCTCTTTCCACCATTTGCATGCCCCCTGCAAGTGCTGAAAGGAGCACCCACAGTCCACTTGCTGATATGCAAATTGAAGATGTCACTGTTGAAGTACAACAGGATGAGGATACTGGTGTAGCTGGCGCTGAGGAGGAAGTTGGCGAGGAGGATTCTGATGGTGATGTGGTTTGTTTAAATCAGGCTCCGGGGGAGACAGTTGTTGTCCGTGGGATGAAAAAGCCCATCACGGTCATGCCTGGGCAGAAGACCAAACATTCCACCTCTTTGGTCTGGCAATATTTCTATCCAAATCCGGACAACAACTGTCTTGCCATATGTACCATATGTAAAGGTGAAATAAGTAGGGGTAGGGACGTCAACCACCTAGGAACATCCTCCCTTATACGGCACCTGCAGCGTGTTCATAAAAAGTTACTGTCAAGTTCAGAAACTTTGGCTAAGACCGTAAGCAGTCCAGGGACACCTAAATCCCGTTGTCCTGTTGTATCCAAGCGCCTGCAAACCACACCGTCAACTCCCTCCTCGTCAACTTCCTCCTTAGTCAGGATCGGAAGTAGTCCTGCAGGCCATGTCACTGGCATGACTGACTCTCCTATCCGGGATTCCTCCGGAGGATCCTGCATTGCTACGCCTACTGCTGCCGCTGCTGCTGTTGCTGCTGCTGGGAGTCGTTCATCATCCCAGAGAGGAAGTAGGAACACCACTACTTTTACTAAACAATTGACCCTCCAACAGTCCTTAGCGAGGAGGATGAAGTACGACAGCAGTCATCCTGAAGCAAAACGTATAACTGAGGCCTTGACTGCTATGTTGGTGTTAGACGTGCATCCGGTATCCGCCATTAGTGCAGTGGGATTTAGACAATTGATGGAGGTAGTGTGTCCCCGGTTCCAAATCCCGTCTAGATTCCACTTCACTAGGCAGGCGATACCGAGACTGTACAGAAACGTCAGAAAAAGTGTCCTCAGTGTCCTGAAAAATGCCGTTGTACACAATGTCCACTTAACCACGGACATGTGGACAAGTGGAACAGGGCAGACTAAGGACTATATGACTGTGACAGCCCACTGGGTAGATGTATCACCTTACGCAGCAACAGCAGCAGCGTCACCAGTAGCAGCATCTCAGAAACGCCAGCTCGTTACAAGGCAGGCTACGCTGTGTATCACCGGTTTCAGTAAGAGGCACACCGCCGACAACCTCTTAGAGAAACTGAGGGAAATCATCGCCCAGTGGCTTACCCCACTTAGACTCTCCTGGGGATTTGTGATATCTGACAACGCCACCAATATTGTGCGGGCATTACATCTGGGCAAATTCCAGCACGTCCCATGTTTTGCTCACACAATAAACTTGGTGGTGCAGAATTTTCTGAAAAGCGACAGGGGCATGCAGGAGACGCTTTGGGTGGCCCGAAAAATTTCTGGCCACTTTCGCCATTCAGCGACTGCGTGCCGAAGACTGGAGCGCCAGCAAACACTCTTGACCCTGCCCCGCCATCACCTGAAGCAAGAGGTTGTGACGCGGTGGAACTCAACCCTCTATATGCTTCAGAGGATGGAGGAGCAGCAAAAGGCCATACAAGCCTATACATCCACCTATGACATAGGCAAAGGAGGGGGTATGCACCTGACTCAAGCGCAGTGGAGAATGATTTCCGTGTTGTGCAAGGTTCTCCAGCCCTTCGGACTTGCCACACGTGAAGTCAGTTCAGACACTGCCAGCTTGAGTCAGGTCATTCCCCTCATCAGGCTTTTGCAGAAGCAGCTGGAGAAAGTGAAGGAGGAGCTAAGACGGAGCGATTCCGCTCGGCATGTGGGACTTGTGGATGAAGCCCTTCATTTGCTTTGCCAGGATTCCAGGGTGGTCAATCTGTTGAAATCAGACCACTACATTTTGGCCACCGTGCTCGATCCTAGGTTTAAAGCCTATGTGGTGTCTCTCTTTCCAGCCGACACAAGCCTGCAGAGGTGCAAAGACCTGCTGGTGAACACACTGTCAGCTGAAGCGGAACGTGACACGTCAACGGCTCCTTCTTCATTTTCTCCCGCAACTGGGGCTGCCAGGAAAAAACTTAGGTATCCTAAGCAACCCGCTGGCGGTGATGCAGGGCAGGCAGGACCAAGTTTGGACATCTGGTCCGGACTGAAGGACCTGGCAACAATTTCTGACATGTCTACTCTCACTGCATATGATACTGTCACCATTGACAGAATGGTGGAGGATTACATCGGTGACAGCATCCAAGTAGGCATGTCAGACAGTCCATACCTGTACTGGCAGGAAAAAGAGGCAATTTGGAGGCGCCTGTACAAACTGGCTCTATTTTACCTGAGTTGCCCCCCCTCCAGTGTGTACTCCGAAAGAGTGTTTAGTGCAGCCGGGAACCTTGTCAGCGAAAGGTGTAGGAGGTTGCTTCCACAGAATGTGGAGAAGATGATGTTCATCAAAATGAATTATCAGCTCTTCCAGGGAGACCAGCCTCCAGAAGGTACAGAGGGACCTGTGGTGGTGGATTCAAGTGGGGACGAGTTAATACTTTGTGAGGATGAGGATGTACACACTGAAGAGGGTGAGGAATCGGTGGATGATGAGGATGAGGATGACATCTTGCCTCCGTAGAGCCAGTTTGTGCAGGGACACATTAATTGCCAGCTTGTTTTGTGGGGGCCCAAACGAACCAATCATTTCAGCCACAGTTGTGTGGCAGACCCTGGCGCTGAAATGATTGGTTTGTTAAAGTGTGCATGTCCTGTTTATACAACATAAGGGTGGGTGGGAGGGCCCAAGGACAATTCCATCTTGCACCTCTTTTTTTTCTTTGCATTATGTACAGTTTGGGGCCTAGTTTTTCTAACTGCCATCCTGTCTGCCACTGCAGTGTCACTCCTAGATGGGTCACGTGTTTGTGCCGCCCACTCGTGTCGCTTAGCATAGTCATCCAGCTACCTCGGTGCAACCTTTTGGACATAAAAACACTATTGTGAGGTGTGAGGTGTTCAGAATAGACTGGAAATGAGTGGAAATTAAGGTTATTGAGGTTAATAATAGCATAGGAGCAGAAAAACCTACAAATTCTGTGATTTTAGCTGTTTTTATGCTTTTTTTCAAAAAAATACAGATCCAAAACACAAAACCCAGAACCCAAAACACGGAAGGGTGGTTTTGGCAAAACCAATCCAGATCCAAAACACGAAGAAAGATCCAGATCCAAAACCAAAACACAAAACACGAAAAGTGGCCGGTGCACACCCCTAATATATATATATATATCTATATAGCCACTGAGAGCGTGCACAAATACAAAATACAGATGTTATTACACTAAAACAAAGAAATACCTTGAAGCGGCAAGGTTATAGATAATGGTGAAGTGATTCTCTAATCACGATAATATACTTATGCCAAAGATGTAAGAAGTATTAGGTGAATACATTTCTTACATCTTTGGCATCAGTATATTATTGTGATTAGAGAAACATTTCACCATTATCTATAACCTTGCTCCTTCAAGGTATTTCTTTGTTGCAGTGTAATAGGTAATAACAACTGTATTTTGTGCGCCTCTCCATATTATATATATCATGTCTAGGGATGTGCGCCGGACCATTTTTGCCGGATTTGGATTTGGATTTGGTTCTAATTCGTCGTCCGGCTTTGGATTTGGATTTGGATTTGCCAAACTGCGGTGACTGGCTTTGGATTTGGATTTGGATTTGGATTTTTTTACAATAATTGACAAAAAAAGCTAAAATCACATAAATTGGTCTTTTTTTTCTTCCTAGAGTATTATTAACCTCAATAACATTAATTTCCAGTCAATTTAGACCATATCACAGCTTATAATATTGTTTTCAACATTATTGGCCAAAGGTTGCAGTGAGCCGACTGGTTACACTAAGCGACAAAGCAGCGGCACAACGACACAGACACCACAGTATAAAGCACATCTATGACACATTGCCACACAGCAGTGGCAGAAATGAAAAGTAGTGCACCCACCCAGTGGGGTACGGCCAGCAGAGTCACAGTACTTGTTTACAAAGTGGGCTACGGCCCTAGGAGTCACAGTGCACAATCTTATTCGCATTACACCGCACATAGGGCCTGATTCACATTACACCATAAAGTAGTGTCTCTTATTTATGTTACGACACACAGTAGTGCCCCTTTTACACAATGCCCACAGTAGTGACCCTTTTACACAATGCCCACAGTAGCGGTGTCCCTTACACAATGTCCCCCAGCAGTGGTGCCCCCTATGCAGTCCCTTTAGTAGTAGGGTCCACTATGCAGTGCCCCCAGTAGAATGCCCCCCAGTAGTATGCCCCCCATTAGCAGGCCCCCCCAGTAGTATGCCCCCCATTAGCATGCCACCCAGTAGTATGCCCCCCATTAGCAGGCCCCCCCAGTAGTATGCCCCCCATTATCATGCCACCCAGTAGTATGCCCCCCAGTAGTATGGCCCCCCCAGTAGTATGGCCCCCCCAGTAGTAGGCTGCCCCAGTAGCAGGCCCCCCCCAGTAGTAGGCTGCCCCTGTAGTAGCCCCCCCTGTAGTATGGGCCCCCCCTGTATTATGGCCCCCCCTGTAGTAGGCTGCCCCAGTAGCAGGCCCCCCCCCCAGTAGTATGGCCCCCGCCAGTAGCAGGCCCCTCAGTAGTATGGCCCCCCCAGTAGCAGACCCCCCAGTAGTATAGCCCCCCCAGTAGCAGGCCCCTCCAGTAGTATAGCCCTCCCCAGTAGCAGACCCCCCCCAGTAGCGCCCCCGGCCCTTGCACAAATTAAAAAATAAAAACTTACCTGTATCCCCGCTCCCGCGCCGTCCGCTCTGTCACACGCTGAGGAGGGAGCCGGAAGACGGAGCTCATGTGTGAGCTCCAGCCGGCTCCCTCCGTGCAGCAGCCAATGAGAGTCTGTGTGACTCTCATTGGCTGCTGTAACAAACACACAGCTGCCGCTGGCGGCTGTGTGTCTGTGTCTGTGTAGGGCAGAGCGCTATCACTGCGCTCTGCCCTACACACGAGGAGACCTGATGTCGGATTCTCTAGTGAGAATCCGACATCAGGCGGCCGCCGTTCGGCCCCGAACGGGGATCCGAGTCAGGCGGTGAACACCCGAACAGGGTTCGGGTGGACTCGGATCCCCAATGTTCGGAGCGGTTCGGATTCCACAGAATCCGAACCGCTCATCTCTAATCATGTCTATGAAAATAAAATAAGTATATGAAATCATACCATATTAAAAAGAGCCTCTTAAGAACACCTATACAAAAATCTTTCAAATTATGGTATTAGAGGAACCATTTTAATTCAAAGCCTTGATTTAGACCCAAAGTTATCAATGACTTTCATTTATAAAGGTAATGCATTTCAGCTCTGGCAAGTCTTCATTCCTGTTTCTCCATTTACCTAAAAAAAAAAATATTTCTTTTGTTAAACAGTTACGCCTCTCTTTGAAATGGTTGAATAAGGAATGTGTAGTTAATCCCTTTTTTTAATGTTTCTAAGATGTTCACTTAAGCTGGTCTTCAGTGCTCTGCTTATTCTTCCAGTATAGAGAAGGTTGCAACTGCATTCTATTAACGCTACCACATTTGTTGTTTGGCATGTCGTAAATTGATGAAGTTCTTATTCTTTGCCATTCACTTTGAAATTAGTGCATTTAGTGGTTGTTGCTTTAATTTCTCTACACGCTTGGCAGTTTCCACCATAATAGAAGCCCTTAGTTGTTAGTGGATGTAATGAGGTTTCTGGAAGGACAGTTTTTGTTAGTATATTATTTACATTTATTTTACATGTATTCTGTGTGTTGGTTGTTTTGATTATGTTGTCAAAATCTGAAAAACATAAATGCATTAACATAAATCTAATTGTTAAACTATTTTACAAGTCCTTACACATTTTAACAAAAAAAATAAATTAAAAGTAGCCAAATGGTAAAGTTTTTACAATCACTGATGTATTGTTGAGAGAGTTTTAGGAAGTGATTATTAATTTTTTTTTTTAATTCTTGGATTTTTAGATTGAAATCCCTGTGGTGGCACATGATTTGTGCAAAGATGTATACAAGAAGATGGGCAAAGTGATAACTGAAGATATGATTTGCGCAGGACTAAGAGAAGGTATGAATGATTAGAATCCATGTCTATTAACCGCTTAAATGATTATTATTTTCAAAATAACATGACTTTTTTTTTTTATTTAAGACAAGAAAAAGTTTATAAAAAAACTTTACATACTTAAGTAACCCCCACTTTTGTCCATATGTTCCCATTGTAACATTACCACCCACTCCTTGACTGGGTCAATAGACAAATAACCTCCTGGGATAAGAGTTGTTCGCAAAATTGTTTGTCTATGCCGGTTTGTGTTACTGAGACTCCTGAAACAAAACTTCCTCCACAATACTCTGTTTGCTGAACATGTCAATAAATGAAGTCAGCTGAAGTCCTGCCACCACACAGAGACTATGAGTCTGCGGTGGATATAATTCCAGTTCCCAAATTACACAAGGGACGCCTGTTTTCATTATAGCCTCCTAAACTCCAAATGGCTTTTCTACCAGCTCATTGCAATGGGGAAAGACACATGATAATAACCTCTGTAGGTGTGGTTTGTCTAATGTGGGTGTGCTTTAAATAGCCAATGAAATATATGAAAAATTGTTTAGTCAAAGAGCTATAACCAAATACACCAACCAGCCCTATCTAATAAAGCAGACACCATTCTAGTGATCCCTGTAAAATGCACACAGGGATCTAGTTATGGATCTACAATACAGGGACCATTCTTGTGAGCAATCTACAATACAGAGACCATTGTCATGATCGATAGTCATTGATATTCAATATAGGGCACAGTCTACTGACCAGTATAGAATACAAGGACCATTGTAGTGACCAATATATAATGCAGAGACCATTCTAGTGACCGATACATAATACAGGCACAATTCTAGTAACAGGTATATAATACAGGCACAATTCTAGTAACAGGTATGTAATATAGGAACTATTCTAGTCACTGGTATATAATACAGGAAGCATTCTATTGGCTGATAATTTATTAAAAGTATGCTTAAAAAAATGTGGTTAATAGCCCCATTTTATATGTAAAAAGAATGAATAAAAACATTACAAACATAACATAAAATAATGTATTCTACTACTTGTTAGTGAACGATGGGCAATACCATCCAACTAAAATGAAAATTCAGCAGGAAATAGACACATCTTGCATGCATCTGTGATTCCAGTGCAGCGTCGGATCACCATAATCAGTTGTGATGGCCAGGGTGTGTAAACCGAGGCTTACTGTCGGAATCCCTCTGCCAGGTCCATGAAGTCTTCATCCAGCGACACAGACCCTGGGCTTGCCACGCTTACAAAACAGGGGCAACACGCCCTCATTTTGTACAATGGTCTTGGTCACCACCCCCATTCTGCCACGCATCACCACAGCATGTCAATCATGCTGCGGCTAGGAGGGGACTGTGAGTGATCACGCAGGACCCATTCTGCATATGCGCAGAATGGTTCCTGCAGGACCATTATCTGCACTATACTCATAGGCTATGAAGCTGCAGAACATGTACGGTTTTCATTGATAAGTTTAAAGGCTATGGAACTGCAAATATCAATTAATGAAAAAACCTCAAATGAGAAATGATAGGCCACAGTCAAGCAAGAGTTAAAAAGCAGCTTTTGCACATCTTACAATGGCAGCAGCAATGAAAGTGCGAAATACATTTTACTCATTCACCAACTTAAAATAGTTTAGCAGGGACTTGTAAATATAAGCAACTTATCCGAGGTCCTGGAATTGGATCTGGCTCTTCAGCAGGGCTATGTCCTTTGACTTGTTATAGTTGCGCTGTCATATACATAGCCGTACCTATACATTTCTGAGCCCAGGGCACCCTTTTTCTAACAAAATGTAGGAGAGACTTTAGGTGATTCAAACAGTGGCCCTGGGTGTAGAAAGTTTGCAAGAACTGCAGCAGCTAACATGTGAGACTTCAAAAAGTGGTCAGCAGTAGGTCACCTGGGGAAGTGTGGAACATAATTTCATTATGATGTCAATTCAATAGCAGGCGGAGTTCGCAATGTGCCATGACGATGGTGTTGGAATGCCAGCAACAGCATATGAAATTATCCCTGATTTTGTCCCAAATTCGCATATTTTCCTTAGCAGTCTATTAGCAGAATATTCACACACTAAATCATGGCATTGACCGCAATTGTATTGACAGGGCCGTAACTAGGGTAGTGCGACCAGTGCCATGGCACAGGGCACCACAGGGCAGGGGGCGCTGTTTGGGCCTGTCAATTTTCCCATTTATTATCATTCTCACTTGTAGCTTCCTCTTCTTTTATCTCCAGCATCTCCTGGCCTCCCCTATCTCTTCCCTGGCCCTTCCCCATGGGGCCATGACCCTTTTTCAGGTGCATTATCTTATGTCACTATTTAAAAAATGGGAGGGGGGAGGGGGGCGCCGATGCTCTCTCTGGCACAGGGCACCAAAAAGTCTAGTTACGGCTCTGTGTATTGACTATCATGAGTTCAAAGTGTGGGAACAGAAGTCCCAATCAAGGATTGGATGGACAAGGCACCCAGGTACATGGAGAAAGATGAGGGTTCCTGGAACAGCTGCTGACAGAGGGCCTGATTCAGACCCAGACGCTATGCTGTGCTCGTGATTTTTCGCAATCTGCGCATGCTTATGATTCGCAATGTGCATGTGCGAACCAGTCAGTGCGATGGGAAAGTGCTCACCCGTAGCCCGCAGTCGGGCCGCTACTTTGAGTGACAGATTCCACCGTTTGTGGGTGGTAACAGGGGAAGGTGCTTGTGAATGGGGGAGTGGTTGTGCGAACGCAGGCGTGTCTGACCGTCAGAACAGCATTTAATGGGCGTGCATAATTAGCAAAGTAGCATCATTGCACACGTAACTTAGTTGAATTTTAGCCAGAACTGCTCGCAGTGCTTGGGGTAGCTTAGATCAAACCCCAAGCGCTGCGAGCAGTTCCGATGGCCCTCGATGTTTAGGATTAATCAGACACTTCCCGGAGATGAGGTGTGCTGCGAGTGACAGGTGGGAGGTTTTATAGTCCAGCGTACGCTAACTGCTCACTAAGACATAGAGGGCGTCCTTACAGCGCAAAGAGTGAGCGCTTGATTTGCATACCCAGACCCTTTTTGCAAGCGAGCGATCGCATCTTGCGAGCGGCTCTGAATGAGGTCCAGAGTCCATTGCAAGGCAATGTGAGCAGCAGGAGTGAAGAAAAATAATTGCTTTAAGTGGCTATCTAAGCAAAGGTGCGGAGTATGATGAATGCAGGTCCTGCTGCATTTTCATTTTAGTTGGATGGTATTGCCCATCGTTTACTAACAAGTAGTAAAATACATTAATTTATGTTAGTAATGTTTTTATTCATTCTTTTTACATACAGTATAGAATGGGGCTATTAACCACATTTATTAAGCATACTTTTTATAAAATTATCAGCCACTAGAAAAGTTCCTGTATTATATCCCAGTCACTAGAATAATCCCTGTATTATATACCTGTTACTAGAATTGTTCCTGTATTATGTATCAGTCACTAGAATGGTCCCTGCATTATATATTAGTCACAACAATGGTCCTTGTATTCTATACTGGTCAGTAGACTGTGCCCTATATTGAATATGAATGAGTAAAATGGTCCTTGCATTGTATATCGATCATGATATGTAGTGGGTCTATGTGGAGCAGGGAAGCTGTGTAAGGTAGCTCAGTGTAGGAAGTGAAGAAGGACTCAACAGCTGGTCAGAACAGCATCCACCCATGTTGAGTGATAGCGCACCACTAGTCACTCAGGGCAGCCACCAGAAAGCAGAGACAGCATTGGAGACAGCTTTTGTGTCCGCAGTTCTTGCAGAGATGGCCCTGATCACCGATGGCAAGAGATCAGGGACTGAGGCAGCTGCCAGCACTTTTATGCCAGTAAAGCAAAGTGACCAGGGCCCAGGCATAGTGCAGGACCCAGAGAGCACTTAGGGTCCAGCAAGGGGAGGAGTCAGCAGAAGTCATTCAACTCTGACAGCCAGTCAGCAGCACAATTAATTTCCAATCCATAGCAGCAGCCCTCTCTATCAGGTAGCATGGGAATGGAGCAGATAGCAAGGTTCAGGCATGGGTGAAGCTGGTCTTTCTGTCACACAGGGCAAAGACTTGGCTCAAAAAACCCCTCCCACCCTCTTCCTCCACCTGTAGATAGTAATCATCCTTGGCTAGCTTGGTTACAGCTGTCAACATTGTAAGGACTGAAATGTATGTAGGGTGAGGGGAAAAAACTTTTTAGTCTAGTTAGATTAAAATGCCAGTGCCTGCTGAATTTTTTCTGTGGTTCTGGCTATCTACGCTTTTCAGCGGAGCATGCAGTTTCAACTGCCTCAAATCTCAATGGCTAGTATTGCTGCCTGTACTACACTACCTCACCTATAGCAAATCATCACAGTAACTGCCATATACTGTACTGCAGAGAGCATCAGTGACCACTATATAATGCAGAGAATATTACGTTGACCACCATATGATGCAGAGTACATCACAGTGACTGCCATATAGTTCAGAGAACCTTGCAATGACAGCCATATAATACAAAGAATATTACAGTTACCACCATATTATTCAGAGATCATAACAATAACCACAACATTATGCAGAGAGCATCACAGTGACCATCATATAATGCAAAGAACTTCATAGTGATGGCCTGATAATGCAGAGAGCATTGTATTGTCCACCATATAATATAGTGAACATCGCAATGACCACCATATAATGCAGAGAACATAGCAGTGGCCACTATATAATACATGGAGCATGAGAGACCACTATTTAATAATGCAGAGAACATAGCAGAGACCACCATTTAATACTGAGAATATTGCAGTCACTGCCATATAATACAGAGAACATTGTATCTATACATGTATCCAGGGTACTACAGATGTACCCTTAAATGGAATGGGATTGAAATGCTGGTTCAAATCCCGACAGCGAATGCCCGACAGGAGGAGAACCCAACTGGGGCAGGTAAGTATCCTAATCCACCCCTAATCCTAACCCTCCCTTAGTGGTGCCTCACCCTAACCTGCCCCCTAGTGTCTAACTCTAACCTCCCCCCAGGGGTGCCTAAACCTAACCCCCCCTCCCTGCACCTTAAACCTAACCCTCCCGGGGTGGTGCCCAAACCTAACCTCCCCCCAGTGGTGCCTAACTCTCCCCGCTGAGGTGCCTCACCTTAATCCCCCCCAAACCTAACCCTTAACCCATAATTGTAACCCTCCCCCCCTCGCAGCTAAGGGCGCCCCGGACTTACCTTTGTTCAGCCTGGCGTCCTCTGTGTTCCGGCATCGGGATTAACATAGGCGTTGGTATTTTGACGCCTATGTTAAATCCCTTGCAGGGATTCCGCCAGTCTCATATCTACAGCCCTCTTCTAAATTATCTACTAAAAATGCTTTTGCATTACTGCTAAACTGTCTTCAATTCACTGTTTATGCAGCTTCTACGTTAACATATACAACATATGGACTTTACTAAGAGACCATAACAATTTCTGTTTTTTAATTGATGTATTATCTTATCTAGCAGTTTTTGTGAAAAAACTGTGATTGTTAGAGTATTTGTGATATATTATGGATATATAATTTGTTTACAGTTGGCATATATACTCTTTTTGGGTTATGTACAGAAAATATTTTAATAAATGTATTAGCTTGCTAAATGCACAGTAGCAGTCTTGTCAGCACATCTATATTTTCTCCATTCATCATCACTTAATTTCTATAAAAGTGGGTGAAGATTAACATTTTCACCTACTGTTGAAGAAGTTAAGGACTGGGCTATTCATTATAAAGGCAATGCAAGAGATATCATTGATATCTCCTGCTTACCTTTCAGCCCCAATCTGTCCTGCAGTCCCCATGCACTAGTAGGGACTCACATGGGGTTTGCCAGATGCAGGATGGAGCAGTGTATGGGATGGAGTCCTGGGTTGCAAAGACGGATCCTTTCGGATACATCCACTCCTGGTTGGCACCTTCCGCCGGATGGCAAGGCTTTGTGCACCTGCGTGAAGCTCAGTTCACACAGGCGCAGTAGCACTGCTGAAGTAGACTCGGCAGTGCTAACTTTTACTGCTTCAAAAGGAGCAGTGAAGAGAATCGCTTTTCTGATCAGCTGTCTCTGCACTGAGCAGAGCCGTAACTAGACTTTTTGGTGCCCTGTGCCAGAAAAAGCATTGGCGCTCCCCTCATTTTTCAAAGGGACATAATGCACCCAAAAAAGGGCCATGGCCTCATTGGGAAGGACCAGGGAAGAGATAGGAGAGACCAGGAGATGCTGGGGATGAAATAAGCGGAAGCTACAAGCAAGAATGATAATAAACAGAAATTTGACAGGCCCAAACAGCGCCCCTGACCTGTGGTGCCCAGTGTGATGGCACCAGCTGCACTACCCTAGCTATGTCCCTGGCACTGAGCAATGTTTAATTGCTCCGGTGAACTTGTATCCAGTGCTGATACTCGCAGGAAGTTGAATACTTACTTATCAGGGGCCGCCCAGCCTCCAATAATTAACATAATGAATGGACCCCTAAGAAAGATGGATGCTTTGTCTTGTTATTTTTATGATTAAATAAACATCATTCAACTTTTAACAGTAAAGACAGCCATTTTGTTAGCCAAATCAATAATAATATGGTTGCAACTTATCATTTTCAACAGGAACCAAAAATAATTAGCTATGAATAGATAACAGAATGTGATTTTATGTATATATTGTAACTCTATTTTGAAAATATGTTCAGAACATATTTTTTGGATCTGTGTTTCAAATAGTTACTTTACAAGGCAGTAATGTACATACAGTATATATATATATATATATATATATATATATATATATATATGCATGCTCTCTGCTTTTTTCCAGGAGGGAAAGATGCCTGCTCCGGTGACTCTGGGGGGCCAATGGTCACTTTCAGCCAGCAGAGAAATAGCTGGTACCTGGCAGGAACAGTTTCATGGGGAGTGGGCTGTGGGGAAAGTGATAAGTATGGGGTATATTCAAATGTTTATAAGAAGCTAAACTGGGTAAGAACAAAAAGTGGCATAATATATTAACAGTACATTTTCTGCTAAATTATAAATTAGCCATACTATTTTATAAGGACAGATGGTACACACGTTTACATGTTTTGTTACATGAGAATTTTAAATCACATTCGCTTTAAGTTTAAAAAAATTAGTAAATCCACTAATTTTATATGGTTTGAATTCCTTTATAATGAATAATCAGTGTTATTATCTTAAGATGAATTTGGGATTGATATTGAGATCAAAGTTGGTACATTTAAGAAATATTTGGTATAAAATTAAGTAAAATTAGTGTGAGTGAAAACAGAAAAGTTATAAGCAATACATGAAAATGGAAATAATACTTTTATTTTTGTGGAATTACTCCAAAAGATAACACTTTACAACATTAAAATTTTCAATGTAAACGTAAAATAAAAAAGCAAGGTGGCTGCAGTGGTGTGACCTGTTTTCTTATGTCTGTGCAGTAAATAGTTGCAGGCCACAAGGAGAAATACAGACATACTGTGCATTATTCTTACCCTCTGACTTCCGAACAAATAAATGTAAATTTAGGGGCAACTGTACAAATCAGAGCAGCAGATTTATGCTATTGTAATTTACTTTGATGTTTTCTGAACCTTCTTTAATTTCAATAGTCCAACACTGGTCATATATTGTTTGCACTAAGTAATACAAATTTTTAATGACTGGAGATTATTTTTGTAACTCTTCATTATTTAAGAAACTGAAATTCTATGTTTAATTTATTATTCAAATAAATTGAGGTAATTTTATATTGTACTCAAATCATACAACAAATGGATATTGTATAAAAACTTGTGTTCATGTAAGCATGCAATCAATGTGTTTAATTGCATCAAATCCATCTACATAATACAGTATCTGTGATGACACTGGCTCTTCATTTATCAACATTCTCATGAATCTATACTTTTTTACATTTGTACAACAGAGTTGTCTAATCCATACTTGCTGACCTTTTGTCTGCCTCCTCCAGGAGAGGGCATCCAGGTCGGCCCTGCGGGGGTGGGAGGGTCTAAGGGCATGATGCTGTTATTGTGCCATTGTTGCTTCGCCCCCTGCAATGCAATGCCACAAATACTGACATTGCAAAGCGAGGAGTGGAGCCACAATGACACCATATGACATGAATTGCACATCAACCGCCTGTGCTGCCCACTTCACTGGAGAAATGGGCGGCCATGGCCAGGTGGCCCCAGCCTCCTGGAGACTTTTACTTCTTGCCAAATGGCCGGCCACGCCACGTGAGTTTAGGAAGCCTCCTGGCCATTCCAGTATTGTAGACAAGTATGGTCTAATCTCCTGGTACATCCCAGAGACTCCTGAAATGAAGGGACCCCTCCCAAACTTCAGGTCTGGGAAATAAAATCAGCAGTAAAATTTTTAAATATCAAATATCTTTAAATGTCATTTTTTGATGCATTTTACAATAAAACAATAGCTATAAATAAAAGAACTATGATTACTACATTGTAGTATATATGAAGGACATGCAAACCAATGATAGTTTTAGGACAACTTGTTGCAGCTCTTAAGCTGGGTATACACTAAACGATGGGAGTACCCAGCGATGGCACGACGCAATGAAACGAAACATTGTGCTGGCCATACATACTACACAATCCTGTGTAGGACCGTGCAATATATTGTTCTAAACTGCATTTAGCAGCATAGCGCCATTTATTGCAATGTCCCATCTGTTTTGCAGCACAGCAGATTGGAAGATGCCATGAATGGCTTGTGGGTACATGCAACAGAGCATACACACTATACGATCCACATGATATATCCCTCCAATCCCTGTCCGAACGATATATTGTATAATATGCATATCTTTTAATGTGTACCTGGCTTTACTATAACTAAAGCTAAAATCTGAGCTGTAACAAAAACATAAGAAATAACCACATACCTTAGCAGAACATACCTAAAATCTGAGTAGCGATTAAAACATAAATATAATCCCATATATGGTTTCTTGCTCATCTTCATTTATGCATGTCTGTGCTCCACTTCAATCATCTTCTGTTCATCATTGTCAGTTAAACTGAACGGAACTTCCCTTTTATTGTCTTCATAACACAATATCATTGTTGGACTACCATTTGGGGAAGTTTGTATTATTTATGAGTCTGCATTGTCCCAGGTAGACCAGGCTCTGTTATGCCAATACATAAATCTAGGCTACAAATCTGATCTGCAACTGAATTGCCTAATTAATATTTTTGTAAATTGATGCTGGCTTGTCAGTCACAGACGGTAAACTGGAATTTAATCATTTAGCTAGTTAAAGAAGAGAATACATAAAACCAAGCTCTAAAACCATAATCTTCCACAATCTCATGAAAACTGGAACACAGAAAACAACAACTAAATTTTTGAAGCTTGTTACTTTATCTTGTATTACTGTAGCCATTGTCTCAGGTGTCTTGTGATACCTCAGGGTTGTGGTGAGAGTCATAGTGACAGAAATGTTCTCATGGGAAACCTTATGATCACTATAAAACTTATGAAACCAGCTGGAATGGCATGGTGCTAGTGTGTAACCCAATGCTAATTATTTTTTTTATCTTCAATAGTTTGTATTAAGTTTTGTTCCATTAACAACAACATGGAAAGGGAAGGGAAAAAATACAGAAAAAAAGGGGAAATATGAGGGAGGGGGAGGAGGAAGAGGAAGGAATCAGACAGTGCTGTCTGTCACGGCCAGGGTTTCTCAGCATGGTAGTCACCGGGTATTACCTGTGAGGTCGTTATGGTGGGGGGTCTCTGGCAGCCGTGCTGGTGTTTGGCGAGGGGCATTGGCTGCACGTGGTTCTGTGCGGGCACATTGTCACTAGGCCTGGTGAGGTCTGGCGGTGTTTCCGTTCCGTTGGCATGGGCGCCGCCATCTTGCCTGCGGCCGTGTGATTCCAGCTGTCCAATCCTGGTAGGTCATGTGCTCATTCCAGCCAGTCACAGCGCGGCACTGAGTATTTAGGAAGGTCCAGAGCCTTCCTTCCTTTGCCAGTGCAACGTGTTTCTCAGCTGCGGCTGAGAGAGAGTACCTGTGCCTGCCTGCCTGCTTGTAATACGCTTCTAGCCTGAACCTTGCCTGCTCCAACCTGCTGGACTTACCCTGCACCCTCCATATACTTTCTCACCTGCCTGAGTACCTGAACCTGCTGTTTCCCTGCACCTTGCTTCATTTCACTCCCAGCTGGACTTCACTACCTCTGCCTGCATCAGTTACAGCTCACCAAACCTGCATTCAGTTACAGCTCATCAAACCTGCATTCAGTTACAGCTCATCATACCTCCATTCTGTTTTCAGCTCACAATACTTGTATACTGGACTGTTCCTGCTTGTCACTATCTGGACATTTCCTTATTAACCCCCCACTACAGTTATCAAGTGCACTTTAGTGCTATACCTGGACTTTTTATTTGTCATTCCCATGTCTTCTAAGTCACTTATTAAAAACTCCACTTTTTCATTTAAGTCTGCTTCTGTGTCTGCTCCTATCACCACCCCGGGTCCACAACAAATTCAGAACCTCACACTGTCAATATAATAAACATCTTAATTACAATAATTCGAGAAAAATACAAAAGAACCCACATATCATAAACACAATATTACATAGAAATACAGATATAAATACATATAATAACAAACTCTCAATACTGACAATTTACTCAGTATACTAGATAATAAAGTATCCGGCACACAATAACATTGACCTCAATAAAGGCCAGCTCATAGATAAAGATCAATTAGACTCAAGGAGCAGTGCGGCACCCTCACCATCTGTGACAAAATTGTGCCATTTAGACCATTTTACCAATGGGGAGGAGGCCGCAGTGGAGTATGGAATACCTAAAGTCTCCATTTAGAAAGCATATTGAATTTTACCCAAGATTTTATGCAGGGATGCGAGAGCCTGGCTTTTCCAATTTTGTGCAATAGTCGCTCTAGTGGCAATCAAAATATGACCTAAAATATATTTATCTGAGGTGGACATCTCTGTGGGATAAATATGAAAAAGAGCTATGGTAGGGGACTCTTGAAACTTTGTATTAAGAACTTTATATGTTAATGCAAATACTTCATGCCAGAGGTTTCGGATTTTTGGACAATTCCAAAATATATGGAATATATCTCCCTGCTCCGAACAGTTCCGCCAACAGAATTTTTACTGTGATGGCCATATCTTGTGTAGCTTAGTCGGTGTAAAATACAACCTATGTAGCAACTTGAATTGCATCTCCATATGTTTAGAGCATTTAGAGAATCAGTGAGCTGTTAAATAGATTCCTTCCCACTGTTGGGGAGTGAATATAATCTTTAAATCCATTTCCCATTGTAATTGTGCAGAATAGTTAGTAGGGGTCTTGTCCTCTACATATAAGGAATACCAAAATCTAATAGCCCCTCGAGCAACACCAGATGTCATTTTAGATAAAGTAGAAGAAGGGGGCAGAGCTAAAGAACCATTGATTCGAAACATAGCAGAGACCCAACCCAATGGTTAATACGTAAGTAAGTAAAAAATTCACTTGAGGGTAAATTATACTGTGTCTGTAAATATAAAAAGGGACACATAGAAATGTTATTAAGTACTTCTGCAATTGAGTTTATACCACTAGAGCGCCATATTGTAATACACAAATCTGGGATTAAACGGGAAAGAGCCAAGAGAGAGAGATTACGTGTGGGTAAAATCATACATTGTGAAGTTCCTATAGTAGCATCCCATGGTTTAAGGGAGTCCGATATTGCTCTAGGTGATTCTGACAAAATTGGCCAACGTTGCTTAGGGGTCCAGATCATTTCTGCCAGGGGGAAGTGGGGAAACAAAGCTCTCTCCAAATCAACCCACGGCTTCAAATTGCTATGAAGCTCCCAATCGCTGATCTGGGCCACCAATCATGCATGGTGGTATGCCAAAAGATCTGGGACATCTAGGCCACCCTGGTGTTGTGACGTGTTAAACGGCTATAAGCAATTCGTGGAGTCTTTCCCTTCCATATATACTTTACTATAAGTATATGTATTTGGGCTATATAGCGCTGTGGAACCATATAAGGGCTTGTGTGGAACAGATACATTAACTTGGGTAGTACCATCATCTTAAATGCTGCCAACCTGCCCAGCCAAGAGACCTCAAACCCCATCCAACTTTTTAAAAGACCAGCAACGTGTATTATAATGGGAGAGAAATTAACCTCAGCAAAATTGGAATCATTATTTGGAATATGGATACCAAGTGTCTTCTGGGGGATAGAAAAGGGTAATGCCTCTGTCTTGGAGGTGTTTAATTTATAGAAAGATGCACTGCTGTATCTATCTATAACTTCATGTAGGGCAGGCAGAGAGGTCTCCGGGCTGCTAACAAATAGTAAAACGTCATTGGCAAATAAACATAGTTTGTGCAGCATGGACACTACTGCAATCCCTTGGAAACATAACAAATCTCAGATAAAAGCAATGAAGGGCTCAATGGCCAACACATACATTAAAGGCGAAAGGGGGCAGCCCTGTCTCGTGCCGTTTGAAATAGCAAACAGGGAAGACAAGAAACCATTGCTCAATACTTTAGCAGTTGGATTGCTATATAAGGCCACTAACCTCCTTGATAACCAAACTTTGTTAATGTAGAGGTAAGGAATTTCCAATGTGCTCGATCAAACACCTTTTCGGCATCTAGGGAAAGTAAAAGAGCTTCTTGTTTCCTTTTAACTAACTAACTAACTAACTAACAGTTCAGCCAAGTCAACAACCCTTCGTGTATTATCTGCAGCCTAACAAACCCCACCTGATCAGGATGTATGAGTTGGGGAACAAGTGGAGAGAGGTGGTTAGCAATTAATTAAGTGAAGATCTTCACATCAGAATTGAATTGGTCTGTAATTCTGACATAAAGAGGAATCTTTCCAAGGTTTAGGGATAGTGATAATCTGGGCCTCCAACATCTCAGTTGGTAAGGACCCTTTTCTAGTGCCTCAATAAAAAAGAGTGGCGAGGGTAGAGGCAACTTCATGTGAAAAATGTTTGTAAAAAGAGTTAGTGAATCCATCTGGACTGGGTGCTTTACCCAAAGGGAGTGCCCTAACAACATCTAGTACCTCTCTTTCCGACCATGAGGCGTTAAGAGACTCTAACTCCTCCGCTGTCAATTTGGGGAGATTAAGTTTTTCCAGAAATGAGGAGATAAGTTCATGCGTGGGTTGAGGGGTATTAGGATCACTGCATAGATTATACAGTTTTCTATAGTAATCGGCAAATGCGTCTGCTATGGACGAGTTGTTAAGTAATCTCTGTCCGTCTGGAGTGATAATGGCCTTTATTCTATTCCTTGTGTGACATAAACGCAATTTACGAGCTAAAAATCTACCTGATTTGTTGCCTAAGGTATAGAATTTCTTTTGCAGTTTAGACAAAGCACTTTTCACACGGTTCATAAACATTTTTGGAGTTGATTTCTAATAGATACCAATTCTCTCTTAAGGAGACGAGATTGACGGGCCCGATTTAGAGATTCTACCTGTGCCAGTCTCTTTTCTAAATCAGACTGTTGCTGAAGGTATTGTTTACGTAATCTGTAACCTGTTTTCTCTAATCTGTAAATAGCCACCCCTCTCAGTACTGCCTTTAAAGCACACCAATATACAGAAATTGACGTGTCTTCTGGGGAGTTAGTGGCCTTATATGTGGAGAAAGCATCCAGCAGAGGGGTGGTGGCTTCAGGGGATTGCAACAGGTACTCAGGGAATCTCCATTGTCTAGGGGGAAACTGAGAGCAACCGTAATCCCACGTCCATGTCACAGCTGCATGATCAGACCAGAACACAGGGACAATTTTGTCGTGTATTTTGTAGTGTCCATTTATCTAATAGAATTAGATCTATCCGAGAGTAGGAATTATGAACATGCGAAAAATATGTAAAATCTCTAACCCTCGGGGACTGAATTCGCCATACATCGTAAAGATCGAATTCAGTCAATAGATTACATAAAGTAAAGGAAGGGTCTGGGCCTGTTCCTGTAGATCTCACTACATTTGATTTGTCTAGTTTAACATCTAGAACTAGGTTAAAGTCACCCATGATCACTAAGCTACCTTTTTGAACTTTTCGCAGGGCCTCCAACATCTTCCTTTAAAAAAGTATCTGTCTCATGTTAGGTGCATAAAGAGAAATCAAAGTAATTTCTCTCTCATCTAATTTCCCAACTAAAATCAAATATCAGCCATCTCTGTCTGTTATCTTGCAGGAAAGTTCAAATTGTATAGACGATGGAATAGGACAGCTACCCCATTATGCTTAAAAGGACCGTTAGCATAATAGGCGGTTGGGTATCTAGAATCATAAATCACCAAGGGTGCTAGTGAAGAAAAATGTGTCTCCTGTTGGGCCTCCACCTTCGCCTTCTCCTTATGAAATTTAGCCAGGGCCAGTCTTCTCTTATTGGAAGAATTAAGCCCATGAGTATTCAATGAAAAAAATGTAACCACTTGGAGTTAGAGAAAATCTGTAAATAGCAGCATATCTAGATTCCTTAACATTAACAAAGACAGAAAGGGCAGGGGGAAAGCAAAAAAACATCAGGGAATACAAAACACAAGAGGGAATGAACAGAATTAGCCCAGAAATCAGGGCTAGAGTGCTTGCCACAAAAAAAATATAATGGCAAACCAAAAAACATTGGGGTAGTGGCCCAGCATAACAGCCACCCACCCATGCAGCTACCGAAACATAAACTAAAAAACAAATGCTGGGAGGCACTGAAATTGCTACTTATATCAAACCTAAAAATCCCAGTATAGAGAACAGTAATATAATCACTACCTTTAATTGAGAAATAAACATCTAGTTTATAGAACATTTAAATACAAATTGCTTCTTAAAATTAATGAACTTCCCTGCAGACTAGGGTGGTAGGATATTGGGAACCTCCTACAATCCTATAAACAAGAAGCAGGCACATCTCTATTGAGAACCTAAAATATAAACAGTAGTTGTAATATAAAATTACATAGACACCTCTATTAGCAACAAAAATTATAAACAGTAGTTACGGTGTGAAATTACAAATTGCAAATAGAAATAGAGATCTGACAAATCTAATAAGGCAGTAGCATCGTCAGGGAATCTGTATTTATCGAAACATCGGAAAATATAACATTCTCACGTGCACCAGGTCAATCAGGTGGAGCACTTTTTGAGGATCGAGATGTGCCTGGATTGATAGGTATGTCCCATTCTGCCAATAATTTAACACCGGCCTCCACTGAAGAAATTACATATGAAGAAGATTCATAATGAACTAGCAATTTAACCGGAAATCCCCAGCGTTAGGCAATCTTGCAATCTTGTACTGACGTGATGGCGTGAAACGAACGTCTCTTGGCCAATGTGTGAGCCGATAAATCCGGGAAGATCTGGAGACCTCCCAGATTGTCAGAACCTTCTGCTTGTCTGGCCGCCTTTAGAATGAGTTCTTTAATGTGGAAGAATTGAATCCTCATTAGAGTGTCCCTAGGGAAGACATTGTTCCCCACTCTTGGCTTAGGTAGCCGATGAACTCGGTCAATGAGTAGGTCTTGTGTAGAGGCCGAAGGAAGGAGTTTTTTAAATAACTTGGTCACATATTCTTGTAGTTCCGCAGGGGCAACTGAGTCAGGAATACTGCGTATTTTTATGTTATTCCGTCTCAATCTGTCCTCTAGGTCAGCCATTTTATCGCGGATTGAGGATACTTCAGATTGTAACTCAGAATGTGCAGTGAGAAGATCATTATGAGAGGAGACCAATTCACTCATCTTTCCTTCCAAATGATCAGTACGGCTGCCCAAACCCATGATTTCAGTTCTAAGCGATTGAACCGAGGTTTCCACTCCAGCTAGAATATCTGTGCGGGATACTGTGAACATTTGGAACATTGATTGAGTGGTTAGAGGAGCCGAGACATCTATGTCTAGACCCAAGTCAGCTGGTGACATGGAGCTTTTAGAGAGTGAAGCTACAGGAGTCGGGGCGGACTTCAGTAATGTAGAAGAGGATGCCTTTTGTTTATTTGAAGATGGATTTGAAAATTGGACTGATGACGGTAACCACTGTGCTTTCCCTCCACGTTTAAGCGGCATTGCAATAGAGAATGTAACAATATTAAATGCTAGAGAGGGTAATAGAAAATATATGGCACTTGGTAGTGATGTGGTAGATATTTCTGTCAGTTTACTGCATGGGTGAGGGTGTCTTCATCCCTAAAAGGGAAGCATGCTGTGAGAGAGCAAAATAGCTCAGGAGACAAACATCTGCACAGTTAGCACTATACAATCATGGTGTATTGAAATACAGCTTCCTCATGCATCTGGTAGGGAGATATCATAAACTGCAATAGGTTGTTTATCAACTTCTCCAGAGAGGACCTTATACTACTCACACAGGAGGGGGTGCAGGGAAACGGGCTGCTCACTCTTAATGCGGCTACTCAGGAATAGCAGGTGAGTGATAGGATGTATGCCAGCAGGAGGGTAGAGATACAGGGAGCAAGCCCCACTTAAATAGCAGTTAGGAGCTCTGGAATATCAGAGCTGAGGAGCTACACTTCTGCTCATATAGCTGTCCAGGTCACACCCCCCCAATGGCTGCCAGCTCTTACCCGGACTTGTTGCTTCTGCAAGGCCGTCAGCAAAGTGGAAGACTGGCATTGAAGAGACCCGTCCAGCCAACCGGGGCTGGTCTCCCCACAGGGCAGAGAAGGGGCTGAAGGCCGGCGTCCAGCCGTGGTGTCCGGCAGCAAGGAGAGGCAGTCACGTGGGCAGACGCAAGCAGCAGCTCCGGCCGGGGACAGATCCTCGAGAGACCGTCAGCGCCGGCAGGAGGAGGTGAGAGCCGCGTCAGGGACCCAGGAGGCACTGCAGCCAGTGATCGGGCACCGCATCCAGCAAGCAGAGGATGGATCTCCGGTAACGTGGGGACACCGGGGTTCCACTCTGGAGCAGGTAAGTAACGGAGGCTGCGACTTCTCCAGGTCGGACAGGCCACAGGCTGTGGGGAGGCAGGACGTGACCCCCGACTTTGTGTCAGTGGTTTCCAACACGGACAGGCACCAATGCCCGAGCCCCAAAACAACCAGAGGCTCTGTGTACAGAGGAGGGGGCCAAAAAAACGATTCTCTGCAGACGCCAGGAGCTCAGGCAACACACGTCTGCTCAGTTTGACTGCTAGGTCATGCCCCCCCAATGCTAATTATTAAGTACATTACAACTGGGTGCCCACTGTTTTAGTGTTCCTTCATTAATTCTACTTGCATCATTTGAGGGCTATTGTTTGAAGTCGAGACATTAAATTTATTTTCACATGATGGCGTCACTTGTAGACCAGAGGTCCACACCCAACACACTGTCTTTCCTTTGAACTTCTCCTAAAAAAAAAAAACAGTCACGATTAACATAAACCATCAGGGTGAAAAAGGGAAGGATCCCTAAATGCAGATTTCCACACTCACTACTGAGATAATGTACAACGCAGTAGATAATAACTATTAGGTGAATCCAGGCTGCCGTCAAGCGCGCCCATTGTCACAATGACTAGCACCCATGAGTACATCATGTACAATAGGATTGATCCCCAAGTTTATATAAATTCAGTCACGTGTTTGGAAAAAAAAACAGCAACAAAGTGGCATAACGGAAAATAAACAACAGCATTATCCTTTATATTGGCAACAAAAGCCATGTGTACGTTAAGGATGACATATAATGGATTTAATACATGTTAATGCATTTTAATGAGGTATGAAGAGAGCACTAAATTATTTTAGCAAGGAGAACAGTAAATTATACTGAACACTAAAAGGGTTATATGGGCATTTCCAATGGAACATGAGAATCAAGCTGCTAAATACCAACCCCTTTAGTTGGTGCCTCTATCTGTGTGCTTTCCCTCTTATCCTCACTGCTGAAGCTGACTAGTAGTGACTTTATACAGGGACTGGTTTTGATGTTATCTACCCTGAGTAAGCAAACAGTGCAATTATTAGCTTATTGTGCTTATACCATGGCTATTTTTATATATGCACAACGAACCCAGAAAATCATCCTGAAATATCAAATATGTGATCTTTTACGCTAGTTCATAGGGAGTTAAAAGAACATAAATATTATTCTTTTGAACCAGGAGTAATCTCAAACTCCAATTGATCTCAAACTGACTTCCCTAAGGTCTATTCCATCTCCAACATGCATGAGCAGTGGGCTCCCACTGAATGATAGTGCAGCCAAGTTAGGCAACAATGCCAATGTAACAATATATTGCATTGCCATACACACTACATGATTCATTGTGCGAAAACTTGTTCCATCTGCATGTAACACTGCGTCATCCGCGGAATTATCCCATCAGACATGCAGAACACCAATGGGACGATGCAACGAAAGTAGCATGAAAAAAATAGATTGGGTGTACATACTATACCATTTTCATGCAGATTGGTCAAAAGTAGCAAAATTGCACTATATATAATGAATAGCTTGTACCCACCTTCAGAATCGCTTCCTCATGCAATAGTATGGGGAGAGCTATTCAGAGAAGAACGGAAACGTCATCTTTCTGTTTCATTCCTCCATTTCATTTCACCATCTTTAGATGTAGCTGAAGTTTACCTCGGTAGTGGCAGAGAAGCAGTGAAGTTCACTGCTCTTGCTCAGTCTTCATTGCTCTGCCCCTTTGTGTACAGCGTCAGCCCTGTGATGTGGGCAAACGCTGGATCGCAAAGCACTGTCGGCACATGCGTAGGGAAAAGATAACACCACCAGTGCATGCACAGTGTAAATACCACTTATTGGACTCCCAATATTTCAGTCTTAATGCTACTTACCAGGATCATGGAGTGGCCGCTTATTGGAGGACAACACGGGACAAGTACATTTTTATGGATACAAAACATTACTATAGAGTATATTGGATTAATACAATGCAATATAGTGATATATATGAGTTCCGTTGTATACATTCAGACTTAGTCACACACATATATACAAATGTCACATATCAACTTATCAGTGTGGACACATAAAGCGGTTTTGTCACATTGCATTGCAACTAAGAAACACATTCAAGCAAAAAAGATGCTATACCGCTCAGCACAGCTCACTTATGCCAGGCATCCCATGTTACAGGGCATAATGAGGCCAAGGGGTAAATTAGGTTCAGGCACCACCTGGGGGGTTTCGGGTTAGGCACTAAGGGGGGAGGTTTAGGGTTAGGCACTTACAGTGGGGGTTAGGGTGCAGGGTAGGGAGGGTTAGTTTTAGGGTACATGAAAGGAGGGTTAGGGGGTAAATAGGACAGGGGAACAGTACTCACCATTCCCCTGTCGCGATATGAACCTTCGGGATGCTGCTGTCAGTGTACTGACAGACGGCACCCGTCCATCGGTATTTCATACCGAATCTGTAGGATACATCTTTACCTGTATAGAAATATTATTGTTTTGATTTGTGATGTTAATGTTGCAAATGTCCTGAAGATGCCAGATGTGATGATTATAACGACAAATTTATCATGAAATATAAAGCAGCTGTTCAGTTTCATTATTATTTGTTACGCGTGCATATTATTGTACATTGATGGATATTTTAAGTGCATTGCCATGTTCTTCACACATTGGAGATAAGTGAGGGTTTTCCCAGGATAGCCCTCAATCTAAGTGACCTTATCCTATTACCTTGTGTGGAGGCACCAAGGAACTACATTGGGAGTGGTAAGATTGTAAAACCTACATAAATCCTTAAGTAGCCAAAGGCGAGTTACATAGATATCAATGATCTGATTCAGAGTCACAAGCTATGTCGATATGAGCGCAGCCAGTGTTGCAAGTACTGTGCATGTGTCCCGAATGTTACTACATGGACACACAGAACGAATTTTGATGTAGTAGGTGTGGATTTCAGTGGATGTTCCTGGGTGGTAACGGGGTGGCTAGACAGACAGATTGCAGAGGCACAAGGTGCTGCATGCGGGAGTATCAATTTTAAAGTAATTGGTTGTAGCATTAGCATAAAGGTGCAGACGCAGCTGCCCCAAATTCTCTGTGACACCACCCTGCTGTTAATATTTATAGGGAAAATATGGCATCACATCAATAAAGAAATATCCAATTCTATCAGCAAAGTCTATCAATCTCAATCATTTGGCAAGTCAATCGCTTTTTCACAAATGTGTTATAACTCAGGAACAACTGTATTAGTGGTTGGTAACCAAATCATACTGTGTGGGTAGTTTATTACACTATTAGAGAAATTAGGGATCATTGAGTGCATGGTACAAGTTGATACAAGATTTATAGTAGCATTCATCCTCTGGACAAGTTTTCAGACACTTAGGGCCTGATTCAGAGCCGTTCGCTATTTGTGGTCGTTCGTTCAAAAACAAGGGGTGGCTATTCAAATGATCCGTTCGCAAATTGCAGTCTGTTCCCACCTCTAAGTCTGAACAAGCGAGCAAAACATACGCTCGTTTATTTGATAAAAACGCCCCCTGGCCGCACGCACCATACGTCATGTCCGCTATTTATTAGATTAATCGAGTACATCGTACAGCGTATGAACTGCTCGCTATTCTGTGGTTGGTGTTTTCAACCGCTATTTTGCGAGCAGTTCTGAGTTAAAAAAAACCAAGTGACGTGGTCAATGACGCTGCTGTATTAATTATGCACTCCCTTAAAATGCCCGTTTTGACCTTTAAGCACGCCTGCGTTCAGATCTCCACTCCCCGTTTTCAAGCACCTTCCCCTGTTACCACCCACATATGCCTCATTGTGTCACTCAAAATAGCAGGCCCTCGCTATATTGCGTACCAACGATTTTCGGCCGCACTGACTGGTTCGCGCATGCGTACTAAAAACCGTACGCATGCGCAGATGTGCGAACATCGCTCGGAACGAGCGTACTGCCGCTAGCGAGTGGCTCTGAATGAGGGCCTTAATCACTAATTAAATTATTTCACTGATTTGTTCCTCTTTGCAGATCTAGTGAAGAATTATAAGTTGCATCTCTTGTGTATCATTGAGTACCATAAAAATAAAAGCACTACTTATAATGATTGCTTCATATTAGAGGCATAAAGGTTGCTTATCTCTGTTTTACCTTTTTGAATGCTTTGTCTGTATTTTGGTTGTCTTTCTTCATCTGTGATACTTGATTATGTGTTAAATTCAATACATTTGTTTAGAAGGTGTACAGTATGTGTATTTTTGTTCAATGAACGAGTTTCTCTTCTCATCTTGATTACACTTTTGGCCTCCTCCACCACAGGGTAGTGCAGTTCAAATACAGTAAAGCTGGGTACACACCTAAATATTTTCTGTCCAACCATCCAACTAGTTGATTGGTTGGAATGAAAATCAGGTAAGGTATGAAAACAAATGACAATCAGCAATTTGCTCCCAAACACCGGAAAATGGACAAAAACTGGTGTTTGAACAAATTGTTTATATCAAACATTTAACAAACTTGTCTAACGACCATTTTCATCTGTTTACTGACATTTAGGAGCAAATTGCTGATCATCAGTTACTCCCATATGTTACCAGATTTTCATTCCAACCAATCAACTAGTTGGATGGTTGGACAGAAAATCTTTAGGTGTGTACCCAGCCTAAGGAGCACAAAAGTGTAGCACACTCTCTGGAGATGCAGCTAATGCAGCTACAATCCCTTAAGTGGAACACAGCCTTGATAAATAAAACCTTATTACAGTGCCCATAGACAACTATTTTGGTCTGCTGCTGAAAATGTAATAATAATAATTATTATACTTTACCTATAGGACCATACACAGTGGTCATAAAGGGCAGTAAATAACTTCACAAAAGACATAAATAGAATCTACAGAGTACATAAATATGTGATGACCACAGAGGGAGAGTGGGCCCTCCTTGCAAGAGTTTACATTTTAGAGGTTCAATGGGTGGACACATAAAAGTAGAAGATAGCAGAGTTGACTACTGCAGAAGCTGGAAAGTTTGGAGTGGGCTGGTAGATGTATTTGATGGCAAGAGTGTCAGAGTATGAGAGGGCACTCCAGAGGATAGGAGAAGCAGCACTAGAGAAATGTTACAGTCTAGTGTGGGAAGAGGAGATCAGAGGGGAAGACAGAAGGCAGTCATTAGAAGATGAAATGGGCATGAGGGAGTGTGTGGAGAGGCCTTTGAATGTGAGTGTGTACAGTTTGAATTTGGTTCTATGCAGGATCAGTAGCCAATGGAGGAAATGAGAGAAAGTCACAGCTGCGGTAGGACAACAAGAGAAAAAATAGGCAGGTAGCAGAGTTGAGAATAAATAGAAGAAAACCAGGTAGCGCTACTTAAACATTAAATACATCAAATGAGTTATAAATAACAATTTTAAAAAAGTACAGATAATAGTAACTCTCGGAAGTGGGGTTATTATAAAGATTATACATATACCAATATCTAAGCATTTAGTGATATCACACATAAAAAATATCATTCAGTGCAGCACTTTAAAATTGGATACAACACCATATACTGTTTAGTATGAAACGTGGCACATAGTATCACTGTTTCAATAAATATCATATATGTATCAATGATAATATGTGAAAGTGCAAATAACCCCGACTGACTGCATAGAATGTCCATAGTCAATTTCAATGCAGTCTCTGTGAGTAACTTATAGTTGAATCACAGTCCGCCCTTAAAGGGAACATTGCTTTCTCACCACATTGACGTCCGGATGAAAGGTTCTGTGGGTAAATTAATACTTTAGCGGCCTGCCGGGACCAGCAGTGCGGCCCGGATCAACGGTATGGGCACGCTGAGATAAAGTTTGAAAGCACTTGCTGTTGTGTCAGCTCATTTCAGGATCCATTATGGTGCTGCACAGTGTGTGCACGAATAAGCCGGTAATTTCATCAAACCACAACAGATTGAATCCAAGGGGCAAGCCAACACAACAATAATGGTACTGTAAGCCACTGAATGAAATAAAGGGTCAATCCTATTAGGTGCTATTTTCAATTTGAATTCGCATAGCAAATTAATTTTGCAATCCAATTGGTAACTCGCACTGAATTCCCACAAACAGCCTTCTATACGGTCCTGCTAATGAAATTATCCATTTCTAGGATGGTCTCCCCACATTTTCATGCATTTCTCTCAAATCTCATTTGACATTCAATTCGCACCCCTCCGCTGCGAGTAGTGTGAATAGGCATTTTTTATTGGATTGGAGAATTCTCCGGTGTGAGATTCAAGAAAAAAACTTGTTACTCGCAATTTGCACCTAATAGGATTGACCCCTAAGTCTCAAATCCTAGAAACTCTGTATCTTCTACGCATTTCACCGCACAGTAGGGCGGTTTTGTCAAGAAGCAGAAGATGAGGCAGGAGATAAGTAGGTAGGTTTGTGAGGAGTAGATCACAGTAATTCAGGCATTGATGAGGGTTTTAGTGACATTCAGGGAGGTAAAGGTGTAGATCCTGGGAATGGGTGTGGATTGAAAGATCTACAGTATTTTGATAGAGAGTCAATAGGTTGACACCAAATGGTTAGCAGGCAATAGGTAAACAGGGTGAAAAGGTCAAAAAGGTCATCAGTTAACATGTCAACATGGACTAAGGTCAACACAGAAAAGGTCAACACATGCGTTTTCTAGTTATTTTAACCCTAATCCTCTTCCCCCTGGTGCCTAACACTAAAACCACTGGTGTAACTACTGTAGGAGCAGGTGGTGCAGCTGCTATGGGGCTTGGCCCTCATCCCTAATCCCCATCATAACCTTAACCCCTACAAATCCTTAAAAATAATTAAAAAACATGAGTCGACCTTTTATGTGTTGACCATTTGTGTTGACCTTTTGACTCTGTCGACCATTTGACTATTGCCTGTTGACCATTTGGTGTTGACCTATTGACTGTCTATACAGACACTGTAGATCTTCCATCCCTGTACCCCTGGGAATATTGCAGAGTTGGATTATAGTACACAATTGGGAGATGGACTGGATGTGGGGAGAGAAAGATAGGTCATTGTCGAGGATGACACACAGACATCGGATGTGGGGAGAAGCAGAAAAGTATTGGCAATGGCAAGGGAGGTGAAGAGACTGGGGGAGAGATAATTTCAGTTTTAGAGCGTTTGCGAATGGTCAGCATGGGTGCGCGATTTCCTTCTGTGCATGAGCATTTTGTAGATAGCAGGGTCAGACATCTTTACAAGTCTGAAATAAAATAAAAATAAAGTCAGAATTACTCCAAAAATACCCCACAAAGCCCCTCAAAGGTATATCTAGCACCAGGGTTCATGTCGTGGTCTGATTACAGCAGATGGAGGTGATGAAAAGCATGAGAATTGCAGAAAAGAACCACAACCAGCACCAGTTTATGCCAGGCTGGGCTAGTCGTACTATAACAATTTAACGTGCAGCATGGATTACCCTGTCATAGGATCCAGTACCAGCCTAATCACTAAAGAGCTGAATTCCCTAGGACAGTGAAGAATGATAGCACATTGGCTTCTCCCAACTTGCCTGAAGGTTAAACTGATAAGCAAACTAATTTATTACAATTAAAAACTAGTAATTTCCAAATTGTGTTTGTAATTTGATGCCTTAGTCCTCTGGTATCTTCTGTTCTTTTTATGTTCCTCTTCCAAGGCATTTTGATCATGTGGCAAAAAAGTCAGCATGTTCAAAGTGTAGATATCCTATTCGTACACTGACCCTAATACTAATCCTAATGCTAACCCTAACATTTCTATTGTTAATATGTCAACCAAGGAGGCCTGTCAAACTGTGGGAAATGTGTTTGATGGATTCTCAATGATTGCGCAAAAAGCAGCTTCTAATCATGTCAAACCCCGAGAATGTCATCACACTCTTAAATAATATTAGGAAAATGAAGTGGATGGAAATGACTCAAAGGCGCTGATAACAATAACAAATATATATATAGGTAAAAATGCACATAGACAACTCTGAATAAAATAGATCAGAAACAAATTCTGTAATACATTCATTGATACAAAATGAGAGTCCGTTCAACGTCCTTTTGTCTAGTCAGGTGTCTCCAATTCGCTCTTCTTTTATTCTCCTCACACACAAATAGGAATAAATCAGAACATTCCAATGTGTAGAATGTTTATACAAAATTTTAAGTTACACCATGTGAAGCATATGTTGGAATGGTGATGAGAGAAGAGTAGCCCCAGTCTCCTGACCTTGATTCACACCAATAACTGAGAAGGTCATAACTCACTTACACTAAGAAGCCAATTAATGTGCACATCAAGGTATCTTTGTGTTCCTTATATATCCTTATACCCCACAGGTGGAATAAAATACAAACAGGATAAGGCATACCGCACTCACTTAAAGTAAGGAGATTACATGCATATAAAGGTTCTTTACAAATCAATGTAGGTCAACAGCATTGGGCATACCCCACTCATGTTAATCTAATGGATATTAAATGTTTCTTTAATCTTCCCCCTTGTTGATAATGAATACTTTCTTCACACTCCAAATTTTCCAGGACAATATGATGAAACAAAAATAACATGTTCCAAAAAAGTTCCAAAAAAAGAGTTTTTTAAAAATGTTTTTGTTCAAATCCAAATCCCAATGCAGAAATGTAAAACTAAAATACTGCAAATTGCTCAAAGCATAAATACTCCAGAGGTAGATGGAAAGTTAAGAAACCATGCACAAAGAAAATAGAACCCGAACTACCATAAAAGTGCAGGTTTAACATACCTTTATTGCAGACATAATGATATATAACCCGCACTTTCTTCTGTCATCGCATTTCAGTTCATAAAGGTACCTATAGTTGTCTCTCATTGTCCTAACACAATATCTTCCTTATCTCTTTTAATGAAACATTCTATAAAGTATTAACAACCTGCAACGAAAAAAATTCATCTATGCTATAGAATGTAAATGTGTTACATTTTATATAGGCAAAACTACTAGACCCTTAACATTTAAAATGAATGAACATTTGAAGAATATAAAAAGGGGTCTTGAAATCCATCCATCAGCACATTTCAAAAAGAAATATGCTTGTTCTATTGAGGGTATAAAAAACTTGTGTGGCATTAAATTAATTAAAAGTAGTAAAAGATGTACTGATATTACAAATATGATTGCTAAAACTGAAGTGAAATTTATTTATATGTGCAACATTTTATCACCCAGGGATTTAAATCATGATTTGAAATAGATACGGTTTTTATAAAATATCTTGAAAATATTTTTTCAATATTTGAAGAAATAGTTGAGACTGTTTAACATTGTTTTTATATGTGTTATCTATGGTTGTATTGGAGTTTTTTCCAGATTATGGGCACTGCAACAATGAGTTTCATCCGATTTGCGGACATGCCATTTCCGTGATGTTAATGATATCAAGGATAAAATCAGCAATACTCATTTCCTATTTCCTGCTGTGTGTCAGCACAACATCGAAAGGGAACCGGCGGCCATCTTCTTTCAGTTCCCGCTGCCTGGAATGATTGGAATAAGTAACTTTCAGTTTTCGGCAGTGCTGGGAAAGGTGTCATCCCTGGCCTTCGGTACAGGAAGTCCAAATTAGTGGCGGGCCACATGGAGACCACTGGGAGAATATATTGAAAAGTTGTTTTATAGTAAATGTGGACTTGGATGTTTAACATGATTGGTTGATAGATTATGTCTATTGGTTAGGGTATATATACAGTAGATATTTACCCAGATATCCCTCATACCTTGAGAAAGATCCCAAAGAGGATTGAAACACATTGGTGGGGGATCTCTGACTTATGGAAAAGGACCAATCTGGAGGGAAGGATTAACTGTCTGCAGTGCTTTTTCTGGGATCCCATATAGAACAATCACTGCTTAATACCTTCTTATTTCTGGTAGGAGTCCTTATCACCCACTTGAGATGGTTTTATGCGAATTATTTTATTAAAGGGTTTTAAGCTATGAACCATGATTCTGTTTGTTTATGGATACACAAATAAAAACTGGTGAGAACTTGAATAAAAATAGGTGGTTCCTGAATCTATACAAATGTTTTCCCTGCATGTCTTACATTCATCTGGGGAGTTTAATGTTTGGAGGGCAACTCTGTAATATATCATCATAAGTGGTGGTGGTAAAGAAGTTCTCACTACTGTCTTTTATACAAAGAACAATAATACTCATTAGAAAAAGAACATTGAGACTGTTAATACCTTTAATAAAACAGGATTACATGATTTGTTTTTATTTTTTCTCTTTTTTATTGTTTGAAGTGTCAATCTACTGTGAGAAGAAAAGTTCCTACTGGAAGGGAAGTATAGTATATTCCATATTTTGTATATAAGCAAAGTTGTACTCAATTTGTGTTTTTATATTTGTACCACCCAAAAACGTCCATTAAAATTGCTTGGCTCTCCATGCAATTTCTATCTGCATCTCTGGGCCTGATTCAGCAAGGATCGCAGTTGCTAATACGCATGCAATTTGCTGATTGTTGCGTACTGCGCATGTGTATGCATTGCAGGGAGCATGTCGCGAACTGGCCACTGCGATCGAGACTGCAATCGCAGTGACTATGTAAACCCATCGCAGAGTGATTGACAGGAAGTGGCGTTTGTGGGAGGTGACAGGGATAATCGCTATTCCATTCATAGTTTTACTACTGTTAGTTACCTGCTTTATCTCAGTAAACACTGGGATATAGCAGGTAACTAATAGTAGTAATATCCAGGGGCGTAGAGAGCCTTGCCGGGCCCAGGTGCAGATGGGGGCGTGGCCTAATCACGGTAGGCATGGCCATGCCCCCTTCAGAAAAGCAAAAAACCACAATTGCAGCACCACAAAGCGATGTGAGCCCCTCAGCATGCCGCAAAGCCACGGGGGGCACGATCAGTGTGATCGCTCTCCCCTACAAGCATAGCAGCAGCCACGAGCAGTCTCCACTGCAGCTCAGCACATGCTGTGTGCTAAGATGCTGTGAGGGAGGGAGGGGCAGCGCCGGACCTAGGCCCCCGGCGGGCCCCTCAGGAAGCCCTAGCCCAGGTAAATAGTACCCGCTCCCCCCCCTCTCGGCGCCCTTGGTAATATCTATGAATCAGTGAGTTGCAGTCTCTTTATCCGGAGAGAAAGAGACTAAATACCTATCACGAAACCCACTAACACTGCAGTAGGTGGCCAGATGGTCTTCTGTACAAACTCTGCTTCCTCCACTACTGTTATTAATACTATAAGTACTGCTGTACAACTGTTACACTACAATAATACTGCAACCCTGGTTAAGTCTCACTGCATGATCTACTTCATATGCTGTTTCTGCTGGTGTCTACTATTAACCATCTTGTGTGTACCACAAATAGAACACAGATCAACACATTTAACAGCCATGACTTCTGGGACTCAACTATTATTACTACAATGTTAATTCTGGGATCTTTTTGCTGATGGATCAAAAGGCAACACTCACATAACCAATGCATATGCTCATCCTTCTGGTGTGCTTATTGTGCCTCATTGTTTGCTACACCTACCAGTGCAATGCTTCACATACCTGTTTTAGCTTTATCTAGTAGTGTGACATGCTCCTCCTGCAGGTGCTGTGACTCTGTCTACAATGCTACAGTGACCTTTCTTACCACCTTTGTGGCTACAGCTAATAGTTTGCTTTCCCTGCTTGCTTTTGTGTTGGACCCATCTGGCAGTTTATTTAGCCCTGCCTAATGTCAATAACTTCATGGTTCAATTAGCTCCTGTATTTATACAATACTGTATACTAGAGCACATTTCTGCTCTTTTGCAAACACTGTAATAATGGCTGTGGTAATTAAACAAATAAAATCACTACTGTAGAGAGTAAATTCAGTTACATAGACTGTAAATTCATCAAAGTCTTGTTTGATCAGTAAGCTGCAATCAGTAAGGGTTAAAGCACTAAGAGGGGTATTCAATATGAAACGTTAATTTCACTGCCGAAGTTAACGTTTCATATCAGAGTTTTTTTCTGCGTTAAGTCTGCTGCGCGCTCCCGTTTATCCCCGTATTCAATATCAAATTAACGAAAACGGGAAACTCCGAAGTTGGATTTGCGTAAAGTTACGAATTTTTCCTTAAAATAATTGTAAGACCCCCCTAAAGTTGTAAAAACATGGGGGAACACTATGGGTACCCCCGTTTTAGCCTTTAATTGAAAGTCGGGATTTAAATAGCCGCAGCAGGTGTTTTTTTCCCGACATTGAAGAAGTGATGCAGAAGAGCACTTATGTTATTTTTTTCATTTTTTTAAGTGGTCCCATCAAATTTGGGGTACATGAAAATGGGTACTAGCATATTTTGATGTCCCTAAAGTAATTTTTAAAAATTCTGCATTTGTGCACCTGCCGCTATAATTCTGTTCTAGAAAACACCTGCCGCATACTTGCAGAATAGCCCTGAACCTATTTCCCTATTGTTTAACAATTTTTTCCCATTTTTTTTTTTTGCACCCCAATTTTTAAATTAATTTTTTGGGGTGTCCCTATTTTTTATAAAACTTTTTTTGACACAGTTCTTTTTAAAATGTCAATCTCAGGGGTGCAGGCTATTTTTTTTAAGCCTGCACCCCTAAACCCCAATTCTGCACTTTTTTTCGACATCTATTCAATGGTGAAAAGTTATCACCGTTTTTTATCAAAGACTTGTCAAAACTGCGATAAGTCTTTGAAATTGAATAGGTTGTAAAAGTAAAACAAGTGATATTAACGCAAAAACGTTAAAAAGTGCGATATTAACGCAAAAAACTATGTTATCGCACCCATATTGAATACCCCTATAATAGGGCGGCTGTTCAAATCCCGACAGTGGCTGGCCAAAGGAAGGAAATCCCGACAGCGGAGGTAAGTACAGCTAACCCTTCCCTCTCCCCCCCTTACCCTAACCCTAACCTCCCACCGTAGTGCCTAACCCTAACCTCCCCCCGTTAGTGCCTAAACCTAACCCCCCCCCCCTCCCCACACCCTAAGCTTACCAGTAATATCTAACGAAACGTTCAGGGAATATGCCGATCTCTCTCCAGCAGCCTCCGGCCGGCGGTGGAAAGAGACAACCGTGTGCGTGCGCAGTGTCAGCTTCCCCCAGAGAAGACTTCTACAAAATGCTGGGGATATAACTGGCAGGGAGAGTGGTTATCACTACCATAAGAAAATGGATACTTAATAATCATGGCAGTTCCACGATTATTAATATATTGGCCCCTTATTGCTTTAATCCTTTACTGATTACAGCTGATTTTGGATAATCTGTTACTTTTTACTCATCAAACAAGACTTAGATGCATTTACATTCTGTTTGCTTAAACACGGCACCCATCAAAAATAAAAAAAAAGCATCACTACTGTTAATTAAATATCTCTAGCATATTGTGTGTTTTTCAGGAAACAGTTACTATTACCAATTATATGTGTTACACTGTATATCTGTCTTGTGGTTGCTGCAATATGACAGTGTCCAATATTATATAATAATGAATAATATTGTATCAACAATGTTTCCATGTGCTGACTGTCTGTTGGGCTGAAGGATTAATATACTCAACATATGTTGTAGTGCCTGTCAGACTGAGCCAATCAATATACTTATTACATCCATTGTTTTGGCATTTAGGCCCAGATTTATAAAAATATATATATTCTTGTTATCACTCATTACTAGAGATGTGCTATTTGGTTTTGGCTCAGATCTTCCCGCCAAGTTCAGATTTCAGAAAGAAACAAAACGTCATCCTTCACAGACAAACATCATCTTTCATGGTCATCTGTGCCGAGATGTCTGTGAAAGATGATGGTTTACCTCCTTCTGAGATCCATACTTGACGGGAAGACCTGAGCCAAAACTGACCACGCATCTCTACTTGTTACTAATCTTAAATGGTGCTCCAACCAATCAGCTACTAACTGTCATGAGCACCGTTTAAGATTAGTAATGAGTAATAACAAGAATATCACTCATTTATAAATATGGGCCTTAGTGCTTAAATCATTTGCTGAATATGGCTGACTATTTGGATCATTTTTATTTGCTACTTGTTGCTGATCAAACAAGACTTTAATGCAATTACAGTCTATGTACTGTAACTGAATTTACTGTCTACAGTAGTGTTTCTATTTGCTTAAACGCTGAAACCATCAGAAAATCTTTATTACTGTTATTTATCTGAATTACCACATCTCCAGCATAATGTATGTTTTATTTTTCTTTCAGTAAACAGTTACTATTACCAATGAATGTGTTACACTGCACATATGTCTTTTGTGTAGCTCTAATGTGACAAAGTATTCCATATGCTATAACAGTGAATAGTATTGTATCAACACTGCTCTCATTAGAGACACTTTTCTAAATATATGAATTCCAGTGTTTTGTGAAACAATTGTGGTACCCCTGTTCTTTCCATCGGTCAAATGCTCTTCTATGGTACTCACGAGGCCCAGATCCCCTGGCGTGTTTTCAGTGCTTTCTCCAAAGATGTTTCCTGATCTACAACCACAAGGCCTGAAACAGCACACCGTGACAGAGAGGCAAGTCCAAGTATTTTGCCCCTATTGCAGACTCAATGACACACAATGAAGGAGGGTGCCGCGCTATTTTATTTACGGACTTGAAGTGTGTTGACGTTGACTTAAAAGAAATAAAACAACCACTAAGGCAAATGAAAAAACAATACTTAGCAGTATAACAGTTACTAGCGATGAGTTCCATATATGCAAGATAAACTGTTTTTTGGAGCAAAGAGTTCAATACATGCAAGATATTTTAGTACTTATGGTGCACCAAGGTAGCTACTGGGGATAAAAACAGTATTTTGTACTGTAGCAGAGAATTCAACACATGCAAAATAAAAATCAGGCTTTCAGCAGCACAATATAATAAAACAAGAACATAAGCCTCTCAGATTTGAGTTTAAATTAGCAGGAAAATCAGGATAACAGTGCACCCTCAACAATATGGCCGACAATAGAACTTTATATTAGCAGAGAATCAGGTTTATCTGAATATCTGAGTTTAAGCTCTTCTGGCAACAATACATTAACAATGTGTAAGCTTTCTGGTACAGACACTGTATTTGGCAATACTTTAGCAATGTGTAAGCTTTTCTGGTACTAACACTAATAGGTCTCGATTTTGTGTTTTTTTGCGAGTTTGATGTTTAATTCGCTATTTTTTTGAACTCTCTAAAATAATAGGGTGTGAGAACAGGCAATTTCACATGTTTCTAACCTTTTGCAAAGTTGCAATTTTCAAACTCGCATCCAGATGTTTTCCAATGTTAAAGATACAACTGGACAAATGTAATAGAGTGCGAGTTATGATTTCGCCAAAAATTTAGACAAGGTTCAGATAGGCGAGTTTTATGACACTTTCATAAATTAAATAAATCTGAGGCTGATTTACCCAAGTGAACTCCATAATTCACAATAACATCCCTATATAAACCTCACCTACAGCCATTGCACCTGTGAGGGTTGGAGTTTGTACTGTCTTCATTGGAGCTGTATGCTTGTGGTCTGCTTACTATGGAGGAGCTGCACAGGAGGAGGGTGCAGGAGCATCACCATATCCAGGTCCCTATTAGGCTCCATGCCACGCGGGGATATAGAGTAAGGATGGACCTGGACTCCCTCTCAGATCATAAGGTGGTTCAGTTATTTAGATTGAACCGCACAAACCTCATGACCCTATATGAGCAGGTGAGAGATGATTTGGAGCCTTTGGGGTAAATTTACTAAGATGGGAGTTCTATTAAGAAGTGATGTTGCCCATAGAAGCCAATTAGATTCCAGGTATTATCTTCTAGAAGGTGCTAGATAAATGAGAAGTAGAATCTGATTGTTTGCTATGGGCAACATCACTTCTTAAATAGAACTCCCATCTTAGTAAATGTACCCCTTTATCTGGTAGTAACTATGCAGTGCCTGGGCTGCATAAATTAATGTGTGCCCTGCATTTTTTTGCCACTGGCGCATTTCCGTCAGTGAGCGCTAGAGTGCTGGGGATTACACAAGCCACTTTCTCCAGGCATTTATCTCAAATGTTATCTGCCCTGAAGAAGTTGTGGCGAACATATATCTCATTCCCTCATTGTGAGTCAGAGTGGCTGGACTAGAAGGTAACTTTCTAGCGGCTCTCTGCACTGCTTAATGTGCTGAGAGCCATAGACTGCACTCACATAGGGATCAGATCACTGCACTTGAGGGGGTATGTCTACGTAAATAGACATGGCTACCACTCCCTCAATGTGCAGATGGTCTGCGATGCTAACCTCAAGATTCTCAGTGTGGTTGTAGGTTACCCAGGGTCTTGCCATGATGCCTATATCCTGCGCCAATCATCCCTGTGGGAGAGGTTTGAAGAAGGACAGATATCGGAGGGGTGGCTACTTGGTATGTTATTTTGCCTGTATAAAATATCTAACATTTTAGCTGTAATAGGTGGGTGTTTCTCTCTATTGCTGTACTGATGGTACTTGCTTTTGTCAGCATGTTTTTGGCAAGCCCAAAATGACAATATTGCAATTAGTACTGAGTTTGTCTTTACAGTTAAACAAAGTGTTACCATTTGAAAAATGCTCTTTGGGTATTTGTAATTTAAGTATTTTAACACCCTCTTTCATCATTTAGTGACTCAGGAAATGGGTGTCAGACTTGGCTCATGACACCTCTGTTGAGGCCACGAGGCCCCTCACAGCACCGGTACAACAACGCACACATTGCTACAAAGTCAGTAATAGAACCTTTGGGGTGCTGAAAAGCAGCTTTCGTTGCTTGTACCGGTCGGCTGGTATCCTCCTTTATTATGTGCGTAAAGTGTGATACATCATCCAGTCATGCTGCATGCTCCATAACATGGCCTTTGGGGACATTGCAGCAGTTGTAGAGGAGCCAGACCCTTTACCATCAGAGAGTGTTGTCAATACAGAGGGCAGGAATGAGGTTCATCATAGGATCATCCAGCAGTATTTTGCACTAATTTTTTGTCACAATGTTAGAGAATGTGTATGTGTTCAAGTTGTATTATGATGCCGTTTTTGAGATCCGAACATATCCGAGTAAATCCGAGTAACACCGAACTACACATCTCTACTTAAAATCTCTGTACATTACACAAGGGACTGATGGCCTGATTCATACCCGGTCGCAATGCTGCGTTCGCACAAAGCCTGCTGATGTTTGCAATCTGAGCATGCGTACAAGACGCAGTGCGCGTTCGCGAACCAGTCACTGTGATCGGGAAATGTTTTCACCCAGTACATAGATGCTCCGCAAGCATGAGTGACAGGACGTGCCCTTTGTGGGTGTTGACAGGGGGTGGTCGATGCTAACGGGGGTGTGGTGGTGCCAACGCAGGCGTGCCTGAGCATTGGAACGCCATTTCAGGGGAGTGCATAATTAAGACGCATCGTCAGCATACATGTCACATGGCTGAATTAAACACAGCAGCAGTGCTTGCTGTAGGGTATGGTCAGCCACAAGTGGTATGTATGGGCCCGAATTCAGACGATGTTACCGATTGTTTCATACACATCCTGGAGATTACATTTGTTACTAAGGGAAAGTGGGCATCTTGTGTCAGGCTGGTGGGCGTCTAATTTCATACCGCGATCGCACGCCAAAACATAGTGGGTGTGCTAATGTCTTGCTAGCGATAGCGGGATTTGCATACTTTGGCTGGGGACAGCTGCATGCGAATGCAACCTTGTGACCAGGTCTGAATCAGGCCCTGAGCTCTATCCGTGGAAAATGCTGCATGCTATATATATATATTTTGGGCGTAGAGTATCTGGTAAGTTTTTTACTTTCAAAATCACAAACCCCCTTAAAATAACTATTGTACAAAGATGCTTTGGTAAATAACTTCAAAAAGACAAAAATATATCCTTTGCCACAGTTATTGCCCTGTAACATGGCTGCAATCAAATTTGCATAGCAATCAAAAAGTGCAATAATTCCAAATAAACTAAGGGGCATATTGAATTTGTTGCACCGAGCATCTTTTCGTGTGATTTTTTTATTTCCTTCTGCGTCTTTCTTGCACTGTGATGTGAATAGGTAGCACAAGCAGCTTCTGCTGTTTCAAATTATATGCAGCATGCCTATATTCTGTTAGCAACACAAAACATAGGCATGCTGCATATCATTTTAAAAAGCAGAAGCTGCTTGTGCTACCTATTACGCATTTCAAGGTAAAATGTCGCACAAAAAGACGCTCAGAGCTAAAAAAGTCATACCATGACAATGCTAACCATGCTCAGTTTCATGACCCTGGTTTCTTCCAGCCTGGTGGCAGAGCCTCAGGTATCTCACAGCACCCACAAGATCTCCATCCAGCACAGAAAACTCTGCCATGCTTTGTTTCTCTTTGTAACAAGAGAGAAGTGTATGCATATGCTTAACCCCCTTTTAGTGGCCACAGATTTGATTTGTCAGTGATGGTTAAGTACTGTATGTTCAGATGTCAAACTCGAATTGAAAAGTTCTATTTCAGATATCTATTTGGGTTAGTTTTAGCATCTTTTGCGGCCGATAGCAATATATTTCAAACGCGATGATAAATTCAAATTCTTAGTAAATTTCCAGGTCCTATTGATGTCTATGGCAAAAGGCTGCCGAGTTGGATTGATGGTCTATTTGTCCGAAAACATGTTACCATCCGAGTTTTAGGTGTTCTCGACAGATTTTTCCCTTAGAATGGGACAAACTCAGCTGATTTTAGTGTTTAGTAAATTGCGAATATAACGTGTGATTTAGCCACATTCGAATTCATTCGAGCTTAGTAAATATACCCCTTACGGTTTGGCCACTGAACCTACTCTACTTCTAACTACGTCTTTAAGCACAAAACAACAAGTGCATAGACTGCGGTGGGGTGGAGTGGTAGGTGATGGACTTTGTGAAGTTGTATACACACTACTAATAGTGGAAGCTGATGTAGCCTTTATTATGCCCCTCTGCCCAACTAACTCTCTGTGAAGGTTTATAAGTGCCTTAGTCTGTGAACGAATAGCCTGAGTGAGGTCAAGCAGCCTTAAATCAATATTGTTAGCCATTTATGTACCCTCCGCCACTCTGTTAGCACTAGCTATTTTTTTTTTAACATGATTAATGGAATCCGTTTCCCAGGACCGCAACTAGGGGGGCTAGGGGTGTGTGTGCACCGGGTGACAGATTTGAGTGGGTGAAGGCATAATAGCACTGGCATCACAAGATTGGCACACATAAGGGGGCTTTGTGGGCCGCACCTGCAACCCTTCAGCAAAGCCATGCCCCCTTTCTGGAGTTCCTGCTTTACTCAGGTGCGGTCGGGACTTTGAAGTCCCCGGCACGAAGACTACCATGGTAACCAGTGAGGAGCTTCCCTGGCCCCTGCCTGCCAGATCATCCCAGCCCTGCAGATCACATCACAGCCCAGCTCTGCCTGCTAATGCAAGTAGTAAATTAAATATTTTTATTTATGTGTGTGTCTATATATATATATACAAACACACACATACATATATATATATATATATATATATATATATGTGTGTGTGTATGTGTATATATATATATATATATTTATATATATATATGTGTGTGTTTGTGTATATGTAATATATATGTATATATATATATGTATATATATACACAAATTCAGGAAAAAAGGGCACACTTGTCAAAAAACACAATTCCTTTTTAATGCTTTCAAAGACAAAACAAAATTGTGATTCGGGTGGCGGATAAGGGCAGAGCGGTAGTGATGTTGGACTGGGATCAGTATGATGTTGATATTAGAGCACAATTGGCAGATACGGTCGCATATCAGCAGGAGACACAAAATCCAATGTATGCAATAAAATCTAAAGTGGACAGATTGTTGAACTTGGGACTATCCCACAGGTGGATTGACAGCAATTTGGTCAGGTTACTGATGGTCGACCATCCTGTATGTCCAATTTTTTACAGTATACCAAAAATCCATAAGTCCTTAACATCGCCGCCACCCGATTGTGTCAGCTCGTAATTCGGTTCTCCAACCACTTGCACAGTTTGTGGAGTTGGTATTACAACCAGTGGTAGTCCAAAGTGAAAGTTACATCAAAGACATGCCACATCTCCTACAGAAATTAAGGGAAATAGTTGAGATACCAAACAATTTTTTGTTGGCGACTATGGACGTTATGTCCTTGTATACCGTGATTCCCAATCAACATGGGGTCCAGGCGGTAAGGGACATTTTAGTTAACAGATTTTGTTGGTCCACAAGTCAACTTTATTTGTGATGTCATTGAATGTGTTTTTGCCAATAATCACTTCCAATATTGCAATTCATATTATGTGCAGAATACTGGGACCGCTATGGGTTTGAATTTGGCGCCGGTGTACGCCAATCTGTACATGACGCAGTACGAATGCACGTACATTTACCCCAGGTTTGGTCCCAGCATTCTGCACTATTTTAGATATATTGACGACATCCTTATCCTTTGGCGTGGCACCATTGAATCCTTTAAAATGATGGTGGATGAGCTTAATTCACTTGATACCCCTATCAGATTTACGAGCAGGGTTGAATGCAATAACATAGAGTTTTTAGATGTGTCAATATTTAAACAGGAGCATTTTCTTGGTACAACTCTTTTCCGCAAGTCAACTGACCGGATACTTTTTTGTATGCGACTAGTCACCACCCCAAGGCATTAAAAGAGGGGCTGCCGGTCTCACAATTTGTTCTTGAGATTCACGACAACACGCTTGAAGAGACGACTGAGGTCCAGCTGGGAGAAATGGATGCAAATTTTATTGAAAGGGGATACTCAAATAGAGTGGTGGCCAGATGTTTGAAAGTGGCTAGAAACATCTGCATAAGAACCTCACCTGTGAGAGGGGAGAGGATTGAAGAATGTTTGATTGTCACCACCCAGTATAATACCAAAGCACCTATTTTTGCAAAAGCTGTCAAAAAACACTGGCCGATTATAGGAAGTGATCCTAATCAAAAAATTCTAATGAGATCTCTGTCACGAACCTGTCTAGTTTTCACCTTTTGCCTGTTGACTTACCACTGCCAGCTGTCTCCATGGATCTGTATGTGTAATTTGCCTGGAGGACCTGTTCTGATCATGCTGCTGCAGCACTTCTCTATGCATTCCTTTCACAGTGATTATTTCACCTGGGTCCTTTCCTGTCTGTGAACACTGCTAGCCCTGATTGGAATCACAGGTGTAGTTCTGACTCAGTTCTGCAGAGATGAATACTCCCTCTGCATGTTGTGCCTTCCACCACTCAGAATGCTACTGCCAGACCACCTGTCCATATCCACCAATTGCAGCCAGACCCAGGGTATATATATCCTCCCCTGATAGCATTCTGGGCCTGAACATCTCGTTACTTCCCGTGGTGTATGGTTCATGCTGTTTCCGTGTACAAGTGTATCCCTGTCTCCTGCTGACAGCAATACCTGGCAATCCAGGAAACCTGCTAGAGCAATACCTGGCAATCCAGAAAACCTGCTACACGAATACCTGGCAATCCAGAAAGCCTGCTACAGCAATACCTAGCAATCCAGAAAACCTGCTACAGCAATACCTGGCAATCCAGACATCCTGCTACAGCAATACCTGGCAATCCAGTAATCCTGCTAGTTCCCAGGCCAGTGCAACTCCTGTGTTTTCAGGTTCAGTTATAAGTGAGTTCCTGTGCCCCTGACCTTAGTCCTGTGCTCTGCTGCTAGCCCTACTCCTGGTTGGTCCCTGGCACCCTGCAAACCTGCATCGTGCTTCCTGCTGTGGATCAACTCCTGCTCCTTCTACCTACCCACTCACTCCCTGAACCTAAAATCCCAAACCTACCCTTCCTTCCTGAACCTGTTATTCCCAATTACCCTATCCAGCCTGCACCTGAGTTCCAGTCTTTGTCACAGCATTTCCGGATTACCCTGTTTAGCTCTCGTCTCAGCAGTACCTGATTTCTCTTCAGCCATTGTCGCATCACTCCAGTCCAGAGTCAAGTTCCAAGTTCTTCAGTTCAATCCACGTTATTCCAGTCCAGAGTCAAGTTCCTAGTTCATCGGTTCAATCCACGTTATTCCAGTCCAGAGTCAAGTTCCAAGTTCATCAGTTCAATCCACGTTATTCCAGTCCAGAGTCAAGTTCCAAGTTCACCAGTTCAACTCAACAAGTCTCCCTGCCGGTCCCAATCCGGTTCCTCCAAGTTCCTGTCATTTATCATCAAAGGCAGTTCTCACTGCTACATAAATCTTGCAATAGAGCTATCTACGTCATCTGTGGTTCCAGTCATGCCAGTCTCCATTGAATCCCGCTCATCACCTGAGACAGGTAACTCACAGACACCATTCGTGACATAATGTTCAGGCCCAACGATGGTGGCGGATCAAGCACCTATTAAGGGATTAGATGCTTTCCGTAACCTGGTCACTCGCTTGGATTCACAGGAGGCCATACAGCATCAAGTGCTACAGCTTTTGCAAAACCTGAATAATCAGCTAGATGGTACTCAAATCACACCTGAACCTCTAACTACCTTCCATCAACTGCTGGAGCAGCTACAGACTTTACTCATCAACATTTTTCAGATCATTCCCGAGTTTCTTAGAGCTACCCCTGTCTTAACTAAAATCTCAGCCTTGGAAATCCCTGAAAAACAAGGATTCTTCCGAACCAAGTAATGTCAGACATTGTAGTTACCCACGCCCCAAGCTCTCTGTGGCCAAATGCCAGCGGCGCAAAGATTTACAGCTCTGTCTCTATTGTGGGGGTTCAGACCACTTCATTGAAGACTGTTCCCTTTGCAACTCCAGCAGTGGTTCCAAGTGTCAATGTCTCAGTGCCTGTTCTGGTCTCAGCCTGGATTCTGCCCATTCCGGCCGCAGCTCGGATTCTGCCCGTTCCGGCCGCAGCTCGGATTCTGCCCGTTCTGGCCGCAGGCCGGATTCTGCCCGTTCCGGCCGCAACCCAGATTCTGCCCATTCCGGTCTCAGCCTGGATTCTGCCCGTTCCGGTCCCAGCTCAGATTCTGCCCGTTCTGGTCCTAGCCCGATTCTGCTTGTCCCAGCAGGGGACTCCAGGGGACTCCAGTTGGCAACCCCAGGAGGGGTCTCCAGAGCCTCAGCCCCAGGAAGGGTTTCAAGTCGTGTACCCCAGCAAGGGGTCTCAAGTCTTGCACCCCAGGAGGGGGTCTCAAGTCTGGCACCCCAGGAGGGGGTCTCAAGTCTTGTACCCCAAGAGGGGGTTTCAAGTCCCATTCCCCAGAAGGGGATCTCAAGTCTGGCACCCCAGGAGGGGGTCTCAAGTCTCGCACCCCAGGAGGGGTCTCAAGTCTTGCACCTCAGGAGGGGTCTCAAGTCTCGCACCCCAGGAGGGGCTCTCAAGTCTCACACCCCAGGAGGGGATCTCAAGTCTGGCACCCCAGGAGGGGGTCTCAAGTCTTGCACCCCAAGTGGGGGTTTCAAGTCCCATTCCCCAGAAGGGGATCTCAAGTCTGGCACCCCAGGAGGGGGTCTCAAGTCTCGCACCCCAGGAGGGGGTCTCAAGTCTTGCACCCCAGGAGGGGGTCTCAAGTCTCACACCCCAGGAGTGGCTCTCAAGTCTCGCACCCCAGGAGGGGATCTCAAGTCTGGCACCTCAGCAAGGGGTCTCAAGTCTGGCACCCCAGCAAGGGGTCTCAAGTCTGGCACCCCAGCAAGGGGTCTCAAGTCTGACACTCCAGCAAGGGGTCTCAAGTCTCACACCCCAGCAAGGGGTCTCAAGTTTTGCACCACAGGAGGGGGTCTCAAGTCTTGCACCCCAGGAGGGGGTCTCAAGTCTCCTGCCCCAGGAGGGGGTTCCAAGTCTCATACCCCTGGAGCGGGTTTCAGATTCCAGTCCCCAGAGAGGAGTGTCGTGTACTACTAATCCTGATCATGGTTCCTGTTCACCATCTCCTACAAATATCGTTCCAGAAAATGACAATCTCTGTAGTCTATTCTCAGCTTTGATTGTTGATGCTACTGTCTCTAGCTCCTCTAGACCCCTCCCAGTCCCATCAGTTGGTCCGAATACCGAACATCTGTCAGCTTCAGTTATTTTGACTCCTCATCAATCGGAGCATCCTCTAGTCTCTTCCAGCCCTGCACCTGAATGTGCTCCACAGTCCTTGAGCACACAGGATTAGTCGGATACTACACCATGCATTTATTTTGATGGGGACTTATCTCAATACTATGCTCTATTGAAACAATTCTTTGCTATGATGAATTCTTCTTTGCCATGTGGAGTCAAGCCTACTAATATTGTAGAGTTTATTATCCCATCTTTTCAAGGTAAAGCTTGGGACTGGGTTACCCCTGTTTATGCCTCCAATGATCCAATGCTTCTAAATATAAAGACTTTCAGTGAAGCTGTTGTCAATGAATTTGGTCCTTACCCTGTAAACCAAAATTCTAGCGAAGTTCTCAGTTCCAAAATATTGTCCAAACAGTCTGTTTGTGCTACCAAGAATTTGTCCTCAACTCCCCTGAAGTCCGAACAAGGTCAAGTTTTTAAGGGCCAGCGTGCTGAATCCCAAGCATCCAAGGAAAGTAGTACTACAGAATCGGCATCCCTGAACATGAGATGTGCGCACACCTCCTTGTTACCTTCATACAACTGTACCTCCAAAAATATAGACTCTGACAAAGTTTCTAGTAAGAGGTTGTCACCCTCTGATGTTATGCTCCAATATACCGCTTGTATGGTACAGAATGAAACACTCCTCTGAGAGAAGAAGTCTTGAAGGACCCTTAGGAATCAACCTTCTAACACCATTAGAACTGGTCAAGTTTCGTTTAGATCCTCCCAGGTGTCCTATCTATCTTCAAGCAATACTAATTCTTGCATTTCACCTTTAGACACTGACTCGGAATCTGAGTTCGATCATGCACACGATAATTCTCCATTCTCTGAAGACCATCTGTCATTTGACCCTGTCCTTCCCAGTCATGTATTTCCTCAGGAGTTGCCCGAGAGAAATATGGCTTTGCGGGGGAGACGGTCATCTTCCCACCAAAGATACCAAAGAAATAATGTTGGTTCTACATCTTCTCATACCAAATCTTTGTGTACTACATTTCTAGAAGAGTGTCCTCATTTTGGGATTACTAAAGACTTCCTAGGTGATGAAGGTTCCACCTGTAGTGAGGAAGAATGGTCTACTTACTCTGAGGATGAAGATGTCTGAAGAGATGTTTTCAGAGTTATGGTGTCCCTGGAATGTCATGTTTGGAAGAAAGTTTTTTTTTCTCGGTGTCCGGAGTCCACCCATAAAGAGGGTGGTACTGTCACAAACCTGTCTAGTTTTCACCTTTTGCCTGTTGACTTACCACTGCCACCTGTCTCCATGGATCTGTATGTGTAATTTTCCTGGAGGACCTGTTCTGATCATGCTGTTGCAGCACTTCTCTATGCATTCCTTCCACAGTGATTATTTCACCTGGGTCCTTTCCTGTCTGTGAACACTGCTAGCCCTTATTGGAATCACAGGTGTAGTTCTGACTCAGTGCTGCAGAGATGAATACTCCCTCTGCATGTTGTGCCTTCCACCACTACTGGTTGGTCCCTGGCACCCTGCAAACCTGCATTGTGCTTCCTGCTGTGGATCAACTCCTGCTCCTTCTACCTACCCACTCACTCCCTGATCCTAAAATCCCAAACCTACTCATTCCTTCCTGAACCTGTTATTCCCAATTACCCTATCCAGCCTGCACCTGAGTTCCAGTCTTTGTCACAGCATTTCCGGATTACCCTGTTTAGCCCTCGTCTCAGCATTACCTGATTTCTCTTCAGCCATTGTCGCATCACTCCAGTCCAGAGTCAAGTTCCAAGTTCTTCAGTTCAATCCACGTTATACCAGTCCAGAGGCAAGTTCCAAGTTCATTGGCTCAATCCACGTTATTCCAGTACAGAGTCAAGTTCCAAGTTCATCAGTTCAATCCACATTATTCCAGTCCAGAGTCAAGTTCCAAGTTCACCCATTCAACTCAACAAGTCTTCCTGCCAGTCCCAGTCCGGTTCCTCTAAGTTCCTGTCATTTATCATCAAAGGCAGTTCTCACTGCTACATAAATCTTGCAATAGAGCTATCTATGTCATCTGTGGTTCCAATCATGCCGGTCTCCATTGAATCCCGCTCATCACCTGAGACAGGTAACTCACAGACACCATTTGTGAGAATTTCCACTTGTTGCCTTTAGAAGGGGCTGAACCTGAAGCAGCTTTGGAAGAGTTCTACCAATAATTTTAAAAAAGAAGGTGGTTCATCTTGGTTGACTAATAAAAAGGTTGGATGCTTCTACTGCCTTGGCTGCACCACCTGTGGGGGTATGATAGCGGGCAAAGTATTTGCCCACCCCCATACAGGTGTGAAGATTGGCATAAAACATTGGCTCACATACATATCTTCGTATGTTATCTATGTGCTGATGTGCCTATGCGGACTCTATTATATTGGGAAAACATCCAGAAGTTTCCATGAATGGATGGCTAACCACAGGAGCTCCATTATGCAAGCCTTGCATGACGGACAGAGTGATAAACCAGAGGCACATCATGTTTTGCAATGCAGATACCAGGTGGCCACTTTGAGGTCCATCCTTATCGGTCATGTCCCTAAGCCTGATAGGGGTGGTGACCGGAATAAAATGTTGTTGCAAAGAGAAGCACACTGGATATTTAAATTGGACACGATTGCCTCAAGAGGGTTAAATGAGAACATAAACCTTAGGTGTTTTTTATGAGTTATGGGTGATAGTTCTTGATTAGTGGTTCATTTATAATTTATTGTTTTTTACTTATTTTTTATTAAATTTTTAATTTTCTCTTTTTTTAGGTTGGTATTTTTCTGTTATGTATATTATTGTTTTATGTGTTCTGTATTGTTTCTTGGGTAATGGTGTATGCTTTAGTTTATGTATTGGGGCAGCACAGTCAGTGTAATGGTTAGCGTTACTGCCTTACAGCAATAAGGTCGTGGATTTGATTCCCACCACGGCCCTACCTGTATGGAGTTTGTATATTCTCCCTGTGTTTGTGTGGGTTTCCTCCGGGTACTCCGGTTTCCTCCCACATTCCAAAATTATACTGTCAAGCTATTTGTATCCCCCAAAAATTAACCCTAGTATGTATGTGTGTGAGCATGTGGTAGGAAACATAGATTGTAAGCTCCACTAGGGCAGGGACTGATGTGAATGGGCAAATATTCTCTGTAAAGCGCTGCGGAAAATGTGTGCCCTATATAAATTACTGGTAACAAATAAATAATAATGTATTGTTACACATGGCACCTTGTTACAGTCACTCACCCCAAGGGCATAATGGATGTGTGCTCTAATATTTGGCAATTAGATCACCCCACTGCTTTGATCTATGGGGATGTTAGTAGTTTGTGATGCTGCAAACACGTGCACCGGTGTAATCGTCGGGTAAGCAGGCTGGACTGTGGTGGATGTGCATGCGCTGGGTGTTTAATGGAGTCATGTGCATTGACCACTGAGGCTGCGTCTTACGCAGCCGAGCACAGATTAAGCGCATGATGTCAGATGCACAGATGGAGCACAGAGACACCCGGAAGTGTGAGAACTCTGGCGTGGTCTGGCTGGAACGCACGCAGTGTTCACTTTGAATGCCACACACGTGTGAACTGATTGCCTCGTAGAGGATGTATTTAGGATGGCTTGAGGTGAGTGATTCTTTTAGTTTACTTCAGATGCTACAGGTGGAGATGTTATGCTGCTGGTCTCTAACGGCCCAACACTAAGGGAACCGAGGTCGACAGACAGTATGAGTATCTTAAGATTGATTTAATCAATATGATGGATTGTCCACTAACTTATTAGCTGGTGCACTCATTTTTGGTATTGACACCATGTCATACTGTTGGAGGATGTTTTTTGTCTGCATTGCTGCTATCTGACTGGCATTACAATAACATGTGCCAGGAGTTAAACTTATCCTTCACTGGGTGGTGATGAAGATGTTGAAAGCATTAAAAAGGAATCGTGTTTTCTAACATTGTTTTTTGACAAGTGTGCCCTCTTTTCCTGGATTTGTATCAATGGCTGCAGGTATACTGTGAGCTTCTTGAGGGAGCACCTTGCAGGTGGAAGACAAGAAGGATGAGTGCATTCATTTCTATGTGTACATATATATATTATATTACATAACTTCTAACTGTCCCCATTTCAGCAGGACAGTTCGACTTTTTGGACATTGTACCACTGTACCACCTGCAGGCCACAGTCACGTATGTGCCCGTCATCGCATTGTGACAGGGGCTGCCCCAGCATGACGAGAACAGAGACATGGGGCCTGATTCAGCAAGGATCGCAATTGCAAAGCTGCAAGCAGGCAGTTTTGCAATTGGGATCCTTGCAGATATGGTAATGCAGCAGGAGGGATCACGCCACCTGTGCATTACTTATCCAAGCTGCATTGTCCAATGTAGCATCGGATAAACTGCGTAACATCAGCAAGGTTAAAGTGACCCATGGGGTCACGCAACCGGCCGCCGCAGTTTAGAGGAAGAGGCCAGAAAATCTCCATCTGCCGACGGAGATCCTGGCCTCTTCCCTACCCCCCAACGACGGTGTCACACCTCCGGTTCGGGTAACGGAGGCTGTCACCACGCCCTCCCCACCCCCAAACAGCAGCAGACTGTCATACACTAACAGTCTGCTGCCAGTTTACGAGCGGGCTCGCAGTCCTGTTCTGTACATGTGCAGAATGGGTCATGCGTCTGCACAGATTCCCGAACACTGATGAATCAGGCCCATGATGTGCAGCCCCATCCCCAAAATATGCTTACAAGGGGGTGGGGCTGCGCATCAGAGACACAGGGGGGAGGGGGCGCTAAATTACTGCCTTGCACCGGGTAACAAAGCTTCTAGTTTCGGCCATGCATTTGCTGTGTTTGTCTCTTCATAAAGAAGACCTGCTTAGTTCTAAAGCTATCAAAGGATAAAGCTATTTCCTCAACAGAAGGGGGTTGTTGAGGTATAGGTGTAGGATCTGGTGATGTGCGGTTCAGTTGCTGGTTGTTGTTTGTAACCATTTAATTTCTGTATTTTCATCCACAACCATGCCAGGATCTACTGTGACTAAGACGATCTCGTGATCATCTTCTTCTTGACGATGGAGTTGAGGAGTTGGTGGATGTGGACGTGCAGGACCTAAAAAAACATAAAGATTATTAATGGGGGCTTTTTTGGGTGGGGTGGGGTGGTGGGGTAGGCTAGACAGTTTTATTGCTACTGCATTGTTTGCAATTTGTGTCCACATGAGATTTTTATAAAGTTATGTGGATTAAAATCTTAGGATAGTATCCTCATTAACAGTGGCGTCACAAGTGGGATGCGGGCCGCACATGGGTGTCACCCGCCGAGGGGTGACACCAAGGTGCAGACTCCCCCCTCAATGACAGGAGCTGAGTGCTGCACTATAGCATTACATGCAGTACTGGGCCACTGACTCAGTGAAGGAGCCGGCACTTCAGACAGGTTGGCCCTCGGGGGCAGCCCGCACCTCCAGCACCCCTGGTGTGACAAAAACGGGGCTCAGACCGCTATGCCACACCCCATCCACTGGGCCACGCCCCCTCTCACGAGACCATGTCCCTCTTACAAGGCCATGCCCCCTTCTCCCCTGCGCACGGCCCCGATGTGCGAACTACGAACCCAGCCATCACTACTCCCCGCACCGGGTGTCAGATGAAGTAGGGACGACACTACTCATTAATGCATGTTTGCTTTTGGGCTATTTCTAACAGCCAAGTAAATTATGCTAGCACAAATATGTAATATGAGTATTGTTATGTTACTCACCAATAGGGGCCGGGGTTGGAGGTCTGTCTGTATCCTCAATATGAGTCCCGGGTAGGATCTCTGGTGGAATGATCTGTTTGAGCTCTTGTTCATAAGATATATAGTGTACGGGGATGTGACGGCCATGACCGGTCTTGCAGGACTGCGTAACTTCATCCATCATTTTCCCCTTTATCACACGTTTTATATCGTTGAAATGTTTTTTAACATTAGAAACGTAATGTCTGCAGCTACTGACAGCGTTAACAGCTTCTGTGATGCCAACCCACATTTGTTTCTTTCTGGCCAGGGGGGTACAGTGTGTGAGTTCTCCCAGGACACATGTGAACACTGGTACCATAGCATGTACCAGTGCTGAATTTTCCTCACAGGTGAAGCGAATATTGCACCCACAGCACATCTTCCCAGGCAAAGGACAAGCAGACTCACCCTCCTCCACTTTATCCTCCCCCTTATCTTAATTTTCCTTCTCCTCTTCCACCTGTGTGTCTTCATCCTCCTCCAGCGCTTCCTGGTCAGACAAACCTTCCTCCTCCTGATGACTGTGACTCTGCCTGACAAACACCTCCTAATCCTCCTCCTCCAGCCTCTACTGAGCTCCCCCAAATCTCCTGTTTGCCATGTTGCGTCACTGTCTGTGCAGACCACACCTCCCCTCTCATGCACTTAGCTCCTCACTTGCTAGCAAACAACAAAATGGTGGCTCTGGAGTTTATATAGTGTGTGATGCCTAAGTCATGAGACTTTGCCCTGCCAATGGGTGATTATCTTTTTTTCTTGCTGAAATGAATTCCGGTTGGTCTAAAATTTGTGGATTTTCTTGGGAGTTTTCTCGAGGGACGTCACATGCGAATAGCGTATGTGGCTGAAATATCGCTACCTATTACATAGGCGAATTGTGAGTAATACTCGCAACTTTAAAACCTACGATGAGGTGCGAATCCATATGTGCGAATAAACTCACAGCCTATTACATTTGGCCCTGTATCTGAGTGCAAGCTCTTCTGGCGACAATACATTAACAAACTATAAGTTTTTCTTGTACAAACATTGTATTTGAGTCTAAGTACTTCAGGCAACAATACATTGGCAATACTTTAGCAATGTGTACGTATTTCTGGTACCAACGCTATATCTGAGTGTAAGCTCTTCTAGCAACAATACAATAATAAACTGTAAGCTTTTCTGGAACAGACATTGTATTTGAGTGTAAGCTCTTCAGGCAACAATACACTGGCAATACATTAGCAATGTGTAAGCTTTTCTGGTCCCAACACTATATCTGAGTGTAAGCTCTTCTGGTAACAATAGTATAAAACATCTGGGAACAGACATCTGGGGGGGGGGGCACTATCATCTATATAAAGACCACAATTACTGAGAGCACAGACCCTGTGGTCGGGAAATATGGGCCCCAAATTTTTTAACTCCTAAGCCCCCCTCTTGTTTTGAATGCCAGGTAATTATGCCCCACTGCTAACTGCATGGTGGCAGTATTAATTTCCCAATAAGGCATGAGCCTAACACTCAGCCTAGAGAGGGTAGCTAAAACACAGGTCTCACCCCCAGCTGCAGCTCTTCTGCCATCTCCTACCAGACTCTGGGACCTCCGACACCCAGCACTGCCCGGGATGTGAAACACTGCATTGGGCTGCACTTCTCTCTGGGATCCTAACGCTAGAGGTCCTCTCCGGTCACTGCAGGGGATCATATGGCAGGGCTTTGTAATCCAGGAGTCCTCTGTGCTGGGGTTCTCTTTGCTGGGGTCCTCACTCTGGTGTCTCAGCTGGGTCCTCTTGGGGTCCTTCAGTCAGGTATTTGACCCCCGCAGTGCCTATGCTATGTGATCCACAGATGCAGGAGTCCCAGATTAATCCTCTTCCTCATAGGGTCCTCATTGGGTATTGTAGCTAGGGGGGTCCCCTCTCTTCAGCAGGAGCAGGGTCCTCTACTCCGGCAGCCAGTCCTTCGATGCCAATGCAGGGCTTCACACGTTAGTTCTCTCACCTCTCTCTCTCCATCCAGCAGCACTTCCCGCAGTCCATTCACAGCCCCAGCTCCCCTGCTGGAGCTGTTCTTTTAAATAGGAGCCGGTGGGCTGGAACACCTCTCCGGGCTGAGATCCTGTGCCCCCACTAGTCCTGGTCCCTTGGCAGCTGCCAGCCTCAGGGGATTTCTGCCCCATGACCCCGGCTACCAGTCAGGTAGGGGCAATTTTCCTGGGCTTCAACTGTTACTGACCAGCCCAGGGTCCTGCCAGCCAGTAACAGATGTGCAGTGGGTCTACCAGTAGGTAGGGTCACAGAAAGTTCATCCCACTACTACTATAGGGCTTAATGGGAGCAGCACATATGTGTATAATAAAAAAAAAGACAGGGAGCTGCTGGCTATTTCTCTATATGATACCCTTATACAATAGGGTCTCCATGAATACATAAAAATAATAATAATTGCTACTTAGAAAGAAAATAAAGATTTTCTTGAAGCTAAGTAGAAAAAACATAAACAAGGGTCTGTGGCAAAGAACAAAGTGGTATCCTTAAACCACAGTACGTAGGTAACACATACACTGATTAGTTTCACCTTCTGCATCATAAAAAGAATTGTAAGAAAAATATTAACACTGAACCCTTATTTTCCCAAACTGTCCAATAAAACAAACAGCAGCAAGTCATGCTATGTGATGGCAATACCAGGGAAATAATTAATTTAATTGTGTGTGTCAAAGGGGCAGTGGCAGATCTAGACTATTCATTTGGAGGAGGGGGCGGTTTAATGATAATAACCCTGACTCCTCCTCTTTTCTATCCTGGCACCACCCCTTTCTGGTCCTGGCTCCTCCCCTTGGTGACTCATACTGTGCCTCACACACAGCCAGACGTCAACCCCTCCACAGTGTCTGGCCATGAGCAAACGCAGTATTCGTAGGGGGGGTTTCCTTGTGTGTGTGTGTATTACATGTATGTGAATATATATATATATATATATATAGTATAGCACAATCATATATTACATAGGACACACACATGCACATACACACACCCCCATATATATATATATATATATATTTATTGTATAGCACACACATATATCACATAGGAATATATATAGATATGTATATATTCACAGATACCATTTCACTTACTTTGGCATCCTGACATAATGCAGCAGGTTGTTGATGGGGGCGAGGCTGGGCAGTTTACATCATTAGGCTCCGCCCCTGCAGTCAAATCCTGCAATTCGCGGGTTTGGGGCAGTGGGTGATTCTTATAAATTCTAATCATTTTGGCTGCGCCCCCTCCCCATAGACTCGCAAATCGTGGCATAATGCCACAAGGTGGCGGGGCTATAACCATGGGTGAAAAAAATAGATTTTGCAGGGGGGGTTCCCGAGCTACTGGCGGCACCCAGGGTACTGATACAAGGGGCAAGGCGAAGAGTCGAGCCGCTGTCATGCCGCTGCTACTTGGACATTGTAATCTGTGACCTAGTCAGGAGGAGTAATGTGCATGGCTGCATTGCATTGTGCCAGAACATACGAGCAGAAGGGGGAGGAGCGGAGTGGGGGGCGGGCCCATGAGTCAGCAGCACTGCCACGGTTATGAATGCAAATGAATGATGACTCTGCGCAGTGTCTGGGGGAGTTTTTGGTTACTCCCAAGTCCCAGAGCCAGAGCAGAGAAAGAGAGAAAGTTAATGACGCTAGGGGGGGATTGCTCCAATTGCCCCCCCCCTGTAACCGCCACTGCGAAGGGGGGGGGAGTAGGTAAGTAATTCATTCTTTTACCAGTCCAACTGAACGCCAATCTTGGAAAAATAAATCCCAGCAGTCTGTGCACAGAAGTCAGAGGAGCATGTGTTGAGCTCTCATTGGTGGAGCCCATCACATGCTCCTCTGACCCTTGGAGATCAGCAGCAGCACAGCCTCATGGGAGTGACTCATTGTGGCTGTGACTGCTGCTCTGCCTGCTGCCTGAGGCTGCTGTGGCTCCTGGTGAGTACACTGTGTGGACACTACAGTGTGGCATGATGTGTGGGCACTACAGTGTGGTATAATGTGTGATCACTACAGTGTGCTATGTGTGTGGCACTTCAGTGTGGTACAATGTGTGGGGCAATACAGTGTGGTATATGTGTGGACACTACAGTGTGATATAATGTGGGGGCACTACAGTGTGGTATAATGTGTGGGCACTATAGTGTGGTATAATGTAAATGCTCTACAATGTTGTATAATATGGGGGGCACTACAGAATTACAATTAGTTTCAGACATGTCAACTATATTAGTTACAAATCTATTATTCAGACACTTAGGTCCGAATTAAGGGCCATCTGGACCTGGGGCTGAAAGTGTTAAGGGCCTATAATAAGAAGGGGAGGAGCTGTGACCAGTGCGCTGTGGGTGCGACCAGAGACATGTGGTCATGTACACTTCCTACACCAGTGATTCCCAACCTCGGTCCTCAAGGCACACTAACAGTCCTGGTTTTAGTTATATCCATGATTGTGCACAGATGGTTAAATCAAAATAACTGAGGTACTAATTAAGTCACTTGTGCTCAAGTATGACTATCCCTAAAACCTGGACTGTTAGTGTGCCTTGAGACCGTGGTTGGGAACCCCTGCCCTACACTATCGGCCTCACTGGCTCCCTGAATATATACAAATAGAAAAATTATAGAATAGTGTGAAAAAAAATAGCAATACAATTTTAACACTTATGATTTATGGACAACTGTGTAACCGGCTAGGCAGCTGGTCATCATCATGCTACCACGACAATGGGCCTATTTTATGTGGAGTCCTGGAGCTGGAGCTCCATCTGCTGCATTGTTAACCCTAGAAAACTGACCTTATAAAGGTTTCATAACAGCTAACCTGGGTTTGTGATACCCGTAAGATGAAGAATCCGTAGTACCAAAACTAAACATTTATTGAACAATGGTGCAATGCATGGCTACAATATGTTCTAAACAAGAAATTACAACTGAAAAAATAAAGATTTTGTTCATTCAAATACAATCAGAACAATACATTGCACGATATTCTATGCACATTGGCTTGTGAAACGTGTTACATCGGTATGATGTCTTTCGGTTCTTTCTCAATAGACACATTACACATCTCCTTTTTGGTAGACTTATATTGGTTCCAATTGCTGGTGCATTTTTTGCAGAATGGCCTTTAACAACATCTGAGAAAGGTAACTTTGCCACTTGAATATTCTTTATTGAAAAATTAGAAATGGACGGGTGCGTCAGACCCATGGTTAGCTTTCTAGGGTTATTCTGGCCCTGCAGACACTTTATATTGCCAAAAATTAACATACTACATCAAACAATCAATATACAAAATTGTTCAGCAAATAAAGACACACATGAACAAAATGCTTTAGCACTCTAAGTAATGTTCTTTTACACCAGCTATGGATATTATGATATTATGAGAAATATGGTAATAATTGGTTCTTACAGAGAAAATAAAGATATTTTTGAAGCTAAGTAGAAAAATCATAAACAAGGGTCTGTGGCAAAGAACAAAAAGTGGTATCCTTAGACCACTGTACGTAGCAATACCAGGGAAATAATTAATTTAATTGTGTGGGGGGGATAGGTAAGTAATTAATTATTTTGATAATCCAACTAAACACCAATTTTGGAAAATATATTTGCTGCATTTATGAATTAGGATATAAAGCAATAATTTGTAATATCAAAAGTAATGACAACTATAACACCATAATTTTTGGCCTGTAGTGTATTTATATTTAAAATCATTTTTTTAGGAACCATAGAGCCAATGCTGCAAGTCCCGTGATAAGAAGGCCAACCATATCTATTCCCGAATTTTCTCCTTCACGTTGTCGTGGGGGTGAGGTTGTTCTTACACTTTCTGGTGGGAGCCTGTCTGTAAATGAGACTGTTGGCCATGATTGATGAGGAGTACTTGGAGATTCTTTTCTCTCTGACTGGATTTTTGCCGTCACTGTCTGCCATTTACAGATGTCTAATCTGCAAGCCTCGCAGTGCTCCCTATCATGAGGACCTTCCATTTTATTATTGTATAGCTCAGGCTTTAGGTCTGGATTGATCTTCTTCTGTCCATAGAACACTTGCTGTATTCGACTACACAAGTTTTTGATGGTTCTATTTATGTTTTCAAAATCAATGTCTGGATTCTCCAGCAAAGGAAAACTGCATTTCTTACATTCCTGCTTGAAGATCCTCATCATCACTTTTCCTTGTTTCATGTATTTATTCAGATTAATAAGAAATAAAACATGTACTTCTGCAGAATTCCATGAACGTCTACAACGTGAACACCGAAACCTGCACAAAACATATAATTTGTAATATAGGAGTAAATGAACTGGAAATAAATCAAAACAATGTTCAAGTAAATAAAATTATATATACAGTCAGATCCATAAATATTGGGACATTGACAGAATTTTCAGATTTTGGCCTCTATTCACCATCACAATGGTTTTGAAATGAAACAAACAAGATGTGCTTTAACTGCAGACTTTCAGATTTAATTTGAGGGTAATTACATCCAAATCGGGTGAACGGTGTAGGAATTACAACAGTTTCAATATGTGCTTGCCACTTTTTAAGGGGCCAAAAGTAATGGGACTATCAACTCAAAAGCTATTTCATGGACAGGTGTGGGCTATTCCCTCATTATTTCATTATCAATTAAGCAGGTAACAGGTCTGGAGTTGATTCTAGGTGTGACATTTGCATTTGGAATCAGTTGCTGTCAACTCTCAATATGAGATCCAAAGAGCTGTCACTATCAGTGAAGCAAGCCATCATTAGGCTGAAAAATCAAAACAAACCCATCAGAGAGATAGCAAAAACATTAGGTGTGGCCAAATCAACTGTTTGGAACATTCTTAAAAAGAAAGAACGCACCGGAGAGCTCAGCAACACCAAAAGACCCGGAAGACCACGGAAAATAACTGTGGTGGATGACAAAAGAATTATTTCCCTGATGAAGAAAAACCCCTTCACAACAGTTGGCCAAATCAAGAACACTCTCCAGGAGGTAGGTGTACATGTGTCAAAGTCAACAATCAAGAGAAGACTTCACAAGAGTGAATATAGAGGGTTCACCACAAGATGCAAACCATTGGTGAGCCACAAAAACTGGAAGACCAGATTAGAGTTTGCCAAACAACAACTAAAAAAGCCATTACAGTTCTGGAACAACATCCTATTGACACATGAGACAAAGATCTACTTGTACCAGAGTGATGGGAAGAGAAGAGAAGGAAAGGAACTGCTCATGATCCAAAACATACCACCTCATCAGTGAAGCATGGTGGTGGTAGTGTCATGGCGTGGGCATGTATGGCTGCCAATGGAACTGGTTCCCTTGTATTTATTGATGATGTGACTGCTGACAAAAGCAGCAGAATGAATTCTGAAGTGTTTCGGGCAATATTATATGCTTATATACAGTCAAATGCTTCAGAACTAATTGGACAGCGCTTCACAGTGCAGATGGACAATGACCCGAAGCATACTGCAAAAGCAACCAAAGAGTTTTTTTAGGCTAAAAAGTGGAATGTTATGCAATGGCCAAGTCAATCCCCTGACCTGAATCTGATTGAGCATGCATTTCACTTGATGAAGACAAAACTGAAGGGAAAATGCCCCAAGAACAAGCAGGAACTGAAGACATTTGCAGTAGAGGCCTGGCAGAGCATCACCAGGGATGAAACCCAGCGTCTGGTGATGTCTATGCGTTCCAGACTTCAGGCTGTAATTGCCTGCAAAGGATTTGCAACAAAGTATTAAAAAGTGAAAGTTAGATTTAGGATTGTTTAGTTTGTCCCATTACTTTTGGCCCCTTAAAAAGTGGGAGGCACATATAGAAACCGTTGTAATTCCTACACCGTTCACCTGATTTGGATGTAATTACCCTCAAATTAAATCTGAAAGTCTGCAGTTAAATCACATCTTGTTTGTTTCATTTCAAAGCCATTGTGGTGGTGAATAGAGGCCAAAATATGAAAATTCTGTCAAAGTCCCAATATTTATGGACCTGACTGTATATGGGGGTTTGCTTTGCTGAGAACCAAACTTACCAAACTTGGGGGTTACGAATGGAACTGAGGGCCTGATTCTGCAAGGATCGGAATTGCAGAGCTGCAACAATGTTACAAATCACGAGTTATGTAGTAAGCGAGCTCACTCACACTGCAGAGTCCTGTTTCAAAACAGGTCCCTCCGTGTGATTAGTTTGATGATATATTACATTAGATTACAACATATTGATTATTTCAAACATTACATTACAACATATTAATTATTTCAAACATAGAGTACACATGGCGGGCGTGCCGACGTGCGTTTCTCTGTGTGCTTTTTCAAGGTCTTAACGTCACGAGCGCTGACTGCTGGGACGTCTTTAGTGTACATAGGGCCCGGCAGGTCTCTGTGTGCCCGGCTGTAGGATGGAGGAGCGGCCCAAGCGGGCGCTCCACCATTTACTTAAAGAGGACCATGTCTGCGGCGGCCAGTATCATCGGTTGGCTGTGCCCAAGTAGTTGGAGCCGGCGGTCCCCCCCCCCCCGTTCTGCCAGCGTCCGTCCGGGACTCAAGTCCTGATGGCGGCCCTGCCAGTGAGGAAACATAACTCACATATCCTAATATCTATGGGGTCTATTTACTAAGCAGTGTTAGGAGACAGAGGCCCTCATTCAGAGCCGCTCGTAAGCGATGTTCGCACATCTGCGCATGCGTACGGTTTTTAGTACTCATGCGCGAACCAGTCAGTGCATCCGAAAATCGTTTGTTCGCTATATAGCGAGGGCCTGCTATTTTGAGTGACAGAATGAGGCGTATGTGGGTGGTAACAGGGGAAGGTGCTTGAAAACGGGAGTGGAGATCAGAACGCAGGCGTGCTTAAAGGTCAAAGCGGGCGTTTTATGGGTGTGCATAATTAAAACAGCAGCGTCATTGACCACGTCACTTGGTTGTTTTATTGTCAGAACTGCTCGCAAAACTGTGGTAGGAAAAACCAGCCACAAGAATAGCGAGCAGTTCATACGCTGTTCGATGTACTCGATTAATCTAATAAATAGCGGACATGACGTATGATGCGAGCGGCCAGGGGGCGTTTTTATCAAAATTTCGACCGCAAGTTTTGCTCGCTCGTTCAGACTTATAGGCGTGAACAGACCGCAAAGAGCGAACGGTTCATTTGAATAGCCACCCCTTTTTATTAAACGAACGACCGCAAATAGCGAGCGGCTCTGAATGAGGTCCAGAGTGAACAGTGATAAGAAAGTGATAAGGTGCCAGCCAATCAGCTCCCAGCTGTCATTTTTCAAACACAGCCTGTGAGATGGCAGTTAGGAGCTGATTGGCTGGCACCTTATCACTTTCTTATCACTTTTCACTCTGTCTCTTAACACTGCTTAGTAAATAGACCCCTATTTCTTAAAGATGTCATTAGGACAGAGATAATTAGAGTAGATAGATGGAGTGGGTGGGAATGGTGACTCAGGTGCAGGCATCTTTCTCACTGTGTAACATACTTTTGAAAACTAGGTTCAGGGAGATTCTACATAGTAGTAGATTGCAGTACGTGCGCAGCGCTGTCCAGGGGGCATGACTAGCTCCGCCTAAAGAGTGTGTCTAGCTCCACCTATGGGCATATCTATTGCCACCCAGGGGTGCAGTGGAAGGTGAAAACTACCATCTAGTGGGAAAAAGTCAGAACTGGAACAAGAGGAGTGATTGTGATTCATGGTGATTTATGCTACTGTAGGGACAGTAGCAAAAGTGCACCAGTGTCAGTATCAGTGGGATTATATGGTCGGCTCTTGTAAAATGGTGGGCTTTCAGATAGTGGATGTCTGTGTATGTGTGGGGTGGGTTCAGTGTGAGGCTGGGGCTGTGTGAACTAACTGGGAACCTGCAGACAGCCTGTCCACTGAGATCATAAACTTGCAAGATAAGCCAAAGCAATCCTTATCTCACAAGCTTTGCTTCCACCCAGGTCCCAAGAGAAATTATTATCTGCACCAGATCAAAAAATCAATGTAACTAAGCTCTGACTCTGAGTCTCTACTTACATTTATTTTTTACTAAGGTGGGATAATGCATAGGCCACTTATGCTTGGCGGGCCACCGGCGGGGAGGAGAGAACCTAACTGGGAACCTGCAGACAGCCTGTCCACTGAGATATAAACTTGCAAGATAAGCCAAAGCAATCCTTATCTCACAAGCTTTGCTTCCACCCAGGTCCCAAGAGAAATTATTATCTGCACCAGATCAAAAAATCAATGTAACTAAGCTCTGACTCTGAGTCTCTACTTACATTTATTTTTTACTAAGGTGGGATAATGCATAGGCCACTTACGCTTGGCGGGCCACCGGCGGGGAGGAGAGTCCACTGCTACCACCGCCAGTCACTGTCATTAGACTCCGGGGAAGGCAGTGTGACTGTGTGCTGGGGCCCGGATAGGCAGCCACCGCTACCCACAACCTGCGGTGGCCAGCCTATAGTATAAAGTGAAATTACATCACGCATTGTGACGTCCTCGAGCCCCGCCCCCGTCACATCCAACTCGCTCATGCGCTGTCAGGAATTTCAACAGGGCAGTGGGGTAACCAGTGGATTCTCCTTATTTTCCAAGGCAGCATGAGCTTCCTGCTTATAGCATGTGCCCAACCGCCCGTGGACACTTCGCCACGCGGATGGAACAGTGGGGCAGTGCCTGAAAACGGGACTGTCCCGCTGAAATCGGAAATGGTTGGGAGGGGTGCGCCCTCTATGGAGTGTCTCCCCGGTTTGACCGCACTGGTCGAACATGCCTCGAGCCGGCCCTGACTAGTAGCCCCTGCAATCCAGTGCTGCAGTACAAACAGGATCTTGTGTATGTATCAGTGGCGTAACTATAAGGGGTGCAGGGGGGCGCGCTTGCTATGGGACCCGAAGTCTTAAGGGATCCGTCGGCCCAACAAGTAACCCACTGCAGTTTTTTTTTCTCATTTCCCACTGTGTTTATTTAAACTCTGGTGACTGCGGGCAAACGGCGGACGGGGGAAGGGGAGGTGTGTCACTCACTGACACTGTCCTTCTTCCACCCGACACACAGAGCTACTATTCTCCTGAGATGATGACATAATCTTGCGAGTCTCTCTCTTCTTTGGGTAGCAGGCAGGGACTGGTAGTGGGCTTCTTTGGGTAGCAGGCAGCGGCTTCCGAGTGGCACCAGTGTTTAAAGAAGTGAGTGCCTGTGGGTGAAACAAGCTGTGCTGCTGCAGCTGCTGGCAGCCTGCTCATGGAGCTAATTTATCATTTCTTTATAAATATAATATGCCCATTAATATTATATATATTATATACAGTAACATGTATATACCTATATACAGTATATGTATATTGAATACATATATGTATATACATAATATATATGCATATAGTGCAACAGATGTGTGTGTGTGTGTGTGTGTGTGTGTGTGTAAATCTGTCTGTCTATCTGTCTGCAGTGCTGTTTTTATTTTCATATGGGGGCCAATGTGTTTTTATCATATGGGGTCAATTCTGTTTTTTTTTTTACCTCTCTGTGCCAGTGGGGGGTAAGGGGGGGCCTTACAAGATTTTGCTATGGGGTCCACAAATTTCTAGTTACTCCCTTGCTATGTAAGTCTGTTAAAGTGAACTCACAGTTGTTTATATATCTATCTACACTGCAGTATATATATTTTCACTTGTGTATGAGGGCAGGGCCGTAGAGAGCCCGGCCTGGCCCGGGTAAAGGAGGGGGCGTGGCCTAATCACAGGAGGCGTGGCCACACCCCCTTGACCAATTTTTTTTATAATAAATTACTTATGCAGCACGCTGGGGTGTGGGGCACTCTAACCCTCCCCAGCCCGGCGCTAAGCAGGGGGGGGGGCGCGATCTGTGTGATCGCTCCCCCCCCACAGCCATAGGAGACTGCTCCGGGCTGCTGCAGCAGCCGCAAGCAGACTCGCACTGCAGCCCAGCACAAGCTGTGTACTGAGCTGCTGTGAGGGAGGGGGGGGGGCGACGCCAAACCCGGGCCCCACCGGGCCCCTCTAGCAAGCCGGAGACGGGTAAACTGTACCCGCTCCCCCCCCCTCTCGGCGCCCATGTATGAGGGTATGTGCTGTGCTTGAGTGAGCTGCACCACAAATAAGGGAATCGGTATGAAATACCGACGGAGGAGATGGCGTCTGTCAGTACAGTGACAGCGGCATCACAATGGTTGGAACTGTTCCCCTGTCCTATTTACCTCCTAACCCTAATCCCCCTTTTTTGTACCCTCATACTAACCCTACCTACCCCGCACCCTAACCCAACCCTCCCTGTAAGTGCCTAAACCTAACACTCCCCCTTAGTGCCAAACCCTAACCCTCCCCCTTAGTGCCAAACCCTAACCCTCGCTCCTTAGTGACTAACCCTAACGTCCCCCCGGTGGTGCCTGAACCTAACCCCTCTGTTTGGAGCCTAACCCTAACTGCCCCCTCCCACAGACTAACCCTAAGTCCCCCTGGGGAGCCTGAACCTAACCCTCCCCCCCCGCAGCTGATACTTTGCCCCAGTCTCCTTACGATCGAGATGCTGGCTGCCGGGATTCCGACGTTGACATCCTCAGTCATGTCGGGATTCCGACGGCGGTGTTCTGTCAGTGATCAGGATTCCGGCACCGGGATGCCGGCATCCTGATCGTAGAGATATTAACCACATTCCCAAATAAGTCCTATTTTCCTGTTACAAAAAAATAAATGCAAATACACTTTTTTTTCTGGTGTCTAGTGAAATCTTCTGTCTAATGTCATTCAATTTAAATTATTTTTCTAGTAGAGCATGTATTTTTGGGAGGCAGCACATATTACTGTGCTTAAAGGTGTGGTCGTGTTCCCGTCAGCTGCACCCCAAAAAATATAAAGTGCAAAAAAGGCATTTTTTTCTGGTGTATAAAAAAACTTCAGCCTTTTATAATTCAATTTAGATCATATTCTTTCTGCTGGACCATTGTTTTTTTTGCTGTGTTATGTTGCAAGGGATAATGCTATTTGCGGCCAAAGAGCCTCTCTCACCTCCACCTGCCCGGATCTCCTGGAGTGCAGAAAGACAATGTAGGTAAGTAGGAAATGTTGCATTTCCACTGTAAAACTCTCATGAAATTAACAAAATACAACTCTTACACACATACTGTATATGTGTGATGCATTACAGACACAAAGGTGGTCAGCAGTAATGTGACTGCTCTTTACATGGACATAATTTGGAAAATACAATAGGGCTGATTTTATATTGGGAGCAAAGCAAAAAAAAACAAGTAACTTTGGGCCTGATTCGGAGCTGTACGCTAATGCTGTCACTGCTGTGTCTTTGTACGCAGCTGCTGTGTGAAAATAAGCAGATGTCGTAGACTTCAGTATATGAATTAAGTTGACCACCTGTGGCTTCACAAATCCAAGCGACTACGTACAAAGACGCAGCATTGGTCACAGATCCTTCTCTAATCTGACTTCTGAGTAGCCCTATGGTCATACAGAATGGCTGAGTGTACTGAGATGCTGGAGCAATGTCATTTGTGTAATGGATCACAGGCGCAGGCTGCAACCCGCCCTAAAAACAGCTGCGACACACCTGCATTATTGCCGCCATTCTCCCGTTACTTACCCCAAATGGTGCCCAACTGTCAATAACCCTGCGTGAAAATAGTCGCTGTAAGAGAATACGCTAATGAGACGCATGCGCAGATAATCGGTTATTGCTCAACTGTGTAAACATCGAAATACCGTACAAGGACCTTTGTACCTTGACAAAGCCAAGTTGTACTGCAGGTGGGGCAGTGTAAAAATAAAGCTGTCCAGCATTTATGGGATACAAGCAAGCACGCAGCCAGTACAGTATTTAACCTGTATGCAAAATAAAAAGTATTTGCACCCCTTGCAGCACAATATGGTTTGGCCAGGTGCAAAGTTATTTGCTTTTTTTTTTGTTTTGCTCCCAACTCAGAATCTTCCCAATGCAGGCTCATCCTAAGGGCAAAGCAACCCAATATAATTAAATTAATTCACTTTAACTTAGTCAAAGAACAGACATTACAACAGTGTAACCTGATGTATCTATTTAACCCCTAAATTAGTCTTAGACTATCAGTTCACACTCCACTTTTTTGCTAACAATTTTTATTTATTTAAAATAATTAAAATAATGTAAATATTTTCATTGATTGTCTAATTAAAAATAATATTTTATGTCAAATTAACATTTATTCATTTGAATATATAGAAAGGGACTTACATATTCATTTCTCTAACATTCACACAGGTGCATAATTAGCTTTTTTTGGAGGATTCACGTAAAAAATAAGTATCCCCGTTCTATATGAAGGGAAAATGATGGAGGCTGCTAAACTTTGAAATATGCCAAGATCCGAAAAGCTTAACTTTTCCAAGTTTTTCCTGATACCTGACGCCATCTTTAGATGGAGTTAGCCATTGTAGCCCATGGAAAAAGGTACCCAGCACTTAATTGTACACAAGATATGGGTACTTAATTCTGCTGCAATCGTTACTCTCTCAAAGATAGTGTTGCCTACCCTCCCACATCCTGTGGGAGACTCCCGATTCCCTGTGGAGTGTACCGCCACCCCGTACAGATCAAGAAATCCCCCGGATTTCTCCCCACTGTCCGCCGAGTAACCAGACAGACTGCGAATGTGTCGGGGGGCGGGGCCTAGATAAAAGAACGTCACCCGTAGGCAGCTGCTGAGGACCAGAATGGGTTTACTGTTGTCATTACAGGGAGGAGGATCCCTCGAGCCGACAAGGAAATGGACTGTGCATGTGTTGGGGGCAGGGTCTGGCCAAGAGGACGTCACCCAGAGCAGAGGCAGCCACTAAGGACCAGAGCGGGCGGTTTACCGGTGTCATTACAGGAAGGAGGAGCCAGGAGCCGTCCGTGTAATCCCATCACAGAGAGGCATTGACATGATACTTGGCTGGAGAGTGAGAAGAGAGTCTGAAAGTCTCCTCCAGGTACACGGATCTCAACTAGTGGGTTGAGTAAGTAGTCAGAATAATGCTTTCCTGTGAAGGCATCCATGGGAGGGTGCTGTAATGGTAGTGGGTGGGTGACAGAGAGGGGGAGCTGCACTGAGTGACAGAGAGGAGTTGTGCTGAGTGACAGACAGGGGGAGCTGCAGTGAGTGACAGAGAGGGGGAGCTGCGCTGGGTGACCGAGAGGAGGAGCTGCGCTGGGTGACAGAGAATGGGAGCTGCACTGGGTGACAGAGAAGGGGAGCTGCACTGGGTGACAGAGAAGGGGAGCTGCACTGGGTGACAGAGAGGGGGAGCTGCGCTGGGTGACCGAGAGGAGGAGCTGCGCTGGGTGACAGAGAATGGGAGCTGCACTGGGTGACAGAGAAGGGGAGCTGCGCTGGGTGACAGAGAAGGGGAGCTGCACTGGGTGACAGAGAAGGGGAGCTGCGCTGGGTGACAGAGAGGAGGAGCAGCGCTGGGTGACCGAGAGGAGGAGCTGCGCTGGGTGACAGAGAATGGGAGCTGCACTGGGTGACAGAGAAGGGGAGCTGCGCTGGGTGACAGAGAAGGGGAGCTGCGCTGGGTGACAGAGAAGGGGAGCTGCGCTGGGTGACAGAGAGGAGGAGCAGCGCTGGGTGACAGAGAGGAGGAGCAGCGCTGGGTGACAGAGAAGGGGAGCTGCACTGGGTGACAGAGAAGAGGTGCTGCACTGGGTGACTGAGGAGGAGCTGCACTGGATGACAGACAGGGATCTGAGCTGGGTGACAGAGGAGGAGCTGCACTGGATAACAGAGGGGGATCTGAGCTGGATAACAAAGAGGAGGAGCTGCACTGTGTGACAGGGGGAGCTGCGCTGGGTGACAGAGGGGGAGCTGTGCTGCGTGACAGAGGGGGAGCTGTGCTGCGTGACAGAGGGGGCGCTACGCTGGGTGACAGAGAGGGGGAGCTATGCTGGGTGACAAAGAGGAGGAGCTGCGCTGGGTGACAGAGAAGGGGAGCTGCACTGGGTGACAGAGAGGAGGAGCTGTGCTGGGTGACAGAGAAGGGGAGCTGCACTGGGTGACAGAGAAGAGGTGCTGCGCTGGGTGACAGAGGAGGAGCTGCACTGGATGACAAAGGGGGAGCTGCTCTGGTGAGAAAGAGGAGGAGCTGAGCTTGGTGACAGAGGAGGCACTGCACTGTGTGACAGAGGGGGAGCTGCGCTGGGTGACAGAGGGGGCGCTACACTGGGTGACAGAGAGGGGGAGCTATGCTGGGTGACAGAGTGGAGGAGCTGCGTTGGGTGACAGAAAAGGGGAGCTGCACTGGGTGACAGAGAAGGGGTGCTGCGTTGGGTGACAGAGGGAGCTGTGCTGGGTGACAGAGGGGCAGTTGCACTGGGTGACAGAGAGGAGGAGCTGTGCTGGGTGACAGAGAGGGGGAGCAGCGCTGGGTGACAGAGAAGGGGTGCTACATTGGGTGACAGGAGGAGCTGCGATGGGTGACAGAGGGGTAGTTGCACTGGGTGACAGAGAGGAGGAGCTGTGCTGGGTGACAGAGAGGAGGAGCTGCGCTGGATGACAGAGAAGGGATGCTGTGCTGGGTGACAGAGGTAGCTGTGCTGGGTGACAGAGGGGGAGCTGCACTGGGTGACAGAGAGGAGGAGCTGCACTGGGTGACACAGAAGGGGAGCTACGCTGAGTGACACAGAAAGGGAGCTTTGCTGGGTGACCGAGGGGGAGCTTTGCTGGGTGACATAGTGGGAGCTGTACTGGGTGACAGAGAAGAGGTGCTGCGCTGGGTGACAGAGGAGGAGCTTCACTGGATGACAGACAGGGATCTGAGCTGGGTGACAGAGGAGGAGCTGCACTGGATGACAGAGGGGGATCTGAGCTGGGTGACAAAGAGGAGGAGCTGCACTGTGTGACAGGGGGAGCTGCGCAGGGTGACAGAGGGGGAGCTGTGCTGCGTGACAGAGGGGGAGCTGTGCTGCATGACAGAGGGGCGCTACACTGGGTGACAGAGAGGGGGAGCTATGCTGGGTGACAAAGAGGAGGAGCTGCGCTGGGTGACAGAGAAGGGGAGCTGAGCTGGGTGACAGGGAAGGGGTGCTGCGCTGGGTGAGAGAAGAGGTGCTGCATTGGGTGACAGGGGCAGTTGCACTGGGTGACAGAGAGGAGGACCTGTGCTGGGTGACAGAGAGGAGGAACTGCCCTGGGCGACAGGAAGGGGGAGCTGCGCTGGGTGACAGAGAAGGGATGCCGTGCTGGGTGACAGAGGGAGCTGCGCTGGGTGACAGAGGAGCTGCACTGGGTGACAGAGAGGAGGAGCTGCACTGGGTGACACAGGAGGGGAGCTACACTGGGTGACACAGAAGGGGAGCTGCACTGGATGACACAGAAGGGGAGCTGCACTGGGTGACACAGAAGGGGAGCTGCACTGGGTGACACAGAATGGAGCTGCACTGGGTGACACAGAAGGGGAGCTTCGCTGTGTGACAGAGGGGGAGCTGTGCTGGGTGACATAGTGGGAGCTGTGCTGGGTGACAGAGGAGGGCTGTTGCGCTGGGTGACACAGAGGGGGTACTGCGCTGGGTGACACAGAGGGGGTGCTGCACTGGGTGACAGAAAGGGGGAGCTCTACTGAGTGTCCCAGATGGGGTGCTGTATTGGGTGACAGAGGGAGAGCTGTACTGGGTGACAGAGGAGGGTTGTTGCGCTGGGTGACACAGAGGAGGTGCTGCACTGGGTGACACAGAGGGGGTGCTGTACTGGGTGACAAAAAGGGGGAGCTCTACTGAGTGTCCCAGATGGGGTGCTGTATTGGGTGACAGAGGGGAGCTATGCTAGGTGACACAGATGGGGTGCTGTACTGAATGCTGTGACAGGTGATAAAGTACTGAGTGACAAAGACCTGCCCCAGTTACACACTGACAGTATGGGACTCGGAAAACAGGATATGAGTTGGAGGAGGGTGGAGGCAGAGACATATGGAGAGTGGGGGCTCAGGGGTTGACGACACTGCTAGAAAGGGGACATAGACCTGGAGAGTGGGGCTAAGGGGGAAACACCCTTGAGTGGCCATAGATACACCTATAGGTGGAGCTAGATATACCCTTTGTGCGGAGCATGATATGCCCCCTCAATGGTGTGCGCAGCGCATTCTATTACTGAATATAGGGCCTGATTCAGACCCAGCCGCAAGCGCTGCGCGCTCGCAACCGGGTCGATGGTGGCCCAGAACGCATACGCATGACGGATCCGGGTCTCGCACCAAAGGAGGCTGTTGTCCTTTTGATGTTGAGTGACAGCACGCCCCCTTTGGTGGGCAGGCCGGGGGGGTGGCTGCCCAGATGGAGGTGTTCCCATGAGAACGCCTACCATTTGGGGGCGGCCCCACTGACATCACAAGTGATGTCAATGGGAGAGCTTTCGGCTCTGTTTGAGCTCTCTGGGGCTTGCGGCCACGAAACAAGAGACCCGGGCCCTCATTCAGAGCTGTACGCTCTGAGCAGAGCGCACGCTCTGAATGAGGGCCAGCCTCCATGAAAATGGAGCGTCCTTCTGGACGCTCGTATAGCTGTGGGTCACCACCCACAGGCTATACGAGCGTGCATTTTGATGGCCGCGATGGTCGAGACCATCACGACCATCAAAATTGCGAGCCGGAGCCTGCAGTTGAGGTTTTCAACCGCAAGCTCCGGAGTGATTTTGGCTCTATCAGAGCCAAAATCACTCCCACTGACATCACTAGTGATGTCAGTGGGCCGGCTTTTGACGGGAGGCGTTCCCGTGGGAACGCCCCCGGCAGGGAGGCACGCCCCCGGCAGGCCTACCAAAGGGGGCGTGCTGTCGATCAACATTGACAGCACGCCCCCTTTGATCGGACACAACGAGCTGCGCGCTCGCAACCGGGTCGATGGTGGCCCAGAACGCATACGCATGACGGATCCGGGTCTCGCACCAAAGGAGGCTGTTGTCCTTTTGATGTTGAGTGACAGCACGCCCCCTTTGGTGGGCAGGCCGGGGGGGTGGCTGCCCAGATGGAGGTGTTCCCATGAGAACGCCTACCATTTGGGGGCGGCCCCACTGACATCACAAGTGATGTCAATGGGAGAGCTTTCGGCTCTGTTTGAGCTCTCTGGGGCTTGCGGCCACGAAACAAGAGACCCGGGCCCTCATTCAGAGCCGTACGCTCTGAGCAGAGCGCACGCTCTGAATGAGGGCCAGCCTCCATGAAAATGGAGCGTCCTTCTGGACGCTCGTATAGCTGTGGGTCACCACCCACAGGCTATACGAGCGTGCATTTTGATGGCCGCGATGGTCGAGACCATCGCGACCATCGAAATTGCGAGCCGGAGCCTGCAGTTGAGGTTTTCAACCGCAAGCTCCGGAGTGATTTTGGCTCTATCAGAGCCAAAATCACTCCCACTGACATCACTAGTGATGTCAGTGGGCCGGCTTTTGACGGGAGGCGTTCCCGTGGGAACGCCCCCGTCAGGGAGGCACGCCCCCGGCACGCCTACCAAAGGGGGCGTGCTGTCGATCAACATTGACAGCACACCCCCTTTGATCGGACACAACGAGCGAAGGACTTTCCTTCGCTCGTCGCGTCTGGCGCATGCGCACGACGGAGCTCCCTCCGTCGTGCGCATGCTCAGTCCAGAACATCGACCCACTTGCGAGCGGACAGCCGCTCGCGAGTGGGTCTGAATCAGGCCCCCTACCACAAGGGTCTCGTCGCAAGCCCGATGGTCGCGATGGTCTTGACCATCGCGACCATCATCCTGGCCGCTCGCATTAGCTGTGGGTGGCAACCCACAGCAATGCGAGCGACCAGGAGGACGCTCCTTAAAAAAAAAAAAAGACGCCCTGATTCAGAGCGAGCACTCTGTCACAGCGTCCGGCTCTGAATCATGGCCATAATCTCCTTGAAACTACAGTAGTTTTCAAAAGTAGGCAAGTATGCTCAAAGAACATGTAACAGTAAAAGAAGACTGTGCTGAGAGTGCCCAAGGAACAATATCGAGCCAGTGAGAATATTTCTATTTAATATGTATTTAATTATAGAAATAACATACAAAAAATATATAGAAATCAGCAATATCCTTTACACTCCTGTAAACATAGGAGCCTATTCATCATACGAAAAATGGCTCGTTAACCATGGGGAAATGCTAATTTCCGCGTATTTAAGTTACCGGGCCATTCATCATCAGGCGTCCGAAAAGGACCACTTGATATTCAGCAAACTTTGCCTTAGAGAACAAGCGCTATCTTCAGATCGTGGGGACTGCTGCTTTTCGGAGCAGCTGTCCCCACACCGGAGCAATGATGAATAGCTCCGGTGATAAGTATCCCCCGCTGCAAGCTGGATACTTAAGTATCCTCTGCGGCGAGTGGTTTTGATGTTTGTTTTGACAGTGGATGCCTACATGGACAAAGAGGACATGACACAAGGGCTAGGTGAGTATGGAAATTTCATTTTACAGATCCCGATCTTGGATTAAACTGGAGAAGGGGACAGACCAGTGCTAGGAACAAGGTAAGTATGAAGTGAGTACAGGTGAGAGTGAGTGAGTGTTGAATAATATATTAAAACCTTCAGTGTGTGTGTTCTGTCAGTTTTTAATATTTATTTTACAGGTGTACTAGAGGTACCAGCGGGCCCTTAATGCCCCACATGCTGGTACTTGTGGTTCTCCATGTACCAGCATGCAGAAGAGGCTTGCTGGGGCCTCTAATTCTCCTGTAAAAGACCACAATATTATATCTATTTTTACACACAATCAACCCGGCACCCACTGCCCAGGAGTGCCGGGGATAACACGGGCTATCAGCCCAGGCCTGGGGTGCCCTGGAGAGGGGGAACCCCTTTATTGGGGAGGACCCAACCTCCCCAGGGATCCCCGGCCTGGGCTGACTAGCGTGGGGTGATAATGTTTTGGCCTGGGGACCCCGTGAAGCAGGTCCCACGGCTGTTGCATTACACCCTCATTAGAAAAAGTCTGGTGCTGGTTGTGTTTGATACGGGGAACCCCTACTCATTTTACCCCCGTATTTCCACAAACCAGGACTGGCTCAGAAAAGCCAGGTGCTGGTTGTGCTTTTAGGGCCGGACCCCTCATCATTTAAAAAAAAAAATTTATAGCTTTTTTAACACTGAAGCATGCATGGATCTCACTGATCTGTGCATGCCTCTGTGTAACTCACACCTGCTCAGGCTATACTTGCTAGGTCTATTTTGTTGCGAGTTTGCATTTTCTCACACCCTGTTACATAGAGTGAGTTTTAAAAATGTGCAGGTATAGCGCTATACTCGCACATTTTCAAAATTAGGACCCTATTACATTTAACCCTATGGGGTAAATTTATTAAAGGTCGATTTGAATGTCGATTTGAAGTTCAATTTAGCTCACCTCAAACTGACTCAAATCGAATTTTGAAAACCCTCTGAAATCTTCATCTTGGTTCGGTTTTGAACAGTAATTTGCTGTTCGATTTGACATGTTCATGTACAAATCGAATGGCAAATCCCACTTCAAAACGAACTGCAAATCTCCGACAGCATAGAACTGCTTCATGCTTGCACTTTCAGCATGAGCAGTCCATTTTCACACAGATACATGCAGACATCAGTGAGAAAATTACGTAGGGCTCCACTGTACTTAATACAACCAGCACTGGGCTTTGGGAACCAGTCCTGGTTCTGGACTTACAGGGAAAAAATCACGTAGGGTTCCACTGTAAGTTCCAGGACCAGCACCGGACCCTTTCTAGCGGGGGGCTGATGCCACAGCCAGGGGAGCCCTATCACCGGGCCCCCCAGCCGCAGCATCACCCCTGACCACTAGTCAACCCAGGCCCGTATCAGTGGCCATTGATATGCAAACTACCTCTGAAATTCTATATTATAAATTTATATGTATACAGTAATGATCGCATAGTGCATCTGCAACTCTGTTTTTTGTATATGCCACTTTGAAATCTCAGCATGATGGCACCTTTCATTACTATTAGGGTGTGCAGTCTAGAGCCCCTCCTTATACCCCATATTGTGTATTTATACACACATCTGAAGCCTGAGATTGCTCCAGTCTAGATTTGCACCCCTCCCCCCACCCCCTCATATGTTTTTAAGCAGGGACCTAGCATTTGACTGCATAAGGCAACAGGCATAATTACAAGTAAGTCCTATTTATATTGTTAGTATCAGTTTATTTGGGGTGAGCGTTTGGGTGTGGGGCCCCCTGAGCTGTTTTGGCTGGACCTCTCCAGGGCATCACCATTTAATACATATAGTCACTTTGTATATCACCTTCATGATTGTTTATTATTTATGTATGTGTATGTATGTATGGATTAAAACTTTACTGTGTACGGTGTGTGTGTGTGTTTATTTCAACATTTCTTTACAGATGAACTACAGGTCCCAGTGGGCCCTTAATGCCCCGCATGCTGGTACTTGTGGTTCTCCAAGTACCAGCATGCGGGGGAGGCTTGCTGGGACCTGCAGTTCTACAGTAAAGACAATGTTTTAATTCTTATATTTTTACACTACATTTACACAATCAACTCACCGCCCAGGGGTGGCAGGGATAGCCCCGGGCTAACAGCCTAGGCCAGGGATGGCAGGGATAGCCCCGGGCTAACAGCCTAGGCTAGGGGTGCCCTGGAGAGGGGGACTCCTTTATTGGGGGGGTCCCGAACTCCCCAGAGATCCCTGGCAGGGCTGACTAGTGGTCAGGGCTGATGCTGTGGCTGGGGGGCCCAGTGACAGGGCTCCCCTGGCTATGGCATCAGTCCCTCGCTAGAAAGGGTCCAGTTCTGGTTCTGGGAATTACATGTAGACCCTATGCAAATGTTTCCCTGTAATTCCAGAACCAGGATTGGTTCCCAGAGCCCAGTGCTGGTTGTATTAAGTGCAGTGGAACCCTATGTATTTTTTTCCCTGTACTTAAACAACCAGGACTGGCTTTGCAAAGTTCGGGGCTGGTTGTGTTTTGGGGGGGTACCTCACGTAATTTTTTTTCTACATTTAACTCTTTATTTGTTTTTTACAGTCAGATACATGCAGGCATCTCACTGATGTCTGCATGTATCTGTGTCAATTGTACCTGATCATGCTCAAATTGAAAGCATGAAGCAGGTCTATTCATTTGGGGATTTGAAGATCGATTTTGTTTTCGATTTCAAATCGAATAATAGTAAATAAGAGATTTGTGTGTTGGTCTATGTAAAAGTACCAATGTATCCCGGTGTTCGATTTGAGGTCGATTTGACTAAAATTCGATTTGAAGTTCGATTTTACATTCGGTTTGGCCTTTAGTAAATACTCAAAAGCAAAATCGCATGCAAATCGCATGCCAAATCACTCAAAATACCAAATCGACCCTTAGTAAATTTACCCCTATATGTTAATTCAGTATCAGAGAGTGCATCCATAAAAACTGGTTACTGTTTCTCCCTTTCCTTCACATAATAAATATTATAAACGGACTCAATTGCATTATTGTAAATAGTACTAGAAAGGTGAGCAAGCATAAATGTCAAATAAAATGTAACATCGACATTTGTGTTCCTACAATAAATCTGGTAAGGCAAATGTATTGTAACTTTGTATAATACTGTGCACTTATAGACACTTGATTGTAATAGAAATAGAAAGTATAACACACACGCATGCCATGTGTCTATCTATGTAAGGTGTCATATACAATTACTTTTATTGTATTATATTTACCTTCCAAATGTTTTCTGTGTATACCGCATACCTTTCTCTTGTAATTGGAGATCATCATCCACATACAGTTTCCATGTATCACGGATTCCCCTTTCTTCTATTTCACTGTCAAATTCATCTGTCCAGGTTTCTGCATCCATGTTTAGTCCTGACAGCAGCTTTGAGAGCTGAGAGCTGAGAGCTGGGAACTGGGCAGGTCTAGCACTGACATTTCCAGAGAAACGAAACTTAGAGAACAGCCAATCTCAGCCAGCCTCATTTAACTAGTGCATATCTCCTAAGATGAGAAGACAGAAATGTATTCTGTTTTCACATCACATTTGTTATAAAGTAATCTTGCACAGTGCTGGATTAAATTGCAAACTTAAAAGCACCATATGCATTAAATCTACGCATGTGTCAGACACACTGTGCATGTGTCTTGATGGTTAATGCGGGGGAAACAGATCAGAATTGCATGGAGATCTATGCAATTCTAATAGGCATTCTTGGGAGGTGACTAGGGGTGTTTTTACATGCATACACATGTACATAGTTACATATACAGTACTCATAGATCAGCATGTTCAGACTCATACATAGGTATACATACCTAGTGGGAAACATGCCACCTGTGTGTTTATAGTACTGTACATCTTTATTACATAGGTATATATATACATACACTAATATACATGGAAAAACAGCCGCATACAGACTCCCATATACATATTTGTGTATATATATATATATATATATATATATATTAAATAATGAAAAAATCCCAAATGCCAGAAGGTGAACTGATCATAAAGATAAAGTGAAAAATACGTGATTTACAAATGGAAAAGCAATTTATCTTTAATAGAAAATCTTTGATCACCTGACGAACCATGATTCAAACATAAAAAGAAAAAAGTAAGGCAAAACATTGTGTGTAATGTCTTAATACTGCATCAATCAAACAGCCGTCTCTGTGTAAATTAGGAGTTGATGGAACTAAAATCAGTCCCCCATATGTAATAATACTCCAAATATGTATACAAAAAACACAGTTTAATTTATAAAATAAGGTCCACGATTAAATACGAACAAGAGCAAAAAATTGTAAAAGCTGATCTGTCCATCATAAGAGGGTCCAGGATAGCAGGGTCGCAACGTGTTTCGTCTTGGTAAGGTACGACTTCTTCAAGGGGATATGAGATATTACTCTAAGGACATATTTATATCTATGGTAATTAAAAATGGAGGATCTACATAGACCAAACAAAAAACATCACTTCCTGTCCTCAGGGAAAAAAACGTGACTTCCTGTCCTCAGACCGGGAAAAAACTTTCTATTTGGAGTAAACACTTTAAAATGCATTGTAAACATATAAGATATTCCTAAACATATATACTAAAAGAGCCCCATCCACATATAATATTGGAACTGGAGTGTAGCATTAATCACGTCCCCTCCGGTTTGGGGAAACAGAGCACCTACTAAAGAGTCCGTTTTTCTAAAGGACTGTCCCAAATGTCATTTCCTTATAGACGCTGAAACGAATGACAGCCGGGACTTCACTTCCTGTCCGGATTGTAGCATAATGGCACACGGACGTCACAGTAGCGGCAAGCAAATATAGGTGGAACGCATAACGCATGTGTGGAATCTCCTTCCGGGAGCCGTGGAGCGCACGGCCATTTTGCTTCCGGGATCTTGATGACTGACGCATGCGCGGTCACTAATTAGATGCCGAATAACGGCAATTAAGGGCAGCTGTTTTATGTATTAGGGAGGGTATATATACCTTGTATGTTTAGCCATATACATGCTTCTGATGAAGGACTGATTGTCTGAAACGCGTTAAGCGTGGGCTAAGTGGTGGAGCGCTGTCTAAAGTACCCCTTCCTGTTTGGCATATCCGAGTATCCGGAGCTTGGTTATTGCCTTCCTCTATTGTCATCTAGGAGGTGGACGGAGTCTTTGGGAGTGCTGTCAGCTTACCACCATTGATGATTTTAAACAAATGCTTGTTTAAACCTACACTTTGTAAGTGCAATTTGCCATTAAAATTTATGTGTCCAAGTTTGATCTCAACTATTTTTTGTTTCTCTTCTTATTCTCCCTATTGGTGTTGTTTTGATTAACACACAAACGGAGGAGATTTTTCTATATAGATGCCATCAATCATCTGTCTATAAGAAGTTCCCATTGGATTTATTATGCATTTCCTCATTATCAAGTGGAATCATTTATGGTGATTATTTTTAATACATTTTCTACACGGACCTATGTGAATTTGTGTTCAGAGGAGCGCTAGAGGTGGACTCACATATTATTGATAATCTGTATGTTCTTGGAGTTTTGGGTGTTTACTCTTTTGTGTCTTCACCACCTGCTGCACTTCTGAATTTATTGCGCACTTATTATCAAAATTGTCTTTTTGGACGTCACATCCTGTCCGGGTTAAGGCGCACTTGTCGTAACGTCACTTTCGCAAGTCCTCTGCATACAGTTCGATGGATACTAGGGAAATCTCTACCTTGGCACAGTCTGTCCTTGAAAAGCAGCCATTTTACACTCGACCAAAGTGTTTCAATGTGGTATAAAGTCATGTCCACATGAAACAGTGTCCATTTTTAGAAGGGCTTGTAATAAATAGCATTAAAAATATAAGAATACAAGGGTGAGTATAGATCCTACTAGTAATTATCTATATAAATAAAGGGAAGAATGCAACCACCATTAAAGTCTAATAAATACAAATATCTAAAAACTTTAAAAAGTTTTTTATGTTAAAAAAGAGAAATGAATAAAGATAATAGAAAATAAATAATCACAAATATTCATAAAAAAGATTCACATAGTAATCATAAAAAAGGTGCAATTTCAAAGGCTTCATTAAAACCACTGGGGGAGAGAGTGCCTAACTCAAAAATCCAATACATCTTTCTTTTGGATAATTTATTGAGAATGTCTCCCCCTCTCTCTCCAAGTTTAACTAATTCTATCAGTTTAAAAGATAAGTAATCGGGATCAGAATTATGATGTTCTGCAAAATATCTGTATATAGCATGTGTTGTTATTTTATTTTTGATTATTATTATTAATATTATTATTATCGTTTATTTGGCGCCACAAGTGTTCCGCAGCGCCTTACAAAGTACATAAACAAATAGATTGATTTACAGTGACGTACAGTACAGTACAATACAATACAGTACAGGACATGGATAATATACATTGCTACATTCGCGACCATAACACCCAGATAAGCAACAATGCAAAGCAACCAAGTGTTAGGTGCCCTGGTAGAGAGTAAGAAGAAGATGAAGGTAGAGTAAGGAGAAGCACAAGAGGGTAGAGGGCCCTGCTCATAGGAGCTTACATTCTAAGGGGGAGGGACAGACAAACAGGGGTGACACAGATGGGGTAGGCAGGGAGGGAGTATGTAGCAGCAAGTTAAGATGAGAGCTGGAAGGCTTTGATGAAATAGTGGGTCTTGAGAGCCCGTTTGAAGGATTGAAGAGAAGTGGAAAGTCTGATGGGAAGCGGGAGAGAGTTCCAAAGGTGGGGAGCAGCGCGGGCAAAATCTTGGAGGCGGGAGTGGGAGGAAGTAATCAATTGGCATGAGAGGCGGCGTGCATTTCTTGAATGAAGAGGGCGGACAGGAGAGTGAAGGGAGATGAGATCAGAGATGTAAATGGGAGAGGAATGGCTGACGGTTTTGTAAGTGAGCGTGAGAACCTTAAATTGGGTTCTAAAAGGGAAGGGGAGCCAGTGGAGAGCTTATAGGAGAGGGGAGGCAGATGCAGAGCGGTTTGAGAGGAAGATGAGCCAAGCAGCAGCATTGAGGACAGACTGGACAGGGGAGAGAAGGGATTTGGGGAGGCCAGATGGGAGGAGATTACAGTAGTCCAATCTAGAGATGACTGATGAGTGTATGAGGGTTTTAGTGGCATCCTGGGTGAGAAAGGGTCTAATCTTGGAAATATTTTTAAGATGAAAACGACAGGACTGCGAGAGATTCTGGATATGTGGTTTGAAGGAGAGGGAGGAGTCCAGGATAACTCTTGATATTACGAACATGCTCTTGAATACGTAATTTTAATATTCTCTTCGACTATCTTCGCCCCAAGTTTTGCCAATTTGGTGATGGGCAGTTGGGAAGAAGAAATTATTCATTACAATAATCCCTATGATTTTTTTCAGCTCCTGCCATGGATTCTACTTGGAGAAGGGGAAAGAAACATCTGGAAGCAGGTAAGTATGTGTGAGTGGGTAGGTGTATGTAATAAAGTTTTACTAGGCAAGGTGTGTGTGTGGTGTCTTTATTTAACTATTTATTTTACAGTGGGGGTATGGGTGCCAGCCACCTGCTGGCACTTGTAGTTCCACAAGTGCCAAAGGGCAGGCATGCTGGCACCTGTAGTCCCACTGTAAAATACAATAGTTTACTTATATTTATCACTTTATCACCTCTGTACCCACAGCCCAGGGTTACGGGTGGGGGTGACCCCTTCTTGCGGGGGTCCCCACTTCCCCTGAGATCCCCGGCTTGCCTGACCAGCTTGGGCTAATAATGCTTTGGCCACGGAGCCCCGGTAATAGGGTCTCAGGGCTGTGGCATTACAGCCCAGCCATTTTGGGTCCGGTGCTGGTTTTAATTATATGGGGACCCCTACGCAATTTTTTTCCCCCTGTAATTAAAACCAGGACTGACCCTGCAGCCTGTTGTTGGTTTCTAAATTACAGTGGAACCCTACTAATTTTGTTCCCCGTAATTTTAGGAACCATGACTGGCTGGCAAGTCCGGGGCTGGTTAAGCTTTAGGGGGGGACCTGATGTAATTTTTTTTTCTAACATTTAACCCATTTTTTTACAGCCTAGAACACAAGCAGCCTTCACATATCTCACTGATATGTGCAGGCTGCTTCCTCGGGAGAGTTTTGCAGAGAGAAGACGTTGCAATCTCGGGTGAGTAATCTGCAAAACATGCTACTCGGGGGAGATATCTCGTTCTGCTTCACCATCGGCCATCTCACTCTCAGCTAAACTCACTTTTTGCTAAATTTGAGAATTTCAGGAGCCTCAAATCACCCGAGTTTCGGCAAAACTAATCGAGTTAACAAAAGCAAACTCTCCCAAACTCGATTCTTAGTAAATTTACCCCTAGAAATTCATATGTTCCTATTACAGTATTCCAATAGATAAAAATAAGTTTGCGTTAATTTGTCACGGGTTTATCCAATTTGCAAGCTATCTTAAACTAATTTAGTCTAACCTTAAATGAGCACAAACTAGTTTTCTCCTGGTGGAACTTTATCTATCTATCTATCTATCTATCTACTTTAAATGAATAGGAAACTCTTGGTTAAATGGCACATTTATAGTGATGCAGCCAGGGGACTGGTCAGCAGCACTGACAGCTAGAATCTTACCGGGGTATAGGATTTTTACCAAGGGACTAGCATTCTCAGTATCTGGTACCAGAAATCTGAATGGCAAATTTGTTTACTTACAACTTTAGATTATTTGCAGAACTGGTAACTATGGTTATTTGCCAGGGTAAATGTTTTGATAAAAGAATATTGTTACATTGTGATAAAATGGGAGTTAATGGGATATCAAATATAAACTTCATAACTGAGGGGTCTATTTACTAAGCAGTGTTAGGAGACAGAGTGAAAAGTTATAAGAAAGTGACAAAGTGCCAGCCAATCAGCTCCCAACTGTCATTTTTCAAACACAGCCTGTGAGATGACAGTTGGGAGCTGATTAGTTGGCACCTTATCACAGACTTATCACTTTTCACTCTGTCTCATAACACTGCTTAGTAAATAGACCCCTAAAAGTTTTCACATTATTGATAGCATAGGGTAGGATGTACTAAACCTTGGAGAGAGATAAAGTGGAGAGATATAAAGTACCAGCCAACCAACTCCTAACTGTCAATTCACATGCTGTGTTTGAAAAATGACAGTTAGGAGCTGATTGGTTGGTACTTTATATGTCCACTTATCCCCCTCCTACAGTATATCTGATTTGATTTATATTACTAAAACTAACTATTATTTTACAACTTTTCTTCTGACACTGTGATTCTTCTTTCCTTTCCCCACTGTTTGGCAGCTGTCCACATCCTGTCTGGTGACTGGCCATGCCCTTTTAGGGGTACTCCACTATTTTGTGGGCCCCTACCATTACATTCCCCTGTTGGGCCATTGATGTCCCAGACCATCACTGCTTATACACTATATTCCCTACCACACGTACACACATACACAAACAAAAAGATACATTTTATCAAAAGCCAATTAACCTAACAATGTGTTTGAAGTATAGGAGGAAAACCCACAAAAGCAGTTGGAGAACATACAAACTCCACACAGATGGAGTTTCAGGTTGTGTTTTCTGTATTTACATGCAAAAGGTTGTCTGTAAGAAATATACCTTACCATCCTCTTTCTGAAGATTTTCATTTATAAATAATCTTATACATCCGTTACTCCTGATTGCTCAAAAAATGAATATAGACTTCACATTGAATTAATACCCTCTGCAGCCCCAGTTTGTTGCCCCAACCAGAACCGACATAAATTCAATGCCCACACCAACACCCACATAACATTGATACCCATCAAAAAACACTCACATATTCTCCAGCCAGCAGGAATGATTTTTCATGGACAAGTCCTTCCCCTACAGCTCACTTTATTCTCTGATGTTTGTGACATGGGAATGACTGAGAGTAGATGAGGGGAGGTTCTTTACCACTAAATGGCATAGCTTGCCTCAGAATACATGATTTTTAATGATTGAAAGTGACTAAAGTAACACTGAACAGCATGCAGGACCTGGCAGGGATTACATTATACTAGGAGTGCTGAAGGGTAATTCACAGTTGTCCAGAATATGCATGTTCTCATCCGTGTATACAATGTGTGTATTCTGCAGATACAAGTGTTTCTGTACTATATTTCCCATATTCAGCTTCCCAGTATCCTAGGACAAACTGGGGAAGAGGAAGAGCCTGATCACAGACACACTGAATACTGTATGTACACCATGTATAGGTAACCTGTCCTCTGTCTAGGTTTCCATACTCCCTTGTAAATAATTTCAGGGGTCTGTGTGGATATCCAAACTGCTGTCTGGAGTTTGTGTCAGTGTCAGTGTCTTGTGAAGGAGTAGCTGGTCTTTGGCCCTCATTCAGAGCCGCTCGTTAGCGGCAGTACGCTCGTTCCGAGCGATGTTTGCACATCTGCGCATGCGTACGCTTTTTAGTACGCATGCGCGAACCAGTCAGTGCGGCCGAAAATCGTTTGTACGCTATATAGCGAGTGCCTGCTATTTTGAGTGACAGAATGAGGCGTATGTGGGTGGTAACAGGGGAAGGTGCTTGAAAATGGGGAGTGGAGATCCGAACGCAGGCGTGCTTAAAGGTCAAAACGGGCGTTTTATGGGTGTGTATATTTAAAACAGCAGCATCATTGACCACGTCACTGGGTTATTTTAGAGCCAGAACTGCTCGCAAATTTGTGGTAGCAAACACCAACCACAAGAATAGCGAGCAGTTCATACGCTGGTCGATGTACTCGATTAATCTAATAAATAGCGGACATGACGTAGGATGCGTGCGGCCAGGGGGCGTTTTTAACAAATAAACGAGCGTATGTTTTGCTCGTTCGTTCAGACTTAGAGGTGTGAACAGACTGCAATGTGCGTACGGATCATTTGAATAGCCACCCCTTGTTTTTAAACGAACGACCGCAAATAGCGAACGGCTCTGAATGAGGGCCTTTGTCTCCTAACTCACTGAGTGGGATCTTCATAGCTAACTGACCAGCCTGCGGAAGTGCCCCATGTTTGTTTCACTTACCGTTTGTTTAGTGAAAATGCTGTGCCTGCCGGGTGAAAGGATACAATCTGAAGGATTGAAGCGAATAATCGCAACAGGGGCGGATTGGGATGAAAAACCAGCCCGGGAAATTTCTGGAAGCAGCCCTAATGGAGGAGGGGTCTGTTGAGGGGGCAGGGTTTGTCAAGAGGGAGGTGGCGGAGGGAGGGAAAGAAATTTTCTGAGTTGGATGCAGTGGTGGCTTTCCTTGTGTCTTTTGCTGCAGTTGTATAGGCGACTTAATGCTAATGCTGCTACAGAGCCCTTCCCTGGTGTATATCCGGGTGTCTGAGACGACCACTTTTAATGTCTACAGATGCTGCAATCATGCTTTGTGCGTTTTTAAACCCCCCCATCAGTTGCACTGTTGAGGTAAGTTACAGCATCATTCATGTCTCAACCACTATCAACAACATGCCTGTGTCACTCTAATAACACCCTCACTCTATTTTACATCTGCATTTGATTAGCCAAACCCCAGTAACCACCCAAGTACAGTACACAAAGCACATTTCTAATACACTACTTCGTGCATGCGTCCAATCCTGTACTGTGACTCTGTACTAACATTATCAGGATGCATGATGCAGAAAACAAACACATTGTCCCCAATAAGAAAAGACAAACATTGGCCCCTGACAGGAAAAAACATAACACATTAGCAACCACAGGAAAAAACAACACACACATTAGACCCTCAAGGGAAAAAAAACAAATACATTTCCCCCCTACAGGAAAAAATAAAACACATTAATACATTTACCCCCAGAATGACAGAGGATGAGAAAAACATGGAGGGTGATGTAATAGAAACATAGAATTTGACAGCAGATAAGAACCACTTGGCCAATCTAGTCTGCCCTAAGCACACGCACACGTACACACTAGGATTATTTTTTTTTTTTATTAGACACCAGTATATTTTTGGATTGTGGGAGGAAATCGGAGTACTCAGAGGAAACCCACGCAAGCACAGGGAGAATATACCACACCGTTTAGGGCCATGGTGGAAATTGTACCCATGACCTCAGCAGGGGCGTCTTAAGAGAGGAGGGGGCCCGTGTGCACTCCCCGTGCAGGGCCCCCTCCTCTCTTCCCGGTGGCCGGCAGTCGACTGACGCGGCTGGCCAGCCACCAAGGCATTAGTAGACTCTGGGCACTAGAGTGTGCCCGGAGTCTACGGCGCATTCGCAGAACACTGGAAAAATGTCCGGACAGGTAAGTTTGAAATAATATGGGTGCAGGGTGTGCAGTGCGGGGCCCCCCTGGACCCGGGGGCCCATGTGCCTCGCACACACTGCACCCATTATAGATACGCCACTGGACCTCAGTGCTCCACACATTCCTGGTTGTGCTCAACTCCTACACTCCCCCCACTACACTCCTTCTAATGCCCATCTACTGTATTCCCCTCAAACTCTTGGTAATGCCCATCTCCTACAGTATATCCACCTCACACTCCTGATAGTGTTGATTCCTGTAACCCTCACTTCACCCACATACCTATTAGTGCCCATGTACTGCATCCCCCCGTGCACACTCCTGGTGATGCCTATCTTCTACATACCCCTCCACACACAGTCCTGGTGGTGCCCATCTTTTACATACCACTCCCCCCCTCCCCCACACATACACCTAGTAGTGCCTATATTCTGCATAACCCCCCTACACACACATACACACCCGAACTTGGTAGTGCCTACATTCTGCATATTTCCCCCACTACACACACACTCTCTCTCTCCCTCTCCTGGTGGTGTTCATCTTCTGCATACACCCACCCCCCCACACCTGGTACTGCCCATGCCCACCCCCCTACACACAGACACTCTTTCTCTCTCCTGGTGGTGGCCATCTTCTGCATTCACCCCCCCTTCACACACACCCGGTAGTACACATACATGCACACAAGTGTAGTAGGATGTATCATAAGAAATGGAGTATCGGAGGGGATTAAGGTAGACTCTAGTGGGAAATAAGTTGGTTAGAAGAAGTTGGAAGAGAAGGGAAGGTATGGAGCACAGGTTCTCAAACTCGGTCCTCAGGACCACATGCAGTGCATGTTTTCTAGGTCTCCTCACAGAATCACAAGTGAAAGAATTACCTCCACCTGTGGATCTTTTTAAAATGTGTCAGTGAGTAATGACTACACCTGTGCACCTGCTGGGTAACCTGGAAAATGTGACCTGTGTAGGGTCCTGAGGACCGAGTTTGAGAACCATATCGCACAGACAGGGGTACAGGCAAGCCCATACAGATAGTAACACAAGAAAGCCCATACCCATAGACAGGGGCACAGGTAACCTCATGCGCACATTTGCACAAGCATACTGCACAAGTAAACACAACACACTACTGTACAGGGAGCTGAAAAAACCCAGAGCGCCACAGCCAACTCCCCATTCTAGTGTGATAATCAAGGTAAGGGATGTGAATGGTGACAGGTCTTACTCTTTAAAATACAGCCAACCAGTAGAAAGTGTAATTTGTGTTATACATGTGTGTATACACAATATACATGTTTCTTTAGAAGCATGTAGATAGGTCATTATTATTATTTTTTCACTTTTCCAATTTTTGTTATGTCAGGTTGCCGTGTGTATGTAATGACTGCTCCAATCAGAGAGCACAGATTTAAGGACTGAGGGCTATCTTGGCACACACTTCCATGTACACCGAACACACACGCGAACTCAGAATCTCAGCACACTCGCGAGTTCCAGCAGACATCATGCAGTCTCAGCACACATGCACATAATATGCAGTCTCAGCAAACATACATAGACACACATGCAGTCTCAGCAAACATACATAGACACAATTGCAGTCTCAGCAAACACAGACACACATGCAGTCTCAGCAAACACACATGCAGTCTCAACAAGCACAGACACACATGCAGTCTTAGCAAACACATACAGACACCATGTAGTCTCAGCATATAGACACACATGCAGTCTCGGCAAACACAGCCACACATGCAGTCTCAGCAAACACAGACACACATGCAGTCTCAGTACATATACACACATGCAGCCTCAGTACATATACACACATGCAGCCTCAGTACATATACACACATGCAGTCTCAGCAGACACACATGCAGTCTCAGCAAACACAGACACACATGCAGTCTCAGCACACATAGACACACACACACATGTAATCTCATGACACATACAGACACCATGTAGTCTCAGCATACAGACACACATGTAGTGTCAGCAAACATAGCCACACGTGCAGTCTTGGCAAACACAGACACACATGCAGTCTCAGTACATATACACACATGCAGTCTCAGTACATATACACACATGCAGCCTCAGTACATATACACACATGCAGTCTCAGCAGACACACGTGCAGTCTCAGCAAACACAGACACACATGCAGTCTCAGCACACATAGACACACACACATGTAATCTCATGACACATACAGACACCATGTAGTCTCAGCATACAGACACATATGCAGTCTCAGCAAACATAGCCACACATGCAGTCTCGGCAAACACAGACACACATGCAGTCTCAGTACATATACACACATGCAGTCTCAGCAAACACAGACACACATGCAGTCTCAGTACATATACACACATGCAGTCTCAGCAAACACAGACACACATGCAGTCTCAGTACATATACACACATGCAGTCTCAGCAAACACAGACACACATGCAGTCTCATTACATATACACACATGCAGTCTCAGCAAACACAGACACACATGCAGTCTCAGTACATATACACACATGCAGTCTCAGTACATATACACACATGCAGCCTCAGTACATATACACACATGCAGTCTCAGCAGACACACATGCAGTCTCAGTAAACACAGACACACATGCAGTCTCAGCACACATAGACACACACACACATGTAATCTCTTGACACATACATAGACACACATGTAGAGTCAGCTCATATACATAGACAAACATGCAGTCTAAGTATACATTTTAAGCCTCAAAAGATGCATACACACATTACAGTAAAGAAGGCTGTTAACAATGGGTAGTAGCTTTGTGTCAAACCACCCTTACTTGGCAATTATTGTAGTCTGGCTGCAGCAGCTCTTCTTAGTACTTCAGTACTGTCGCGTCTCTCTGAGTGCAGGGGATGGACTGGAGGAGGCCAGATGGGAGGAGCCTGGAGGTGCACTGAGCTAGAGAGTAGTGTGCAGCTGCCTAGCCCTATGTTCCCCGAGAATGATGTATGTCGCTGGTCCCTGCTCCCGCCGGTGACAACACCCGGCAACCTTTGCATCAGCAGCTGCCGACACTGGTACATTTATAAGCGGCCTGGCTGTCAGACTGTGTCAGGCCAGCCGGCCTGGCAGAGGAGGGGATGGGACCAGCCCAGCGGGAACTTACCCGCTGTCCCGGTGGCCCAATCCGCCCCTGAATCGCAATGTCAGTGAGTGAAAGAGTGTAAGAAGGGGAGAGGTGTAGGGGGAAGTGAGAGGGATGGGAGTGGATGGAGACAGAGGAGTAGAAAGAAGGGCAGACTCTGGGCCTAATTCAGACCCGCTCACGAGCGCTCGCAAGCGGGTCGATGTTGGCCAAGTGCGCATGCGCGCGATGGAGACGGGTCCGTCGTGCGCATGCGCGAGACCCGAATAATGACGGCCAAGCCGTCGCTATGGGTCTCGCACCAAAGGGGGCGTGCTGTCGATGGTGAGTGACAGCACGCCCCCTTTGGTGGGCGTGCCAGGGGCGTGGCTGCCCAGACGGAGGCGTTCCCATGGGAACGCCTACCGTCTGGGACTGGCCCCACTGACATCACAAGTGATGTCAGTGGGAGTGCTTTTGGCTCTGATAGAGCCAAAAGCACTCCAGGGCTTGTGGCAACAAGACCCTACCGCAAAGGTCTCGTCGCAAGCCCGATGGTCGCGATGGTCTTGACCATTGCAACCATCTTTTTGGCCGCTCGCTATAGCTGTGGGTGGTCACCCACAGCTATGCCAGCGGCCAGGAGGCCGCTCTAAAAACTAAGAGGGAGGGCCCTGATTCAGAGCGAGCGCTCTGTCAGAGCGTCCAGCTCTGAATCAGGGCCTCTGTCCGATCCGTGGTACAATCAGAATCAGGTTATTGATCGTGGCCCGGGGGAAGGGGCAGCTGCTAGAGGTACAGCGCTGCTTGTAATTAAGAAGATATTGGAGAATCAACAGAATGGGGCTCCTGACAGTGCCTGTACATTCCTGTGACCAGGAGCACTGATAGCAGCAAGGAGCTGTTCTGTGTAGCCGGCACCCACCCATGCCTTGCGCCCTGTGCGGGGGTATATGCCACACTGCCCTAGTTACGGCCTTGTCAGTTCCATACATTGTGTAGCGTCTCGCTCCAACTATGGGCAGTCAGCTTGTCCCGTTTCCCTATCGACTAGTCTGGTGCACGATCAGTGTTTGGCCAGCTTTGAGGCTTGTATTAATGGAAATCAACCTAGTAAATGATTTCTATAACATGATGCATATGCCATCCTCATGTACAGATGTGATACATACTGCATTAAAGTAATCATGGTATAATTATGCTGTACAGTATATTTGTGCATGTCAGAGAACTGGGAAATTATTATCGGATCCCATAATCCAGAGGGGGCCTTGTATATGCCATCAGTTACTTTTTATGTATGATAAGAGGCAGAGCATTCATTAACCAGTTTTACACTTTCTGATTTTATACAGCGTAATTTGAAAAAATCGATGGAAATAAGAATAACAAAATGCTTGTAAATGGAGAAAACATATGAAGGATTAAATATAATATATACAGTACATAGTAATAAATATATTCTACCATCAGGCTCGGACTGGGCCACCAGGGAGTTGGTGAAATCCCCGGTGGGCCCCACTGATTTATAGTCACGCCCTCTATCACGGGAGGGTGGGGCCTATGGTGCAGGTTGCTGTAGCAGGCTGCAGTGCAGCTTCTTGTTGGGCAGTCATCAAGGCTGTGACTGACCTGGCCGGCAGCTACAGGCAGAGGCCAGGGGAACACTGTAGTCAGACTCAGCACTGCACTACTGGGTAATAAATCCCAGTAGTCTTTGCACAGGAGTCAGAGGAGCAGGTGCTGAGCTCTGATTGGAGGAGCCCATCACATGCTCCTCTGACCCTTGGAGATCAGCAACAGCACAGCCTCATGGGAGTGACTCATTGAGAGGCTGTGACTGCTGCTCTGCCGGCTGCCTGAGGCTGCTGTGGCTCTTGGTGACTACACTGTGTGGGCACTACAGTGTGGCATGATGTGTGGGCACTACAGTGCGGTATAATGTGTGGTCACTACAGGGTGGTATAATGTGTGCGGCACTTCAGTGTGGTACAATGTGTGGGGCACTACAGTGTGGCATTATGTATGGACACCATAGGCATCTTTATAATGGGTGCAAGGTGTGTGGTGCACAGGGGCCCCTGGGTCTAGGGGGGCCCACACCGCACACCTTGCACCCATAGGTAATTATACTTACCTCTCCACCAATCCCGATGGGCTGCACCGGCACTGCAGAGCAGTAAACACTCACTGGGAAAATGGCGACGGCCATTTTCCCAGTGATCTGCGCATGCGCAGAAATTATGTCCGCGGGAAAGTAGGCGCGGGTGCCATTTTCCTGGAGACCTGTGCATGCGCAGTAGATTCTGGCATGAAGCCAGAATTTACAGCGCTCAGTGCAAGCTGAGCCGCTGACAGAGAGGGGGGGACCCAAATGGAGGCTGCACACGAGCCCCCTCTCTTAAAACGCCCCTGGTGGACACTACAGTGTGACATAATGTGGGGGCACTACATTGGGGTATAATGTGTGGGCACTACAGTGTGGTATAATGTAGATGCGTTACACTGTTGTATAATATGGGGGCACTACAGAACTACAAATAGTTTCAGACATGCAACTATATTAATAACAAATCTATTATTCAGACACTCAGGTCAGAATTAAGTGCCACCTGGACCTGGGGCTGAAAGTGTTAAGGGCCTATACTGAGCAGGGGAGGAGCTGTGACCAGTGCTCTGTGACTGCGACCAGAGACATGTGGGCATGTACACCCCCTATACTATCGGCCTCACTGGCTACCTGAATATATACAAATAGAAAAATAGCAATACAATTTGAACACTTATGATTTATGGAAAAGTGTGTAACCAGCTAGGCATCTGGTCATCATCATGCTACCACAACAATGGGCCTATTTTTATGTGGAGGCCTGGAGCTGTAGCTCCATCTGTTGCATTGTTAACCCTAGAAAACTGACCTTATAAAAAGTTTCATAACAACTAACCTGGGTCTGTGATACCCGTAAGATGAAGAATCCATAGTATCCAAAAGAAAAAACATTTATTGAACAATGGTGCAATGCATGGCTACAATATGCTCTAAGCAAGAAATTACAATTGAAAAAGATAACGATTTTATTCATTCAAATACAATCAGAACAATACATTGGCCGATGTTCTATGCACATCGGCTTGTGAAACTTGTTTCATCGGTATGATGTCTTTCGGTTCTTTTTCAATAGACATATTACACATCTCTTTGGTTAGCTTTCTAGGGTTATTCTGGCCCTGCAGACACTTTATATTACCAAAAATTAACATAGTACATCAAACAATCAATATACAAAATTGTTCAGCAAGTAAAGACACACATGAACAAAATGCTTTTAAGTAATGTTCTTTTACACCAACTATAGATATTATGATATTATGAGAAATATGGCAATGTAAATAATTGTTTCTTACAGAGGAAATAAAGATGTTCTTGAAGCTAAGTAGAAAAATCATAAACAAGGGTCTGTGGCAAAGAACAAAAAGTGGTATCCTTAGACCACTGTACATAGGTAACACATACACTGTTTGGCTTCAACTTCTGCACAATAAAAATAATTTTAAGTAAAATATTAACCCTTATACCCTTATATTCCCAAACTGTCTAAAACACAAACATTGTTGCGCTATGTAATGGCAATACCAGGGAAATAATTAATTTAATTGTGTGTGTGGGATAGATAAGTAATTCATTCTTATACCAATCAAACTATATACCAATTTTGGAAAATATATTTGCTGCATTTATGAATTAGGATATAAAGCAATAATTTGTAATATCAAATGTAATGACAACTATAACACCATCTATTTGGCTTATAGTGTATTTATATTTAAAATTATTTTTTAGGAACCATAGAGCCAATGCTACAAGTCCCACGATAAGAAGGCCAACCATATATCCAGCCGAGGTTTCTCCTTCACGTTGTGGTGGGGCTGAGGTTGTTCTTACACTTTGTGGTGGGAGCCTGCCTGTAAAGGAGCCTGTTGGCCATGATTGATGAAGAATACTTGGATATTCCTTTCTCTCTGACTGCCATGTACAGATGTGCAACCTGCAAGCCTCGCAGTGCTCCCTATCATGAGGACCTTCCAAGTTATTACCGTATAGCTCAGGCTTTTGGTCTGGATTGATCTTCTTCTGTCCATAGAATACTTGCTGGATTTGACTACACAAGTTTCTGATGGTTATATTTACATTCTCAAAACTAATTTCTGGCTTCTCCAGCAAAGGAAAACTGCATTTGTTACATTCCTGCTTTAAGATCCTCATCATCACTGTTCCTTGTTTCATGTATTTATTCAGATTTACTAGAAAAAAAACTTGTACTTCTGCAGAATTCCATGAACGTCTACATCGTGAACACCGAAACCTGCACAAAACATATAATATGTTATATTGGAGTAAATTAACTGGAAATAAATCAAAACAATGTTCAAGAACAAAGTAAATAAAATTAGAGATATGGGGGTTTGGTTTGCTGAAATCCAAACATACCGAACTTGGGGGTTACGAATGGAACAGAGTCCGACTCGAATCTTCCCACCAAATTCGGATCTCAGAATGATGCAAGACATAATTTTCCCAGATTTTCAGGTTTTATGTGATTTGGATTGCATATAATAGTCCTTCCCTAATGATCAGGTGCCATTTTACACAGGAGAGTGGGCCTGATTCAGAGCCGGACGCTTTGACAAGAGCGCTCGCTCTGAATCTGGCCCGTCCAACCTAAAATTGGAGCATCCTCCTGGCCGCTCGCATAGCTGTGGGTGACCACCCACAGCTTATGCGAGCAGCCAAAAAGATGGTCGCGATGGTCAAGACCATCGCGACCATCGGGCTTGCGACGAGACCCTTGCGGTAGGGTCTCATCTGCCGCAAGCCCGGAGTGCTTTTGGCTCTATCAGAGCCAAAAACACTCTCACTGACATCACTAGTGATGTCAGTGGGGCCGGACCCAGACGGTAGGCGTTCCCATTGGAACGCCTCCGTCTGGGCAGCCACGCCCCCGGCACGCCCACCAAAGGGGGCGTGCTGTCACTCACCATCGACAGCACGCCCCCTTTGGTGCGAGACCCCGAGCGACGCCTTCCCCGTTGCTCGCCGGGTCTCGCGCATGTGCACGACGGAGCAGCCTCCGTCGTGCGCATGCGCATATGGGTAACATCGACCCGCTTGCGAGCGTACATTGCTCGCGAGCGGGTCTGAATGAGACCCAGTGTACGGAGATGGTGTGGGATGTTGTTGCTATTAAGACAATGCTATTAAGATGCTATCAGGGCCCTCAGCAAGTATCCCTGATTTGCGGGCAACTCTGCTATAGTCAGAGAGCCATAATTTCAATACCTTCCGTACTTTACTGTCATCACCGATGGTATTTGCTCAAAAAAGGGCCACTGGTTCCCTACCTCTATAACAATTGCACAGGTTTGGTTACCCAACTCCCCACAGTTAGCTTATTTTATCCCTGCCTCTAGCAATTAACACAGTTATAGTGTACCCTCTATCACAATTGCACAGGCTGGGCATACTTCCACTCGGTTAATTTGGACGCCTCCTACTTCTAGCAATTACCAATAGATAAAACATAGCCCTAGCGGTATAATAATCTTTTCAGAGACAGGATTTTGGAGCACATACAGCATGAAATAACTAATAAAGAATACTTTATTCACATAAAGGAGTACAATGCTTAGGTATAAAAAAGTTACAAAGGAAATAGGTAACAAAGGTACATACATCTATTGTAATTATAAATAAAAAGGAAAAACTTCTAGAAAGTAACGCTCAGCTAAGTCCATGCTGGGGGCACAGCAGAAGTCATGGAACAGTCCCTCAATCAAATTGAACCCCAGAATCAGAACACAGAACACAGAGCTCCATTACATTTTGTTCCCTGTGCACCCCTAGTAATGTCATAATCAAGTGTTTACTGACTGGCTGACCAGCTAATTCAATTTGTGACCCTCCCCAAACTTTAACTTTAAACCAAATAATCTACATAACTCCCTCTGCGGAAAGATTACCTAAAATATGGTATATTCACATTAATATCTTCTATTTTAGCTATCACTTGATTATAAATAACATATGTTGTGATGGTGCATTGTTGAGATTTCTCATATATTTAAAGCTACACTTCTGAGTGATTTGCAAATCGCACCCAACCAGTGAATAGATGTGATATCTCTTTATGAAAAGTTGGACACTCCTAGTTATTAAAGAAATATACATTTTTCATCCACTTTTCACCCAAAACCTCATCAAAGGCCAGACTGAATACACTTTGGTTTGACCAGTCTTTGCAGATGCCTGCTGTGTATGGTTTCCCGCTTCACAAGTAATCAACATGTGGCCCCAGACAAAATGCCTTGTTATATTGGGTTCCTGGTCATAGGATGCCATCAGAGAGATACTGTACATCCTAAAGGCCTCCAAACATTCTCTCCTGAGTGGAATTAACATGCTAATGAAAATTTAGCCTGGCTCTTAAGTCAGTTCAGCTGTGATAGTATAACACAACTTAACAGAAGGGTTTTCCTAGGCCCCTTATACTCAAAAAGGCAGTTATCCAGTGAGTGATAGGAATTAGCATCCTATTGATCCTTGAAGCCAGAGTTTTAACAGAATATCAACAAGGAAACATAACTCACAAATCCTAATATCTATATTTCTGACAGATGCCATTAGGACAGAGATAATTTATAGTAGATAGAAGGGGTGGGTGGGAAGGCTGACTCAGGTACAGTCATCTTTGAAACATACTTGTCTACTTTTGAAGACTAGTTTCAGGGATATTCTAGACAGCAGTAGATTGCAGTACGTGCCCTGTGCCGTCAAGGGGTCATGACCAACTCTGCCTAAAGGGCGTGTCTAGCTCCAACTATGGGCGTATCAATTGCCATACATTGGTGCAGTGGAAGGTGAAAACTACCGTCTAGTGGGAAAAAGACAGTACTGGCACAAGGGGAATAATTATGATTTATGGTGATTTATGCTACTGTAGAGACAGTAGCAAAAGTGCTCCAGTGTCAGTATTGGTGGGATTATATGGTCGGCTCTTGTAAAAGGGTGGGCTTTCAGATAGTGAATGTGTGTGTGTGTGTGTGTTGTGGGGGGGGGTCAGTGTGAGGCTGGGGCTGTGTGAACTAACTAGGAACCTGCAGACAGTCTGTCCACTGAGATCATAAACTTGCAAGTTAAGCCAAAGCATCCTTATCTCACAAGCCTTGCTTCCACCCAGGTCCCAAGATACATTATCTGCGCCAGAGCAAAAAAATCAATGAACTAAGCTCTGACTCTGAGTCTCTGTCATGATTTAATAAACAAAAGTCCCTACTTACATTTATTTTTTACTAAAGTGGGATAATGCATAGGCCACCTATGCTTGATGGGCCACTGGGGGGGACTGCCACCGCCAGTCACTGTCATCAGACTCTAGGGAAGGCAGTGTGACTGTGTGCTGGGCCCGGATAGGTGGCCACCGCTACCCACAACCCTGCGGTGGCCAGCCTATAGTATTAAATGAAATTATTTAAATAAAAATAAAATTATATGCATATAAAGGCGCCACGATCCAAATAGATGTCCAATGCAGAGAATATAATGTAAAAATGTATTTAAAATGTTATAGTATCAAACAAACATAATTAAAATATAGTATGATACTTTCCTACAGCGCGTTTCGGAGCGATGCTCCTTCCAAGCCTGAGGAAGGAGCATCACTCCAAAATGCGTTGTTTGGACGGGGCATGATTTCATTTACAGAGGACGACATCTGAAGCCCTCCCATCCAAATCTGTTGTGGTGGTGCCGAGGTGCTTTACCTGGGACCGTGGCGCCTTTATATGCATATTCCGTAGACATAAAACCTTACAGCTTCACATGTCCCATTAAAGCTTCTTGGACATGATCTGAAATTTCATAGAACCTACTGAATTTGTGATGCCACCCGAATTTAGCATAACCGAGTCAAATCCAAGCAGGTTCGGAGGTTCCCGCCTTACTCGGTTCTCGAAACCGAGACAAAACCATAGAGAAGAAAATCTCGCGGTAATGCAAGTTGCAACCTTGTTCTGACAGACTCCAATCGTTCTTAAAAAAAAATACAATTAAAGTGTTATATTTTTTTCTTGTTTGTGTGGGTGGGTTTTCGGCTTAACCATAGTAGTGGACAAGATCCAGAAACTTATGCAAGTTGCAACCTTGTGCTGACAGACTCCAATTGTTCTTAAAAAAAAATACAATTAAAGTGTCATATTTTTTTCTTGTTTGTTTGGGTGGGTTTTCGGCTTAACCCCATTAGTGGACAAGATCCAGCCAGCAACACAAGTTGCAACCTTGTACTGCCAGACTCCAGTCATGATCAATCGTTACTCTGGGGCCAAGTTCTTCTGGAGCTGACAAAAAATATAAATAATCATTTGTCGTTTTTTCTAATATTTTGTGTGTGCACGTGTGTTAAGTTTGTAACCACACCTTGGCTACACTATTGGTGATTGTGACACTGCTTCTAGACTGCAGAAAAAATATGGAGGGCTATCACATGACAGGAGAGCAAGGCCAAGAACCACATGTTGTAGCTGCCGGCAGCAGTGCAATTTACGCCATCGATATGGTAGTAATAGTAAAGCAGGTTTTGCTGAAATTAAGAAAAAAAAATTGAAAGGATATTTGACTTTAGATAAACAAACAATTGGCAATATGCCATTCACTACACGAAGTGGCCAGGAAAGGATAAGGCCTTGGCCTTCTTACTTTATGAAGAAGACTGCAGATTCTGATAGCCCTTCTGCTTGTAGTAGTAGTGGTGGTGGTCCAATTAAAAATGTGAAAGTTGTTACAGCTCCGGAAAAACCAACTATGTGCCCTGAGAAATCGAAATCACAAATCCCCGAGGAGAGTGCAAGTTTGTCCGCGGTTACCATGTGTGAGCCCGACCTAAATACTAGTGTACTGGAGGATCCTCCAAGTTCCAACATTTGTGTGCCCACTGTAAAGTGGGGAAGGGCAGTCAACATCTTGCACACATAGTCAATGAGGATGCTTCTGTGGAATTGCACATGGAGGAGGAGGATATTTTGGTGGATGAAGGCGCTAAGGATGATGAGGATGTTGGTGTTGGTGATGAGGATGTTGATGCTGAGGATGTCCTTTGTGTAAGTAAGGCAACAGCTGTTGCCCATGGTTTGAAAAAGCCAAAGCCCATTGTCATGCCGGGACAAAAGACAAAAGAAATCTACTTCTCACGTGTGGAATTATTTCCATCCCGATCCGGACAACAGCTGTCAAGCCATATGTGCCCATTGCCATGCAAGAGTGAGTAGAGGGAGGGACCTAAACCACCTAGGAACGTCCTCCTTGTTACGTCACTTGGAGCGCATTCATCAAATATCAAAGTGTACGTTGCCAAGTTCCAAAACTCAAAATGTAAATGTAAGTCCAGTGTCACCTACCTGCTCCCTCTCTGTGAGATCCAAGCGCCTTCGGTCTCCAACACCAACACCTGCATCATCAACATCCTCATTCATCATCGGGAGTAGTCCTGCTGAATCCAATATTGGTCTTCCAAACATGATTGACTCCTCTCCTATCTGTGATTCCCCAGAAGGATCCTTGATGACTACACCTGTTGCTGCTGCTGTTGCTGTCAGTGGATCTTCATCCCAGAAGGGGACCAGGAGGAAGACTACTTGTAGCGTATCCTCCAAAAAGCAATTACTGTTAAACAATCGTTTGCAAGGGCAAACAAGTACGACAGCAATCACACAGTTGCACAGCGGATTACTGACGCCATAACAGCTATGCTGGTATTAGATGTGCATCCAGTATCCGCCATTACTGCAGTGGGTTTTCAACAGTTAATTCAGGTCCTGTGTCCTCGCTACCAGATCCCTTCTAGATTCCACTTCGCTAGAAGAGCAATTCCAAATCTGTACAAGGACATTAAAAAAAATCTTATTAATGTCCTCAGAAATGCTGTTGTACCCAACTGTCCACTGATATGTGGACAAGTGGGACAGGGCAAACTAAGGATTACATGACTGTGACAGCCCACTGGGTAGGTGTATTGCCTACAACAGCAACAGCAACATCTCCCAAAAGACAGCTGATACAGAGGCAGGCTACTCTTTGTATAACTGGTTTCACTAAGAGGCATACCACTGAGAACCTCTTAGAAAAACTCAGGGAAATCATTGCTAAATGGCTTACCCCACTTGGACTCTCCTCGGGATTTGTGATTTCGGACAATGCCACCAATATTGTGAGAGCATTACATCTGGGCGAATTCCAACACGTCTCATGTTTTGCTCATACAATTAATTTGGTGGTACAAAAAAATTTTTAAAATGACAGGGGCGTGCAGGAGATGCTCTCGGTGGCACGCAAAATATCCAAACATTTTAGACATTCGGCGACCGCTTGTCGAAGATTGCATGACTAGCAGGTACAGTTAAATTTTCCCTTCCATCAGCTGAAGCAAGAGGTAGTAACTCGGTGGAATTCTACCCTCTGTATGCTTCAGCGGATGAAGGAACAGCAAAAGGCCATCCAGGCCTATACAGCAGACTATGACATAGGCGGTGGAGGGGGAATGCACCTTACTCAAGCGCAGTGGAGAATAATTTCCGTGTTGTGCAAGGTTCTCAAACCCTTTGAACTTGCCACACGTGAAGTTAGTTCTGACACTGCCAGCTTGAGTCAGGTCATTCCCCTCATCAGACTTTTGCAAAAACAGCTGGAGAAACTGAAGGAGGAGCTAAAACGGAGCGATTGTGCAAAGTATGTCGGACTGGTGAATCAAGCCCTTGATTCACTTCACCAGGTTACAAGAGTCGTCAATCTATTGAAATATTGCAATGAAAACTTTTTTTTTTAAGTTATTGGGTTACAAAAAGTTTTTTTTGTTTTAATCTTAAACATAGCAGAAATGTTATCCTAACAGCTTATAAAGTTATATGCTCTAAAAAACTAAAGCCTATATTTATATTTGTAAAAGCTAAAGCCTAATTCTGCCAAAAGAGAGACTGACACCACGGCTAAACTTAAGAGTCACCTTCTGGATGTGAATTGTCTCATTTGCATGTGGAAAACACAACCCTCAGATGAGATGGATCTCAGCCAGTGGACAACATTGAAATCACCATTAAAAAGTCACAATGGAAGACTACAGTGTGGAGAATCATTCTTCACAGTCAGGAGAGGCCTCAGAGAACATGAAAAAAGATGCTCTAGGTGCTGAACTTCAAGGGATTTCTCCATCATGTTCTGCAGTATGGAAAGGTTTCATTCACATGTTTTCTATAAAGCAGTTCAAAGTTACAGCCTTCAAAGTGTCTAGTAATTCCTAGCAAAGGTGGATGTTATAGATAGCCAAAGATTATTACAAGCAAAGGATTCATCTGTCCGGAATCTGTCTGGGAATTCATGGATCGTATTTGGCCTGAATGCACTAAGACATCCAGTGATTCTGTCACTGTGTTCTGTAGCCCACTAGTTTATTCCTACCTAAATGACAAACTGAAATACGGAATAGTAAGCACAGACAACATGGAGGCCTTCGTTATTCCGCTGCCTGCATGCCAACCAATACCTCCCAGACTACACCCACTGGGTGGACCAGGTCTTGATAATGACCATCCCCATCTGTTGCTAGGCCTTCTTCCAAACCATCCATGCTGGACTTACTGTCCAAAAAGGGTAAGCAGGGTACAGAAAGAGGAGCTAGATGTGCCCAATGACATTTTTTTTCTTCTATCATAGATGATGTGGAGAGAATAAGAGCTTCAAATGTTTGACTTGGAACAGGGGCTCCCACCTATTTGGCTTCCGCCCAGAGAACAGAGCTCTGTTCCTCAAGAACTGTCTATGCCTGAGCTGATAGGTAGGTATTCTCTGTCTGTTGGTAAACACCCTTCAGGAGATGGCAACCCAGAATAACAACAACTATAATAATGAGTCCACTGATAACCAGCCTGATCCCTTAACAGCAACATACCCCATATGGCCAACTCATAACATGACACCCAGTTTGCAGCCTCTTCTTCCTTATGACACTAATTCAGTCGCCATGGTTGCTCCAGTCCAAGACAGTGGGAACAATGGCAATTTGAAGGCCACTAACTAACTTTTTTAAATGTCCCTTTACAGGTTGGGAAACAGAACAGAAGATTTATTTTTGGAAAGCACGCTTCCTGGTCTCCTTCTGGGATGAAAAAAAAATGCCAGCAAGCAGGCATGGCGCAGCCGCACAACGTAATACTTAAACCTTAGGTCTGAAATTTTGCATTTGCTGCTCAGTTCCGCTTGTTCACAATATATCTCATCAGGATGATGGGACAATAAATGGGTCTCGAAACGTTGATTCAAAGTACTGCTGTGTCTGTGATATTTACATCGAGTGCCGCCTGACTGTTATGTATATGTATATATACTGTATATATATATTATATATATATATATATACATATACACACAATGTGTGTGTGTGTTAATTTATATATATATATATATATATATATATATATATATAAAATCATGTTTAAAACCAGCCTTCCACAACATATATATATATATATATATATATATATATATATATATACTGTATATATATATATATATATATATATATATTATACACACAGCCCCAGGCTCTCTGAGTTAGACTCAGCAGCATGGGCCAAGGAACCCCTCTCTGCCCAGTGAGTGGGTGCCCGCCTCGGCTCAGCTGCCCCCCTCTCCTCCTGTGACTCTGTCTCCCAGCCTGAGATAATTAACTTACCGGAGACACTCGATTTATTAAAGCTGCTGCTGCAGATGAGTGGTCGCTTCTCCGATGAGTCCTGGGCGCCGGCAATATGGAGGCGGAGCCGTGAGTTGTAACTCACGGCTCTGCTCCGTAAAGGCCCACGGGAGGAGTGGTCGCAGCTGGGCCCACCTGTGGCCATGTTACTTGTCTCCTCCAGTAGCCAGAATGAGCTTCTGTGCAGAAGCTCATTCTGACTGACCTAGCTGTCACCGAGACCCCGCAGTCAGATGACCGCTGCACTGCGTGATCGGAACTGAGCTCTGATCGTGGCAGTGTGGAGGGAAGCAGGGAGAGCTGTGCAGAGCCGGATGCCCCTAGGCATCCAGTCGCCCTAGGCATTTGCTTAGAATGCCTATGCCTAGGGCCGGCTCTGGGTCTAATTAAGCACTTCAGTGTTGAAAGAGCAAAAAACCCAGTGTAAACTGACTTGTTATCTAAAAGCACCTATACTTGTATGTACACATGCCACTATAAAAACAGAGGAAGTTTTTCGCAAAATAGTAAATATGTTGGGCCTCCCATCAAAAGACAGAGGAGCAAATGTTAAAATTAGTGACCCAGTCAATGGGCACAAAAGATGCTGGGCCCAGAGATATACTGTATTTTCTGATATTTGAGAGGGTCGCACAGCGTTTAAAGTGGCCAGCAGATACTTTGGCTTATAGACTTGCCCCCTATCTAACTGGTGAGGCTCAGAAAGCCTATGCTGATTTGTCCTCTGCTAATACAGAGAAATATGACCTTATCAAAAGTGCCATTCTAGCTCGGTCAGATCTCACTCCTTCTGGGAAAGCACTTCAACGAATGGGCCCTACTACCAGGGGTCCCTATTCAGAAGCAGGTTGCAGAACTCACCAGAGAGGGGTATAGTTGGCTCCAGCCAGAAGACCGCACTGCTGCTCAGATTGTAGAGACGGTGGTTATTGACCAGTGTATAAGAACCCTAGGATGGAATATGCAGCGCTGGGTCATACATGCTGATCCTCAGAATTTAGAGGAACTAATTACAGTATTGTAGTGATATGACACTGCAGGAAATATGACAAAAATGTCAGAAAAGACACCAGGGAATGGGCGACCCGTTAAGATGGCACCCCATTGGCCTGTGACCCTGACTGTCACCCTTCCTCAAGGAAATGCCACTGGAGATGCCAGGGTCATTTGCTATGAGTGCAGAGAGTCAGGTTATTTCAGATTGGACTATCCCAAAAAACAGAGCCTATGGAGTGTGGGGTTGCTACCATGGGTGCTATGTACCCCTGGATTCCAGACCCCCATTAATGTGGGAAACTGTGTTACTGAATGGCCAAGAATGCCCAGCTATTATACCGTGCATCCAGAAAGTATTCACAATGCTTTTTTCCACATTTTTTTATGTTACAGCCTTATTCCAAAATGGAATAAATTCATTTTTGTCCTCAAAATTCTACACCCAATACGTCATGACGTCTCTCCCATAGTGGCCGCAGGGAGAGCCGGACTCCGGAGGTCAGGTGTGAGCTCCGGCGTCCGCCACTCATCGAAACAATGGGAGAGATGTCATGAAGTCTCTCCCATAGTGCCCGTGGGGGGGGGAGCAGGAGCTCAGGAGTGAGTTCCAGCTGTCGCGGCCGGGGGTGGGGAGAGTGTGGCAGTGGCGGCGAAGGGGAGTGGGGAGAGGAGAAGGAGTGTGGCGGCGCTAGGGTGCAGGAAGGACTGTGGCACTGGGGACCGCCGCCTACAGCGCCCTCTGCTGGCAGGCGCTCTACGCAGCTGCGTAGTTCGCATAACGGGCAGGCCGGCCCTGAGTGTGAGTGCAGGTGAGTGTGAGTGAGTATGTGTAATAAGTATTAAAACCTTTGGTGTGTGTGTCCTGTCATTTTTTTTTATATTTATTTTACAGGTGAACTAGAGGTATCAGCGGGCTCTTAATGGCCCGTATGCTGTTTATTGTGGTTCTCCAAGTACCAGCATGCAGGGGAGGCTTGCTGGGACTTCTAGTTCTCCTATTAAAGACAATATTATTTTATCTACTTTTACACACAATCAACCTGGCACCCACCACCCAGGGGTGCCGGGGTTCAGCCCAGGCATGTCCTGGAGAAGGTTAACCCCTTTATAGGGGGGTCCTCATCTCCTCAGGGATCCCTGGCCTCAGCTGACTATCGTGGGTTAATAATGCTTTGGCCTGGGGACCCCATAAAGTGGGTCCCATGGCTGTGGCATTACACCCCCACTAGAAAAAGTCTGGTGCTGGTTGTGAATAATATGGGGGACCCCTACTCATTTTGTCCCCTTTATTTCCACAACCAGGACTGGCTCAGAAAAGCCAGGTGTTGGTTGTGCACATAATTTTTTATTTTAAATGTAATATTTCAATAGCTTGTTAACACTGAAGCATGCATGGATCTCACTGATCTGTTCATGCCTTTGAGTAACTAGCACCTGCTCAGGCTATACTTGCTAGCCTGAAGCAGGTCTATTTTGTTGCGAGTTTTAGATCAGTAATATTGTGCGAGTTAAAAACTTGCACTCTATTACATTGGCCGAGTTGTATCTTCACAATGGCAAAACATCTGAAAACAAGTTTTACCATTGCGAGTTGTGGGGGTGTGAGAAACATGCGAGTTTGCATGTTCTTGCACCATATTACAAAGGGTGAGTTCTAATATGTGCAAGTAAATTGCTTTACTCACATATTTTCAAAACCTGGACCTTATTACATTTAGCCGTATTTGTTAGTTCATTATCAGAGAGTGCATATGTAGAAACTGGTTACTGTTTCTCCCTTTCCTTCACATAATATATATATTCTAAATAGTCCATTATTGTAAATAGTACTAGAAAGGTAAAAGTACAGTAACATCGACATTTGTGTTCCTAAAATAAATCTGGTAAGTCAGATGTATTGTAACTTTGTATAATACTGTGCACTTAAACACACTTGATGGTGATAAAAATAGAAAGTATAACACACACACATGCCATGTATCTATGTAAGGTGTCATATACAATTACTTTTATTGTATTATATTTACCTGCCAAATGTTTTCTGTATATACCGCATCCCTTTCTCTTGTAATTGGAGATCATCTTTAACATACAGTTTCCATGTATCACGGATTCCCCTTTCTTTTATTTCACTGTCAAAATTATCTGCCCAGGTTTCTGCATCCATGTTCAGTCCTCACAGAAGCTTTTAGAGCTGAGAGCTAGAAATCTGGGCAGGATTACCACTGACATTTCCAGAGAAACGAAACTTAGAGGACAGCCACTCAGAGAAACAAAACTAAAGCTGGGTACACACTGACAGATATATTGGCCGATCAATTGATCGGCCGATATATCTGGTGCCCGTCGGCCATTGTATACCAGCGACATGTCTGTGAACGTAATCATTCACAGATACATTGCTTTGGCTGTGCTGCACAGCCAATGGACAGATATATCTGCAGACATATCTGTCCATCGGCAAGTGTGTACGGGCGATCAATCGATCATTCTGACACATGCATCGGCAGCCAAGGGAAGAGTGGCGGATCTGCCCCCCGGCTAGCTGCCTGGAACCAGACGGGCACCAGATATATCTGAAGATCACTCGATCTGCAGATATATCTGCTAGGTGTGTACCCACTATAGATACCTAATGATCTATACACCCTAAATGTCACTATTTAGCGTTATAAGTCGCACAAGAAATAATTGCTTTCCAGACTTTGATTGTGGTTCCAAAGCACAAAAAGATATTATTCACCAAAAAGCATATAGTTACACGCTGTGATCTAAATACAATTAGCACAAACAAATTATACAATCACTAGGTACAGTTGAATACATACGCATGCGCTCTGGATCCAGATTTCCGGCATCAAAGGTGAAGCCTCCATCAATAGAAAGAAAATGATGACTATCAGATTCATAGTGCCTGTTTATGTACCCTCACAGAGATAGTCAATACAATAGAACAAGTTGGAATAATCCCATTGGTTCTTCTTCCTGGTTCTTCTGTTACGATACAGTTCATAGGTCAGTTTGTATTGCAATAGTTCAGCCTCCAACAGCTCTTTGTGTCCATTTTCCCGCCGAAGAACAAGTCTAAACTGGCTAATAAACATTACATTACAGAGTTCATTTCAATGCCTATCTCTCTATGATCCATAATTCACAGACGTGGGTTGCAATTTCCTTGCCGATGGAACCAGAAGTCTGCAAATAAACAGTGGTTCAGAATAGCACCAAACACGGTCTCTTATCATGTACGAAACCTTAGATCTTAAATACAGTCAATTCATAACATAATTAATAACGAGTATAACCTTGAATATTAACCTTAATGCTAGGGAACCTTTTTATACAAGTGTGCAATGTGTAAGCGTAGAGATATTAAGAAAAGATGCTAGTTAGCGTTGTGCATCTACGTGCTTGTGGAATGCACCGTGATACATGTTTTGCAGGGTTGTTCATAATATATGTTTTAGTAAATGTATGTATTTATATAATGAGGACTTTTAATAGTGTTCTATTGCGAATGAGTAGCATGACGCTAAATAATAACATCGCCGTATGTACTGATATTGTGTGAGGTTTGCTAAAATGGCATTGGGCGGCCATTCGCAAAATGGCGTCTTGTTGCCAGTTGCAAAATGGCGTCTTGCAGATTTTGATTTTAACAGATTCTGTCTCAGCCAATCATCCGGCTTCGACAGTCCACCCTTTGATAGCAAACAATATGCTATCACACTCTGATTTTAAAATTAATTTAGACTTACACTATGACATATTATTTAATGTTATATTATGGGATGGCACAAGGTGGTTTTTAAACCCTCAATAATGAGTCTCTGAGGGGGACATAAAACTACCCTTATATGCACACAGCGGATCTGGAAGATCATGGGAAAGATGTGGGGATACACCTAACCTATAAAGGAAGTCTTGAAGGGGATATGGATTTACATTAAATAAGATGTTTTAAATAACAATTAATAACACATTTCATGCATGGCTAAATTTATACATCATCTGATGGCACATTCTAGTTTAGGGTTGTAATGCAGTTCTTCATTTACCTTGATATTCATACTGTTACTACTGACCACCATCATATTTCATTCCTTCGATTTACCTTATCTTTACATTTTCCATATTTCAACACAGTAGGAACACATTTGACACATAAGCCAATTACTATGATGACAACCAATATGAGGCTCAGGAGTTTACCTATGCTAGCAACCATTTCCTGGACCCACTCTCCTAGACCGGAGAACCATTTCACTAGGTTCAACCATGAAACCCATTCTTCTACCTTCTCCTCTACTTCAGCCAGTGAAGCATTATGGTTCTTCCGAAATTACCATTTTAACTGTAGAATTTCGTCCATCTTCCGGTCTATCACCTCCTTGGGGTCACAAGTATCATTTGTGATGTAGGTGCAACACTTTACACCAAATTGAGTGGCCAAAGTTACACAATACCCTCCAGTAACAGCTGTTAAATAATTTACCACTAGTCTATGTTGCACAAGTTCTTTCTTATAAGCTTGCAACTCCCTACCTGTATACCTAAACATGTCATCATACATCTCGGTGATATTATCTATTAATTTAGCAAGATCTTGAATATATCTGAAATTAAAGTACTCTGAGCGATCCTGGTGGGATCCAATGCTACTAAAACTCGAAAGCCAGTTGTTTCACTAATCAATTGTGTGGCTGTATGTACATCACCAGGTATCATGTTTCTCCTGTCACGGTGTTCATACTGTGTGTGAAGATATGGTGATGGTGTGTTTTTATGAATACCAAGCATTTCACCATGTGTAAGGGTCATAACTTCTGGAACTACTCTTCCCAGGTATCACAAACCTTCAGAACTCGGAGAGAGCCACTTATACGCTTTTCTACCACATATAGAATATACATCATCGGGGAGAATATAAGGGATAGTAAACATCATTAATCCACACATTTCCCTAGCAAGTGATCCTACTTCAGGTTCTCCCATTTGACTCATGCAAGTTTCTGGTTGTAATATCTTGGCACAATATCCTTCTGGTACCCAACCAACCAATTCTTAGTTGGAACTTAGTGTATATTTATACCGGAAGTGTCTTCCACCTAGTCTAATTGTGCGTAAAAGTTCAAGATTTATAAGTTCATTATCAGCTCTTAGTGAGAAGGTCATCGTCTGGTTATTCCGCTCACCTCCCAACTTCCTTCTTTATTGAAGTTGGTGATGTTCAAACATAAAAGTGATCTATCTACTTGGTACTGGTGGAGTTTAAAATTAGGTGGTTTGGACTTAAGAAATTATCCATCCAGTGCATCCCCTCTTTGCGATTCTAAAACCTCAGAGGCATTCAATGGGAATGGCACTAACCCTACATTATGCTGTCCTTGAGGCACGTGAGAGCATACCCAACAGTCAGTTTCATCGGAAACATCCATTACGTCCAGCATTTAAGAACGTGGATTATGCAGGTCCCTGTTGTACGGATACAGCTGATGTCACATCTGTTTTCATAACATAATCTCTTATGTTACGACCTCGTTTATAAGCCGGCATCAAGCGCATTCCAGACAATTGACTTAATTGGGTATCTGATTGTATAATAGGCCAATGTGATTTACTAATACGGTTAGTTTGGCTACTATTAGAATCAAAGGTGTTAACCCAAATTAATCGATTTTCTTTGTTCTTATGGTCTTTATTTGAAGATTCCAGCGCTTGTGATCTAGGTATTTTAAGAACTCGCTGTTTGATCTTATTAAGAGAGGCTCTGTCATATCCTCTTACAGCGAACTTGCTAATCATAGTGTCTAAGGCTTGATTTAGAGACAAATCATCGCTAATAATGCGGCGCACCCGCAGCATCTGTGAGTATGGAAGTCCACTTTTGAGGGCTACAATCCACGTTCTTAAATGCTGGACGTAATGGATGTTTCCGATGCCTTGGATGCACTACCTGCAGCTATTTGATATGCGGAGAATCATTTAATCATCCATATTCGGGGAAGAAATATCAAATTCGACATCGAGTGACATGTTCCACGAAATTTGTGGTGTATTTAATTAGTTGCCCTTGCTGCAATCATTATGTGGGTAAAACAGAGAGGGCTTTCAAGGAAAAAATGGCGGTTCATAGGTCTTCCATCAGGTCTGCTTTACAAACTGGCAGATCTGATCAACTGGTGGCCCGCCATTTCTTAGAGGCCAAACATAGCTTGGCTGCGTTACGGTATCAGATTATAGATCATATAAAAACGATACGAGGGGGAGATTGTGGCCTGCTATTGTTACAGGCGGAGTGTAGATGGATTTTCCATTTGGACACTCTATCTCCAAGGGGGCTAAATGAACATCTGGGACTTAGTTGTTACCTGTGATCTATCTGGTTCCAAGAATTGCGGATAATTTTTTTCACTTGTATGTATGTCCGTTTGTGTGATAACTCTTTTCTTTTATATCTTTGATATACCAAGTATATTTAGGATTGTAGCCTTATATATATTTCAGCGCTTTGTGGCGCATTTATATTGAGCTTTAAATATTTGGTAATATATATGAGTATTAGATAGGATTGACTTGCTGCCATTGCACTGTTTTATTTTGTGATATCATTTATATTTGTTATTTTCATATCATATGGTTGCTATTTATTCTATGTTCATGCTTTTGTATATGTATGTTTGTTTTATGCTATAAGAGATACTATTAAGTATTTATCCTGTCCGGTAGTGGCATGTATGAAATTGTCTGCCGGTTGCTAGGTGATCTAATGGTTTGTGTTTTCAATTGGTGTTTAGGTGTCACGTGGTCCGGCCCCTCCGTGACGCTGATGCAGGAACTCCCAGTGACGTCACATTTACGCGTGGGACTCCGCGTGCACATGGCGGCATGGATGGTCCGGTGGGGGTATATAGGTGAGTTCACTGTTTGTATTTTTGAGTCCTGACGAAAATGTTTACATAAACATTGAAACGTTGGCAATATCTGTCTCCTGTGATATGTTTGCATTGAGTGCCGCCTGATCTACATGCTATATATATATATATATATATATATAGATATATATAATCGCAAATATATATATATATATTCATAAACACATACATATATATATATATATAAACATCTCACAATGTACATCTAACTTTTACCGACTGACATACTGTATACAGTATACAGTATATAAAATATATTAGATATTTTATATACAGTATACTGTATATACAGTGTGACAGCCAGTAAAAGTTCCTCGCCTACCCCCCATCCTTCAATCGCGGGAGGTGGGCGCCAGAATTTATTTCGCAGGGGGGAGCAAAATTTATAGTTACACCACTGCATAAACCAATAGGCGCTAATTATCCCTGTCTACTAATAGCACTACTCATGATTATTTAGCTGCTGTTCCAATTAAGTCTCTGCAGGGTTAACCAAATATCAGAGAAATGAAAAAGAAAAATTGAGGAACTGCGCTTTATCTGGGCCACTAAAGGATTACACCAGAATCATTGTGCAGATACAAGGGTGAGAAACCATATACCTTATTCAATAACATTACAGACATTACCACAATCTATCAGCGGATACTTAACCCACAATAAGCTGGAATAAGAGAGGTGCTTTTTTGTTCTCTTTACTTTTAGAGATTTGGATCTTAAATAGTTACACTTGCTACTGCTGCTATTGCAGAATAATAACCTTTTTGTGCAATATTTTTATATTTGCTGGGACCCATGCAATATTGTATTTTCAGATTTGAATAAATTATGTTATTTGATATTTTAAATTTGAATGTGTATTGGATGATTTAAATACTCATTAACAGAAAAAGCGAAGTTCCTCAATTTTCTTTTTCATAATGCAAAACAAGCCTGATTTAGTATTTACTATTATTGCCATTTTAAATATGGCAGGAAAATTCTGTAAAAATTGATGGTTTTGTAAATCCACTGCTTAGTAAATATGCTCCCGAAAGATTTTCTGCCAGATAATTACGGTACTTTGAATACAGTGAACAACATTGAAATGTTTAACCTTAAGTTTCGATTTGTCTGTGAACTTTATTGACTATGGCTTGGCCTTATCCTTAAAAGGTAGAATATATTGAATATTTTGCATTAATTAGGTTCAAGATCACTCCTTGAATCCAGTCCATGTTTTGGGATCCAGTTATCCACTGAATTCGAATTGGTGCAATCAACCAATTTTTTCCCATTTGGGTTTATTGTTATGAATAATCTATGGGCCTGATTCACTACCGTTTGCAACTACGATTACGCATACAATTGGCCAATTGTGTTATGTGCATGCGTATGTATCGCAGTGCATGTGCGCAAACCGGCCACTGCGATCAAGACTGCGACACGCAGACCCATCGCAGAGTGGTTGACAGGAAGTGCCGTTTATTGCTAGTGACGGGGGGTGATCGGCGAAACGCAGGTGTGCCAGTGCATTTGAACGTCGTTGCAGGGGCGTGCATAAATTATCCACTGCAATGCCGTACGCAGCCTGAGGACTCATAGCGTGCAATGAAGTTAGCAATTTCTGAGTAAGGTCTGACCTTGTGCAAGTGTGCATGAGGCTATAATTGTACTAGATTGTACCGATGGTTTTGCAGCCTTGCTAAACATAACAGATGTGTTTAAGATAAAGTGGGCGTCCTTATGTAGTGCTGCAGTGGCATAGGGATCGCAATGGATTAGCATACTATTGCAGCGTAATCGCTATTGCAATCACAGTTACGATCGATAGTGAATCAGACCCTATGAATGATTTCCAGTACATCATTTACGACATTGCATTATATTGTATAATACAATACAATACAGCCGATCGAGCTCACACCCGTAAAGGTGGTGGCAGGAATATATCAGCACCTCAACTGTATTGTGATTGTGGATACTGGTGTCACCTTCTTTATGCTGTTAGCAATTTTATAAATTATGCATTGGTTTTTTATCAAAAATAAAAAAATTAGCAATTATTTACTGATCAGCCATTTGGGCATTTTTCTTGTCAGGTGATCTTAGGTGAGAGGGTATTTTTAGGAACATCCTGGATATATCAGTCTCCACAACTCTACATCTTGGGGTATCCTAGTGAAAAGGACTTGTAGAGACACAGTAAAGATGACCTACTGAACTTGATTTATTGTCTCTGGGAACTTTTATAAGGTCATTTAATATAAGTGTAATACTGTATTTCTGTCTTTATTGGAAAAAAAGATGCAAATAAAATAATAAAAATAGGAAAATAAAAATATGAATAAGAATGAGAATAAAAATATAGTAAAAAAATAGAAAAGTAATGGTCATTTAGGGGCTTATGTATCAAGCTATTTTTTGCATAAAATTATGTAGAAACTGCAGTTTATGCATTATTTTATTTATTGTAGTCATGTACTAATGGCACAATGCAGGAAATTTCAAAGAAATCTCTGGCAAAGTGCTAATTAGTACTGCAGATCGTAGTCCCCATTATTATCTACCACTTTCCTTTTGGTCATGAATATTCTGTCCATTAGTGGCCTATATCAATGTGTCTTGCCATCATCTCCTGTACAGATGCAGTATTTTCTGATGCAGTTACTTACCTATCTTTCTGCTTCTTACTATTAGACACATTTCCTGTTCTCTTTGTAAACTTTTCCCTATACCTCGTGTGCATCAATCATTACCAATTATGTGGCAAGTGTGGAGGGCATGGCAACGCGATTTGCATCATCATGGTCTTACCATGAAACTATGTACTGAAAATATTGCCACTCTTTTCACTAGGGAATAGGGTCCCCTATTCTTCCAGAAGTCTGGGAGAGCTTCTCAAAAATCATGAGTCTTCCAAAAGTTCCAGGAGAGTAGTATTATGGCTCTGCACATGAAGAAATATAAAAAAATATGAAAAAAAAAACATTTTATTAGTTGTTTCCCATAATCACTATGTTACTATCATGCAATGTCTATCAGTTATAATAACAATGCTGGATAATTGAATTTCAACAAATTTGTTTATTTTTATTAAATGAATCTATTCTCTCTGTAAAAACATCACACTAGAGCAGTGCACTTGCTGGAGTGCCACGTGTTGGTGGTCCAGGGCCAAATCATCTTATTTGTGGTCAGACTTGGATCGGGCTGCCGGGGATTCGGGTAATTCCCCGGTGGGCCGCAGTGCATTGTGGCTACGACCCTTTCTGTAAGTGGGCGGAGCTTAGTGGTCAGCAAACAGGGGGTGGTTACTCTGCCATCAGGACCTGAATAACAAAATGGGCGAGTGAAGCACCAGACCCCGGCCTTTCAAAGCCCTGCCTATGGCCAATGAAGCGCCACCCACCCGCGGTCGGCCAAAGCTCCGCCCATATCCCAGGTAAAGTAAGGGTGCACATCCACTAGCAGATGGGTACACGACAGTACAATTACAACATCGTAATCGTACCGTCATTCCCCATCCCCTGCAGTTCCTACACTGAACGATCAGTCGTTCGGTGTAGGCACCCTCCCTCATCCCCGACCATGGTCAATCTGTCATTATCGGCAGATTAACCAGCATGTTCGGGCAATGATTGATGTCGGAAACAACCAGCGGGAACGCACATCACTGGTCATTTCCGACATTTGCATGCCCAATTTGTGCCCGATTAACGGGCAATTGAATGTTAACGATGTCATTATCGTTCAGTCGCTCTGTTTAATCGGGTAGTGGATACCCGCCTTAAGTTCCTACCATTTTACCCTGTGATATCATGTGCAGCCAGTGGGTGAAGGAGCCCAGGATGCTGGAGGCACTCACTGACTTAGTGCACAAACACAGAGCAGAGGAGCCAGGTCCATCCGTCACTGAGAGACATATCCTCCCTCTGGGCAAGTAAGTGTTAAGGTACAAGATACATTAACTTAATTTCAATCATTAAAGGGTGCGCCTAATAAAGTCATAAAACCATACATTTATTAAAAAACATAACATTTGACATATATCAGATACACAAAAATATAACAACCATCACATATAGTGAATCATAGATATGTTGCAAGAAACTACCCGGTCACTGATAGAAAAAAATTGATACTGGTTCCAAATTGATTGTGTTCGCTAATAAATCCAAACAGGATAAGAGCTGTAGTAAATTGATATCCTTAGCCGCAATAAGCCAGACATACGGCTTAATGGAATGTCTCTGTATTTTTATAAACAGTTGCAGCAATTGTGCGTAAAGCTTGTAACGACAATAGACTTAAGACTTGATACAATGTCTCTGTGGTCTACACATAGTTATAGCAGAGAAAATTATTTTGCAAACAGCTTGTAACAACAGGATCAAGGTGGAGATCATAGTCCCGATATAATTACCCAGCTTACAGCTCCCACATGAATCCTAAGGGTTAAGACTGGTCCGGTGACAGCCGCCCACTGTATAGCTTCTCCTAGTCAGGCAAGACCCAGCAATACGTCTCCCGGTCCAACTACAGACATGAACTGTGGGAACCTCAGGAAGTAATGCCTACATACTAGGCGATCTGGCGACGATGCGATATCGTGTCCGATTTCTCCCCTGGCAGTCGTGGGCACAATTTGGTGTTAAAAACTATCCAAATTGACCCACAATTCTATCGTACATCCTAACTATTCCAGTGCATTTTGACTGAGATTCTCAGATCTTGCCTGCAGCAGGCAAGTTCTAAAGATGCGATGTACGACCAGCGGGTACGCGCATCGGCATCGTAATCGTGAGTGGACACTCACGATTTGGACATATTTTACACGATCTGTCGTTCCGATGCGTCGGAATCAAGAAGATCGTGTAAAAAATCATCTAGTGTGTAGGCACTCTAACTGGTGGTGTCAAAAATATTTTATTGTTATCTAAGGGGGTTGGTATTTGGGGGGGAGAGGGGTGGATTTGTTTTAGGTGTATTAATGTTATATGTGTGTGTCAGGGTGGGGTGCATTAATATTGTGTGTGTAAAGGGTGTATTCATATTTGTGTTATATGTGGGTCACTGATAATCTCTGAATATCACATCCACTGCGATACTCTGTATCATATTGTAAGCACTGCGACACTCTCTGCATTATATGGTGGGCATTGTGACATTCTCTGCAATATATGGTGGACACTGCGACACTCTTCCATGTCAGGCACTGCGACACTCTATGATGGTCACTGCGGCACTCTCTGCGTTATATGGTGGGCACTGCGGCACTCTGCATTATATGGTGGGTACTGCGGCACTCTTTATTACGTATATGGTGAGCACTGCGACTCTACATTATATGGTGGGCATTGCAACACTCTCTGTATTATATGGTGGGCATTGCGACACTCTGCATTATATGGTGGGCACTGCGGCACTCTATCACATGGCGGGCACTGCGACACTGCATTATATGGTAGGCACTGCTGCACTCTGCATTACATGGTGGGCACTGCGGCACTCTGCATTATATGGTGGGCACTGCAGAACTCTTTATTATGTATATGTTGGGTACTGCGACACAGAACCGTAACTAGACTTTTTGGTGCCCTGTGCCAGAGAGATCATTGCCCCCCCCCCGCCATTTTTAAATAGGGACATAATGTGCACCTGAAAAAGGGCCATGGCTTTATGGGGAAGGGACAGGGAAGAGATAGGGGTACTCTATCCTCAGGAGATGCTGGGCATAAACAGGAAAATTGACAGGCCCAAACAGCACCCCCTGCCCTGCGGTGCCCTGTGCCATGGCGCAGGTCGTACTACCCTAGTTACGGCCCTGCTGCGACACTCTGCATTATATGGTAGGCAACACTCTATATTACATATATGGTGGGCACTGCAATACTCTTTGCATTATATAATGAGTAATACTTGGCTGCTAACTATAGGTATGCCTTGGACTGAATGGGGGGTGGCGACAACTACGTTTATACGGCCTTGGACCAGGCCTTTAGGCTACAAGTAGACTTGGTAAGTCTACTACATATGTCCCCCAATCAGCATCCCTCTGACTTAGGAGAAAGCCCGCTTATCTCTATGCTATGCTATGCTTGGCGTATACTTAGGAAATGACTGGGCTTACTCTTTTCTTATTCACAATTTTTACCTTTGATATCTAACCCAGATATCAGAATGGTAAGGCCAATGCAGTGGTTTGATCTTGGAATCTCCAGGGACTCGGATTAGTATATCAGTTTTTGGATATTGTTTACTCCTCGGTCCTCACTTTGTCACAACTTAGAGAGAAGTACCCTTCTCTTAATTTCCCTCTTTTTGCTTATTTTCATTTCCGCAGTTATATTTCATAGTTATTATACCGCTTGACGTTGGCGCTCTTTTGATAGTACCATAAGGCTTAGAATACAAAGGGCCTAATTCAGACCCGCTCGCAAGTGCTATGCGCTCGCAAACGGGTCAATGGTGGGGCATTGCGCACGCACGGCGTGCGCAATGTGCGTGTGCAAGCCCCAGAGTGAGAGAGAAATTCTCTCGCTACGGGGCTCGCTACAAATGGGGTGGCTGTCGATGTTGATCGACAGCTCGCCCCGTTTTGTAGGCGGGGTGGGGGGGTGGCAGGACAAACGGAGGCGTTCCTGAAGGAATGCCTGCCGTTTGTGGGCGGCCCTACTGACATCACTCAGCTTCCGGCTCTATTAGAGCCGGAAGCTCACTGGGGCTTGCGGCAGACGAGACCCTACCACAAGGGTCTCGTCGCAATCGCGATGGTCGCGACCATCGCAACCATCACCTGGCCACTCGCTAAAGCTGTGGGTGGTCACCCACAGCTTAGCGAGCGGCCAGGAGGCCGGGTTATTTAAAACAAAGCGGCCGCCCTGATTCAGAGCGAGCGCTCGCTTTTTGCGTGCGGCTCTAAATCAGGCCAAAAGTCCTAATCTTATTTTGTTTATATATTTGCATACTAGATGGGGGGTAGACCTCACTAAATTAACCACTGGGATGGCTAAATGGCAAGATACTCTTCCAGGCATAGGCTTAAAGGCAGTCATTAAGCTCTGTGTCAAACTGCATAAACAATTAGTTTCTTCCTCCCATGCGGAAATAAATCACAAATTACTTAATGGGTGTATCTGATTATTCTAACTGTTTAAAATGCTCTAACTCTTATGTGAATATTATACATTGTATGTGGGTATGTCTTGTTGTCTAGTCCTTTTAGAAAAATGTCCAAACATATATTACTAGAGATCTTGGAATAACCTTCACGGTCTATATGACATGGGCCTTTTGGAATCACTAGGCCCTGTCCATTCCTTGTACCCATTCGAAAGGTGCTAGATTACTGTTGGCTCATATAGCTGCTGCCTCATAGAAGACAATATTAATCCAGTGGACAAATAAGGAACCAATTTCTGTAACTCTCATGTTACCACTTTTGGCACATTTGTATCAAATGGATTGGATTGAATGCTCCCTGAATGTTGAATATAGGCTGACAAATTTATACTATTTGGCTTCCTTATCTTACTACTTTGCCATCACATGATATGAAAGGCAGTTAGGATGACAACATGGTACAATATTGAGGTCGTCTCAAGAGGGTCACCTCCGTTTTCAAGTTTATCCCCTTAAGGTTTGATAAGGTGACCAAACGGTCCTTTCTTTTCCTTTTTATATTATTAGCCCCATGGTCATCAGTTGCCCTTCCTTACTGAGGACTTTTCATGGAATGGTATTTTGTATGGTATTTATTATGTTTTATTATCTACTATGTATTATTATTTGTAATTATTTTTTATGGTGCTCTGTTTATTTTGCCCACCTACTGCTATTTTGGCAGAAGTGTAACCTATCATCTGTCTCTGCCACCTATCAGCATAGCTTAGCTGGCGGCATTTACACATCACTTGGACACAGAGTTCTCCAGCCTTCATAGGGAGGTCCCTTTCCCCTTCTCCCTCTCCTTTCCTCCCATTCAACACACTCTCACCTTCTATTCAGTGCCCTCACCTTTAAAGTCGACAGTCTGAATTTTGGCCTAGTGATGGTCTGACCATATGATGGAGATGCTCTCAAAAACCTTTCAGTGATCTATTTGATCCATCCAGATTAGCGCGCCCTGCCAGTTCTGGTGCCCCATTATCGGTGTAGATCCGGTGTGTATACACCTCATAGACATATCTATGCAGCTTCTGTGCACTAATCAGCTTCTGTGCTGTCACAATGCACTGTGCTGTCTTCATTCTGTGTTTTGTGCAGCTTCTGTGTACTGATTACCTTCGGTACTGACACACTCAGCTGGAAACCCAATTAGGGTTTCCACACTCATATCTACAGGTCTGTATGATTTACATTAAAGGATTCTGCATGCGTCTTAAGCCGCACATCCACTAGGCGACTAGGGAAAGACAGTACGATTACGACATCGTAATCGGACCGTCGTTCCCCATCCCTTGCAGTGCCTACAGTGAATGATTAGTCGTTCAGTGTAGGCACCCTCCCTCATCCCTGAACATGGTCATGTCGTTATCGTTCAGTCGTCCATTAATATCTGCTAGTGGATGTGCGCCTTTAGAGAGAATGATGATAACCTCTTACAATAGCTGTATAGTTGCTACAGTACTGAAAAATTAAATCCAACCATAAACTTCAGACTCAGCAGAACCACTTAAATACTGAAGAGACAATTAGCAATCATGAACCTCCACATTTACTGGGGAATGTAAAAATCTGTTGCTCACTATAAGGAAAGGTATTTATGCTACCATGCTCAACGCTATTAACTGTTACAGTGGCTAGTATTTGTTATACTTCTTTTTATACCCAGGGCCGAAAATGGGGGCGTGGTATAATTACCATAGGCCACGTCCCTACGTGACGTTATTTGGAGGCATGCCCCCGTGGCATGCCTCCAAATAACGTCAGGCTGGGGGGAGACTCACTAGCTGGGCTTCCCCCAGCCCTCTCCCGTCACTGAATGGATGCCGCTCGCATGTGCGCAGGATCCATTCAAACTCCGGGGTCTGGCACCACTGCACAGCTGCGGTGGTGGGGGTCCGCAACCTCCCGATTTGACCACCCACGGGCCACTTCAGCCCACAGGTGGAACAGCAAGACGGTACTGTCCCGCAGAAATCGGGATGTTGGGGAGGGGTGCGCCCTCTATGGGTGGTGCCCCTGTTCAACAACACTGGTCGAACACCCCTAGAGCCATAAATGATTACTTAGAAATGGGGTAGTAAGATTATAAACCATCTTCCATACACAAGCTACACCATTGCTAACATTTATTATGGTTATTTTCCAAGACTATAACCTTTTTTTCAAAATCTGTGACATTAAAACCATCCTTATTTTGAGCTATACCACTTCTGCAATTTACAATCTTCTTGCCAGGACTGTGATCTTCCCTGAAAACGTATGCCATCCTTTATTAAAGTATCTTTGCAGTATCAGATGTTTCATCATATGTGAATCTGTTGAAACAACGTTGTACTATACATTACCAATAACCAGCTGCCATTATAATTTTTTACATTTTACTTTATTTGGAAGTTGTTTTATTATATGTTTTGACCTGTATTTGTATATGTATTATTAAATGGGTTTTTTTGTGATTAAAATTGCTTTCATATCTATTGTAACTGGTATTCACTCTAGTGTCACTAGCAAGGTTTTTAAACTAAAGTTTAAAGCAAACAACAGTTCTTTGTAATTTTTAACGATAATAAATGTTTAACTTTAACAAAATATTAATAATGTATTTAGATTATTTAATGTTCAAATATTAAGCTTATACTTTACAATTGCATAATCCTAAAAGATATAGTACAAAAGAAAGTTATCTACAATGTTGGACATAGGGCCTGATTCGCAAGCGGGTCGATGGTTTCCCACTGGGCATGCGCCGCCTCCGGCGTGCGCATGCGTGAGCCCCGTCCAGCGATGGCTGCTCCGTCGCTACGGGTCTCGCTACAAAACGGGGCGGCTGTCGATGTTGATTGACAGCTCTCCCCGTTTTGTAGGCGGGGAGGGGGGTGGCTGCACAAACGCAGGCGTTCCCTTAGGAATGCCTGCCGTTTGTGGGCGGCCCTTCTGACATCACTAGTGATGTTAGTAGTGGAGACCACAGGTGTTATGTTCTGGGTTGTTTGTGGACCCGGGGTGGTAGCAGGAGCGATCACAGAAGCAGATTTGAAAATAAAACTAGGATTTTTAATAAGTGCTTGACTAGACTTATAATGTGGCAGTAAATAAAAGTCCAGGAATATATAAATGTGCACAAGAGTTCTGTGGTGGGAGTAAAAGGGTTAATGTCCAAGTAGAAACAATTAGAACTGTCCAGGTGTGCAGGTAGTGAAACTGAAAATAATCAAACCAGGTTTGCAGGTAGTGAACTGAAAATAATCAAGCCAGGTATGCAGGTAGTGAACTGAAGCGCAGGATGTCAGCAGGCTCAGGCACTCAGGTATGGGCAAGGGTGATGGAGGAAGCGGGGTAGTCCAGTGGGAGCTAGGAGCTGACAGGCAGACTGGCAGACAGCAAATTCACAGGAACAGGATAAACACAGAGAACTCCCTCTCAGCTAGGCTGAGATACACGTTGCACTGGCAAGGAAGGAAGGCACTGACCCTTCCTAAATACCCCATGCCGTGCTGTTACTGGCCGGAGGGAGCATGTGACTCACCAGGATTGGCCAGCCGCATCACATGGCCAGAAGGCAAGATGGCGGCGCCCATGCCAAACGGAATGGAGACGCCGCCAGGCCTTACCAGCGCAGAGTGACAACAGGCCCGCACAACAACGCGCGCAGCCAAAGCCCCCCGCCAGACACTAGCTCCGCCACCAGACAGCCCGCGCCACAATGACCTCACAGGTAACACTCGCCTAGCGCCATGCTGAAATACCCTGGCCGTGACAACAGGGTCTCCTCGCAAGCCCGATGGTCGCGATAATCGTGACGGGCTCCAGGCCGTTCGCAGAAGCTGTGGGTGGTCACCCACAGCTTAGTGAGCGGCCTGAAGAAAAAAAAAAAAACACCCTGATTCAGAGCGAGCGCCGCTGGATTAGGCCCTTAGTCTGTATTTAGGGAATGTTTAATTTGTGAGTAGAAATAATTTTTGTGACATTAATATCTTTCCTTGTTCTCGTCCACTAATGCTGCACCTGAGGACATACATCCAGAAAAAAAAAAACAGATAGCCCAGGCATAAGTGGATATCATCCATTGTGAGATTTATGCCATTAGGGATTGCCTAGGTCATTTAATAGAGTTTGTGGAACTCTTAAAAACTCTTTGAATTAAGGGCCTGATTCAGAGCCGGACGCAAAACTGTGTTCGCCCGCAGTAGGTACGACCGTCCAAATGTCAAACCAAGCGCTCGCATGTGTGGTCGCTCGTAGCGAGTCTTCCGCCCCATATTTCCCCAACCCCTCCTCTAGCCTACGAGCGTCCGAAATAGCGAGCGCTCTACTCGTTTTTTGTTGATGTGTTCGCTCGCACAAGTACTACCGGAAGTAGGCCTGTCATTTGTCGATTGCCTTGTTTCTCGTTCAGCAAACATCCGTGAATCGATTGGTGCCAATCATTACCTTAATTTACTTAATTGTTGGTCGAATGTTTTCAATCTTGTTTGTTTTTTGAATGTCAATAAACTTTATTGTTTGTTTTGTGTTCAATTTGTTCCGTAGATTCCGTCCACTTTTAAGGGCAAACTTGTTGTTTATTTTAAATCCAAAGGCTATTTGTTTGGTTTTGTTTTTTGTTTTATTTTGGTTTATAATATAGAAAATGTTGTTGTTTTTTTTCTGATTGTTGCTAACGCATCAAAATGCATCAAGCCAATCCTAAATCACAATATATTTTTATGGGTTGTTCACATGACTCACACATTAACCAATAGAATTGTTCATGTTATTTATGAAAGTACATTAGCCAATCAAAATTTACGGGTCCCTGTAATAAAACTGATGTGTGTTAAAAAAAAAACATTGCCATCATGAGAGCCAGTGCTTTTACACGGCGTGAGCTGCTGGTGCTCACCAAAATCATTGATCACCATATAACGGATAGGCCACCCCCCGTCACGAACATCGTAAAGCGATGAGCATATGCGGAGGTGCGGCGGAGGCTGCGTACTTTGGGGTATCGGCGGACTATCGGGCAATTGGAGCACCGTTGGTCCGATTTGTGGCGCAGGTCCCCACACCTGCTTGCGCATCTTCGGATGCGGATCCATCGGTGTAAGTGTATATTTGAATGTTTATATATCTATGTCAATCTGAGTTTAATTTTTGTCTTTGCTAATGTAAATTTGCATTAATGCATGTGCATGTGTGCAGTATGCATTTTTATTTTGCTAAATGAGACCTTGTTAATGTTGTATTTTTTTATTTTTTATTTTATTTTGGGTTGTTTTACATTTCAAATGTTTTTTGGAATACATATTTGGTAATATTCCAAACTATACATCATTTAGGTCAGGAGCGGATCCAGAGACGTAGTCAGAGGCCTGCCCCACCCCTCTCTGCAACTCCCAACATGTCCTCCCCTGCCCACTCCTCCCAAATTTCTCCACCCTCCCCTGACCTGGACATCCCTTTTTCAAATCCCTCTCCTAGACCCCAATCCCAAATTTCCCCTCCCTCCCCTGTCCTCCCCATCCACATTTCCACACCCTCCCCTGATCCACCCACTCTTCATTCAACTCCCTCCCCTTTATCCCCACCTCAAATAACCCCTCCTTATTCCTCAATCCACTGGCCGACATCGTCTGAGGATCTTGCCCAACCTGTCCCTGAAGCTGCAGGTAATTTGTTTTACATGTGTGCAATTAATTTCTGAAAAGGGGCCCTATATGCATACACTGTGGTATCCTGCAATACAATCTAAGGCCATTCCAAATTTTAATGACCACATATGCCACAGCCCAATACAAGTTTCTTGTGGCTTTTTTAATTTGTTGTATTAAATCAAAATACAAATTGTGTAAGGATTATTTCAGATGCTAAAGTGATTGTTCAACCCACTATTCTCATGTTGTTGGGTTTTTGGGGGGGATTTTTGGGCCAATTGATAATTTAGGCGAGTTCATGTAACCACTATATTTTGGTCAAAAATTTAGCATGGTATGTTAACTAATTTTCATGGTAAATCATCCTGTCGTTTTTAAAAAAAAGTATATTAATACACAGATTTCTCTTTCAACAGACCCAAGGATGCGGGATCAGCTGATTTTGGCCCAACTCCACAATATGAGGGGGCATTTGGTCCAGCTTCTTGTGGCCATGGACCATTTGGTTGCGTTATTGCACCATTAATATTGTTTTTTTTATTGTTTGTGTTAATAAAATTTGTTACATTCCAAAAATCGAATTTATTGCCTCAAACATTAGCTACCAAGGACAATCAATTTGTTTGCATGTGTGAAATGTTTTTTGGGTTTTTTTTATTTTGCTTATGAAAATGCAAACAATTTCCAAAAAATGACATAACATACAATCTGAGTGGTTTCCCAGAAATTGTAGACATAACTTAAAATTCCCAAAATTTGGTTAATTGACATTAACTCCATAATGGTTCGCTAGAATACCCTTATGTAGTTATTGCTTTTTTTAAAAAAAAATTGCAACTCCCAAAATGGGAAAATAAAGCAGAAAAAAGGTTGTCCAAACTATGCAAACATGTTGTTAATTTTTAGGGGAAAAAAATTGACCAAGAAAAAAAAAATTACACTTGGAAACAAATTTTAAAGGTACTGTCCATTTGTTAAAGGCTTTTGGTGTATTTTCATTTTAAAAAAAAAACCAAATATAAATCAACAATTTTTAATACACATTATCACCAAAAACAAGAAATATACACACAAATTTAAAAAACACAAAATCAAGAACTGGTTGAAGATGGTGCATGCCAACTTGTTGTCCAAATTCAGGATAAAAACACATTTGCCCAGGTGTTAAGTTCATTTGTGAGTCATTATTGTCACAGTCGATCAATTTGAGGGAGTAAGCAGGTTGTTGTTTGGTTTTTGAAAAAACAAGAAAATAAGCATTTTACAATTCAAAACATAGGATAGTTAACACACACAATTTACCTTCTTCCCAATGTAAACAAATGTTAAAAAAAGGAAAATAAAATACCTGAAAAAATGAAAAACTACGTCATCACGTATGGAACCCCCAGACACTCTCCTAGGACCAACCTCAGGGGGGCCTTCCTCCGGTAAGGCATCCTCTAGCTGCATTAGGACACCACTCCTTATGGCGATGTTATGGAAAATCCCACACAGGACCACAATTTTGGAAACCATAGCCGGCAAGTACATTAGGTCGCCACCAGGGCGGTGGAGGCATCTAAATCGGCCTTTTAGAAGGCCTATACAGCACTCCACCACCTGCCTGGTGGCAGTAAGTGCGGAATTAAATTGACTTTGTGGCCCTGGTATAGGGACCAAATAAAGAGTGAGCAGCCAGGGCGTGCAAGGGTAACCACTGTCTCCTGCAAATTTAAAAACATAAAAATAAAATAAATACATATTGAAAAAAAAGTAACGTCAAGACATTAAGGGGCCCACTTACCCAGAAGCCATGCATCACCAGCTTGTAGGTTGTTTAATTTATGCCAAAGCCCTGATTGCCCGATGACAAAAGAATCATGGGCACTTCCTGGGAACTTTGCATTGAGGGACAGGATCTGGAGGGAGGCATCACATACCACCATTACATTCATTGAATTAAAATGTTTACGGTTCCTAAATATAACCTCCAGCACTGCTGGAGGCTGAAGTGGTATGTGAGTGCCATCCACAACCCCTATGATGTGTGGGAAGCCTGCAATTTCGCAAATTTTGCTTGACCACAGTAAGGGAACCCATATCCAATGGCATATTAATAAAATGATGGAGGTGCTTAAATAACGCATCCATCACGCCCCTCAGGATCCAGGAAAAGGAGGACTGTGAAATTCCAGCCACTATTCCAACTGTGGTCTGGAAGGATCCTGAGGCACAAAAATGTAACACCAACATAAACTGTGTTAGTGGTGGTATTGCTGTTGGATTGGTAATTTGCCTTTCAAGATCACTCTCTATTAATGAAAGAGTGTCTAGGATAATTTTTGGTGGTAGGCAGTAACGCCTTAACACATCAGGCATTCCAAAAAGGGTGACACGTGTTTTAAATATCTGGGGCCTTGCATGCCTATGAGGCCTACGCCTAGGAGGATGTCCTAGTTGGTTGGGGTCTGTGACCATCGCCAATATAATTCGGCCAACATCATTCTGAAATGTTAAGCAATGAAGTTAAGATTTAGATTGTTGCGAACGTTCAAAAATACTTATCTTTTCAGAATAAAAAGGTGAATCTTACAGGGTTGTGCAGTGACATATTGTAGTAAACCTACGAATTTGTTAGTGAAAAGAAAATAACACTCAAAATTTAAGCCAAAAATACAGACTAAGGCCAAATGAACCAGAATGCATGCACTACCCAGATGATGTATGTACTGTCCGCTTAACATTGACATTGGCAAACTCTACGCCACATTTTACCTTAACGCTTAACCACAAACATAAGATTGCAAAACTCTACGCCACATTTTACCTTAATGCTTAAACCACAAACATAAGATCGCAAAACTCTACGCCACATTTTACCTTAACGCTTAAACCACAAACATAAGATCGCAAAACTCTACGCCACATTTTACCTTAACGCTTAAACCACAAACATAAGATCGCAAAACTCTACGCCACATTTTCCTTAACGCTTAAACCACAAACATAAGATCGCAAAACTCTACGCCATACATTTTAGGATAAAAAAATAAAAAACATGGCAAATCAGACATGTTTTTAGGCACAACACTGCACAGCGTGACCACTAAAAATAACCTCACAAATGTAGATAAATACAAGTTTTTAAGGATATCAAAAAACACTTACCACACAGTTGAAGACACCCAAAGTTTTCAAATCCAAAAAAACCAAAGAAAAAGTTCAAACAACTAAATGAAAGAAAAGTAAACACGTATTAACATTTTAAAATTTTAAATAATTTACCATGTAAAATCGGAAGAAAGTATATTAATAATCCGAAACACTTCCAAAATATAACATAATTTTACAAAAAAAAAGAGAAAAATCTAACGTACCTAACCAAACCCAAAAAAAAAAAGAAAACAGCACACTCCAAACTCGACGCCCAAGACCACGACCACGACTCCAAATTCAACTCCAACTCCAAACTCTAAACAACCCACCCCGAAAGCAGGCCATAAATAAGCCTTAAATAGCCTAAACTTTCCCGCACAAATCAATGACGCACAATAGGTGCGCACAAAGCATGATGCGGCCGCGTAATGCACACGCATCTATAAAAATGACACGAGAGCACTAAATCGGTCTGCTTTACTCATTTTGGACAGAATGACCACTGAGGAGCAGCAAAGCCAAATTCCTGAATCTCACAGTAAGTACCTCAAAAATTGAATGACAAAAAACATTACAACAATTAAAAAAAAAAAAATAACTTTTTTAAAGGCGTGGAGACAGAGAATGAGGCTGCAGGGCCGAGCAACCAGCCCCGTCAAAAAAAAAAAAAAACGCCAGCCACAATTCACAAGAAAGGAGATGAAGATTTTGGTGCAAAAGTGCATGAATAACCTGGCACAAGCACCAGGAAATATGGGTGCAACACAGAGATGGAAACTGTGGGAGGACATAGCCAGTGCTGTCAATGGGGTTGGTGACTTTGTCCGTTCAACCAAAGAGGTCAAACGGCGGTACGTAAATGCTCTAACCTATTTCCAAAAATTTGGAGGAACAATTTAAATCTAAAACTACTTTTTTTCCCAACAGATGGAGTGACTTCAAATATCGCCTTAAGCAAACATTGGCTGATAAGGCTAGGCATGCAGGGGGGACAGGTGGTGGGCCAACTCCTGTGTCACTGGAGCTGACCGATTTGGAGGAGCTGGCACAGGGGTGTGTGCAGGAAGAGGAGGTGTTTGGCGTGTCCAACATGGACATAGACATGCCAGACTTTGCGGCTCCACATGTTGCCGCAGGTAATTTAGTTAAAAATGTTTAAAAATGTTTTTTAAGTAAAATTAAAAATGTACTAATATTTGTATTATCTATCTTTTTCACACAGGCACAGTAGAAGACAAGTCTGCTCCAGAACTGAGGTTTGGCCGCAGTAGATCTGCTGCCTCCGCAGGGGAGGAAGCAGTATATCCGGCTGGGGATCCTGTGGCGGACAGTCCAGGGCCTTCCCCCTCGCAGGCAGTGGCCCTTCTCTCAGATCTCAATGAAAAATCGGATAAGAACACCGAGATTCTGATGAGGATGGACGCCAATCTGCTACGGGTGGCGGACGCCCTGGAGGAAAATGCTGTGGCCAATGTCAGAATAGCTAATGCCCTGGAGCAGCTCGTCCGCCTGCGCATGTTGGAGCCAGCCTCCCTTCCTGTCGTAACATCAGGGCCCTCCACCTCGGACGCAACATCAGCCATCCCTCCAAATGTGCCTAGCCCTATGCCTAGGCCAGAGGAAATAACATCTACCTCTGGCCAGGCAAGGCGCACGACCAGACAGACAAAGTCATGCTCCCTCCAACATCAAGCCCAGCGGGGGAAAAGGCGTTGACAGCACTGGCTAATTCCCCCAAATTCCATCTCTGTGTTTGCCCCATATTTTTGCACCACAAAACCTCCTTCTCCTTTCTTGTGAATTGTTGTTTTTTTTTTTTTATTACTTCCTATTTTTGAAAATCCAAAAATTTGAATTTTTGGCTGAACAAAAAGCCAAATTTAAAAAAAAAATTAAACATTTAATTTTTTTTAAATAAAAAACCAAAAATCAAAAATTGTGTGTCAAATTCATTATCAAATGGCTAAAAGGGACTGGAACAAATATACTTTAATACATAACAAAGGTAATATACTAAAAAAAATGATTTAAAAAAAAAACATCAGGTAACAGGTAAGTAAACAATAACACAAGCAAAGCAATTAGTAGCTGATTGTCTTTCGGTATTTAAACCAAAATGAAAATAATATTTTACAAAAAAGTAGACTGGTGTTGGGCTCTAAAAAAACAAAAGAAATCTGACAACAACATGCGTACGGAATATATCAAAAACATCACGCATTTTTAAAATAAGTGATACATTTATTTGGTGATTGCTATGATTTCAAAACACAAACAAATAGGAACACAACATGCGCTCCAAATTTAGCTAATAAATCAGGGCCATTGCAAATCACCTTCTAACAAGTGATCCAATTATTAGGTGATTGGTCTTGTGCCTTCTTAAGGAGAATAGCAAAACATCGATTCGCTTAGGGAGCTACGAAGAGACCATCGTCTTTGTGAGATCCAATACCCTACCACAAGCTGAACGAGCAGTCATAATGGAAACTAGATCACACAGTGACGTATCCAAAATTCCATCCAAATTGGACGTTCGTTCAAGATGATACGTGTACGCCCAAAAAACGGCTTGACACGCCTGCGTTTTCACATCTCCACCCCCGTTACCACCCATAAATGGAACATTCTGTCAATCAAATTACATAGGTCACTTCCTGTTCGCTGTGTATACGAGCAACAGAAAATTGACTGCAAAGATACGGCCACACATTCGCAATGATAACCGGACGCATGCGTGGTTTAAAAAAATCGAATGTGTACGAGCGAATGGCTGCTTGCATCCGGCTCTGAATGAGGTCCTTAGTTACTTGTTCCAAAAATGTTTTTTTGATATTAAAAAAAACATGTTTTATAAATAACAGCATTATGCATAATAATTATTGTTAAAATGTTGTTGTTTTATTGTCCATTATTTTTATAGTTTTATTCAAAACCCAATTGTAAAGCTCAACAGAATATGCTGGCGCTATATAAATAAATGTTAATACAGGTTGAGTCTCCCATATCCAAAATGCTTGGGACCAGGGGTATTTTGGATAACAGAATATTCCGTATTTTGGAATATTTGCATTTCATAATAAAATATATTAGGAATGGGACACAAATACACACAGAATGCATGTATGTGTTATATACACCTTTTACACACAGCCTGCAGGTACTTTTATACAATATTTTCCAAAATTTTGTGGCTCAAACAAAGTTTGTGTACATACATAAAATTATGTTATGTTTCATATACACCTTATACACACAGACTGAAGGTTATTTTCTACTTTATTTGTAATAATATTGTGCCTTAGACGAAGTTTGTGTACATTGAACCATCAAAAATCAAAGGTTTCATTTTCTCAGTCAAGCCAAAAAAATTCCGTATTCCGGAATATTTGGATATGGGAGACTCAACCTGTAAAATAAATGTTAATAAATGAAGTGAATGCGTTGTTAGAGCCTGACTCAGACCTGCAAATTCCATTCGCAGCTGGCATATCTCACAGATCACAATTTTGAAAATATGCTAATCACATGCCGTCCAGTGCTTAGAAACGCCCACTGAAAAGCATTGCATAAAACCAGGAACCAATTGCAGATCCAGTGGCCATCAGCTTTCTAAGTAAGTTTAAGGTGCTGCAGACACAGTGTGTTTCCAGACATGCAGAGAGCTCTCATGCTGTGAGCAAGGACACCTGCATTTCTCTAACCACCCCTGGTTACCTCCACCAAATGCTGACTACTTGTCACTCACTTTGCGAGTGAATCCTCTGTGTGTGCATGATTGCAAAACAGTCAATGTACATGTGCAGTGCGGCTTTCACTCATGCGCAATGGCTAACTATCGCTCAGAATGTGTAAATATTGGCATTGTGTGTGGATCTATATCAGGCCCTTAGTAAAAAAGTGTGATGTCTGCAGAGTGTGCACAGTGTACTTATACCTAATAAAGTCTAAACAATGCAGTGCCAAGTGTTTATTGGTTCAAAATCACAGAAAATGGCCAATACATAGACAATCAATTTATACATAATACAATATTAATAAGCATGTTCCAAATCAACCAGCACTGTTTCTTATGAGAATGTGACAATTTTGTATTCATGTAGAATCTGATGTGAGGGGTACTTTCTTAGTTGCAAGCAATCTTCATTCTGAGAAGCTGCATACCTGCAGTGTACATTTGCAAACAAGCATAGTTTTCACTATATAAACCTGTATGTTCTGGGTTAGCTTTAGCTGTAAGTACAGTATATGTTATGTACGTGTGACGTAAACCTGGAGCACTTATTACTGGTGCAGAGCTGAACACATCATGAGATGCCTCAGAGTATATGCAAGTAAATATGCACTTATCCATTCGTCATTTTGGAGCATAAATGTTGCTGCATATGAGTCAAGCTCATCCTCAGAGTGTTTACTCTATCTCCACTGGCCTATCTCTAATTAGTGCTGTGACTGGACTGAGCACAGAGCCAATCCCTCCCACCAATAAGATATGTGTAGCTAGTATCTGTCTGTCTATAGCTGCAGTTTTACCATTGTGTAATTCAAATAGATGTTTAAAAGGATAGACAGGAATGATAATACAATTAAGCTTTGAAGGGACAGGTATGACTATTATTGTTTCCCTTTTGCATTAATTCACCAATAATTTTTTAAAACCCAATAGCCAATAAGAGAATAAATTATAATGAAAATGATAGCAAGTATTGGAGCACTGTATGTTGCCCAAGAGTTATCATAAATTTCTTGAATTCCTTTTGTTTGCCCTATTTGGGGTTGGGGAGCAAATGGTGGCCGAATGACATATTCTCTCATGTCAATTTTCACTGCGTTTCCCCTTGTGTCACCTTCCACTGCTTTCCATGGACAGACTCTCTCCCTACAAGCCTCACAATGCTTCTTATCATGAGGCCCCTCTACATGATTACTGTAAACCACAGGTGATAAGAATGCATTTACATTGTTCTTCTTATAGACCATTCTTTGGATTCTGCTGACCAGATTGCTGATGACCCATTTAATGTTCTCTTCAGTTATCTTTGCATTTTCCAACACAGCAGATGTACACCTCCTACATTTTTGCCTAAAGATCCGCATTATCACCATGCCATGTCTAGAATATCTGTCCCCTTTTATCCGGAACAGAATATGCACCTGTGCTGAGTTCCACTTCCGTTTACAACATGAGCACTGGAAGCTGAAATATAAAAATAACTAGATGTATTAAATATAAAATTATATTTTCCAGCTAATTTCATTCTGCTTTTACTATAGTGGATAATTAACCTTTAATGACCAGAGATATTTTCACGACCAATCTAAATTCATCAAATGTGCTATATGCTGAATAAACCAATAACTGTTTTCATGGTCAGACTGGCCCACAAGTGATCTGAGGAAATCTAAGGTGGGCCCCACTGCCCACCCCCTCCTCTAGGGGTCAGTAACTTCCTGGAGCATGATTATGGGTGAATTTTGGTGCTTTGTTTGTTTCTATGGAAACTACACCAAGATTAGCCCTCCTGTCAATCAAAGTGGACGGTCCTGACACACCCGTGTCCCTACTTTTATTAAGGTGCCCTGTTCTTTGCATGTCCTTTCTAATGTCTGGGCATATCTCTGTGGTGGCTGGCTACACCCCTTCTGCTGGCTGGCCACATCTCTTAAGTTTGGACCCTACCATTACATTCCTTGGTGGGCCCTTCATGCCGCACTCCGACACTGATTGTTTTGTTAGTAATAATTCTACAGAATAGAGTCATACACTTCAGACCAAACAGTACCACAGGTTTACAGTTTCATATCTTACAGCAAGAGTCCCTAACCCTGCGCATTCTCAATAGTAGAGTGAGGGTCTCTTCTGAACAAATAAACAGATGACAGAGGGCTCTTTTTATTAACATTATTTTTGCTAAAATAAAGTGGAAAAGGGTGTTTTCACACCTTTTTCACGTTATTTTAGTTTCACCTAAATGTACTAAAGGGCAATTGGAGTGGAATTTGTAAAATTCTACTCCAAGCCCTAATTATCAAATATTTTTAGTAAGCAGATCACATTTCCCATAATTGTAATGGGAAATGTGATCTGCCTGAGATTTACTAAAAATAAAATGTGAAAAAATACAGGGGGAAGCCATGTGATAATAAAGCCCCCTGAAGATGGCGTTATCCAGGTTTTGCCCCGGTTCCCTGACTCCTGCTCTGCTCTAACAGGCAGCGGCACCTTGTCACTCTATTTTTTCAGAAAAATACAATGATAGGGCTGTGGAGGGGATTCGCAGGGACAGAGCTTTATCGCAAGCTCTGTCCCTGCAAGAGATTTTTAATAAATCCCTGTGATATTGCCTGAATTGCAATGCGAATTCAGTCAGTAATATCACACTACAATCTGCATTCCAAATGTGGATTGTAGAAAATAGGGCCCCATATGTGCATTGAAGGCTCAAGCCAGGCTACACTAATTATGCACTGACAGCATGCATGCACAGAAGAGTATAGCTGGGGCCTTGGGACAGGACGAACAATCATCTCTGGAGCTTCCCTTAAATATTGCTATAGGGTCCAGCTATGCCACGTTGTCCCCCTGAGCATCATGTGGAAGATACACACCAGTTCAGACTTTAATTTAGATTTATTTATCGAATTATACATTTATAATTAGCATGTTTATTTTATCTATATATTGTACCAATTTACTACAGGTTTGCTTTTAAAAATGTATTTTAAAACTTATTAGTTATTAATTTTTAATTAAATTCAACTCTAAGTTTTATTATATTATTGGAAATTGAATAGCTTAAACATAGAATTTGACGGCAGATAAGAACCACTTGGCCCATCTAGTCTGCCCCATTTTTAAACATATTATTACCTCAACCCTTATTGATCCTTACTTCTTCTGGAGGATATCCTTAGGTCTATCCCATGCAAGTTTAAATTGCTCTACTGTCTTAGCCTCTACCACCTCTGATGGGAGGCTAATCTGATTACTTTCTTAGTCTCCTTCTGTTTTACAAGATGCTCCTCTTTGTCTTCTTTATTTTGCATCTGCTTGTATGTATTAAAGCCCATCTCTTTTGCATTCACAATACTTGCTACCTCTTTCCCAAACCACACTGGGTTCCTTTTCCTTGTGGTTTTCCTAACCCTTTTGATACAAAGGTCTGTTGCCTTTAATATTGCACTTTTTAAATTTTCCCACCTCACCTGCACTCATTTCAAGTTCCTCCACTCTGCCAAAGATTCGCTAAAACATCTTCCCATCCCTGCAAAATCAGCCTTCCTAAAATCTAACACCTTTGTTTTTGTATGGGGTGAGACAGTATCTGTCTTTATTCTGAACCATACTGCTTGATGATCACTGGATCCCAGGTTCTCACCCACTTTTACATCAGATATTCTGTCTCCATTTGTAAGTATTAAGTCTAATATTGCGTCTCTCTGAGTGGGCTCCCTCACCAATTGCTGGAGGGAGGCTCCCTGCAATGAATTCGGGATGTCCCTACTTCTAGTGGAATTTGCCACAGACACCTCCCAGTTTATATCGGGTAGACTAAAATCTCCCATGAGTATAACCTCTCCTTTTAATGCCATTTTAGTGATGTCCTGCAGTAGTTTATTGTCCAGTTCCTCTTTCTGACCTGGTAGTCTGTAGATCACCCCAATACAAAGAATCACTTTCTCCTCTGTTTCTATAGTCACCCAAAGGGACTCGTTTTTTTCTTCAATACTATGTATTAACGTAGTATTTATGCTTTCCTTGATATACATTGCAACTCCTCCGCCTATTCTTCCCATTCTGTCCTTCCTAAATAAAGTATATCCTGGTATAGCTATGTCCCAGTCATGATTCTCATTGCACCATGACTTCATAATAGCCACAATATCCAGATCATCCCTTGTCATTATTGCAATTAGTTCAGGGATTTTATTTCCTAAGATCCTAGCATTTGCACACATTGCTCTTAGACTTTTATTTGTTTGCTTATTTCTCCTGTTCCTAGCTTAACCTGTAAAAGCTTGTAAGATGTGAGTGTTTTGTGGATTCTTGTTGCTAATTGAATTCCCCCTTAGCATATCTAAAATATCATCAGTTAATTTGCTTAAATGTATTATTTTGTGTCACATTTTGCTTTAATTAAAATTTTTCACTCAGATTATTTAGTGTACTTTATTGCATAATTCATACTGTAGTTCTTTAAGGTATGCAATCGGGAAGCCGGCGGATGTAAACCCGAGAGCCGGCTTCCCGACTGCTTTATCCCGGCGAGGGTTAAATGACAGGCGTCTAATTCTAATTACGCCTGTCATTGTACTGGCGCCGGGAGACCGGCGCCTGGCATCCCGATCGAAGTGATGCCAGGCGCCGCTGTGGACAGCCGCGAGGGGGGAGGGTTAGGTTTAGGGCTCCCAGGGGGGACTTAGGGTTAGGCATCCCCCCGGGAGGTTAGGGTTAGGCTAGGGGGAGGGAGGGTTAGGCACCCCCGTGGGGGACTTAGGGTTAGGCACCCCCCCGGGGGACTTAGGTTTAGCAGGCAGTGAAGGTGGGGTTAGGTTTAGGCACTTAGAGGGGGGATTAGGGTTAGGCACTGGGGGAAGGTTAGGGTTAGGCACCCCTAAGGAGGGTTAGGGGGGTTAGATTAGGTTAGTTGATACACACCTGGGTACGATCAGGATTTTCAGCCGTGTTGGCCTGCTGCTGTTGGGATTTGACACAAGTCCAACGGTAATTCGTATGTATTCCTTCTTTAAACATTGTTCATTTATTTCATAGTGACACCAATTAACAACTTCTGCTATGCTACTGTGTGCAGTGGCGTAACTTCATCCCAGGTGCCCGGAGGCAAGATAAATGTTGGTGCCACCCCCCAAATTAAAATATACCACCCCTCCAGCACCTATGCCAGCCCCAGTGTATTACCATCTGCCTGTGTGCTAAACAAGTCTCTAGTGAACCAGGTGCAACAGTTAATTACATCTGCCTGTGTGCTAAACGAGCCTCTAGTGAACTTCATACAACAGTGAATTACCATATCTGCCTGTGTGCTAAACGTGTCACTAGTGAACTTTGTGCTACAGTATTGCCAGACTTCTTTACGTTGTTTGTGGATCACTCCACAGTGCCTTAAATCTTAGGCATCTCTTATTAGGGCCACGGTTATTTGTGTCTCCAATTCCCACTGAGCTCGGGTACCTGGTCAAGGGACCGCGACCTGCTCACAGGGTGCAGCTAAGCCCAAATCCCGATTGGAGGGGTCACTGGCGAACACCATCCTGTGGGTTAGACTCCGCACCATTGCCCAGGTCTCGTCAACACTCGAAAGCTGTGGATGAGGAGAACATATATCCAGGCCCCTCACCTTCGTTTCCTCCCGCAACCCGGACCCAGAGTTTCCACTTCCCCAGTGCCAAGCGTGACAGTTTGTTCAGGCCGCACAATGGAAGCGGCTGGGTCCCAAGGTACAGGGTCCCTTCAGGACCTGGCCTCTCGGATGGATAACCAGGAGGCAGCCCAACAGCAAGTGGCCCGGTACCTGCAGGAGCTCTCTAGACAGCTAGTCTCGATCCAAACTACATTGGCATCTATTCTCCTGGTTCCACCAGCTGCAGCCGCTGCACCCCCTCCACCGGGTTTGCCTCAAGGGGCTTCGGGATCTAAATCTTGTCTCCAGTTGGCAACCCCAGAGAGATTTGATGGTAATCCCTGGTGGTGCCGAGGGTTTATTAACCAATGCGAGATCCAATTTGATTGTCTCCCCCAGAATTTCCCCACCTCTCGAGCAAAGGTGGCGTATGTTATTTCCCTGTTGACCGGGGCTGCTCTGGACTGGGTCTCTCCCCTGTGGGAACGAGCTGACCCCATTGTGTCAAATTATGAAGGATTTGTTTCAGCATTTAAAAGGATTTTTGACGAACCAGGCCGCTCCGCTTCAGCCTCATCCGATTTGCTTCGTGTGCGCCAGGGGACCCGATCTGTTGGTCAGTATGTAGTTCAGTTTCAAACCCTGGCATCCTAGCTAAAGTGGAACGAGGAAGCTATCAAGGCATCCTTCCTCCATGGACTATCAGAAAGGATGAAGGACGAGTTGGCCTCCAGAGATTTACCGGAGTCCTTTGCTGATGTTATCTCCCTCTGCATCAAGATCGACCTTCGCCATCGGGAACGCTGGGCTAGTAGAGGCAGGGGGGAACGCTTTCAGGTCCGTACTCCTCCTGTGAACCAGTCTTCTCTCTCTCCTAGTAGTGAAGAAGAACCCATGCAGGTCAATAAGTCCAAGCTTACAGCTGTAGAACGCAACAGGCATTTCCAAAATAAATTATGTATTTATTCTGCTTCTCCCGACCACATTTGGAGAATTGTCCTCTGCTTGCGGGAAATGCGAGACCCTGACTGAAGTAGGGAGCATTCAGTTAGGGGTTATGTCCAAGTCATCCCAAATAACAGACAGTCTTCTACCAGTGTCGCTTTCCCATGGGTCCAGGACAAAGAGGGTTAAAGCTCTAATTGATTCCGGAGCGGCAGGCAATTTCATTTCAGATACTCTCGTTCGGACTCTAGGTATTCCTGTCGTTCCATTACCCAATAAACTAGTACTCTCCGGCTTAGATGGTAAAACAGTGCTAGTAGAATCTCTTTCTTCTCTCTCCCATCCAGTATCCATCAAGATTGGATGTCTTCATCAGGAATGGCTGGAATTATTTGTGTTACCTAAGTCTCCCTACGAGCTGGTGTTGGGGCTACCGTGGTTAAAAAAGCACAACCCTGTGTTCAATTGGAATAAGATACAAATTTTGTCCTGGGGATCAAGTTGTTTACAGAAGTGTTTGACCAAGGTGGTTCCTTTGCGTAAGTTAACCACAGTTACCTGTCCATCCGAGATGTTCTCTCCACCCTCTATCTCTGTGGGTCCCTCTCAGTCCAATTTACCAGAGCCCTACCAGGATTTTGCTGATGTATTCTGCGAACAAGCGGCAGATAAACTCCCTCCGCATCGACCATGGGTTTGTGCTATTGACCTGCTTCCGGGGAAGACCCCTCCTCGTGGCCGTGTTTATCCATTATCTGTTCCTGAGACTAACGCTATGGCAGAGTACATTAAGGACAACCTCGCTAAAGGATTTATCCGGCCGTCATCCTCTCCTGCTGGAGCAGGGTTCTTCTTCATAGGGAAAAAGGACGGAGGGCTCCGCCCTTGTATAGATTATCGGGGCCTAAACCAAATTACGATAAAGAATCGGTATGCACTACCCCTAATTTCCGAACTTTTCGACAAGGTCCGAGGAGCTCAGTTTTTCACCAAACTAGACTTACGCGGGGCCTACAATTTAATTCGGATAAAGGCAGGGGATGAGTGGAAAACCACTTTTAATACTAGGGATGGACACTTCGAGTACCTGGTAATGCCTTTTGGACTCTGTAACGCGCCAGCTGTATTTCAAGGCTACATCAACGAGATTTTTCGGGACATTCTCTATAAATTTGTGGTAGTTTATCTCGATGATATTTTAATTTTTTCTGCAAACTTACAAGACCATCATCGGCATGTACTAGAAGTGTTGTCTCGTCTCCGAAATCATCGTCTCTTTGGAAAGTTGTCAAAATGCCTCTTTAATCAGACCTCGGTACCCTTCCTGGGGCATATTATCTCTGGAAAAATTCTTCAAATGGACCCTGATAAACTGAAAGCTATTGCCGACTGGCCTCAGCCTACTTCGTTGAAAGCTACTCAACGTTTCTTGGGTTTTACAAATTATTATAGGAGGTTCATTCCACATTTCTCCACATTGGTCTCTCCTATCACTTCTCTCACAAGGAAGGGAGCCAGCCCATCCTCTTGGCCTGATCCAGCAATACAAGCTTTTAAAAAATTAAAAATTGCATTTTCCACAGCCCCAATTCTCCACCAGCCTCAGCTGGATCAACCATTTACGGTAGAAGTGGACGCATCCTCTGTTGGAATTGGGGCCGTATTGTCTCAGATCGCTGAAGATGGGAAGATCCACCCCTGCGGATTCTTCTCCGGAAATTCTCTCCCGCAGAGAAAAATTATATTATTGGAGATCAGGAACTATTAGCTATACGCTTGGCACTAGAGAAATGGCGTTATCTTCTGGAAGGAGCTAGATTTCCAGTTACGGTCATTACAGACCATAAGAACCTAACTTATCTACAAACTGCTCATAGATTGAATGCCAGGCAGGCCCGATGGTCTCTTTTTTTTTCCAGGTTCAATCTAAGGCTTCAATTTTGCCCAGGCATTTTAAACAAAAAAGCGGATGCTCTCTCCCGTTCTTTTATGACTATGGTAGAGGAAGAGGACCATCCGCAGATACGTCCAATTCTTGATCCAATTGTTTTCGCTCCTACACAGATATCCTCTCCGCCTCCGGGAAAATTTTTTCTTATTCCCAGTTTACGTAAAAAACTGTTGATATGGGCTCACGCTTCGTTATTTGCTGGTCATACAGGAATCACTAAAACTTATCAATTCCTACTACGTTCCTACTGGTGGCCCACCATGAAGGGAGATGTCAGAGAATTTGTCCTGTCCTGTATTAAATGTGTGCAGCATAAGACACCTCGCAGGAGGGTGATGGGTCCATTACGCCCATTACCGGTTCCAGTTGCCCCATGGACTCATATCTCTATGGACTTCATTTCCGAGCTACCTCGATGCAAGGGACACAATACGGTATGGGTGGTCGTGGATCGCTTCTCAAAAATGGCACATTTTGTTCCTCTGGTTGGTCTTCCATCGGCTCCTCAATTGGCTAAAATATTCATCCGGGATATCTTCAGATTACACGGTCTCCCTAAGGAGATAATCTCTGATCGTGGAGTCCAATTTATGGCCAAATTTTGGAGAGCCCTGTGCAATACATGTGGAGTTAAATTAAAATTTTCTTCAGCATACCACCCTCAGACGAATGGTCAAACCGAAAGGGTTAATCAAGAACTTGAGACCTTCATCAGGCTTTTTGTATCATCTTCTCAGGATGATTGGGTGGACCTTCTACCATGGGCAGAATTTTCTCACAATTTTAAGTATCATTCGTCATCCAAGTCCACACCCTTCTTCACTGTCTTCGGTAGACATCCCCAAGTCCCTGACTTCGAACATCTTCCAGCGGTAGAAGTTCCGGCAGCAGTCAAGGAGATTGAGTCATTTTCAACCCTGTAGAATAAAATTCACCATTCCTTGGTACAATCCTCAAAGAATTATAAGAGATTTGCCGATAGGAAACGTTTGGCTGTTCCCTTTTTAAAAGTTGGGGATAGGGTTTGGTTATCTTCCAAGAACATTCGTTTGAAGGTACCCACGATGAAACTTGCTCCACGCTTTATTGGCCCTATCGCATCATTAAGATAATCAATCCAGTAGTATATAAGTTGGAACTTCCTCCACAAATGAAAATCTGCAATACATTCCATATTTCTCTTTTACGTCCTCTGGTGCTCAATCGATTTCAAATTGTTCCTCCCAAATTGCCTCAAGTACAGACTTTACAGGGTACTGAGTTTGAAGTGGAGAAGATCTTGGATTCACGCATTAAGTTTAATACTCTTCAATACCTCATCGATTGGAGGGGCTATGGTCCCGAAGAAAGGGCTTGGGTCAAGGCTTCCGATGTGCATGCTCCACGGTTGGTCCGAGACTTCCATAGGAAATTTCCAAATAAGCCTATGGGGTGTTCGGTGCCCCCCCTGAAAGGGGGGGTACTGTCAGGGCTCTGCCGGGGATCAGCGCGGCCTTACCTCCTTGCCGGCTTCCTTTGATCTCCCGGGCGGTCGGGCAGCTGGCGCGGCGGCTGAGATGACGCTGAGCATTTCCCCGTGCGTAGGGGACTGCGGGCGGTCCGGTGTCTGGAATCGGGGTTCCCGGTTCAGGTTCCTGGCGTTCTATTTCCTCTACAGTGTGTTCCATCTCTGCCTGTGTGCCAAGACATTACTGTGATCCCTGTGCAACAGTGAGTTGCCATCTGCCTGTGTGCTAAACGTGTCTCTAGTGAACTTCTTGCAACAGTGTATTACCATCTGCCTGTGTGCTAAACGTGTCTCTAGTGAACCTTGTGCAACAGTGAATTACCATCTGCCTGTGTGCTAAACGTGTCTCTAGTGAACTTCATACAACAGTGAATTACCATATATGCCTGTGTGCTAAACGTGTCACTAGTGAACCAGGTGCTACAGTATTGCCAGACTTCTTTACGTTGTTTGTGGATCACTCCACAGTGCCTTAAATCTTAGGCATCTCTTATTAGGGCCATGGTTATTTGTGTCTCCAATTCCCACTGAGCTCGGGTACCTGGTCAAGGGACCGCGACCTGCTCCCAGGGTGCAGCTAAGCCCAAATCCCGATTGGAGGGGTCACTGGCGAACACCATCCTGTGGGTTAGACTCCGCACCATTGCCCAGGTCTCGTCAACACTCGAGAGCTGTGGATGAGGAGAACATATATCCAGGCCCCTCGCCTTCGTTTCCTCCCGCAACCCGGACCCAGAGTTTCCACTTCCCCAGCGCCAAGCGTTACACCCAGCTGCCGTCGCCCCCCTATGCAGTTCCTTTTATATAATGCCCCCAGTAGTGGTCCCCGTATGCAGTGCCCACCTATGTAGTGCCCCCCAGTAATGGTTCCCCTATGCAGTGCCTCAAGTAGTGGTCCCCCTATGCGGCGCTCCTTCTCCATGCAGCTCTGGGTGACAATGGAGCCAGGTGCCCCCTTCAGGGCTGGTGCCCGGCGGCAAATGACTCCATTGTCTCTGGGAGTTCTGCCACTGACTGTGTGGCTCCTAATATGACAAAACATGACACGATTCTTGTCTTGAAGCCTTCAATATAATTGTGCCTGTTCACTCTGCGGAGGTCTCTTTGGTGTTTGAATAATAACTAGATTGCAAATTATTAATAATTCCCAGGACAGTCCAAAATTTAAAGACTTGTCTCTGTAAGGGGCATATTTAGTAAAGTGCAGGTTTTTAGAAGCGGAGTTGTTGCCAACCAATCAGATTCTATGTATCATTTATCTAGCACCTTCTAGAAGATAATAGCTAGAATATTATTGGTTGCAATGGGCAACAACTCCACTTCTAAAAACCCGCACTTTAGTAAATATACTCCTAAATATGCGAACCTGGAAATGTTTTTTATTTTTTTTAAGAACAGAACAAATTCACTTATTTTCTATATTGGATGGCAATGTCACTTGTTTTTCTTATCCAGTGTTTTTTATTACTTCATATTTAATGAATCTGAGTACTTAACATGTAAAACAATTACATTATAGCTAGTTTTGTAAACATGACCTGATGAGGATTATACTGCACAAAGGTCTAACATGACTGTACTGAGTCTGTGTGTGACATTCTTATATGCTTCTGCTCACCAAAGTATACTACAGTATGACTTTAAAATATCTAATACAGTTTGAGTCTCCCATATCCAAATATTCCAAAATACGGAATATTCCGAAATACGGATTTTTTTGGGCATGACTGAGATAATGAAACCTTTGATTGTTGATGGTTCAATGTACACAAACTTTGTCTAAGGCACAAATTATAAAAAAAAATGTCTAAAATGCACAGACAGCGTAATGGTTAGCGTTACAGCACTGAGGTCATGGGTTCAATTCCCATCACAGCCCTACCCGTGTGGAGTTTGTATATTGTCCCTGTGCTTTCGTGGGTTTCCTCCAGGTACTCCGGTTTCCTCCCACACTCCAAAAATATACTAGTAGGTTAATTGGCTCCCAACACAAATTAACCCTAGTGTGTGTGTGTGTGTACATGTGGTAGGGAGTATAGATTGTAAGCTCCACTGGGGCAGGGACTGATGCGAATGGCCTAATATTCTCTGTACAGCACTGCAGAATATGTGTGCGCTATATAAATAACTGGTAATAATAATAAAAAGACCTACCAGCTGTGTGTATAGGGTGTATATGAAACATAAATGAATTTCATGTATGTACACAAACTTTGTTTGAGCCACAAAATTATTGAAAATATTGTATAAAATTACCTGCAGGCTGTGTGTATATGGTGTATATAACACATAAATGCATTCTGTATGTATATTTGTGTCCCATTCCCAAGTTATTTCATTATTGAATGCAAATATTCCAAAATACGGAATATTCCATAATCCAAAATACCCCTGGTCCCAAGCATTTTGGATAAGGAAGACTCAACCTGTAATAACCTTTCCAATTCTGCAAGGGTTAATATGGTTGTGCTTTATACAACTTACAGTAGTAATTATTGTAACTAGCCATTAACCCATGAAGTTCTATTTTAACACTACAATATTAATGGAAACTGTTTTATATTGTCTGTTCATAAACATTTTAAACTATTAAAGCAAAAATAAGTTTGAAAGACTTTTCTACTCTGTGAACATAGCAAGTCCTATTGGAAAGAAAAAAATTTATAACTAAGGACCTTTCATCTGGTTACTATAAATAACTAGTAAAGTTGCACACAAGAGTTACCTACACACCCAAAGGGGGACCCTAGTCTCCCCGTATCTGCTAGTGGCAGCAACACAGCCACTAATAAATTCTGCAACCAAAGGACTGGTGCGGACATTGTACCTTACTATATTGATTACAGTGGCATAATTATTACTAGACAATATGGTAAAATTGCATGGCGAGAAAGAGTGTAATATACCATGTATGAACCAAGGATGTACTAAAAGCTTAATACACAGTACTGATTAAAGTACAACACGGTGCAAATGAAAAAAAAAGAAATCCGACATTCTTCATTATGGAAACAAGTTATTCTTGAATGCTAAACAAGGCTTTTTATTATGTAAGCCCCATTACCTGAGACTCTTCTCTTACCTCGCAAAGGTGCCCTGTGTGTACTGCAAATGACCCTGCTTTGAGTGAAGTTTATCCTCCACAACAAAACTCCACACACGGGGTACTCCATGATTGTCTAATTCATTTTCAAACATCGTTTTCCATGTCCACTGATCCATGTTCAGCAGTTACTCGGTGTACTGTGCTGTACGTTCTCCTTATGGCTCACAGTCCTCTGACTAAGAAGCTGTGAGGAAATGAAACTAAAAGAGTTTTGATGAAGCTAGCAACAATAGCAATACATTGTTTATTTTTTTCCTCTTACCAGATGAGCAGGAAACTTTAAAAACATCAGTCTTATGGTGCATACACACGGTCAGATTTGTTGTCAGATATGAACTATAACGATTGTAAAAATCGTTCATGTCGTTGACATGTTGGGCACGCATCGACGAACGATGCGCGTGCCCACATGTCAGATACCAATATCTGACATCGACTGTGTTTGCAGTCAGATTTGGTAGATTTTGTTCACCGTTGATTGTTTTATCATTCATATCGTTCGCATTGAACAATAAAACAATCAACAACGAATGATAAATACCAAGTTAGCCACTCCCTGGACACTCCCCGGCAGCAAATTTCTGAAGGACGCAACGCCGACATGAGCAACCCTTTGCAGCTCAGTAGGAACCTCTTTCCACTTGCAAAAAGGTAAGGTTTTTTTTTCAGCCACCGCTGGCCACCAATGTTGTGTGCACTGCATAGGGGTCCAACAGGGCCCAGCGGGGCGGGGGCAGCAAAGGCAATTGGGGTCTGGGGGCAAGCAGCATATCAGTGGGGCGCAGCACAGCCAATCGGGGGCTGGGGGCCACCAGGACATCGGGGGCAGGCATAAGTGTGCACATATTGGGGGTTTTACAGAATGTCAGGCACAGCATAAAGGGCCTTGAAATAAGGGGGCAGACAGCAGGGGGCACAGCATTAAAGGGGGCTCTGCATAAGGGGCACAGCATAAATCGGGACTCTGCATAAGGGAACACAGCATTAATGGGGACTCTGCTTAAGGGGGCACAGCATAAGGGGCACATCATATATGGGGGCTCTGCATAAGGGGGCTCAGCATAAGGGACACAGCATATATGGGGCTCTGCATAATGGGACACAGCATATATAGGGGCTCTGCATATAGGGGCTCTGCATAAATGGGGACACTGCATAAGAGGGCACTGCATAAGGGGCACAGCATATATGGGGGCTCTGCATAATGGGACACAGCATAAGGGGCACAGCATTTATGGGGGCTCTGCATAAGGGGGCACAGCATATATGGGGGCTCTGCATAAGGGGACACTACAGTTTTAGGGCCATATTTTTCAAAATCAGTATATAAAATTGAAGAACAAATAACTTTTTTTATTTAGATTGAATTTGAATGCGTCTTTCTCTTTTTTATTATTTCAGACATGACTGGAAACTGCGAGTACTGGACAGGATTCCTGGACATGTACCAAGCCAACGAGTGCTTGTGGAACGTAAAAATTAAAGCGTACTCAGGGCCTGATTCAGACCCGGACGCTATTTGCGGACGCTCGTTCTTAAAAAGGGGCCGGATATTTAAATTGAGCGTTCGCTCTTTGCGGTGTGTTGACGCCTCTATGTCTGAGCGAGCGTCCGAAAAATGTGCTCGCTATTTTGTAAAGACGCCCCTTTGCTGTTCGCATCACACGTCATCTCCGTTATTTATTAGATTAATCGGGAACATCGAAAGGCATCTGAACTGCTTGCAGTGCTTGTGGTAGGATATACTTCCCGCAATCACTACGAGCAGTTCAGGCTAAAAGACAACCAAGTGACATGGTCGATGACGCTCCTTTACTAATTATGCACTCCCATTAAACGCCGTTTTGACCGTTAGGCACGCCTGCGTTCGGATCTGCACTCCCCCGTTTTCAAGCACCTTCCCCTGTTACCACCCACAAATGGTACATTCTGTCAATCAAATTAGCAGCCCCTCATTGTTTTACGAGCGCGCGATTTCTGACCGCAATGACTGGTTTGCGCATGCGCATTGAGAACCATACGCATGCGCAGTTGTGCGAACATCGCTCAGAGCGAACGAGCGGCTCTGAATCAGGCCCTCAGTTCGGGACCTAAAGAACCAGGCATATCAGAAACTGCTGGTGTATGGCAGGGGCCTGAAGATAGATGCAGACATTGCCTGGGTAAAACAGAAGATAAACAACTTCCAGACAGCGTTAATGCGGGAGCACACCAAGTATGTGAATGCCAAACGTTCAGGAGCAGGGGCAGATGAGGTGCAGAAACCTACTTTATGGTACTATGATATACTCTCCTTCATCCTGGAGAAAGAGCCAGAGCAGCAGTCAATCAGCTCACTGGATGAGGACGTGGAGGAGGACCATCCTTTGGATGAAGCGGAGAGCCAGGATACCATAAGTACATAAATCAATTTTTACATTTTTAATATGTGTTTTTTGATGTTTTTCACTGTTCCCATGGGATGTAGTCATGAATGAGCCTGGTGAAATGTTGCTCATCGGCTTGCCCACTGTGATTTTCCAGCATGGGACTATTAATAGGTCTCTAATTACAGACTCCTATCATTAGCCCCACGTTGAAATGCCAACACCTGGCATAGCAAACGCAGGTAAGGTGGGGGTCTGGACTCGTTAGCCGGGGGGGAGGGGGAAAGCAGGAATAGGATCTACCGGGGGAACTAGGGAAAGGGTGGGTTAGGGTCAGGGACCCCTAAGGGAGGGTTACAGTTAGGTGTTGTTGAGGGGAGGCCTAGGGCCTTACTCACCTCTGTTGGGAACTTATGGTGCTGCCCTTCCAGCATCGATATTTCATCCGCTGGCTTTAGGAGTGGCAGTATGACTTATCTTTTGTCTTTTCTTATTAAAAATTTGACCATTTAGGGAATGTTTTTTATTGTACGAGTAATTAACATTTGATTCTCTCCTAGTCCCTCCTCACAGAAGAAGTGCATCCTGACCCTCTGGCCAGTGAGCTGGTGGAGCTTGAGGACACCATCGTAGAGGCACCACCACCACCTTCCCAACTTGCCGCCAAGAAGTGGAGGTTGGCAGCCAAGGCGTCTACATCCTCAAGCTCCGGACTGGGTCAGCATGCCTTTTTAAAGCATGCCGAGGAGGTTCTGCACACAAATTTGGATGATTTTACGGTTTTCGGCATCAACATGGGCAATGAATTGAGCAAAATGAAGCCCCAAACCCAGCTGCTTTGCAGAAAGATCATGTATGAGGTTATGTGTCGTTGTATGTTGATGAAATTGACGAAACCACGAAGATAACCCCATACAAAGCCAAACAAACAGCTCCCACAGAATTGAGTACTTGTCATCCCCTACCGCCGTATCCCCAAAATCCTCCTCAGCAGTATTATCCACATTATGCGTCGGGAACCCCTGCGGCACCAACCAACCTCCTTGGGCCTTCCTCAAGTGACGTGCACACAGCTTGGCGGAGTGCACTGTCCACTCTTGCCGATGATGATGATTTTTTGCATAGTTAATTTTTTAATATTCGGTTTTTTTAAGCATGTTTCAAAATAGTTTCTGCCCAATTTCTCCTGCTCTTTCTAGGATGAGATTGAGTTGCTCATTTTACCATAAACTTGGACTTTCTCCACCTCAATTGCTCCTGTTGTTGAATGTTTGGCATTCCATATTTGGTTGTGACTTCCGCGGACACTGGGGCTGATTCAGACCCATTCGCTATGATGCAAAAGCTTGTAGCTGGCCAATAGTCGCTAACTGCGCATGTGTATGCATCGCAATGCGCGTGCGCAAAGCAATGAGAGAGATCGTGATGTGTTCGCTCGCTGCGTATAAACTGTCCAGTAGAGTGATTGACAGGAGAGGCCGTTTGTGGGTAGTGACAGGGGCTGACCACTGGAAATGGGGGAGTGGAGGTGCGAACGCAGGTGTGCCTGAGTGCCTCAACGCCGTTTCAGAGGCGTGCATAATTAACAGGCAGCATTGTAGTACACGTCACTGGTTGGGATTTCACTCTGAAGTGATCGCTGTGCTTGTGGCAAGGTAAATGCAACCTTAAGCACTGCAATCGCATCCGATGGTGCCCGATGTACCAATGGTTACAAGCACTTCCAGGAGATGACGTGCGCAAGTGGGCGTCTTATGAATGGCTCATGGGCATCTACCTACACAAAGCGATCACATGCCAAGACATATTGGGTGTGCTTATGCCTTGCCGTGCGATCGCCTCCCATGCCGTTGCTTAGCCGAATTTGCATATGCTGGGAGAGAGCGTACGCATCTAGCGAGTGGGTCTGAATGAGTTCCACTGTTCGGAAGTTTATTGTATCTTCTGTTTTACCCATGTCTGCATTTTCCTATGGGTCCCTGCTATACATCACCAAAAGCTGATGTGCCTGGTTGTCCTGATCTCCGTACTATTTATTTTGAAGGCACTCATTGGCTTGGTGCAAATTAGGAGATTCTGTCCAGTATTCCCTTTGTTTTATATAATAATTTTATATAAAAAAATTTAAAACTCCACAAAAATGCATGTCTGTCTTTCTTTACACCATAATTTTACACATATTTGTATGTTAAAATGTTTCTTAATGTTTATTTTTCAAAATTGCAAATTTTGGGCAAACAAAGGTAAGACCAGGCCACACATATCAACTTGTTGATATTAATGAGCAATTGAACCATAGCGACATAGTTATCATCCAATTACTCACTAAAATCGAACATAATTTACGCAGTTTAATGTGAGAAAAGACCAGTGATGTACACTCCCCGCTGGTCATTTCCCACATCATTCATCGCCACAACATGACAGTTAATCTTCCGCTGACGACAGATTGGCCAGGTTCGGCCTGTCTGCACTGAACAACATATTGTTCAATGTAGGGAGTACAGGAACTGAGGACCAACTGTACGATTACAACATTGTAATCAGTGCTCGGGAAGAAGGGCAGAAAATGTGGGTCCCTTGGACCCCTCACTTTAAAGATTGTGGTCCTACTCCACAGTTTGAGGTTCCCAACACAATGTATGCCCCACTGCATGTAGCTTGTAAAAAAAAGCTATAGTGCATATTTTGCATCGAGAATTACATGGGGAGAAGGCCACAGGGGTGGGAGGTGAGTGTACACAGGAGAGCAGAAAGGATACAGAGATGGAGAGTGGGTAAGAGGGGGCACAGGAGAGCAGAAGTGTTACAAACATGAGGAGAGGGGAACGGGGCACAGGTGGAAGGGAAGAGTACACAGGAGAACAGAAGGGGTACATACATGGGGAAAGAGGAACCAGGGGTAGATGTGGTAGGGCAGAGTACACAGGAGAGCAGAAGGGGTACAGACAGGAGTAATGGGGGAACAGGAGTGGGAGGGGAGAGTAGCATTTAGTAAGGGTCATAATCTATTTCTAATACAGTATAGACCAAAATAGATTGATCTATGACAAACATCAAACAGGTCACTCCAAGTTGTTTTATTAGCGTAATTGTTTTTGCAGTAATCCATAGTTATACTCCGAAACTAGGGATGAGCGGGTTCGGATTTCTGAAATCCGAACCCGAGCCCCCCCGAGCCCCCCCCCCCCCGATCCGAGCCGGGAACCGAGTCAGGCTCGGGTTTTACCGCCTGACTCGGAACTGAAATTGAGGCAAAAGGTCAGCATGCCGCCTTCCGGATCTCGCGGGTTTTGGATTCTATAAAAGGTCCCCGCATCAGCGCCATTTCTCACTCCGGCTGTGGACAGTGAAGAGGGAGGGTGAGAGTTAGGGCTGGCTGGGCTGTGTTGTGTTGTGCTGTGCTGCTGTTGTCCATAGGGGCTGTGTCCACTCCTCCAAAGTCCATAGGGGCTGGCTGGGCTGTGTTGTGCTGCTGTTGTCCATAGGGGCTGGCTGGACTGTGTTGTGCTGCTGTTGTCCATAGGGGCTGGCTGGGCTGTGTTGTGCAGACAGTTGTCCATAGGGGCTGTGTCCACTCCAAAAGTGTATAGGGGCTGGCTGGGCTGTGTTGTGCAGTGTCCCATAAAGGCTGTAGTCCTAAAGGGGTGCTGTAGTGTTGTCCAGGGGGTGATCTGTCCATCAGGGGTGCTCCCCAAAGAACAAAAAAAAATTTTTTATTTCTTGTTGTTTGTGAATTGTGTGCACTGTGGCTGCATGTGCATCAACATGTCATAAGTAAAGGGCCGGCTGGCTCGTCTGTGGTGTAACCCCCAAACTGCACTCCAAAAAAAAAAATTCTTCTTTTCTGTGTTGTGAATTGTATGCGCTGTAGCCGCACATGCATCAACAAAGGAGCAGCGCCAAGTGTGCGCCTGTGTCATAAGTCTGTTAAAGGGTGGTGTAACCCCCAAAGTGCACACCAAGAAAAATTTAAAATTCTTCTTTTCTGTGTTTGTGTGCGCCTTAGCCGCACGTATATATCAATATAACATAAATGGAGGACAAAACTTTGGACCTCATTCAGAGTCGGTCGCAAGCGCTGAGCGCTCGCAGACAACTCGATGTTTTGGTCCTGCGCACGCGCAGCGGCCGCACTGTGCGTGTGCAAGCCCCGGAGCGAGAGAGAAACTCTCTCGCTCTGGAGCTCACTACAAAAGTGGCGGCTGTCGATGTTGATCGACAGCTCGCCCCGTTTTGTAGGCGGGGCGGTGGTTACACAAACGGAGGCGTTCCTGACGGACCGCTTGCCGTTTTGTGGGCGGCCGCACTGACATCAGCAGTGATGTCAGTGGGGAGTTTCCTGCTCGATCAGAGCAGGAAGCTCACTGGGGCTTGTGGTTGCCGAGACCCAACCTTAGGGTCTCATCGCAAGCCGCGATGGTCTTGACCATCGCGACCTTCACCCTGGTCGGTCGCTAAGCTGTATGAATTTGTTATTGAACTTGTCCCTTATCCCTTGTGTTTTCTATGTGTTTTTTAGTTTAATAAAACTTGTACCCCTCTTTTTATATTGAATGCTCGCTTCATATATAATTATTTTTGATCTCATAAGCTATTGACATATGGAGATCTAATAAGCACTTTATTATTGCACTGTCACTTTTCACTATCATGTTTTAAGGATCATTATTGGGTGTGTTATTTATGTTTGATCCTTGAATGGAATATTCACTTTTAAATTAGGTTATCCTAAAAAATACCTAAACCTATTTTGCACAGATATTTTATACATATTACTTATCTAAATTATATTTATTTGCACTGAAATTTTTGCAGACCAAGCACACTGTTATTTATTAAATTAGCACTATTGTCGCTGTTTATCAAGTTCACTGTTCAATATCTTTTTATGCAATAGCAGTACACCACTGCTATGCCCATATCTCTTGCTTATAGCTGACACCTACTACCAAAGGGGATAGTGTTATTAAATATTAGGTCTGTTCTATCCTGTGTATAGATTATATCCAGGTGGCGCTGACTAATCTTTCATTGGTCTATATATATATATATATAATACAGTCAGGTGCATAAATATTGTGACATTGACAGAATTTTCATATTTTGGCCTCTATTCACCACCACAATGGCTTTGAAATGAAACAAACAATTTACAACAAAGTATTAAAAAGTGAAAGTTAGATTTAGGATTGTTTAGTTTGTCCCATTACTTTTAGCCCCTTAAAAAGTGGGATGCACATATAGAAATCGTTGTAATTCCTACACAATTCACCTGATTTGGATGTAATTACCCTCAAATTAAATCTGAAAGTCTGCAGTTAAAGCACATCTTGTTTGTTTCATTTCAAAGCCATTGTGGTGGTGAATAGAGGCCAAAATATGAAAATTCTGTCAATGTCCCAATATTTATGCACCTGACTATATGTATCTATATATAGCAATATTTGAGAGGAGGCCCTCAGACGACTTTATAAGAAATCCACACGGAGCCTGTATAATATCAACGTTTCAGAACTTGTATTTATGTTCTTTCGTCAGGACGAAAGAAGATAAAAACAAGTTCTGAAACATTGATATTATACAGGCTCCATGTGGATTTCTTATAAAGTCGTCTGAGGACCACCTCTCAAATATTGCAATTGATGCGGGTACCGCTTCAGGTACACCACGAGGAGGGCATCGGATGCGGCTGCCTTTGGACACAACCAGGGAGTGCCGGCTTCCCTTACTCATATATATATATATATATATATATTTTTATCTCTATATCCTGAGTGACAATAGACACACCCATAGGTGGAGCTAGACACGCCCTTTGGGTGGAATATGACACGCCCCCTCAGTGGCGCGGCACATTCTGCTACCGCTTGCAATCTCCCTGAAACTAGTTTTCAAAAGTAGGCAAGTATGCTTTGGGCCTGATTCAGACCTGCTCGCGAGCGCTATTTGCTTGCAAGCGGGTCGATGGTGGCACAGTGCGCGAATGCGCACGACGGAGCCGGCTCCGTCGTGCGCATGCGCGAGACCCGGATAGCGACGGGGAAGCCGTCGATACGGGTCTCGCTACAAAGGGGGCGTGCTGTCGATGTTGAGTGACAGCACGCCCCCTTTGGTGTGTCTGCCCAGACAGAGGCATTCCCATGTGAACGTCTACCATCTGGGGCCGGCCCCACTGACATCACAAGTGATGTCAGTGGGAGTGCTTTTGGCTCTGATAGAGCCAAAAGCACTCTTGGGCTTGCGGCAACGAAACCCTACCGCAAGGGTCTCGTTGCAAGCCCGATGGTCACGATGGTCTTGACCATTGCGACCATCATCATGGACGCTCGCATAAGCTGTGGGTGGTAACCCACAGCTATGCGAGCGGCCAAGAGGCCGCACCATTAAAAAAAAAAAACACCCTGATTCAGAGTGGGCGCTCGTTCAGAGTGCTGAAGCTGCTGCCACTAGTCATGATATAGACGATAAAATGCCATCAACGTCGTCTGCCAAGGTCGATGCCCAATGTCATAGTAGAGGGCATATAAAATCCCAAATTACAAAGTTCAGGAAAATGACCTTAAAAAAAACATTTAAATCATCTGAGGAGAAACATAAACTTGCCAATATCCCAATTACGACACGGAGTGGCAAGGATCGGCTAAGGTCTTTCCCTATGTTCATGACGATGGAAGCCCTCCTCCCACTACAAAAATCAAATGAGTTAAGCTGGCAAAAGCACAGCGAAGAACTGTGCATTCTAAGAACATATCACAAATCCCCAAGGAGAGTCCAAGTGTGGTGGCGGTTGCAATGCCTGACCTTCCCAACACTGGACAGGAAGAGGTGGCTCTTTCCACCATTTGCATGCCCTCTGCAAGTGCTGGAAGCAGCACCCACAGTCCACTTGCTGATATGCAAATTGAAGATGTCACTGTTGAAGTACAACAGGATGAGGATACTGGTGTAGCTGGCAGTGAGGAGGAAATTGGCGAGGAGGAGTCTGATGTTGATGTGGTTCAGGCTCTGGGGGAGACAGTTGTTGTCCGTGGGATGAAAAAGCCCATCACGGTCATGCCTGGGCAGAAGACCAAACATTCCACCTCTTTGGTCTGGCAATATTTCTATCCAAATCTGGACAACAACTGTCTTGCCATATGTACCATACATAAAGGTGAAATAAGTAGGGGTAGGGACGTTAACCACCTAGGAACATCCTCCATTATATGTCACCTGCAGCGCGTTCATAAAAAGTTACTGTCAAGTTCAGAAACTTTGGCTAAGACCGTAAGCAGTCCAGGGACACCTAAATCCCTTTGTCCTGTTGTATCCAAGTGCCTGCAAACCACACCGTCAACTCCCTCCTCATCAATTTCCTCCTTAGTCAGGATCGGAAATAGTCCTGCAGGCCATGTCACTGGCATGACTGACTCTCCTATCCGGGATCCTGCATTGCTACGCCTCCTGCTGCCGCTGCTGCTGTTGCTGGTGGGAGTCATTCATCATCCCAGAGAGGAAGTAGGAACACCACTACTTTTACTAAACAACTGACCCTCCAACAGTCCTTAGCGAGGAGGATGAAGTACGACAGCAGTTATCCTGAAGCAAAACAGATAACTGAGGCCTTGACTGCTATGTTGGTGTTAGATGTGCATACGGTATCCTCCATTAGTGCAGTGGGATTTAGACAATTGATGGAGGTAGTGTGTCCCCGGTACCAAATCCCATCTAGATTCCACTTCACTAGGCACGCGATACAGAAACATCAGAAAAAGTGTCCTCAGTGTCCTAAAAAATGCGGTTGTACCCAATGTCCACTTAACCGTGGACATGTGGACAAGTGGAACAGGGCAGACTAAGGACTATATGACTGTGACAGCCCACTGGGTAGATGTATCACCTTACGCAGCAACAACAGCAGTGTCACCAGTAGCAGCATCTCAGAAATGCCAGCTCGTTCCAAGGCAGGCTACGCTGTGTATCACCGGTTTCAGTAAGAGGCACACCACCGACAACCTCTTAGAGAAACTAAGGGAAATCATCCCCCAGTGGCTTACCCCACTTAGACTCTCCTGGGGATTTGTGATATCTGACAACGCCACCAATATTGTGCGGGCATTACATCTGGGCAAATTCCAGCATGTCCCATGTTTTGCTCACACAATAAATTTGGTGGTTCAGAATTTTCTGAAAATACGACACTGGCGTGCAGGAGAAGCTATGGGTGGCCCAAAACATTTCTGGCCACTTTCACCATTCAGTGACTGCATGCCGAAGACTGGAGCGCCAGCAAACACTCTTGAACCTGCCCCGCCATCACCTGAAGCAATAGGTTGTGACGCGGTGGACCTCAACCCTCTATATGCTTCAGAGGATGGAGGAGCAGCAAAAGGCCATTCAAGCCTATACATCCACCTATGACATAGGCAAAGGAGGTGGTATGCCCTTCATTCGCTTTGCCAGGATTCCAGGATGGTCAATCTGTTGAATCAGACCACTACGTTTTGGCCAACGTGCTCGATCATAGGTTTAAAGCATACGTGGTGTCTCTCTTTCTGGCCAACACAAGCATGCAGAGGTGCAAATACCTGCTGATGACAACACTGTCATCTGAAGCGGAATGTGACACGTCAACAGCTCCTTCTTCATTTTCTCCTGCAACTGGGGCTGCCAGGAAACAACTTAGGTATCCTAAGCAACCCACTGGCGGTGATGCAGGGCAGGCAGGACCAAGTTTGGACATCTGGTCCGGACTGAAGGACTGGCAACAATTTCTGACATGTCTACTGTCACTGCATATGATACTGTTACCATTGACAGAATGGTGGAGGATTACATCGGTGACAGCATCCAAGTAGGCATGTCAGACAGTCCGTACCTGTACTAGCAGAAAAAAGAGGCAATTTGGAGGCCCCTGTACAAACTGGCTCTATTTTACCTGAGTTGCCCCCCCTCCATTGTGTAATCCGAAAGAGTGTTTAGTGCAGCCGGGAACCTTGTCAGCAAACGGCGTAGGAGGTTGCTTCCACAAAATGTGGAGAAGATGATGTTCATCAAAATGAATTAGCAATTCTTCCAGGGAGACCAGCCTCCAGAATGTACAGAGGGACCTGTGATGGCGGATTCCAGCGGGGACGAATTAATACTCTTTGAGGATGAAGATGTACACAACACTGAAGAGGGTGAGAAATCGGTGGATGAGGAAGATGAGGACGACATCTTGCCTCCGTAGAGCCAGTTTGTGCAGGGACAGATTAATTGCCAGCTTGTTTTGTGGGGGCCCAAACGAACCAATCATTTCAGCCACAGTCATGTGGCAGACCCTGGCGCTGAAATGATTGGTATGTTAAAGTGTGCATGTCCTGTTTGTGCAACATAAGGGTGGGTCGGAGGGCACAAGGAGAATTCCATCTTGCACCTCTTTTTTTCTTTGCATTATGTACTGTTTGGGGCCTAGTTTTTCAAACTGCCATCCTGTCTGCCTCTGCAGTGTCACTCCTAGATGGGCCATGTGTTTGTGCCGCCCACTTGTGTCGCTTAGTATAGTCATCCAGCTACCTCGGTGCAACCTTTTGGCCTAAAAACAATATTGTGAGGTGTTCAGAATAGACTGGAAATGAGTGGAAATTAATGTTATTGAGGTTAATAATAGCATAGGAACAGAAAAACCCACAAATTCGGTGATTTTAGCTGTTTTTATGCTTTTTTCCAAAAAAATACAGATCCAAAACCCAGAACCCAAAACATGGACGGATGGTTTTGGCAAAACCAATCCAGATCCAAAATACGAAGAAAGATCCAGATCCAAAACCAAAACACAAAACTCGAAAAGTGGCCGGTGCACACCCCTACCCGAAACATACATCAGTCTCTGAATTAAAGTTCTGGCACTATGCCCCCCAGTGCTTCTAGGCAGGACCCTTCAGATCAACTCTCCTCTCCTTGTACTGTGAGGAACCTCTGGCCACAGTGGTGAACAGCAGGTGATGCCCTGTTACAGAATCGTGAGTCCCACAGATAGGAAGTGGGGCTTAATAATGTTCCAGCCCAGCCTTGCACAGGCACTCTAGGAGGCAGGAACCGGGATATGTTTGTACAGCTGGGGGTATAGTATTTACTAAAGATCTGGTGTATGGTCACATCCCGTTTCCTGCCTCCTAGAATGCCCATTTGAAGTAAAACTCAAAATAAAGTGTTTGTTTCTAAGTGATTTCCACCTGTTATCGCCATGATGTGATGTTTGGCCAGCCCTTCCCCAGCAATAACACCCTGTGATAAATCTGAGTTCTGATGGGCCGCTGTATCAGGACAGTGCTGTGTACTTGAACCCCCAGCCACAATTTACCAGTAAGTCCCCTCCACACTTATCTCTTTCCCGCTGAGGATTCACAGAGTACAGTGGGAGATGGGTCCCATGAAACCCACCTCACTCAGGACACCCTGAGATTGACTAACTCCCTGGTGCAGATGGAATTGTACAGAAGTGAGGTGGAACGCACAGCCGGTGTCGTTTGGACGAGATCCCGCCGGCAGTGATTGACTGCTGCGGCCGCTGTGTGTGTGCTGCAGCAGCCAGTCACTGCAGGCAGCATCTTCCCTGCTGCTCTGCGGTGCACGTATTCAACAGTACTGTTTTTTCTGGTTCTCTGCACCGCGTCTATGCTGTATAGCCGGGGACGCCCTGTGCTGCAGCTAATCCCTCACAGGTTGTCAGGGATTGTCCACAGCACAGCACGTCCCTGGTGACACGGACCCTTTTTAAGAGTCTCTTGTCGGCAAACCCAGTTAAAATACACGCTATAGTGCATTTTTGCAATCACGGTGTAATTGTCCTTTAGATCCTCAATATAGTAGTGCACACAAACCAGGGTATATTATAGTTTGTGAAACTATGTGGTGGGGGAGGTGACAAATCACAAATCTACGTGGACTTTGGTGAAAAATAAAACACTGGGACTGGGTATTTGACCAACACTGAAGTAGGGTAGTTGCATGTTAGGAAGTGGGGAGGTTTTGGGTACCTACCACTTGAAGTCAGCCTCTGCATTGTTCATTGTTTTTTTTGTGCACCTACAGTAGGGGTCGGCAATAAGCGGCCCCACAGCTGTTGTAGAACTACACATCCCAGCAAGCCCTGTCACAGTCTTTCTATTTGGACATGGTAAAGCTGTTGCAAGGCATGCTGGAATATGTAGTTTAACAGCAGGTGGACGTCTGATTATTGGCCACCCGTGTCCTAGAGGCCTACAAATATAAAAGCATTGTTTAATGAGGTATGCAAAAATTATGACAAACTCTTGGATACTTTAACCATTTTAAAGCAAATTGATACTGTTGAATTTACAATGTAATGTGAATTAATCTCTTTAATGGTTTAACAGTTCTTTACTCTATATATTCAGTTACAACAAAATACCTAAAGACACTTATTAAAGACCCACACAAAAATAAATTTTACCAAGATGTTTTTAATTCACAATTCCTTATTATTTAGAAACAGAACTGTTTAGGTTTTAAAAAGTAAACAATTAGGCAAGACGCTCTGCCTGCCAGGGAACGGCACCTTCAGCGTTGAAATATGCAAGGTACCGCTCCCTGACTTCCTTTACCCCTGCTGTGCCAACTTGTGGAAGTGAAGGGCGACTCACTGACGGCCAGTTGTGAACCACAGGCAGGGGCGTATCTACCCATTGGCCAGGATGGCACTTGCCAGGGGTGCCAGCCAAGGAGGGGGTGCCGCCCGGTGGTGCCACCCGTGGCCAGTGGGTAGTGAACATGCCTGAATCCAGTCCAGTGAGGAGAGTGACGCATCCCCAGCGGCCAATCCCAGGTTCCTGATCACATGACTCATGTCTGCCTGGCCAGGGATGAATATAAAAAGTGGAGGTGGAGCCAGCCATCTTCAGCACCTTACCTTGATGCTGCAGTACCCTACTCTATTGGGACAAGTGGCCCCGGCACCCGACAGGAAGACAGCCATGACGGCCCCGGCGGGAAGTTGGCCTCGGCATGCTAGCGGCCCCGGCACCCGACGGGAGGATAGTCCCAGCATTATGATGGCCCCGGCAGGTACTTGGCTCCGCCATGATAGTGGCCCTGGCACCTGACAGGAGGACAGCCCCACCGTGATGATGGCCCTGGCGGGAAGATGGCACCCGGCAGGATGACCGCCCCAGTGGAAGGACGGCCCCAGCACCTGGCAAGAGGACCTGTGCAGGATTGTTCAAGTAATAAGCGGGTGGGGGTTGGTTTGGTGCTGCGGGTTAATGGGTGTCTGTGCTGTGGCAGTTGGGGGGGCTGAGTATAACTTTCTGCTGTTGCTGGCACTGCTGCTGCTAACAGTGAAGAGTGGCAGGCAGGCAGCCAAAAGGGTGTACATTTAGCAAACAATGTAGGGGGGGGGGTTAGGGTCAGCTGCTGCTAGTACTCTTTATACCCTGATCCCCTCTCTACCCCCAGCACTGTCTGCCTCTAACCCCTCCTTGCCCCCCGGTATTGCACCGGCTATCTACCCTGACCCCCTCTTTCCCCCAGCACTGTCTGCCACAACTCCTCCTTGCCCCCCAGCACTGCACCAGTTTCTATCTACCCTTACTCCCTCCTTGTCCCTAGCACTGTCTGCCCCAACCCCTCCTTGCTCCCCAGTACTGCACCAGCTGCCATTTTTTACTCCATCCCTACCCCCAGAATTGCCTGCCCCTAACCTCCTCCTTGCCCCCAGTACTGCTGCAGCTGCTATCTACCCCTGCCCCCTTCCAAACTCCAAAACTAACTGCCCATAGACCCTTCTTGCTCCCCAGCGGTGTTGTAACTTCTGTATGCTGTACCCTGTCCCTTCCCCCAACACTGTTTGTCCTTACTCCCCTATACCCCCAGCTCTACCCCAACTTCTCCATGTCTTTACCCCCAAGCTTTACCCCATCTGCTGCTGCCCTTAATCCCCTCTACACCAACTGCTACCTGCCCCCAGCACTGTCCCAACTGCTGTTTGCCCTCACCCTCATAATATGTAATGGGACCCAGAAACTGTGGAATAGGATTTTTTTGCTCTACGCGATCACTGGCACAGGTAGTGTTGACTTCCACTTATGTCACTGGGAAGGTGGGGTTCATCATGGTGCATCTGGAGATAGGCAAAATACAGCATTTTCTTTCTGAGCTGACGGTGATAACTTACAGCCCTTGCAGCTGAGAGCCGAACACTGATTGCTCCGAGGTGGCAGGGCCAAGCCCCGGCATCAGCAGCATTCCTCCAGCACTTAGGAGAGTCAGTGTGGGGAATTCAGATCCAGGCTATTTAAGATGGAAGGACCTTGATCCTGCTGAGCTGGAGAGGGTTCATGGAGTATAAAGTAAGATGGGAGTTAGGGAGGAAAGAGACCAGGTAGTCTGTCAGGGGGAGAGCTCAGCTGTAATCTAAACTGCTGCAGTGACAGGGGCAAGATCTACAGTGCTTTTATAGGGAACATGCTTTTATAATTTATATGTGGGAAAATGTGTGTTTCTGTGTATACAGTATGTGTGTATACATATGTGACATAACGTGATTAAGGGGACTACTGTGTGGTGTAATGTGTATAAGGTTGCATTACTATGTGGTGTAATTTGAATTGGTACTAACTTGTGGCCACGCCCCGTCCCCATAAAGCCACACCACTTTATTTTTGCAGTGTGACTGCGGTGCACAACATTTCTATTTAGAAAATGTGGAAGGGGGGGTGCCAGTCCCTTACTTTGTCAGGGGTGCTCGGACTCAAAGATACACCCCTGACCACAGGTTCAGTATAATTTGCAGAGGGCAAACTCATTTGCCTTTGAGTTTTGCGCACCAATAAATTGTGCAGAACACATTATGCGAGGACCACCCAATTGATCTTATCAATCCTCAGGTTGATTGGCATGTGGAAGACTCTAAAGCGATTGCTAAGGATCCCAAAAGCATTCTCCACTGTCCTTCATGCTCGGGACAGCAGGTAATTAAATACACGCCTTTCTGCCATCAATGTCCGTTGGGCATAAGGTTTTAATACATGTTCATGTAAGGCAAATGCCTCATCCGCTACAAAGGCATATGTCAAACCATGAGCACATTCATCTGCCGTTGGAGATTTAGGGTCTGTTTTACCATCCTTTCATAAAAACATTACAATATTATATGCCGAGTATAGGAACATTGCATTATACAGCCATTATATGCCAGGTGTTGGAAAATTGAGTTATACAGCTGGGTATTGGATCATTGTGTTATACATCCATTAATTGCCTGGTATAGGAACATTGTGTTATACAGATATTATATGCTAGGTGTAGGAACATTGCGTTATAAAGCCTTTATATGCCTGGTGTAGGAACATTGCGTTATACAGCCTTTATATGCCGGGCATAGGAACATTGAGTTATACAGCCATTATATGATGGGTATAGGAACATTGCATTGCACAGTATTTATATGCTACCTACAGGAACAGTGCATTATACAGCCATTATATGCCGGGTATAGGAGCATTATGTTATACAGCCATTAATTGCCTGGTATAGAAACATTACAATATTATATGCTGAGTATAGGAACATTGCATTATATAGCCTTTATATGATAGGTATAGGAACAGTGCATTATACAGCCATTATATGCCAGGTACAGGAACATTGCGTTATACAGTCATTATATTCCGGGTGTAGGAACATTGCGTTATACATCCTTTATATGCTGAGTGTAGGAACAGTGCATAATACAGCCATTTTAGGCTGGGCATAGGAACTTTGTATTATACAGTCATTATATGCCTGGTATGGGAACATTGCTTTATACAGCCATTAGATGCCTGGTATAGGAGATGGGTGTAGATACAGTGAATAATACAGCCAGTGTATGCTTGGTGTAGGAACATTGTGTTATACAGCCATTATATGCCAGTTATAGGGACATTGCATTATACAGCCTTTATATGCTAGGTATAGGAATGGTGCATAATACAGCCATTATATGCCAGGTGATGTGATGTCTGGCACAGATGTTGTTATTATAAAAAATCAGTTTCTATGACCATTTACATCTTATCTCACTACACAAAACAACAGGCTATTGTCTTGCCTACGTCGTATCTGAGCAATTTCGTATCCTGCATTAAAGCGGTGCTACTAAACCTTGAAGATTATATCATTAGTTGCAGTTTCTTCTGCAGTTTTACTGTATTGTGATTAATATTGCCATTTCACTAATTGTTATGCCACATACACCATATCCTTTGGCTGTGCCCACAAGCTGGACGCTTAAGGGAAGGTACTGGAGGCTGGGTCACATGCAGGATGTAGATGCTACATTTTAGTTAGCAGTGACCTTCTTCTTTTCCAACAACAATCTTATTTAATTCATTATTATTATTATTATTTATTAACAGTTTCTTATATAGCGCAGCATATTCAGTTGCGCTTTATAATTGTAAACATTAATAGAGCAAAACTGGGTAATAACAGACAGATATATAGGTAGGAAGGCCCTGCTCGCAAGCTTACAATCTATAGGGAAATAGGCATTGATACACAAGGATAGGTGCTATATATTGCATTTTGGTCCAGCCAGAATGCACAGTTTCTTGGTGGGCTGCATGATCCATTCACACCGGAATGTCGACCAAATGTCATGAGGATGTGAGAGAAAGATGATGCGTGTGGACTGTGAAAGGGGATGTAATTAGATATGGAGGCTATGAAGGTTATGTGGCTGGTTCTGGGATTTGATAAGCTTGCTTGAAGAGGTGAGTTTTCAGGGATCGCTTGAAGGATTGGAGACTAGAGGAAAGTCGTATTGTGCGTGGTAAGGCATTCCATAGAGTGGGTGCAGTCCGAAGAAAGTCTTGTAACCGTGAGTGGGAGCAAGTAATGCATGGGGATGAGAGACGCAAATCTTGTGCTGAGCGGAGAGGTCGGGTAGGGAGATATTTTGAGATGAGTGAAGAGAAGTATATTGGTGTGGTTTGGTTAATAGCCTTATGTGTAAGTAAGAGTATTTTGTATTTAATACTGTAGAAAACCGGCAACCAATGGAGGGACTGACAGAGCGGGGCAGCAGACGATGAACGTTTGGCAAGGAAGATCAGCCTTGCAGCTACATTCATAATTCATGACTTTTCTCTCTAACCCTCGCTACTTACTTTCTACACTTACAATCTACAAATAGCAATCCCAAGGTTCATTTGGGCCATTATGCCTGATGTAACATCATATTATAAAATAATTTATATTAACTTATATTAAAGACATATAAATTCAGATTATAAAATAATATTAATTACACTGGGCTGATTCTGATCCAGAGAGATTACTGTGTACCGACGCAAATGGCGGGTTTTAGCATAAAGCAAATACGCACATGTGAATTTATGTATTTTTGTGTATCTTTGGACTATTCTGAATCGGATGGAACTCTATTTGGATCTGTCCTTATGTGAAATTGGCGATTCGGGCGATAACTGGGTGGTTACAATGCGATCGTACAGAACTGTTGTGTGACTTTTGTGAGTGTCATGGGAGTGTAGCCTGAGTTCTGTGTGATTCTTAGTCATACATACAGAGAATGGAAACATGTTTCTGATGGATCTTATGCACTTCGGGGTCAAATCAATTAGTTGCAAATTGCAAGTAGCGAGTTTGATTCATGAAACTTGCAGACTTCACACGAATGTGCGCACCCAAGAATTCTCCAATCCAATTAAAAATGCCTATTCTCGGTACTCCCAGCAGGTTTGCAAATTGACTGCCAAATGCGATGTGAGAGATATGCCTTAAAAAGTGGGGAGACCATCCTGGACCCCCCCAAAATTGATAATTTCATTAGCAGGACCACATAGGGGCATATTCAATTGGGGGTGAGAAAAGCAATAATCCAGCACCTGCGATGTATTTCCAGCAGGTGCTGGATTTTTGCTATTCAATTAGGTGCAGATTTTTCCTACTTAGAGCGCCAGGTGCTTTTTATTCTTGCACATCCAGAGCAAGTGTCTGATTATTTCTAAAATCGTTAATTTTAGGAAAAATCAGCGGGACTTGCTCTGGGACCCCGGAAGCACACCCCCAGAGGACTAATAAAGCAATTGGAAGTTTCCAATTAGCTTACTTAGGCCTTAGTTACTTACCTTCTGCAGCGCTGTCTTCTGCATCCAGCGTCAGAAACCGGGTCTTCTGCAGCAGGGTGAGTATGTCAGTGTGTGTGAGTAAAAATGAAAAAATGAGGAGATAACTGGTAGGGCGCACAATATAGCTGCCTAAAATTCTATCAATTCCAGAAGAATCTCACCACAATTCACAGCAATAACATGTAAAAGACGGAATAGACAAAATCTCTGGCGGTAATATAATTATGTATAATTATAATACATCCCTTGGTGTCAATATTGTGGAAGATGTCGTGTTATGGTGGATTCAAGTTGACTGAAATTTCTCCTTCTGGACCAGATTTCACAATGGTTGCCACTCGATCATGACATAAAAGGAAACATCAAGAGGAGAAACCAATGTGTAATAATGTCAGGAGCCACCACAATTTTGCAGACAAGGATAAATGAAGCTATTGTAGCGTACCCCACTCACGTCATAGATGAGTGGTAGATGTATTGAAAGGTATCTTTATAATCCAAATAAAGGTTTATGGGTAATCCTTTTTAATAGATTTGCGTACCCAACTCACTCTCTGTATTTGGAGTAAAAATATATAACGGTATCTTTATATTTCTTCCTCACAGATGGAATCAGCATATGGGTATATCTAGCACTTCACAAAATGGCGTACCCCAACTCACGCTATATTGTAGATAATCAATCATATATCGGTATCTTTAGATGGAAGTTATGGGTGCGTACCCCGACTCACGTATAAATAGATGCTGGTGTTCCCAAAAAGGTATCTTTTATTCAGGATTAATCCTTCAACACAGGTCCTCAAGATTGTTGCTCCATTATATATATAGGCAAAACGAATGTGATATCAATCCAAAAGATTTTAATAATATAAAAAAAAAATCCCATAAAAACCATAATTAGCACCAAGACAAATATAAGGTGCATAACATGGCAGCTAAAATTCAAGGCACATGTAAAAATAAAAAAATAAGAATGACAAATGAAAAATATCTATGGATGATCCAAGTATACAAGACAAAGTCCAAGTATTGAGCTACTCACAACCCTAGTGGTTGTCAACGCGTTTCGGTCTCCAGGACCTTTTTCAAGACATACTGTTGGTGTGAGGAGCTCAACATTTATGGGGGGGTGAGCCTATCAGTTCATGACAGGAAGTGGTGATCATCTCCAAAATCATTTAGTACATCTAATGTATAAAACATTCCAAAGCATTCGACCTGTTAAAAATGTATCTGACAGAAGCTGCCAACTACCTTTATTCTATTATGAACCAGTTTTTCAAACAGAGTCTGAGATTTCTAAGTTTTTAAGCTCCGATTCACGTGATTAGAAACCGGACTTCCGGTCAGAGCATCATGGGAAATGTAGTTCAATTTTGTTAAATAAGGTAAATAAGTGTTTATGCGGCCGTCAAACAGAGCTGGAAGTAATGCAACAAAAGGCTCCAGATGAGAGTTTCAAAACTGTGGGTAACGGCCCATAAGTCTAAGAGGAATATCGATCTCTTTCTTGTTTATTGTGATTGGGATAACCAGAAGTTGCATGATGCTTCCCAAAACCGGAAGTGACGCCACGGCGAATTCTGGAATATGTAGTTTGTAGTATATGCATTGTAGTGTAGTGCTCCTGTTGTAGGGATGATGTAGATGAAGTTTTAAATTGTGTTGTTATGGCAACCTCAAACATTCGTCAAAAGATCCCAGAGTCGCACTAGTGAATAGATACATTAAGACAAGCAATAATTTGTAATCAAAGAAGTAAAACTTTATATTCTTTACAATTAAAAGCATCCCAATATAAAAAAATTAACGTATTAAGAAATTTATGAGAGAATGGATATGAGAACTAACAGGTTTTTTACACTGATAAATTAATCCATTAAAACAGACACTGATTAATAATAAAAAAATTAAGACATGACGATTCTGGCAGTGAAAAGTAACAAAATCTAGTAAAAGTGCAAAATGAAATGAGAAATAATTGAATACATTTAAAACATGAATGAATGAATATAACTGGCCACAGGTTTTTATAGAAACCAGTTTAGTTCGAAGTCTCCGTTGAGACCATTTGGGGCAAGAGTCTTGTATTCATAGATAGCGCTCATTTCGGCTTTTGCTAATTTACTAGCTGTATCTTTACATCTCTGACTGCCCTTAATATACCTAATGCCGTAAAAGCCTGTAATTTCTGAAACTGAACATTTGTGGACGCTCTTGAAATGTGACGATAGGGAATGTGAACCCAAACCCTTTTTCACATTTCTAATATGTTCACCTATGTGGGTTTTGAACATTTTTGGGGTGCGTCCTATATAAAATAAATTACATGTGCATTTTACAGTGTATACCACATTTTTAGTATGGCAAGTTAAAAAATCTTTTATCTCAATTTGTTTATTATTGATACAAATTTTCTCAATCTTACTGTGTCCCTCGCTTTTTATAGTTCTACAGCTGATGCAGTTACTGCATCAAAAAACCTTTCGACGTTGCTATAGATTTCATAGGATTAGATGGATGAGTGCTAGAGATGAGTTTATTCTTCAAATTTGGGGTTTTTCTATAGATATGAATAGGTCTCTCAGGGACAAGGGCACCTATAATGAGGTCTTTCTTTAATAACCCCCAGTGATTTTTTTATCACTTTTTCAATTGATCTAAACTGGTCATTGTATTCCATAATGTATGCCCATTCAAATTTTGTATCCTTTTTTTTCTTTATGTGTGATCTGTAATAGATCTGTCCGTTGAAGGCTATCTACCTTAATAATGGAGTTGTAAATATTTTCTTCTTTGTAACCACTCTGTAAAAATGTATCAGTCATTTCTTTAGCTTGTGTGAGGTATATTTTTTCTTCTGTACAATTTCGTTTGAGTCTTTGTAGTTGGCCTATGAGGATCGAATTGAGCCAGTTTTCATGATGACAACTGGTGACTGATATGTAGGTGCCAGAGTCAGTAGGTTTGGTGTAGTTCTTCGTATGAATTTTTCCCTCCTGAATATATACAGTGATGTCTAAAATATGTATAGTTTGATCATCAATATCAAACGTTAAAGTTATGTTTTTCTTATTGTCATTCAAAAACCTACAGAATTCCTGTAAGGTTTCTTTATTGCCTTTCCAAATGAAAAAAATGTCATCTATATACCTAGAATAGGACACCAGGTTCACTTCAAAGTGGTTGTTGGACCAAATAGTCTCAAGTTCCCACAACCCCAAAAACAAGTTTGCATAACTTGGAGCGAACCTGGTGCCCATAGCTGTTCCAGTTTTCTGTACATAGTAGATGTCACCAAACATGAAAAAATTATTATTCAGGATGAAATCAACTCCCTCTTACCACTAAATCTTGAAGATCATTTTTTATATCTGATCATGCCATAAAGTATTGTATAGCTTCTATACCTAATTTATGTTCTATGGTTGTATAGAGCAAACTTACATCAGCAGTTACTAAAAAATAGTCTGCTTCCCATGTTAATGATTCAAGTTTAAGGAGAAAATCTTTGGTGTCTTTAAGGTGAGATTTATTGTGTAAGACCAAGGGTTGTAATATATAGTCGATAAATTGAGACAAATTTGAAGAGATGGAATCAATACCCGATATGATCGGTCTTCCGGGTGGATCGACAAGGCTCTAATGAATCTTGGGAAGAAGATACATGACAGGAGTATTAGGTGTTTCAATAATAATAAATTTAGCTTCTTTTTCTGTTAGAGTACCTTTTTTCTCATATTTCTCAATTAAAGTTTTTAATTTTGTTTGAGTTATGATTGTCGGATCGTTCCTTAATTTTTTATATGTGAAGGGGTCGTTTAACTGTCTAAGTCCTTCTTTTATATAATCTTCCTGATTCATCAGCACAATGCCTCCACCCTTATCCACTGGTTTGATAATGATGTTGGTTTGTTGTTGAAGATCCTTTAAAGCCTTTCTTTCTTTATATGTTAGATTGGTAATTTTTTTACCCTTATTTACTAGTTTTTCCAAATCAACTTGCACCAAAGACTCAAAGGTTTCAATATAGTGGCCTTGGATGTGTTTAGGAAAAAATATTGACTTTGGATGGAAAGGGGTAGCAGAAGTTTCTTCCAAATGGCCATTATCCTCACTGCTTTGACTGGCAAAAACAATTTTTATCGTTAATTTGCGAATAAAGCATTGGGTATCAAGATAAATTTGGAAAGGATTAATATGGTTTGTTGGAGCATATTTCAGTCCTTTTTCCAAAAGGGAAGATTCACTTTGTGTTAATATATGAGAACTAAGGTTAAAAATCCTAGCCTTCATATCACTATTCTCAGGTTTTTTTCTCCGGCACAGATATACCATTTGTTTTCCTTTTCTTTTTTGACTTGACCTTAGATCTTTTTCTGGATTTCTTACATCCAGCTCTCTTGCCTCTGTGTGTTAGATTAATTTTTATCTGTGTCTGTTGAGGAAAGGATCATTCCCTAAAAAAAGGGGTGACCTTGGTTCCTCCATTAAAGGTGAAAAATGGTTATCAGAGTGTCAAGGTTCTCTATCTAAATCGTATCGCTTTTTCCTTGTATTTCTTGAAGGAACATTCCTCCACTCTAAATACTCAAAATCAGTAGGTTTATTTTCACTCTTATATCTATTTTGGTATGTTCTATAGTCATTCCATGATTTGGAGGAGCTATATCTTCTCACAGGTGATACTAACTCATCTCTACATTCATAATCATTCTCATAATGGGGAATTTTTTTCCTTCCCATTTGTCTTTTAGGAGGTATATGATATCTTTGAACATAGTCATTTGAGGTTTTTTTGCTTATTTTGTTAGTATGTTTTTGAATAGATGGCAATTCTTCATACTCTAATTCTAGTCTATCCCGGTTGAATTTTTTTACTTTTTTTTCCAATATTATTTTTTCAGTCTTCTTTAATTTAAATTCAATATCCTTTTCTAGATCCTTATATTCTTTTGAATTGGAAAAGGGAGCAACTAATGATTTATATTTAGAGATTTCTTCCTCTTGGTTATTGAGTTCTTTACATCTTTCTTTGATAATGAGTTCCATAAGTGAGAGGGAGCAATTTTTGGTAATTAGCTCCCACTCATTTCTGAACTCTTCATTCCCTGAATTAAAAGTGCAAGATTTATTAATTTTTAGTCCTCGTGGGATTAATTTATATGATAAATACTTTTCTAAGGTGACAACTTCCCACCAGGTTTTGATTTCTTTTAGCATTATATTTTCAAGTTTTTTCATTAGACCTTCAAGGTCTTCATCACGAAGTTCAGTTTGTTCTAGTTTGTCATCAAAGGCTCTTTCAAAAGTATGAAAGAAAATTTAAAGTTGCACAATATAAAAATCCACAATAAACTGTGTTGATATCCAGTACTAAAAAGATGTGCTGAGAAAAAACAGTCTTTCGATAAACCTCCGTCTAATAAATAGCCCACCAATGGGGACAGCCAATTAGTGTCCCTAGGAACAGGGATATCCTGTCTACAAACAGCCGCTCATGACACCTGCTCTGCTGGACTAATAAGTCTCACAATCACCAGCCGGACTTATGTGGTAATCACTTCGCTCCCTTCTGTGTAACCCAGCTGCTGTTTCATCTTCAGCGTGCAGCCTCAGACTGTGGCAGCAGAGTAAGCAGAGCCCTCACTGCTTCCAACAAACGGCAGTGGTAAGATTGGAACCCAGGAGACTGTGGCATTCCTCTTTATAACCCATTCAATGTTATCTGCTATTAAGGGCTGCTTACTTGGAAATTTATAAAGACACTGACTTAAATAAAGTGGAGCTGTAAATCAAATATAGCTGGTATCTCCCTGGAGAGAAAGATAAGACTTGTCTTTTAAGGCGATTGAACTTTACCTTGTCCTAGGGACACTAATTGGCTGTCCCCATTGCTGGGCTATTTATTAGACAGAGGTTTATTAAAAGACTGTTTTTTCTCAGCACATCTTTTTAGTACTGGATATCAACACATTTTATTGTGGATTTTTATATTGTACAACTTTAAATTTTCTTTCATATATGTGTATGTAGATTTAATCTTTATTAAAAATTGTAAACTTGTAATCTTTATGCGCTCCTTGTTATTGTAAGTTAGTCAATACTATTTATTTGCTTAAAGTATAACAGAATTACTCAGTAGGAGCAGCTGATTATTACAATTAGGTTGCATTATTCACTTTTATTAAGTAATTTTTATGCGCCTGAATTTTATTTGTTTGTTTCTTTCAAAAGTAGATAATCTACATTCTCGAATGGAGAACATGGTTGGTATGGAATGCAGCCCACCTGTATTCCCCTCTAGTGGTGATACAAGAAAATGGAAAAATGAAAAAAATGAGGAGATAACTGGTAGAGCGCACAATATAGCTGCCTAAAATTCTATCAATATTCCAGAAGAATCTCACCACAATTCACAGCAATAACATGGAAAAGATGGAATATACAAAATCTCTGGCACTAATATAATTATGTATAATTATAATACATCCCTTGGTGTCAATATTGTGGAAGATGTAGTCTTATGGTGGATTCAAGTTGACTGAAATTTCTCCTTCTGGATCAGATTTCACAATGGTTGCCACTCGGTCATGACATAAAAGGAAACATCAAGAGGAGAAACCAATGTGTAATAATGTCAGGAGCTACCACAATTTTGCAGACAAGGATAAATGAAGCTATTTCAGAATAATCTATTGTAGCGTACCCCACTCACATCATAGATGAGTGGTGAATGTATTGAAAGGTATTTTTATATTCCAAATAAAGGTTTATGGGTAATCCTTTTAATACATTTGCAAAGTTATGGGTGTATACCCCGACTCACGTGTAAATAGACACTGGTATTCCCAAAAAGGTATCTTTTAATCAGGATTAATCTTTCAACACAGGTCCTCAAGACAATCAGCCGCATGCGCCAGCCATCTCACTCCCTGCACTCTGATCACGTCCGGCAGGGAACTCCGGCCACCACATCCCTCCTCCTTCCAGCATCCTCCACCTCATCCATGGAGTGCCGCCGCACCATCCGACTTCCCAGCAGCACCCGTACCTCCGGAACCAGCTTCACCTCCGAGGGCAGAGAGCCGCTGCTCCGCCCGCCAGCAGCCACACAAACTCTGGCTGGGCGGCAAGGTCAGACATCTCCAGTATGCCCCACAGTTCATCCCTGCTTTATGTCACATGAGCAAGGACTCGGCATACCGACACACAGAAGAGTACTAGGTACAGCAGCACTGAGGCAGCCGTCCACGGCGCCATCTTGGGTCTTTAATAATTTCTTAACTGTTTATGGCCAGGATCCAATTCAAGCCTAAAGTCTTAAGCAACAATCTCCGTCCAGTAGTTCAATATATGATAAGCAAATGAAACAGTAATATAGGGCCTGATTCATTACAGATCGCTATTGCGATCATATCTGCGATTACTTACGCAGGTCCAATGCGAAAATATGCTAATGTCTACAATCGCAAAGCTATTATAGAGATGCCCAAAGCCAGCATAGAGACAGCCACTATCACTTTCGGACATCTGTAATACTTTGCAATCCTGCGTATTCATCAGGAACATCAAGTAACATCACCCCCTCACGTACAATTACAACAGGTCTGACCGGAATAGGTATGTAATGCCAGCTGTCGTGATGCCTTCTGTCAGAATACTGAGAGCGGCATCCTTATGGTTGGTATCCCAACAGCGGTTGGGTAAGTATACTTACCCTCCCCCCTAACCTTCCCTTCTTGTAGCCTAACCCTCCCCACACTGCACCCTACGCCTCCCCGTTAGTGCCTAAACCTAACCCCTCCCAGTGGTGACTAACGCACAATTACAACCGGTCTGACCGGAATAGGTATGTAATGCCGGCTGTCGGCAGGCCCGCCAAGAGCCGCACCAGGCCCCGGTAAAAAAGGGGGTGTGGCCTAATCATGGGAGGTGTGGCTACGCCCCCTTAGGTAAATAAAAAAAGTTTTGCAGCATGCTGCGTGCTCGCATCGGGATTAAGATAGGCGTTGTTATTTCGTCACCTATCTTAAGTCCATTGTCAGGATCTCCCTGTCGATATTGAGACCAGCGGCATGGCAGCTGCCGGTCTCATAACTACATCCCTTCTGACCTAACCGGCGCACACAGTGAGTACACAAGCTGCGTATGCCATCGCAGTGACTAATTTATGCATGCCCCTTTAACGGCGTACAAACATACTGATGACTGTGTTTCATCCACCACTCCCCATCAACATCCCCAAACACTCACTTCCTGTCAATCACTCTGCGATGGGTCTGCATGGTATCTGCAGTGGTGTCTTCGTGCACTGCGATGCATATGCGTGCAACAATCGGCAGTTAACTTAGAAGTGCTACCTCTGATCCACTGCCTGAACCTGCGCTGCTGGATTCATGTAAGATGCTGCCTTTGAGTTACTCCATTCACGCTGCAGTCCTGCACTGTATGCTGCTTCCAAGCCTGCACCTACCAGCCTGTGTTCAAGCACTGGTTCCAGTCCAGTTCTACTACTGATACACTTAGTGGGCCCGCTCCAGTCTAAGCCTGCAATCCCACTCCGGCTGGCTGCTGCTATCTCCGGTCCTACCCCAGTTCAACTCTGCGGTTCCACTCTGGATGGCTGCTGCTCTCTCCGGTCCTACTCCATAACAAGACTTCGGTTCCACTCTGGCTACTCTGCTGCTCAACCTCTGGTTCAAGATTCAGGTTCCATTCCAGTTACTTTGCTGCTCAACCTCCAGTCCCAATCCAGTTCTAGACTCTGGTTCCACTCTGGTTACTCATCTGTTCAACCTTCTGCTACTCTGCTGTTACCTTTAGTGCCAGTCCGGTTCAAGCCTCCAAGTTCAATGTGGTTCCACATCTGCAACCTCCAGTTCTTACCCGGATCAGCTATGTCCAAGTCTGCGAGTTATTCTGCAATTCCAGCCTCCTGTGAATTTCAAAGACTCTCCTACTGCTTCCAGTGCCAAGTCTTCTGCACAGTGACCTCATCTTCTAGTAAGTCCTTTGAGTATATCTCTCCTGCTCATTGCAGGTTTAAGTGTATTTTAACCTCACTGTGCTTCAGTTTTTTCCTCCTGTCCTGCATCATATTGCTCTTACTCCGCAATGCAGCTCCTGACTATTCTGGGACTCTCTACTCGCTATATCATCGGTACCTTATCGATGGTGGTTGTTGCCCTGTGGGTCATCTTGCAGTGTTTCTGCTACAGCACTCAATCTGGTTGTTGGGGACTAGGTGCTGGACTTAGGCTCCTCTTTGAGTATCTAGGCTCCAGTGACCCAACTCTGATAGTCGGTCTGCAGCATCTGTTTTCAGATTCCAGGTGGGTTACTGATTACCTGAATTACTCGCTGTGCTGTCTCCTGAGTTCTCAAACACTTGTTCCAGCCCCTTATCCCTATATGCATGGTAAGGGGATTAGTTCCACTCAATTGGTTCCAGGGGCAGACTGGGAGCCTTTCAGGTGTCACTGACCTCTGAAGGCCCCTGGCATTTACCACAAGGGTCTCACCCATGAGTAGACCTTTGATTCCACCACCATCATTCTGCTACAGTTCGTCACACTCAGTCCACAGGTCATGACACGGATCTAAAAACCCTAAATGTGAAATGTGACAGTTTCAACCTTCCAGCTATCATTGAAATTTAAATTTTACTTCATAACCAGATGAAAAATGAACGAGCTTTGATCGGCCCATATCAAAATATACCTGGTAGCCTGACTGACAAATTTGGGGTTTGATTACCTTACACTGGGTCTAGAAGACAGACTGACAGCCTCACTCTATTACAGCTATATTTTGGTGTTATATGAGATATAGCCGTATTAAGTTTTATACACCGTGTTGATGGAGCAGAACATGTGTGGAGCAGAGCTATATACAACTCACCAGCCAGTGAGTGTATCTGCTGACAGGGTAGTGATACAGGAATGATGGAAGGCATTGTGGATGGCAGTAATACCGGGGACTCTCTGGAGCTAAGTGGGAGACTACTGCCTCCCACTGTGACACTCAATACAGTGACAAGGTGGCACTAGACATGTACAGTAGCTAAGTCCAGACAGCATATTGGAGCAGAGAATGAAAATTCCCTGGAGGAAGAGATTGGAGTGTGTGCAGGGATGCTATCCATTTTCAGCACCTCACCTTGTAACCAGCTCCTCTATGTAACACAAACATCCAATAAAAGCTTTTCTGTAGCAACTTATAAAAGAAAAAGGGCTAAGTACATAAGAAAACATCAACATAATATGTGACTCTGATCCAATCTGCTTGGGAGATACATCAGTGAGAGTCTCCTCACTGACAGCATGGGCCATAACAACATTCTTTTGACCCACAAACTCAGAACTGCTGTCACTCTCATGATTTTTGATGTCTTCCTAACTTGTGCCCTTTACATTTTGCAAAGTCTTTTTGCCTATCGTGGATTTCCATTTACACAAATTAGACCTTAACTTTGTCTTCTGAATGTCTTTAGTCTTACTGAATGCAATATTTGCGAATTCTTCATCATACCTCTTAGGTGGCTTACCGATATTTAATCTTACGGAAGACCTTTTCTGTTGTTACATTTACATGCTGGTAGCTCTGGTTCAGGTACATCTCCAGCTGATTGCATGTCCATTGACACAAATTTGTTCTGCACATCGGATGTGTGAAAGGTATAGGGAAAAGTGGGGCACTTCTCTGGGTACAGCAAGCCTTTGTGACAAAAAGTTTCCCTAGTAAAACCGGGTACAATGAATAGCAAAACAATTGGATGTCACAATATTTGGCGCTACTCAATAAACCAAAATTTCTAAACACTGGAGCATAAAAAATATAGGTTAAATACACAATATTCATAAGTAAATCTGGATCAATGAAAATAATACTGAACTGTCACGTATGTCAGTGCATAAAAATCACGGATGTGATAGGACAGTAATATATAGCAGCTTTATGAGTATAAAGGGGATATTGATACTGCTAATGGAGAAAATGCAGCAACAGACATATGAAACATAATATAGAAATCACAAGTGTGATAGAACAGTCATAATAAAACAACTAGAAAATGAATTAATTAACAAAAATGTTACAGAGTAAATGCAGTAACATACGTTAAAACACATATATATATATATATATATATATATACACATAAGAGAACTCATGTATGCTCTCACTGGTGAGAAAGATGAAATATTAATATACGGCAAGTACAACAGTAGGCAATAAACTGAACTGGTTTCCCAGACAAAATTGTAGGTGGAAAGACTTCATAAATCAGGCAATAAAAGTGTCCACGTAAACAAATAAAGAGTCCTACTGCCTGGCTGAGAGGGAACTGCAAGTGATGACATATACAGCATGCAGAATAACTGGTTTTCCCTGCATGAGGCTCCAGAAGGCTGTTACCAGTTGCGGTGGAGAAGGTGGCTAGCCAGCATTTCTGGATTGCACAGGGAGTCCGCTGACACATTTAGAGACACTGCTTGTCTCTTTGTCAAGGCATATACTCACCTGTGCTAGTGTTTATCTTTTTATATAGGTCCCAAAGATCTGTACTGTCGGTCTTGGATTCCGTTCGTCCCGCACTTCTGGGTTGCGAATACCGGAAGAGATGTCACTGGGGAGTAGCGGTTACTAGAGGATAGTAGATGGCTGTTCTGTTAGTTGCTTTGAGGTCCGCATAGATAGTGGTGGCCATTTTCTTGTTGCTTTTTTTGTGTCCTTATGTCATTTTGAAACAGATAAAATTTGATTGTGGAATGATAAATCCAGGTCCCTTTAAAGCAACGCTTTTTGAAGATAATAGGTCCTCCAGGATTTGTGGGGGAAATAAGAAAGTATAAAAATTAGAAAAAGTAATCCTATAGAATACAGGGATGCTATAGAAAAATGGTGGTTATAGAAGAGGGTTAAAGAAAGAAATAATAAAAAATGGATTTACAAGAACCAATTGATCTCAAAATCTTGGTTCAACCTGGTTGGTGCTAGGGTTTGGAGTTTGAAGATGGTTTGCATTTCAGTGCAAGCTAATTTGTTTTCAATATTTCTATCTCTTCATGTGGGTTTCACGTTTGAGAGTCCCATAAATATTTTGATATCAGATGGGGAGCATTGGTTTTGAACCCTAAAATGTTCAGACAGGCTATGTATGGTCAAATCTTTTTTGATATTTCTTATATTCTCTCCCAAATGGGTTTGAGAGATCTCGATGTTCTCCCTATATATGCCTTATCTCAAAGACACTGGTGACACCATAAAGAAACTTCAAGACATTATTTGGAAACCTGACATGTTTTTAGTTACTGCAGACATGACATCATTATACACTGTAATAGAGCATAACCATGGAGCAGAGTTCATCTCTTGGTTCCTAGAACAAAATGATTACACAAATGAGGTAAAAAATGTCATCAAGGATTCCATCCAATTCATCTTAAAAAATAAGTTATCTTTCTTTGATGGTAATTATTACTTACAAAGGAGATGTACAGCAATGGGAACTCATTTTGCTCACAGCTACGTGAACCTTTTTATGGCATACTGGGAGTCACAAGAAATCTACTCCGATGAAGTATTCAAAACAAATTTATTCCAATGGAATCGGTATATCGACGACATAGTGTTTATATGGAAAGGAACGGAAGATACACTAGATGCCTTCTGTGAAAAAATCAACAACAATAAAAAGAACATAAAACTCATGTTTAACAGGTTAACAAAAGCAATAAAGAGATCCATTTTTTAGATTTGAAAATTTACATCAAAGATCAGATGATACACACTATGATGTACCAAAAACCCACGGATACTCAGAATTATATACCTATTGACAGTGAACACCATAAAAATTGGCTTCAGGGTGTTCCTAAAAGCCAATTCATCAGAATCAGGCGTAACTGTAGCAAAGATACCGTATGTTCTGAACACATAAATGATCTGAAGAAAAATTTTCTTAAAAAAGGATACAAAGAACAAGACCTAAATTCAGCAGCCACCTCTTCTTTAAATATGGAAAGATCTACTCTACTTACAATAAAAAATAAAGACCCACCCTCAAGTAACACAGAGCACCAATGGTACTTCTTGACAAGATTTAACTCTAGCCATAAACAGTTTGAATCTATAATTAAACAACACTGGTACATATTATGCAAAGACCCTGTTCTTAAAGAGATCATCCCGAGCAATCCTAAATTCATCTATAAAAGGGCGGCCAATCTAAAAAATAACTTAGTAACAAGTGCCTTGACCACCAAATCTTCAAATCCCATTCAAACAAAGGGTTTTCATAGATGTGGCATGTGCCAAGCATGCCAACAAATAAAAACTGGGATCTCTAAATATACAGACATCCTGGTGAATGGGGTTAATTTTAAGATGAAGGACTTCCTGACCTGTAATACCACCTATGTGGTATATTTGATCATCTGCTATTGTGATAAGGCATATATAGGGAGAACATTGAGATCTCTCAAAACCCGTTTGGGAGAGCATATAAGAAATATCAAAAAAGGTTTGACCACACATAGCCTGTCTGAACATTTTAGGGCTCAACACCAATGCTCCCCATCTGATATCAAAATATTTATGGGACTCTCAAATGTGAAACCCACATGGAGAGCTAGAAATATTGAAAACAAATTAGCTTGCACCAAAATGCAAACCATCTTCAAACTCCAAACCCTAGCACCAACCGGGTTGAACCAAGATTTTGAGATCAAATGGTTCTTGTAAATCCATTTTTTATTATTTCTTTCTGTAAACCTCTTCTATAACCACCATTTTTCTATAGCATCCCTGTATTCTATAGCATTACTTTTTCTAATTTTTTGTACTTTCTTATTTCCTCCACATATCCTGGAGGACCTATTATCTTCAAAAAGCATTGCTTTAAAGCAGGGGTCTTCAAACTTGGCCCTCCAGCTGCTGTGGAACTACACATCCCAGCATGCACTGCCACCTTTTTGATATAGCAGCATGCTAAAACTATGTGCAGTGCATGCTGGGATGTGTAGTTCCACAGCATCTGGAGGGCCAAGTTTGAAGACCCCTGCTTTAAAGGGACGCAGATTTATCATTCCATGATCAAATTTTATCTGTTTCAAAATGACATAAGGACACAAAAAAACAAGAAAATGGCCGCCACTATCTATGCGGACCTCAAAGCAACTAACAGAATAGCCATCTACTATCCTCTAGTAACCGCTACTCCCCAGTGACATCACTTCCAGTATTCGCACCCTGGAAGTGCGGGATGAACGGAAGCCAAGACCGACAGTACGGATCTTTGGGACCCATATAAAAAGACAAACACTAGCACAGGGGAGTATATGCCTTGACAAAGAGACCAGCAGTGTCTCGAAACGTGTCAGCGGACTCCCTGTGCAATCCGGAAATGCTGGCTAGCCACCTTCTCCACTGCAACTGGTAAAAGCCTTCTGGAGCCTCATGCAGGGTAAACTGGTTACTCTGCATGCTGTAAATGTCATCGCCTGCGGCATCCTCTCAGCCAGGCGTTAGAACCCTTTATTTGTATATGTGGACACTTTCATTGCCTGATTTATGAAGTTTTTCCACCTACAATTTTGTCTGGGAAACCAGTTCATTTTATTGCCTACTGTTGTACTTGCCGTATATTAATCTTTCATCTTTCTCACCAGTGACAGCATACATGAGTTCATATATGTATGTGTTTTAATGTATGTTACTGCATTTGCTCTGCAACATTTTAGTTAATTAATTCATTTTCTAGTTGTTTTATTATGACTGTTCTATCACACTTGTGATTTCTATACAGGAATATTTACATATCATAATGAAATATCTTGGGAATGGGCCCCAAATCTAAACACAGAAAGCATTTATGTTTTATATACACTGTATACACACACCCTGCAGGTCATTTTATACAATATTTTCAATACTTTTGTGGCTCAAACAAAGTTTGTGTACATATATGAAATTAATTTATGTTTCATATAAAGCTCATACACACAGCCTGAAGGTCATTTTATACAACAGTTTTAATAATTTTGTACCTTAAACAAAGTATGTGTACATTGAACCATCAAAAAGCAAAGGAATATTTGGATATGGGAGACTCAACCTGTATTATGTTTCATATGTCTGTTGCTGCATTTTCTCCATTAGCAGTATCAATATCCCCTTTATACTCATAAAAATGCTATATATTACTGTCCTATCACATTCGTGATTTCTATGCACTTACATATCACGTGACAGTTCAGAATTATTTTCATTGATCCACATTTACTTTATGAATATTGTGTATTAAACCTATATTTTTTATGCTCCAGTGTTTAGAAATTTTGGTTTACTGGGTAGCGCCAAATATTGTGACATCTGATTGTTCTGCATATCAACTTCCAGCTTTTCTATAACTTGCGATGTTTCTTTGGATATAACATCTCTTGATTTGGCAAGCTTTCTCGTACTTGGATTCCATAATATGTAGCCTATAATTCATGGCAGTAGACAAGCATGATGTACTTTACTGATTTTGAATCCAGCTTGCATCTTCTTTCTCTTGGTATGTTGTGCATAGGCTGTACTTCCAAAAGTTCTGAGATGCTTTACACTTAGTTTTTTCTTTGACCATGCTTCAATAGGTGCAATGTCCTTTAGGGCAACTTTAGGAGAATGGTTTTGAGATAATCTTCTGTGGACACAGCTTCTGCCTAAAACTGTTTGTCTAGGCCTGCATCATGTATCATGCATCTTGCTTTCTCCACCAGTTTATGGTTTGCCCGTTCACTTACACCATTTTGCTTGGGAGTATAGACAATGATCAATTTATGTTCTATTCCAAGTTTTCTTAAGAATTGCTCCACCTCTCTGTTGAGATATTTTCCACTATTATCAGATCTCAGGGTCTTGAGTCTGTGACCCGTTTGATTTTCTACAAATCTCTTGGAGTCTGCAATCTTCTTTGCTACTTCAGATATCTCTATGAGGAAATACATGTGTGTCATTCTTATGAAATCATCTATGAATGTCACAAAGGATCTATATCCACTTACTTAATGATTTTACTTACATTGGACCACACACATCTGTATGCACTATTGGAAGTGGTGCTGTAGCTCTGCTCCTAACTTGGGAAATGGCTGACAACTGATATAAAGCTCTCTCATATGGGTTTCTCTGTGTCACTCACTGATTTTACTATGATCTTCCCATTCAGTAGTTTTTGAATCCAAGTTAAACAAATCTTCTGTGCCAGAGTTCCAGTGACTGTGACTCAGTGATTATCATTGCATTAACAGTACTGTGTATCTAGGATGCATAATTGCTGGCACCTTGTGCCTATAGCTATAATGGTCCTTCTTCTGTATTGCACAATTCACTTCCTTTAGTGGAGTGAACTCTGTGGCTTCTCTGTTCTTGGACACTGTTGGCGATAATATTTGTTCCCATTTCTGGTACATAAAGCACGACTTGTGTTTATATGACTCTTCTTCTAGTCCCAATTTTCAAGCTGGCTTTAAATGTTCCTACTTTTGTAGCTGTAAGCACTTGATTGCCAATCCCTTTAATTGTGATAGGGTCACATTTGGTTAACTTGATGAACCATTCCTCATTGCAGCTGAAATGCCTTATTGCAGCTGAATCAATGTACAAACATTTTTTTCTCTGGTTATCTGTAACACTTTGGGCTGAATCATTTTTCCATTGCTTTTCTTGCTTTTTATAAGATTCACACTCTTCTTTGCTTGCACTCAAATGCTTTGTGACCTATCTTGTAACAATTGTCGCACATAAACTTGAATTTTCTGAATTTTCCACTTTTTGTTTATAATGCAGTACTCTCTGCATTTGACTCACATGGCATATGTTCTTGAAACTGTAATAACTTTGCTCTAACTATGTCTGTGGTTAACTTTTCTGTGTTTGCCTTCAATGCCACACTGAGGAAGTCAAACCTAGAGGTTAAATTCTGTAGCATTGCCATAACAATCTCTTCATCATCTACTTTCACTTCAACAGACAATTGTTAAGAAACAGACATAATTTTTTTCAATTGTATCACTCACACTGCTGCATTCACATAACTTGATATTGTACAATACATGTGTGATACCCCTAAGTTTGGGGTCTCCCATTTGCTTATTAGGGCCCCTTTTTGCACCTCAACTTGTACATGGGATCTATTTATTTGAAAAAGATTATTGCTGCTTTGCCCCATAGCCCCAGTTTATTTTTATTTTTAGAAATGCAGTATTAGGTAGCCTTATAGACAATATATGTAGGCTACATTGAACTTTTGCTGACCCCTGCTCTCCCTGTTGCATGTGGAGCATGTGTAGCCCAGGGGAAGAGTTTACCCTCTGGCCAGCAACCCCTTTATACAGGAAAAAGCCCCTTCATTTATTGGTGGCCTGGGTTTCCGGGCAGAGGAGCCCAGGGGCAGTATGTTACCTGGGCCCCTTTTCCACTGAGAAGAGTAGGGACAGATCCAGGAGGGCAGAGAGGAGCCGTGATGGGAAGGAGCTGGGCAGCAGGTGCTGCCATGTAGCTAGTATAGGTTTTAGAAATCATTCAGAAGGGGGAGCAGCTGAGGACACAGAGAGATGCCTCAGTGGAGGGAATCCTGGTTGCGGTATGCCGGCACAAGGCCCCCCTGCAGGACCCTGATTCTCTGGATGTTACTGCTGATATCCGGCTGGAAAAGTGCCCAGACCATGGCTGTTATGGGATGCATTCTGTATGAGTGGAGAGGTGCTTGCCCCAGAGAGGTGCCTGCCCATTCCAGTTACTGGTCAGAAGATCTGACCACATTGATCACATCACTGCTGGAGGAAAGAAGCTGAGAGGACCCCAGAGATTGTCTACTTGCCTGCTGCCGGACTGTCCAACAGAGGAGCTGCACCAGCCAAGAAGTGACCGGACTCCATGAGCTGTGGATCTGCCCTGTATCTGCTCCAGCTGCTGCCAGGAAAAAGACAAAATCCACTGAGGCAGCCGCACTGCTGCCGGAGGAGTGCCTGTGTACCAGAAGACCTCACCAGGGAGAGAGAGGAATGCACCGCAGAGAGGAGCATGCTGCCACTGCCCCCTCTGTGACCAGAGGAATATTTCTGCACTGTCACTGGCTGCTGGGAGGAGAGAGCCCGAAGATCCCGCAAAGGAGCTTTGCACGGGAAGAGGGGACCCAGGCATAAGAAGACAGCCCCTGCAGAAGTGCCAGGAGCAGCGCGGGCAGTGTGGAAGGTTTCCCCACTGCCAGCCGGTAAGGACCCCAGTGCTGCTACTGTGAAGAGGATGTTCTGCTGAAGAGAGGACCTTGCTCCGGGTCCCAGAGGAAGAAGACAGCAACCCCGCCAGCCTAAAATGTCCCCATAGCTGGAGGAGAAGGCTTGCCTGAGGAGAAGTGCACACTTCCAGCCAGGAGAGAAATACAGGAATGCAGCCCAGGGTTACAAATTACTGCGGGTATCACTAAAACCCCAATGCTAGCCTAATCTCAGCAGGATCTCGATGCCCCAGCAGAGCCGTGTATTCCCGGCAATGCTGAAGATCGTGGGTGGCAGAAGCGCTGCTGCAGGTGGTGAGACTGTGGGTACCCCCTCACCCCTTTCCCAAAGCCCTTTAGTGGGTCCCTTGTTCCCTCCCGTGTTGCTGCCGTTGTGCAGTTGGAGCTTGGAAACTATCCTTAGGCCCACACATGTTGTTTAATAGTTCTTAGCCGGCAATTGTCTGTACTCCCCATGACAGTATTGAGGAGGAGGGATGTAGGGATAGATCACCCCTGTCCTTTGCCCTCGGAGGGGTTTTAATGCAATGTGTTGTGTTTTGACCACCAGCTCATGCTGGGGGGTAACCTGTGTTCCTCTATTGCACCAGCTCCTGCCTGCTGCAATTGTTATATGAATTAAGTTTTAAAGTGTTGGCTTTCTCTTTAATCTAATGTACATGTACTCGCTTGTAGTGTTGGAAATGCAATTATCTTTAATGCACTGCTTGTTTGCTGGTATCTACTTCAGAGTCAGTTTATTTTAATGCAATGTGTTACTGGAGTTTCATTTAAATTGCTGGGTTTCTTCAGCTTAGCAAAGACTGTCATTCAAGTGGCCTGCAGGTGTTAAAGTCAAAGTCGTCAGCTGTATAACCAAAGTGACAATTATTTCTGCAAAGTGTATATCTGCTTCTCTACTGCACTCTGTTTCTCGCCATTGACTATACTGCTTCAGCTTAGCAAGGACTGTCATTCAAGTGGCCTGCTGGTGTTAAAGTCAAAGTTCTGTGTGGAATAAGTGATGTATTTTTTATATTTTTGATATTATTAGAGCTCTTATAAGTATTTATATTTTTATTTGCATTTTTACGTATGTATTGAAATTGCTTTTTTGATACACTATGGGGGTCTGTATATCGATCATCTTATCACAGTATATCATCATCACTTTATATTCTTTTGGTCCGGGTATTTGGAATGCATAAGTATGCGCCACTTCCGGACATTTGAAACGCAAGCCTCCGTGGTATTGACTCTGGTCATACAACGAGGCGTTGGACATGCCCACTGACGTGCCGTCACCTCGGGCATACACGAGGTAGTGTATGCGGGTCAAACCTCGCTCTGAGATTCCTACACGGTTGGCTGTTGGAGGTCACGAGGGCGGAACTCACTCGTTCCCTCGCCGGACTTCCTGTTCGATGTGCTCCACGCCATGGAATGCTATATCGGACTTTTTTGACTTAAGGTATGTGAATTATCCTGTCGGTACCAGTATGAAATCCCCATTTGGAGGCATAATGTTGTGTATACTATTTACATTGTTTGTATGTTAATACTGTATTTTAATATTGTATTGAGGACTAATTGAGACCCCCGCCCCCTCCAAGGAGGAGGGATGTATTAGGGGTATATAGAGCTGTTTTAGTTGCCCTGCCACACTCACCTTGAGAAAGACTTACCATTGAAACGCGTTGGTGGCAGCAGGACTTAAGGGGACCTTTTGGATCTAGGGATCATTGACCTGTGGTGGACTAGTTCAGATCTATTATCCACTTCAGGTCATTGTTTGTTATTCCATCTGTGCTATTTTCATGGTTACCCATTTTTTAAGGAATAAAATATTTTTTTAATGGTTTATGACGGTCAGTTTCCATTTCACTCTATACTGCTATCATTCTCTACCCGTGTGGGATAGGAGGACGAGATACTAGACATTACAGAGGAATGGGACCACCAGTGTTAAAGATATCTTTATGAGCATATGAAACCATCATCAGTGTGAGTTGGGGTACGCCCATCCTTTTATACCGTATTCGACACTCTGCACGGTTGAGCACTATTATCGGAATTAATACACAGTGGTGAATAGCCCCGCCAGTTAAAGATACCTTTACACGAGGAATCTATTATACCTTCACGTGAGTGCGGTACGATCACTTCCACTGCTTTGGGGAAGAAATTGTGTTCTAGCCCAGTGTATGAAAGACTCTTTTATGAACTACTACATTATTGTGCTTTTTTTGTCTTTTTCTTCTTTTTTTTGCAAGACTATATATGAGAAGAATTACAACCTTATGTGCCATATTGAACTTTGCTCCATCTACAACAGGACATCGATTTCCAGTTTGGTATTTCCTTTTTATTATGTACTGTAGTATCTTACCTCCAATGTGTTAAGGTTCTTTTCAGTAAGATAATGATTTCCAGTTTGGTATCTATATACTACTGTGTAATACATATTATATTTGGCAGTATATTAGGAGTGCGCAGAGTTTGGGTCTGTCCATTGTTTTGGTATTTTTAAAGTCAAAGTTGTCAGCTGTATAACCAAAGTGACATTTATTTCTTCAAATTGTATATCTGCTTCTCTACTGCACTGATTCCTGCCATTGACTATACTGCTTCAGCTTAGCAAGGACTGTCATTCAAGTGGCCTGCTGGTGTTAAAGTCAAAGGCCCTCATTCAGAGCCACTCGCTATTTGCGGTCGTTCGTTCTAAAACAAGGGGTGGCTATTCAAATGAACCGTTCGCTGTTTGCGGTCTGTTCACGCCTCTAGGTCTGAACGAGCGAACAAAACTTGCGTTCGTTTTTTGGAAAAATACGCCCCCTGGCTCCTCGCATCCTACGTCATGTCCGCTATTTATTAGATTAATCGAGTACATTGAACAGGGTATGAGCTGCTCGCTATTCTTGTGGTTGGTTTTTGCTACCACAATTTTGCGAGCAGTTCTGGCTTTAAATTAACCCAGTGACGTGGTCAATGACGCTGCTGTTTTAAATATGCACACCCATAAAACGCCCGTTTTGACCTTTAAGCACGCCTGCGATCGGATCTCCACTCCCCGTTTTCAAGCACCTTCCCCTGTTACCACCCACATACGCCTCATTCTGTCACTCAAAATAGCAGACATTCGCTATTTTGCGAGCACACGATTTTCGGCCGCACTGAGTGGTTCGCGCATGCGTATTTCGATCCGTACGCATGCGCAGTTGGACAAACATAGCTCGGAGCGAACGAGCAGCCACTTGCGTCCGGCTCTGAATCAGGGCCAAAGTTGTCAGCTGCATAACCAAAGTGTCATTTATTTCTTCAAATTGTATATCTGCTTCTCTACTGCACTGATTCCTGCCATTGACTATACTGCTTCAGCTTAGCAAAGACTGTTATTCAATTGGCCTGCTGGTGCTAAAGTTAAAGTTGTCAGCTGCATAACCAAGTGTCGGTAATGTATGCTTCAAGGTTTATTGCTCTATACAGTGCCAGAGTCATGTGTACAATAAGATATTGCATTACTATCACCTGTCAATGTTTTCTCTCTCCAAATAAAATTGCGTTGTATCGTTTTAAACGTGTCTGTCATTGTGTCTGTTAAAAGGGAAACACATTGTTTGCCCCTCTGATATATTCAGACCTGGTCCCTGGTAAAAATGGGAAATTACAAATGTCTTAAATTAATTCTTCTCAGGAGACATTCATCTTGGTATGCTGCATGCAGTGCTGACTTTTTCCATGTATAACAGAGTACACATGTTGCTCTACTCTTAAACCTATATAGTCTGGGCTTGGATCTGCACATGGGTCTACTGTGACCTTCCACAACCTTTCATGCTTTAATTGCATTTCCATACCAAACCTCCAGGTTGTACAGTTTTCTGCACCTTTTATTGTAGCTTTATAAACCTCCTGTGTGTATGCACCTCATAGACAGGTATTCAAGTAGTCGCGGGGTCTACCCCGTGACTACTTGTCGGCCAAAATCCCCGCGGTGCGAGGAAAAGCTATTCAATAAAATAGCTCCGAAAAATCAGGACTCACACGCAGAAGCACACTGATTCCGTGTAAACTGCAGAGTCAATGGGTTTTTCCCCGCGTGCAAGACCAATTTGGTGGTTTTTACACGGATTTTACCTCGCACCTCCATGAGCTGAGAGGTAAAGTCTGACTGCGGGGACTTGCAGGTGGGGTCTCGGGGACTCGCACGCATGGAATCCCCGCTAATTGAATAGGTCCGGCGTGCCAATTAGCTGCGGGATAAACCCTGCGGCTTATATAATATGCCCCATAGACATATCTATGCAGCTTTTATGCACTAATCAGCTTCTGTGCTGTCACACTGCACTGGAAACACTCTGTGCTGTCTTCATTCTGTGTTTTGTGCAGCTTCTGTATACTGACTACCTTCTGTGCTGACACACTGAAGCATAGGCGTCTTTATAATGGGTGCAAGATGTGCGGTGCACACGGGCCCCTGGGTCCAGGGGGGCCCACACTGCACACCCCGCACCCATAGGTAATCATACTTACCCCTCCGCCGATTCCCAAAGTGCTGCTCGGCAGCGCCGCACTGGCACTGCAGAGCAGCAAACACACACCGGGAAAATGGCGGTGGCCATTCTCCCAGTGTTCTGCGTATGTGCAGAAAAGATGTCCCCGGGAAAGTAGGAGTGGGTGCCATTTTCCCGGAGACCCGCGCATGTGCTGTAGATTCTGGCATGAAGAGCGTATCTACAGCGCTTAGTGCCGCACTGAGCCGCTGATGGAGAGTAGAGGGCCCATACGGAGGCTGCACATGGGCCCCTTCCTCTCTTAAAATGCCCCTGCACTGAGGGCCGTATTGAGTTAAATGTGAAAAGTCTGAATCCTTGGAAAAGTATCGTGGATGACGTCATTTTGCGAGGCGGAAAGTTTCCGCCGTATTCAATTCCAAAGACTTTTCGAGTATGTGAAAAGTAAATGCAATGTAATAGGCGGAAAAGTTTCGCCTATGAATAGCAGGTGGAAAAAAGTACAGAATTGCGGTTTTGGGGTGCAAACTTCAGGAAAACCCCCTGCACCCATGGGACAGTCCCCCAAAGATAAACTGTTTCAAAAATATAAAAAATTTAAAACTTTAGAACACCCCAAAGAAGTACTTTCATTTTGGGGGTGAAAAAGTTTAAAGTTGGGGGACAAACTTAAAAACTAGCGAAATAGGCTTCTGGGTGGTCCACAAGTATGGGGCAGGTGTTTTTATGATTGCAGGTGCTTGCGGCAGGTGGATTTTTAACGTATTTTAAAACTTCACATTAGCAACTTAAAATATGCTAGCCCCCATTTTCAAGTACCCCAAATTTGGTGGGAGTAGTTATTTTCACAAAAAAATACTGCATAATGCTGTTCTTCACCACTTGTGTTAATACACTAATTGGCACCAATTGACATAACTTAAGTACCCCAAATACTTTCATTAGCGCTAATCGGGGGCATCCAGTGGCATCCAGTGGTGTAACTAGGGTATTTGGAGCCCAGGGCAAATTTGAAAAGGGAGCGCTGCAAAAAAAAATGGATGTTGTTACTTAAAAATGGGGCGTGTCAACATGACACACCCCTTTATTTTCACGCTGAACATTCCTATCCATATGCACCTTAACCCCAGTAGTGCCCCTTATACAGTACCCCCAGTATGCAGTTGTGGTCCCTCTTATGCAGGCCCATAGTAGTGGTCCCCCTTATACAGTCCCCAATTAGTTCCCCTTATTCAGTAGTGCCCCCAGTAGTGGTCCCCCCAAATGCAGTGGCCCAAGTAGTGTTCCCCCTTATGCAGTGCCCCCAGTAGCAGTCACTACAATGCAGTGCACCCAGTAGTGGTATCCCCTTATGCAGTGCCCTTTATATAGTGCCCCCAGTAGTATCCCCCCCATGCAGTGCCCTTTATATAGTGCCCCCAGCAGTAGTCCCCCCCATGCAGTTTTCCCAGTAGTGGTCCCCCTTATGCAGGCACCCAGTAGTGATCCCCCCTATCTAGTGCCCCCTGTAGTGGTCCCCCCAGTGCAGTGCCCCTAGCAGTAAGCCCCTTATATAGTGCCCCCAGCAGTAGTCCCCCCCATGCAGTGCCACCAGTATAGGTCCCCCTTATGCAGGCCCCCAGAAGTGATCCCCCCTATCCAGTGACCCTGTAGTGGTCCTTCCTATTACTGCCCCCAGTAGTGGTCCCCCCAGTGCAGTGCCCCTAGTAGTAGGGCCCTTTTATAATGCCCCCAGTAGTAGTTTCCCCCCCAAGTAGTAGTCCCCAGTAGAGGTTCCCCCTCCTGATTAAGTGCCCCCAGTAGTAGTCCCCTCCCCAGTAGAGGTCCTCCCAGTAATGGTGCCCCCAGTAGTAGCCACCCCCCCATTGTGCCCCCAACCGCAGTAGATGTCCCCCCAGTAATAGCCACCCCCCTCCCCCATTGTGCCCCCAGTAGTGCAGACAGGTTTAAAAAATATATATATACAAAAAAATATACTTACCTGAATCCACGCTGCTGCTCCGGACCGCGACACCGCTCCCTCCGCCGCCCGCCAGTCCTCCCAGGCTAGCGCGCTCAGCATTATGGGAGAGACGTCATGATGTCATGATGTCTGTCCCATTACCTACTGCAGTAGCCGGACGGAAGCCCGGCTCTTGCAGTCGGTGCTGCAGCAGTCAATGAGAGTCTATCTGACTCTCATTGGCTGCTGTTTAACACACGCATCGCCGCCAGCGCTGGCTGCGATGCGTGTGTTATGCACTGCCTGAGCCCTCCTCCTGGCGCTATTGGGCAAGCGCTCAGGGGGAGGGAACGGGCTAAGCTGTGCTGCACAGGACTGGCGCTGGAAGCCTAGCGTCAGTCCTGTGTAAATGTGTAGCGCTGACCGCACTCACTGCGGTCGGCGCTACACTGGCCAGCTAGGGCAGGCCGGACCATGGCCGGCGGCGCAGCCCCGCGCCACTGGTCCCATGGTACCCAGGGCACGTACCCCACTCGCCCTGCCCTAGTTACGCCACTGGGGGCATCTATAGTGATCCCCAATGTTAGTGCACCTTTTGGGGGGTGTCAGGCTGAGTTCCCCATTTTTGACAGGACTTTTTGCCTGTTTCAGTTTCGCCGGGTGCCATTTTCGCGTCCTTTCTAATTGAATACGGCCAATAGCGGGAGCGCACACAATACTTTTCCGCATGCAAAACACACAATGTAGGCGAAAAGTCCAGCAGGCGAAAAAGTATCGCGGGTGCGAAACTAAATGAATACGGCCCTGAGCTGGAAACACAAATGAGGTTCCCACACTCATACCTACAGGTCTGTATGATTTATCATTAAATGATTTTGCATGCTTCATAGGGAGACTGTTGATACCCTCTTACAATGACATAGTATAGTTGCTACATTACTGAAAGATGAAATCCAGCTATACGTTTTCAGACTCTGCAGGACCACTTAAATACTGATGAGACAAGTAACAGTCATGAACCTCCACATTTACTATGGTAAGTAAAAATCTGTTGCTCACTGTAAGGAAAGGTACTTATGCTCCCTTGCTCAATGCAGTTAGCGGCTACAGTGGCTAGTATTTGATATACTTCTATTGATACCCCTTAAGTAAACATTCATTTCACTCACAAATAACTACTTAGAAATGGTGTAGCAAGATCATAAGCCATCTGCCATACACAAGCTACACCATTGTATAATTTACTATGGTTATTTTTCCAAGACTTTAACCTTTTATATAAAATATCTGACATTTTTAAAGCCATCCTTATTCTGAGCTTTACCACTTCTGCAATGTACAGTGGGGCTGATTCAGACCTGCTCGCAAGCGCTATGCGCTCACAAGCGGGTTGATGTTTGCCCCCTGCACATGCGCCGCCTCCGGCGTGCGCATGCATGAGACCTGGCCACCGATGGGCGCTCCATCGCTACGGGTCTCGCACCAAAATGGGGCGGCTGTCGATTGTGATTGACAGCTCGCCCCGTTTTGGAGGCGGGCAGGGGGGGTTGCTGGACAAACGGAGACGTTCCTGAAGGAACACCTGCCGTTTGTGGGCGACCCTACTGACATCACCAGAGATGTCAGTAGTGAGCTTCCGGCTCTATTAGAGCCGGAAGCTCACTGGGGCTTGCGGCAGACGAGACCCTACCGCAAGCCCGATGGTCACGATGGTCGCGACCATCATGTGGCCGCTCGCAAAAGCTGTAGGTGGTCACCCACAACTTAGCGAACGGCCAGGAGGCCGAGCAAAAAAAAAAAAAAAGGCCGCCCAGATTCAGAGCGAGCACTCTTAAAGAGCGTGCGCCTCTGAATCAGGCCCAGTGTTCCTTCCAGGACTGTGATCTTCCATGAAAATGTCTGCCAACCTTTATTAAAGTATCTTTGCGGCATAGATTTTTTTGGATTCACTCTCAACAGTATCAGATGTTTCAACATATGTGCATCTGCTAAAAAAAAAACATTGTACTATACATCACCAATAACCAGCTGCCATAATTATTTTTCTAATTTTACTTTATGTGGAAGTTGTTTTATTATATATTTTGACCTGTATTTGTAAATGTATTATAAAGTGTTTTTTTGTGATTAAAATTGCTTGTATATTTATTGTAACTAGTAGTCACTCTAGTTTTGCTAGCATTGTTTTTAAATTATCATATAATTGCATCCCTTCTTATAGTCCACACATAACATTACATATTTTCTCTTTCTTCACTTTCACAACTTTCTAACACTAGACCAACATTCCTGTATGACTGGAACATACAGTCCACAATGAACTTTTGCAATGTGGCTGAACGATGCCTATTCCCTATAGATAGTAAGATTGCAAGCAGGGGTCTCTTACCACTATGTCTGTCTGTTATTACCCAGTTTTGTTCTATTACTGTTGTTTCCAATTGTAAAGTGCAACGAAATATGCTGCGCTATATAAGAAACTAATAATAATAATAATAATAATAATAATAATAATAATAATAAAGCAAACAAAAGTTATTTGTAATTTTTAATGATAATAAATGTTTAACTTTAACAAAATATTAAAAATGTATTTAGATTATTTAATGTGCAAATATTAAGCCTAACAGTAGGTGTCCCCCAAGGTTCTGTTCTTGGACCCCTCCTATTCTCCCTCTATATGTCCTCTTTAGGTGAGCTCATCAGCTCTTTTGGCCTCCAATATCATCTCTATGCTGATGATACTCAGATCTACCTTCACTCCCCTGATCCTCTCCCCCTCTCTATTTACTTCTATTTCTAACTGTCTCTCTGCTATCTCTTCCTGGATGTCCCAGCACTTTCTTAAAGTTAATATGTCTAAGACTGAGCTGATCATCTTCACAGTCTCCCGCATAACCTCAATTCCCACAATTTCATCATTTATCGATGGCACAACCATCTCCTCTAGCCCCCAAGTGCACCATCTTGGAGTTATCCTTGACTCCTCCCTCACCTTCAAATCACGCATTCAGTAACTTTCGCAGTCCTGCCATTTCCATCTCAAAAATATTTCCAGGATCAGACCATTTCTCACCCTGGCTGCTACTAAGGGGCATATTCAATTAGGCGCGAAGTTTGCAAGGTAAAAAAACCCCGCCCCGCATAAAAAAAAAAGAATGCTGCGGGCAGGGGGGGTTGCTGGACAAACAGAGACGTTCCTGAAGGAACGCCTGCCGTTTGTGGGCGACCCTACTGACATCACCAGTGAGACTCTGCCCAGGGGACTCTGCGGCTCCTGGTGGCCTCCCCTCTATCTTATCACTGGAGAGGGGGCTGCTGGGAGTCCCGGGGGCTGCTGGGAGTTCTAGGGGCTGGTGGGAAGGGCAAGGGCTGCTGGGAGATGTAGTTCTCCCCGCGTCCATTCCGGGGGGCCGCACGGACACTGGGGGGGGCAAATACACCGGGGATCACACACACACACACTCATACACACACATACTCACACACACTACATACTCACCGCTGCTGCTGGAGTCCGGGTCCCGATGCTGGATGCAGAAGACAGCACTTCGGAAGTTGAGTAATTACTGACTATTTAAGCTAATCGGAAACTTCCAATTGCTTAATTAGTACTCAGAGGGTGTACCGCCAGGGTGCCAAAGCAAATCCCGGTGATTTTACCTAAAATTTTAGTTTTTCTGAAAAATCACACTTGCTCGAGAGGTGCAAGAATAAAAACTTGCACCTATATGAATAGCAAAAAACCCGCACCTGCAGAAAAAAACTCGCAGGTGCGGGATTTTTGCTATTCTCGCACCCAATTGAATATGCCCCTAAAACCCTCATCCAATCACTGGTCATCTCCAGATTGGATTACTGTAGTCTCCTGCTATCTGCCCTCCCTGACTCCCACCTCTCTCCACTCCAATCTGTCCTCAGTGCTGCTGCCCAGCTCATCTTCCTCTCAAAACATATTACATCTGTCTCCCCTCTCCTGCAAGCCCCACTGGCTCCCTCTCCCCTTCAGAACCCAATTTAAGCTTCTCATACTCACTTACAAAGCCCTCACCCATTCCTCTCCCAGTTACATCTTTGACCTTATCTCCCTTCACACTACTGTCCGTCTTCTTCATTCTGCTGTTGAATGCCGCCTCTCCTGGCAACTTATTACTTCTCCCCACGACTGCCTCCAAGATTTTGCACGTGCTGCTCCCCACCTCTGGAATTCTTTACCACTCCTTGTCAGACTCTGCACCTCTCAGCAAAACTTCAAAATGGCTCTCAAGACCCACTACTTCATCCAAGACTTCCATCTCTCATCCTAACACTCTGTTCCTTGCTCACTATCTACCCCATCTGTGTCACCCCTGTCTGTCTACTCCTTCTCTTTAAAATGTAAGCTCTCACGAGCAAGGCCCTCTTCCCCCATGTGCTTTTCCTTCCCTTACTATTACTTATGGCACTTAACCCTTGACTACTGTTACCGTACTACTTATATTGCAGCAATGTTTATGTACCATGTATTTGTCCTGCATTGTTGTGTACTGTAAGTCACAGTTTTCTTGTTCTGCTCAATTGTTATGTATTTTGTTATGCTCGGCAGAACTCTTGTAATGTCATATAAATAAACGATAATAATAATAATAATAATAATAATATAATTTACAATTGCATAATCCTAAAAGATATACTAGAAAATAAAGTTGGCGCTATATAAATAAATGTTAATAAAATGTTAATAAATGAGTGAATGCGTTTTTAGGGCCTGATCCAGATCCATGCGTAAATGTAATCGCAGCTGTGATATCTCACGGATCGCAGTTGCGAAAATAAGCTAATGACTCACCCGCTGTCCAGTGCATAGAAACGCCTACTTAAAGCATTGCACAAAACCGAAAACATTGAACACAGATCTGGTGGCCATCCGCCTTTTGAGTAGGGATGTGCAGGCTCGGTTCTACTTGGTTCCGTTCGGTTTTTTTTCCCGAATCTTATTGGGTTTCAGCTGTCACGAGTTTTGGATAGCCAATAAGATTCAGTAAAAAAAACCTAACGGAACCGAGTAGAACCGAGCCTGCACATCCCTACTTTTGAGTAAGTCTAAGGTGTCTACTATGAACCTAGAGTGGGTTCACCATAGAGTAGCAAAAGTGCTGAGGATTATGAAAGGATGGCTGTTGGGGTACCCCTTTAGAATGAAGTCCAGCAACAGCCTTGAGGGCTGGAAAAATAGAAAACAGTCAGTTTGGGCCGTGTAGCAGCCTTGAGGGCTGGTGGTACTTGGCTTGGTGCGGCCTTGGCCAAATAGCAGCCTTGAGGGCTGGAAGCGCCTTACCAGGTGCGGCCTTTGGGCCATGTTGCAGCCTTGAGGGCTGGTAGAACGTGGCAGGAAGCAGTCTCTGGGCTGTGTAGCAGAACACAAAATTGCATCGGCAAAAGACGCAGGAGTGCGACTTGTGCCACCGAGATGACACAAGCGGCAGGTGGCACTGGAGTGCGGCTTGTGCCGCCGAGATGACACAAGCGGCAGAACACTAGATGGTATGGATTGGAGATGTTGGATGATAGCCTGTGTCGCCGGGATGACACCAGCGGCAGGATACACTGGAATGTGGCCTATGCCACCCGGGATGACACAAGAGGCAGGACACTGGATTGTGACCTGTGCCGCCAAGATGACACAAGCGGCAGGATTCACTGGAGTGCGGATTGTGCCGCCAAGATGACACAAGCGGCAGGATACACTGGAGTGCGGTTTGTGCCGCCGAGATGACACTAGCGGCAGGATACACTAGAATGCGACCTGTGCCGCCAGGATAACACAAGCGGCAGGACGCTGGATTGTGGCCTGTGCCCCCGAGATGACACAAGTGGCAGGATTCACTGGAGTGCGGCTTGTGCCGCCGAGATGACACAAGCGGCAGGATACTCTCGAGACTGGCAGAGATACAAGACACACGACTTGGACACGATGCAAACACCAGAACCGGAAACACATGAAACGCTATCATCGGCACCTGAGTGTGGTACCCCAAGTATTGGGAGTACCACTTGATCTTTATATTAGGGGTGAGCGGGTTGGGATTTCTGAAATCCGAACCCCCCCGAGCCCCCCCGATCCGAGGCCGATCCGAGTCAGGCTCGACTTTTCCCGCCTGACTCGGATCTGAAATCGAAGCAAAACATCATCATCCTGCCTTCCGGGTCTCGCGGGTTTTGGATTCTATATAAGGTATCCGCGTCGGCGCCATTTTCTCACTCGGCTGTGGACAGTGAAGAGGGAGAGTGGGAGTTAGGGATGGCTGGGCTGTGTAGTGTAGTGTAGTGTAGTGTTGTGCTGTGCTGCGCTGTGCTGCTGTTGTCCATAGGGGCTGTGTCCACTCCTCCAAAGTCCATAGGGGCTGGCTGTGTTGTGCTGTGCTGCTGTTGTCCATAGGGGCTGTGTCCACTCCTCCAAAGTACATAGGAGCTGGCTGTGTTGTGCTGCTGTTGTCCATAGGGGCTGTGTCCACTCCAAAGTCCTGTGCAGTGTCCCAGTCCTAAAGGGGTGCTGTAGTGTTGTCCAGGGGGTGCTCTGTCCATCAGGGGTGCTCCCCCCAAGTGCAAAAAAAATAAATATTTTTTCTGTGTTTGTGAATTGTGTGCGCAGTAGCTGCACATGCATCAACAAAGTAGTGCCAAGTGTGCGCCTGTGTCATAAGTAAAGGGCCAGCTGGCTTGACCGTTAAAGGGTGCTGTAACCCCCAAAGTGCACTCCAAACAAAATAAAAAAATATTTTCTGTGTTTGTGAATTGTGTGCACTGTGGCTGCACGTGCATCAACAAAGGAGCAGCGCCAAGCATGCGCCTGTGTACCATCAGTGAAGGGCCGGCTGGCTTGTCCATTAAAGGGTGCTGTAACCCCCAAAGTGCACTCCAAACAAAATAAAAAAATATTTTCTGTGTTTGTGAATTGTGTGCACTGTGGCTGCACGTGCATCAACAAAGGAGCAGCGCCACGTGTGCGCCTGTGTCCCATAAGTAAATGGCCGGCTGGCTTGTCCGTTAAAGGGTGCTGTAACCCCCAAAGTGCACTCCAAACAAAATAAAAAAATATTTTCTGTGTTTGTGAATTGTGTGCACTGTGGCTGCACATGCATCAACAAAGGAGCAGCGCCAAGCATGCGCCTGTGTCCCATAAGTAAAGGGCAGGCTGGCTTGTCCGTTAAAGGGTGCTGTAACCCCCAAAGTGCGCTCCACAAAAATAAAAAATTCTCCTTTTTTTTCTGTCTTTGTGAATTGTGTGGGCTGTAGCTGCACCTGCATCCTCAAAGCAGCAGCGACAAGTGTGCGTCTGTCTGTTATAGGGTGGTGTAACCCCCAAAGTGCGCTCCACAAAAATAAAAAATTCTCCTTTTTTTTCTGTCTTTGTGAATTGTGTGGGCTGTAGCTGCACCTGCATCCTCAAAGCAGCAGCGACAAGCATGCGTCTGTCTGTTAAAGGGTGGTGTAACCCTCAAAGTGCGCTCCACAAAAAATAAAAAAATATTTTCTGTGTTTGTGAATTGTGTGCACTGTGGCTGCACATGCATCAACAAAGGAGCAGCGCCAAGCGTGCGCCTGTGTCCCATAAGTAAAGGGCAGGCTGGCTTGTCCGTTAAAGGGTGCTGTAACCCCCAAAGTGCGCTCCACAAAAATAAAAAATTCTCCTTTTTTTTCTGTCTTTGTGAATTGTGTGGGCTGTAGCTGCACCTGCATCCTCAAAGCAGCAGCGACAAGTGTGCGTCTGTCTGTTATAGGGTGGTGTAACCCCCAGAGTGCATTCCAACAAAAATAAAACATTTTCTTCTGTGTTTGTGAATTGTCTCCACTGTATGTGCATGCTCAAAGCAGCAGCGCCAAGCGTGCGTCTGTCTGTTAAAGGGTGGTGTAACCCTCAAAGTGCGCTCCACAAAGAATAAAAAATTATTCTTTTTTTTTCTGTGTTTGTGAATTGTGTGGGCTATAGCCGCACCTGCATCCTCAAAGCAGCAGCGACAAGCGTGCGTCTGTCTGTTAAAGGGTGATATAACAACCAAAGTGCGCTCCACAAAACATAAAAAATTCTTCTTTTTTTTCTGTCTTTGTGAATTGTGTGTGCTGTAGCCGCACCTGCATCCTCAAAGCAGCAGCGACAAGCATGTGTCTGTCTGTTAAAGGGTGGTGTAACCCCCAAAGTGCGCTCCAACCAAAATAAAATAATCTTTTTTTCTGTGTTTGTGTGTGAAATGTATGCGCTGTAGCCGCACCTGCATCCTCAAAGCAGCAGCAACAAGCATGCGTCTGTCTGTTAAAGGGTGGTGTAACTCTCAAAGTGTGCTCCACAAAAAATAAAAAAATATTTTCTGTGTTTGTGAATTGTGTGCACTGTGGCTGCACATGCATCAACAAAGGAGCAGCGCCAAGCGTGCGCCTGTGTCCCATAAGTAAAGGGCAGGCTGGCTTGTCCGTTAAAGGGTGCTGTAACCCCCAAAGTGCGCTCCACAAAAATAAAAAATTCTCCTTTTTTTTCTGTCTTTGTGAATTGTGTGGGCTGTAGCTGCACCTGCATCCTCAAAGCAGCAGCGACAAGTGTGCTGCTGTCTGTTATAGGGTGGTGTAACCCCCAAAGTGCATTCCAACAAAAATAAAACATTTTCTTCTGTGTTTGTGAATTGTCTCCACTGTATGTGCATGCTCAAAGCAGCAGCGCCAAGCGTGCGTCTGTCTGTTAAAGGGTGGTGTAACCCTCAAAGTGCGCTCCACAAAGAATAAAAAATTATTCTTTTTTTTTCTGTGTTTGTGAATTGTGTGGGCTATAGCCGCACCTGCATCCTCAAAGCAGCAGCGACAAGCGTGCGTCTGTCTGTTAAAGGGTGATATAACAACCAAAGTGCGCTCCACAAAACATAAAAAATTCTTCTTTTTTTTCTGTCTTTGTGAATTGTGTGTGCTGTAGCCGCACCTGCATCCTCAAAGCAGCAGCGACAAGCATGTGTCTGTCTGTTAAAGGGTGGTGTAACCCCCAAAGTGCGCTCCAACCAAAATAAAATAATCTTTTTTTCTGTGTTTGTGTGTGAAATGTATGCGCTGTAGCCGCACCTGCATCCTCAAAGCAGCAGCAACAAGCATGCGTCTGTCTGTTAAAGGGTGGTGTAACCCTCAAAGTGCGCTCCACAAAAAATAAAAAATTCTTCTTTTTTTTCTGTCTTTGTAAATTTTGTGGGCTGTAGCCGCACCTGCATCCTTAAAGCAGCAGCGACAAGCGTGCATCTATCTGTTAAAGGATTACATCGGTGACAGCATCCAAGTAGGCATGTCAGACAGTCTGTACCTGTACTGGCAGGAAAAAGAGGCAATTTGGAGGCCCCTGTACAAACTGGCTCTATTTTACCTGAGTTGCCCCCCCTCCAGTGTGTACTCTGAAAGAGTGTTTAGTGCAGCCGGGAACCTTGTCAGCGAAAGGCGTAGGAGGTTGCTTCCACAAAATGTGGAGAAGATGATGTACATAAAAATGAATTATCAACTCCTCCAGGGAGACCAGCCTTCAGAACGTACAGAGAAACCTGTGTTGGTGGATTCCAGTGGGGATGAATTAATACTCTGTGAGGATGAGGATGTATACAACACTGAAGAGGGTGAGGAATCGGTGAATGAGGAGGATGAGGACGACTTCTTGCCTCCGTAGAGCCAGTTTGTGCAGGGACAGAGTAATTGCCAGCTTGTTTTGTGGGGGCCCAAATGAACCAATGATTTCAGCCACAGTCGTGTGGCAGACCCTGTTTCTGAAATGATTGGTTTGTTAAAGTGTGCATGTCCTGTTTATACAACATAAGGGTGGGTGGGAGGATCCAAGGACAATTCCATCTTGCACCTCTTTTTTTTCTTTGCATTATGTACTGTTTGGGGCCTAGTTTTTAAAACTGCCATCCTGTCTGCCACTGCAGTGTCACTCCTAGATGGGCCACGTGTTTGTGCCGCCCACTCGTGCCGCTTAGCATAGTCATCCAGCTACCTCAGTGCAACCTTTTGGACATAAAAACACTAGTGTGAGGTGTTCAGAATAGACTGGAAATGAGTGGAAATTAAGGTTATTGAGGTTAATAATAGCATAGGAGCAAGAAAACCAACACATTCTGTGATTTTAGCTGTTTTTATGCTTTTTTTCAAAAAAATACAGATCCAAAACACAAAATCCAGATCCAAAAACACGGAAGGGTGGTTTTGGCAAACCAATCCAGATCCAAAACACGAAGAAAGATCCAGATCCAAAACCAAAACACAAAACACGAAAAGTGGCCGGTGCACACCCCTAGTTTATATAATACTGTATTTGTGAAAGTTATCTTTAAACTTTTAAATTGGGAGGCCAAAAAGGCTGTTCACAATATTTAGTTAAATGTTATTGATGTTTACAGTGCCTTGTAATTAATATTGGTGCCCAGGCTGGTATTACCCTATTCCCTTGGGAGTTATGGTTTCTCCCATGGGGACTTGAACTGCCATTATATATGGGGGGCATGAGGCAAGGATGCTTCCATATAACTTTTAAGGGGAGCACCGCAGTGTGTTGGGAGAATGGAGGACTGCCGTTAATTGCATGAGGAACAGCACCCGACTCTGGCTGGAATTTAGCTGGCGCGTGCAAAGGACCCGGAGGGAACTGATATAAGGGGCTGCTGGACAGACCGTTGAGGAGTCCTGAGGGAGCCATCGTGAGGAGGAGATACAGCCTGTCAGGAGGTGATCGGCGGCCTGACATGGACAGCGCAGTTAGCGGTTCAAGCGGTGAAGGCAGAGACTGAGTTCCGGAGTGTTCCCCGCCCTCCGGAGTGCAAGTGGCAGCAACCAGTTAAGGAGGAGCCCTCCTTAGCTTCCTCACTGAGTCCGGAGGTGGAGGAAAAGGCTTTACTAGGCGGACCCTTTGGAGAGAGGTCGGGAACAGCGCTGGTGAGTGACAGCTCCCTCTCGGGGACTTGCAGTACCCAACAAAAACACTTAACAAGAGTGGAGGACAGAGTCATAAAAGGTCCCCTGATAGTGCAGTCAACAGGAAAGAACTGTAGTCTCATTAAAAGCACCATAACACTGTCTGCCTTACCCAGTCAGCTTTCAGGCTCCACAGACTTTAGGGATTGACCTAGAACTTTTGTTTATTCCTCAATTTCTGTCAGCTATAATAACAGTACTCCAGTTACTAATACTACTCCCAATTTACCCCTATTGAACACCGCAAGTCAGTACCAGCACAGCCCTATTAAGGTTCAGCAAATTAATCCTCAGCCTTAAACTGCATTCTGCAAAGTTATATTTCTGCCAAACATTGTTAATCTCCATACAACTTTAGCACTATGACCCGTGCACTAAGGACAGGGACTTGAAGAGTGATTGGCAACAGTGACAATAGCCCAGAACAGGATTATAATTTAATAAACTTTACTGACAGTATAAAGCAGGAAGGAATCTGTGCCTCATTAAATAAACAGGTTTAGGAAGGAAGACAGGACAGCGCAGCAGAGATAGTGACAGGATCTAAGCATTTAATTAATGCAAGTTATCTGCATTTCCTACAAGATTATAAACTCTTTGGAACAACCATTGTGCACCACCGTTAATAACTTAGCTGGCCAGCCATCTGGGAAGTGTAATACCTTGCATACTTATTGTTCTGTATATTTTTATTGTTATTGTATTTGAGTTATGATATATGTATTGCAAAGGTTCAGATATATGTTTGTTGTATTGAGTTAACCATCTTAATTCACAGATAGACAGCTGTGGAAGTTTTGCTGTTCCAGAAAAATAAATTATTCGTTGGGCCTGTGGGCCTGATTCAGAGCCGGACGCCCTGAACGAGCGCCCGCTCTGAATCAGGGCGTTTTTTTTTTTTAATAGTGCAGCCACTTGGACGCTCGCATAGCTGTGGGTTACCACCCACAGCTTATGTGAGCGTCCATGATGATGGTCGCGATGGTCTTGACCATCGCGACCATCGGGCTTGCAACGAGACCCTTGCGGTAGGGTCTCGTGGCCGCAAGCCCTGGAGTGCTTTTGGCTCTATCAGAGCCAAAAGCACTCCCACTGACATCACTAGTGATGTCAGTGGGGCCGGCCCCAGACGGTAGGCGTTCCCATGGGAACGCCTCCGTCTGGGCAGCCACGCCCCCGGCACGCCCACCAAAGGGGCGTGTTGTCACTCACCATCGACAGCACGCCCCCTTTGGTGTGAGACCCGGAGCGACGGCTTGGCCGTCGCTATCCGGGTCTCGCGCATGCGCACGAAGGAGCAGCCTCCTTCGTGCGCATGCACACTTGCCCAACATTGACCCGCTTGCGAGCGTTCAGCGCTCGCGAGCGGGTCTGAATCAGGCCCTGTGTCCCTTTACTGAAGTGAAATGATATAATATGTATGTTACTAATGGAATGTATTGTGTCATACTTTGTTATTAGTATATGGTACAACCTTGCTTGCAACCGTTTATAGTAATAATAAACGAAAATATTTTTAGCACCAATTGGTTTAATATATTGTGTGACAGTCCATAAACCTGTTGTTGCATCTCAAGAAAAGGAATTGTTCCAGAGTGTGACTTCCCTGTCACGTTGGTAAGGCACCCACTATACATTACCACACTAGATATTTCTTTAAAGGGTGTTACATGAGCACTGCATCAGCAGGACGGAAAAAGGAGAAAGCACCAAACCAGTACCGGCAGAGATGACGTACAGTGAATGGGAGGACTTCACGATTTGACAGTGTGTCATCTCTGTCTCCCAGCAACCAGCCTGAGAGAACTGCCAGGAGCACCGTTGTCCAACAAGACGCGGCTGCGGCTTGTGACAGTGTCACAGAAATAGCGGGTCTCCAGACACGCAGATGGCTCTCCTGCTGTGAGCACAGACTAAGGCCCTCATTCAGAGCCGCTCGTTAACAGCAGTACGCTCGTTGCGTTCCGATGTTGACTAACCGCGCATGCGTCGGTGTTACACTGCGCATGTGCGTACGGCAGATTGCGAGCTTTTTTTGACTCATTCCTAAAATAGCGTACAGGAAGTGACATGTCAAATGTGATTGACAGAATAGGGCGTTTTTGGGTGTTGACGGGGGTGGAGATGGAAAAACGCAGGCGTGGCGAGGCGTTTTTGGGGCGTACATACATTAGCAGATGCGAGCGTAAAATGTGTTCGGACCGACTCATACGTCACTGGATGATCCTCTTTCACTTCAAAATGCTCGCACAGCTTAGGGTCTGGATTACTCGACAACATTGGCGATGGCCTTCTCCTCTGTCCCGGGACTCCACGATGTTGTTGCGATTAATCGCGGGAGGGCAGAAAAGCAATTAGTGTTGGATTGAGAACCGGCTTGGTATGTGTTTTGAAATCAGTTTTTTGGGATAGCACAAAACCGTACGCAGGTGGAACTCAGAGCTGCTAATGTCAGGATGACACAATCAATTTGCGTACATTTGTGGGGGTTTATTTTGCCCTCAATTTGGTGGTTAGGGCCTATTGTAACAATAATGGCCCTCATTCAGAGCCGTACGCTCTGAGCAGAGCGCACGCTCTGCATGAGGGCCGGGCTCCATTTTCATGGAGCGTCCTCCTGGACGCTCGTATAGCTGTGGGTCACCACCCACAGGCTATACGAGCGTGCATTTTGATGGCCGCGATGGTCGTGACCATCGCGACCATCGAAATTGCGAGCCGGAGCCTGCGGTTGAGGTTTTCAACCGCAAGCTCCGGAGTGATTTTGGCTCTATCAGAGCCAAAATCACTCCCACTGACATCACTAGTGATGTCAGTGGGCCGGCTTCTGACGGGAGGCGTTCCCGTGGGAACGCCCCCGTCAGGGAGGCACGCCCCCGGCACGCCCACCAAAGGGGGCGTGCTGTCAATCAACATTGACAGCACGCCCCCTTTGATCGGACACAACGAGCGAAGGAAAGTCCTTCGCTCGTCGTGTCTGGCGCATGCGCACGACGGAGCTCCCTCCATCGTGCGCATGCTCAGTGCAGACCATCGACCCACTTGCGAGCGGACAGCCACTCGCGAGTGGGTCTGAATCAGGCCCAATGTCATCATGTTTTAATTTTCGCACCATTTTATTTGTGCCTCTTGAATTTGCCTCGTTATATGAATTTTTAAACGTTCCTTAAAGAGCCCATTTTTTTATTTATTTATTTTTTTTTTTTTGGGCCAGTTTTTGCCTTTTGGTCCAGGATTAAATGTAACCCATTTGTACAATAATTTCACAATCCAATGTCAGATTTGGTGTTTCAATTTATTGCTCAAACAAAAAAAATTAAAAATAAAATATTGGGGACATCTTTTTTGGCCAAAGATATGTTCCAAAATCAAAGAAATTGGCCCAACATAACTGTTGACATAAACATACAACAAAAAAATAAAAACATTTCACAAGAAAGGAGAGGGAAGTTTTGACCAGAAAGGAATATGAGCCAAGCACAGAAGGATTGTGGGAAAAGTCACCATTGCTGTCACCGTTTTTTCACCCGTTTGGATGGGGGAGGGAGGGCGCCAGACCGGGTCCGGGATGTCATCGGGCTGGCCTGTCCAGAGGCAGATGTTGTGGCCTCTGGACTAGGCACAGGGCTAGGCACATTTGGAGGATTGGCTGATGTTGTGCCCGAGGTGGAGGATCCTGATGTTCCGGCAGGAAGGGAGGTCGGCTCCACCATGTGCTGGCAAACGAGCTGCTCCAGGGCATTGGCGATGCGGATGTTGGCCCTGGTATTTTCCGCCAGGGCCTGACCAATGGACACGTTGGCCGCAGCATTTTGCTCCAGGGCCTCAGCCACCCGTACCAGACTGGCGTCCATCCTCTGCAGAATCTCCGTATGGAAATCCGATTTGAAATTGAGTTCTGTGAGGAAGGACACTGCCTGCGAGGGGGATTGCCCTGGACTGGCTTCTGCAGGGTCCTCAGCCGGATGTACTGGTTCCTCCCCTGCCGAGCCAGCAGAAATTCGGCGGCCAAGGCTCCCCTCTGGAGCAGACTCATCCGCCTGTGTCTCTGTTAGGAAAAAAGAGAAAAGCCTCACATTAGAATCTACATATTGGCACAATAACATTTCTGAGTTGATGACATCAAAAGACTTACCTGGGACAACATGAGGAGCCGCAAAGTCTGGCATGTCCGTATCCATGTTGGACACGCCAAACACCTCCACAGGCTGCACACACCCCTGTGCCAGCTCTTCTAAATCGGTCAACTCCAATGACACAGGGGTGGGACCCCCACCTGTCCCCCTTGCATGCCTAGCCCTGTCCGCAAGTTTTTGCTTTAGGCGATATTTGAAGTCGCCCCATCTGTGGGAAAAAATGGAAGCCATTATCCTTTGGTATAAAATGGTGTTTGTTTTTAGGGGGGGCAAGTGTTTACTTACCGCCGTTTGACATCCCGGGCTAGACGGACATAATCACCCACCCTATTGACAGCAACGGCTACCTCTTCCCACATTCTCCCCTTCTGGCTTAGACTCATATTCCTGTCTGCCTGTGGCAGGATGTCCACACACTTCTGTATCAAAACCTCCATCTCCTTTCTTGTGAAATGTGGCTGCCTTTTTTTTTGGCAGCTTTGGCCGGAATACTGGGCCCAGCAGCCTCTTCCATGTCATCCTCCCACCTATTTGTGTAAATATTCAGATTTCACAAAATCACAACTTGGCCAATCTTATGTTTCAAATTAATCATTGATACAAAATGCATGAAAGACTTACCGCCTGACTCTTGGGCATTGTTTCCCTGGTCTGTCGCCATGTCTGAGGTCCAAACAAGAAATACACCAGAATTTAAATGTGTTTTCGTGACGTATTTATACATGCATCCTTATTTTGCGGCCGCATCATTGATTGTGCGTTCCTATGATCCCTCCTTAATTTGTGCGGGAAACGAAACACTATTTATGGCTTGGTGTGTCTCGAGTCGAGGTGGCGTTTTTGGATTGTTGGAGGTTATCTTGGCTGGAGTTTATTGATTGCGTATAAAGGAGTTGGCGGTTGTAGATTATTTTGTTTGGTAGATTTGCGTTTTTATTTTCCGTTCTCTTTGTTGGTTTATATTTTTTTGACCTCGTTTCTTGATTTGGTAAGTTTTGTGAAGTCTAACTTGTGATCAATTGTTGTTTCATTGTGTTTTTTTTTTTTTTTTTAATTCTGGATCCATAATTTCATCTATTTTAGTTTTTGATTAATTTCGGACCAAAAGACCTCTTGATTTGGACTCTTATATATTTGCTCTTGGTAAGTCCATTTTTTATCTTGTATTTGCGAACTAATTAGCGCATTTTTACTACTTACTATTGTGACTTGTATTTGCGAACTAATTAGCGCATTTTAAAATGCTTATTATTGTGACTTGTATTTGCGAACTAATTAGCGCATTTTAAAATGCTTATTAATCATTTTAAGTTTTTTGAGGTTGCCCTTTCGCTTTTTGTGCAAACATTTCAACCCATTTTGATGTACTGTGTGCAATGTCGTTTTGCTGTTTTGCCAAATGTGTGTTTCGCATATTTTAAGTTTGGTCTAGCACAAATTTTATAAACAAAAATGCACAGAGTGAAATTTGTCAAATAATTTTTGTTATTAATTTCAGTTTGGACGTATCATGACAATACCCCGGCATGTAAGCAGCAATGGATGGTATCATCAAGCTAAGTTGTTTTAATTTACTTTTGGGGTGGGTCAAAAGCCTTACATTGAAATCTTTGAATTTCAGGTAGATCTGGGGCGGATTGTTCTGGCCATGCTCCCAGAAGCCGACCAACCTCAATCTCGTCCCAGGCGTAGGCATCGTAGGCATGCAAGGCCCCAGATATTTCGAACACGTGTCACCCTTTTTGGAATGCCCGATGATGATACCACCACTTACGCAATTTATGGCGGTGTTACATTTCTGTGCCTCAGGATCGTTTCAAACAACGGTGGGAATAGTGGCGGGCATCTCCCAATCCTCCTTTTCCCGGATCCTGAGGGCAGTGATGGAGGCACTTTTCAAGCACCTCCATCATTTTATTCAAATGCCTTTGGATATGGGTGCCCTTAGTGTGGCCAAGGCCAATTTTTACCAAATAGCTGGCTTCCCACACATCATAGGGGTTGTGGATGGTACTCACATACCACTTCAGCCTCCAGCATGGCTGGAGGCCATATTTCGATACAGGAAACACTATCACTCCCTGAATGTAATGGTGGTATGTGATGCCTCCCTCCAGATCCTGTCCCTGAATGCTAAATTACCAGGAAGTGCACATGACTCCTTCGTCATCCGGCAATCAGGGATATGGCACAAATTAAACAACCTACAAGCTGGTGATGCATGGCTTCTGGGTAAGTGGAGACCTTTAGTACATAACAATGTTAAGCTTGATACACAGTGTTCCTGATGTTGTCTATTCTTTTTCACAGGAGATAGTGGATATCCTTGCATGTCCTGGCTGCTCACTCCTTATTTGTCTCCCACACCAGGCCCACAAAGTGCGTATAATTCCGCACTTACAGTCACCAGGCAAGTGGTGGAGTGTTGTATCGGCCTTTTAAAAGGCCGATTCCGATGCCTCCACCGCTCTGGTGGCGAGCTCATGTATTTGCCGGATATGGTGTCGAAAATTGTGGTCCTGTGTGGGATATTTCACAACATCGCCATAAGGAGTGGTGTCCCAATGCAGCCAGAGGATGCCTTACCTGAGGATGGCCCCCCCGAGGTTGGTCGGAGGTCAGTATGTGGGAGGGCCATATGTGATGATGTGGTGGCCAGATTTTTTAGGTAAGTTTTAACAAAACAACAGTGTTTATACCTAATGTGTTTGGGTTTGTTTGCGAACATCTAATTTTTTGTTGTTTTTTGCACCATCTTCTGTTTGTTCACATAATCTTTGGCACTCCAACGCTCACTACTTCCTGCTACCCTTACCAAACCTGGATCTGGACATTTTGGGAATATATTCTGGAACCGATATCGCTATGCCATGTTTGTGGAATCATGTTGGCATGGTCCTTCGTCAACCAGTTCTTGATTTGTTGTTTTTGGTTTGTTTTTGTTTGGTATGTGTTGTATTTGAAATTATCATTGTGTGTTTTTTTTGTGAGTGACCACTTTGATTTATCAGTTATGTTGTGAATAAATGTTTGTAGAGTGAAATGTTCTTCCTTTTTTTGGACGTTACCAGCAAGTGTAACCAGGTTCACACATGTTACATTTGACTAAGGGGTAATCCAGTACTGACGCCAGTTGAGCTAAAATGAAATATGTTTTCAGGTTCCAAACCCACACCAAAAGGAAGCCTGTACAATCATTTGGCTTTGTAAGATTGGCCTAAGCAGCTTGCACACCAACTAGGAACCTGTAAAATGTAGAAATATCTAATTGACACTACACCCAAAAAGGGAAATGACATTGTGACTGTTATGTGTTTCTTGTGGCTGTTTTACATACAAATACAAAACACAATCTTACTATAAAAAAATGGAAATCCTTGCCGGAACAGTCTACTTATGTCAGGGTAAACAATCTTTGGTTTTGAAAAAACTAATGAGCCAGAACGTATGTTCGAAAATAACAATTTATTTTGAAAAAGAAAAACCAAAAATAAAACTACTGACGAAGGATGCCAGACAGACGGTCAAGGGCCACGAGCACCCCAATTATATGTTGGCGCATCTGGGCCACACAGTCTTGGACTTCTTGCCGACGCCTCTGTTCCTCTGTGGGTGAGAAAAGTGTGTGGATTAATACAACAATAGGGAAACCACATTAAAATTTCAAAAACACAACGAAATCACTCCAAAAAAAAAATAAAATAAAAAAAAAAAAAAACAATTAAATGGGGGCTGCAAAAAATACAAGGCCTATGTACAAATTCCCACAGGTGGGATATGTGTATGTTGAAATCAGCAGGAACAGGTAAAGGCAATCTGCTAAATCACCAAAAGTCTACCCAAAAACCACGAATAAAGGAACGACACATGATTACATACAAACAGTTTGTGGTTAAAAAAAAGCCTAAAGAAAAACATACCGGTAGACAAAACGGCAGCTCCGGAAGTCCCACCATCGTCCTCCTCGGAGGAGCCTCCATTCCCCAAAGATCGGGGCGGGGTTATTACGGACTCCGGGGAGGGGGTAATTGGAAGAGGGGTGGTTGGAGGAGAGGGGGAAGTGGGACGGAGGGGAAGGAGACCTGACATTTCCGGGAGAGGGTCTTGGAAGGCTGGGGAGGAGTGGGGAATAGGGGAATTATTGGGGGTGGAGTGTTGACTGGGGGTTGGGGAGAGTGGGCGTGACCGCCGTCTGGCCGGACGGTGACGGCGTAGTCTTGGCTGTCCCCCTAAAAGATGTAAAACAAATTGTGGTTAGTTTCAGCACAAATCCTGGCCAAAAAACAATTTAAAATAACCCCCCTCCAACAAAAAACATGCAAATATGAGGAGAATGAATAAATATGAAATAGAGGGAAAACATGGCCATGCAAATATGAGGAGAATGAATAAATATGAAATAGAGGGAAAACATGGCCATGCAAATATGAGTAGAATGAATAAATATGAAATAGAGGGAAAACATGGCCATGCAAATATGAGGAGAATGAATAAATATGAAATAGAGGGAAAACATGGCCATGCAAATATGAGTAGAATGAATAAATATGAAATAGAGGGAAAACATGGCCATGCAAATATGAGTAGAATGAATAATTATGAAATAGAGGGAAAACATGGCCATGCAAATATGAGGAGAATGAATAAATATGAAATAGAGGGAAAACATGGCCATGCAAATATGAGTCGAATGAATAATTATGAAATAGAGGGAAAACATGGCCATGCAAATATGAGGAGAATGAATAAATAGGACAGACATGAAAACATGCACACGCAGTTTGGGCCACAAAGACAAACATGAAAACCACAATACATAAAACTTACTTTCTGAGATCTGCATGCGAAAGCATGCCAGCAAGCGGGGCGTTCGCCGTTGCAGGTCCGACCACCTGCGCTCCAGCTGGCCGATGTTGCGGCGTGAGCCGAAGGAGCGCAGGCGGGCCCGTGCCTCCGCATATGCGGAACGCTTCTGCCGGTTGGTGATGGGTGGAGGCTGGCTGGTGATACGCCTATCCATCACCTCCGTTAGCACCAGCAGCTCGCGCCTGGTGAATGCGGAGGCTCTCATGATGGCAATGGTGTTTTTCTTAAAAATCATTTTTGATAAAGTGGCCAAAAAATTTCAGATTGGCTAATGTATTTGGGAAATTAACAGGAGCAATTCTATTGGTTAGTGTATGAGTCATGTGTTCGACAGGGCCAGAAATCTCTGGAGAGTTATGATAGGCTTGATGCAGTGACATGCGTAAGCAAATTTAAATAAAGAAATGAACCCCGGGAAATATGCGGGGATCCAAACCAATTGAACAATTGTTTAATTGTGGGTAACATGTTTTTTGAGCAATAAAAGCGAATGTTTAAGCCGTACGTATTCTGCGGGAAAACACAAACACGGACAAGAGTAAAGTTTCTTGCATTGTGTTGAAAAACAAACAAACAATTAAGCTAATTGATACATTGATCGGCATGATACGATTGATGGAGGTAGGCAGAATAAAGGAGCAGGTAATCGACATCTGACAAGGCCACTTCCGGTTTATACTTGTATTCGGGGATGTACGCTCGCTATTTTGCACGCTCGTTAGTTAGAGGAGGGGTCGTCTGAGTTTGGGGAGGATTTTTAGATGCGTTCGAAAATACGAGCGAGCCCTTGAATTTAAATATTTTTGTACGTACGCCTAACGTACGTGCGCCCGCTTGCGAGTGGGTCTGAATGAGGGCCTAAGTGGCTAATTTATGCACACCCTGAAAATAGTGTTTAAACAGTCAGACATGCCTGCGTTTGTTTAACCACCCCTCGTTAAGTCCCCCAAAAGCAGACTACCTGTCACTCACTTTGCGAGTGAACCTTCTGTTTGTGCGTGACTGCAAAACAATCAGTGAGTGTGCACAGTGCGGCTTTCACTCATGCGCAATGGCTAATGATCGCTCAAACTGCGTATATATCTCCATTGTGTGTGGATCTGAATCAGGACCTTAGTGAAGTGTGTGATCAATGTCAGCTATTAGTGTTGCAGAGACCGCACAATATACTTATTCCTAAAAAAAAGTCTAAACAATGAAGTGCCAAAAGTGTTTATTGGTTCCAAAACACAGAAAATGGTCAAATATATAGACATTCATTACATTCATAATAGGATACTAATAAGCATGTTCCAAATCAACCCATACAATTACAAATGGGCATGTGGCAACTCTGTATTCTTGTAGAATCTGATGTGAAGGGTACTTTCTTAAGGGGCCTATCCATTGCACATCTTTTTGAACGATCCGACCAAAACCACCCCAGCATGACTCCGACTATCTACGGAACATGCTGGTCAATCTGACGACAATCGTCAAGTTCCACATGTTCCCATATAGGAGGTCGGGATCCTGTACTCAATGACGTTCAGTGACACTGTTCAGTGTGGGCACCGCACCCGGTTTTGTGAGGCATGAAAGGAGCCAGCATTGGGAGAATGTGCTGGTCTGAATAGTGCCATTAGGAGGTTTCTGGGGTACCTTCTAGGTGAGTCTGCTCTCAGCTTATACATGTACTGTTATTATGCAGTACATTAATTTGTAATTATATGAACCAGAGTGGGTGCTACTATTAGGTAGCAACAATTATTTTGGGGTGAGCGTTTTGGCGTGGGGCCCCCGGAGTTGCTCTGGCTGGGCCTTTTTTCAGGGCATCACCACTTAATTCACATATTTTTTCATCACCTTTCTATTTGTTTGTCTATTATTCATGTAATTTTAACCCCTTACCATTATATTAACACTTATTGATTTATCTTTACACAACTATACTTTACACTTCACTTTCACCTTTTTTCCCTGTTTCGTGTGATGCCCTGGGGATAGTTCTTGGCTGGATTCTTTTGGGGTTCCCTCCATCTCGACGTGAACCCCATAATGTTAGGGACGCTGGTATAGAGGAGCCTTGATGTTGGCCCAGCGCTTATTCATATATTTGCAAATGTATGTAACCAATACCTCTGAATTTCTATTATTATGTAGGATTTAAGTATTTTTGTTGATTTTGCTGCAGTGTGCTGGAGGGAAAATTCCTTTTCTTTCTGTAGTTCAGTGTAAACCCCGCCCTTTACAAGCACCTGTGCAATGTCAATAAGTTGATGTGAGCGACCACCATACTCTTTGTTTGCAGTTTTGTGAGGCATGAAAGGAGCCAGCATTGGGAGGATGTGCTGGTCTGAATAGTGCCATTAGTAGATTTCTGGGGTACCTTCTAGGTGAGTCTGCTCTCAGCTTATACATGTACTGTTATTATGCAGTACATTAATTTGTGACCACCCACAGCTTGTGCGGGCAGCCTGGCGATGGTCGCGATTATCGCGACCATCGGGCTTTTGATGAGACCCTTGTGGTAGGGTCTTGTCTGCCGCAAACCCAAGTGAACTTCCTGCTCTAATAGAGCAGGAAGTTCACTACTGACATCACGAATGATGCCAGTAGGGCCGCCCAGCCACCTTATTGGTGGGAGGGATTGGCCCTGGGCACAGAGCCAATCCCTCCCACCAATAAGATGGCTGCAGTGTTACCATTGTGTATTTCAAAAAGATGTTTAAAAGGATAGACGGGCATGATATTACAACAATTAAGTTTTGAAGGGACAGGTATGACTATGATCGTTTCCCCTTTGCATTATTTCACAAAATTATCATTGTTTTGAAATCCAAGAAGCCAATAGGGACAAAATGATAATAAAGAAAATGATAGCAAGTATTATCATCACATTTTCCTCATTGTGTGTTTGCTGAGCTGCTGTAGATGGGCGGCCAGATGGAGCACTGTATGTTGCCCAAGAGTAATCATAATTTTCTTGAATTTCTCTCCTTTGCCCTATTTGTAGTTGAGCTGAATGTGACTGATTGACATATCCTCTTATGTCAGTTTCCACTGTGTTTCGTCTTGTGTCAACTTCCACTGCTGTCCATGGACAGACTCTCTCCCTACAAGCCTCGCAATTCTCCTTATCATGAGGCCCCTCTACATCATTACTGTAAACCACAGGTGATAAGAATGCATTTACGCTGTTCTCCATATAGACCATTCTTTGGATTCTGCTGACCAGATTGCTGATGACCCGTTTAATGTTCTCTTCAGTTATCTCTGCATTTTCAAACACAGCAGATGTACACCTCCTACATTTTTGCCTAAAGATCCTCATTCTCACCATGCCATGTCTAGAATATCTGTCCCACCTTATCAGGAAATGAATATGCACCTGTGCGGAGTTCCACTTCCGTTTACAACATGAGCACTGGAAGCTGCAATATAGAAAGGACTAGAAGTTAATAAACATACAATTATATTTTCCAGCTAATTTCATTATGCTTTTACTATAGTGAACAATTAACCTTTAATGACTGAAGATGTTTTCATGACCAATCCAAATTCATCAAATGTGCTATATGGTGAATAAACCAAGAACTATTTTCATGGTCAAACTGGCCCACAAGTGATCAGGGAAAATCCAAGGTGGGCCCCACTGCCCACCCCCTGATCTAGGGGTCAGTAACTTGCTGGAGCATAATTATGAATGAATTTTGGTGCTTGGTTTGTTTCTATGGAAAATACACTAAGATTAGCCCTCCTGTCAATCAAAGTGGATGGTCCTGACACACCCGTGTCCCCGCCTTTATTAAGGGGCCCTGTTATTTGCATGTCCTCTCTAATGGCTGGCTGGCCATCTGTGGTGGCTGGCTATACCCCCTCTGGTGGCTGACCACATCTCTCATTCCCTGGTGGGCCCTTCATGCCGCACTCCGACACTGACTGTTTTGTTAGTAATAATTCTACAGAATAGAGTCATACACTTCAGACCAAATAGTACCATAGGTTTACAGTTTTATATCTTCTGACACCCCGCTGCTTATTTAGGTGTTATGCAGCATTGTTTATAAATCATGTACTTGTCCTGCATTGTCTGTACTGTTAATAACTGTTGTCTTGTGTGCTCATTTGTTTCTGTACTTTGTAAGGCTCTGCAGAACCCTTGTGGCGCCATATAAATAAAGGATAATAATATCTTACAGCAAAAGTCCCAAACCTGTGCATTCTCAATAGCAGAGTGAGGGTCTCTTCTGAACAAATAAACAGATGACAAAATATGCATTGAAGGCTCAAGCCAGGCTACACTAAAGCTGCCCATATGCGGTGCGATATAGATGATCCGTCAGATTGGTACGATATCGCTGCTATTTCGTACCATGTGTGGGCATGATATTGCCCAGTGCGCGCTCCTGTGGGATCATACATCGCACCTCCAGATCTTATATGCTACACATAAGATCTGGTTATGCGATGTTCAAACCGATGTAGCGCTATGCGCGGTGGGGGTGCCGGCATAATATTGGGGCGGTCGGGCAGTGAATCGCTCCGTTTGTGGTATAATATGATATGTAGGCCGTTGGATCGGCCGTCGCAGCACAAGGTGCCTATCGCACCATGTATGGGCACCTTATGGGGTATATATACTAAATTATGCATTTATAGAAATGGAGTTGTTGCCCAGAGCAACCCATCAGATTTTTTTTAAAAACCCGCACTGACAGCATGCATACACAGAAGAGTATAGATGGGGCCTTAGGATAGGAAGAACAATCATCTCTAGGCCTTCCCTTAAATATTGCTATATGGTCCAGCTATGCCACATTCTGCCACTGACCACAGTTTTTTCATGTGACAGATCCACACCAGTTCAGACTTTAATTTAGGTTTATTTATCTAATTATAAATTTATATCGGGCACCGGATCGCTCCGTGCGTGGGGACCGCCCGATATGTCGGCCGTCGAAACGGCCGTCGCAGCACAAGGTGCCTATCACACCGTGTATGGGCACCTTAAGGGGTATATTTACTAAAGTGTGCATTTATAGAAATGGAGTTGTTGCCCAGAACAACCCATCAGATTTTATTTATCATTTATCTAGCACCTTCTAGAAGATAATAGCTAGAATCTGATTGGTTGCTATAGGCAACAACTCCACTTTTAAAAACCCACACTTTATTAAATATAAACTTAAGAATGCACTGACACCATGCATACACAGAAGAGTATACAGTAGCTGGGGCCTTAGGACAGAAGTACAATCATCTCTGGGCCTTCCCTTAAATATTGCTATATGGTCCAGCTATGCCACGTTCTGCCACTGACCACAGTTTTTTCAAGTGGCAGATCCACACCAGTTCAGACTTTAATTTAGATTTATTTATCAAATTATACATTTATAATTAGAAAGTTTATTTTATCTACATATTGTTCCAATCCACTACGTTTGCTTTTAAAAATTTAACTTAAAACTTATGTTATTCTTTTTTTTTATTCAATTCAACTGTAAAGGTGCGTACACACAACGTTTTTTTGAAAGATTTAACTATAACGATGTCGTTATCGTTAAATCGTTTCTAAAATCATTCATCTTTTTAAGGTGAACGATGAACGATAATCGTTCATGCGCGTTCCCATTTGTAGTTTGTAGTTCATCGTCCATTCTGATTGTCCAACAAACGATTTTCGTTCAGAAAATCGTTCATGCTGTACAGAATGAACGATGAACGATGTCCATTCACTGTATGCATGTTTAAAAAATCATTCATCGTTCATGAAAATCGTTCATTAATTTAGTAACCAACAATTTTGTGAACAATTTTCCTTCACTTTTTCAAGGAAAAATCTGAACGAAAATCGTTCAATAAAATCGTTGATTACTAACAACATTGTGTGTGTATGCAGCTTAAGTTTTACAATGCATATTATTGGAAACTGAATAGCTTTCAGAGCTTTACCCATAAAAACTTGTAAGCTGTGAGCATTTTGCAGATCCTTGTTGCTAATTGAATTCCCCCTTAGAATATCTAAATTATCATCAGTTCATTTTTTTTAATTATTAATTTGTGTCACATTTTGCTTTAATTAAACATCTTCAATCAGATTATTTAGTGTTCTTGATTGCATAATTCATAGTTCTTTAAACCTTGTTCATTTGTTTAATAGTGACACCAATCAAGAACTTCTGCTATGCTACTGTGTGGCTGCTAACTTGACAAAAAATTGTTGTCTTGAAGCCTTCAATATAATTGTGCCTGTTCACTATGTGGAGGTCTCTTTGTTTTTTTAACAATAACTAGATTGCAATTTTTTTTTTTGTTAAGAACAGTAAAAAAATTCACTTATTTTCTATATTGGATGGCAACATCACTTGTTTTTCTCATCCAGTGGTTTTTATAACATCATAATTAATGAATCTGAATATTTAACATGTAAAACAATTAGATTATAGCTAGTTCTATAAACATGACCTGATGGGGATTATACTGCACAAAGGTCCAACATGACTGTCCTGAGTCTGTGTGTGACGTTCTTATGTGCTTCCGCACATCAAAGTAAACTACAGTATGATTTTAAAATATCTAATAATAACCATTCTGCAAGGGTTAATATGGTTGTGCTTTATACGACTTACAGTAGTATGATTGTAATTAGCCATTAACCCATGAAGTTCTATTTTAACACTACAATATTAATGGGAACTGTTTTGTATTGTCTGTCCAGATACTTTTTATACTAATAAAGCAAAAATAAGTTTGAAAGATTATCTACGCTGTGAACATACCAAGTCCTATTGGAAAGAGAACTTTTACGACTAAGGGCCTGATTCAGCAAGGATCGCAGCTGCACACCTTGCAATAATGCAAATGCAGCATGAGGTGGAAGACTAGGATCACCATCGTGACCATCATGGTTGATGGTTGCGATGGTGTACAGCGCCGGGTGGACGGCCAGCTGAGTAAGCCTCAGCTTACTCAGGCTGGCCGGCTTGTGAGCTCAGCAGACTGCTTATACCCACGCAGTCCCTGTGCTGGCCACTCCTGGAAAACGGGGCGGACATGCCCCGTTTCCGGGAACGCCGGCCGACCCAGCTCCCGCACCGCCTCTTAAATGCCTCTGCCTGTCAATCAGGCAGAGGCATTCAAGGTCTTGTGTGAGTCTTTAACAGGAACCATTCTGCACACTAGCAGAATGGGTCCTGCGCATGCACAGATTCCCGATAATCGGGAATCTGCGTTCAGATTTTTCATACTTTTTATACTAATAAAGCAAAAATATGTTTGAAAGATTATTCTATGCTGTGAACATACCAAGTCCGATTGGAAAGAGAACTTTGTGACTAAGGACCTTTCATCTGAACACTATAAATAACTAGTAAAGTTGCACACAAAAGTTAATATTTTACCCCCTACCCCCTAGTCCCCCTTTATCTCCTAGTGGCAGCAACACAGCTACTACTAAATTCTGCAACCAAAGGACTGGCGCAGACATTGGGCCTGATTCAGACCCACTCGCGAGCGGCTGTCCGCTCGCAAGTGGGTCGATGTTATGGACTGAGCATGCGCACGACGGAGGGAGCTCCGTCGTGCGCATGCGCCAGACGCGACGAGCGAAGGAAAGTCCTTCGCTCGTTGTGTCCGATCAAAGGGGGCGTGCTGTCAATGTTGATTGACAGCACGCCCCCTTTGGTGGGCGTGCCAGGGGCGTGCCTCCCTGACGGGGGCGTTCCACGGGAACGCCTCCCGTCAAAAGCCGGCCCACTGACATCACTAGTGATGTCAGTGGGAGTGATTTTGGCTCTGATAGAGCCAAAATCACTCCGGAGCTTGCAGTTGAAAACCTCAACTGCAGGCTCCGGCTCGCAAATTCGATGGTCGCGATGGTCTCGACCATCGCGACCATCACAATGCACGCTCGTATAGCCTGTGGGTGGTGACCCACAGCTATACGAGCGTCCAGGAGGACGCTCCATGAAAATGGAGCCCGGCCCTCATTCAGAGCGTGCGCTCTGCTCAGAGCGTGTGCTCTGCTCAGAGCGTACGGCTCTGAATGAGGGCCATTGTTCCTTACTAAATTGGTTACAGCTGCATAATTGTTACTAGATTATATGATAAAATTGCATGGCGAGAAAAAGTGTTATTTATCAAGTATGTAATAAATACTTAGCACACAGTACTGATTAAAGTACAACATGGTGCAAATAAAAAAAAGAAATTCGACATTACATCATGGATACAAGTTATACTTGAATGCTAAACAAGGCTTTTTATGTAAGCCCCATTACCTGAGACTCTTCTCTTACCTGGCAAAGGTGCCCTGTGTGTACTGCAAATGACCCTGTGGTAGCCGAAGGTTATCCCCCACACCAAAGTTCCACACACTGGGTACTCCTTGATTGTCTAATTCATTTTCAAACATCAATTGCCATGTCCGCTGATCCATGTTCAGCAGTTCCTCAGTGTACTGTACTGTTCGTCCTCCTGATGGCTCACAGTTAGCTTTGAGGAAATGAAACTAAAGAGTTCGGGTGAAGCTAGCAACAATAGCAATACAGTGTTTATTTTCTTCCTCTTACCAGATCAGCAGGAAACTTTAAACATGTAATACCCTCTAGGGGTAGGTATTTGTAAATACACCAAACATTTAGCATACAAAATCATGAATGGGGGGGTAACCAAGGGTTCCACTAGTTTGTACCCAAATCGTCCGGGGATCTTTGTTTGTTGTCCTTCTGGTCCAGGAGATGACACAGGTGAAGATATCCAACTTGTTTCGAGACTTGTAGTCTCTTCCTCAAGGCAGCCTTGGGTACAAACTAGTGGAGCCATTGCAGGGCCACCCGGAATCCCTGCAAACCAACACCCGCTGGCTCCCAACCCCTCCTCCGGTACGACTTTACTAAAGTACTTCATGTATCCAGTTTTATCTTTTAACTGGAATAATTGAATATATATACCCATCCTGTGGGTCATTTTTATACCATCACCAACCACAAGAATACTCTGGACATTCCCCTCGTCCATCCCACTCACCCATCCAGCTTCAATCCACATGCTGGTAAATCTGACTGAATCTACTCGTTCTGTCGGGGCGTTTGCCCACCATTCCCAACCCCAAGAATTTTTGGACCAAACCCATAACCCTTGGTTACCCCCCCATTCATGATTTTGTATGCTACATGTTTCATGTTTTCACGTCTTCACATGTTTTTTTATTATCACATGTTTTTTTACCATGATGAATAATTGTCATATTTGTTTCACTTAAAAACTGGAACCTCTCATATGTTTTCATATGGTTAAATACTGAATAGCGCCTACAGTAGGTAAGACCATTTACTTCAGTTTTCCTACTAGAAAAACTCATTACCCACCAGGACTGCTTACATTCAGGGAGCGCCCAGGGTCACATATACCCACACCACTAAATATGTAAATACACCCCTCTCAATGTTCAAGATTACTGCCTGTTGCAGATACTACATTCCTGAGACCCTGGGGATCAGTTTTCAGGTAAAGGAGGGTCTGGAGAGATAGACACGCAGGGGTGGGAAGACTGGGTGTGTTGCTGGCAGAGCAGAGAAAGGAGGGGAGAGAGAACAATGGGATTGAGAAGGAGTAGTTGGAAGGCAGCAGACATCTTTGGGGAGAGACAGAGCTGGGAAGCAGAAATGTAACCCTGGTGCTCCCCCGGCAGGGGGAGAATGGCGGGCTGTGGTGGCTGCCACGATGCCCATCTAACGCCCAAGGAGACAGGTCTGGAGTGAGACCACTGAGATAAAGTCTGTGAGAGACCACAGAGAATGAGCTGGAAGGTTGCAGTGTGAACCACCCAGTGAAGTTTTCAGCACCCATGAGAGGGGTAAGAGATGCCAATATATGTGTTGGAGAGATCGGGAAGAGGAATTTCCCGGGCGCTTTATTGTTATGGGACAAGAGAAGTCCCTTATGCATAAAAGCCCCCCAGCAGCCATTAAAGGGGGGGGGTCACTGTGGTAGCAGTGTGGCTATAAGAGCCATTCCTGAAGGATAGGGATGGGCTGAAGCAGAGAGTGTGATAGCTGCCATGGAAAAGTCTGTATACTGCTGTCCCATGTGAAAGAGAAGGGGAGCAGAGAGAAGCAGACTGTGTATGAGACACTCTGTATATTGTCTTAGAAAAGACAAAGAAGAGGTGGAGTCCAAAAGAAGTTATGTGAGATGTGTGTGAAGCTGTGGAGCTACAGGCTCCAGCCAGCTAAAGGCCAAGGCAGACCTGAATGTATGAAGTGGAAAACTACAGGCACCAGCCAGCATAGGGCCAGGTTGACCTACATGTATGAAGTAGGTAAGTACACGCACCAGCCAACATAGAGCCAGATGGACCTGCATGTATGAGGTGGGAGAACTACAGGCACCAGCCAGCGTAGGCCAGGTGGACTGTGCGTAGAAAAATACAAACCATTTGTTCTAACTGTGCTTAAAGACTGTGCTGGCGGAGAAGAGTGTGATGTAATGTAACCATATCCATAAGATTGTCATGTACCATCTGACATGCCAAGTATATGAGCTAGAGGGAGAGGAGAAGCTGCTGGGACCATATTCATGTTCTTTAAAGTCATGTGCATGAGGAGAGTAATAAAGTGATTTATTTTTATACGAGAAGATCTGGCTCCAAGTTATTCAACAATAACTGTTGCTGCATATGTCTATACCTGTATCTATATGTGTGACTCAAAATGAACTTTATGATACAATACCCATCATTATACAATTTCTGAATTTTGCCAATGTTATTTTTTCCTTTTTAAATCATTCCATAAATATTAGCTTACAAGCCAAACAACTAAGAATAAATAATACAATAATAAATAAACTTTCCTGTCTAAATGGACTGTAATGTAAAATAGGGCCATTTCTACGAAGAAAAAAATTCCAGGGGCATATTTTGAAACATGGACTGTCCCTGTAAATTAAGGACAGTTGCAAACTATATATTGCGTGAAAACATATTGATTTTGGATATAAAAAAATAAATGATATATAGGTAATTGCACATACATCTAACGTAGGGGTGTGCAGCGGCCACTTTTCGTGTTTTGGTTTTGGATCTGGATTTTTCTTCATGTTTTGGATCTGGATTGGTTTTGCCAAAACCACCCTTCCGTGTTTTGGGTTCTGGATTTTGTGTTTTGATCTGTATTTTTTGGAAAAAAAACATAAAAACAGCTAAAATCACCGAATTTGTGGGTTTTTCTGCTCCTATGCTATTATTAACCTCAATAACCTTAATTTCCACTCATTTCCAGTCTATTCTGAACACCTCACAATAGTGTTTTTATGTCCAAAAGCTTGCACCGAGGTAGCTGGATGACTATGCTAAGCGACACGAGTGGGCGGCACAAACACGTGGCCCATCTAGGAGTGACACTGCAGTGGCAGACAGGATGGCAGTTTTAAAAACTAGGCCCCAAACAGTACATAATGCAAAGAAACAAAGAGGTGCAAGATGGAATTGTCTTGGGCCCTCCACCCACCCTTATGTTGTATAAACAGGACATGCACACTTTAACAAACAATCATTTCAGCGCCAGGGTCTACCACACGACTGTGGCTGAAATTATTGGTTCGTTTGGGCCCCCACAAAACAAGCTGGCAATTAATGTGTCCCTGCACAAACTGGCTCTACGGAGGCAAGATGTCATCCTCATCCTCCTCATCCACCGATTCCTCACCCTCTTCAGTGTGTACATCCTCATCCTCACAAAGTATTAACTCGTCCCCACTTGAATCCACCACCACAGGTCCCTCTGTACCTTCTGGAGGCTGGTCTCCCTGGAAGAGCTGATAATTCATTTTGATGAACATCATCTTCTCCACATTCTGTGGAAGCAACCTCCTATGCCTTTCGCTGACAAGGTTCCTGGCTGCACTAAACACTCTTTCGGAGTACACACTGGAGGGGGGGCAACTCAGGTAAAATAGAGCCAGCTTGTACAGGGGCCTCCAAATTGCCTCTTTTTCCTGCCAGTACAGGTATGGACTGTCTGACATGCCTACTTGGATGCTGTCACCGATGTAATCCTCCACCATTCTGTCAATGGTGACAGTATCATATGCAGTGACAGTAGACATGTCAGAAATTGTTGCCAGGTCCTTCAGTCCGGACCAGATGTCCAAACTTGGTCCTGCCTGCCCTGCATCACCGCCAGTGGGTTGCTTAGGATACCCAAGTTTTTTCCTGGCAGCCCCAGTTGCGGGAGAAAATGAAGAAGGAGTCGTTGACGTGTCACGTTCCGCTTCAGCTGACAGTGTGTTCACCAGCAGGTCTTTGCACCTCTGCAGGCTTGTGTCAGCCGGAAAGAGACACACCACATAGGCTTTAAACGTAGGATCAAGCACGGTGTCCAAAATGTAGTGGTCTGATTTCAACAGATTGACCACCCTGGAATCCTGGCAAAGCGAATGAAGGGCTTCATCCACAAGTCCCACATGCCGAGTGGAATCGCTCCGTCTTAGCTCCTCCTTCACTTTCTCCAGCTGCTTCTGCAAAAGCCTGATGAGGGGAATGACCTGACTCAAGCTGGCAGTGTCTGAACTGACTTCACGTGTGGCAAGTTCGAAGGGCTGGAGAACCTTGCACAACACGGAAATCATTCTCCACTGCGCTTGAGTCAGGTGCATACCCCCTTCTTTGCCTATGTCATAGGTGGATGTATAGGCTTGTATGGCCTTTTGCTGCTCCTCCATCCTCTGAAGCATATAGAGGGTTGAGTTCCACCGCATCACAACCTCTTGCTTCAGGTGATGGCGGGGCAGGTTCAAGAGTGTTTGCTGGCGCTCCAGTCTTCAGCACGCAGTCGCTGAATGGCGAAAGTGGCCAGAAATTTTTCGGGCCACCCAAAGCGTCTCCTGCACGCCCCTGTCGCTTTTCAGAAAATTCTGCACCACCAAGTTTATTGTGTGAGCAAAACATGGGACGTGCTGGAATTTGCCCAGATGTATTGCCCGCACAATATTGGTGGCGTTGTCAGATATCACAAATCCCCAGGAGAGTCTAAGTGGGGTAAGCCACTGGGCGATGATTTCCCTCAGTTTCTCTAAGAGGTTGTCGGCGGTGTGCCCCTTACTGAAACCGGTGATACACAGCGTAGCCTACCTTGTAACGAGCTGGCGTTTCTGAGATGCTGCTACTGGTGACGCTGCTGCTGTTGCTGCGTAAGGTGATACATCTACCCAGTGGGCTGTCACAGTCATATAGTCCTTAGTCTGCCCTGTTCCACTTGTCCACATGTCCGTGGTTAAGTGGACATTGTGTACAATGGCATTTTTCAGGACACTGAGGACACTTTTTCTGACGTTTCTGTACAGTCTCGGTATCGCCTGCCTAGTGAAGTGGAATCTAGATGGGATTTGGAACCGGGGACACACTACCTCCATCAATTGTCTAAATCCCACTGCACTAATGGCGGACACCGGACGCACGTCTAACACCAATCTAACACCAACATAGCAGTCAAGGCTTCAGTTATGCGTTTTGCTTCGGGATGACTGCTGTTGTTCTTCATCCTCCTCGCTAAAGACTGTTGGAGGGTCAATTGTTTAGTAAAAGTAGTGGTGTTCCTACTTCCTCTCTGGGATGATGAATGACTCCCAGCAGCAACAGCAGCAGCGGCAGCAGGAGGCGCAGCAATGCAGGATCCTCCGGAGGAATCCCGGATAGGAGAGTCAGTCATGAGGAGGGAGTTGACAGTGTGGTTTGCAGGCGCTTGGATACAACAAGACAAAGGGATTTAGGTGTCCCTGGACTGCTTACAGTCTTAGCCAAAGTTTCTGAACTTGACAGTAACTTTTTATGAACGCGCTGCAGGTGACGTATAAGAGAGGATGTTCCTAGGTGGTTAACGTCCCTACCCCTACTTATTTCATCTTTACATATGGTACATATGGCAAGACAGTTGTCCGGATTTGGATAGAAATATTGCCAGACCAAAGAGGTGGAATGTTTGGTCTTCTGCCCAGGCATGACCGTGATGGGCTTTTTCATCCCATGGACAACAACTGTCTCCCCCAGAGCCTGATTTAAACAAACCACATCACCATCAGAATCTTCCTGGCCAACTTCCTCAGCGCCAGCTAAACCAGTATCCTCATCCTGTTGTACTTCAAAGTGACATCTTCAATTTGCATATCAGCAAGTGGACTGTGGGTGCTCCTTTCAGCACTTGCAGAGGGCATGCAAATGGTGGAAAGAGCCACCTCTTCCCGTCCAGTGCTGGGAAGGTCAGGCATCGCAACCGCCACCACACTTGGACTCTCCTTGGGGATTTGTGATATCTTCTTAGAACGCACAGTTCTTCACTGTGCTTTTGCCAGCTTAACTTTTTTGTAGCGGGAGGAGGGCTTCCATCGTCATGTGAAGCTGAGCCACTAGTCATGAACATAGGGAAAGACCTTAGCCATTCCATGCCACTCCGTGTCGTAAATGGCATATTGGCAAGTTTACGTTTCTTCTCAGATGATTTAAATGTTTTTTTAAGGTCATTTTCCTGAACTTTGTAATTTGGGATTTTATATGCCCTCTACTATGACATTGGGCATCGGCCTTGGCAGACGACGTTGATGGCATTTTATTGTCTATGTCATGACTAGTGGCAGCAGCTTCAGCACTAGGAGGAAGTGGTTCTTGATTTTTCCCTATTTTATTTTTAGGGGATAAAGTTTGGTCCTCCATTTATGTTATATTGATATATATGTGCGGCTATGGCACACACAAACACAGAAAAGAAGAATTTATTTTTTTTTTTGGAGTGCACTTTGGGGGTTACACCACCCTTTAACAGACTTATGACACAGGCGCACGCTTGGCGCTGCTCCTTTGTTGATGGACATGCGGCTACAGCGCACACAATTCACAACACAGAAAAGAAGAATTTTTTGGGGGGGAGTGCACTTTGGGGGTTACACCACCCTTTAAGAGATGAGCCAGCCGGCCCTTTACTTATGGGACACAGGCGCACGCTTGGCGCTGCTCCTTTGTTGATGCACGTGCCACCACAGTGCACACAATTCACAAACACAGAAAATTATTTTTTATTTTTGTTGGAGTGCACTTTGGGGGTTACACCACCCTTTAAGAGATGAACCAGCCGGCCCTTTACTTATGGGACACAGGCGTATGCTTGGCGCTGCTCCTTTGTTGATGCACGTGCCGCCACAGTGCACACAATTCACAAACACAGAAAATAATTTTTTGTTTTTGTTGAAGTGCACTTTGAGGGTTACACCACCCTTTAAGAGATGAGCCAGCCCTTTATTTATGGGACACAGGCGCACGCTTGGCGCTGCTCCTTTGTTGAAGCACGTGCAACCACAGCGCATACAATTCACAAACACAGAAAATTATTTTTTATTTTGTTTGGAGTGCACTTTGGAGGTTACAGCACCCTCTAATGGTCAAGCCAGCCAGCCCTTGATTTATGACACAGGCGCACGCTTGGCGCTACTTTGTTGATGCACATGCGGCTACAGCACACACAATTCACAAACACAGAAAAAAAAAATTTTTTATTTAGTTTGGAGTGCACTTTGTGGGTTATGCCATCCTTTAACAGACAAGTCAGCTGGCCGTTTACTTATGACACAGGCGCACACTTGGCGCTACTTTGTTGATGCACGTGAGCTAACTTGCTGTTAAAGAGCTCATACTCCTGAAGAGGAGGGACATCAAGTTATTAACATCTAGCCCATATAGGCCACTCTGCATGTGCTATGTAAGATATTTAACCTTTATAAGTTTTTAAAATAAACAATTATGAATCAAGTATACAGAAATTGATTATTGCATTTTTGGGTGAACTCTGGTGTGAGGGTCTCATTGTAGAATAAGAAGAGCTTTATCCTTCAACATCAACAACTAAAAGGACAACTACAGTAAGATGATATTGAACTATTATAAACAACCTGTTTTGGCACACTTTAAGACCCCCCAATCCATATATAAATTATATACAACTGCCAGTGTGTCGTGGCCGGTGATGTTTAGCAGTGTTTGGAAAGTCAGTTGGTGTGGCTCCCCTATTTGAATTTAGACTACACTGTACCCCTCCTCTGGAGCTGCCACTGTATGTATATATGTATATTGTAACACGACCGGATTAGGGGTCCCTCTCCTGGGGTAGATGGACTCCCTCTTCACATACACAGCAGCAGGAAAAATAGTACACCAGTCTGGGGTCTCATACTATCTGGTCAGTACCAGTCTTTGAAACGTAGAAAATGACCTTACAAATCCGCGCTAATGAGATGTTCAGGAAAATGAACCTTTTCCACAGATTCCAAATGTATCTCAATGAGTCCATATGTAGATAAAAAAAGAAGAAAAACAAAATGTTTCTTTTGTCAGACAATCAATGTTATTAGAGATGTATTACACCTCAGGTGTCAGAAATGGATGAGGAGGTGATATAGGTCCGAACCCAGGACAGCAATGAATCTTGACAGAATATCCAAAACGTCCATAAAGATACACCAACAACGTGATGAGACCAAATAATGCTTACATGTAAGCTTACATATAAAATGCAGGATACAAGTGCGTAGCGGTTTCTTTAATCGGTCCTCTTTCACAGACACAGATCCACTGTTTTTTCACATGGATCAAATCCACAGGGCCCAAAAAAATATAATAAAGGGCCCAAAAAGTCACAACAAGTAACTAAAATAATACGGTTTATTAAAGTATAAAAACATCAAAATGAACATACCCTATGTACAACACTTAAACCTAACAGCGAAAGATGGATCCCGGGAATAACGCTGAATAGGTAAGGTGGGACACACAGGGTGGTAAAACAGACACTAGTAGGACGCGTTTCAACGCTCTGCGGCGTCTTTATCAACTTTAGTGTCAAACAATGAACTTGAATACTCGTGCAGCCGCCATCTTGATTAAGGGGACTACTTAGTCCCCTTAATCAAGATGGCGGCTGCACGAGTATTCAAGTTCATTGTTTGACACTAAAGTTGATAAAGACGCCGCAGAGCGTTGAAACGCGTCCTACTAGTGTCTGTTTTACCACCCTGTGTGTCCCACCTTACCTATTCAGCGTTATTCCCGGGATCCATCTTTCGCTGTTAGGTTTAAGTGTTGTACATAGGGTATGTTCATTTTGATGTTTTTATACTTTAATAAACCGTATTATTTTAGTTACTTGTTGTGACTTTTTGGGCCCTTTATTATATTTTTTTGGGCCCTGTGGATTTGATCCATGTGAAAAAACAGTGGATCTGTGTCTGTGAAAGAGGACCGATTAAAGAAACCGCTACGCACTTGTATCCTGCATTTTATATGTAAGCTTACATGTAAGCATTATTTGGTCTCATCACGTTGTTGGTGTATCTTTATGGACGTTTTGGATATTCTGTCAAGATTCATTGCTGTCCTGGGTTCGGACCTATATCACCTCCTCATCCATTTCTGACACCTGAGGTGTAATACATCTCTAATAACATTGATTGTCTGACAAAAGAAACATTTTGTTTTTCTTCTTTTTTTATCTACATATGGACTCATTGAGATACATTTGGAATCTGTGGAAAAGGTTCATTTTCCTGAACATCTCATTAGCGCGGATTTGTAAGGTCATTTTCTACGTTTCATGTCTGTATTTGTAAGTTGGTGACTTATATACTGACCTTGTCTGCTGCTATATGAGGCAGCGCCTTATGTTGTGATATTTTTTCATTTTTGAGTACCAGTCTTTATTGTGCAACATAAAAGGAAAACAGAACATAAAAGTAAACGCTAGCCTGTCTGGGCGCTAACTAGACAAGAGGTTCCCTCTCTAAAGAAATAGTGGGGTCTACTGTCTCCACCATCAACACAAGCGTATGCACAAGACTTACAGGTAGTTTTCACCAAGAGTCTCTGAGCCAGCCAGTCTGCTTGATCTCCCAGGTATGAGACACTAGCTTACAATCACACACAGTCTACATCAGTCAGTTCCAGATGCAGACCCTAATGAGCCTGCTAACAGGCCAAAAAGGCCAAAACCTGGAGTGGCCTGTGAATGGAGCCCTCCTTCTCCTCACATCCACACCCCCAGGTCCCAAACCGGCTTTTCAAAAAGCCGACACTCAAATCTGCTTCACTGCAGACTTTTCTCCTGGAGTTTTTTAGAACACATAGGTCAAAAACCTAGGACAAATGTATCTACAACTGACCACACTACCAGTGTTCATATCACTATATATATATTAGGGGTGTGCACCGGCCACTTTTCGTGTTTTGTGTTTTGGTTTTGGATCTGGATCTTTCTTCATGTTTTGGATCTGGATTGGTTTTGCCAAAACCACCCTTGCGTGTTTTGGGTTCTGGGTTTTGTGTTTTGGATCTGTATTTTTTTGAAAAAAAGCATAAAAACAGCTAAAATCACAGAATTTGTAGGTTTTTCTGCTCCTATGCTATTATTAACCTCAATAACCTTAATTTCCACTCATTTCCAGTCTATTCTGAACACCTCACACCTCACAATAGTGTTTTTATGTCCAAAAGGTTGCACCGAGGTAGCTGGATGACTATGCTAAGCGACACGAGTGGGCGGCACAAACACGTGACCCATCTAGGCGTGATACTGCAATGGCAGACAGGATGGCAGTTTGAAAAACTAGGCCCCAAACTGTACATAATGCAAAGAAAAAAAAGAGGTGCAAGATGGAATTGTCCTTGGGCCCTCCCACCCACCCTTATGTTGTATAAACAGGACATGCACACTTTAACAAACCAATCATTTCAGCGCCAGGGTCTGCCACACAACTGTGGCTGAAATGATTGGTTCGTTTGGGCCCCCACAAAACAAGCTGGCAATTAATCTGTCCCTGCACAAACTGGCTCTACGGAGGCAAGATGTCATCCTCATCCTCCTCATCCACCGATTCCTCACCCTCTTCAGTGTGTACATCCTCATCCTCACAAAGTATTAACTCGTCCCCACTTGAATCCACCACCACAGGTCCCTCTGTACGTTCTGGAGGCTGGTCTCCCTGGAAGAGCTGATAATTCATTTTGATGAACATCATCTTCTCCACATTCTGTGGAAGCAACCTCCTATGCCTTTCGCTGACAAGGTTCCCGGCTGCACTAAACACTCTTTCGGAGTACACACTGGAGGGGGGGCAACTCAGGTAAAATAGAGCCACTTTGTACAGGGGCCTCCAAATTGCCTCTTTTTCCTGCCAGTACAGGTATGGACTGTCTGACATGCCTACTTGGATGCTGTCACCGATGTAATCCTCCACCATTCTGTCAATGGTGACAGTATCATATGCAGTGACAGTAGACATGTCAGAAATTGTTGCCAGGTCCTTCAGTCCGGACCAGATGTCCAAACTTGGTCCTGCCTGCCCTGCATCACCGCCAGCGGGTTGCTTAGGATACCTAAGTTTTTTCCTGGCAGCCCCAGTTGCGGGAGAAAATGAAGAAGGAGCTGTTGACGTGTCACGTTCCGCTTCAGCTGACAGTGTGTTCACCAGCAGGTCTTTGCACCTCTGCAGGCTTGTGTCGGCCGGAAAGAGAGACACCACATAGGCTTTAAACCTAGGATCGAGCACGGTGGCCAAAATGTAGTGGTCTGATTTCAACAGATTGACCACCCTGGAATCCTGGCAAAGCGAATGAAGGGCTTCATCCACAAGTCCCACATGCCGAGCGGAATCGCTCCATCTTAGCTCCTCCTTCACTTTCTCCAGCTGCTTCTGCAAAAGCCTGATGAGGGGAATGACCTGACTCAAGCTGGCAGTGTCTGAACTGACTTCACGTGTGGCAAGTTCGAAGGGCTGGAGAACCTTGCACAACACGGAAATCATTCTCCACTGCGCTTGAGTCAGGTGCATACCCCCTCCTTTGCCTATGTCATAGGTGGATGTATAGGCTTGTATGGCCTTTTGCTGCTCCTCCATCCTCTGAAGCATATAGAGGGTTGAGTTCCACCGCGTCACAACCTCTTGCTTCAGGTGATGGCGGGGCAGGTGCAAGAGTGTTTGCTGGCGCTCTAGTCTTCGGCACGCAGTCGCTGAATGGCAAAAGTGGCCAGAAATTTTTCGGGCCACCCAAAGCGTCTCCTGCACGCCCCTGTCGCTTTTCAGAAAATTCTGCACCACCAAGTTTATTGTGTGAGCAAAACATGGGACGTGCTGGAATTTGCCCAGATGTAATGCCCACACAATATTGGTGGCGTTGTCAGATATCACAAATCCCCAGGAGAGTCTAAGTGGGGTAAGCTACTGGGCGATGATTTCCCTCAGTTTCTCTAAGAGGTTGTCGGCAGTGTGCCTCTTACTGGAACCGGTGATACACAGCGTAGCCTGCCTTGGAACGAGCTGGCGTTTCTGAGATGCGGCTACTGGTGACGCTGTAGCTTGTCACGACCAGGGGTGACAGGCTGCTGAGATCGCGGCGCTTACCGCTCCGGGCGCTGTGGCATGGTGTTTCCAGCAGAGGTGCAGGTTCCTGGAGAATAGCGCTGGGTGCTGTGAGTCTCTGCAGACCAAGGGCTTCCATCTGGAGGCAGGTGAGAGGGGCTGAGACTGGCAGAGCTTCCATGCTGTGACCACTGGGCACGGCCATCTTGGATTTGGGTCTCGTGTCTTTTCTGGCCAATCAGGTTCAGTCTGGGCTGGGGAGGCTAGCAACCTATCCTGCACTACCTGAGGGTACTAAAGGGCTGTCCAGAGGCTCTTTAGTTGCCAGTGCAACGTCTATCACAGCCTATGCTGTGAGCTAGTTCTCTGTGCTCCTTTGCTCATTTAAAGTGTCAGTACCAGTGTGTTTCTGCAGACTCCCCTCTCAGCCTTGGTGCAGTTTGCTCCTGTTACTACCTGTCTCCTGATCCCGTCTACCTGCTATACCCAGCCTACCCCGGGTCTCTAAGTTCCGCCAGTGTCTCGCAGCCTGGTTCTGATCCCGTCGCGTGCCACTGCTTCATGAGTCATACTCCCCTAAGGCCGGCTGCCTTCAAGTACCAGCAAACAAGTCCTCATTCCTCATCCGACTCCACGCCGGGTCCAAGCGCACGCCAAGCCGTGACAGTTTGCACTGGCCAGATGGATCCGGCCAGTGGACAGGATCTGAGGGCCGACTTGCTCCAGGGTATCGCCAGTCGCCTAGAGGGACTAGAGGCGTCTCAGCGCCAAATGGCTCAGTTCCTGCAGGAAATGTCTCTTCGTCAGGATACGCTGCAAGCTTCCCTGGTTACTGTTAATTTGCCTGCCGCCACCAACCAGCCAGCAGCTCCAGCTGTCCCTGTTCCACCTGCACCATCTCATTTGCACCTTCCGACTCCCAATAAGTTTGACGGGAACCCCAAGTTGTGCCGAGGGTTTCTCAACCAGTGTGACGTCCACTTCACACTACAGCCTGCGAACTTTCCATCTCCAAAATCCAAAGTGGCATATATATTGTCTCTACTGACCGGTTCTGCCCTGGACTGGGTTTCACCTCTCTGGGAGAGGTCCGACCCGTTACTAGACAACTACTCTGGATTCCTCACGTCCTTCCGGAGGATTTTCGACGAGCCCGGCAGAACAACCTCCGCGGCGACGGAAATCCTGCGACTTCGCCAAGGGAACCGACCAGTCAGTCAGTATATCATTCAATTTCAAACGCTGGCTTCGGAACTAAAATGGAATGAAGAAGCCCTGACTTCCACCTTTTGGAATGGATTGACAGATCGCATAAAAGATGACCTCGCCACTTGTGATCCGCCGGCTACCCTCAATGAGCTTATATCCCTTTGCAATAAAGTGGATTTGCGGTACAGAGAACGCCAGAGTGAAAAAACTAGGGGAGATCGCTTTAGGTTCCGGCCGACCACTACTCCAACCCTCCCTCCGTCTGAACCTGCGGGTGACGAACCCATGCAGATTAACCGGGCCCGCCTCACGGTAGAAGAACGGCAAAGACGGCGATGAGAAAATCTATGCATGTACTGCGGGGAGACCGGTCATATGGTTGCAGCCTGCCCACATCGTCCGGGAAACTCCCGATCCTAATCTGTGCCGGAGACACCAGGTTAGGAGTGATGTCTCCGTCTCCGTCAAAAAATTAATCTACCCTCTCCATTACTTTTGAGATCTCCACTGGTTCTAAAACTGTTCTTTCTCTCCTCGATTCAGGGGCCGCTGAAAATTTTATCACCGCTGAACTTGTCCAGAGGCTCCGGCTTCCTGTCTCCTCTCTCGACCACACCATCACTCTATCTGCTGTAGATGGCACTCAGATTACCAACGGAATTGTCTCTCAATGTACCCTTCCTGTGCCAGTTCGTATCGGAGCTCTCCACACTGAAACTATCCGATTCCTAGTAATTCCCAAAGCCTCCCATGAGGTCATCCTTGGATACCCCTGGTTACGCAAGCACTCCCCCAATATTGACTGGGGCACCATGCAGATCTTGTCCTGGGGAGAGACTTGTCAAGTATCCTGCCTTCCTCAAATCAAACCCGTCAAAGGTAGTTACATTGCAACCACTACTCCAATTCCCTACCAGTATCGCTCCTTCTCCGATGTCTTCTGTAAGACCAGAGCCGATATTCTGCCTCCTCATCGGGAGTGGGACTGTCCTATTGAGTTGATTCCTGGCAAAACTCCTCCACGAGGTCGTACTTACCCACTCTCCCTACCCGAGACTGAAGCCATGTCAGCATACATCCAGGAGAACCTGCAAAAGGGGTTCATTCGACCATCCTCCTCACCGGCAGGGGCAGGATTCTTTTTTGTGTCTAAGAAGGATGGAGGCCTGCATCCTTGCATCGATTACAGGGGCTTAAACGATATAACCATCAAAAATCGCTACCCGATACCCCTCATTACTGAACTTTTCGATCGAGTAAAAGGTGCTACTATTTTTACCAAGCTGGATTTAAGAGGGGCCTACAATCTCATTAGGATACGAGCCGGGGACGAATGGAAAACAGCATTCAATACTCGAGACGGGCATTTTGAATACCTGGTAATGCCTTTTGGTCTCTGTAACGCTCCTGCTGTGTTCCAAAACTTTGTGAATGAGATCTTTCGGGACTTATTATATATCTCTGTGGTAGTATACCTCGACGATATTCTGATATTCTCCTCCAACATTGTCAGACATCGAGCCCAAGTCAAGGAGGTGTTAACTCGCCTACGAAAGAACCACCTGTACTGCAAAGCTGAAAAATGCGTATTTGAAGTTCCCTCAGTTCCCTTTTTAGGTTACATCGTTTCAGGTGCCGGCCTTGAAATGGATCCCCAGAAAGTTCAGGCAATATTGGATTGGTCTCGTCCGAATTCTTTGAAGGCAGTACAAAGATTTTTGGGCTTCGCAAATTATTATCGAAGGTTTATCAAAGGATTTTCCACTCTCATGGCACCCATTTCCGCCCTAACTTGCAAGCGGGCAAATCCATCCCGATGGCCTCCAGAGGCTGAAATTGCCTTTCAACTCTTAAAGCAAGCCTTCATTTCCGCCCCCGTGCTGAGACAACCCAACATTAACTACCAATTCTTTCTTGAGGTAGATGCCTCTTCTGAAGCGGTAGGGGCAGTACTATCCCAGAAACTCGAGGATAGCAAGTTTCATCCCTGTGGCTTCTTCTCAAAGAAATTTTCCCAAGCAGAAAAGAATTATCCCATTGGAGAGCAGGAATTATTGGCTGTGAAACTAGCTTTTGAAGAGTGGCGTTATCTTCTTGAGGGCGCGATGTATCCCATCACCGTTTATACAGATCATCGGAATCTCCTATACCTAAAAAATATTCAGTGCCTGAGTTCCCGCCTGGCTCGATGGTCAATATTTTTTTCTCGTTTCAATTTTACTTTAACTTTTCGCCCAGGCTCACTAAATCAAAAAGCAGATGCCCTCTCTCGATCACTCTCCTCTGACGCATCTTCCGAAAGTCATAAGGAAACTCCAGTTCTAGACTCCAGAGTATTCACTACCACTTGCATTCAACCTCCTCCCGGGAAGACATTTGTGGCCTCAGATATGCGCAAGCAGCTTTTGAAGTGGGCTCATACCTCTCATTTTGCCGGACACTCGGGCATACGCAAGACCTTGGAATTCCTGCAACGATCATACTGGTGGCCTGCTATGAAGTCGGAAATTGAAGCTTTTATCGCCTCCTGTCCACAGTGTGCTCAACATAAAACATCCAGACAGGTTCCTGCCGGCACACTCCTACCTCTGTCAGTACCAACCCATCCTTGGACACACCTTTCCATGGACTTTGTAACGGATCTACCTGTTTCTAATGGGTTTACCACCATCTGGGTAGGAGTGGATCGTTTCTCCAAAATGGTTCATTTCGTTCCCCTCAAGAAGTTGCCGTCTGCTCCAGAGTTGGCTCAGTTATTCGTCGACAACATCTTCCGTCTCCATGGACTTCCAACTGAGATTGTTTCTGATAGAGGGGTACAGTTCGTAGCCAGATTTTGGAGAGCTATATGTTCTATCTTTCAAATCAAACTGAATTTTTCAACAGCTTACCATCCTCAGTCTAACGGGTCTACAGAGAGGGTCAATCAAGACCTTGAGACTTTCTTAAGAATTCACATGTCTTCATCACAAGACAACTGGGCGGACACCTTACCCTGGGCCGAATTTGCCCATAACAGCTCCTATCATTCATCTACGGGGCAAACCCCATTCTTTGTAGTTTTTGGACTGTATCCCAGAGTACCAGAGTTTCAAGAATTGCCAGTCTTCGATGTACCAGCAGTGACCTCCACCCTACAGAAATTGTCTCAGATTTGGACTCAGGTCCATTCCTCCTTACAAAAAGCCTCTCTTCGATATAAATTAACAGCGGACAAAAAAAGGAGAGTGGTGCCCAACCTAAAAACAGGTGACTTAGTATGGCTATCCACTCGGAATCTTCGCCTTAAAGTGCCGTCTATGAAATTTGCTCCTCGTTTCATCGGTCCTTTTCCCATCGTTCAAGTGATCAATCCAGTAGCCTATAAATTAAAACTTCCGTCCTACCTCAAAATACCAAATTCCTTTCATATTTCCCTGCTGAAACCTCTCATCCTGAATCGCTTTCGCAAGACTCTGCCGTCTATGAAATTTGCTCCTCGTTTCTACGCTCCTCGCCTAGTGCTTAAGTTTCACTCTGAGAATCCTGGTAAACTCAAGAAGTGTCCAGAGGCCACTCCTAAAGGAGGGGGTACTGTCACGACCAGGGGTGACAGGCTGCTGAGATCGCGGCGCTTACCGCTCCGGGCGCTGTGGCATGGTGTTTCCAGCAGAGGTGCAGGTTCCTGGAGAATAGCGCTGGGTGCTGTGAGTCTCCGCAGACCAAGGGCTTCCATCTGGAGGCAGGTGAGAGGGGCTGAGACTGGCAGAGCTTCCATGCTGTGACCACTGGGCGCGGCCATCTTGGATTTGGGTCACATGTCTTTTCTGGCCAATCAGGTTCAGTCTGGGCTGGGGAGGCTAGCAACCTATCCTGCACTACCTGAGGGTACTAAAGGGCTGTCCAGAGGCTCTTTAGTTGCCAGTGCAACGTCTATCACAGCGTATGCTGTGAGCTAGTTCTCTGTGCTCCTTTGCTCATTTAAAGTGTCAGTACCAGTGTGTTTCTGCAGACTCCCCTCTCAGCCTTGGTGCAGTTTGCTCCTGTTACTACCTGTCTCCTGATCCCGTCTACCTGCTATACCCAGCCTACCCCGGGTCTCTAAGTTCCGCCAGTGTCTCGCAGCCTGGTTCTGATCCCGTCGCGTGCCACTGCTTCATGAGTCATACTCCCCTAAGGCCGGCTGCCTTCAAGTACCAGCAAACAAGTCCTCATTCCTCATCCGACTCCACTCCGGGTCCAAGCGCACACCAAGCCGTGACACTGCTGTTGCTGCGTAAGGTGATACATCTACCCAGTGGGCTGTCACAGTCATATAGTCCTTAGTCTGCCCTGTTCCACTTGTCCACATGTCCGTGGTTAAGTGGACATTGTGTACAACGGCATTTTCAGGACACTGAGGACACTTTTTCTGACGTTTCTGTACAGTCTCGGTATCGCCTGCATAGTGAAGTGGAATCTAGATGGGATTTGGAACCGGGGACACACTACCTCCATCAATTGTCTAAATCCCAATGCACTAATGGCGGATACCGGACGCACATCTAACACCAACATAGCAGTCAAGGCCTCAGTTATACGTTTTGCTTCAGGATGACTGCTGTCGTACTTCATCCTCCTCGCTAAGGACTGTTGGAGGGTCAAGTGTTTAGTAAAAGTAGTGGTGTTCCTGCTTCCTCTCTGGGATGATGAACGACTCCCAGCAGCAGCAACAGCAGCAGCGGCAGCAGTAGGCATAGCAATGCAGGATCCTCCGGAGGAATCCTCATCCTGTTGTACTTCAACAGTGACATCTTCAATTTGCATATCAGCAAGTGGACTGTGGGTGCTCCTTTCAGCACTTGCAGGGGGCGTGCAAATGGTGGAAAGAGCCACCTCTTCCCGTCCAGTGCTGGGAAGGTCAGGCATCGCAACCACCACCACACTTGGACTCTCCTTGGGGATTTGTGATATCTTCTTAGAAAGCACAGTTCTTCGCTGTGCTTTTGCCAGCTTAACTCTTTTGATTTTTTTAGTGGGAGGAGGGCTTCCATCATCATGTGAAGCTGAACCACTAGTCATGAACATACTAGGGATCGACCTTAGCCGTTCCTTGCCACTCTGTGTCGTAAATGGCATATTGACAAGTTTACGTTTCTCTTCAGCTGATTTAAATGTTATTTTCAAGGTCATTTTCCTGAACTTTGTCATTTGGGATTGTATGTGCCCTCTATTATGACATTGGGCATCGGCCTTGGCAGACGACGTTGATATCATGTTATCGTCTATGTCATGACTAGTGGCAGCAGCTTCAGCACTAGGAGGAAGTGGTTCTTGATCTTTCTCTATTTTATTTTTATCGGAGAAAGTTTGGTCCTCCATTTATGTTATATCGATTTGATATATACGTGCGGCTAAACACAGAAAATATTTTTTTATTTTTGCTGGAGAGTAGTGCACTTTGTGGGTTACACCAGCCTTTAAGAAATGAGCCAGCCGGCTCTTTACTTATGGGACACAGGCGCACGCTTGGCGCTGCTCCTTTGTTGATGCACGTGCGGCTACTGCGCACACAATTCACAAACACAGAAAATAATTTTTTTTTTGGTTTGGACTGGAGTGTACTTTGGGGGTTACAGCACCCTTTAACGGTCAAGCCAGCCGGCCCTTTACTTATGACACAGGCGCACGCTTGGCACTACTTTGTTGATGCACGTGCGGCTACTGCGCACACAATTCACAAACACAGAAAATAATTTTTTTTTTGGTTTGGACTGGAGTGTACTTTGGGGGTTACAGCACCCTTTAACGGTCAAGCCAGCCGGCCCTTTACTTAAGACACAGGCGCACGCTTGGCACTACTTTGTTGATGCACGTGCGGCTACTGCGCACACAATTCACAAACACAGAAAATAATTTTTTTTTTATTTGGACTGGAGTGTACTTTGGGGGTTACAGCACCCTTTAACGGTCAAGCCAGCCGGCCCTTTACTTATGACACAGGCGCACGCTTGGCACTACTTTGTTGATGCACGTGCGGCTACTGCGCACACAATTCACAAACACAGAAAATTATTTTTTTTTTGGTTTGGACTGGAGTGTACTTTGGGGGTTACAGCACCCTTTAACGGTTAAGCCAGCCGGCCCTTTACTTATGACACAGGCGCACGCTTGGCACTACTTTGTTGATGCACGTGCGGCTACTGCGCACACAATTCACAAACACAGAAAATTATTTTTTTTTTGGTTTGGACTGGAGTGTACTTTGGGGGTTACAGCACCCTTTAACGGTCAAGCCAGCCGGCCCTTTACTTATGACACAGGCGCACGCTTGGCACTACTTTGTTGATGCACGTGCGGCTACTGCGCACACAATTCACAAACACAGAAAATTATTTTTTTTTTGGTTTGGACTGGAGTGTACTTTGGGGGTTACAGCACCCTTTAACGGTCAAGCCAGCCGGCCCTTTACTTATGACACAGGCGCACGCTTGGCACTACTTTGTTGATGCACGTGCGGCTACTGCGCACACAATTCACAAACACAGAAAATTATTTTTTTTTTGGTTTGGACTGGAGTGTACTTTGGGGGTTACAGCACCCTTTAACGGTCAAGCCAGCCGGCCCTTTACTTATGACAGGCGCACGCTTGGCACTACTTTGTTGATGCACGTGCGGCTACTGCGCACACAATTCACAAACACAGAAAATTATTTTTTTTTTGGTTTGGACTGGAGTGTACTTTGGGGGTTACAGCACCCTTTAACGGTCAAGCCAGCCGGCCCTTTACTTATGACACAGGCGCACGCTTGGCACTACTTTGTTGATGCACGTGCGGCTACTGCGCACACAATTCACAAACACAGAAAATTATTTTTTTTTTGCTTTGGACTGGAGTGTACTTTGGGGGTTACAGCACCCTTTAACGGTCAAGCCAGCCAGCCCTTTACTTATGACACAGGCGCACGCTTGGCACTACTTTGTTGATGCACGTGCGGCTACTGCGCACACAATTCACAAACACAGAAAATTATTTTTTTTTTGGTTTGGACTGGAGTGTACTTTGGGGGTTACAGCACCCTTTAACGGTCAAGCCAGCCGGCCCTTTACTTATGACACAGGCGCACGCTTGGCACTACTTTTGTTGATGCACGTGCGGCTACTGCGCACACAATTCACAAACACAGAAAATTATTTTTTTTTTGGTTTGGACTGGAGTGTACTTTGGGGGTTACAGCACCCTTTAACGGTCAAGCCAGCCGGCCCTTTACTTATGACACAGGCGCACGCTTGGCACTACTTTGTTGATGCACGTGCGGCTACTGCGCACACAATTCACAAACACAGAAAATATATTATTTTTTTAGCACTTGGGGGGAGCACCCCTGATGGACAGAGCACCCCCTGGACAACACTACAGCACCCCTTTAGGACTGGGACACTGCACAGGACTTTGGAGTGGACACAGCCCCTATGGACAACTGACTGCACAACACAGTCCAGCCAGCCCCTATGGACTTTGAAGTAGTGGACACAGCCCCTATTAACAACAGCAGCACAACACAACACAGCCAGCCCCTATGGACTTTGAAGTAGTGGACAACAGCAGCACTACACTACACTACACTACACAGCCCAGCCAGTCCTAACTCCCACCCTCCCTCTTCACTGTCCACAGCCGAGTGAGAAAATGGCGCCTACGCGGGTACCTTATATAGGATCCAAAACCCGCGAGACTCGGAAGGCGGGATGATGACGTTTTGCCTCGATTTCAGATCCGAGTCAGGCGGGAAAAGTCGAGCCCGACTCGGATCGGACTCGGATCGGGGGGGCTCGGGGGGGTTCGGATTTCAGAAATCCGAACCCGCTCACCCCTAATATATATATATATATATATATATAATTGCGTCAGGCGGCACTCAGGACAACTGGTAAATAAACACACAAAGACCGCAGAAGATAAGAATCGACATTTCAATGCTCACAGCATTTTCTTCAATTATTATTATGCAATTATATTAGTTTTTTCCCCCTTGCCTGGGAGGTAAAATGGAGGGCACTGGACACAAAATTTAGCATGAAGCAGTGGAGTGCCAGCTCTCCGTACATATATATATATATATATATATATATATATATATACTGTATATATATATATATACTGTATATATATATATATATATATATACACACACATGTATGTATGTATGTATGTATGTATGTATATATATATATATATATATAGTACAAAACTGGCCGGCACTCCACAAAAACTTCAATAATTGCCCGGGTGCCATCCAATGGAAAAAATACCAAACATGTATACAAAATAACAGCGGCACTCACAGGACTTTGATAAAGAAGACTCACGACACAGCAGGTCAAAGTTCAACGTTTCAGTCTGGCGACTTTTATCAAGAACTGAGAACAAAAGATACAGTGCATACCTTTATACCAAGTGACATCCCATAGTGATCCTGTGTAGCGCTGACCACGCCGATGATGACGTCATCAGGGCGGGACAAAGCGCTGACACACTGACGTAGCCGCACTGAGCGTGGTTGCCATGGTGAGTAACCAGGGCAACCCACTGAAACAATACAAACATAGATATACAGCCACGGCATGCTGCACTCCCCACCGCTTAAACGCTGGTTGGAGAGAGAGCATGCGGCTCATGCTGACATGTTGCAGCGATGTTACACAGCCCAATAAAAACAGGCAGTAAAACAGTGCAATGGGCGGCATACATGTGAGAAACCAACAATAAACAATAAACAGAGTGGCAAAGTGATACATGTGTATAACTAGACCAAGAATACCCCACAGCATAGCAAGGTACAATAAATACATGAACTGAATACATATGACATTGTGTGACAAGATATATAGTAATCATACATATGGGCGCGATCATGGACAACATCTCAAGGTACTAAACCTTCGGCCCTCAATCAAGATATATACATATATGTAGACAGTGAGCTCCTAAAGTGCGACAGATATATTAACCACTGCATGGCCATAACAATTCTAGATGTCCACGACACAAAGTAAAAAAGGGGGTACTAGCTATATTCATGAATAATGAATCATGTAAGCAAGTAGAGACAATGAACCAATCAGATGAATAGAATAAATTGATGAAACACTGTATAACTATTACTGGTCATGGCAAACCAAAATGCATGGTGAAGAGTGGTTCTAGCTATAGCGAACAAGTTGTGACACATGACAATGAGATACGGAGTGACAGTAATCACAGCAGAATAGCCAATTAGACCTTTAACGGATCTATAACTAGGTTGTAATCAGAGGTGAAATTGATCAAAAATCCCTCCATGATGCTCAAATAGACATGTCCAACAAACTGTTGAGATCCATCAACCGTGTAGATACATAGAAACTGTGGACAAGAAAAGCCGACAAACACGAAGGAACAAGACTCAGTTAGGATAATTCCATGATACAGCACCAGGTCTTCCTAGGTGGTCTCCCACTCAAGTACTGGGCTGGCCTACACTGCTTAGCTTCAAAGATCAGACGGTATAAGGCGTATCCAGTGTAGTATGGCAGTAGCAAAGGAGAAAACGTATCCAAGTATGATAGGCCTGCGTATGCCGACAACCGAGACAACAATGTAACAATACACAGTAGATGGATCCAAAACAAATGTGGATCACAACATAGTAATGAGGACAACAATACCAGGATGATACAGCAATGCATACTGTTCAAGAACCCTAGTGAAAAAAAAGGATGTGGGTAAACAGTACCCTGTAAGTATATTGCTGCGCTGTGTGGCAACAGCACGCGATCTAACATGTCCCTTAAAGGAAGCAAGAAAAAGAAAGTTGTTCATTGAGACCAAGTGGTGATATAGTATTCATTTTATGTATCCAGAAAGTTTCAAGTTGTAACAATTTCTTCTCCCTATCGCCACCCCGCTTGTTGATGGGGACATGATCAATTAATTTATACACTAAGGTGGATAGTGAATGTCGAAGATTCTTGAAATGGCGTGCTACGGGTTGGTCAATTTCTTTTCCCTCCAATGCTTGACGAATTGCAGTGCGGTGTTGAGCCATGCGAATCCTGGCAGTACAAGTGGTTTTCCCAATGTACATTAGTCCACAGGGACATCGGATCATGTATACCACATATTTAGATGTACATGTTAATATATGCTTAATTGGGAAACGTTTCCCCGAATGTGGATGTACAATGTCAGGGCCAGTTTCCATAAAACTGCATGTCGTACAACCAGTACAGCGGTAACAACCCGGTCTCCTGGATAAAAAGTGCTGTTCAGTGTTGATGGAACCAAAATTTATGTCATTGTGTACCAGCCAATCCTTTAGATTTTTACCACGTTTGTAGCCCAGCATGATCTTTGAGTTTTTTAATGACTTAATGGAATTGTCTGTGTTGATTATGGGCCAGAGGCGTTTGGCTGTAGAATTGATAAATTTGCTGGCTGCATTGTGTTGGTTAACAAATAACATTGTGTCCCTTTTATTGCTTCTTGACTTGTCGGTTTCACTTGTAACTCCATGTGCTGTTATTGCTCTGGCTTTAGCCATAGCCAGATCCTTGTGTCTGTATCCACGTTGTGCAAATTTAGATATCATGCAATCGATTTCTTGTTCGGCTTGTGAGGGATCACTGGTGATCCTAAGTGCACGTAAAAATTGGGAGTATGGTAGACTCTTTTTGAGTGACGTTGGATGATGGCTCTGTGCATGCAGTAAAGTGTTGCTGTCAGTAGGTTTATGATAAATGAAAGTGTCAAAATCCGTTCCAGTCCACCGAATGTTTAGATCCAAGAAATGCACGTTACTGTGACTTTGCTCATAAGTGAAGGTGATGTATTGATGCATAGTATTAATCTTGGACATGACATTGATGAACTCCACTTCGGTGCCCGACCACAATACCAATATATCGTCGATATATACGTATGTATGTATGTATGTATATATATATATATATATATACATATATATATATATATATATATATATATAAAATTCACTGGTCTGTTTGTTTGTCTGTCCAGTTGTGCATTCGGATAACCCCTGCACCGATTGGGATGAAACCATAAAAAGTGGTCCAGTTGAATCCTGTTCAGGTTTTAGGGGGGTTGAGGTCCGGGTCAGACCTCCCATTGGTGTATGCTGGGCAGAACTTGACCCAGGGAGCCTGTTCTGGGCCTTCCACTGGATGGATTTGGATGAAAACTTCACAGATGGGTGGCAATTGGTCTGGGATACCTGGCAATTAGTCTGGGATGCCTAACATAATAACTTGAAGATTAGGTCCCAGTCAGACTGTACGTTGGGCAGAACCCAGGGAGCCTGTTCTGGGCCTTCCACTGGATGGATTTGGATGAAAACTTCACAGGGGTGAAACCAATGCAAGGTGGTCCAGTTGGATCATGGCCAGGTTTTAAGGGGGTTAGGGTCCCAGTCGAACCTCCCATTGGTGTACATTGGGCAGAACTTTGACCTAGGGAGTCTTTCCTGAGCCGTCCACTGGATGGATTTGGATGAAAACTTCACAGAGTGGTATCATGGTAACATTGGATCCTAGAAGACATACTATGGTGTTGAGGTCCTGGTCGGATATCACATTGGTGTACGCTGGGCAGAACTTTGACCCAGGGAGCCTGTTCTGGACCTTCCACTGGATGGTAATGGTGTCCTTATTGCTGAGAAATACAGCCAGGTACTGTACTTATCCATCATTCAATACCATCAGGGAGGTGTCTGATTGGCTCCGAATTTATTCTGCAGCAGGACAATAACCCCAAACATACAGCCAATGTTATTAAGAGCTATCTTCAGCGTATATAAGAACAAGGAGTCCTTGAAGTGATGATATGGCCCCCACAGAGTCCTGATCTCATCGAGTCTGTCTGGGGTTACATGAAGAGACAGAAGGGTTTGAGCAAGCCTACATCCACAGAAGATCTGTGGTTAGTTCTCCAAGATGTTTGGAACAACCTCCCTGCCAAGTTCCTTCAAAACTGTGTACAAGTGTACCTAGAAGCAGGGCCGGAATAAGGACTGTGGGGGCCCCTGGGCAACAAAAACGTGTGGGGGCCCCCATCAATAAAAGTTGTTTATGTATGCATGTATATATATATATTAGGGGTGTGCACCGGCCACTTTTCGTGTTTTGTGTTTTGGTTTTGGATCTGGATCTTTCTTCGTGTTTTGGATCTGGATTGGTTTTGCCAAAACCACCCTTCCGTGTTTTGGGTTCTGGGTTTTGTGTTTTGGATCTGTATTTTTTTGAAAAAAAGCATAAAAACAGCTAAAATCACAGAATTTGTAGGTTTTTCTGCTCCTATGCTATTATTAACCTCAATAACCTTAATTTCCACTCATTTCCAGTCTATTCTGAATACATCACACCTCACAATAGTGTTTTTATGTCCAAAAGGTTGCACCGAGGTAGCTGGATGACTATGCTAAGCGACACGAGTGGGCGGCACAAACACGTGACCCATCTAGGCGTGAAACTGCAGTGGCAGACAGGATGGCATTGAAAAACTAGGCCCCAAACTGTACATAATGCAAAGAAAAAAAAGAGGTGCAAGATGGAATTGTCCTTGGGCCCTCCCACCCACCCTTATGTTGTATAAACAGGACATGCACACTTTAACAAACCAATCATTTCAGCGCCAGGGTCTGCCACACAACTGTGGCTGAAATGATTGGTTCGTTTGGGCCCCCACAAAACAAGCTGGCAATTAATCTGTCCCTGCACAAACTGGCTCTACGGAGGAAAGAAGTCGTCCTCATCCTCCTCATCCACAGATTCCTCACCCTCTTCAATGTTATGTACATCCTCATCCTCACAGAGTATTAATTCGTCCCTGCTGGAACCACAGGTCCCTCTGTACGTTCTGGAGGCTGGTCTCCCTGGAAGAGTTGATCATTCATTTTATGAACATCATCTTCTCCACATTTTGTGGAAGCAACCTCCTACGCCTTTCGCTAACAAGGTTCCCGGCTGCACTAAACACTCTTTCGGAGTACACACTGGAGGGGGGGCAACTCAGGTAAAATAGAGCCAGTTTGGACAGGGACCTCCAAATTGCTTCTTTTTCCTGCCAGTACAGGTACGGACTGTCTGACATGCCTACTTGGATGCTGTCACCGATGTAATCCTTTAACAGACAGACGCACGCTTGTCGCTGCTGCTTTGAGGATTCAAGTGCGGCTACAGCCCACACATTTCACAAAGACAGAAAAAAAAAAAGAATATTTTTATTGTTTGTGGAGCACACTTTGAGGGTTACACCACCCTCTAACAGACAGACGCACGCTTGTCGCTGCTGCTTTGAGGATGCAAGTGCGGCTACAGCCCACACAATTCACAAAGACAGAAAAAAGAAGAAGAATATTTTTATTCTTTGTGTAGCACACTTTGAGGGTGTCACCACCCTTTAACAGACAGACGCACGCTTGTCGCTGCTGCTTTAAGGATGCAGGTGCGGCTACAGCCCACACAATTCACAAAGACAGAAAAAAGAAGAATATTTTTATTGTTTGTGTAGCACACTTTGAGGGTGTCACCACCCTTTAACAGACAGACGCACGCTTGTCGCTGCTGCTTTGAGGATGCAAGTGCGGCTACATCGCACACAAGTCACAAACACATAAAAAAAATAGTTTTTTATTTTTTGGAGCACTTTGAGAGTTACACCACCCTTTAACAGACAGACGCACGCTTGTCGCTGCTGCTTTAAGGATGCAGGTGCGGCTACAGCCCACACATTTCACAAAGACCGAAAAAAAAGAACAATATTTTAATTGTTTGTGTAGAACACTTTGAGGGTGTCACCACCCTTTAACAGACAGACGCACGCTTGTCGCAGCTGCTTTAAGGATGCAGGTGCGGCTACAGCCCACACAATTCACAAAGACAGAAAAAAGAACAATATTTTAATTGTTTGTGTAGCACACTTTGAGGGTGTCACCACCCTTTAACAGACAGACGCACGCTTGTCGCTGCTGCTTTAAGGATGCAGGTGCGGCTACAGCCCACACAATTCACAAAGACAGAAAAAAGAAGAATATTTTTATTGTTTGTGTAGCACACTTTGAGGGTGTCACCACCCTTTAACAGACAGACGCACGCTTGTCGCTGCTGCTTTGAGGATGCAAGTGCGGCTACATCGCACACAAGTCACAAACACATTAAAAAAATAGTTTTTTATTTTTTGGAGCACTTCGTGAGTTACACCACCCTTTAACAGACAGACGCACGCTTGTCGCTGCTGCTTTAAGGATGCAGGTGCGGCTACAGCCCACACAATTCACAAAGACAGAAAAAAGAAGAAGAATATTTTTATTGTTTGTGTAGCACACTTTGAGGGTGTCACCACCCTTTAACAGACAGATGCACGCTTGTCGCTGCTGCTTTGAGGATGCAAGTGTGGCTACATCGCACACAAGTCACAAACACATTAAAAAAATTTTTTTGATTTTTTGGAGCACTTTGAGAGTTACAACACCCTTTAACAGACAGACGCACGCTTGTCGCTGCTGCTTTGAGGATGCAAGTGCGGCTACAGCCCACACAATTCACAAAGACAGAAAAAAAAAGAACAATATTTTAATTGTTTGTGTAGCACACTTTGAGGGTGTCACCACCCTTTAACAGACAGACGCACGCTTGTCGCTGCTGCTTTAAGGATGCAGGTGCGGCTACAGCCCACACATTTCACAAAGACAGAAAAAAAAAGAACAATATTTTAATTGTTTGTGTAGCACACTTTGAGGGTGTCACCACCCTTTAACAGACAGACGCACGCTTGTCGCTGCTGCTTTGAGGATGCAGGTGGAATCTAGACGGGATTTGGAACCGAGGACACACTACCTCCATCAATTGTCTAAATCCCACTGCACTAATGTCGGATACCGGACGCACGTCTAACACCAACATAGCAGTCAAGGCCTCAGTTATACATTTTGCTTCAGGATGACTGCTGTCGTACTTCATCCTCATCGCTAGGGACTGTTGGAGGGTCAATTGTTTAGTAAAAGTAGTGATGTTCCTACTTCCTCTCTGGGATGATGAACAACTCCCAGCAGCAGCAACAGCACTAGTAGGAAGTGGTTCTTGATCTTTCCCTATTTTATTTTTATCAGAGAAAGTTTGGTCCTCCATTTATGTTATATTGATATATATACGTGCGGCTAAAGCGCACACAAACACAGAAAATATTTTTTTATTTTTGCTGGAGAGTAGTGCACTTTGTGGGTTACACCACCCTTTAAGAAATGAGCCAGCCGGCTCTTTACTTATGGGACACAGGCGCACGCTTGGCGCTGCTCCTTTGTTGATGCATGTGCAGCCACAGTGCACACAAGTCACAAACACAGAAAATATATATTTTTTTGGTTTGGAGTGGAGTGTACTTTCGGGGGTTACAGCACCCTTTAACGGTCAAGCCAGCCGGCCCTTTACTTATGACACAGGCGCACACTTGGCACTACTTTGTTGATGCACGTGCGGCTACTGCGCACACAATTCACAAACACAGAAAATAATTTTTTTTCGGTTTGGACTGGAGTGTACTTTGGGGGTTACAGCACCCTTTAACGGTCAAGCCAGCCGGCCCTTTACTTATGACACAGGCGCACGCTTGGCACTACTTTGTTGATGCACGTGCGGCTACTGCGCACACAATTCACAAACACAGAAAATTATTTTTTTTTTGGTTTGGACTGGAGTGTACTTTCGGGGGTTACAGCACCCTTTAACGGTCAAGCCAGCCGGCCCTTTACTTATGACACAGGCGCACGCTTGGCACTACTTTGTTGATGCACGTGCGGCTACTGCGCACACAATTCACAAACACAGAAAATATATTATTTTTTTAGCACTTGGGGGGAGCACCCCTGATGGACAGAGCACCCCCTG